>OX327002.1:36612145-37862145 GCA_946800695.1 Geum urbanum | reverse complement strand
CAACAGAGAGCAGATTCGTTGAAATAGAAAGAAGCAATGCATATCGAACTAGACTCTATAAAAAAAAGGCAGGTATTTGGTATGGTAGTGTTATGCCCACCAAATGTTAAGCCGGTTAGACATAAATGGGTCTTTGTTCGAAAGTGTAATGAGAAGAATGAAGTCATGTGGTATAAAGCTAGACTTGTGGCACAAGGATTCTCTCAACGCCTTGTCATTTATTATAAGGACATACTCTCAAGTTATGGACATTATTACTTTCCGCTACCTTATCAGTTTGGTAGTGTCCAAAAAACTGAGCATGCAACTGATGGATGTGGTAACAACATATCTCTATGGGAACCATGATTTCGATATATACATGAAAGTGCAGGAAGGTGTCATCATACCTAATTCATGTAACTTTACACCACAGAGTGCTCATGTGATTATATTGAAGCATTCAATGTATAGATTGAAACAATCAGGTAGAATGTGGTACACACGTCTCAGTGACTACTTGATTGGGAAGAGATACAAGAACGATGATTTATGCCCATGTGTGTTCATTAAGAGAACAAGTTTGGGATTTGCCATTGTAGCTGTCTATGTTGATGATATGAATATCATTGGGTCTCTTGATGAAATCAATGAGACAGTTAGCGACTTGAAATCCTAGTTTGAGATGAAAGACCTTAGTATGACTCAATTTTGTCTTGGTTTAGAATTAGAACATCGAGTTAGTGGAATACTTATTCACCAATCCAATCTGGTTATGTCCAAAAAATGCTCAGGCGATTTAACATGGACAAAGCACACCCTCTTAGCACACTAATAGTTGTAGCAGTTTGGAACCCAATATAGATTCGTACCGTCCAAAAGATGAAAATGAGGTGTTATTAGGAGATGAGGTACCATACCTTGGTGTCATTGGAGCTTTGTTATATTTAGCTCAATGCACAAGACCAGACATTGCATTCTCTATGAACTTGTTAGCTCGGTTTAGTTCTGCGCCTACACAATGTCATTGGAATGGTATAAAACACATCTTCAGGTACTTGAAGGGTTTTATAGACTTGAGCTTTTTCTTTCTATACAAAGAATACAGAGAGAAGCATGAAATTCCAGAAAAATAATGGTTGAAATGCAGCATGCTGATTCCAAGGATTTCGACCAGTCGAATGATCTTCTCGACCCATCGAATGTTGCACCATGGACGGACAAGAGCCATACTTTTGACCCGTCGATAGAACTACTAAACCTTTCGAGTAATGGTTAGGTTGTGAGCACTGTTCTTACATTCAGTGCAGTCCTCTATTAAGAGACACCTTGTGATTTCTTGGTTGGTTTTGCTGATGTTGCTGGGTATCTCTCTAACCCACACAAAGGACATTTCTAAACCGGTTATGTGTTTACCATGGGGAACACAGCGATTTCTTGGAGATCAACAAAGTAGACCTTAGTTTCTACTTCTTTGAATCATTCTGAGATCATTGCTTTACATGAAGCGGTTAAGGAGTGTGTTTGTCTTAGGTTAATCATACACCACATTCGAGGAACT
The DNA here is from genome assembly GCA_946800695.1 of Geum urbanum. Classification (NCBI taxonomy): domain Eukaryota; kingdom Viridiplantae; phylum Streptophyta; class Magnoliopsida; order Rosales; family Rosaceae; genus Geum; species Geum urbanum. The sequence goes on along the minus strand of OX327002.1, from coordinate 37,860,605 downwards.
AGTGGATTAGCTTCCACTACTACAATACCAACTTGTATCTTTGAGGACAATGCGGTTTGCATTGAACAAATGAAGTTGGGATACATAAAGGGTGATCATACCAAACATATATCGTCGAAGTTCTTCTTCAATCAACAACAACAGCAGCTATAGAACATTCATGTGAATTAGGCTTTTTCAGCGGTTAATGCTACAGACTTGTTTACCAAGTCATTATCCAAATCTATATTTGCTAAGCATGTGAGACGCATTGGTATGCGAAAAATGTCTAAACTCTAAGATTGAGTTAAGGGAGTTCATTTCGTAGACATCAGGGGGAGTCTACATCACATATGGTCGCTTTTGTAGTTGATGTGTTGTGCTCTTTTTCCATTCGGCCATGCTTTTATTTTACCCAAAAGGTTTTTGTTTGCTTAGCAAGGTTTTTAGTGAGGCAATAGATTATGCATCATACTATAGGAACGCAACATAAGGGGGAGTGTTTAAGGGAATAATCTTCCTGGTATCCCGGTGTGTCCTGTCCTAATTAAAGTAGATATAGAGAAGCTCTCAATTCCTGATTTACTGGAAGATTTATTGTATCAGATTATAATGCCTATTTAAAGGCTATCTATCAATGAATAAAGTACAGTTTCAGTCTATTGCGTATCTTCTCTACTTTTCTCTTTCAACAAAATTTGAATTTTTACAGCTGACTGTGTATTTTACATTTGAACCAAAATCAACCTCCAACCGATATGTCAATTAGAACAGGTATTATAGTCATTTTTTTTCCTTTTCTCATCTTGTATCATCTTCTTCGACACTTTCTATTCATAGATCATGCCCACACAAAATTTTCATCTCGAAATTCCGATTCAATTCCTCCACAATTCAAAGAACACAACTCGATCACAAGCCTAAACCTCTTGTTTGAAATGAATGAAGTCTCTCTTTGATCGTCAAACCCTTTTCTGGATCTGGAAACAATTGAGAGATTTTTCATTATTTTTAACCAAAGAAAAGCCTAAATCGCCAGTAAACCTCATTCAACATTGAATCTCTAAGTTTTTTCTTCAACTTTTGTTCGTAAGTGATGAATGGAGAAAGACCCGGACTTTAAATTTGCAGCAGAAATAGTGATATTAAACGAAATAAATTCTGAAAAATATTAATTATTTAATTAATAAAATGTAAGCATATGAACGAAGAACAAATTTTGGGAAAGAAGATGAACTAAGTTGAGTCACGTGTATCACACACTCTCCTTAAGATTTTTTACCTCGCACACAAGCTTGTATGACGTCGTTCTCCTAGGATAAAATAACTTGTAAGTTTTTGTACTGCAATATAAAGATTTCTCGTTGAACTAAAGAGTACCTTACTCTATCACCGGCTTTTTTGGGAAAGAAGAGATCAGAAGAGGAGAGTTGCTTGCTTTCTGATGGGATGAAGAATGAGGAGGAGGAAACCTCTATTTATATATGTTTGAGAAAGGTTCATCATCATTGATGGCCAGCCAAAAGGTTAAGAGTGACTTTAAGGAAAGTGAAAAGTCACGCCAAGTTTATTTGAGTGCAAAAGAAAACTTGTGCGACCCGGCCGCCCAAATCGAGGCTGCATTCATGTCCGCAGGACACGGGCACACACAAACCCAATCCAACCAAGATTCCCTCCCTCCCCCCCCCCCCAATTAGTGATATTAAACAAAATAAATTATGAAAATTATTAATTATTTAATTAGTAAAATGTAAACATATGAATGAATAACAAATTCTAGGAAAGAAGATAAACTAAGTTGAGTCACGTGTATCACACGCTCTCCTTAGAATCTTTTACGCCACACATAGGCTTATATGACATAGTTTTCTCAGGATAAAACAACCTGTAAGTTTTTGTATCGTAGTACAAGAACTTCTCGTCGAACTAAAGAGTATCTTACTCTATCACCAGATTTGTTTGGGAGAGAAGAGATCAGAATATGAGAGTTGGTTGCTTTTTGATGGCATGAAGAATGAGGAGAAGGAAGGTTCATCATCATTTCTTGCCAGTCGAAAGGTTCAGAGTGATTTTGAGGAAAGTGGAAAGTCATGCCAAGTTTTCCTCAGTGAAAAAGGAAACTCGTGCGACCTGTCCCACATCAGAGTAGCATTCGTGTCTGCAGGACGTGGGCACACACAAGTCCATATCACAATCCTCGATTTTGAAAGAATACAGTATTAAGAGAAATCAGAATTCCACTTAAAGAAGCACAGACTCAATTTAAATTGGCATGTTATAAAACTCATGATCATAAAGTAGTAAGGATCAGAAGATGAACTACATGAAGGTTATCGTAGTATTTAGTTAAAGACTTCCACATTTCTAGTTTTTCTCATGAGAGATAATCATCCTTTCTTATTTTTCAAGTGACTAACTTTGGGTGATAATTTCTCATTCACCTCTTGACCAATTTAAAAAAATGAATACATAATCTTTATGTACTCTTATAGGATAACACAAATCCATGTTTCTCTTTCACTAATTTTTAAGTGAATCTCACTTAATTATTTTGTTTAAAATGTCCCCCTAAAATGGTGAAAAATTAATATTTTTTCAATAATTCCCCACATGAATGAACATTGGAAACCAAAGACTCGATAGACTTGGTGATAGATTCTACGGTTGAAAAACCTATATAGGATAGGTAGGGGTTAACCCTTTGAACCTCCCCTTATGAAAGTATGCTTACTTTACTAACTAAATAGTAAACACGATGTCTTTGAACTATTCACCATTTGTGTAAATGATGACATACCTCACACAAGTATCTTCCTCATACTTTCAGTTATCACTACTGTATCCATTTTGGCCCTGGACATACGCCTGATTTTGGAAGAGCTTAATAGGAATTGTTCCCTGAACAATTCCCTTAAAAGAGGTTCCACTTCTCTCTTACATAGGTGATTTACTAATTAAGAGTAACTTGCATTACTCGCTCGGATTTCCAACGCATAAGAATCCTTAAAAGTTTTTAGTTTAACCTCATCCCTTATGGACATCACTGTTTTCATCATAAGAATAGACTTGGGATAGATCCCCAGAGTGATCCGACACAGTCTCTACAATTTAGTTGTCCCTTTTGAACCTAGATCTTGGGATCTCCAATCAACTAGGTTGGGTATCCAATGTAAAAATTTTAACTCATGGGCTTTAGTCCTATTTTCCTCAATGATTTTTCGATTAACTCTCTATTTAACCCTTTGGTTAAAAGATCCGCTATGTTATCTTTTGACTTCACATAGTCAATGGAGATAACTCCAGTAGAGAGTAGTTGTCTAATGGTATTATGTCTTCTACGAATATGTCTCGACTTACCATTATACATTTTGCTTTAGGCCTTGCCAATTGTAGACTGACTATCGTAGTGTATACAAATTGCAGACACATGCTTTTTCCATTTCAGAATATCCTCTATGAATTGGTGTAGTCATTCTGCCTCTTCCCCACATTTTTCTAGGGCAACAAACTCAAATTCTCTTGTGGATCTGGTTATAATAGTTTGTTTTGAGGATTTCCATGACATTATTGCACCTCCTAGAGTGAACACGTATCCACTAGTAGACTTTGAATCTTTCATGTCAGATATCTAGTTTGCATCGATGTACCCTTCTAGGAAAGCCAAATATCTTTTGTAGTGCAGCCCATAGGTACGAAAATACCTTAAGTACTTGAGTACTCTTGCAATTTCTTGCCAATGCATCCCTCCAGAATTACTCGTGTACCTGCTTAATTTGTTCACAGTGTAAGCTACATCTGGCCTTGTACAACGTGTTAGGTACATTAGGCTTCTGATGACTCCAGAGTATTCTATTTAAGAAACACTCTCTTATTTATTCTTCGAAAGATGATGATGAAAGGACCCGATCCCGATTTAGTTGCCTAAACCGAAATTAGGCCCTAACGACACCATAACTTACAAAATTTTTGCCAGAGTTTACTTTATAAAACGTATAAACCAAAAATCTACAAGAAGATTACACTTCACAAATAAATTTCCAGACACACCGTAGACCACCATTGTCCATCCGGATTTCTCAAAATCCACATATATAACAAAACACAAGGTTTACAAGAAATCCAGAAAGTATTCAGGAGTATAACTTAAACTGAACAACACTACACAAGTATTCAAAGAGACTTCTAATTACAAAATATACAAGACTAGCAGGTTACATCAGGAATCTACTAGAAACAAAGTGTGATTTGAACTCTAGGCCTCCTGCGATGACGTGCAACCATGGGAAAAATACTACAATCTGGGCGGCGAAAACTGAAAAGCCCAGAGAAAAGCATATAAATAATAAAATCGTTAGAGTGAGTGGACGTAAATCATAATATGCCGCATAAATAAATTCAACATGCTTTTCACAATAAATGCACATAAAATCATGCGAGTCAAACAAACAAGCCTAGGTCAAGTGCTCATAAAGACATAACTCTCCTGGGTACTGTGTGTGTGGAGGCAGTAACTTGAGTACATTTTTCTCAAAGTTACATCATGCCCGGGTCAAGTGCTCATAAAGACGTAACTCTCCCAGGTATTTTGAATCACGGGTCAGGTGCTCATATAGACGTAACCCTCCCGGAGCATCTCGGGGATCAACCTAGAGGCCATAGCATTGATGCATCATATATCCATACTCAGTGTAAAAAAAAATCACATGTGCCTCCAAATCAATGTATGCTCATAAAATTCATAATCATAAATGCATACTCGTAAATGCATAATCGTAAATCATACTCATAAACTCGCAAATCCTCAATGAAAATCAAAATATGGAAATCAACGTGGGATAAAATGTCCACCCACAGATAACAGTTAGCCCTGAGGCCCGACGGAAGATCCCTCGCCAAACACTCGATCATGATCACCTGAATAATAGGGATACGATTAATACATATTCGATTTCAAGATACGGAGCAAATACGTCAAGAACCCTGCGTTCTCGAAAAGCGTATCTCTCGAAATATTGACGAGGATAACAAAATTCCCAAAATACACTCAAATAACCCTAGTCCCAAATTAACACACTCAATTCAACTCGAAAACCTCAAGATTACGATCGGGGCACGATTACGAGAAAAACGACATAAAAATCTCTGAAAACTACAAAAGTCAACCCCTTGCCAGAGCTCCGCCGTTGACCACCGCCGCCAGAGGCGGCGCCGGCGCCAACGGTGACCAACTCCGGCGAACCATACCTTAAAATGTTCCTCACCTCAAGCCCAACCAAGCCCCCAAAACCAAACCTCAAGTCCAAACAACCACCACCGTGGTTGGAATTCCAATCGAAAGAGGAGGCTGAAACCTCCTCTCCGGCGACCACCATGGCCACCACGGCCACCACCATACACCCCCTTGTCCAAATTAAAAACCCAAAAAATTATCAAAGGGTTGAGGGGAACCTAACCCCTAACCAACCCAACGCCAAAACTTGCTGGAAACTGCCACTCGATTCCGGCGAAATCCAAGAACTTCACAGAGTTCGAACTCCCTCAAAACACAACCAAATCTGACAACTAAATACATAAATCAATAGGAAATCACAAGGGCTTTCTAACCATACCAAGAACACGGTCGGAGGTGGCCGGAAACGTCAGGTTCGATGGCGAAATCAAACCGGGTCGGTGGAGCTCAAACGGGTCAACTCGGTCAACTCAGTCCTAACGTGTGATTTTCTGATTTTTACGACTATTCGATATTTATATGTCGTGAACCGACCAAACCCACGACTTAGATAACTCAAACACAATCAGATAAATACGACTAACTCGATGAGAATTTCAAATATTTATTTTATATTCCCCGATTATCTGAAAAATCCTCCGAAACCTCCTACAAACTCAAAATCAAATCCTCTACAATTTCCACGAAGGAACTTAAATCAAATTATTGCCCAATAATTTAGTCGTTAACAAACAACATATGTACAATCAACTCGCGATAATCACATGTCGTGCTAATAATCATATACTCAAAGTTCGGGTCGTTACAGATGAGTCACATCAATTGGTGTTCTGGCCACTTCAAAATTTTTCTTGTCAAATTTTCCAAGGATGTTATCCACATAATGGGTCTGATTCAATATCAGCCCTTCTGATGTTCTTGTGATTTTGATCCCTAAGATCACATCAACAAGTCCCATGTCTTTCATGTCAAATCTAGAATTTAAAATATCCTTAGTCGATTTGATCATCTTATCATTGCTCATTTCAATGAGCATGTCATTGACATAAAGACATACAATGACATATCCACTCTCCGTCTCTTTGGCATACACACATTTGTCACATTGATTGATTTTAAAATCATTCGTGATCATAGTGTTATCAAATTTTACATGTCACTACTTTGGTGCTTGTTTTAAGCCATACAATGACTTCACCAGTTTACACACTTTCCCTTTTTGATTAGGAGCCGAAAAACCCTCAGGTTGTTCCATATAGATTTAAATTCTCTATATCTCTACTTAGGAAAGCAGTTTTTACATCAATTTGATGTACCTCAAGATTGCGTAAGGAAACAATAGGTAGTACCATTACGATAAAAGTTATTCTCGTAACTGGAGAGAAAATGTCAAAATAATCTAGGACCTCATTTTGTCTATATCCTTTAATCACAAGCCTTGCCTTGTATTGTGTATAGACCCTTCTGCCTTCATTTTTTTAATGCAAATCTAGTTGGAAGTTATAGGTTTACAACCAGGTGAAAGATCCACCAGTTCCCAAGTGTAGTTTTGTAGAATAGAATCAATTTCACTTTTGATAGCTTCTTTCCACAAAGGACCATCTGTGGAATTCACAGCCTCTTTAAAGGTTCTAGGTTCACCTTTAAGCATGTATGTCATAAAATCATGACCAAAAGATTTTTTGGTCCTTGCTCTCTTACTTCGTTTAGGTTCTACCTCAGACCCAGTTTCTTGGTCCTGGTCATCTTCTGAAGTGGCCTCATATGTCCGTTTAGAAGAACTTGATTCTTCTCTGGACTTGCATGGGAATTTAGTTTCAAAGAAACACACATTCCTTGATTCCATTGTTATATTTTCATGTATATCAGGGAGTTTTGATTTATGCACTTGAAACCAACACGCTGAACTATTCTCGGTATACCCAATGAAAATACAATCAATCATTTTTGGCCCATTTTTGACCTTTTTAGGTTTAGGTACTGCCACATTGGCTAGACAACCCCACACTCGCAAGTAATTGTAGGATGACTTTCTCCCTTTCCAAAATTCATATGGAGTTTTCTTTTCTTTCCTTTTGGGTATCTTATTCAAAAGATAATTAACCGATAAGATGACATCTCTCCACATGTTTGGTGAAAACCAGAACTCAACAGCATTGCATTCATCATGTCCTTTAGGGTACGATTCTTTCGTTCAGCTACACCATTCGATTTTGGTGAATAAGTGTTAGAATATTCAAACCAAAATAAGTTGATTAATAATTAAATAAATTTGAATTGGTTAATGGTGGAGAATTCTTGAAAGGTTTATGAAGCAGCATTTATGGTGGAAGGTACTAATGAGAATCTAGAGGGTTCCTCCTTAGTCTATATAATAAGAGGTCATTTTCTCATTCCATCATCTCATCCAAGAAATATCATCTACTCCATGTAGAGAGTAAAGAGAGTTTCCACTCCAAGTTGAGAGTATTGTAGTTGTTAGGGAGCAAAACAAGTGTGTGACAAAGAGTTTCTTTCAAGTAGTGTTCTTGAAGTTGTGTACCTCTTGTACCCATATTTTTGATAGTGGAGGTTCTTGTTGTTGCTGCTTCATGGACGTAGGCACCTTGCCGAACCACATTATATCTGGTGTTCTCTATCTCTTACTCTTTTATTTCCTTGCATATTTCCATTTTATGGTTTGAGTTATTATTTTCTTTCTACTATTTTATCCAACAATAAGGTGTTGTTGTTTCATGTATGATCTCATGCTGAGCACAAAAGTCAACAAATGGTGATTCATACTCACCTCTTCGGTCACTTCTCATGACCTTTATTGTTTTGTTGAGTTGATTTTTATTCTCATTTTTATACAGAATAAATTTCTCTATAGCCTCATCTTTGCTCTTCATGAGGTACACATAGCAATATTTCGTGCTATCATCAATGAAAGTGATAAAATACTTATTATCACTTTTCATTTGTGTTGCCTTTAAATCACATATGTCACTATGGATTAAATCAAGGGGTTCAGTGTTTCTTTCAATGCTTTTGAAAGATGTTTTCGTTAGTTTTGCCTGTACACAAGTTTCACACTTATGTTTAGGATCAATTTGGAATGTCGGTAAGTGATCCATGTTAATTAGTCTTCAGAAAGTATCATAATTAACATGTCCTAGTCTACCATGCCATAAATTGGAAGACTCAAGCATATAAGTGGAAGAGCTATTTTCATTCATTTTCATCATTTTGACTATAGTCATTACATTCAGTTTGAACATACCACCACTCATATAGCCCTTATCCATATACAATCCACTTTAGACAAAACAACATTGTCAGACTCAAACACCAGGCGAAACCCATGAGTGTTCATCAGTGCGCTAGAAACCAGGTTCTTGCGGATTTCAGGGATATATGACACATTGTTCAAAATTAGTTCCTTTCTAGAGGTCATTTTCAGCACGACCTTTCCTTCACCATTGATTTTAGAGGTCACTACCACATTAAGACCCATTGCCGGCAACTTTAAGTCGCCAACCTTGTTCTTTTTCTCGCCGGAAATGTCATTACCGGCGACAAGTCGCCGGCAATGCCGTCGCCGGAAATTGCCCGCCGGAGATAGCATTGCCGGCGACTCATTTTCACGTCGCCGGTGATGAGAAAGACATTACCGGCAATGTTTGCGCTGCCGTGGCCGGAATTTGAAGTCATTGCCGGCGACTTAGGTCCATGTCGCCGACAATGGTTGGAAAAATTTTGAAAAAAAAGCCGGTTCTGGATTGGGCCCAATTCCAGAACCTGCATTGAAAGACATAAACCGTACAAATACAAGTTCAACAGTACACACATAAATGTCCAATGTACAGTACAAATAGAAACGATACAAAAATAAACTACAACTACACGTCAGGGTCGAGGAACTTGCAGGTCAGGGTCGAAGAAATCCATGTACTCATTTGAACTCCGGTGGCTACCCTGGTCTTGCTGTGGCGGTGACTGGTGCGGTGGTGGTGGTGGATAACTGGGGAACACAGGGACCGGGGAAGGTGTGGGGAGCGGTTGTCCGGTAGTCTGAGCCACGTACATCGTCTGCATCCAGGTGAACATTTGTGTCTGCTGCTGGACCATGAGTCAGTGTTGCTCGATCATCCCTCGGTACTCGGCATCTCTGACTACCTGCTGCTCGGCTATCTGCCTCATCTCCTCCATCTGCCTCCTTTGCTCCTCCAACTCCCTCTGCGTCCTCTGAAGCTCCGCTGCGAGGTTACGACTAGAAGTTGAACTTCTTGACCCGGTAGAGTATTCTGAAGTGTTCTTCAATACTCCTTCGCCCGCCGAGCCCATTCCCCTACAGCAGTAGGTATTCTTTCCAGTCCTGCACACTTTTGTCATGATCTGAGCCGCTATAGGGCGATCAAGCGGATCGATCTGAGAGGCATACTAGGTGACTTCTTCCTCGGAGCAGTCAGGATGGTTATTCCGAGCTATATTCATGGTCACTTCTGTGGTCGCCTCCTCCACTCTCGCCTAATTGAAAAGCGAAAATGAATAACGTATTATTTAACAAAATAAATTAATATCGAAAAATATTTTTATTAACACATGCAGAGGCGAAAGACTTACCGCTTCTTCAGGGCACTGCGGATAGAACTTCTGATGAATATACACCAACGGGTTCACTTCTTGTTGTTGCTGTGCCTTACTCGACCAACCCAAATAGTTGAGTGAACCTGCATGATGGGCCCTGGTGTTTTTCAATCTATTCGCCCGGTTCGTCTTCGAAATCGCCTTGTTTGATAAACATATGTAAAAAAATTAGTAACTAACTATTTCAATGTGATACGATACATTAGGCTTGTAAGATATATTCAGGATGCATACCTTCGCTTTGGGGTGCTCGAAGTGGGTATCAGCCACAGCCACTCGTACTCCCTAAACTGGAATTCGCTAGGGGTAGAACCTCGGCCTAGCTCCTTGTATACAGTGTAATGTGAAGAAAGCTCGTTCTTCCACTCTTTATACCTATATTAACACCAGGAAAAAAAAGTTAGAGATATTAAAACACTTGATAAACAAAAATCTAACTCGATATATACTCAAATAACTCGAAGCACATCACCTCATATGTAGTTGACGCTCTACCCACGTGTGAATAAGGCATTCATCCACGTCAAACCACACCTGCAACATGAATATATAAACGGTAAAATTATATATTTATTCGGACTTAATTAATAAATGTAAAATTTACGTAATGAAAATACGATTTAACTCACACTCAGTGCATTATGCACTTGCATCTTCACGTAGATAGGCACAGATTCCCAATCTGGCCAAAGCATTGGGACCTTGTCCCGCACGATTGCCCCGGCCATGCTGACATATTTTCGCGTGGTGTCAAATGCCTCGATCACCTCGCCATCCTCATTGGCCCTAATGGGCGTTTTCCTTCCCCCGGTGGCCTGCTCAAGTCTCTTCCTGATGCAGGTGCCTCTAGCCCCTTTCCGTTTTCCAGTACTATTAACGAAATTGCCTAATAATACAATGTCAACAAATTGATCATTAATTGAACCTATCGTAAGTCTTAAGTAATAATTAAGTAATCAATCTTGTTAAATAAAATTTACCTACATCGTCCGTTTGTTGGTTAGTGCACCTCACACTCCAAAGATACACGGGGTCAAACGGGATGAAGTTGTACGCTTCCTCCACGCTCAGGAACTCCGGCCGTCCTTCAACATAAATAGGCATCCCCCTATCATCGAATTCAGGGATCACAGGAATCTCATCGGGCAGGAAGAGACCGGACGGCAGAGATAGACGAGGCCTGGACGATGAAGCGCCAGAACCATCTGCCTCAGATGATTCCCGTGAAACGGGAGTAGGCACCGGGCGAATAGGGGGCATTCGGATGGAGGGAGTTTCTGATGCCCCCGTTGACTGTCGCTCGTCTGAGGGTCTACTGACGGAGGGTCTGCTGACTGAGCGTCTGCTGACTGAGGCTCGAGGCTGGACTTCCGGTTGCACAGCTCCGAATCGTGCAGCTTCCTCCTCTTCTCGCGCAGCTAGCAACATTTGTGTGTGAGCATTCATCATTGGCCCACTGCGCGTGTTGCTGACTGCGGCTGAGGAGGAAGCTTGACTACTGCTCCCTCCACTATTTCTAGTACCTCTCCGTTTGATGCCTCCAAGCCAATTTGCCGCAAAACCTCATGGACACCGTAATAGTCATGGATTCGGTTCTATAACAATTCGGAACCGGAACTGTTTGGAACCGGAACCGTTTGGAACCGGAATCGTTTGGAACCGGAACCGTTTGGAACCGGAACCGTTTGAACCTGGAACCGTTTGGAACTGGAACCGTTCTGTTTCAAACGGTTCCGGTTACAAACAGTTCCGGTTTCAAACGGTTCCGGTTCCACGCGGTTCTGGTTTAAAACCGTTCTGGTTCCAAACCGTTCCAATTCCGATTTGTCACCTTAATTTATACGTTAAATTAACAACTATATCACCTTAATCCAAACACGTTAAATTCCGATTCCGATTTTTCACCTATTATACGTTAAATTAACAACTATATCACCTAAATTAACATATATACATACATCATTTCCGACTTTAAATTTTCCACATATATATATATACATCACATATATATACATCATGCATCTTAATTAAATTTAATTTTCATATATATATATACATCACATATTAATCCAAATCACCCTAATTAATTTTCCACATTTTTCAAACATACGTATATATATACATTGCATATAAATTAATCCAAATCACCCTAATTAAATTTAATTTCCACATACATATATATATATATATACATTGCATATAAATTTTCCACATACGTACATACGTGTATATATATATATATGCATAAAAATAAATAAAATTTGAGAGAGAGAGAGAGGGAGAGAGAGTGAGCTTGCATGCACCTGCCATGGTGGAGCTCGAGGTGATTTTCCTCTCAACGGAGGTGAGGGGAGGAGGTAGGGGAGGAGGAGAGGAGGAGGGGAGGAGAGGAAATTTTAATTTGAAATGGGGTTTTTTAGTGTGGAGAGAGGAGAAGGGAGAAGAGGTGAGGGGAGGGGAGAGGGGAGGAGAGGAAGAGAGATTTGAGGAGAGAGAGGCGGAACTGTTTGGGGAGGAGGAGAGGAGGAGTTTTAGGGTTTGAGATAGTGAGAAATGAGCTCGGGCTCGAGCTGGGTTCGCCCATATTCAGTAAACATTGCCGGCGAGTTAGTTGCAACTCGTTGACTCGTTGGTAATGACATTACCAACGAGTTGATAACTCGTGGGCAATGTCATTACCAACGAGTTGCTTATCAACTCGTTGGTAATGTCATTATTTCCTGAAGAATATCCGACCAATTTCCGACCTATTTCCAACCATAATTTCCGACCAATTTCCGACTATATAATTTCCGACCATATATATCGATCGACTACAATTTCCGACTAGATCGAATTTCCGACTACAATTTCCGACTACATCGAATTTCCGACTACAATTTCCAACTACGATTTCCGACTATAATTTCCGACTACAATTTCTGACTACAATTTCCGACTACGATTTCCAACTATAATTTCCGACTATAATTTCCGACATTAATTAAAATACGTACAACATTAACGTACTAAGGATGATAATCGTAATCATCTTCATCACTTGAGTCTGACTCGGTTTCATAGGTAACCTCTGGCAATATGTGCCACTCCTCGTCATCTGAATCAGCGTCAACTTCATATGGATTAACATCGAGAAGTTCTGCTCCAGTAATTCGAACCACACTACCAGATCTCACATTATTAAGGCGAATCGTAGATGATTCCAGAATGTCAAAAGCGTTCGGCTCTTGGTATGCAGTAACTTCCTCATCATCTGCGGTCTCACCAAGTGTGGCAGCACTGTATATGTTTCTATGAGCAACATGGTTAACCACCTTCCACGGGACTTTGTTCAGAAGATCGTCAAGGTAAAACACTTGTTTTACTGATGAGGTAAGAATGAAAGGGTCTTCTTCATACCAGCTAGTAGCAGTATTCACCGAAAATGTTCCGTACTGATCGGTCCTTGTGTTCTCCGGGCTAGTATCAAACCATCTACACTTGAACAAGTGCACTTTCATGCGGTTCCCATAAATTAGTTCAACAACTGAATGAAGGACACCGTAATAGTCAACGCCATCCTGCCCACCATGGACCATCACCCCACAATTCTGTGTTTTTAGTCGGTCGTCTCGATTTTCACATATAAATTTCACGCCATTGACCTGACATATCGAGTAAACTTTTGAAGCTATCGGTTTCATTGCCAGGACCCTCAATTCGTTTGACCACTCTGTGAAACCATCATTTGCTACATGGTTCATCTGAAAACGATAAGAAACCACACAAGAAATTATGAACATAGAAACCACAAAACCACGTACGTACACACATGCTATATAAGGATATATATAAAAAATAGACATATACACATATACCCTTACCCATTGACCAAAGTAGTTTGCAAACGTCTTGTTGTGGTAATCAACATTTCCTGCAATAGCAGGGCAGTGAAGATGATAGTTTTTCCAATATTGTACTTCTTGACAGTTAATCACTACCGACCAGTGGGCAATGGCTACCTCATTTCCATCCAACTTGTACGACTTTGGCAAGCTTCCCTGTACTACGACGTCATTGGAGATGATAGAAATGTTGAAATGGGGTTCATCTATCGGCATCTGTTGTTGGGGGTCCTCAAGCGCTCCCAAATACACTTTGGTGTACGTTACACACTCGTGCGCAACATATGCTTCAGCGATACACCCTTCAGGTGCATATTTATTCTTCACATAGTCCTTGTAGGCTCCCAATTGTCTACAAGTTAACAAGTGCATGTTATGATACTTAAAAAATAAGAATTTACATATAAAAACAGAGGCAAACCAAATGTATGAATCATTTGTACCTTTCCATTGGATACATCCAAGTGTAGTGTACGGGACCGGTAAGCAACAATTGTTCGGGAAGATGGATCATCAGGTGAGGCATGATGTCAAAAAAATTTGGGGGAAATATCCTCTCAAGCTTGCATATGATAAAAATGATGTCATCTTGCATCTCCCTGAGATCTGATTTTTTAACTTCCCTGGTGCATAACTTCTGAAAGAATCTTGACAAGGCCACCAACGGCTCCACCACCTCTTTGGGCAGGTACCCTCGAATGAAAATAGGGAAAAGGCGTTGAAGCAGTACATGGCAGTCATGACTCTTTAATCCGTACATCTTATTGTCCCGGAAGTTAACACACCTGCTTATATTTCCCGCATAGCCATAAGGATACCTACATATATATATATATAGCCATAGGCAACAATTATATTTCTCGCATATAACCATAATCCGGTAAAAATTTAAGGCCAATTTCCTGCATAGCCATAAGAATATATACCTGACATTACTCAGCCACCCAAAAATTTCATGCTTATGCTTCGGCTTTACGGTGTAAGGAGCTTGCAGAATTTTTCTCTTATCATCTCTTAACCACAAATGTTTCCGCAGTCCCATAGCTTTCAGATCAATGTGTGCCTTAGGGATGTCTTTTGTTTTCCCCTCCAAGTTAAGAACTGTGCCCACCACACTTTTACACACATTCTTCTCTATGTGCATGACATCTAGGTAGTGTCTGATAGGCAACCTGGGCCAGTAGGGGAGTTCCCAGAATATGCTCTTGTGTGTCCAAAACTTATACCTTTCGGGCTTGTCTGGAATTGACGCCACTATCTCAGGATGATTGCTCAGCTGGCCAAAATCATATTCATTCAACACTTCCAAAATTTCATCCCATGTCCATCTCCTGGGTGCCACACCTGTTTCCACAGTCCCATCAAACGCGTCTGGATCCTGCCTAAATGGGTGATCATATGGAAGCCAACAACGGTGAGGCATCTGAACAATTTTACTGCAATGAGGATTGCAACAATCAACCGTCATGCACTCTGAACAAGCCCTGTAACCCCTGGTAACGTTGCCCGACAACATATCGCGGGCAGGAAAATCACTGATGGTGCCAACAAGCATGGCATGCATCTGGAACATCTCATTTTTGAACCTATCGTAAGTGGGGTGACCACACTCACTCAGGTACTTAAGCTCCTTGATCAAAGGCCTCAAATACACATCGAGACACTTTCCTGGATAACCCGGGCCCGGAATTAACAGAGTGAGCATATTGTATTCCTTCTTCATGCACATCCATGGTGGAAGGTTGTACGGTACCAAAATAACTGGCCATATACTGTATTGAAGACTCATGTTGCCAAAAGGGTTGAATCCGTCAGATGAGAGCCCTAGCCAAACATTTCGGACCTCTGCTGCAAAATGATCAAACTCCCTGACCATGTGCTTCCAAGCCTCACCGTCGGAAGGGTGTATAAGGGTGTCATCGTCAGGCAAATTCCTCTCAGCCCACCATCTCATAGCTTCGGCCGTGAAAGCACACATGAACAACCGCTCCAGCCTATCAATAAGCGGGAAATATCGACGTATCTTCACAGCTTTCTTGTTGCCTGCAGGAGTCAACTTATACCTTTCTGTAAAACATACCGGGCAGGCTTCAAGGTCTTCAAGATCTTTTCCCCAGAAGAGAATACAATCATATCTGCATGCATGGATTTTGATGTAGGAAAGCCCAAGATCTTTCAGGATATGTCGCACCTTATGATGAGTGGTAGGAATACGATGATCGGGTGACAGTAGCGAAGCAGTCCACTTCAACCAAGAATCAACAGCTTTGACAGACATTTTGTTCTCCATTTTGAGCTGCATCACTCCCATAACACTTTCAAGAACAGTCTTACTACAACCGTCGTACAACGGAGTCTGTTGCAATGCAATCAAGTTGTTGTACTTGTCCATACCGCTTGTGTTGACATGAGCTCCAGGTAATGGCTCGACTGGCTCAATATGGGGGAAACCCTCATATTGGGAGGGACATTTGGTGCTTCATCAGCAAATACACCGCTCTCATGAGGAAACATATCATTGATTAACATCGATGTTGGATCATAGGATGGACTGCCCCTCTCAGCAAAATCTCCATGATCATATCGTGGACTGGCCCTCTCACTAAATTGTCCATGATCATGCGGATCCGCTAACGATGTTTCACCGTGATAAATCCAACAAGTGTACTTATCCCAAAACCCGTATTTACTCAGGTGCTTCTGGACTTTATCAATGGGAAAACGAAATCGATCGCTGCGACACTTACATTCTTTACACGGGCAATAATGAAGTGTAGTGTCTCCACAATTAGCCTTCACAAAATTCACAAAACTCCTAATTCCCTGGTGATATCTCACATCCCATCTTTCGAGGCTCATCTAACTCTTGTCCATCCTGAAAATTCTAACAATATTACGTACTATATATATACACATTCACTACTAATAATCGACGCGATATCTCCATTCAAATCTAATTAAATCAACACATGCATGCATATATATATATATATATATCGATCTAATTAGATCGATCAACACACACACACATATATATATACATACATACACATATAAGTATATATACGTACCTATATATATATATATAGCTTCCCGAGTGATCGAGTTTTCGACGCGCGCCTTAATTTTGACAATACCGAAGGATCGATTTCAGAGCGTTTTCCTTCTTTCGATTTCACCGGATTTTTTTCGATCCAAATGAATGAGCTACTGCGATCTGCATCTAATATAAGAGGCATTGCCGTCGATTCATTAAATCGCCGGAAATGGAGACATTGCCGGCGAAATTCCGGCGACCTACTCCGTCGCCGGCAATGTTTTGAAACATTACCGGCGACGGAGTAAGTCGCCGGCAATGATGATCATTACCGGCGACTTTCCCGGTCGCCAGCCTTGTTTTTCCAAAAATCGCCGGTAATGAGTGTATATGTGGTAGTGGGTAACAGAGTTCCCCATGTACATCATCTCTCCATTCTCAGATTGCTTGAAAGTGGAGAAAATGTTCTTGTCAACACATATATGGCAAGTGGCACCAGTATCAATGTGACGATCCGAACCAGAATCAGTTGTGTATTCGGCACGATTCTTGAGAGTTGGTCATAGTCGTAGTTTTACGTTATATATGTGGTTTGTCAAATCTATTCGCGACTATATTTTCGGCCAAGAATGTGAGTTGAGTGTCTTCACGGAAGTTGTAGAGTACGTGATTACGAGCTCGAGGGCGGTTCCGGAAGATTTTTCTGATAACCGAGGAATATATTGTGATTATTCGAAGTTTCAGTTTCCGACGAGTTTATCCGATTGTTTCGAGCTTATCCGAATCATTTCGAATATTCATTTCGGACCGTCGATTGACCCGAGGCGCGAGTATAAATATCGGAAATAGTCGTAAAATTGTCGAAAATCACTATTTGGAGTTGACCATCGTTGACTTTCCATTTTTAGAAGTTTGACCTGTTGACCGAAGAGGAAAGTTTCCATTTCGGGTTCTTGCCGTCCGACGACCATTTTCCGGCCACCTCCGGTCAAGTGAAAGGTATAGTTAGCTTCTCCTTTTGATTTTGAGTTGTATGGTATTTGGTTTGGATGGAATTGATCGTGTTTTGGGTGAGTTCGAATCGGGCCGAGTTTAGGAGATTCGCCGGTGATGGTTACGGTGGTTCCGGCGAGAATTGGAGGTGGGGTTGATGGGGTTTTTGCTCCCCACACCGTGGTGATGCTTCCCCTATACTTGGTTTGGGCTAAGATGGAGTTTTCTGGCGAACCCGTGGTGGTTGCCGGAGGAGGAATCCGATTTGATTTTGTATGAAATTGACTTGGTTTCGGTTGGATTTGGCCTAGGGTGTAGTTATGGAAAATATTGGGTTTGGAAAGACGTTGAATTCTGGAAAGTTTCGCCGTGGAATTCCACCGTTGACGGCGCGCCGCCGCCGGCGGTGGCGGTCAACAACGGAGCTCCAGCGAGAAGTTAACTTTTTGGTTTTCGATGTTTTTAATGTCGTTTTTCTCGTAATCGCGCCATGATTATCGTTCAGAGGTTTTCGGATTGATTTGGGTAGCCGATTTTCAGTCGAGGGTTTTGAGTGGAGATTTCAGGAATTTCGTTAATCATTTTGTACTGTTTTACATATTTTCGGGAACGGTTGGTTTCCGTGCTTCAGTACAGAGTTGTGGACTATTGTTTTGATCAGTTATGTTTGTGAGTATTCAGGAGATCGAGATCGTGATCGTGCTTCAGGCGAGGGATCTTCCGCCGGACCACGAGATTTTGCTTACCTGTGAGTGGACAATTTCTTTTCACGGATTGTTTGCGAGTCTTTATATACGTTTTATAAACTTGAGCATGCGTATGAGATTTCGGATTACATGAGCATGTGTTTTACAATTATACATATACGGATATGCGTATACGAGTATGCATTTGCATCGAACTGGTTATGATTTGATTTTCACAGAGTACAGTCTCAGTTACATTGTTGTATCGATACACTTGCCTCTAGGCTGATCCCCGATGGTAGGCCTTCCAGGAGGGGCGTCGTTACCCTGACCTGACCGGCGAGGGGCGTTTCCCCAGAACCGAGGCCTTTCTGGCTTAGAATCACGTGGACTAAGGACCCTGTGATTTGGACTGTACTAGCACGGGTGTGTCCATGAGTGACCCCGTGGGATTTTTACTTGCATGCTCAGTACACTGGAGGAGTATGAGTTTACCTCGTGTACTTTGTTATTTCTATTTACCTGGACTCGCATATGTTATTTTAAACATATATATCAACTGGTGAAAGACATTTATTTTCGTCCACTCACTCTAACGGTTTTCATGTCATTCCCCTGGGCTTTTCGGTTTTCGTGCCCAGTTTGCAGTTCAGGTTTTGGTGTTTCACGTTGCGGTTGGAAGCTAGTGATCTGAGCTACCTATGTTTTCCAGTAGGTTCTTGTTTCGCCTACTGATGTATATGTTGTATATATTTACACTAGAGGTCGCTCTGATACATTCTGATACATGTTTATACGGATTTTCTTGGATATATATATATATACATAGTACAGTATGTTATTGTTTATTGTTTATATTATGATGTTGAGAAATCCGGATGGGATTGGTGCCCATGGTTTGGCTTTTGTGGCATAGGACGAAGTGTTATTTTCAGGGTGCAGGTTTATGCAATTCCACGTTAGTAACGAAACTCTGCCGAAATTTTGAAAAGTTTTTGCTGGTTCGTATTTTCAGAAGGGGTTCGATTCTGATTTAGGTAACTGAATCGGGGTTGGGTCCTTTCAGCTTGGCATCAGAGCATTAAGTTGTCAGATTCTGTAGACTCTTGTAGTTGTGACGCTTAGGGTATTTGAGTTTATACAGCATGACTAGAGTGATGACCCGACTGGCCAGCGGTACTCATCAATACTTCAGGTGTTGTGTGTTATCAAATATCTGCGGTTTCATGGTTACGTTATTTCTGCTTGTACCTAATGCTTGTCTTGTATCAGTAGGATGCCTCCTCGACATGGTCCCCATGTTGATCGGGATGAGGATCCTGATGAGGATCGCCGAACGCACGACTTGCTGATGCGAGTGCTGCGTTTGGAAGAGCGTTTTTACCCAGTGGTCAAGGCTCGTACTGCGGGTGCTACTGTGTTTTCGGGTTCAGTTGATCCAGAGATATGCGAGGCATGGTTGGTTCAGATTGAACGTGTTTGTGAGCGTCTGCAGTTTACTCCTGAGCAGATGTCAGTGGCCGCAGTTGGTTTACTTGAGGGTGATGCATACTTTTGATGGGTTAGCACCGACAGAGTTCCAGCTGACACTCCGTGGACATTGTTCCGTGATCTGTTTATGCGGAGGTACTTTAATCAGGCTACCCAGCAGCGCAGGTATGAAGAGTTTACGAATTTGAGGCAGGGCAGTTTGTCTGTACTTGAGTACCGGGATCGGTTTACCCGTTTGTCTCGTTTTGTGCGAGATATGGTGGCTACTGAGGAAGCCAAGTGTCGCAGGTTTGAGCTGGGATTGAATCTGAACATCAAAGCTACTCTGACTACGATGCCTCGGAACAACTTTGATGAGTTTGTCAGTGCTGCACTCTGAGGCGAGGATATTGAGCATGAGAGACAGCAGAGGTACCAGCCGAGACGGTTTTAGGAAGGTGGACCGAGTCAGGGGCCTTCAAAGAGGCTGAGTTCTGATACTTCCGGTTCAGCTTCATCCTCAAGCGGTGGATCTTATCGTCCACCAGTTGGTGTACCGAGGCATAGACCGAGATGGAGGAGAGATCGACCGCAGCGACCACAGGCTAGTGGGAGTTCCAGCGGTTCTAGTTATCCGCGGCGTACCGGTGGCACGTTTGCTGTACCGCAGGAGTATCCCTTGTGTAGCTTCTGCAGCAGGCTATTATTGACGGTTTGTACAGGATTTCTCCCGGATTGCTACACCACAGACCAGATTGACGAAGAAGGGCGTCAAGTTTGAGTGGTCTGATGCGTACGAGGAGAGTTATTTGCTCCTGAAGGAGAGATTGACTACCGCACCGGTTCTGACATTGCCAGACGACAGTGGTGAGTTTGTTGTGTACAGTGACGCGTCGAAGTTGGGGCTTGGCTGTGTATTGATGCAGCATGGTAGAGTTGTGGCATATGGTTCCAGACAGCTGAAACCACATGAGGCCAACTATCCGACGCATGATTTGGAGTTAGCCACTATTGTGTTAGCATTGAAGAGTTGGAGACATTATTTGTATGGTGCTCAGTGTAAGATTTACACTGATCACAAGAGTCTCACCTACTTGCGGACGCAGCCGGATCTGAACATGAGGCAGCGCCGATGGATGGAGTTGATCAATGATTACGATTGCACTTTCGAGTACCATCCGGGGAAGGCTAATGTCGTAGCAGATGCACTTAGCCAGAAATCTGGAGCCTCGTTGTTTCATATGTGTGTGGCCAGAGTGTCGATGTTAGCCGAGCTTCGAGCTACAGGTGTCGTGTTCGGATATG
This sequence comes from Geum urbanum, assembly GCA_946800695.1. NCBI lineage: Eukaryota > Viridiplantae > Streptophyta > Magnoliopsida > Rosales > Rosaceae > Geum > Geum urbanum. The sequence continues at coordinate 37,839,392 of OX327002.1, read as the reverse complement.
ATGATGATGGAGCTTTGTTGGCCAGTTTTCAGGTTCGACCCGTATTGGTTGATCAAGTACGAGAAGCTCAGGATTCAGATTCCTACTTGTTGGGCAAGAAGACCATGATATTGAATGGTGTGCCTACAGAGTTTCGATTGAGCGACGACGGTACGTAGTTGTTCAGAGGCAGGTTGTGTGTGCCCAGAGACGAGAGCTTGAAGAAGGAGATTCTGGATGAGGCCCACAGTTCAGCGTATGCGATGCATCCCGGAGGTACGAAGATGTTTCGTACACTTCGAGCGTACTATTGGTGGCGCAACATGAAGCGGGAGATTGCCGCGTACGTGAGTCGATGTTTGATCTGTCAGCAGGTGAAGGCGGAGAGGCAGAAACCAGCAGGGAAACTACAGCCACTTGAGATTCCAGTTTGGAAATGGGAGCACATTACGATGGATTTCGTCTATCAGTTGCCGCGTACTTCGGCGGGCAATATTGGTATTTGGGTTATTGTGGATCGACTGACGAAATCCGCACATTTTCTTGCACTTCCGGGGAAGATATCATTGGGCAGATTGGCCAAGTTGTACTTATCCGAGATTGTTCGCTTGCATGGTGTGCCTGTATCCATTGTTTCTGACCGAGATAGTCAGTTTACTTCTGAGTTTTGGCAGGCATTGCAGCGAGCTTTTGGCACGAGGTTGCGATTTAGTACAGCTTTCCATCCTCAGACTGACGAGCAGTCCGAGCGGACCATTCAGACTCTTGAGGATATGCTGCGATCATGTGTATTGCAGTTCCGCGGGAATTGGGATCAGTAGTTACATTTGATTGAGTTCGCCTACAACAACAGCTATCAGGCCAGTATTGAGATGGCACCAATTTCATCAAACTCAAGTACCAATCAACACGAAATTGAAAGGAGAAGCTAACTATACCCTTGCCGAAGTCGGAGGTGGCCAAAAAATGGGTCGTCGGATGGTAAGACCAATCGGGAAAGTTTCCCTCTTCGCGGTCAACGGTCAAACTTGCTATTTTTGGAAAGTCAACAACTGTCAACGCCAAATAGTGATTTTAGACGATTTTACGATTATTCCCGATATTTATACTCGCGCCTCGGGTCAATCGACGGTCCGAAATGAATATTCGAAATGATTCGAATAAGCTCGAAACAATCGGATAAACTCGTCAGAAACCGAAACTTCGAATAATCACAAAATATTCCTCGATTATCGGAAAAATCTTCCGGAACCGCCCACGAGCTTGAAATCACGTACTCTACAACTTCCGGGAAGACACTCAACTCAAATTCTCGGCCGAAAACATAGTCGCGAATAAAGTCGACGAACCACACTAATATCGTAAAGCTGCGACTAAACCGAATCTCGTGAATCGTGCCAAATACGCATCTGATTCTGGTTCGGGTCGTCAAAAATCTACCCCCCTTAAAGAAATTTCGACCTCGAAATTTACGTACCTGTCAAGTGAACAGATGAGGATACTGTTCCCGCATACGCTGCTCAGTCTCCCAGGTGGCCTCCTCAACTGAGTGGTTCTGCCACAAGACCTTCACTAGCGGAATCACACGGTGCCTCAACTCCTGCTCATGACGATCGAGAATCTGCACAGGCTCCTCTACATACGTCAAATCCTCTCTGATCGGCAACTGCTGTGGGGCTAACACATGTGAAGGATCTGAGATGTACTTTCGTAACATCGAAACATGGAAGACATCATGCACACGAGCCATCTCAGCTGGTAACTCAAGTCTGTACGCAACAGCTCCAACCCTCTCTGTAATCTCATACGGACCAATGTACCGTGGTCGAAGCATGCCATGCTTCCCGAAACGCACAACTCCCCTCCACGGAGATAGTTTCAGGAAGACCCAATCGCCAACCTCAAACTCTAAACTCTTTCTCCTCACGTCCGCGTAGCTCTTCTGCCGATCCTAGGCGATCTTCAATCGATCCTGGATAACCTGTATGTCCTCCATAGTGCTCTTCACCAGATGAGGACCAATAAGCCAACGTTCATCCACCTCACTCCAACATAACGGAGTGCGAAGTATGTTGTTTATCCTTATTCACACAGTTTGCCTTGTTGGCATCCGACCTTATCTGTTTGACAAAAAAAATATTAAATAATAAATAAATGGTTAAAAATAAGAAATTATTTAATTTTCTCAATTTAAAGGAAATGAAGACGAACCTTATACTTGTCGCACTCAAAGTGTCCGACCAACCATTCCCACTCATGGCACCGTGTCAGAGATAGTACTTGTGGAGGTTGTACTTCCAATCCTTGAAAATGTTCTTAGCCACAGTGTTAATGTGCTTCATCATTTCCAGCGTGCCGTCAATATCGAAATGTGTCTAGAAATAAAAATTAGAACCTAAACATTATGCCTAGCTTCGTGGTTGGTAATTAATTATAAAAATAAAAAAAATTAAATAGTATTAACGAGAGTTCGTGGTACACCCTCAACCTCTCAGATTTAGGCAGCTTATTCCACAAAGTGGCAACCCTACGGATGTTGTTTCGTATGATTGAGCCGATGGTGTGCAACGTGAGGCTGCCGAGTTGCGAGGACGGAGGGCCTCGGGTGAAATCGTTGAACTCCACCTCGATCTTCTTTCCGGTCGACCTGACTATGCGCTCGGTTTTCGCGGCCTTCCCAAGTCCTCGCCGTGCGCTGTGCATTGTAGTGAATGGAGTCGTCGACCGACTCCATGGGACCTTCAGACGTTGTCGCTGAAGCAGTGATGGGTGGGTCGTTGGTATTGGCAATGGCCGCCTCAGTTGGAGCATGAGGGATTGGACCAGTCGGCATACCGGAACGATTCGGAGGAGCCAAAACGATCTCCTCCGACTCAGTTTGGCTCCAACTCATTGCTTAAGCAATGGATTGCAATTCGGATTCCCTCTTTTCTATTGATCGCCTCTTCTTTGGTGTCATCGATCGTAATTAATGAAGCTGAAAAAACTATTTATTAACAATATATATATATCTCCAAATTAATCCAAAATTTCATCAAATATAAATATGTCCAATTTATCGAAATTTAAAAAAAAATCGAATTTATCCAAATTTCACAAATAATATCAATATATATACGTACGATTAAATTCAATTCGATATATATTACTAATTTACCACACAAATTTTATAAATTATCCAATTTATATACATTTTACAAATTTATCCAAATTTCACAAATATATCTAAATTTATCTATTCTATTCAAATCTCAATTTAATTATCCAATTTAGTTCGTGGCATTTATATTACCAATTTACCAAATAAAATATACACATATTAATTTACAAATGTTTTTTCAAATACAATATATCCAAATTAATTCACATCTAATATTAATCTAACTATTTACAATATACCCACATTTAATTTAATTCACATAAAAATAATACAATATATATAAATCCATTTAATCTAGCTAATTCATTTAATCTAATTCATATATAAATCCATAAATGCATATAATACATACATAAATATGTACACAATATAAAATAAAATACCAACACAAATACAAGTACAAATACATACACAAATACGTACACAATACAAATATATAAATATAGATTAATCGATTGGGGATGAGGGGAGGAGGGGAGTTACGGGCCGGTGAGGAGGGAGGAGAGAAACTCCGGCGAGGTGGAGGGCAGGAGAGAGAGGCCAGAGATTCCGGGAGAGAGAGAGGAGGAGGACGGCGGCGCGGTAAGGAGGAGGAGGCCGGGTTTGGGGTTTTTGGGAGGAGAAAGATCGAGAGGATTTTCGGGGTTTTGGGGGGAGAGATCAAGTGAATGGCCGGGAAGTCAATCCGGGTCTGGATATAATGGCCGACTTAGGCGACGAAAGTACCACTTTCGTCGCCTAAGTGGTATTTAAATGGGCCCTGAAAAAAAATTGTGCAAAAACTGAATCGCCCAAAAATTGAACTTGGGCGATGAACACCACATGCGTTTGTCACCTAAGTGATATTTAAACTAACCGAAAAAAATTTGGCGCATGTTTATTGAACCGCCACAATATTTGGACATAGGCGACGATATCGTGTTGTTTCGTTGCCGAAGACATCACTTAGCCGATAAATGGCATGATTTCGTCGCCGAAGTACATTTTTTTAAAAACATATGAAAATTAATGTTTGGTAGTTGCTTCAGAATTATAAAAAATTAATTGTCAGATATAATCATTACATTTATAGAATATTGTAGAAAAAAATTGAACCTAATTTGGATAAATTTAGAAATCGATCAAATCAATATATTCATACAGTGATTATCGAGAAATATTTAAAAGATAAAAACTATCGTGAAAAATAATTCGTAATCCCGTTTCTGAAGTTATGGATGTTTGTCGTGTCGTAAAAACCTAATTTATCAGCTAATTATAAATTAATTGAAATAAAAAAAAAACAAATTAGTTAAGATTAAAAACTTGTTAAATATCTACTAATGTTGTATAAATTAAGTGTTCGTATGTCTATATTCACTCCACATCAACATTAACGAAATTGAATTTGGACAAAACAACCGTTGGATATATTCATCATCGCGTAATATGTAAGTGGATGAATTTTCATTCAAAACAAAGTAAGTTAAGGGTTTGATCGGAGTAGTCAAACATAAAACTAAAATTTTATGTGACGACCCGAACCAGAATCTGTTGCATATTTGGCACGATTCTCGAGATTGAGTTTAGTCGTGGTTTTATGTCGTAAATGTGGTTTGTCGACCTTATTCGCGACTTAGTTATCGGTCGAGAATTTGAGTTGGGTGTCTTCACGGAAGTTGTAGAGTACGTGATTTCGAGCTCGTGGGCGGTTTCGGAAGATTTTTCCGATAACCGAGGAATGTTTTATGATTATTTAAAGTTTTGGTTTCCGACGAGTTTATCCGATTCTTTCGAGCTTATCCGAATCATTTCGTATATTCGTTTTGGACCGTCGATTGACCCGAGGCACGAGTATAAATATCGGAATAGTCGAGAAATAGTCGAGAATTTCATTTCGGGCATTGACTGAGTTGACTTTCCATTTTGGGAAACTTTGACCGTTGACCCGTGGAGAAAACTTTCCGTTTTCGGCTTCAACGTCCGACGACCAAATTCCGGCCACCTCCGGCCAAGTGAAAGGTAGGGATCGCTTCCTTGTTTGATTTCGAGTAGGTCTGTATTTGATTTGAGGAAAATTGATTGAGTTTTGAGGGTGTTCGAATCGGGCCGAGTTGGGGATTTTCGCCGGTGACGGTTGGCCACTTTCCGGCGAGCCACGGTGGTGGTGGTTATGGGGGTTTGCTTCCCCTAGCCTAGGTGATGCTCCTAGGGTGTTTTATTTTGGGAATTGATGAGGTTTCGGGGGTCACCGGTTAAATCACCGGAAAACTGGGTTTCCGATCTGTTCGAGGTGATTTGGTAGTGTTCCGTTGTGATTTGGGCTTTGTGGTAGAAGAGAAACAGATTCAGCACATGGAGACCTTGAAAACTGGAGCTTTGGGCCATGGGATTTCACTGTTGATGGCGCGCCGCCGCCGGCGGCGGCGGTCAACGGCGGAGCTCCGGCCAAAAGTTGACTTTTTGGATTTTGATGAAATTAGTGTCGTTTTTCTCGAAATCACGCCCTGGTTATCGTCCAGAGGTTTTCGGGTTGATTTTGTTAGCCGATTTTCAGTCGAGGTTTCGAGTGGGGATTTCGGGATTTCCGATAATCATTTTGTACTGCTTTGCATATTTCCGGGAACGGTTGGTTTCCGTGATTCAGTACAGGGTTGTGGATTATGATTTTGATCAGTATTGTTTTGTGAATATTCAGGAGATCGAGATCGTGACCTGGATCGTGATCGTGCTTCAGGCGAGGGATCTTCCGCCGGACCTCGAGTTTAGCGCGAGTGCGCGTTACGCGAGTTTGTGAGTGGACAATTTATTTTCACGGATTGATTGCGAGTCTTTTATATACGTTTTACGAACTTGAGCATGCAGCATGATTATGGTTTTACGAGCATGAGATTTCATACGAGATTATGTTTATTATGAGCATGTGTTTTACGATTATACGGATATACTTATACGAATATACGTATACGAGTATACATACACTTATATGTTGTTTCATGCATTTGCATCGAACTGTTTATGATTTGATTTACACAGAGTATAGTCTCAGTTACGTTGTTGTATCGATACACTTTGCCTCTCGGTTGATCCCCGATGGTAGGCCGCCAAGAGGGGCAGTACCCCGACCTGACCGGTGAGGGGCAATACCCCGGAACCGAGGCCATTTCTGGCTATGGATCACGTGGAAGTCAGGGACTCCATGATTCCGACTGTACTAGCACAAATGTGTCCATGAGTGACCCCGTGAGATTTTTCTTGCATGCTCCGTACGTGAGTGGTAGTCAGCGTCTCCTCACGTACTGTTTGATTTTCATGTATTTGACTCGCATATGGTTTTATATGTATATATTTTTTGGTGAAAGACATTTATTTTCGTCCACTCACTCTAACGTGTTTCATGTCTTTCCCCTGGGCTTTTTGGTTTCCGTGCCCAGTTTTCAGTTCAGGATTGGTGTTTCACGACACGGTTTGGAGGCTAGTGATCAGAGTTACCTGTGCTTTCCAGTAGGTTCTTGTTTCGCCTACTGATGTGTATATTGTATATGTTTTACATTAGAGGTCGCTCTGATACATTCTGATACTTGTTTATACGGATTTTCTCGGATATACATATATACATAGTACAGTTTGCTTATTGTTATTGATTATATTGATATTGAGAAATCCAGATGGGATTGGTGCCCACGGTTTGGCTTTTGTGGCATAGGATGAAGTGTTATTTCTGGGTGCAGGTTATGGTAATTCCACGCTAGTAACGAAACTCTGCCGAAATTTTGAAAATTTTTGTTGGTTCGTGTTTTCGAAAGGGTTTGGTTCCGGTTTAGGTAACTGAATCGGGATTGGGTCCTTTCATTTTAACGAAATGGAAGCGTTGATATGCGAATCTTCAGAACACGGATTTTCGAACTGTTGACACTTACAATCCATGAATTGGTTACTCTACGCCCTAAAGGGAAAAAATTTATATTTGAAGATGGTATGCATGGTCGTGCTTTTAGAGGTCAGATTGTGAAATTATGACTTAGGCGATGAAAACAGTTGCATTTTATCGCCTAAGAAGGAGCTTAGGCGACAAACATAACTGGTTTTGACGCCTAAGTAATTCCGGGTTAAGAGAAAGGGTTTAGGTGTTTAGGATATGTAGGGTTTAGGGTTTAGGGTATGACTTAGGCGAAGAAAAGAGTTGCTTTCATCGCTTAAGAAGTCACTTAGGCGACGAAAAGAGTTGGGTTTGTCGTCTAAGTACCTTCTTAGGTGACGAAATCAGCTATGTTGGTCGTTTAAGTTATACCCTACATACCAAAGTGAAATTTTGCATCAAAGTGTCATCCAAAGTAGACGCGAAGAAACACGATGTAAGTATACGTACAGTAATTAATAATTAATTAAGCGTTAATTAATTCAAATTCATGAGGTCGATCGATTTGAACCTGTTCAATTTCGGATCCATTAGTTATGTCGGGAATGATAGAATAATTGTACTAGTACTCCGATCCTCGCTCAAAAAAATTCAAATTCAGAATATTAATTATAGTGTACTCCTCATCGATCATAATATAATTAATCATCATTACCTTGAAAAAGTGAGATTACAATAATTAATTACCAATTACTATCCCTCGTCATTATATTGTACTCCTCGTCATAATCATCATCATCCTCCTCAACACTATTATCTGATTGCTCCTCCTCATCATCATACTGAATGTCATTCGACAAATATCCTGAGTCCTCGTCGTCATCCTGCGCCTCATCTTCACTGCCATCATTCTCTAGATCTATAATCTCATATTGAGTTAGATCCGTAGAGCCATCAGGCATGGGTAAGAGTTCACCACCTTGAATCATTTCCATTATGTCAGCGTGGATGATAGAAATATTAGGCTCTTGATATGAAGGACTGTCTCTTTCCGGTTCAGCATCTTTAGTCGCCGTTGTCCCTTCAGTTGTTGTAGTATTTCATATTCCTCGATGAGAGATATAGTTCACTATTTTCCACCCTTCACCAGCTTTTGGATCATCAAGATAGAACACCTGCCTAACTAAGGGGGCAAGAGCAAAATGCTCGTCCTCATACCAACTTGAGTTTGTATCAATTGATAAAAGGTCTAGGTCTTCCTTTGTACGCTTGAACCATTTGCACTTGAACAGGAAAATGTTGACATGATTCTCGTAACATAACTAAACGACATATACAAGAGCCCCGTAATATCTATCATCGTCATCCCCATTCGCGACCCCACTGTTTTGTGTTCTTCTTCCTTCATCTCGGGCCAATGAATGAAATTTTACACCGTTCACAAAACAACCAGGGTAAATATAGTGTCTAATCGGCTTCCCTGCTAGTAAGTGCTTTGGCCAAGACCACTACCCCCCGTGGTTATTGGATTTTTGTAGATCAATCATCTGTAACAATTTGGATTAAAATATAATTAATTAAAGTGTTTAATTTCTACAAATATGTATATAATTAAATAAGTAAACATACTTAACCATTAGAAAAAATAATCGGGGAACTTCTTCTTAACCACTTTTTCAAACTAGGATGAACTCTTGTTCAGATGTAACGCCTGAAGGTTCTCCCTGTACGCCTTCGTATAAGGCTCGACTTCGTCACAGTCTCGCGACTCTATCCAATGCGCCTCGATCAGTTCTTCTCTTGTTAACGATTCTTTTAATACTCCTTTAAAGGGTCGTACAAAATTTGGGACGACAGAAAGATCGATGCTGCCACTGGGATCAGAGGCAGTGGGAGGTGGTGGATCCTTGAGGTACATGTTGCAGTAAGTAACACACTCATACATTAAGTATGTCTCTGCTGTAGAGCCATTTGGGGCCGACCTATTTTGGACGAATCCTTTATACTGTCCAAGCTATCAACAAAATCCAACCTTCAATTAATTAATTATATAATAGGTACATATAGTAGTCTCAAGTGGAACAAATAATTGATCGGAAAACCTATATAATTAATTAGTTTTATGTACATTTCTTGAGGATACATCCAAGTGTACTCAACTGGACCAGAAATGAGCATCTGGTCGGATAGGTGGATCATTAGGTAAATCATGATGTCAAAGAAAGCAAGGGAAAAATCCTCTCTAGTGTGCAGATGATGTGCACAATTTTTTATTGCAGTTCCACCACATCTGACTTCTTCAACTCTCTTGCGCATAGCCTCTGCCACCATTTGCACAATGCCACTATTGGTTTTACGACTTCACGTGGCAAATATGACTGAATTACCACTGAAATCAGATGTTGTAGCATAACATGATAGTCATTTGTCTTTAGACCAACAAACTTGTGTTGCACCTCATCCACTGCTCCAATTATAGTAGCTGTATACGCAGCCGGACAACAAACACTCTTAAACCAGTGGAATACTGAACCTTTAAGTGTCGGCTTCACTATGTAAGGTGCATCTGGCATCTTGTTGTACACTCCTCTTCTATCCCTCCTCAACCACAAGGGACTATGTAGATGCATAGATTCAAGATCTTTGTACGCTTTGGGAGTATCTTTAGTCTTGAACTTAATACCGAGAATTATTTCCACCACGTTGTCGCACACATTCTTTTCTATGTGCATCACATCCAAGTTCAAATTTGACCAGGAAGGGAGTTCAAAGAGTATACTCTTGTGATGCCAATAGCTGAGATCCTGTAGAGGTATTGGATTATGTTTCTGTATATCCTTGTCATTGGTCAACACACAAAAGTCAAAATAGCTCAACCTCTCTAAAATCTCTTCGCCAGAACAACTACGGGGTTTAAGATTATTCTATACTATTTCATCGAAATGAGCTTCATCCTGTCGCCACAGGTGATCATCTGGAAGCAATCTACGGTGACCCAGATAACACACCTTCCCTGCGTGCCAACTAGAGTTCACGTCGTCCAAACATATACGACATCCATTGTATCCTTTCGTCCTGCAGGCTGTCAACATCTCATACGCTGAAAAATTACTTATCGTCCACATTATGGCTGCCCTCATCATGAACATCGTGTCATTGAATTTGTCATAAGTTTGGACTCCATTTTTCCACAATAGTTTCATCTCGTCGATGAGGTAGACATCTAAGCACTTCCCCAGATATTTAGAATTTGGAATTAGCAGAGTAAGGAAATTAAATTCCTTGTTCGTGTACATCCATGAAGGCATGTTGTACGGCATCAGAATAAAAGACAAGTGTTGACGGCAGAGCTATTACTACCCTAAGGATTGAATCCGTCTATAGAAAGTCCGAGTCTAACATTTTGAACCTCTATTGCAAAGTTTCCAAATTCGCTGTCGAAATGTTTGAAAGTCTCCCCATCTGCGGCGTGTTTGAGACATGTATATATGCTGCAATCTGGGAATCAATGAAAAATATCAAAGAACATTCAAAGGAATTTAGTTTTTCGAACTCCTCATATTCTCCCGGTTCTCATATCTGCTCTGGCCACATACAGTACAATAGTGTAAATATGCATACTCTTTGTAACACAACACACAATCATTTGGGCATGCGTGAATTATCTTGTACTTTAGGTCGAGGCTGCTCAAGATCTTTCTAACCTTATAATGCGATTTCGGAAGATTGTGATTATTGGGAAGCAACTTACATATTTGCTCCTATATTTCGTCAAAAGCACTGTGTGACATTTTGTTCTTCACTTTTATCTGCATTTGCTGCATCACATATTGCAACACATTCTCTCGATATCCAGGGTACACCGGGATCTGGGCTTCAAGTAGCATCTTGTTGTACTCATCCATCTCACTAGTGTCAGTGGCCAAGCTAGCAACAAGGAATGTGTCATCATGCCCATGAGCGGTATCGTAACCTCCCTCTTAGTATTGGTGTCCACCGTGACTAAATCCCGGAAAGGCATCATGGACCAAATCCAAAATTGGGTTCCACGAAAGGGTGCCACTACCGCTTGATGAAGCACCATGGTAACTAAAGTCTGGTCCTGAGTTTAAGTCTACTACTTCTCTATGCTCTCTCCACGTAGTGTAACTCCACATCATACCGTTCTCGTACAGGTGTTGCGACATAACATTAGCCGTCACAAACTAATGGTTACGACATTTTTAGCAAGGACACCTGAAACGCTTCTTTCCCTGACCATGTTCCATCGTAAAAACCACAAACTCTCTGATTCCGTCCATATACCGCAGATCACTTCTATTCGCCAACTGTATCAAACTCTTATCCATATTTTTGCATGCATAATAAGTTAACAATTATATATCATATTAATTATATTTTTTCAACCAATAACTAATTAATCTAATATACGTACTATATATATATGGGCGCTATAATCTAGCTAGCTAACATACTACGTACCTAGATTAGTTAAACTATATATATAGCTAATTAATTTACTACGTACCTAGCTTATATTAATCTATATATATACTATATATGTGTATATATACTATTAATTAATTAACCTTAACGTACTACCTAGCTTAATTAAATCATTAATTAGTGTGCTTATAGATTACCAATTAGCTTAATCTAGCTAGCTAATATGTTTTAACTAATTATATAATATAATATATATTATACTATTAATTATTAACTAATTAACCAATTAACTTATAATTACGTATATTAACAATACAATACAATACAATACAATACAATACAATACAATACGTACAACAAGCTAGTAATTAAGCTACCTAAGATCGTCAGAAACTCTGTATTCGCCGAAATATTTCACCGGATTTATGTACGTATGTACGGTATTAAATTTAAATAAATGATTCATGGGAAACATGTTAATATGTAGCTTCACCTAGCAGGAAATCAGGCTAGGGGTTGATGAAAAATTGCAATCGATCGATCGATATTTCGTGATGATTTTTTCCCGGCCGGGATTGGGGTGTTGGGTAGAAACTAATTGAGCTAATAATTGAGAGGAGAAGGTGAGATAGCCCGAGGGGAAAAGAAACTAATTGAGCTAATAATTGATCAATTTTTTATCTTAAGTGATACGTTTCGTCGCCTAAGTGGCCACTTAGGCGATGAAAATATAATGTCGTCGCCTAAGTGATGACCTAGGCGACAACCACACTGTCGTCGTCTAAGTGACTGACATTACGTCGTTTTAGGTTTCTTCTTAGGCGACAGAATTATGGTTTCGTCATCTAAGAGGTCACTTAGGCGACGAAATACGTGGTTCATCGTCTAAGGTATAACTTAGGCGACCAAGTAAATATTCGTCGCCTAAGTAAACTTTAGGCGACAAAACAGTAAAGAATTCATCACAGAAGTAAACTTTTCTGATAGTGTTATCACACATTTCTAGATAAATAAAAAATGATTAAAAAAAAGATAAAGAAAAAGGTCTAAACATTATAACATCTTCCATATCCTTACACTTCAATGGTCTCAAAATGCCTTCTAAAACTCCAACTTGCACCTTGCAGTCCTAGTAAATAATGTACGAGTGGGGAACCCTTCAGCTCATTCTCTCGATCGGCAATACAGAGGATAAGAAGTCGAGAGAAACTAGTTACATTATGTACAAAAGTCAGAGAAACTAAAGTATGCTTATATGTAATAATAGCCACCACCAAAAATTTTGTTCATAGGTTTAAATTACTAAAAAAATAAAAGCAAAATTCCAAAAAAAAAATTAATGTGTTTTGTAGTTACTGATTTTATAGTACTTTGTGTCAAAGTTCTTATCGTCGCCTTGCTTAAAAAAAATAAGATCTCTCTAATAGCAGAGCAGTGAAATATACGGATCACCATTTTGTCCATAGGCCCAAAAAATCCGCGGGTGGCACGAAGCCTGAAAAGCTCAATCTCGACTCGGCCCAAATTTAGGCCCAAAAAAGTCCGCCCTATGGGTTTAGGGCTAGGCTCGAGCCGAGGTCTTAAATCCCACAGGCCCAAAAAATTTCGGCCCGTCAAGGCTCGTCGAGACCCATCCAACCCGGCCTATAGGACCAAACCTGTCTACCTCATCCATTGTATATATTATATATTATTTTATGAATATAAACCTCTAAACACTCTAATCTACATTAATATCATTCATTTATATACTAATTATCACTTTATTTAGGATTAATTATATATTATCAAGTGTATATAATTGTTGATATATTTGATAATTAGACACTTTAATTTCTAAATTTTTTCAATTAATACAAAAAAAATCCGGCTAGAAAAGCCCGATAAGGCCCGGGGCCTAACAAACCCATGGGTGACCAGTGGGGTTCAAATTTTCGAAAAAGCCCAACCCCGCCCGTTGTCGATTCCTAGTGAAATATATACAAATTATAAAATGACTATCTATACAAAAACTAAGGCATAGACCATATATTAAAATGAATGCTCTCTCTTCTAGGGTTTGGGTATGGCCGCCTCTGCAACTTCTTTCCTTTCACCTTCCTCGGCTCTCTTTGGGCAACTGTTTCATTTCCTTCACCACAAAATGAAGACCGAGATGCAATTTTGGTTGTGGCTCAATTTCATTCACTTATTTCTCCACAAAGGTGTAGTTCATTTCTTTATGGGGATTCCTTGGTTTCTTTGGGATATTGTTGGAATTGACGAGCATAAGTGTGGGCAAAGGCTTAGGGGTGTGGAAGCTTGAAGATAGATCTTGTGGTCATCAATATATATCCAGTGAGGAGTGGGATGGGGGTGGCAGTCCTCATGTGATGTCGTCACCCGTGCTATTAGGTTTCATGGGCGAAGCGACACTGACGGAGCATGCCCTGGTCGGACCTGTGGCTAGGGTTGTCAACATCTGCTCGGCCAATGACGGGAAAGGATGGTGCTGGAGGGATCGAGTAGCAACCTTTCAGCCTCTAGTTCAAATCTTGACTTAGGTTTGGGCTAGGGTTCCAATGAAGGCCCTTGGAGGTGTTTTGGCTTGGATTGATGGATTGACTTAAGTTGGAGCTGTTTATCTAATAGTGACATTAGAGCTGCATGTTCCGGTGAAAAAGCGTGACGATTTCAAAGGATCCTATTCTAGAATCGTCTATGGAGATTTTAGTGACATCGCCATTTAGCTAGTGATTAGCTTTCAGTTAAAATTGTTTGTTTGGGGCAGTCGCTAGGTAATTGGAAGAGTTTCATGGAAGTTAGACTAGTAATTTTAGCTAGTAAATTAGTTTCGGATAAAAAGATAATCTTACTTAGGTGGCGTTTCTTTTGTCAACCCTATATGGTGAAATATTATGTATACGATTGCTAACCAATGGATAACTTGATGTTGAATAATAATAAAGAAAAAAAGGTATCCACCATATATTGATTTAATCCAGTGAATTAATACTATAGAATCAGAACAAAAGCTCCTCAAAACCAAAATCATCAGCAAATTCAACATTGTCGATCTTCCCTTTGCAGCAATGAATTGCTTCTTCTCATGGACTCCATCGGCCACACAACTTTTGTAATTATACTATCATTAGTCAAAGTATAAAGATAACAGACTATAATTACTGTATCAAAGTATAAAGAAAGTTGGATTTTCTATCAAAAGCTTGTAAACCATGAACAAAGGTAATCATCATCGTATCAAAAATATCTCTTCGATCTGATTTGATTATAGTATAATTATAAGAAGGTATGCATATTCATCACTCTTTGGCATTCACTAATACAGAAAAGCCATCAGATGACGGTCGTAAGAGTGTCATCTGATACAAATGTTGTTGTCGTGTTCAAACCCGCCATCTGTAATGCATTTAGATGATAAAGGACTTACGACATCAGAAAGACTCTCAGATGATAGCGAAAAATGGTCTGCCGTCAGAAAATGACCATATTTTTTAACATGAGATTAGTCATACGACACATGTCAATATTTTGAGGGGATTTTTCCCACTGGTCCTAATTTTTTTTTTTATAATTCTCACTAGCCAATAAAGAGTTCAAATATTCCCACAACAAACTAATTAGGTAAAAAGACTAGGTTACTCTCAGTTTAATTAATAAATTAAACAATATCATTACTCTCTCATTACCTCTCCATTGACCATTGGCTTGATTTCGGCAGCATTGATCGTTGACCACCGGCGTTGACCGTTGAACGATCAACAGATTCCAGCAACTTTGGCCAGATTTCTGTGACTGAATGACTGGACTCTAGTGACTTTGGCCATTGACCATTGACTTTGACAATTGATCGTCAAGGTCTCTAGACTATAGGTTCATAAACTGATACTCGGTTGAAGGTCATCTGATACTCAGTTGAGGGTCATCTGATACTCAGTTGAGGGTCATCTAATACTCATTTGATGAACATTGTAGACATGGCGTGTTGTCGTTGTAGGGCCAATCACCTAATCTAGTAACATAGATAAAAAGACAGAGTAGTGCCAGATAATTCACATAAAAGAAAGTTAAGCTATTATGCATTCACTTTTGATCTGTTAGAGCATATGCACCCTCCAAATAGCAAGAGCAAACTAAATCCAAAATTTGCAAGAGCAAATTAAATTTTGAATGCACCCATACAACAAATGCAAGAGTAGTTATATTTTATCATGTTATAAAATGTTATTAAATTATTTATCGGATAGATTTACGACCAATAATAATGTGACACGTGTCGTTATCAACTAAATAAATATACAAGATTTTTGATAAGATTTTCCACTAATAAAAATATGACACATGTCATTGCCACATGTCCTTATCGGCAAAATAATTTGACTAGATTTTCGGTAAGATTTTTGACTAGTGACAATATGACACGTGTCACTACCAGATATTGTTATCAACAAAATAATTGGACCAGATTTCCTGTAAGATTTTTGTCCAATGATGATGCGACATGTGTGTTTATCATCAAATATCATATTATCTACAATTGGCTATAAAACATTCATCTATCACTCATTCTATACTCACACCAACTATAAGTCTCTTCGAATCCGAGCAGATAACACATCTCTCTAAACACTTATTAAGATTTCCTACATAATCTCTCTGATGAATCCTTTTAGCTTCCACAATTTTTTTCAGGTGGAGACAATAACAAAACCAAGGATGACGATAAGGAGCACTCCTTCGTCAATCAAGTGGTCATGGAGGAAGCACAATATGACAATGAACCACAAGATCGTGGTTCACTTCGTGGTCAAAAATTGAATCGACCAAGATAGAGGGAGTCGAGCGGACAAAATCTCATGGAAGATTACTTCTTCGAACGCCCCAACTTCAACGCGCAAAATTTCGGTTGAGGTACCGAATGAGCAGAGACCGATTCAACATTATCATGACAGATCTCTGCAACCATGACCAATATTGCCATAAAAAATTAGACACCACTAGAATGCTAAGGCTTCTTCATCAATAAAATATGACTGGTGTTCTATAAATGTTGGCGTACGGGTCGGGCAGCCGTGGATCAATATATTAAAATTATAAGGATGGGGGAATCTAGTACCCTGGAATATATGAAGGAGTTTTGTCGCCAAGTGGTTGACCTCTATGGTTCAAGATGCCTCCGCACTCCAACACAGGAAGACCCCACGCAACTCCTAAATAAAGGTCAACGTCGAGGCTTTCCATGCATGATTTGAAGCATCGACTGCATGCACTGGGAATGGAAGAACTGCCTAACTACCTATAGAGGGGCATGCTCAGGGCAAAAGGGTCATCCCTCTATTATCCTAGAGACGGTGGCCTTGATGATACGTGGATATGGCACAGTTTCTCTGGTTATCCTAGAACTAGAAATAACATTAACGTGCTCGACCAATCTGATGTGTTTGACCAGATCCTTTCTGGAAGAAGCCTAACAATCGTCTATGAAGTCTACGGAGAGAGGAACTCCAACACTTATTATCAGGCTGACGGAATATATTTGAGGTACTCTACATTTGTCAAAACAATTTACAATCCTCACTCACCGCAAGATAAGTTCTTCGCAAAGAAACAAGAGGCATAACAAAAATATGTGGAGAGGTGCTTTGGCATCTTGCAGTCTCGTTGAGCAATTATTCGTCATAGTTGTACATTGCACCACAAATCGGTAATCACATCCACCAGGTTAGCTTGCATCATATCGCATAACATAATTATTGAGGAAGAGTATGTGGAGGAAGAGGATGAGGAGAATGAAGAAGAAAACCTGCAAAATCCATCAAGAGCTTTCTAAGTTTATGATGGGCCGGTGGATGCACAAGGGAATCGAATTCCTTTTGAGTCAATGAGAAGAGATGGACGTAATAGACAACGGTTTCACGCACAAAAAAATCATTGTATATATTGTCCGGCACAAACAATAGAAATAAGTTGATTGTTGTAGTAAAAGAATCAGACAATAGGTCAAAATTTAGTGTTGTCTGTCTGAGTCAGACAATACTTATTTTTCTGGCGTTGTGTGATATCTCTCTAAACAATGGCTATTTGTCTGTTGATCCAAAGGATTTTAGACAAAAAAATTTTCCATTGTCTCATTTCAGATAATGAATTTTATTGTACATTGTCTGAATTTCATTTACGCGATGCTCATTTTTAAGTCAATTGTCTAGGCGGAAGGTATATTTTGGTTTCTCCCCCTACACTTTGAAATTTTTTTATTTCTCTCTTTCTCATTTGTATCTGATCATCGATTTAAAATAAAAGTTTGATCTCAGCCCTCCATTTTATTAAGAAACCTAGTCTCCTCTCTAAATCTTGCATCTCTCTCTCTCTCTCTCTCTCTCTCTCTCTCTCTCTCTCTCTCTCTCTCTCTCTCTCTCTCTCTCTCTCTCTCTCTCTCTCTCTCTCTCTCTCTCAAAACCAAACACATAGTGGCAACATGCCATCACAAATCTTCGATGTCGTCCACTCCTCGTGCTGACTATCCCTCACACTACCGCCTAGCATAGCCAACGATGTCCAACATCGATTCGCACCGCTCCGTCTCAGCCGGACCTCACACATATCTTGCCGTTGTAGCACCTACCTTGGCCTTCTCTGTGTGTCTCCTTTCTGCCAAGAAGTTCTTCAATCAAAACACGCCGCCACACCACCAGCGCAACACCGCCGATTTCTCATATCCATGACTGGAAAACGAAGCCAGATAATGCAAAACTAGGTATGACATAATCATTCATCTTTTGATTTGGTTCCCCGACTTCGACTAAATGGGTTCCCGAAACCAGAATAGAGCTCCTCATAGTCCCTCAATTGTAAGCCCTAATTTTTCCTTCATTGATTTTATTAATATGCACAACATATTTTTGAATAAAGTGTATTGTTTGAGAGTGCAATGCAACAACTAAAATGGTTTAAAAGATAATAGTCTGATAGAACTTGAAACAATGTTATGAGATATGTCTATTGACTAAAACAATGACATACAATAGAAGTTTGAAATAAAAGTAGTCTCATTTATACTCAGAAAATAGTTTTTATCGAAATAAAAGTATTGTCTCATTTGTACTCAGACAATGGTTTTTTCACCAATAATGTGTTGACTGATTTATTTTTGTACAATGGTCCACAGACTATTGTCTGATATGGCTTATCTCCTTAGTTCAATAGACAACACTCCAGACCTATATCAAAAAATGGGCAAAAATCATTGTGTGAAGCCTTTTTTGGCGTAGTGCTTACTTTATCCAATAACCAAGTGCCGCTAGCTATACTCTTACATGCATTGTGCAAACATTCGCCCCATTTTTGTAAGAGTAGCTTGAACTTGTTGTAGTACGTGAGACGAAAACGTGATTTGGATCCTTGGCTCCTTCGGCAGAGTTTCACCTTGTGTTGGCTCCCAATTTTGCCCATAATCGGCATGCATTGTCTCCCACAATGTGTTCCTCTTTTGTTTATTGTCGTTGTATTCATCAACGGTATGTTGTGCGAAAGAGATGCACAATTGTAAATCTTCGGAAGAAAGCCAATGAGTGCCCATTTTTTTTGTAAAAAAATGCTCAAGGAAATGAGAGAAGAGATGGAAGGGGATGTGAAATTTGTTGTGCACAAATTAGTGTGAGTTCTGAATGAAATGAAGTAGTATTTATAGACAAAAAATTATGGTGTTTTTTTTTATAATTTTTAGGGAATTTTTTTAATCTTTTGGTAATTTGCCCGTTTTTTCCCGTGGAAAAGTTTTGTAGCCGTTGTCTTTAAATAAGGACTGCATGATCGAAATTTGGATTCAAAATCAAAGGTTTAGTTCAATTGGACCGTTAAAATGTAAAAATAGCTACCCAGCCCAACAACCATGCCATGTGTGATGCTCTCATTGGTGCTTTAGTTTTTTTATTTTTTTCTTTTGCTATCTCATGAAATACACATACTTGAATTATAAAAAAAAATGCAGGGAACCTAATGTCACCCTTGTTAGTGTGGGCTCAGCCAGATGCTCAATCAAACACCTAAGTAGTCAACGAGCAGTCAACCAAAATAATCTTGCCGCTGCATTTGGTTTTTAGTTTTCTCTTGCAAAACATTAGGAGACCCAACACCTGCTTGAGTGTTTGTTATGCCGGTGCAGATGCTCTTATGGCCTAACACATGGAGTCATTCTCTAGTCAGTACATTATTCATATAAAGAGTTCAAGTTGAGGATGTACATTGAGTGAGAACTCAGTGCAATGTTCATATCTAGGTTAACAACATAGAAACTAAATTGAACTCAATCTACAGGAACTTTGATAGTCTCCTTCACACGGGTTTTATATATAACAGACATTTGCTAAAACAAAGTAGATAGAGTACCATATGTATAAGCTATGAATGGATTATGTTCATTCTGCAGAAAATGGAGTTTCAAAAGATTAAGAACACTCATTCAAAAGATTGAGAATTAAGATTAGAGTTTCATACATTCCATTTACTTAAATAACACCACTATGTAACCTTGCCAAATTTGAAGAACAAAATGAAGCCACTCCAATAAACAAAGCTCTGATCATAACATTCAAATACAACCATCTCAGACGAAATAACACAGGTCTCTCTCTCTTTCTCCAAATAAGGCAATGCATCAAACTTACCATAAACTATGATTGACCAGCAAGATTAAAGTACAAATGGTATCTGTTTCGTTAACTACAACCATCCACTGTAGCTGATAGAAGACCCTGTCGTTGAAATTATACTCCATCTCCCCATTCTTCAACACTGTCACCTCATTCAAGTCCTTGAAACCAAAAACCCAGCAAAAATCTAAAACCAAACTCAAATCACCACTAAAAAAATAACCAAAACTTTCAAAATTTCAGATGCAAATCCGAAATTAGGTCGGGTTTTGGAGCTTCGATTAGAGTAGTGACGACACTTGGTGGGGGGAGAACAGGGGGATCTAGACGGGTTGGACTCGGTTGAGTTGGTGTCAACGAGAAGTAAGGATTTGAGTCGAAGACAGACCGACGAGAAAGAGCGAGAGAACAAAATTGAATCAGGAGAGAGACAGAGTGATGTTTCGGAAAAAAAAATATAGGGTAATTTTGGAATAAAAAGGCAAGAATTAAGAAAGTTAGACTAGTCAGAAAGCTTCTCTTAAAGTCAGTTGGCTAGTGAGAATTTCTTAGAATTTTCTTGGTTAGTGGGAAACTTTTTCCCAAAATTAGGTGTGATGACCCGAATCAGAATTAGTATATTAATCGGCTTAATCCGCGAGTTTTACGAGTAATTACTGTTGTCGTAATTGAGCAGTTTTAGCGGGTTCATCAAGACTAATTTATCGGGCGAGAATTTGAGATGAGTCTCTTCACAAGAGTTGTAGTATGCATGATTTCGAGTTCGTAGGCGGTTTCGGATAATTGTTATGATAACCGAGGAATATGTTATAAATATTTGAAATCGCGTGATTTAGTCGTGTTTATCCGTTTGGGTTTGAGTTATCCGAAACGTGGATGTGATTCGATTTGGACCGTCAATCGTATCGAGCCGCGAGTATAAATATCGGAATAGTCGTAAAATTGTCGAAAATCACTGTTTTGGGAAGTTTGACCGTCGTTTGACCAAAAATGGACCGTTGACCCGCGTTGACCGAGGGAGAACCGCACCACCGTTTGACCACCGATCGATTTTCTGTTTCCGGCCACCTTAGACCAAATCGGTGGTATGGTTATCTTACTCTCATAATTTCCTACTGTTTTGCATTTGATTTAAGTTGAATTGGTTGAGATTTGGAGGAGAACGAGCTCGAGGAAATTTAGGGATTTCGCCGGAATCGGGTGAGGTGCTCCGGTGAAATTTGGGGTCGGGGTTGTGGGAGGAAAGGTTCCTCTCAACCCCTTGATGCTTTTGGGTGGAAGGAATTTTGGATTGGTCACCATTTGGAGGTCGCCGGAAAACTCACCGGAATCCATGGATTCTGTGGGTTTCGAGGTGAATTCAGGCCGGTGGGCTTGGAATTGGGGCTTAGTGTAGAAGAGAGATGTGTTGGGCTTGAAGAATACTTGTGATCTGGAAATTTTGGTCAGAATCCGCCACTTTTGACGCCGCGCCTCCGCCGGCGGCGGCGGTCAACGGCGGCGCTCCTGCGAAAAGTTGACTTTTTGGAATTTGACAAGTTTTATGCCGTTTTGCTCGTAATCGCGTCCCGAGCGTAGCCTTGAAGTTTTCGAGTTGTTTTGGATACCGGATTTTAAGTCGAGGGTTTATGTGGAGTATTTGGGGGTTTTCGACGATTATTTTATATCCGAGTTATATGTTTCTGGAAATGGTTGGTTTCCGAGGTGTGGTATAGAGTAATTAATTGTGATTTTGATCTGTGATATTTTTTGATTATTCAGGGGATCGAGATCGTACGCTTGGTGAGGGATCTTCCGCCGGATCTCGGGATTAGTGCGTTTGCGCGCTGTGCTTATCTGTGAGTGGACACGTTTCTTTTCACTGATTGATTGCGAGTTTTTACTATATGTTTTATGAGCATGAGCATGTGTATGAAATTATTTATTGTTTTTGGAGGCATTGTTTTATGTTTTATTGGTGATGGCATTTACTTAGCATTGATGCATTGACTACTCGGCTGATCACCGGTAGTCCAATTCCAGGGTTGAGAGCGAGATTCCCCTGATGTGCCCACTAGGCTTGAGAGATTCGTCTAGTCTATCACCGTCGGGCTTGAGAGATTCGCCTGACACCTCCATTTATTTTAAGAACTCGCATTATCTTTATGATTATGTAAATGGTGAAAGGCATTTATTTATTTTGGTCAACTCACTCTAACGATTTTATTTGCCTTTCCCCTGGGCTTTTCGGTTTCCGTGCCCAGTTTGCAGTTCGGATTCTGGTGTCACACGTCGTAGTCGGAGGCTTAGTGTTCGAGCTACCTTTCTTTTTCAGTAGGTTTCTTGTTTTGCCTACTGTTGTGTATTTATGTATATATATATACATACTAGAAGTCGCTCTGAATACTCCGATGTTTATATTTTCATATGATTTTCCCGGATTTCTGTAAAGTACAGTTTTGCTTATTACTTTACGTTATTGATATGATATTGAGAAATCCGGATGGGATTGGTACCCACGGTTTGGCTTTTGTGACATAGGATGAAGTGTGTTTTCGGGTGCAGGTTAATGGCAAATCCGCGTTATAGTGAAACTCTACCAAAATTTCTTTGGTTTTTGCAAGTTCGTGTTTTCAGAAAGGGTTTGATTCCAGTTTAGGAAACTAAATCAAGGTTGGGTCCTTTCAGCTTGGTATCATAGCATTAGGTTTCAGGTTCTGTAGACTTCTGTAGTTGTGATACTAAGGATATTTGAGTATGTACAACATGTCTGGAGCAATGACCCAACTGGCCAGCGGTAACTCATCAATGCTTCGGGTGTTGTATGTGTTCAAATGTCTGAAGTTTCATGATTACGTTCCTTGTGCCTTGTGACTAATGCTTTTCTCTTATCATTAGGATGCCTCCTAGACGTGGTCCCCATGTCAATAGGGATGTGGATCCTGATGAGGATCGCCAGACGCATGACTTGCTTATGCGATTATTGCATTTGGAGGAGCGTTTTGACTCTATGGTCAAAGCTCGAACTACTGGAGCGACTGTTTTCTCGGGTTTAGCTGATCCAGAGATATGTGAGGCATGGTTGGTTCAGGTTGAACGAGTTTGTGAGCGTCTGCGTTTCACTTCTGAGCAGATGACAGTGGTAGCAGTTGGTTTATTTGAGTCTGATGCATTCTTCTGGTGGGTTAGCACCGATAGAGTTCCGGTTGATACTCCGTGGACACTGTTCAGGGATTTGTTTATGCGGAGGTATTTCAACCAGGCTACACAGCAACGGAAGTATGAGGAGTTCACCAACTTGAGACAGGGTAGCATGTCAGTACTTGAGTACCGGGACATATTTACTTGCTTATCTCGGTTTGCTCGTGACATGGTGACCTCAAAGGAAGCCAAGTGCCAGAGATTTGAGTTGGGCTTGAACCTGAACATCAAGGGGACATTGACCACGATGCCTCGGAACAACTTTGATGAGTTTGTGAGTGCTGCACTTCGAGGCGAGGACATAGAGAAGGAAAGGCAGATGAGATTCCAGTATCGACAATTTGAGGAGGGTGGACCGAGTCAGGGACCTTCCAAGAGGCTGAGTTCAGGCACTTCTGGATCGGCATCATCCTCTGGCAGTGGACCATATAGACCACCGAGTAGTACAGCTAGACAGAGACAGAGATGGGGGAGGGATCGACCACAGAGACCACAGTCCAGTGGGAGTTCTAGCGGATCCAGCTATCCTCGACGTACTGGTGACACTTTTGCTGTACCGAGGGAGTATCCATTGTGCAATCTCTGCAATAGGCATCACTTTGGTCCTTGTCAGCGAGGCCCTATCATTTGCTATCGTTGTGGCCAGGAGGGTCACTATGCGAGGGATTGTTTCCAGTCTACTGGTGTTGGTGGACAGGTAGCTCAGAGTTCAGGAGGAGATCGAGGTACCACTTCTGGGGCTCGACCAATGCAGTCTTATAGTCAGGGCTGACATCAGAGTCACCATCAGCGTGGCCGACCAGCCGAGCAGGTCAGGGTTCATGTTATAGCACTGCGTGAGGGCAGAGCTTCACTAGAGGTTGTTATTGGTACGTTGCATGTTTTTGGATATCCAGTACTTACTTTGTTAGATTCAGGTGCTACGCATTCATTCATATCATATAGATTGTCATCTTTAGCTACTATGCCTGCATCTCCACTTCCGGGGTTATGGAGAGTGTTGTATCCATCCGGAGAGGTTGTGAATATTGGTTGGATATATAAGGATTGTGAGATCTTTGTTGGAGGTTATGGGTTAGCCGCGGATTTTTTATTGCTGGATATCGTCGACTTTGATGTGATTTTGGGTATGGACTTTGTGGAGACACATTGGGCTATGTTTGATTGTCACAAGAAGGAGGTTGTGTTTCGACGTCTAGGTTTTCCAGAGATATTGTTTCGTGGTGAGAAGAATACTTCATTGCCATGTGTAATTTCAGCGATGAAGGTCGAGCGGATGATGAAGAAGGGTTGTGTTACATACTTAGCTCATGTTGTGGATACAGAGGCTGCTCTACCAGACATTGGTGACATCGAGATTGTTTCCGAGTTTCCAGATAAGTTTCCGGAGGAGTTATCGGGTATTCCTCTTGTTCGAGAAATCGATTTCACCATTGAGCTTTTACCAGGCACTGGACTTATATCTCAGGCACCTTATCGTATGACGCCAATAGAGTTGAAGGAGCTACAGATTCAACTTCAAGAATTGCTGGAGAAAGGTTTCATACGACCCAGTGTATCACCGTGGGGTGCTCCTGTACTATTTGTGCGGAAGAAGGATGGTTCCATGCGGTTGTGTATTGATTACCGGAAGCTGAATCAGGTCACTGTGAAGAACAAGTATCTGTTTCCAAGGATTAATGACTTGTTTGATCAGCGCAAGGGAGCTTCAGTCTTTTCGAAGATTGATCTCAGGTCTGGATACCATCAGTTGAGGATCAGATAGTCAGATGTGGCTAGGACAGCTTTCATATCACGATATGGGCATTGTGAGTTTTTGGTTATGTCGTTTGGGTTGACCAATGCCCCCGCAGCTTTCATGGACTTGATGAACCAGGTATTTAGGCGATTCCTAAACAAGTTTGTGATCGTGTTCATCGACGACATCCTGATTTACTCCAGAAGTGTGGGCCAGCACAAGAAGCATTTGCGAGCTGTTTTGCGGACTTTGCGAGATAATCAGCTGTTTGCAAAGTTCAGCAAGTGTGAGTTTTGGTTGAATAACGTGAAGTTTTTGGGTCACGTGATATATGCTGAGGGAGTCAGCGTGGATCTTGACAAGATTGAAGCCGTGTTGAATTGGAGTAGACCTACCACCGTAACAGAGATCAGGAGTTTCTTGGGTTTGGCAGGTTACTATCGGCGTTTTGTGCAGGATTTTTCACGGATTGCCACTCCGCTTACCAGGTTGACGAAGAAAGGCGTCAAGTTCGAGTGGTCTGATGCATGTGAGGAGAGTTACTTGCTCTTGAAGGAGAAGTTGACTACTGCACCGGTTTTGACTCTACCTGATGATAGTGGAGAGTTTGTGGTTTATAGCGATGCATCGAAATTGGGACTTGGTTGTGTTTTGATGCAGCATGGTAGAGTGGTGGCTTACGGTTCCAGACAGCTGAAACCACATGAAGTCAATTATCCTATGCATGATATGGAGTTGGCCGCCATTGTATTAGCCTTAAAGAGTTGGAGACACTACTTGTACAGAGCTCTGTGCAAGATAAACACAGATCACAAGAGTCTCACCTATTTGCGCACACAGCCAAACTTGAATATGAGACAGCGCAGATGGATGAAGTTGATCAATGATTATGATTGCACCTTTGAGTATCATCCAGGGAAGGCTAATGTCGTTGCTGATGCACTCAGTCGGAAATCTAGAGCTTCATTGTTTCATGTGTGCGTAGCCAGAGTATCCATGTTAGCAGAGCTATGGGCTACGGGAGCTGAATTCAAGTGGGATGATGATGGAGCCTTGTTGGCTAGCTTCCAAGTTCGACCGGTATTGGTTGATCAGGTTCATGAAGCTCAGGATGCAGATTCCTATCTGTTGGACAAGAATACCATGATTTGGAATGGTGTGCCAACAGAGTTCCGGTTGAGTGATGATGGTACATTACTACTCAGAGGCAGATTGTGTGTACCCATGGACGAGGGTTTGAAGAAAGAGATTTTAGACGAAACTCATTGTTCTGCTTATGCTATGCATCCCGGCGGTACGAAGACGTTTCGTATACTTCGAGCCTATTACTGGTGGTGAAATATGAAGAGGGAGATTCCTGCATATGTGAGCAGATGTCTTATTTGTCAGCAGGTTAAAGCAAAGAGACAGAAGCCTGCAGGAAAGTTACTGCCCTTGGAGATTCCGGTTTGGAAGTGGGAGCACATCACCATGGAGTTTGTGTATCAGTTACCGCATACTTCGGCTGGTAATACTGGTATTTGGGTTATTGTTGACCGATTGACGAAATCCGTTCATCTCCTTACACTTCCAGGAACATTTCAGTGGGCAGATTAGCGAAGCTGTATTTGGCGGCATTCGTTCGTTTGCATGGTGTGCATGTATCCATTGTTTCTGACCGAGACAGTCAGTTCACCTCAGAGTTCTGGCAGGCATTGCAGCAAGCCTTAGGGACTAGATTGCATTTCAATACAGCTTTCCATCCTCAGACTGATGGGCAGTCTGAGAGGACTATACAGACCCTCGAGGATATGTTGCGGTCTTATGTTTTGTAGTTTAGGGGGAATTGAGACCAACAACTGCATTTGATCGAGTTTGCTTACAACAACAGTTATCAGGCCAGTATCGACATGGCACCGTATGAAGCCCTATATGGAAAGCAGTGTCGTACTCCATTGTGTTAGAGTGAGGTAGGCGAGCGATGGCTCATTGGTCTTGATCTGGTGAAGACCACTACAGAGGACATTCAGATTATCTGGAACAGACTGAAGATTGCCCAAGACCAACAGAAAAGTTATGCAGACGTGAGAAGAAAGAATCTTGAGTTCGAGGTGGGCGATTGGGTCTTTTTGAAACTGTCTCTATGGAGGGGAGTTGTGCATTTTGGGAAGCGTGGCAAGTTTCAACCACGGTATATCGGTCCGTACGAGATTACAAAGAGAGTTGGTGTCGTGGCTTACAGAGCTTGAGTACACAATATTTTCCATGTCTCGATGTTGCGGAAATACATTTCAGATCCATAACATGTTTTGGCGCCATATCAGCTTCCTACCCGGGAGGATCTAACATATGTGGAGGAGCCAGTACAGATTCTTGATCGGCGTGAGCAGGAGTTGAGGCACAGAGTCATACCACTTGTGAAGGTCTTATGGAAAAATCATTCAATTGGGGAAGCCACTTGGGAGACCGAGCAGCATATGTGGGATCAGTATCCTCATCTGTTCACTTAGCAGGTACGTAAATTTCGAGGTCGAAATTTTTTTTTAAGGGGGGTAGATTTGTGACGACCCGAATCAGAATTAGTACATTAATCGGCTTAATCCGCGAGTTTTACGAGTAATTACTGTTGTCGTAATTGAGCAATTTTAGCGGGTTCATTCACGACTAATTTATCGGGAGAGGATTTGAGATGAGTCTCTTCACGAGAGTTGTAGTATGCATGATTTCGAGTTAGTAGGCGATTTCAGATAATTGTTTCGATAACCGAGGAATATGATATTAATATTTGAAATCGCGTGATTTAGTCGTGTTTATCCCTTTGGGTTTGAGTTATCCGAAACGTGGATGTGATTCAATTTGGACCGTCGATCGTATCGAGCCACGAGTATAAATATCGGAATAGTTATAAAATTGTCGAAAATCACTGTTTTGGGAAGTTTGACCGTCGTTTGACCAAAAATGGACCGTTGACTCGCGTTGACCGAGGGAGAACAGCAGCACCGTTTGACCACCGATCGATTTTCCGTTTCCGGCCACCTTAGACCAAATCGTTGGTATGGTTAGCTTCCTCTCATGATTTCCTACTATTTTGTATTTGATTTGAGTTGAATTGGTTGAGATTAGGAGGAGAACGAGGTCGAGGAAATTTAGGGATTTCGCCGAAATCGGGTGAGGCGCTCCGGCGACATTTGGGGTCGGGGTTGTGGGGGGAAAGGTTCCTCTCACCCCCTGGATGCTTTTCGGTGGAAGGAATTTTAGATTGGTCGCCATTTGGAGCTCGCCAGAAAACTCACCGGAATCCATGGATTCCGTGGGTTTCGAGTTGAATTTCGGCCGGTGGGCTTGGAATTGGGGCTTGGTGTAGAAGAGAGATGTGTTGGGCTTGAGGAATACTTGTGATCTAGAAAGTGTGGCCGGAATCCGCCACTGTTAACGCCGCACCGGCGAAGGGTTGACTTTTTGGAATTTGACAAGTTTTATGCCCCGAGCGTAGCCTTGAGGTTTTTGAGTTGTTTTGGATACCTGATTTTAAGTCGAGGGTTTATATGGAGTATTTGGGGGTTTTCAACGATTATTTTGTATCCGAGTTATATGTTTTGGGAAATGGTTAGTTTTCGAG
Organism: Geum urbanum; assembly: GCA_946800695.1. NCBI lineage: Eukaryota > Viridiplantae > Streptophyta > Magnoliopsida > Rosales > Rosaceae > Geum > Geum urbanum. Next base: position 37,810,805 of record OX327002.1, on the reverse strand, counting down.
GTGTGGTACAGAGTAATGAATTGTGATTTTGATCCGTGATATTTTGTGATTATTCAGGGAATCGAGATCGTACGCTTAGCGAGGGATCTTTCGCTGGATTTCGGGATTAGCGCGTTTGCGTGCTGTGTTTATCTGTGAGTGGACACGTTTCTTTTCACTGATTGATTGCGAGTTTTTACTATATGTTTTACGAGCATGAGCATGTGTATGAAATAATTTATGTTTTTGGAGGTATTATTTTATGTTTTATTGGTGATGGCATTTACTTAGCATCGATGCATTGACTACTCGGCTGATCACCGGTAGTCCAGTTCCAGGGTTGAGAGATTCCCCTGATGTGCCCACTAGACTTGAGAGATTCGCCTAGTCTATCACCGTCGGGCTTGAGAGATTCGCCTGACACCTCCATTTATTTTAAGAACTCGCATTATCTTTATGATTATGTAAATGGTGAAAGGCATTTGTTTATTTTCGTCCACTCACTCTAACGATTTTATTTGCCTTTCCCCTGGGGTTTTCAGTTTCCGTGCCCAGTTTACAATTCGGATTCTGGTGTCACACGTCACAGTCAGAGGCTTAGTGTTCGAGCTACCTTTCTTTTTCAGTAGGTTTCTTGTTTTGCCTACTGCTATGTATTTATGTATATATAGACTAGAAGTCGCTCTGAATACTCCGATCTTTATATTTTCATATGATTTTCCCGGATTTCTGTAAAGTACGGTTTTGCTTATTACTTTACGTTATTGATATGCTATTGAGAAATCAAGATCGGATTGGTGCCCACGGTTTGGCTTTTGTGGCATAGGATGAAGTGCGTTTTCGGGTGCAGGTTAATGGCAATTCCGCGTTATAGTGAAACTCTGCCAAAATTTCTTTGGTTTTTGCAAGTTCGATTTTTCAGAAAGGGTTTGATTCAGGTTTAGGAAACTAAATTGGGGTTGGATCGTTTCATTAGGGTTGATCGAAATTTTTCCTATTTTCAGTCATCTCAAATGTAACTCATATGACAGTTAATAAGCTGTCGTCTAATTATGACCATCTTCTTTATCTTAAAATTTATTTAGATGATAGAAATCAAAATTCTTAATCATGTAAAGTGTAACTCAGATGACAGATAATAAACTCTATCATCTAACTTGATCAACAATAACCATTTTTGTTTTACGTAAGTTTCATTTAGATGACAGAAATAAAAATTATTAGCCATGCATTGTTATCTGATTTTACTTTGTGTTTCCATTTTCTTTTGAGTCGTATTGTTGAAATTATAAAAAATATATATATATATATAGCAATCACATTCATTTGCAAATAAAAGAACCTTTTCATTCATACCCGGTCATTCCAAAATCTTATAGTTCTATAAAATAATTCTAAGGAAAACCTAACAAGCCAGAGAATTTCGCACAACAATTTCTTGACGCTTACTTCCAAGCTTGGTCCATAATTTGGTCCATTTCTTCCAAAAATGCCTGCATAAATTACAAAATGCTTATTAATAGGTACCAAATTTTTAGGCATCTCTAAAACAAATGTATCATCATAAGTCCAACAATGTAACAAGAACAATGTATAGCACTGTTGTATATACCACTTGTTCTTTCTCATTTAACTTTCTTCATTACTGTAATGAGCACATTGTGATTCCTTGCTGCATTGAGTAATGAAGAAAATTAAATGACTTACAAGTATATTCGATGCACCACAACTGTTACATATATAGCATATGAACATTTATCTTTTGTTGGCCCAAGTGAACTATTTTTGTTGTTTGTTATACTTACAACATTCTTGGAGCAATGAGCGTAAGTGCGTAGTTTCTTTGTCCCCGAGAACCTTAACAACAGGCCAGGACATTGTTTTCCATTAGACGATGCCAAAGAAGAGAACTGTAAAGGAAACTAATGTTAACAATAGTATAACAAATGACAAGGAAAAGGTGGTGTACCATCATGAAGTCATAAATATGCAATAAGTCTCCTCCTTACTATCTGATTCCAAATATTTGAAGGAGTTCTAAGACATGCCCAACAGTATCAACAGGTAAAAACACATTCCCATGATATCTTAGAGACTTCTTTATAGTTTCTGAGCAATAATGACAAACTTCAGTACACACTAAGAGTAACACAACTACATGAACTCAAACAACATATTTCCTTGTGCATCTGTAAGCATTCTCACTATTTAATACAACCAGTTCAGCAACAGTAACAAAGGAATAAAAATAATGGAACATTTAGCACGATATACAACATATTTGAGAGTGCATTTGACATTATAGACATTATCGCAACACCTATCCCCAGTAGTAAAAGCAGTTTAATCACTATTGTACATTACAACCATTACATAAACACCTATCCCAAATTTAATTCGCACAAGATCAAAGAGATACCTTTATTTTTTATGGTTGTAAAATTGTAATCCACTCCATATATAACATCCTCCCCATCTTTTGTTATCTTCCACACACTGCCTCCCAACAGATGCCCAACCACATGTGGCGAGATAACAATCCCTTCTTTGCCTACTAAAAATTGCACACATCAATACAAACCAAAAACATACACCCCCTGTGATGACTCGGAACAAAATCAGTAGTATAAACGGCTTAATTCACGAGTTAGCGCGTAATCACTGTTTTCCGATAATTAATTGATTTGCCGATTTTGATCGCAACTTAATTATCAGCCGAGAATTTGAGTTAAGTATCTTCTCGAGAGTTGTTGCATACGCAATTTCGAGTTCGTGAGCTGTTCCGGATGATTATTTCGACAACCAAGGAATATAATATGAATATTTGAAATTTTGGAATATCGTCGACTTAATCCGTTCGCATCGAGTTTATCCGAATCGTAATGGTTATCCATTTTGGACCGTCTATCGTCCTGAGACGTGAGTATAAATATCAGAAATAGTCAAAAAAAATTGTCGAAAACACTGTTCGGGAAGTTTGACCGACGTTGACCGAGTTGGAGACGTTGACCGAGTTGGAGACGTTGAGCACCGTTAACCCGTGGAGAAAATTGGACCGTTTGGATTCCTCCGGTGAACTAGCTGATTCCGGCTGTTTCAAGCCACAACTTTCGAAGGTAAAATGTTCTCCTCGTGATTCTAAGCAGTTTAGCACTTGGAATTTCTTGATTTGGTTTTGAATTGAGGGAGAAATGTTGAATTGAAAACGGTGGAATTCCGGCCGGTTTTAGGTTTTGTGGACGGTGGAGCTCTGGCCACGGAGGTGGCCGGGGGTTAGGGGGGTTTGGACCATGGGGCCACGATGGTGCCTTTGGGAGTGGTCTCGAAGGCCGCCGTGCGCCGTGGATGGAGATCGGAGGAGATCGGAGGCTGCCGGCGGAGGTGAAACCCCGTGGGTTTCGAGCTGATTTCCGGCGTGTGTGGCCGGAATTGATCCTTGTCACAGAAGAGAGATGTGTTGGGCTCGTTGAGATGAAGGTTCGGTGAGCTTAGCCGCCGAAAAATCTCTGTGGTTGACGGCGTGCTGCCGCCGGCGGCGGAGCTCCTGCGATCGTTGACTTTTTTCGAAATGTGTCGAGTTATATGTCGTTTCGCTTATATTCGCGCCCCGATCGTCGCCTTGAGGTTTTCGAGTTGATTTGGGTATCAGATTTTCAGTCGAGGGTTTTGAGTGGAGATTTCGGGAATTTCGTTAATTATTTTTGTATCAGTTATACGTTTCCGGGAACGGTTGGTTTCCGAGGTGTGGTACAGTGTTGTGAATTGTGATTTTGATCAGATATATTTTATGATTATTCAGGGGATCGAGATCGTGCTTCGGGCGAGGGATCTTCCGCCGGACCAAGTGATTAGCACGAGTGCGCGTTTTGCTCACCTGTGAGTGGACAATTTCGTTTCACTGATTAGTCGCGAGTCTTTAATACACGTTTTATGAGCATGAGCATGCATATGCGGTTATGATTTATTCGAGCATGTGTTTTACGATTATGCATCGACAAATATGCTTATATAATTATGTATTACGTATATGCTTTATACACTTGCATAGAACTATTTATGATTTGGTTTACCAGAGTACAGTCACAGTATATATTGTTGTATCGATATACTTACATCCCGGCTGATCCCCGAGGATGTTTACCGGGGGAGGCTGTGACCCCTGACCCGAGGCCTTTACCGGGGGGGGGGGGGGGGGGGGGGGCAGACCTCTGACATGAGGCCTTTCTGGCTAGAATCACATGTGGGTCTAAGATCCCGTGATTCCTACTGTACTAGCGTGGACGTGTCCATGAGTGACTCCGCAGAGTTTTACGCTGCATGCTTCTTACGCTTGAGGAGTTAGAGTCTTCCTCGTGTACTATATTATATTCATCTATTTAGACTCACATATGTTTTTATGACATATATTATTCGGCGAAAGACATTTATTTTCGTCCACTCACTTTAACGGTTTTAATGTCTTTCCTCTGGGCTTTTCGGTTTCCGTGCTCAGTTTGCAGTTCAGATTCTGGTGTCTCACGTCGCGGTCGGAGGCTAGTTGTTCAAGCTACCTTTCTTTTCCAATAGGTTCTTGTTTTGCCTACTTCTGTATATATGTACACTAGAGGTCGCTCTGATACGATACTGATACATGTTTTATGTGGTTTTTCCCGGATTTTCTATATTATACAGTTATGTTTACTGGTTATTGCTATTGTTATGATATTGAGAAATCCGGATGGGATTGGTGCCCACGGTTTGGCATTTGTGGCATAGGATGAAGTGTTATTTTCTGGGTGCAGGTAAAGGCAATTCTGCATTAGTAGCGTTACTCTGCCGAAATTTTAATGGTTTTTATTAGTTCGTGTTTTCAGAAGGGGTTTGATTCTGGTTTAGGAAACTAAATCGGGGTTGGGTCCTTTCAGCTTGGTATCAGAGCATTAGGTTGTCAGATTCTGTAGACTCTTGTAGTTCTGACGCTTAGGGTATTTGAGTTTGTACAGCATGTCTGGAGCGATGACCCGGCTGGCCAGCGGTACTCATCAATGCTCCGGGTGTTGTGTGTTCTCAAATATCTGGGGTCTCATGATTACGTTCCTTCTACTTGTATCTAATGCTTGTCTTGTATCAGTAGGATGCCTCCTCGATGTGGTCCCCGTGTTGATCGGGAAGTGGATCCCGATGAGGATCGCCAGACGCACGACTTGCTGATGCGAGTGTTGCGTTTGGAGGAGCGTTTTGACCCTGTGATCAAAGCTCGTACTGCTGGTGCGACTATGTTTTCGGGTTCAGCTGATCTAGAGATTTGCGAGGCATGGTTGGTTCAGGTTGAACGAGTTTGTGAGCGTCTGCGTTTTACTCCTGAGCAGATGACAGTGGTAGCAGTTAGGTTACTTGAGTCAGATGCATACTTCTGTTGGGTTAGAACCGATAGACACTACCAGAAATGGAGACATTACCGGTGACCTGCCGTCGCCGGCCTTGTCTTTTTTTTTCGCCGGAATTGACATTACCGGCGACTTGTCGGTGTTGACGTCGCCGGAGATTCCCCGTCGGTGTTGACATTGCCGGCGACGGGAAACGCCGTCGCCGGTGATGTCTCGGACATTACCGGCGACGGCGTCGCTGGCAATGGCAGCGCCGCCGTGGCCAGAATATGAGACATTGCCGGCGACTCGAGTCCATGTCGCCGGCAATGTGGGAAAAAATTTTGAAAAAAAAAACGCGGTTCTGGATTGGGCCCAATTCCATAACCTACATTGAAAGACATAAACCGTACAATCATACAAGTTCAACAGTACACATAGCAAAGACAGTCATAGAAGTTCAACATAAATGTCCAACGTACAGTACAAATAGCAACGACGATACAAAAATTAACTACAACTACAGGTCAGGTCCAGGAACTTGCGGGTCATCAGGGTTGAAGTAATATATGTACTCATTTGAATTCCGGTGGCTACCTTGGTCTTGCTCTGGCGTTGACTGGTGCGGTGGTGGTGGTGGATAGCTAGGGATATGAGGGACCGGGGGAGGTGTGGGGAAGGGTTGTCCGGTAGTCTGAGCCTCGTACATCGTCTGCATCCATGTGTACATCTGAGCCTGCACCTGTGTCTGCTGCATTTGGTACTCGGCCATCTGCCTCTTTTGCTCCTCCAACTCTCTCTGCGTCCTATGAAGCTCCGCCGCGAGGTTACGACAAGAAGTTGAACTTCTTGACCCGGTAGAGTATTCTGAAGTGCTCTTCAATAGTCTTTCGCCCGCCGTGCCCATTCCCCTACAGTAGTAGGTATTCTTTCCAGTCCCGCACGCTTTTGCCATGATCCGAGCCACTATCGGGGGATCAAGCGAATCGATGTGAGAGGCATACTGGGTGACTTCTTCCTCGGAGCAGTCAGGATGGTTAGTCCGAGCTATACTCATGGTCACTTCTGCGGTCGCCTCCTCTACTCTCGACTAATTGAAAAGGGAAAATGAACAACGTATTAGCTAACAAAATCTATTAATATCGAAAAATAGTTTTATTAACACATGGAGAGGCGAAAGACTTACCGCTTCTTCAGGGCACTGCGGGTAGAACTTCTGATGAATATACACCAACGGTTTCACCTCTTGTTGTTGCTGCGCCTTAGTCGACCAACCCATGTAGTTGAGTGAACCTGCATGATGGGCCCTGGTGTTTTTCGATCTATTCGCCCGGTTCGTCTTCGAAATCGCCTTGTTTGATAAACATATGAAAAAAAATTAGTAACTAACTATTTCAATCTGATACGATACATTAGGCTTAAAAGATATATTAAGGATGCATACCCGAGCTTTGGGGTGCTCGAAGTGGGCTATCAGTCACAGCCACTCATACTCCCTAAACCGGAATTCGCTAGGGGTGGAACCTCGGCCTAGCTCCTTGTATACAGTGTAATGGGAAGAAAGCTCGTTCTTCCACTCTTTATACCTATATTAAAACAAGGAAAAAAAGTTAGAGATATTAAAACACTTGATAAACAAAAATCTAACTCGATATATATTCAAATAAGTCGAAGCACATCTCCTCATATGTAGTTGACGCTCTACCCACGTGTGAATAAGAACTTCATCCACGTCAAACCACACCTGCAATATGAATATATAAAAGGTAAAATTATATATTTATTCGGACTTAATTAATAAATATAAAATTTACGTAATGAAAATACGATTTTACTCACACTGAGTGCATTATGCACTTGCATCTTCACGTAGATAGGCACAGATTCCCAATCTAGCCAAAGCATTGGGACCTTGTCCCGCACGATCGCACCGGCCATGCTGACATATTTGCGCGTGGTGTCGAATGCCTCGATCACCTCGCCATCCTCATTGGCCTTTATGGGCGTTTTCCTTCCGCCGGTGGCCTGCTCAAGTCTCTTCCCGGTGCAGGTGCCTCTAGCCCCTTTCCGTTTTCCAGTCCCATTAACGAAATTGCCTAATAATACAATGTTAAGAAATGGATATCATTAATTGAACCTATCGCAAGTCTTAAGTAATAATTAATTAATCAATCTGATGTTAAATAAAATTTACCTGCATCGTCCGTTTGTTGGTTGGTGCACCTCACACTCCAAAGATACACGGGGTCGAACGGGAGGAAGTTATACGCTTCCTCCACGGTCAGGAACTCCGGCCGTCCTTCAATATAAACAGGCATCCCCCTATCATCGAATTCAGGGATGACAGGAATCTCGTCGGGTAGGAAGAGACCGGACGGCGGAGATAGACGAGGCCTGGACAATGAGGCGCCAGCACCACCATGTGCCTCAGATGATTCCCGTGAAACTGGAGTAGGCACCGGGCGAATATGGGGCATTCGGACTGAGGGAGTTTCTGATGCCCCCGTTGACTGTCGCTCGTCTGAGGCTCTGCCACCGGAGGGACGTCTGCTGATTGAGCGTCTGGAGACTGAGGCTCGAGCCTCGACTTCCGGTTCCACGGCTCTTGATCGTGCAGCTTCCTCCTCAGCTCGCGCCTCTAGCAAGGCTCGAGTGCGAGCACTCATCATTGGCCCACTGGGCGTGTTGCTAACTGCGGGCGAGGAGGAAGCTTGACTACTGTTCCCTCAACTATTTCGGGAACCTCTCCGTAGCCAATTAGCCGCAAAACCTCTTGGCATGGACACCGTAATAGTCATGGATTCGGTTCTATAACAAATCAGAACCGGAACCGTTTGGAACGGGAACCGTTTGGAACCTGGAACCATTATATTACAAACGGTTCCGGTTACAAACAGTTCCGGTTCAGAACCGACTGGGGTTCTATAACAGTTTGGAACCGGAACGGTGTGGAATCGGAACCGTTTGAAACCGGAACTGTTTGTAACCGGAACCGTTTGTTACATAACGGTTCCAGTTACAAACAGTTCCGGTTCCAAACCGTTCCGGTTCCGATTTGTTATAGAATGCAATGGTTTGGAACCGGAACGGTTTGGCTTCGGAACTGTTTGTAACTGGAACCGTTATTTTACAAACGGTTCCGGTTACAAACAGTTCCGGTTTCAAACCGTTCCGATTCCACACCGTTCCGGTTCCAAACTGTTCCGATTCCGATTTTTCACCTTAATTTATACGTTAAATTAACAACTATATCACCTTAATTTATACGCTAAATTTCCAACAATTTTTTCACCTATTATACGTTAAATTAACAACTATATCACCTAAATTAACATATATACATACATCATTTCCGGCTTTAAACTTTTCACATATATATTCATCAAATATACAGTTTGTATACATCGATCATTCACCTTAATTTCACCTTAATTCACACATATATATATATACATCACATATTAATCCAATTCACCCGTGCTAATTAATTTTCCACATTTTTCAAACATACGTATATATATACATTCCATATATATTAATTAATTTTTCACATATATACATCATATATATTGCTCCTTCACCCCACAATTATCCACATTTTTTTCCCACAATTTTCAAACATACCGATATGACATTTTACAAATATTGTCCACATGCATACATATATACATCCCACAATTATCAAAAATTAATTAATCAAAATACACAAAAAAAAATTGTGGAATGAGAGAGAGAGAGAGAGGGAGAGAGAGTGAGCTCAAACCTGGCATGGTGGAGCTCGACCCAACTGTGCCGGCGACGGTGTACGGAGAGGAGGAGGAGGAAGAGGAGGAGGGGAGGAGGAGAGAGGGGAGGAGAGGAAGAGAGGGGAGAGGGAAGAGAGAAGAGAGGATTGAGGAGAGGGGAGAGGTGAGAATTTCGTCCTAAGAGAGGGAAGAGGGAAGAGAGAAGAGAATTAGGCCGAAGAGAAATGGGGAGGAGGAGATCGAGCTCGAGCTGCCTATACCGCCACCATTGCCGGCGAGGTAGGTCAACGTCGTTGGTAATGACATTACCAACGACGTACGTCGTGGGTAATGTCATTACCAACGACTTTGACTCGTTGGTAATGACATTACCAACGAGTTGATAAGCAACTCGTTGGTAATGACATTACCCACGAGTTGCTAACTCGTTGGTAATGACATTACCAACGAGTTGCTTATCAACTCGTTGGTAATGTCATTATTTGTCGACTATTATCCGATCGACCAATTTCCGACCAATTTCCGACTACGTACAATTTCCGAGTACATTTTTCCGACTACAATTTCCGACTACGATTTCCAACACGATTTCCGACTACATACAATTTCCGAGTACATTTTCCGACTACAATTTCCGACTACGTACAATTTCCGACTACGTACAATTTCTGACTACGTACAATTTCCGAGTACATTTTCCGACTACGCTTTCCGAGTACAATTTCCGAGTACAATTTCCGACTACGTACAATTTCCGACTACATACAATTTCCGAGTACATTTTCCGACTACAATTTCCGACTACGTACAATTTCCGACTACGATTTCCAACACGATTTCCGACTACATACAATTTCCGAGTACATTTTCCGACACCAATTTCCGACTACGTACAATTTCCGAGTACATTTTCCGACTACGATTTCCGAGTACAATTTCCGAGTACGATTTCCGACTACGTACGATTTCCGACTACATACAATTTCCGAGTACATTTTCCGACTACAATTTCCGAGTACATTTTTTGACTACGATTTCCGAGTACAATTTCCGAGTACGATTTCCGACTACGTACGATTTCCGACTACATACAATTTCCGAGTACATTTTCCGACTACAATTTCCGAGTACATTTTCCGACTACAATTTCCGACTACATTTTACTACGTACATTTTACTACGTACATTTTCCGACTACAATTTCCGACTACATTTTACTACGTACATTTTCTGAATACAATTTCCAACGTACTAAGGATGATAATCGTAATCATCTTCATCACTTGAGTCTGACTCTGTTTCATAGGTAACCTCTGGCAATATGTGCCGCTCCTCGTCATCTGAATCAGCGTCAACTTCATATGGATTAACATCGAGAAGTTCTGCTCCAGTAATTCTAACCACACTCCCAGATCTCACATTATTAAGGCGAATCGTAGATGATTCCGGAATGTCAAAAGCATTCGGCTCTTGGTATGCAGTAACTTCCTCATCATCTGCGGTATCACCAAGTGTGGCAGCACTGTATATGTTTCTATGAGCAACATGGTTAACCACCTTCCACGGGACTTTGTTAAGAAGATCGTCCAGGTAAAACACTTGTTTTACTGATGAGGCAAGAACGAAAGGGTCATCTTCATACCAAGTAGTAGCAGTATTCACCGAAAATGTTCCGTACTGATCGGTCCTTGTGTTCTCCGGGCTAGTATCAAACCATCTACACTTGAACAAGTGCACTTTCATGCGGTTCCCATAAATTAGTTCAACAACTGAATGAAGGACACCGTAATAGTCAACGCCATCCTGCCCACCATGGACCATCACCCCACAATTCTGTGTTTTCAGTCGGTCGTCTCGATTTTCACATATAAATTTCACGCCATTGACCTGACACATCGAGTAAACTTTTGAAGCTATCGGTTTCATTGCCAGGACCCTCAATTCGTTTGACCACTCTGGGCAACCATCATCTGCTACATGGTTCATCTGAAAACGTCCATATATTAATACGAACAGAAGAAATTATGTCATCTTGAAACCACAAAACCACGTACATACATACATGCTATGTAAGGATATATATAAAAATAGACATATACACATATACTTACCCATTGACCAAAGTAGTTTGCAAACGTCTTGTTGTGGTAATCAACATTTCCGGCAATAGCAGGGCAGTGAAGATGATAGTTTTTCCAATATTGTACTTCTTGACAGTTAATCAGTACCGACCAGTGGGCAATGGCTACCTCATTTCCATCCAACTTGTAAGACTTTGGCAAGCTTCCCTGTACTACCACGTCACTGGAGATGATAGAAAGGTTGAACTGGGGTTCATCTATCGGCATCTGTTGTTGGGGGTCCTCTACATTTTCCAAGTACACTTTGGTGTACGTTACACACTCGTGCGCAAGATATGCTTCAGCGATACACCCTTCAGGTGAATATTTATTCTTCACATAGTCCTTGTAGGCTCCCAATTGTCTACAAGTTAACAAGTGCATGTTAACTTACTTAAAAAATAAGAATTTACATATAAAAACATAGGCAAACCAAATGTATGAATCATTTTTACCTTTCCATGGGATACATCCAAGTGTAGTGTATGGGACCGGTAAGCAACAATTGTTCGGGAAGATGGATCATCAGGTGAGGCATTATGTCGAAAAAATTTGGGGGAAATATCCTCTCAAGCTTGCACATGATAAAAATGATGTCATCTTGCATCTCCCTGAGGTCTGTTTTTTTAACTTCCCTGGTGCATAACTTCTGAAAGAATCTTGACAAGGCCACCAACGGCTCCACCACCTCTTTGGGCATGTACCCTCGAATGAAAATAGGGAAAAGGCGTTGAAGCAGTACATGGCAGTCATGACTCTTTAATCCGTACATCTTATTGTCCCGGAAGTTAACACATCTGCTTATATTTCCTGCATAGCCATAAGGATACCTACATATATATAGATAAAGCCATATATATGCAACGGTTATATTTCTCGCATATAACCATATATACTCCGGTAAAAATTTAATGCCAAATTCTTACATAGCCATAAGAATATATACCTGACATTACTCAGCCACCGAAAAATTTCATGCTTATGCTTCGGCTTTACGGTGTACGGAGCTTGCGGCATTTTTCTCTTACCATCTCTTAACCACAAATGTTTCCGCAGACCCATTGCTTTCAGATCAATGCGTGCCTTAGGGATGTCTTTTGTTTTCCCCTCCAAGTTAAGAACTGTGCCCACCACACTTTCACACACATTCTTCTCTATGTGCATGACATCTAGGTAATGTCTGATAGGCAACCTGGGCCAGTAGGGGAGTTCCCAGAATATGCTCTTGTGTGTCCAAAACTTATACCTTTCGGGCTTTTCTGGAATTGACGCCACTATGTCAGGATGATTGCTCAGCTGGCCAAAATCATATTCATTCAACACTTCCAAAATTTCTTCCCCTGTCCATCGCCTGGGTGCCACACCTGTTTCCACAGTCCCATCAAACGCGTCTAGATCCTGCCTAAATGGGTGATCATATGGAAGCCAACAACGGTGACGCATCTGAACAATTTTACTGCAATGAGGACTGCAACAATCAACCGTCATGCACTCTGAACAAGCCCTGTAACCCCTGGTAACATTCCCCGACAACATACCGCGGGCAGGAAAATCACTGATGGTGCCAACAAGCATGGCATGCATCTGGAACATCTCGTTTTTGAACCTATCGTAAGTGGGGTGGCCACACTCACGCAGGTACTTAAGCTCCTCAATCAAAGGCCTCAAATACACATCGAGACACTTTCCTGGATAACCCGGGCCCAGAATTAACAGAGTGAGCATATTGTATTCCTTCTTCATGCACATCCATGGTGGAAGGTTGTACGGTACCAAAATAACTGGCCATATACTATATTGAAGACTCATGTTGCCAAAAGGGTTGAATCCGTCAGATGAGAGCCCTAGCCAAACATTTCGGACCTCTGCTGCAAAATGATCAAACTCCCTGACCATGTGCTTCCAAGCCTCTCCGTCAGAAGGGTGTATAAGGGTGTCATCGTCAGGCAAGTTCCTCTCAGCCCACCATCTCATTGCCTCGACCGTGAAAGCACACATGAACAACCGCTCCAGCCTATCAATAAGCGGGAAATATCGAAGTATCTTCACAGCTTTCTTGTTGCCTGCAGGAGTCAACTTATACCTTTCTGTAAAACATACCGGGCAGGCTTCAAGGTCTTCGAGATCTTTTCCCTAGAAGAGAATACAATCATATCTGCATGCATGGATTTTGATGTAGGAAAGCCCAAGATCTTTTAGGATATGTCGCACCTTATGATGAGTGGTAGGAAGACGATGACCGGGTGGCAGTAGCGAAGCAGTCCACTTCAACCAAGAATCAACAGCTTTGACAGACATTTTGTTCTCCATTTTGAGCTGCATCACTCCCATCACACTTTCAAGAACAGTCTTACTACAACCGTCGTACAACGGAGTCTGTTGCAATGCAATCAGGTTGTTGTACTTGTCCATACCGCTTGTGTTGACATGAGCTCCAGGTAATGGTTCGACTGGCTCGATATGGGGGAAACCCTCAACGACGGGAGGGACATTTGGTGCTTCATCAGCAAATACACCGCTCTCATGAGGAAACATATCATTGATTAACATCGATGTTGGATCATAGGATGAACTGCCCCTCTCAGCAAAATCTCCATGATCATAGCGTGGACTGGCCCTCTCACCAAATTGTCCATGATCATGCGGACCCGCTAACGATGTTTCACCGTGATAAATCCAACAAGTGTACTTATCCCAAAACCCGTATTTACTCAGGTGCCTCTGGACTTTATCAATTGGAAATCGAAATCAATCGCTGAAACACTTACATTCTTTACACGGGCAATAATGAAGTGTAGTGTCTCCACAATTAGCCGTCACAAAATCCACAAAACTCCTAATTCCCTCGTGATATCTGACATCCCATCTTTCGAGGCTCATCCAACTCTTGTCCATCCTGAAAATTCTAACAATTTTACGTATTAATTATATATATATACACACATTCACTACTAATAATCGACGTGATATCTCAATTCAACTCTAATTAAATCAACACATGCATGCATATGTATATATATCGATCTAATCTCTGAATTCGATTCAGTACTCGATGATAGTATTCTGGTGTTTTTCAATTCAAAACGTATTTGACTGGGTAGGAGGCTCTGTTAAGCCTCACTCCGATAACAATACGATAATACCAGTCATTGATTCATACACAAGATTAACTACAAGCTGTTTTCTCGTTTCGGTGACCGTACATCAACAACATTTCATATATATATATCTCACGAATTGGATTTGATCAACACACACACATATATATATACCACATATACGTATATATACACCTACGTACCTATATATATAGCTTCTCGAGTGATCGAGTTTTCGACGCGCGCCTTAATTTTGACAATATACCGAATGATCGATTTCAGAGCGTACGTTTTCCTTCTTTCGATTTCTCTGGATTTATTTCGATCAAAATGATTGAATGATCGAGCTGCCCGATCCGGCATCTAATATAAGACACATTGCCGGCGACGGAGTAAGTCGCCGGAAATGAAGACATTACCGGCGACTTTACGCCGGAATCTCGCCGGTAATGTTCCAAAACATTACCGGTGACTCCAACCGTCGCCGGCAATGTCTAGGCACACATTTCCGGCGAAATTCCGGCCGAAAAATCGCCGGAAATGTGTGCCTAGACATTGCCGGCGACGGTTGGAGTCGCCGGTAATGTTTTGGAACATTACAGGCGAGATTTCGGCAACATTACCGGCGACGGAGTAAGTCGCCGGTAATGATGGACATTACCGGCGACTTTTCCGGTCGCCGGCCTTGTTGGCCGGAATCTTGCCGGTAATGTTTCATTTTCTTGTAGTGAGAGTTCTGGTTGATACTCTGTGGACTTTGTTTCGGGATATGTTCATGCGAAGATACTTCAACTAGGCTACCCAGCAGCGAAAGTATGAGGAGTTCACGAATTTGAGGCAGGGCAGTTTGTCTGTGCTTGAGTACCGGGACAGGTTTACTCGCTTATCTCGGTTTGCACGTAACATGGTGGCTACTGAGGAAGCCAAGTGCCGCAGATTTAAGCTGGGTTTGAACTTGAACATCAAGGGGACTCTGACTACGATGCCTCAGAACAACTTCGATGAGTTTGTCAGTACAGCACTCTGAGGTGAAGATATCGAGAAGGAAAGGCGGATGAGATACCAGCCTAGACGGTTTGAGGAGGGTGGACCCAGTTAGGGGCCTTCCAAGAGGCTGAGTTCTAATACTTCCAGATCTGCTTCATCCTCGGGCAGTGGACCATATCGACCACCAACTAGTGCACCGAGACAGAGACAGAGATAGAGGAGAGATCAACAGCAGCGACCACAGGCTAGTGGGGGTTCTAGCGGTTCTAGTTATCCTTGGCGTACCGGTGGCACATTTGCCGTACGGAGAGAGTACCCACCATGCAACTTCTACAACAGGCATCATTATGGTCCTTGTCAGCGAGGCCCTATCATTTGTTTTCGTTGTGGTCAGGTGGGTCACTATGCGAGAGTCTTTCCAGCTTGATGGTGCTGGTGGACAGGCGGCCCTGAGTTCCGGAGGAGAGCGAGGTACCACATCGGGAACTCGACCAGTACAGTTTGCGGGCCAGGGAGGACAGCAGGGAAAGCCTCAGCGTGGACGACCATCCGGGTAGGCCAGGGTTCATGCCATAACTTTGTGTGAGGGCAGAGATTCACCGGAGGTTGTTATCGGTACGTTGCATGTCTTTGGTATTCCAGTACTTACATTGTTAGATCCAGGTGCTACGCATTCATTTATGTCGTATAGACTATCATCTTTAGCTACTGTACCTGCGTCTCCACTTCTGGGGTTGTGGAGAGTATTTTATCCGTCCGGTGAGATTGTGAGTATTGGTTAAGTGTACAGAAACTGTGAGATTTTATTAGAGGACATGGTTTAGTCGCGGATTTGTTGTTGCTTGATATTGTCGACTTTGACGTGGTTTTGGGTATGGACTTCTTGGAGACACATTGGGCCATGTTTGACTGTCACAAGAAAGAGGTTGCGTTTCGATGACCAAGCTTTCCGGAGGTATTGTTTCGTGGCGAGAAGAACACTTCATTGCCATGTGTGATTTCCGCGATGAAGGCGAATCAGATGATGAAGAAGGGTTGTGTTGCTTACTTAGCTCATGTTGTGGACACCACGGCTACTGTGCTAGACATCAGTGATATCGAGGTAGTTTCCGAGTTTCCAGATGTGTTTCTAAAGGAGTTACCGGGCATACCTCCAGTTCGGGAGATTGATTTCACTATTGACCTATTACCGGGCACTGGACCCGTATCTCAGGCACCGTATCATATGGCGCCAGCAGAGTTGAAAGAGTTACAGATTCAACTTCAAGAATTGCTGGAGAAAGGTTTCATACGACCCAGTGTATCACCGTGGGGTACTCCTGTACTATTTGTGAGGAAGAAGGATGGATCCATGCGGTTGTGCATCAATTACCGGAAGGTGAATCAGGTCACTATAAAGAACAAGTATTCGTTGCTGCGGATTGACGATTTGTTTGATCATCTCAAGGGAGCTTCAGTCTTTTCGAAGATTGATCTCAGGTCTGGATATCATTAGTTGAGGATCCGAGAGTCTGATGTGGCCAGGATAGCTTTCCGATCGCGGTATGGGCACTACGAGTTTTTGGTTATGCCGTTTAGGTTGACCAACACCCCCGCAGCTTTTATGGACTTGATGAATCCGGTGTTTAGACGATTTCTAGACAAGTTTGTGATCGTGTTCATCGATGATATCTTGATCTATTCCAGAAGTGTGGGCCAGCACAAGAAGCATTTGCGAGCGGTGTTGCGGACTTTGCGGGACAATCAGTTGTTTGCGAAGTTCAGCAAATGCCAGTTTTGGTTGGACAGTGTAAAGTTTCTGGGCCACGTGATATCAGCTGAGGGAGTCAGCGTAGATCCTGATAAGATCGAGGCCGTGTTGAATTGGAGTAGACCTACCACCGTACCAGAGATCAGGAGTTTCTTGGGCTTGGCAGGCTACTATCGGCGATTTATGCAGGATTTTTCTCGAATTGCTACTCCACTGACCAAACTGACGAAGAAAGGCGTCAAGTTTGAGTGGTCTGATGCATGTGAGGAGAGTTACTTACTCCTGAAGGAAAAGTTGACTACTGTACCGGTTCTGACTTTACCAGACGATAGCGGTGGGTTCGTGGTTTATAGTGATGCGTCGAAGTTAGGACTTGGTTGTGTGCTGATGCAGCATGGCAGAGTTGTAGCCTACTGTTCCAGACAGCTGAAACCACATGAAGTCAACTATCCGACCCATGATTTGGAGTTAGCCGCTATTGTGTTAGCGTTGAAGAGTTGGAGACATTACTTGTACGGAGCCCAGTGTAAGATTTACATTGATCACAAGAGTCTCACCTATTTGCGGATGCAGCCAGATTTGAACATGAGGCAGCGCAGGTGGATGGAGTTGATCAACGACTACGATTGCACTTTCAAGTACCATCCAGGGAAGGCCAATGTTGTTGCTGATGCACTCAGTCGGAAATCCGGCTCTTCGTTATTTCACGTGTGTGTGGCCAGAGTATCTATGTTAGCTGAGCTTCGGGCCACGGGAGCCGAGTTTGAGTGGGATGATGATGGAGCTTTGTTGGCCAGTTTTCAGGTTCGACCAGTGTTGGTTGATCAGGTTCGGGAAGCTCAGGATTCAGATTCTTACTTGTGGGACAAGAAGACCATGATACGGAATGGTGTGCCAACAGAGTTTCGGTTGAGTGATGATGGTACGTTGCTCTTCAGAGGCAGGTTGTGCGTGCCCAGTGACGAATGTCTGAAGAAGGAGATTCTATACGAGGCTCATTGTTCGGCGTATGCGATGCATCCTAGTGGTATGAAGATGTTTCGTACACTTTGAGCATATTACTGGTGGCGCAACATGAAGCGGGAGATTGCTGCATATGTGAGCTGATGTTTGATCTGTCAGCAGGTTAAAGCGGAGAGGCAGAAGCCCGCCGGAAAGTTACAGCCACTGGAGATTCCGGTTTGGAAGTGAGAGCACATTACCATGGATTTCATTTATCAGTTGCCGCGTACTTCGGCTGGCAACACTGGTATTTGGGTTATTGTGGATCGACTGACGAAATCTGCTCATTTCCTTGCACTTCCGGGGAAGATTTTAGTGGGCAGATTGGCAAAGCTATATTTGGCGGAGATCGTTCGTCTGCATGGTGTGCCTGTATCCATTGTTTCTGACCGAGACAATCAGTTCACTTCAGAGTTCTGGCAGGCATTGCAGCGAGCCTTGGGTACCATATTACGTTTCAGTACAACTTTTCATCCTCAGACTGATGGGCAGTCTGAGAGGACTATTCAGACTCTTGAGGATATGTTGCAGTCTTGTGTTTTACAGTTCAGAGGAAATTGGGACCAGCAACTGCATTTGATTGAGTTTGCTTACAATAATAGTTATCATGCCAGTATTGATATGGCACCGTATGAGGCCCTATACGGGAGGTAGTGTCGCACTCCATTGTGTTGGAGTGAGGTGGGCGAGCAATGGCTTATTGGCCCTGATTTGGTGAAGAGCACAATGGAGGACGTCCAGATTATCCGGGACAGATTGAAGATTGCCCAAGATCGCTAGAAGAGTTATGCGGACGTGAGGAGAAAGAGTCTCGAGTTCGATGTGGGCGATTGGGTTTTCCTGAAACTATCTCCGTGGAGGGGAGTTATGCGTTTCGGGAAGCGTGGCAAGCTTCGACCACGATACATTAGTCCGTATGAGATTACCGAGAGGGTTGGAGCTGTGGCTTACAGACTTGAATTGCCAGCTGAGATGGCTCGTGTTCATGATGTTTTCCACGTTTCGATGTTGCGGAAGTATATTCCAGATCCATCGCATGTGTTAGCGCCACAGTAGCTACCGATCCAAGAGGATTTGACATATATGGAAGAGCCGGTATAGATTCTCGATCGATGTGAGCAGGAGTTGAGGCACCGTGTTATACCGCTGGTGAAGGTCTTGTGGCAGAATCACTCGATTGAGGAGACCACCTGGGAGACTGAGCAGCGTATGCGGGAGAAGTATCCACATCTGTTCACTTGACAGGTACGTTAATTTCGAGGTTGAAATTTTTTTTAAGGGGGTAGATTTGTGACGACCCGGAACAGAATCAGTAGTATAATCGGCTTAATTCACGAGTTAGCGCGTAATCACTGTTTTTCGATAATTAATTGATTTGCCGGTTTTGATCGCGACTTAATTATCAGCCAAAAATTTGAGTTGAGTCTCTTCTCAAGAGTTGTTGTATACATGATTTCGAGTTCGTGGGATGATTATTTCGACAACCGAGGAATATAATATGAATATTTGAAGTTTCGGAATATCGTCGAGTTTATCCGTTCGTATCGAGTTTATCCGAATCGTAATGGTTATCCGTTTTGGACCGTCGACCGTCCCGAGATGCATGTATAAATATCGAAAATAGTCGGAAAAAATTGTCGAAAACACTGTTCGGGAAGTTTGACCGGCGTTGACCGAGTTGGAGACGTTGACCACCGTTGACCCGTGGAGAAAATTCGACAGTTTGGATTCCTCCGGCGAACTGGCTGATTCCGGCCGTTTCAGGCCACGACTTTGGATGGTAAAATGTTCTCCTCGTGATTCTAAGCAGTTTAGCACTTGGAATTTCTTGATTTGATTTTGAATTGAGGGAGAAATATTGAATTGAAAACGGTGGGATTCCGGCCGGTTTTGGGTTTTGTGGACGGTTGCGCTCCGGCCACGGGGGTGGCCGGGGATTAGGCGGGTTTTGACCATGGGGCCACGGCGGTGCCTTTGGGAGTGGTCTCGAAGGCCGCCGTTCGCCGTGGACAGAGATCAGAGGCTGCCGGCGGAGGTGAAACCCCGTGGGTTTCGAGCTGATTTCCGGCGTGTGTGGCCGGAATTGGTCCTTGTCACAGAAGAGAGATGTGTTGGGCTCGTTGAAATGAAGGTTCGGTGAGCTTGGCCGCCGGAAAATCTTTCCGGTTGACGGCACGCCGGCAGCGGTCAACGGCGGAGCTCCGGCGACCGTTGACTTTTTTGGAAATGTGTCGAGTTATATGTCGTTTCCCTCGTATTCTCGCCCCGATCGTCGCCTTGAGATTTTGGAGTTGATTTGGGTATCGGATTTTTAGTCGAGGGTTTTGAGTGGAGATTTCGGGAATTTCGTTAATTATTTTTGTATCAGTTATACTTTTCCGGGAACGGTTGGTTTCTGAGGTGTGGTACAGTGTTGTGAATTGCAATTTTGATCAGATATATTTTATGATTATTCAGGGGATCGAGATCGTGCTTTAGGCGAGGGATCTTCCGCCGGACCACGTGATTAGCACGAGTGCGCGTTTTGCTCACCTGTGAGTGGACAATTTCTTTTCACTGATTAGTCGCGAGTCTTTAATACACGGTTTACGAGCATGAGCATGCACATGCGGTTATGATTTATTCAAGCATGTGTTTTACGATTATGCATCAACAAATATGCTTATATAATTATGTATTACGTATATGCTTTATACACTTGCATAGAACTATTTATGATTTGGTTTACACAGAGTACAGTCACAATATATATTGTTGTATCGATAGACTTGCATCCCGGCTGATCCCCGAGGATGTTTACCGGGGGAGGCTGTGATCCCTGACCCGAGGCCTTTTCCCGGGGGGGGGCGCAGACCTCTGGCATGAGGCCTTTCTGGCTAGAATCACGTGTGGGTCTGAGATCCCGTGATTCCTACTGTACTAGCGCGGACGTGTCCATGAGTGACTCCGCAGAGTTTTATGCTGCATGCTTCATACGCTTGAGGAGTTAGAGTCTTCCTCGTGTACTATATTATATTCATCTAATTAGACTCACATATGTTTTTATGACATATATTATTCGGCGAAAGACATTTATTTTCATCCACTCACTCTAACGGTTTTCATGTCTTTCCCCTGGGCTTTTCGGTTTCCGTGTCCAGTTTGCAGTTCAGATTCTGGTGTCTCACGTCGCAGTCGGAGGCTAGTTGTTCGAGCTACCTTTCTTTTCCAGTAGGTTCTTGTTTTGTCTACTTCTGTATATTTTTGTATATGTACACTAGAGGTCGCTCTGATACGATACTGATACATATTTTATGTGGTTTTTCCTAGATTTTCTATATTATACAGTTATGTTTACTGGTTATTGCTATTGTTATGATATTGAGAAATCCGGATGAGATTGGTGCCCACGGTTGGGCATTTGTGACATAGGATGAAGTGTTATTTTTCGGGTGCAGGTAAAGGTAATTCCGCGTTAGTAGCATTACTCTGCCGAAATTTTAATGGTTTTTGTTAATTCGTGTTTTTAGAAGGGGTTTGATTCCGGTTTAGGAAACTAAATCGGGGTTGGGTCCTTTCACCCCCTTCCAACGCTTCACACACCTAATTGAGTACATTATCGCGCTACTATAACCATACCTGACAGATGATGATGCTGAGCATTTCTGCGGTCAACTTATCTGATGCATTTTGAGATGCGGTTGAGGCGTCGAGCTAGACGCTTTAATCTTTAGCCATGCCTGAGTCTCCCATCAAAAAGTTTCAAAATCCAAGAGAGTATAATTGAAACAAGATTGGATCGAAGATCGAGCAAGGGTTAAAGAGAGAGAAGAAGACTTACAGAGAAGATGAGAGATGAGGCGACGTCGATGAAGCCGAAGAAAGGAGCAGGCAAGGAAGGCTCAATCTCATAGGGGTGCAAAGGCTGATTCGTAAAGCCTACGATGTAAAGTGGTGGAAGCGTGACCTGAGGCGCTTGGCATAGAAGTGAAGTCGCGGGGTTCGAAAGAGTAAGGCTTGGTGTGGCGTCGCATGACAGCAAGGCAACGATGATGGTTTTGCTTCTACTCACCACTCTTGCTGCTAACCACAGCTACTACGTGGTCAAAACTTCTCATGCGAGTCGTGACAGAGGGCTGGTGGCGAAGCGTCGATGACAACAAGGGTGTAGATGGGTGGCACCAGCGAGGTCGGGAGAGGATAACAATGGAATCCAGACCCGCTTTTTGTCGTTGTTATAAGAGAGAGAGAGAGAGAGAGAGAGAGAGAGAGAGAGAGAGAGAGAGAGAGAGAGAGAGGCACTCGTGAAAGTTTTTAGGTGAATAAGTGTACACCTACCATCATTAACTATATGTAAACTCCACCAAATAAGATGTCAAATTTACTTATTTATTTTTACTATTTTTTTAGGGGTTAGGGTTAAAGTTAGGGTTAGGGTTTAGTAATTTGGGTTTTTATTTTTTTATTTTTTTTACCTGGTGAGATAGATATGAACTCGACCATAATATATATGTGTAAGGTTCTTGTGTTCAAATTATTTTGAACGGAGCGACAAACCAAGTTTTATTCATAAGGGCAAGATGGTTAGAATAATTTCATGCATAGATCGATGTCGAATTCATTCGGAAAGTTTCAATTTTTTTACACCACGCTTAGATTAGTCCGATCATTTCATCCAACGGTCACGTTTTCCAAATGATTACTGTTAGTGATTTATTATCTTAAAACTTTGTTTTTTCATATAACCAATCAACAATGTAATAACACTAGTAGTCATATGTGAATTTGGAGAAATAGGAGAAAGCAAAATGATCTAATGAGAAATGCAACCATATACACGCGTCAACCTCGTAGTGAAAGGGATCTTGCAAAAAACAAAATAGCCTCATCGGATTTCATTTAGATCCCGGTCAATGAGGTCAAACATTACCAAAAGACTAAACTAATCTTTTGAATTTTTTTACTCATTCTTCTATGGACGGACTACAGTTAAACCTCAAAATTTAATATCATGGACCAGCAAAATATATTAATTTAGTGAGATATTAAATAATCAATAAATTATTAATTATTAATTTATTCGTTAATTAATAATTTATTAATTTATAAAACTATTATTGTTATATCTTGTTCAATATATATTATTTTTTAAAATATTGTATATACATTATTAAATGTGCTATGAGAAGACAACATTAGAAATTCTTATCACATTAAAAAACATCTAAGATGAAATTAAATATGGATCCGGATTCTCTCTTAACGAGAGAGGTCCTACCCTTACCTAACAAATGATATCCAGCGGTCTATATGGGTTGTGTGGTCCTAATATATTTTTTCTTTTTATACCGAACTGTACCATATTTTGGCCTCGACTTTTCTCCTCTAGCTACCTCGTTTTCTCCTCTACTTGCTACCCAACACCCATGAATATATTCCTAATTATTTAGTTCAATTTCTAGTCTATCTATGTTCGTGAAGGGTCAATATATCCCTAATCTTCTCATTCTTTCAAATCGATCTACTAGTCTACTATATATTAATTTTTATTCTTCCCTTTGTATGGGGAGTTGGGGACCGACAAGGTGATTACCACACATCTTAAAGCAAGAGACTGATTCGATCTAGGCTTCGTCAATTTGGAAAAAAAACATGCAGAAGGGTTTAATTGTTGGAAATCTGGATAAACACCTTTATTTTTTCATCTCTTCCTTATTTGATTAGATTGGAGATTTTTATTGGCGAATCTCAAAGGTGATAAACAGAGTTTCAATGAGTTTCTGGGCAAAAGTTCTTCGGAAAAAAAAATGCGAATCAAACAATTTTATACCTAAAAAGTTTCACTATTTACCATGAATCATCAATAATAATTGAAGAAATTTCTAAGCTCACCGAAAAAGAAGATGACAGAGAAAGAAAACTTCAACAAAAAATATAGTTACAAGGAAGCTAAAAATGGAAAATGTTAAAGATGAAAGAGACCAAGGGAGAGAGGAAACAGTTTTGTGTCAAGATGATGAGAATGAGCGGAAATTGAATGCTAGCCATGATATGTGATGTATTTAGGATGACACCAATTTCAAGAACCAACAAGTCGCAATTGAGTCATTTTTCATGAAATTATCATAAATGTATAATAAATTATATGGATTAAGTCATTATTAATTTATATATTGCTCGAGGTCTTTATGAGTTCTCGAATTTCTATTATCTTATAAATTTAACGAATTATTAATTTAGCACGTTGTCCTCAAGTAAGGACCGGTAAAAAATATTAATTTAATGAGGTTATTAATTAATCGAGTATTAGTTATTTTGAAACGGTACGATAGATATGAACCCCACGAGAATTCGTGTATAGAATTCGTATAAAATAATTATTTAAAGAGCCGCAAATCGAGCTTTACCCTTAAATGCCTTGGAAAATCGATAGAGAGACGCATGGATCAAGCTCCAATTCAAGTAAAAAAAATTCTAATTTTTTAACAGGATGCTTACTTTGATCATGTATTCTACAGTTTAAAGGGAATTGAGATCAACGTACAACTTCACTTGATAGAGTTTGCTTACAATAATAGTTATCAAGCCAGTATTGGTATGGCTCCATATGAAGCTTTATATGGAAAACGAAGTCGAACATTGTTGTGTTGGAGTGAAGTAGGGGAAAGGTGGCTTATTGGTCCTAACATAATGAAAAACAACGCGGAGGACATTCAAATTATCCGAAAAAGGTTGAAAGCTGCATAAGACTCACAAAAGAGTTATGATGATGTAAGGAGGAAAGATCTCGAGTTTGAGGTTAGTGATTGAGTATTTTTGAAATTATCTCATTTGAAAGGTGTTCTGCATTTCAGAAAATGTGGCAAACTCTGCCCACGTTACATTGGTCCGTACGATATTATTAGACAAGTGGGTGCAGTGGCGTATAAGTTGGCACTACCTTCTAAGATGGCTAGAGTGCACGATGTATTCCATGTGTCTATGTTGCGAAAATGTATTTTTGATCTGTCTCATGTACTTACACCTTATCAACTTCTGATATATGAAGACCTACTGTATGTGGAGAAGCCATTTCAGATTCTTGATCAGCGAGAGCAAGAGCAACACAACAAAATTATTCCACAGGTGAAAGTTCTATGGAGAAACCATGTAGTTGAAGAAGCCACGTGACAAATCGAACAACATATGTGAGAGCAATACCCCAATCTCTTCGATTAGTAGGTATGTAAATTTTGAGTACGAAATTTTTATTAGGGGGTAGATTGTGACGACCCGAACCAAATTTACGCACTTATCGAATTATATTAAAGTTTTGTCGCGGATTAGTCGCACTACTGAGGTTATTAACGACTTTTTAATCAGGCGAGAAATTGAACTGACTTTCTTCACTAGAGTCGTAGAGTATTTTGAGCTAGTAGGAATTTTCGGAGAATTTTTTGGGTAAGCGAGCTATTTTTTTTAAGGTAATATTAAAAAGTCTGCATGAGAAAAATATTAAAAAGTAATTTTTTAAGGTCAGTTAAATCTCGACCGTTAATTCTTGATCAGATCAAATGTGGACCGTTGATATTATCTGTAGCTTATGGGTCTAAATAAGGGTGTTTTGAAAAAAATAATTCAAAATTTCTAAAAACCGGTTAACCCGTGACCCGTTTCGCATCTGACCTGACCCAATATCGTACCTACTGGAAAACGCCACCACTATCGACGTTCTTGGTATGGTTTTTGAAGCTCACCTCTCCCTTTTTCGATTCATATATGTGTTGTTGGTTTTTGGGATGTTTTAGGGTTCGAATCAATTCGATTTACCGGTCAGATTTTGGGTTTAATCGACGGCGGTGCTCTGACCATTTTCCGGAGACGGGGTGGGGTGGAAACAATTGGGATTCACCCCAAGGGTCGAACTCCTATGGTTTGGAGGACCGAGGAGCATTGACGACCTCGAATTTGGTCGGAAACCATTTCTGGCAGGTTTCGGGCTGTTTTTCGACCAAACGGTAGCGAGTTAGGGGTAAGTCCAGTTGGAAAATTGGTAGGGTTGGTTAAGATCTTTCCAACCATGGGTCGAACACTCCCATCAGAGCTATTTCCACTGGAGGCGCGTGAGGGACACACGCTGCCGTCAATAGCGGGGCTCCGGCATTGCAAAAATTAGAAATTGACCGGAGGGTTTCTAGGGTAGTTTCTGAGTTGATTTTTGCACATTTTATTGAATTACAGTATTAAATGAATATGTTATTTATTCAAGAGACGATGAGTAATATTTTGGCGAGGGAAATTTTGTCGGACCACAGAGCTAGCTGTGTACTGTGAGTGGACACTTTTTTTTCACTGTTGTTTTGCGAGTCTACAGTTATACATTTTCAGTTATGCATTATTACGGTTAAGCCTTTTCTTGGAGGCATACAACATATTTTTTTACGCAAAGCATAGTCACAGTTGTTTCATCGATGCACTGCCTTCTCTGCTAATTCCCAAGACGCTTCAGGAGGACCAGGGACCTAACCTGTGATTTACTCAGTACCCAAGAGGGTTAGGACAAACACCTGATCTGTGCGTTCTTGTGGATTGAGGAAAATTGACTCAAGTCACTGCCTCCACACATCACACAGTACTCAGGAGGGTTAGGACAAATACCTGATATGAGAATGTACATTTTTTTGACTCGCATCATTTTATTTATATTCTTTGGAGAAAGGCAAGATAGATATATTTTTCAGTTTAAAATGAAATATTATTTTTGTCCACTCACTCTAACAATTTTATTATTTTATATGCTTTTTCCAGAGATTTTTGGTTTCCTATTGCCCAGTGCATATGTTGTTTGTACAGTTTTGGTTGATTTGAGAAATTTGGATGGGAATCGGTGCCCCACGGTTTATTTTTGTGGACTATTTTAGAAGTGTATTTTTCGGTGCAGGGTTTGGGTTTCCTTGAATTGTGGGAGAAGGCACCCTCGGCAATTATGTTGTGTCTTGCAGACAATATCATCACCGAGATCACAGAGGAGGAAACTGCATCTGGTCTGTGGTTGAAGATTGAGAGTTTCTACATGACGAATCCTTTAACCAACAAGTTGCTTCTGAAGCAATGTCAGTTTAGTCTGTGAATGCAAGAAGGTGCGTCTCTAAGAAATCACTTAGATCAGTTTAACACAATTATATTAAAGTTGCGTAATATTGATGTTCGAGGATGAGGATGCTGCCTTAATTTTGTTGGTATCTTTACCATTATTGTTTGAGAATTTTGTGCAATCATTTATTGTTAGGAGAGATACCGTGACTCTGGAGGAGGTTAGATCATCTCTGCATACCAGAGAGATGCGTCATAAGGCAACCGGTACAAGTACAGATAATCAGGCTGCTGGGTTAGTAGCCAGTGGGAGTAAGGGACATGGAAATTCGAAGAAGAAGAACTTCAAGAAACTAGGTTCTAAGGGTCATAAACCCAACGATGTCTGTAACTACTATAAAGAGATGGGACATTGGAAAAGGAAATGTCCAAAGAAGAAGCAGTAGGGGAAACTATCAGTTACTACTGCTGTAGCAGCAGATGACACAAATTCAGAAGAGGATACTGCCCTAGTTGCTGATGATCATACACATCACAATGATGTGTGAATTTTAGATTTCGAGGCGTCTTATCATATATGTTCGTGCAGGGAATGGTTTACTACCTATGAGCAGGTAAATGGATGCAACGTTTCTATGGCTAACAGTTTTGCCTGCAAGGTGGTTGGAATAGGCTCAATTAAAATATGGACACATCATGGTAAATTCTGTACATTGAACGATGTTAGTCATGTTCCACGCATGTCAAAGAATCTGATATCTCTGAGTTATTTGGACAACAAGGGTTTTAGTTTCAAAGGTGAAGGTGGAGTTCTACGTGTCTGCAAGGGTTCTAATGTGGTTCTGAAAGGTGTCAAGCGAGGTACTTTGTATATTTTGCAAGGTTCTATGCTGCCAGGTTTTGCTGTTATTGCATCATCGGAGATTCAAAAGAATGATATAACCAATTTATGGCACTTGAGACCCGATCACATGAGTAAAAGAGGGATGCAAATTCTGCCAAAAGGGAATCTTCTTGGTGGCCACAAGGTTAAGGATCTTGGATCTTGTGAACACTGTGTCTTCGGGAAATTACATCGCAACAAGTTTCCTAAAGCAGTTCACAAAACAAAAGGCACACTTGATTACATTCATTCTAATTGTTAGGGTCCTTCTCACGTTGAGTCTTTAGGAGGTCACAGATATTTTGTGTCAATGATTGGTGATTTCTCAAGAATGACTTGGGTGATTATGATGAAGCATAAAAGTGACGCTTTTAAGAATTTCAAGCAGTGGAAGACGTTAGTTGAAAACCAAATAGGGAAGAAAATCAAAAGGCTGTGAACTGATAATGGTCTAGAATTCTGTTTGTCTGAGTTTAATGAGTTCTGCAAGAATGAAGGGACTGCTAGACACCACACAGTCAGGAACACACAACAACAAAATGGTATGGCAGAACGTATGAATCAGACACTTTTGGAGAGAGCTAGGTGTATGCTCTCTAATGCTGGACTAGAAAGAAAGTTTTGTACAGAAGCGGTTAGTACAACATATTATCTGATAAATCGTGGACCTCACACAGGTATACATCTCAAAACCCCGTAGTGAGGTGTGGTCTGATAAGCCTGCTGATTACTCAAATATGAAAGTTTTTGGTTGTACTGTTTATTATCATGTAAGTGAGGGTAAATTAGAACCAAGAGCTAAAAAGGGAGTATTTGTTGGCTATGGAGATGGAGTTAAAGGGTACAGAATCTGGTCTCCATCCGAAAGAAGGGTGATACTTAGTAGAAATATAGTCCTTAATGAAAATTCTATGTTTAACCCTTCTGTGATGTCTATTGTTGTATCAGAGAATGGTAGTGTTGAGAAACAGGTAGAGCAGCAAGACACTCAAGATGAGAGTGAATCACAGCAAGAAGAACACCATCAACACTCACATTCAAAAACAGAGCTACTAGTAGTTAACCAGCACAGTCTGGCTCTTGATCGACCTAGGAGAGCAAACTTTGGGAAGCCTCTCACGAGATATGGTTTTGAGGACATGGTGGCTTATGCACTACAGGTTGCTGAAGAGGTGGATCTCCACGAGTCATCCACTTACAGGGAAGCAGTTACATGTACTGAGTCTACTCAATGGCTTGTGGCAATGGGAGATGAGATTGACTCACTTCACAAGAATCAAACTTGGGAATTGGCCAAGCGACCTCAGAAGAGAAAAGTTATCACTTGCAAATGGGTTTTCAAGAAGAAGGAAGGGTTGTCACCTGCTGAGGGTATCCAGTATAAAGCTTGAGTAGTTGCAAAAGGGTTTCATCAGAAAGAAGGTATAGACTACAATGAGATTTTCTCGCCAGTGGTCAGACATACTTCTATCAGGGTGCTACTAGCCATAGTTGCATTTCAGAATCTGGAGCTCGAACAACTAGATGTAAAGACAGCTTTTCTACATGGAGAGTTGGAGAAGGAGATATACATGACTCAGCCAGAGGGTTTCCAAGTTCCTGGAAAAGAAGATTATGTTTGCAGGTTGAAAAAATCTCTGTATAGACTAAAACAGTCAGCAAGGCAGCGGTACAAGAGGTTTGATAGCTATATGATAGAGATTGGCTACACGAGGAGTTCGTATGATTTTTGTGTCTACTACAATAAGGTAACAAATGATTTGTTCATTTATTTGGTTCTCTATATAGATGATATGTTGATAGCTGCAGAAAGCAAGTCAGATATTCAAATGTTGAAGGGTCTTCTTACTGCTGAGTTTCAGATGAAGGATTTGGGTGTAGCTCGAAAAATTATGGGAATGGAGATCTACAGAGATAGAAGTCAAAAGTTTCCTGTCACAGAAGGATTATATTCAGAAGGTACTGTCGAGATTTGGCATGTCTATAGCAAAACCCATAAACACTCCAAGTGCTGCAAACATTCATCTGTTTACTACGTTTGCACCTAAATCTGCTGAGGAGAATGAGTACATGTCTCGAGTTCCCTATGCTAGTGTAGTAGAAAACTTGATGTATGCTATGGTCTACACTAAACCTGATCTTGCACATGTTTTCAATGTTGTTAGTAGGTTTATGGGTGAGCCTGATAAGGAGCATTGGCAAGCTATGAAGAGGATTTTTCCTTACCTTAGAGGTATGTCTGATGTTGGTCTCATTTATGGAGGTGATACACAGTGTTTAGTGACAGATTATTCAGATTCTGATTATGTTGGAGATGTTGACAATAGAAGATCTATAACTAGTTATGTTTTCACTCTTGGTGTTTCTATTGTTAGTTGCAAAGCTACTTTGCAGCCTACAATGACTTTGTCCACTACAGAGGTAGAGTACATGGCATTAACAGAAGCAACCAAAGAGGAAATCTGGTTAAAAGGACTAGTTAGTGATTTGGGTCTACATCATGATCAGGCTATAGTGTATTGTGATAGTCTGAGTGCAATCTGTTTAGCTAAGGATCAAGTTCATCATGAGAGGACTAAGCACATCGATGTCAGGTATCATTTTCTAAGGAGTGAGAAGAGGATTAAAGTGAACAAAGTGGGTATCGCTGATAATCCAGCTGACATGTTCACCAAGTCAGTTCCACAGAGCAAGTTCCAACATTGTTTGGACTTGCTAAATGTTAAAAGCTGTTAGTTGCCCTTTGGGGGCAACATCTGGGGCAGAGGCGATGGTCGTACATATGGCACTATTATGGTGCATATGGTACATCTAGTTATCTAGTACATCTGGTTATTTGTGAGAGGATTCAAGTCAAGGTGGACATTTGTTAATATGCCTTTGAATCAGGTTTGTATATCAGTAGCATATGGGGGCCTCGCTGTTCGGACAGAAATGTAATTCGAGTCATACTGGACTTTGGTTTTCTGTTGGGCCTACCATTCGGGGGTATATAAATATATATCATTTAGGTTATTTAACCTAGTGTGGTATTCTATAATCTGTAATTTTGTTTCCTCAGGATAATAAAATTGTTCTCTTTGTGCTCGTGGACGTAGCTAACATATCGTTAGTGAACCACGTAAATCTGTGTTCTTTCTTATATTCGGTATAACAAGTATATATAGTACTCGACGCCTGAATGAGTGTCGTTGCTGCGGGCCACAAGAACTTCTGATCCCAATTCCCAAGCGACTAGTAACCCCAAGGAAAGGTTATGACTTTGTAATTGCCACAGTACTTCTTATTTGTTTGAGTTCCTTGCTCAATCCGAATAAAGGTGTCATATCATCATCGTTTTCACCATGATGATCAGATAACAAATCGCTCAACTCGATGGAGCAAACCATATCACGATAGTAACTCTCATGAGCCACAAAAGGTGAAACAATAAATTCACAGAAAAACAAGTGCAGGGACTTGCTCTGATTCTATGAATCGATCAAAGGAGCCATTCCCATTGGTTGCAGAAGATCGAAGAATTATTTCTTTGAAAAGTCAATTTCTTCATCAAGGTTGAACCACGTATCGGCCTCAATCTCGGCCATTAATTGAGGACTTTTAGACGCTGATTGATTGAGGATGGCGGCACACTGTGGATTGCCAGGATTGGAATGGAGTAGAGGTGAGTGTTCTAGAATATATATCTGTCTCATTTGTTCTTGTCATTGTTTTTTTGATATATGGAAAATTTGACAGAGAGTTAGGACTTAGAAGCGACGATGAAACGGGAACTTTGCAGTTATTACGTTCAACTGGAGCATCTGGGATAATCACAAAATCACTCCCAACTCTTATGCATTTAAATACGCACCAATTAGCAGAAATTGCGACATCAGTTATTCTATCCGCTTTACCATAATGACGACACAGTAATGGGAAGATAACACAACTAAGGTAACGCATCATTAAAAATATACCAACCTCCCAACCATGCTGCCGAACGACAATTGAGTCATCAACACTTTGTTTCATCTTGCTACTAAGAAGGTACACCCATTTAGCTATAAGATGCCCCTTCACTATGACAAACCAGGCACTAAGCATGCATACACAGACAGATCTACAAAGAGATCGTCCGATTATCCAAAATAAATAGGGATTTATTTTCGACATAACCTTAAATAAAATGAAAAAACTACACAAAACAATAAATGGAATAACATAACAGACCATGTACCTAAGGTAAAAACTCTAGCCCAACTCCACTACAGCCCAAGGAGGAAAAAAGTCCACACCTTATAAAGAAGCAATCGTCCATCCACAAGCCCCATCCCAACCACGTCGCCGCAACAGATTTCCGATCACCTCGTTCGGATCCAAATTGGAAAAACCTGGGTCAGAACCAGATTTTCAGCAACCTTCCCCCTAGCATCCATTGTCCCACTAGCAAGTGCCTGAAGCCGAGCCGTCGAAATACAACTCCGTCGAACTCTAAGCCACTATGTAACACCGTATCTCGACGTTGTAGTCTCATTACCAGGGAGGAGAGAACTAAACCAAGCGCATGACGAACCACCACGAACCATCAAACCCCGCCACCAAACCTCTCCGACCCACACCTCAAGATCACCCTGGACAGAGGTAAATAATTCTCTAGCACTCGAACTTTGACCTATACTACGCGTTAACCACGAGGCCACACAAGTCCTGTCCGGCCGCACCCACAGAGCGCCGGCGAGGCCAAAGGCCAGCACCAACACTTGGGCCACGGGACGAGAAAACAAGAAGTTTAGAAAGAAAAGTTTGAGCGCGTTTCACAGCGCGTGTTAGGGTTTTTTTTTAACATAATGAATTCTAATCATAATGATCTGTCACCATAACAACTTTATTGAAGCAAAGAGAGTGGTGTTACTACGCCACACGAGATGGGGGCTTCCTGACGCTAGTCTATTTGTTTTGCAGATAAATGGAGTGCGATTGGTTACTAGCCCCAGCGCTCAGGAGCGATCCTAATTCCCAATATCCATAGTACCTCTAGCGAAATCCCTTATGGGTTTTGGTAGAAACAGAGGGTTATGATTCGGTGTTCCTCATTCGCCATGGATAAATTGGCTTGGAGAGGTTTTCCCTAGTGCCCTACACAGTCTTACATTCTGCATTTCAGTAACTCTCTCTTTCATTGTGCTAGGCGTTGTCTAGTGGTATTCACCGAGCCACAATCTGATAACCGATCAATGATTTGCGTATTGGTCTATTATATTTAATATATTCATACATGGGAGTGATTGTATTTGGTCTCTATCTCCCTTATATCTTTTGCTGTTCGTGAATTGAGGTTGCTGTTCGTGAATTGAGGTAGCTGATGAAGGTGAAGGTTTGAACGTTGTGTTGCTTTCAGTTTGGAAAGTTCAAATATGTCTCAGATTGGAGTTTGGTTTTTTCATTTCGCTGTATTTAATCATGGGTTTTCTCAACTGTAAAAGTTTGGGTTTATTTGATTTGTGGGCAACTTCTGAAAATTAGAGCTTTTGAAATGGCTATATACTGCAATACGGAATGTGGCCTGCAGATGAGAGAGCAAGTAATGACGTGGTGATTTACTTGTGTACTGTTCACTGTCTTTAGCTGGGAATTTTAGTCTACTAAGTTCTTGAAAATAAGTCATCTCTCCCTTTCGTAGAACTGTGCAGTTTATTTTCCATGTCTGGAAACAATAGAAAATAAAGATAGATACTTGCAGTTTCCGTGGACTTATGTATAGTCAAAACCACACTTGACTGATGGTTTCATTTTATACAGGTCAGTATGACACTGATCGAAGATATCAGCAGACAGTCATTGTTTACATGGGACACGAAGCAGGTTGGTAGTGTTACTAGGATCTCCATGTTAGCTCGAGTCAATATAAGTTTATTTTATTATTTTATAGGTATTTTGAGTCAACAGGGAGAAAAAAAGTTAAAAAGGGAATCAAAGCTTAATTTAAGAAATCTACATGTACAGGTCAATAAACTTCGACAAAAAACTGAAAGCAGCTCAAAATGATCTAGAAAATGATTTTTATATAGTTGGAAAGCCTCAGTTGTTAAGTTTTCATAACTTCTTCCAGAACGTGTTTTTCATGTGTCACAGAGGTCAGTCTGCTAAAAAATTTGACTTTGATGAGAAAATTGTATTTGGAAGACCAAATCACATGAAAAAGCCAAAGGACGAATTTGTGCTTTAAAATCCAATTAGTTAGTGATGTGGCTTATGGAAAAGAAGTCAAGAGCTAAAAGAATTTAAAAAAATTGACTTGTCAAAGAAGAGAGTCCAAAACCTAAGTGAGTAAGGAGATACTCAATCAAGCCTCTATAAATACTCTTTTTGAGGTTTTGGAAAAGGCTAATCAGCTTTGGGGAGAAGAATAATTTGAGAGGAGAGCAAGGAAGTTGCAAGAAGGAGGTTCAGACGACGACTTCAACCCGTTGAAGCTAGACGCCAGATTCCCTTCTTCTCTATCTTTTATTGTTTTGTTTTCATATGAACTTTTGTAGTTTAGCTTCCTTGTCTATGAGGGACTAATTACATGGTTATGGGTTGATCGAAGCTTTAGACATGCTTACGATTTTGAACCCCTTTTGATTTATTTAACAATTTGGATGAGTTTTGTTTCACTATTTTTAGTGATGATTTCTATGTTCTTGTTACTTTAGTTGCAAACTTAGTTGCATGACTTAGAATCTAGAGTTTATGATGTGTGATTGACCGCTATATCAATGCATATTCAATAGAGACAAAACAAGCTCTCGTGTGAAATAATTCCTTAGTGATGTTATGGCAACTGCTATATCAACCTTAAAAGCTATGTTGTTTCTCAAACATTCTTAAATCATAATGACTCTAGTTGACTAGATTCGGACGCTGACATGTACCAGTCTACCAATTAAGGATCAAACTAAGTCAGTACCAACATTCTACTTAATACGGCCAGTAAGAGAGTGTAATATAATTAGTGTCCTTCCGACATTGGTCCGATTGTGGGATTCAGTCATCCATAGTTCTTTAGATTAAATTGGGGTAATCATAGGGTGTCTAAGGTGGAAAGAAGTTTCTAGTTCTTCTTTTCCATTGTTGGTTCACTTTTACTTTTCAGCATTTATTATTCTATATTTAGTTTTAGTTCTCCGATTAAGTTCGGTAACCAAATCAACTCGACACCCTTTGGAGTTTTACGTGGTAGTCCGCCACTGAGTCTAGTTGCACGTGTACAAATTTCGTGGCAATTAGAATTGTATAGATATAGTTCGTAATTATATTAGTGTCTAGTGGTCGAATTTGTCAGCTTTTCTAATATTTGCATTTAGATAGTGTTCAAGCATCTAGGTCTCATAAGTCTTCTACGAGAATAACTCATGCTTTCCTGAACTACAATTGACATTCTTAGGTACAAAATAGAGACTATCTTTGATAAGTGGTTTTATGCCTATCAAATTTTGGCGCCGTGTCACTGGGGATTGTTTAATTCTAAGTCTTAGTAGTGTCTTTTGTTTTTAGTTTTATGTTGTTTAGTTTCTTTTTCTTTTGATTCTTACATTCTTTATTGTATGCATAAGTTTCTTGTAAGCGCACTCGTCCCTCTACAATCTCTGAACCACTGTTACTTCATCTAGAGATTGAGAAATCAGCAAGACATAACCAGAAACAACAGAGAGTACATGTGAACACGAGTAACAATGGTGGTGAGGATTCTGAGCCTGAGCATCATTCTAACTCTGAGATTGAGGAACATGACGAGTAACTTATTCCAAAGCCATCGCCATCACCACCACCATTGTCCAATAACCAGAAACTCAAGGACTCCTTTATTCCAGATACAGGGGTAGCAAATTCACCAATTGTGCTACCAGAAAACTTGGGGTCTTGTGCAATACCTCCATCTCTCATCTCAAACTTGCCACACTTCATAGGCGCTCTCCCTGAGGACCCTCAAGACCATCTTAATGAGTTCACAATATTATACAAAATACAAAAGTCACAGAATATTGAAGAAGATATTGTCAAGCTTATTTTATTCTCGTTCTCTTTAAAGGAGCAAGCAATGACATGGTTCAACTCATTGGCTTCTCAATCGATTGATACATGGGAAAAGATGGCTGATGCATTCATGAAGAAGTTATATTCTACATCTTGCACCATGAACTTGAAAAAGAAAATTAGTACTTTCAGGCAAAAAGATGGGGATGAACTACTTGAAGCCTGGAGTCAATTCCAAGGTTTACTTCAACAACTCAGATGGAGTTCTTCTATGAAGTACTTGATTCATTTAATAGGCAGAAACTTGATTCGGTTAGTGGAGGTGATTGGTGGAATTTGACTGGGACTGAAGCTAAAAAAATTGTGGAGAATCAAGCAGAGAATTCAAGGCAGTTTCAGTCAAGAGATAGATCCATAGATGCTAGCAAAAGATCCTTGAATGCAGTTGCAATAGACAAAGCCATAGAGAAGAGGTTGAGCTCTATGGAGAATGACATAGCTTTGATTTCCAGTACCTTGAAGGTTGACAAGAAGAAGACAGTTGCAGCAACTCATGTGGTATGTACTTTGTGTTCAGCTACAGATCATCTAGTAGAACATTGTCCTAAATTTAGAACAGATGAAGAAGAACCGGATGTGAATTTTGCTGAAAGACAATACTTATGGAGGAAACTTAGATCATCCACTTCTCAGCTACAAGAGCAACAATGTGCTTAACCTAGCTTCCAACCAATCCACCCGGATTTCCACCAAGACAACCTAAAGGGGATTGACAATATGGTCAGAGGCAACAATAGCAATATCAAGCTCCACCACCTTAAGCACCAACATGTACATTAAGTTTGGAAGCCTTAATAGAACAAATGATGAGTGATAATTAAAAAGGGAGAGAAGAAAGTAGTGCTTTCCGCCAAGATCTCAACGCCACTACTCAACAACATGGGAAGTCCATTAAGCTTCTTGAGCGCCAGATGAGCCATGTGAAACAATTGTTGACTCAGCAGAACTTTGGAGCACTTCCTACCAAGACCAAACCTAACCCATGGAATGAATGTGAGATAAATGCTATGCAATTAAAGAGTGGAAAGGTTTTAGGGTCAGGTCCAAAGCCTAAGAAGAGGTCCAAAGCCTAAGAAGAATGGGAATACGTTCAAAGTGAATGGACATAGGCTCAAGTCGTTTTATGAGCCTGCGGAGGTGAGAGATGTGGAGGAAGTACCCCTCCGCGATCTAGAGCCAATGGAGAAATGATTCTGTGCACCATCTGGCTGAAGATGTTAAACTTAGCACTACTTGGGAGGCAACCCATATTGATGGAGAAGCTTGGATTCTAGATTGGCTTTCTTAACCCTTCCTCATTTTTATTTTTCTCTATGATTAGTGTGTTTTGTGATTTGTTATGTGTTCTAATGTATTGCATGATTTAGTTTTATTTTATATTGAGAACAATGCAAATTTTAAATGTGGGGTGAGATTTATATCATATCCTTAGCGTCTATGAATAAATTTTTTGTTTTTGGGTGTTAATTCGGTACTGTGCAATATGTTGTCTTGTGTAATTTATTTGACATGGTTAGAGGTTTCAGAAAATTGTAAAAATTTGAAGGAATGTTTAGCTATGTGTGTAGTTTATGCTCCTAAAAATTTAGCTGATTCAGATATGTAAATTTTGTATAAATTCTGCAAGTAGGTATGCTCAGTTTTCTGAGTTTCGAGTCTTTCTTAGAATTTCTAGAGACGGCCCTTCGATCCATCGAGGAATATCCTGGATCCATCAAAATTTTATTCCAGAATGAGACCCGGGAGCATGCTTCAATGCATCGAAGGTAAAAATTTTGATCCATCGAAGCTTAGTGTCAGTTTTTGGTATTTTTCTTTGTTTACTTGTGTGTTTTTGAGTATTATTTGGAAAAAACAAAATATAAAAATAAAAAGTGTCAAGAAAAGCAATACAAAAAGAGTCTTTTAGTTTTTTTTTTTGAGTCTTAGGAGCCCCTTAACTAGTCCATGATATGATTATATCTTCCGAAATTGTGACTAAAAGTGAAGCTTATGAACATGTGAGTTTGTGATATGAATTTCTTTGGTTAATCTTGATGTATGGTGCTTGTCCGAATGTGTAGTGGATGTAGAAATGAGTTAACATGGTACAGATCTATGAGCATGCTTAAACAGTGTTGAGATGTGAACGATTGAGCCTAAATGTTATATACATATTTTCATAGTTGAGTGTCAATTACTTGCCGCAGATTAATTTAATGGACTCTAGAGATTACTAGAACTCACTCTTGTGTTTTTCAAGGCTTATAGTAAATATATGTTCTGATTGAGGAAGTGATAAAGGCACTTAGGATCTATCACCATTGCCATATGTAGTCTATGTCCTGACTTTGTGTACACAAGATGTGCACCCCTTAGTTAACCACGTTGAGCCTACATGTTAAAAATTTTGTCATCACATGCATAACCTTAATCGTGAACCTTAGAATAGTTATATCTCTACCTTTGTTCTAGGACTTAGTAGAGCTTTACATGAGACAGGTACATGAAGACTAATGTGACAGTTTATGAAGGTGATACAAAGAAATAAGTGTGGGGTTCAAGCTAGTACTTCAAGAAAACAAAACAAAAAAGATTTTACTTTTATGATGTCTAGCTAGATACCCAGATTAACTATTGATGAAAACAATGAAGTGAAGGTCCAACAAGTTGAAATCCGGCCACAATAGTGACATAAAGGTGGAGAAATTCAATGGGTATAAAGTGCGAGAAAAGTCTCTACATTTGGTGCTCTACTAGGTTTTAGAACTTATGCTTGAATTCCATATCCTTTTGTTCTATGAACCCATGAGCCTACCCATTACAACCCTATGAAGACCTTTTGATCCTCAAGATAGGCAGTCTTTGATCTGTGGAGATAAGTCACAAGAGTTGAGCATATGGTTCGGTCCATTTGGCAAGTAATTGAGATGAGTGAATACATTAGACATACTTTGAGTGAAACACTTATGAGAGCATATCTATATGAGGTTGAAACTTGACTTTTGTATTGCATGTTGCAGCTTTACGTTCGTCATAATTATGTTTGTGTCCTACATATTACATGTCTGCCATGCATTGGAATTAACTTTAGAAATTCTGTGGATTGAATTGAAATATCATGTGATCTTGGTGTACGTGTTGCAATGTTAGGGAGATTGCTGATATGAAGTGTTAAGGGCATTAAAGGTTTGCAGTTGGTGTTATTGTTGAGTCTTTCCAGAGTCTTAGTTTAATATTTTGCTCAAGAACTAACAAAAAATAAGTGTGGTGTTCTTGATCAGTGCATAAATATGTATCTCTATATTATTTATTGATGATCATATACTTATTATTTTATTATTTATTCAGCAATATTAATTTACTTTATTGTTTTATAGGTATTTTGAGTCAATAGGGAGAAAAGAAGTTAAAAGGGGCTTTAAAGCTTAATTTGGGAAATCTACATGTCCACGTCAGTAAACTTTGACAGAGAATTGAGAGTAGCTTAGGATGATTCAGAAAATGATCTTTATATGCTTGGAAAGCCTCAGTTGTCTAGTTTCCATAGATTCTTCCAGAACATGATTATCATGTGTTTAGAATAAGTTATAGTCATTTTAGTCCATAGAGGTTAGTCTACTCGGAAATCTGACTTTAATGAGAAAGTTGTATTTGGAAACCCAAATTACATGAAGAAGCCCAATGACAAATTTGTGATTTAAAATCCAATTAGTTACTAATGTAGCTTATGCAAAAGAAGTCAAGAGCTAAAAGGATTAAAGAAGTTTGACTTGTCAAATAAGAGAGCCCAAAACCTAAGTGAGCAAGGAGATGCCCAATCAAGCCTCTATAAATACTCTTTTTGGGATTTTAGAAAAGGCTAATCAGCTTTGGGGAGAAGAATAATTTGAGAGGAGAGCAAGGAAGCCGCAAGAACGAGGTTCAGACGACGACTTCAACCCGTCGAAGCCAGAGGCCAGATTCCCTTATTCTCTATCTTTTATTGCTTTGTTTTCTCATGAACTTTTGTAGTTTAGCTTACTTGTCTATGAGAGACTAATTACATAGTTAGGGGTTGATCGAAGCTTTAGACATGGTTACGATTTTGAATCCCTTTTGATTTATTTAACTATTTTGATAAGTTTTGTTTCACTACTTTTAGAGTGATGATTTCTATGTTCTTGTTAATTTAGCTGCAAACTTAGTTGCATGACTTAGGATCTAGAGTTTAGGATGTGTGATTGACCGATATATCAATGCATATTCAATAGAGACAAAATAAGCTATCGTGTGAAATAATTACTTAGTGATGTTAAGGCGACCGCTATATCGACCTTAGAAGCTATGTTGTTTCTCAAACACTCTTACATCATAATAACTCTAGTTGACTAGATTCAGACGCCGACATGTACCAGTCTACCAATTAGGGATCAAGTTAAGTCAGTACAGGCATTCTGCTTAGTACGACCAGTAAGAGAGTGTAATATATATAATTGGTGTCCTACAGACATTGGTCCGATTGTGGGATTCAATCATCCATAGTTCTTTAGATTATATTGGGGTAATCATATGGTGTCTAAGGTGGAGAGAAGTTTCTAGTTCTTCTTTTTCATTGTTGGTTCACTTTATTTTTCAGCATTTAGTTTTAGTTCGCCGATTAAGTTTGGTAACCAAATCAACTCAAAACCCTCTTCATTTTTACGTGGTAGTCCGTCACTGAGTCTAGTTGTATGTGTACAAATTTCGTGCATTTAGAATTGTATAAATATAGTTCGTAATTGTATTAGTGTGTAGTGGTCAAATCTGTCTGCGTTTGGATAGTGTTTAAGCATCTAATTCTCATCAGTCCTCTGCGGGAATGACCCTTGCTTCCCTGAACTATAATCAGTATTCTTAGATACAAAGTAGGGACTATCTTTGATAAGTGGTTTTCTGCCTATCAACAATCCATGGTTTGCATATCTTAGGCTTTTGGCTGGTAAGTTTATGAGGTAATCCTCTACATAGTTCATATATTAGTTTGTCCTAGAATGCATCGCAGTAGTAAATTACTGGTCACCTTATTGAAAATTTTGCTGATACATCGAGACCCTGTTGACCAATTGGCATAATGTCATGTTTTTTAAGATAAAAATGTAGATTTACAGCTGATCATAATAAAAATTTGGGTTATCAGTTCTCATTTCTCTTTACATAATGCCCTGATTCTAGTGTTCTGTAATTGTTCATTGATTCATAAGTACAGCTTGCTTATAAATTTATAGTTCATTGTCTAGATCTTATATTTATGTTACTCTTGAAAATTTTATTTGCTGCATTTCCTGATGTTTTCTCGATCAATGTTTTCATTTCTTTGATTTTTCAATTGATATAAGAACCATAAGATGCTTGCTTCTAATCTTCAGATTGTACAAGTTAGTAAAAATGCCATGTATTTAAAATAAAAAGAAAGAAAGAAAAGACTCGTGTTTCAGCTACGAGGATCAATTTATAAGTTCTTGTATGTCCTATAAGCAAATTATTATCGAAGATATTAGTACTTGTAATCCAAAACTTTTGAACTCAATTTTTGGAAGAGATATTAATTAGTAGGTAGAGTATGCCTTTAAGTGAACAAATTTGGGCAAAAGTGAAAAAGCAATAGAGTAAAACTATTGATTAATTAAGGTACTTGAATCAAGAGGCTTCATGCTTCAGTAGGAAGATGTTGTAAATGGAAGGGAGTGAAATGGTGGGTGTGGAAGGTCTTGCTGCTGATGATGATTATCAATGTTATCCAAGCCATTGAAGCCAATTCCAACTTCTTTTGCTTTAGCCATCTCCTCACTTCGCCATCTTAATGGGTTCCTTGTCAGCTCCAACAACGAATCTCTCACTTCATCAGCTTCAACTACTTCATTATCCTTCTTCTGCAATACAGATCAATTAAATAGATTTAGATAACTGCCAAATTCTATCTATCAACTCCAATTACTTGAGGTAGAAGCAACTAACCTCTATAATGAAGACATTAGAGACAAGGCATCTGAAGCTAGTTACATTGGCATTTGTAACTACCAGGCTCAGAGAGCTCAAATCTTCCATCAATCTCACAAATCCATCCGGCTTGTGCTCACAGAATACTTTTACAAAGAACTGGTTCCCATCTATCTGAGCCACTTCCACTTGGGGCTACATAATTTGTACCAAATATTAAATCAGTCACCTTATGTAGTAGACTTGAAAAAGATAAGAAGAAAGAATACAAGAATGATGTATACTTCCATCTGTTGTGACTTCTGATCATGGATAACTTCCGAATCTGGGCTATGTTTCGAGACACTACCATCAACTGATGATCCCAAATGAAACCTATTTGGAGCTTTATGATCATGGTGCTCATTCTTAAGGTCAAATCCACTTTGACTATGATCAGTTTCTGATTGTAAACTATTGTGCAGAAAAGTGGTGATGCCACAGTTCTTATTAGCTGCACCTTCATGAACATGTCGATCTTCTTCATGCTCATTATCATTGTAGAGCTCATCTTGGAGCTTTTTAACCTGGTTCTGCAATACCATCACATACTCTATTGCATCCCCAAGGATAGAAGCTCTGTCCAACTGAGAGTTAAAATGAGTTTGGCATAAGATGTCTATGGTTATAACATAATATAACCCAAAAAAGAAGACTAGTTCAGATGATCTTCCTACCTTAGAAATGTTGGGAACTAAAGCCCTAAGTTCATAAAGCCTGTCATTTAGCTTCTTCCTTCTCTTTCTCTCTGCTTCAAGATTTTTGGCCTGCCCTTTCCCATTCCTCCTTCGATATTTTCCATCATCGTCAGCATCAAGCAGATCATGATCACTACAATCCGAGTTGATATCTGTATTCTGTTCCCCCTCATCATTCATGATACTTGAATCCTTATCCTTGTTACCAGCTTCCTCTTGATCCATGTTTGGTTCCAATGGCTGATCCGTATATTGTATATGGTTTGTGGCTCGTGTCTCACTCATCATCATGTTACTTTGCATTTCCTCCATTGCTTGATCAAATCCATTATCTGCTGAGCAATTGTCAAATGGGCGGTCCATTTGCTTATTTGAAAGAAATGGTTCATGTGGTGATGTGTCTTCAAAAGAATTGACATTATAGCTAATGTTCTTCATTCTGTTTCCCAAATTGTGAGTACATTGCTGCAAGAAGTTCATGGGAGTGTTATCGCTTGAGTGGAAGTTATGATCGTTGGGATCTAGCTGCTCGTGATCCAAAAGTACTCGCTTCGATTGGATTTCATCATGAGTCACTGTGTTTATGTTATTACCAAAGGTTGTCCCAACATGATCCTGCTCTATTGAGATGTTATATTGGTCTGTGATGAAATCTAAAACATGTTGATCCTCAAGTACCTGCACACAATCATGAACAGTTGCTAAAGAAACTTTCTAAGTTCATAATGTCATAGTACCATGTAACAAAATCATATTCTTTAGAATCAACTTAGACCAATATAACATATTATGTCTTTATGCAATATCAAACTAATTCAATTGACAGTGAGCATTGGAAACATGCATTACTTGTTTGGAAACAAGTAGCTCAACTAATCCTCCTGGTATTGGCATCAAAACCCTGGTCCCAACAGTTTCCTGCAACTGTAGAAACAAATCGAAACTATGAGCTCGCGATCGGTCATTAGTATGATCGAAAAAGAGTTGTCCATCTTCGGAAATAGCACACAGGAACAGAGAGGAACCGAGTAGTACTTACGTCTAGATTAGTGCTAGAAAATGTGCTATCGGAGAAGTTTAACCAACTGGGTTGGTTTGACATTAAAGTCTCTGCATAAATCC
Organism: Geum urbanum; assembly: GCA_946800695.1. Classification (NCBI taxonomy): domain Eukaryota; kingdom Viridiplantae; phylum Streptophyta; class Magnoliopsida; order Rosales; family Rosaceae; genus Geum; species Geum urbanum. Next base: position 37,766,990 of record OX327002.1, on the reverse strand, counting down.
TGTTCATGATCATGACATTCATAGTTAAATTAACTAATTCAAAAGTTCTAGGTGACATGTTATATAACTAAAATGTCAATTAGGAACACATGCTTGAATGTACATAACATGTCACGTAAATCATCTCAAAACGGTACGAATGAAAGCAGGATCACCGAGAACAAGAATTTATAAACAAAAAAAATTAGTAAACTTACCCGGAGTCTAGAGAAACTGAAGAAGACATTTTGGACAGAAGATCACAAGATCTGGTTCTTGGATGCTGAAACAAGGTATCCCTACAAGGAAGGACCGCAGAAACTACTGAAAATAAATGGTCTTCATATCGACCATTTTGAGTGATATCGGTCCCAGAACAGCAACAATCCATCCACTGAATAAACCTAAAAGTAAATCAGAGTATATATGTCAACACATTCATATACTGATACATAGAACTAAAAAGAGAAAAACAAATAGAAAGATTAATTCGTATCGTTAGCTTCCTAACCTTTGGTCTTCACTTAGCTTCCACAGAACACAAAAATCCCAGCCTTTGAAACCCACAAGGGGTTTAAGTCGCTGTAGGAGATTCGACATGATGGTGTTGTTCATGACACCTACAACAAAATGTGGCATTAATTTCAAATTCCAACAGTATCTTAGAGTATCAGTTGGGGTAGTACAATTGATAGAGACCTAGCTTGTAGCTGATGCTATGAACACTTTGTCCTGCTTTGTGGGATTTGGGTACTGAACAAAATAGTAAGGAAGACGAGACAAGGATGGAAGAAGCAACAAAAGCAAAGCAGAAAAAACAAAGGTAAACATTCATAAGAAGTTGTTATGATGGCTATAGTTAACTGCTCTGCACCATTCCAGCTGTATCAGTTTGCTGATACAGAAGACAACGAAAAACGTTCAGATATTCACAAAATGTTACTCTTTAGTCTTTTATAATTTGGATAGCTTGGTAGGTGAGAGGCAGCACATGCATGAGTCTCAGAAATTTATTTATTTATTTTGGATATATTTAAGAATATAAATGTGGGTTAATTTTTGTAATAATTAAAGGAGTGGAGCATATTGCATGATCTATTACAGAGCGTGAAAAGGGCTAACTACCTGACTAAAGCTTTCCATTCGTTCTGGTTTGGTATATGCATTTGCTCATGTTTGAACGACTGACTCTACAAACCAAAAACGAAAACCTTTCGTCACTAGCTCGTTCATTCATCATACACAAAAGTGAGGACTGAAGAAGCTTGCTGATCCTCAAGTGTGTCATTGCACCAAAACCAAATTCTAATGAAAATGAACATGACAATGAGATTGAATCGCACGCCTTGCGTCCTGAATCTTACACTGTGATTCACGGAAGCAGGGATATGTAGATAGTAGTCACGCGCTAATTCTCTGGCTAGGTATATATGTAAACCAGTCTTAACATTTGTATATCAACCATATTAATGTGAGGTGGCTGGGAGATATATATGTTGAAATGCCAAAAAGAGACTAAGAAGTAATTATGCGCCTTTGTTTTTTGAAAGGGAGTAACACTACCCCGTAAATGACCTATAGGGACAGATATAACAAGGACAGGTGTGTATTTGTCCTTTGATGTAGCCAATAAGGACAGTTAAGTCTATGTGTCCCAAAACTTGAGAAATAATACCCCATCAGTAGTAAATATTGTATAATACACTAATAACAAGAGTATTATACACCATTATCCATTCTACTCCCACTGTCAACCATCGAGAGAGGAAAAAAGATCAAACACAGAATCTAACCGCCGTCGCCCAATTCTGAAGTTCAAATTCAATACCCATCGCAGGGAAGGCTCTCACTTGACTCATTCCGATCTCTGACGCCAGAGATCGAGATCACCGAAACCCTAGAATTCCTTGTCGCCTACTTCGCCGAAGCTCCACAACGCACCTCTGAATGGCTGCGGCCATTGAGGCTATGGCGGAGATGGGTTTTTCCCAAGAAACAAGTTCGTCAGAAAGTGAACCAACTACTAAAGGCAGGTACTTTCTTTTGGGTCTCTTTTGTTTCTGAATGTATTGGAAATTGGTGAAATTTATTTTGGGTATTGATATTTGATGCCTCAGAGGCTCAGATTAATACAGAAAGAAGAAGACCGGCGTTTAATTGAAGATGGTGCTTTTATAGAGTTCTAATCGAAGTCCATCTCGAGGACCAAATTAAAGTAATAATGAGATATGGCCAGTCTCGCAGGGGCTTATAATTCGTAATCATCTGAGGTATGTGGTCGTATAATGAGATACAATTTGTAGTAATCTGTTTTAGTTCTGATGATTCTGTTGTGAATATATGAATGTGTGTAGAAATGTGCATGAATTAGTGTAATTGGAACCTGTTTGGATAAGTTTGATTTGGAATTGTTAGCAATGTGGTTCAAGCTTTGTCCACGCTCAAATAGTATCTGATTATTTGTCTGAAGTTGCAGCTTCCAGGGACTTTTGCTAATCAAAATTCATATCTTCAATTCTTGAGTCTTTAAGAATCTGTTAAAAGTAGTAGCTCTAGTGGCAACCATGTACCAATCTTATTATAAACATCTGGCTTGAAGCAGCCGTAGCCCTCTGAGACCAACTTGCCTAATCCTTTGTATCAAGGGATATGGGAAACACAGAAACTTTGGGAGCAAGTATACACGAACGTTATGCTATCTTATCGAGACATCAAATGGATAGGTGAGACATTATATGCTCTTATATGTTTGGGCCACATATAGTAATTGTCATGACTTTTCCAGGAGGCAAATGGTGGCGCAGCTTGGTTCTGCTACCGGTGTCTACAAAGACCCTGTCAAGTACTTGGTTGGGGTACCATAGGTATGGTCTTCCCGCATTTTCTTGCTATTTTTATTGAGCCCTGTGTACCTCTGATTTTGTTCATTGCCAGGGTTATTTGTCCATAATGGTGTGATTAGCTAAATTGTTTTGGCATGCCAATTACTAATTAGTTACATTGGAGCGTCTACCATGTGTCTGCCAAACAATATGATACTTTGAAGACCCTGTGGTTAACTGTTCTTGCACACTTGATTTTGTTGCAGGTTTTACTAGATTTCATTTGCCAGATAACTGACGATGATGGGCAAGTTCTTTTGTGGGAGTGAAGTTAAGTGCATCTTAATAAATGTCTTACTTTGATGCTTTGTTAAAAGGCCAATGGAAGAACATTGACAACATTATGGACCACCTTTGTACAGTGTTATAACTGTGGTGCTTCATATCTATCTGTTTTGCTGGCCTGGGGGTGATTTGAATTGTGAGAATTATTGCATTTCTATTTTGCTACCAGTTCTATGAACATATTTCTATTTGTTTTTCTTGTAGCACTTTATTTCGCATTTACATGTTTCTTTGTTTATATATGAGCAGAAGCAAGCAAGAGGCAGTTGTTTTAGAACAAGTCGATGTCTACACGACTGAGTTTGAAAGGTTCATAAGGTATTACTTCTATATCCTGTGTTCAATTTGGTCAATAGTTGATGTTCCAACACAACTGCCTCTTGCTGAAGTTTCAACTCATACTCTTCATCTGTTTCTTCAGATATTGGAAGCTGAAGTACTATTGAAGCAAGCTGAATTTTGGTGTACTGCTGGAGAACTCAAGTTTTTTATTGTAACAAGCTATAGGATTAGTGTTAATGTATAAGAATATGGAACAGATATGAACTTGCCTGATTTATTTTGATGGTTTTTAATGCATGATAGTTTATGGGAGTTTTGCCAATGTTTTGATATGTTTGGGTACTGTGGTAATTTAGCCACAGCCCAGACCCTGTTTTGAAAAATTGGAAAGGGGAAAACCTATAATTGAGCAACGATGGTGTTCCCAATGTTGTAGTGTATTTGTATAGATACCGTATAGGTATAGTGGTTTTATGGTTTACTTTTGTATCGGTTGTTTTGGAGCAATGGGGACAAAGAGGGCAATGGGAACACTAGCGGAAGTGACTCTTAGCTCTCTGTCCTTATAGCTCTATAAGGACAGATATATGTCCTCATTCGTACCGATTGGGACAGATATCTGTCCTTATTGGCCATCTTTGGTGTAGTGTAATTATGTGACGACCCGAATCAAAATTAGCACGTTAATTGGCTTAATCCGCGAGTTTACGAGTAATCACAGTTTATCGTAAATTAATCGAATTGGCAGTTCGGTTCACGATTTAATTATTGGGTGAGAATTTGAGATGAGACTCTTCACGAGAATTGTAGTATGCGTGATTTCGAGTTCGTAAGCGGTTTCGTATAATTGTTTCGATAACCGAGGAATATGTTATGAATATTTGAAATCGCGTAATTTCGTCGTGTTTATCCGTTTGAGTTATCCGAAACATAGATGTGATTCGTTTTGGACCGTCGATCGTATCAAGCCGCGAGTATAAATGTCGGAATAGTCGAAAAATTTTCGAAAAACACTGTTCGGGAAGTTTGACCGTAGTTGACCAAAAAAGGAGCCCGTTGACCGAGTACAAACCGGACCACCGTCTGACTCACCGGCGACTTTTCATTTTCGGCCACCTCCGGCTCCAATTTGGGTATGGTTAGCTTCTCCTCTTGATTTCCTATGGTTTAGCACTTGGATTTGTGAATTTTGGTGAGGTATTGAGGGAGAACGAGAAGCTTGAAGTTGTGGGAATTCGGGGTCAACGAACAATGGTGCTCCGGCCACGGTGGTGGTCAGAGATTAGGGGGATTTGGCTCGTGGGGCCACGGTGGAGCTTTTGGGAGTGGCCTCGAGGGTCGCCGTGCGCCGTGGCCGGAGTTTCGACGGAGAATAGAGTCGCCGGCCGATTTGGATTTTGGGAGTTTTTTAGTTCACTGTGGAATTGGAGGAGGCCGTAGTTGTGAGATGTGTTGGGCTCGAGGAGGGGAGGAATTCTGGGTTTTCCTCGCGGGGAAATTCCTCCGGTGACGGCGCGCAGGCGACGGCGGTCGACGACGGAGCTCCGGCGAGGCGTTGACTTTTTAAAATTTGACAAGTTTTATGCCGTTTTGCTTGTAATCGCGCCCCGATCATCTCCTTGAGGTTTTCGAGTTGATTTGGTTATCGGATTTTAAGTCGAGGGTTTATGTGGAGAATTTGAGGGTTTTCGTCGATTATTTTGTATCCGAGTTATATGTTTCCGGAAATGGTTGGTTTCCGAGGTATAGTACAGAGTAATGAATTGTGATTTTGATTAGTTATATTTTGTGATTATTCAGGGGATCGAGATCATACATTGGGCGAGGGATCTTCCGCCGGATCTCGTGATTAGCGCGTTTATGCGCTGTGCTATCTGTGAGTGGACTTTTATTTACACTGTCGTAGCGAGTTCTTGATTTCAGTATTTATTTACAGTACGGTATTGAGATTATTTATTGTTTTTGGAGGTATTATTTTATATTTTATATGGTGATGGCATTTACTTAGCATCAATGCATTGGCTACTCGGCTGATCACCAGTAGTCCAGATCCAGGGTTAAGAGATTCCCCTGATGTGCCCACTAGACTTGAGAGATTCGCCTAGTCTATCACCGTCGAGTTTGAGAGATTCTCCTGACAGTTGGGCTTGAGAGATTCGCCTGACACCTCCATTCATTTTAAGAACTCGCATTGTTTTTATATTATATAAATGGTGAAAGGCATATGGTTATTTTCATCCACTCACTCTAAAGATTTTATTTGCCTTTCCCCTGGGCTTTTCGGTTTGCGTGCCCAGTTTGCAATTCGGATTCTGGTGTCACACGTCGTAGTCGGAGGCTTAGTGTTCGTGCTACCTTTCTTTTCCAGTAGGTTTCTTGTTTAGCTTACTGTTGTATATTTATGTATATATACACTAGAGGTAGCTCTGATTACTCTGATGTTATACTTTTATATGATTTTTCCCGGATTTCTGTAAAGTATAGTTTTGCTTATTACTTTACATTATTGTTATGATATTGAGAAATCCGGATGGGATTGGTGCCCACGGTTTGGCTTTTGTGGCATAGGACGAAGTGTGTTTTCGGGTGCAGGTTAATGGTAATTCCACGTTATAGTGAAACTCTGCCGAAATTTCTATGGTTTTTGAAAATTCGTGTTTTCAGAAAGGGTTTGATTCCGGTTTAGGAAACTAAATCGGGGTTGGGTCTTTTCAGCTTGGTATCAGAGCATTAGGTTTCAGGTTCTGTAGACTCTTGTAGTTGTGATACTATGGGTATTTGAGTATGTACAGCATGTCTGGAGCGATGACCCGACTGGCCAGCGGTTACTCATCAATGCTTCGGGTGTTGTGTGTTCTCAAATGTCTGAAGTTTCATGATTACGTTCCTTGTGCTTGTGACTAATGCTTTTCTTGTATCATTAGAATGCCTCCTAGACGTGGTTCCCGTGTTAATAGGGATGTGGATCCTGATGAGGATCGCCAGACGCATGACTTGCTTATGCGAGTATTGCGTTTGGAAGAGCGTTTTGACCCTGTGGTCAAAGCTCGAACTGCTGGAGCGACTATTTTCTCGGGTTCAGCTGATCCAGAGATTTGTGAAGCATGGTTGGTTCAGGTTGAACGAGTTTGTGAGCATCTGCGTTTCACTCCTGAGTAGATGACAATGGCAGCAGTTGGTTTACTTGAGTATGATGCATACTTCTGGTGGGTTAGCACCGATAGAGTTCCGGTTGATACTCCGTAGGTACTGTTCAAGGATTTGTTTATGCGGAGATACTTCAACCAGGCTACACAGCAGCGGAAGTATGAGGAGTTCACTAATTTGAGACAGGGTAGCATGTCTGTACTTGAGTATCGGGACAGATTTACTCGCTTATCTCGGTTTGCTAGTGACATGGTGGCTACAGAGGAAGCCAAGTGCCGAAGATTTAAGTTAGGCTTGAACCTGAACATTAAGGGGACATTGACTACGATGCCTCGGAACAACTTTGATGAGTTTGTGAGTGTAGCACTTCGAGGCGAGGATATCGAGAAGGAAAGACATATGAGATTCCAGTCTCAACAATTTGAGGAGGGTGGATCGAGTTAGGGATCTTCCAAGAGGCTAAGTTCTGACACTTCCGGATCAGAATCATCATCTGGCAGTGGACCATATAGACCACCGGGTAGTTCTGCTAGACAGAGACAGAGATTGAGGAGGGTTACTATGCGAGGGAATGTTTCCAGCTTGCTGGTGTTGGTGGACAGGCGGCCCAAAGTTCCGGAGGAGAGCGAGGTACCACTTATGGGGCTCGACCAGTACAGTCTTCTAGCTAGGGCGGACAGTAGAGTCACCCTCAGCGTAGACGACCAGCCGGGCAGGCCAGGGTTCATGCCATGTCATTGCGTGAGGGCAGAGCTTCACCGGAGGTTATTATTGGTACGTTGCATGTTTTTAGCTATTCAGTACTTACTTTGCTAGATTTAGGTGCTACGCATTCATTCATATCATATAGATTATCATCTTTAGCTACTCTGCTTGCATCTCCACTTCCGGGGTTATGGAGAGTGTTGTATCCATCCGGTGAGGTTGTGAGTATTAGTTGGGTGTATAGGGATTGTGAGATCTTTGTTGGAGGTTATGGGTTAGCCGCGGATTTATTATTGCTGGATATTGTCGACTTTGATGTGATTTTGGGTATGGACTTCTTGGAGATACATTGGGCTATGTTCGATTGTCATAAGAAGGAGGTTGTGTTTAACGTCCAGGTTTTCCAGAGATACTATTTCGCGGTGAGAAGAATACTTCATTGCCCTATGTGATTTCAGCGATGAAGGCCGAGCGGATGATGAAGAATGGTTGTGTTGCTTATTTAGCTCATGTTGTGGATACTCAGGCTGCTGTACCAGACATTGGTGATATAGAGGTGGTTTCTGAGTTTCCAGATGTGTTTCCGGAGGAGTTACCGGGTATTCCTCCAGTCCGGGAAATCGATTTCACCATTGAGCTTTTACTGGGCACTTGACCCATATCTCAGGCACCTTATCGTATGGCGCCAGTGGAGTTGAATGAGCTATAGATTCAACTTCAAGAGTTGCTGGAGAAGGTTTCATACGACCTAGTGTATCACCTTGGGGTGCTGCTGTACTATTTGTGTGGAAGAAGGATGGCTCTATGCTGTTGTGTATTGATTACCGGAAGCTGAATCAGGTCACCGTGAAGAACAAGTATCCGTTGCCGCGGATTGACGACTTGTTTGATCAGCTCAAGGGAGCTTCAGTTTTTTCGAAGATTGATCTCAGGTCTGGATACCATCAGTTGAGGATCAGAGAGTCAGATGTGGCCAAGACAACTTTCAGATCACGGTACGGGCATTATGAGTTTTTGGTTATGCCGTTTGGGTTGACCAATGCCCCCGCAGCTTTCATGGACTTGATGAACCAGGTGTTCAGGCGATTTCTGGACAAGTTTGTGATCGTGTTCATCGACGACATTCTGATTTACTCCAGAAGTGTGGGCCAGCACAAGAAGCATTTGCGAGCTATTTTGCGGACTTTGCGAGATAATCAGCTATTTGCGAAGTTCAGCAAGTGTGAGTTTTGGTTGGATAGCGTGAAGTTTTTAGGTCACGTGATATCAGCTGAGGGAGTCAGCGTGGATCCTGACAAGATAGAAGCCGTGTTGAATTGGAGTAGACCTACTACCGTACCAGAGATCAGGAGTTTCTTGAGTGTGGCAGGTTATTATCGGCGCTTTGTGCAGGATTTTTCACGGATTTCCACTCCACTTACCAGATTGATGAAGAAAGGTGTCAAGTTCGAGTGGTCTGATGCATGTGAGGAAAGTTACTTGCTCTTGAAGGAAAAGTTGACTACTGCACCGGTTCTGACCCTACCTGACGACAGTGGAGAGTTTGTGGTTTACAACAATGCATCGAAATTGGGACTTGGTTGTGTTTTGATGCAGCATGGCAGAGTGGTGGCTTACGGTTCCAGGTAGCTGAAACCACATGAAGTCAACTATCCTACCCATGATTTGGAGTTGGCTGCTATTGTATTAGCCTTGAAGAGTTGGAGACACTACTTGTACGGAGCTCAATGCAAGATATAACAGATCACAAGAGTCTCACCTATTTGCGCACGCAGCCAGACTTGAATATGAGACAGTGCAGATGAATGGAGTTGATCAATGATTATGATTACACTTTCGAGTACCATCCAGGGAAGGCTAATGTGGTTGCTGATGCACTTAGTCGGAAATCTAGAGCCTCGTTGTTTCATGTGTGTGTGGCCAGAGTTTCCATGTTAGCCGATTTATGGACTACGGGAGCTGAGTTTGAGTGGGATGATGATGGAGCCTTGTTGGCTAGCTTCCAGGTTCGACCGGTATTAGTTGATCAGGTTCGGGAAGCTAAGGATGCGGACTCCTATCTGTTGGACAAGAAGACCATGATCCGGAATGGTGTGCCAACAGAGTTTCGGTTGAGTGATGATGGTACATTGCTATCCGAGGAAAATTGTGTGTACCCAGGGACGAAGGTTTGAAGAAAGAGATTTTAGACGAAGCTCACTGTTCTGCGTATGCGATGCATCCCGGTGGTACGAAGATGTTTCATACACTCCGAGCTTATTACTGGTGGCGAAATATGAAGCGGGAGATTGCTGCATATGTAAGCAGATGTCTTATTTGTCAGCAGGTTAAAACAGAGAGGCAGAAGCCTGCGGGAAAGCTACAGCCCTTGGAGATTCTGGTTTGGAAGTGAGAGTACATTACCATGGATTTCGTGTATCAGTTACCGCGTACTTCTGCTGGTAATACTGGTATTTGGGTTATCGTAGACCGTTTGACGAAATTCGCTCATTTCCTTGCACTTCCGGGGAAGATTTTAGTGGGCAGATTGGTAAAGCTGTATTTGGCGGAGATCGTTCGTCTACATGGTGTGCCTGTATCCATTGTTTCTGACCAAGACAATCAGTTTACTTCAGAGTTCTGGCAGGCATTGCAGCGAGCCTTGGGTACCAGATTACGTTTTAGTACAACTTTTCATCCTCAGACTGATGGGCAGTCTGAGAGAACTATTCAGACTCTTGAGGATATGTTGCGGTCTTTTGTTTTGCAGTTCAGAGGAAATTGGGACCAGCAACTGCATTTGACTGAGTTTGCTTACAACAACAGTTATCATGCCAGTATTGATATGGCACCGTATGGGGCCTTATACGGGAGGTAGTGCCGCACTCCATTGTGTTGGAGTGAGGTGGGCGAGCGATGGCTTATTGGCCCTGATTTGGTGAAGAGCACCATGGAGGATATTCAGATTATCCGGGACAGACTGAATATTGCCCAGGATCGCCAAAAGAGTTATGCGGACGTGAAAAGAAAGAGTCTCGAGTTCCAGGTGGGCGATTGGGTCTTCCTGAAACTATCTCCTTGGAGGGGAGTTGTGCGTTCCGGGAAGTGTGGCAAGCTTTGACCACGGTACATCGGTCCGTACGAGATTATCGAGAGAGTTGGTGTCGTGGCTTACAGACTAGAGTTACCTTCTGAGATGGCTCGAGTACACGATGTTTTTCATGTCTCGATGTTGCGGAAATACATTCCAGATCCATCACATGTGCTAGCACCACATAAGCTTCCTATCCGAGAAGATTTGACATATGTGGAGAAGCCGGTACAAATTCTCGATCGGCGTGAGCAGGAGTTGAGGCACCGTGTTATACCGCTTGTGAAGGTCTTATGGCAGAATCATTCGGTTGAAGAAGCCACCTGGGAGACCGAGCAGCGTATGCGGGAACAGTATCCTCATCTGTTCACCTAGCAGGTACGTAAATTTCGAGGTCGAAATTTTTCTAAGGGGGGTAAATTTGTGACAACCCGAATCAGAATTAGCACGTTAATCGGCTTAATCCGCGAGTTTATGAGTAATCACAGTTTATCGTAAATTAATTGAATTGGCGGTTCGGTTCACGACTTAATTATCGGGTGAGAATTTGAGATGAGTCTCTTCACGAGAATTGTCGTATGCGTGATTTCGAGTTTGTAGGCGGTTTTGGATAATTGTTTCGATAACTGAGGAATATGTTATGAATATTTGAAATCGCGTAATTTCGTCATGTTTATCCGTTTGAGTTTGAGTTATCTGAAACGTAGATGTGATTCGTTTTGGACCGTCGATCGTATTGAGCCGCGAGTATAAATGTCGGAATAGTCGAAAAACACTGTTCGGGAAGTTTGACTGTCGTTGACCAGAAAAGGAGCCCGTTGACCGAGTACAAACCGGACCACCGTTTGACTTGCCGGCGACTTTTCATTTCTGGCCACCTCCGGCTCCAATTTGGGTATGGTTAGCTTTTCCTCTTGATTTCCTATGGTTTAGCACTTGGATTTGTGAATTTTGGTGAGGTTTTGAGGGAGAACGAGAAGCTTGAAGTTGTGGGAATTCGGGGTCGACGGACGGTGGTGCTCCGGCCACAGTGGTGGTCGGAGATTAGGGGGGTTTGGCTCGTGGGGCCACGGTGGAGCTTTTGGGAATGGCCTCGAGGGCCGCCGTGCGCCGTGGCCGGAGTTTCGACGGAGAACAGAGTCGCCGGCCGATTTGGATTTTGGGAGTTTTCGAGCTAAATTCTTGCAGTTCACGGCGGAATTGGAGGAAGCCGTAGTTGTGAGATGTGTTGGGCTCGAGGAGGAGAGGAGTTCTGGGTTTTCCTCGCCGGAAAATTCCTCCGGTGACGGCGCGCCGCCTACAGCGGTGACGGTCAACGACGGAGCTCCGGCAAGGCGTTGACTTTTTGAAATTTGACAAGTTTTATGCTGTTTTGCTTGTAATCGCGCCCCAATCATCGCCTTGAGATTTTTGAGTTGATTTGGTTATCGGATTTTAAGTCGAGGGTTTATGAGGAGAACTTGGGGGTTTTCGTCGATTATTTTGTATCCGAGTTATATGTTTCCGGAAATTGTTGGTTTCCGAGGTGTGGCACAGAGTAATGAATTGTGATTTTGATAAGTTATATTTTGTGATTATTCAGGGGATTGAGATCGTACATTAGGCGAGGGATCTTCCGCCGGATCTCGTGATTAGCGCGTTTGTGGGCTGTGCTATCTGTGAGTGGACTTTTATTTACACTGTCGTAGCGAGTTCTTGATTTCAGTATTTATTTACAGTACGGTATTGAGATTATTTATTGTTTTTGGAGGTATTATTTTATATTTTATATGGTGATGGCATTTACTTAGCATCGATGCATTGGCTACTCGGCTGATCACCAGTAGTCCAGATCCAGGGTTGAGAGATTCCCCTGATGTATCCACTAGGCTTGAGAGATTCGCCTAGTCTATCACCGTCGGGTTTAAGAGATTCACCTGACAGTTGGGCTTGAGAGATTCGCCTGACACCTCCATTCATTTTAAGAACTCGCATTATTTTTATATTATATAAATGGTGAAAGGCATATGGTTATTTTCGTCCGCTCACTCTAACGATTTTATTTGCCTTTCCCCTGGGCTTTTCGGTTTGCGTGCCCAGTTTGCAATTCGGATTCTGGTGTCACACGTCGCAGTCGGAGGCTTAGTGTTTGAGCTACCTTTCTTTTTCAGTAGGTTTCTTGTTTAGCTTACTGTTGTATATTTATGTATATATACACTGGAGGTCGCTCTGATTACTCTGATGTTATACTTTTATATGATTTTTCCTGGATTTCTGTAAAGTACGGTTTTGCTTATTACTTTACATTATTGTTATGATATTGAGAAATCCGGATGGGATTGGTGCCCACGGTTTGGCTTTTGTGGCATAGGACGAAGTGTGTCTTCGGGTGCAGGTTAATGGTAATTCCACGTTATAGTGAAACTCTACCGAAATTTCTATGGTTTTTGCAAGTTCGTGTTTTCAGAAGGGGTTTGATTCCGGTTTAAGAAATTAAATCGGGGTTAGGTCCTTTCAAATTATGCACGTTTGCAAATTGCAAAAATTTCCGATGCCAAAATTGTGTGTGTGTATATATATATGTATATGTATATATATATATATATATATATATATATATATATGAGGTTGTAGTTTCAGACTTTCAGCAGTCTGAGCTAGATTAAATTTACAAATGCCCCAGCAGATCAGCAAACTGAGATCAGCACACTGATGAGACTATTGTTGTCGATAGAATGGTGCAGATTGATCAATATGGGGTGAATCGGAGGAATTGGAATTGATCATTAATATTTAGTATATATTGAAATAAAAGTACTGTATAGATAAGATCATGCATATAGAGTACGTACAACAGCTAGCTAATTGTGCAGGAAACTGAAATTAAACAAAATGTGCCTGGTTAATTAACAGATAATAAGATAGTAAACATTTGATCTGCTCAGCCATAAAGATGTTGTAGATGATAAGGAGGACTTTGGTAGTTGTGGAGGGGATGGTGATAGTGATGATGATCATTGTCATAGTCCAATGCCCCATCATTCTTTGATGCTTTTGCAATCTCCGGCCAGTAGTAACTTTTCGATGAATTCCGCGTTATCTCCAGCAAAGAGGCCCTCACATCATCAGCTTGCAGTATTTCACCGTCTTTTTTCTGCAGAATATGAAGATAAAACCAAATACCTGGTTAACTTAGATATAACTGTACGTATGTCATTTTCCTTGTACGTACTAAAAAAACAGCTAGGAATCGATTAGGTACCTCTACTTTGAAGACATTAGAGACGAGACTTCTGAAGCTAGTAACGTTAGCATTAGTAATTTCCAAGCCTAAACTATCCAATGCCTCCATCAACCTCATGAATCCTCCTGACTTCTGCTCACAGAACACCGTGACAAAGAACTCATTAGTCATTACCATCTAACTGAATTACTCCCACTTGAGGCTGCAGTTAATTTAGTGTCCATCAATCCTCCAAATAAAACATAAAAACATACTAAATCAACAGAAGATAAGACCTAAAGTAAGTACCTCCATCTGCCGTTGTCCATTCTCATTAGTATTATGATTCGAGTCAATAACCCCATTTTCAATTTCTGGTTTATTTTCCATGGTAAATCCTTTTTGACTGAGAATATCTGATTGTAAGTTGTTGTGGTTTCCAGAGATACTATTGAAATTTCTCTTAGCTGCTCCTTCTTCATCTGGATTGAGTTCAAGCTTATCTTGGAGTTCCTTCTTTTGCGCCTTCAAGTTTTTAACAAGCTCAATAGCGTCCTTAAGAATAGAAGCCTTGTCCATCTGAGAATAAACAAGATCAATAGATACATTTGATGCTGCTAATAGGCTACTCTCAAGCCTGTGGTTCCCTAGTTTAGTACATTTGTTGCCACAGCGAAAAGTACTAAATGGAGGAACCACAAGCATTTCCAGACCACATGAGAGTCAAATGTCAATGATATATGCGCTATGGTCATTAGCTATTACATACATCAATGTTTGTGATTAGAAACATGTGATTATACTAAGGGAGCCCTTATACTAATTATGAGTTTATAACAGAGTTATATAGTTATCAGAAATATAAGCACACCAGTAGTACCTTTGAAATTTTAGGAACCAAAGACCGAAGTTCGTAAAGTTTTTCATTAAGCTTCTTCCTTCTGTTTCTCTCGGCAACAAGGTTTTTGGATTGAGGCTCTTTTCTGTTTCTTCTTTTATAATTTGTGTTATCAGTTTGATCACTGCAGTCTGAAACCGAATGGTCTGCTGGTTTAATCGAATCCTGATCATCATTAGTAACTTGCTGTTCCATGCTATCAAAGGGCTGGTCCATGGAATCACCATTATGCATGTTTGGTGTATACTGAGTCCCTATCTCTTGATTCGAAGAGTACTCATATGAATTTCCCTGATCATAATTCCAGGCAATAGTACTGTTCTTAGTTCTGTTCTCAGAGTTGTAACTATTGACATGTTGCAGAAAGTTCAAAGGAGAAGAGGACTCAGAAGCACAAAGCTGGATTCGATCAACTGTGATGTTGTGTGGCAAATTTGATTCATGATGATCCAGTGATGCCATTGATGGGGAAAGAACGGGGGTGTTTGTACTACATGTGTTGCTTGCACTTATCAGGGTTTCTTGCTCGCGCCAAATCTTGCATTGTGCAGTGATGAAATCAATGACATGTTTGTCTTCAGAGACCTGCATGTGAATTTTATTGAATTATTACATCAAATATAACAAATTTCTTCTGGTTCAGAATACTTCATATCATTCAGAAATATGAGATGAAGGTTTAAAATTGGAGAAATAAGCATCATATATATCGTTCATACGTACTTCTTTGGAGACAAAAAGCTCAATCAGGTAATCTCCTATAATTGGAAGCAAAACAATGGTACCATCTCTTTCCTGAAAAGGGTAAGTAGCACACTTGAGATGTGATCATTCAGTAATTTTGTTTGATGAGACTAAGATATACTCACTAGCACATCTCTTGAATCTCTTTTAGTAGAGGAAGTGGTCAGCCAATAAGGCTGGTTTGAAACAATGGTCTGCGCATAAATTCTGCTTTCGTAATGATCCATCACAAGAGTCGCGGTTAAAGAGAATTCACAATTTAGAGAAAGTTTTAGCACAAGTTGCAATTTAAAAATGATTGAATCAGAAATCTAAACTGATGTGGTATGTACATAGTGCTGCATTGCATTTACCCTGAGTCTAAGGGAATTGAGGAAGGAAGGTAAGCAAGGATGTCACAAGAATTAGTTTTTGGGTGCTGCATTGGATCCCTGCACTGAAACACTTGATAAACTGGAAATGGCAGTTCTTGTCCAGCATTCTGGCTGTTCTCATCAGTTCCAGAACAACAACAACCAATCCACTCGATGCTCCTAAAACCAATCTAAAATGTCAAGCAAATGTAGGGGAGAGAGAGAGAGAGAGAGAGGTAACAGTAACAATTCAATATATATGTACAGCTCTTTTCAACCTTTGGTCTTCATTCAATTTCCAGAGAACACAGTAATTCCAGCCTCTAAAACCCACAAGGGGTCTGAGCCTCTCAAGTATCGTATTGTACATAGGCATGTTCATGACACGTGCAATCTGCATGTAAAACGAAAATTACAAAGAAATAATTCAAGCTTTGACAGAATGTACAAAGAGAAAAAAGATCAGTATGGTACAGTGTTTATATATATATGCATCATAATATCTCAACTTTGGTCTAGCTAAAAGTCATTTTCTTAGTGTTGGTTCTGAAGTACACCAAGATACACTTGCTACCTCATTTTCAGTAATCTATCAAAGAGAAGTACAAAACCTGGCATTTACTGATGACCAAAACTTGTTTCTTCGGAGGTTTCGGTGGCCCCCTCTTTTTAACTGAAGAGAAGTAAGAAAATCACCAAAAGAAGAATAAAACCAGAAACAAAATAGATGAGCAAAAAATACTATTAAGTTTAGTAAAAGGTCCATGAAAGTATTATTTACTGTAAAGTGGTGCTTAGAGATCAGAAGCCAACATCATTATCACTCCTAGATACCCATCTCAGCAAAACTGAAAGCAGAGTTAGCTCTATATCCAATTATGAGTTTGCAATGTATAAGAAAGGAACCAGTACGTTGAACCCTCAAATTAAAACTCTCCCTTTTTATATATAAATGGTTAAATAATGCTTATCAATCTCCCTAGCTTAGTTTGGTGAACTGCAAGTCATGCATGAAGGAGGGGAATTGTTAATATTGTTTCTTTAATTATTTCAAAGAAAGATTAAATTGGAGTTTCCAAGTTGGAAATGATGATGAGGAGCAGGCATGTATTGCATGACCTACTATGGCGTATATAACCCTACCTACCTTACCTAGTTTTGTTGAGTATACTAGGTGGCTGCCCGCGCCCAGGCGCGGTTTATGCATGGTTTTGCGATGAATTGAAATAAATATAAAAATATCATAAATAAATCTTTGAGAACATCAATCCAAAATCCAAGATATATTAGGATTAATTAGTAACCAATGTTAAACTTTTATGTTACTTTTAAAAAAATCAATGTACAAACATAGTATTTGTAATAGCAGAAACTTATCAAAAATAACACTTCAAATTACAAATTCAAGAGTGACTGATCGTAGATACATTTTTACAAACTGGAGTCCTGAAGAAGCGTCTGAAGTATCGAGGAGATGACACTTCACTGTTGTTTGGCATCACTAAGCAATCAACTCGAGTTGCTAGAAATTTTAGAAAAGCCAGCCAAACAGAGGTATTGAGCTTTTTCATTCTTCTATGTTGTCGAAAGACCAAGAACCGATCACGTCAAGTATGAGATGATTATTTCATAGGAGGCGATATCAAATCCATCTTCTTTGTTACCTGATATAGTAGCGAATATCATACTCCAAACTAAAGAAATAAGAAACTCTAAAATCGAAATCTAGATTAATTTGGGGATTTGGCCCACAAAGAGTTTTACCATAATCTTTTGAGGTAGACCTTTAAAATGGGAGGCTTTGCTTTATTGATTTACTGTTTCGTTATAGAATTTTACCGAAAACTCACTAATCTTTCGAGGAGGATTCAGAAAGGTCAAGAAAAATTTACCCACCCTATATTTGCAATACAAATTCAAAAGAAGAAAAAATCCCCAGATTTGGGACCAATAAAATCCTTAGTTGAATGTTCATAAAGACTTCATATAGTTTTCTAATATGAGTCTGCTCATATTTATATAAAGCTAATCAAATTAGCATCTCTAACTTCTTTTTTGTCTAATTAATTTACTTTTCTTGTTGATTAAAGGCTAGAACTATGGATCTTGTGCTACAAAGTTTCTAGCCTATTTGTGCTATAAGACATGTCATTTATCAACTCATATATTATAATCTTGAACTCCAATAATTGATTTTCCGCACCCATTAAATGAGAAGAGAAACTACAATACAACATAATAACAACACATTCACTACAAAAAGGAAAAGGAAGGAAAAACATTCCCAAATTTCAACAAACCCTTGGAAAATAAAACTAACCTCGACATCGACACCAAATTTTTAAATTTCTACAATAACCACTGATCAAGTAAATTCAAATAATGAACAAAAATAATATACAAAAACATATAGCCAATCAAAAAATAAACACAAAATGAGTTCGAAAACTAACATCGCATACCAACAGTCATCAAAGCCACCACTGACATATCAGTGACATATAGGTACCTTCAGAAACGCATAAACATACAAACAATGAGCCAAACCATGTAAATATAGTACATGAAGAGAAAAACAACCAACACCCAGATACCCTAAGTCCTATAAAGACCGAAACACATAGTGAAATTAACCATAATGAGACCAGTGAGTGAGAGAATATATATATATATGGTTATGTGAGAGTCTTCTAGAGAGCATAGAGCGCTGCATATATTCAAAGAAGAAAACAATGGTTGGAGAGAGATAGGAACAACAATGCGGGGTATAATGGGTAGACTTAGATCGCAATTCGCAAGAGACTAAGAGAGGAGGGGTGACGATTAGTTCATGAATATTGTCTTTTCTTCCATTAGTAGCCCAAACCCTTTTAGTCATTTTCAACATATATCCCCGAATCTTCACTCATCTATAATTCAATCTAATTAAAATTTCAATCAACCCAATCACCAAAAATAACCTAACATATAGAAAAGAAAAAAGAAACTAAATTTCAATTCGATTATAAGTCACTTACCATTAACGCCATTAACTCTGATTGAAGCCTGTTTTAATTGCATAAAACAACCACAATAGGATCAGAAATTAGTCAAATTATAGTCAAAACCTATGACATTTGATGAATCTAAATAGCATAATTTAAAAATTGAAAGAACTCTAAAGGGGGAAATTCACCTTTTGAGAACAGAATGAGAGTCAACGGTCTTGGAATTGAAGTCCTCGAAACTCTAGGTGCAATCTCTGCCTTGAAGTTCCAGCGAAGACAATTGGCGGGAAGATCTCCAAGGTGGTGAGCACAAAGCGGAGTTCCTCCAGGTCGGGGAAGACGGAAGCTGATGGGCTGTGTTGGATTTCTATAAGTGGTAGGTTTTGTGGAGGCAAAGCTAATCTCTAAAGCTGCAAGAATTAGTGAATATGGAACGAAGCCGAAGGTAAGAGAGGGTGGAATAAAAGAGTGAGAAGAGAACGATCGAAGGTTGAATAGCAGGAAAATGAAACAAAGAGGGAGAGAGAGGGGGCTTGGTTGGGGTTGTAATGAAAAATATGACATGAGTGAGATGGTGAATGACCAAAAATACTCATTTGTAGACAATGAAATTCGTATAGTAAATAAATTGTATTCTGTACAAAAAAATTTGTGTCATAATCAATAACATTTTTTTTAAATCAAAATTAATTGAAGAAAATAATTACACTGACTATTCACATGTGATTTAATCATATGCTATATTATATATTTTGTAAAACATCTTTGTAAACTATATTTTTTGTATAATTATTCGGTATGTCGTTACTGTTATTTATCATTATTTTTAGGCCCTTTTTTGATGTAACTCTTGATAATGCAACATATAATTGTCCGTGACTAAATACTGGTTCAGTCAAATATATTCCAACTTGGTTAAGCGATTGACCCTGACTTTTATTGATTGTCATTGCATAACAGGCTCTGACAGGAAACTGTCGTCTCTTGAGTGTAAATGGCCATTTAGTTTCATTTGGAATTAGTACAATCCTTGGAATGTAAACCTTATGCCCGATATTAGTCCCTGTCAATATTTTTGCTTCTATTATTTTTTCAAACAAATTTGTTACAATTAATCGTGTTCCATTGCACAAACCTTGTATTTGATTTAAATTTCTTAACAACATAATTGGCATTCCAATCTTCAGCATAAATTCGTGTGATGGTAAACCGCTAAATTCAAGTTTATTCAAAAATTCTATAGGATACAAAAGATTGTTATCACTGTAGGTAACAGAATTAAATGAAATTGAATCGAAACTAAAATATGTTCTTTTATCACTAGGCAACAAACTAATTGCATATTTATTTATTTCATGCACAGTTGCATTTCTGGGAGTGATGATGGCACGCTCTCTCAAATAACATGTATCATTGCATTTACAATCAAAAATTTTATAAGTAGCCGAAAAAATAGACTTGATAGGATCTAAAGTTGGATCAGTAAGTAAATATTCAGGAATATAAATCCAAGATGTATCTAGATCATTTGTAGGAAAATTTGATTGCAATCGACCTTCACCTATCTGTAGCATACATTCTGCAAAAATTTTAATCTCGTCTTTTTCTGCAACTGTTAATCCGATAGATGACAATCTCATGTTTTCTGTTAAACAAAATACTTTAAGATAAGACCACAAATATGAATTATTCAAAGATGCCTCACTAATATCACTTTTGCTTCCTCCTTCTATAACTGGTAAAGTCTGTCTAAAATCTCCGCCGAACAAAATTGATTTACCTCCAAATGGTATCTTTTTTTTCGATCTTTAGAATTAACTGATAAAATATCACGAAGAGTTTTATCCAATGATTCGATAGCACATTTATTACACATCGGAGCTTCGTCCCAGATTATCAGCGCAGTTTTTTCAATTAACTCTGCAAGATCTATTTTTTTATTTATCGAACACGCTAAATCTGTATCTATAACCGGCTTTATTTTAAAGCGCGAATGAGCAGTTCTGCCTTTTGGAAGTAATAACGTAGCAATTCCTGACGAAGCAACGGCCAAAACAATTTTTCCCTCAGATCTGAGTTTAGCAATTATAGTATTCCACAAAAAAGTTTTTCCTGTTCCACCACTACCATAAACAAAAAATGATTTTTCATTTTTCTGTTCCACAGCTTCAATCACTTCATCGTATATAGCTCTTTGACATGTATGCAATTTAGTAATCGATTCACAATGTTCACGTTTAAGTGCCTCACAATCAAAATCTAATTCCTCTCTCATTAACCTATTGTTCAACTCCTCTATCTTTTCAATTTTGGGCATTGGCAAATGATGGTATTTCAGTGAAGTGGATGTCATGTTGAACAATTTTTCAAGTTCGTGTAAAACACCATTTTTCAAATCATCCTCAGGTACGTTGTGATTGGGCATGCTGAATTTGGATCGAATTTTGTATAAGATATCATCAGACATGCTCAACCAATGTGCATCAAACAGAGCTCGTGCATTCGAGACATCACAAAAAAGAATAATGGTAACAAATAATTGTCTAATTTGAGAAGCAGTCGCAGTAAATGCAGATTCAAGTAATGCATCGTTCCATTCTTTATCATCATCTAGTAATCACAATGCTCGGCATGCTTCCTTAAAAGTGGAGTAAGTTATTCTATTTACAGTTCTGATCCACTCGAAATTGCTACATCCTTTTTGAATATTCAACAACATTCGTAGATAAAATAATTCGCCTGCAGTCGCTGGTACGAGAGCAATTCTGCCAATAACATCATATTGTTTTCTTGGAGTCCATACTTTGCCGTCACTGTCCCAAACAAACTTAGATGGAAATTGAGCATATGTTAATTCTTTTGCATCCTTGTAAACAATATTTGCATCAAACCAAGCAGTAAGCATAGTACATTTTGCATTTGGATTTTCCACTACTTGTTCAAGAGTTTGACCTTCATCGAAAAAAACACTCTGCTCGTTTGGCAAATGAATTTTCAAGTATTGCACTGCAGGATATCTTGAATGAATAGAAAATTCAAACAACCGCCATACAGATTCATGAGGAGTTAGATACCGACAATTCAAATAATTTTGGATTTCATCATTCACATTATCTTGCACCAACACTCGAGCTCTGTCTGGACCTTTATTTATATACTTGAATAAATATTTTATTAACATAGACTGAGAGCATGATTCAACATTTATGTGAGCATTATACCTCAACAATAAAACTGGATTGTACGGAACAACAAAATTATTACCAATGTGAATTCCGTTCTTAATAATAAACTTTGAATCATCGTCACGTCTTCTATATTGAGGAGCCTTAATTGCTTCAAATTTAGTGTCTGAAATGTATGGTTTTGGGAAGGATTTTGTACATTTGCCATCTCTCATACATGGGGATTGTGTATTTAATTGTCCGCAAGGACCATGTATCATAAATTGACTAACTATTTCAAAAAGTTCAGGATTGATGTTTTTGTCTGGTAATTCAGCTGAAATAATGGAATCAATATCGGTAGATGTGTAACATTTGTATGGTCTCTGAAGCCAAAACAATAAATGAGCATGGGGCAATCCTCGTTTCTGAAATTCAACTGTACAAACATGTGCATCAACAATTCCAAAAGGTTCTCCAGATTTAATAAATTCAATCATATTATCCAATTTAATTTTAAAAATCCGAAAAACGATATCTGGTCGGTCTTCAGCTTTATATCCCGGTTTTTTTTCAAAATATCTAACAATTTCAGGCCATTTGATATTGCAAGTGAAAGTTATGAACAAATCCGGATTGCCGTAATACCTGCAAATTGTCATTGCATCTTGATAATTTTTTAACATATCTCTAGGACTACCAGTGTGACTACTTGGAAGAAAAATTCTTTTTCCCACATCAGAACCTTGAGTCAAACCGTCGGAAACAAAAGTAGCTAATTGATTAAATTTTTCGCACATCAACGATGGTTGATGATTTCTCATATATTCCAAACGATTTTCCTCGACGGTTGCATATGCATCAACCAAATATTGTTGAAATAATCTTCCACATTTTAGTAAAGTGCCTGAATCATTTGATCTATCATGAATTTGATAACAAACATATTTTATCATTGTCAATTTCGTTCTCTTCGTAATGCCACTTCCTCCAATGCGACGCAAAAAAGTATTTATTTTGAATCCATCTTCGCCATATGGGAAAAGTAGAGGATATTGTAATGACATTAATTTTGGATGTATTTTCGATATTCGTTTCAATGGTCCATCAACCGATCGGATAATAATATCTTTGTTGGAATTAAATTCGCCAATATCACCAACAATTAAACCGCCAACTTCAGAAGCACTTGGTAATTCGTATTCTTTACCATCAATTGGTTGACGATCAAGGAGAGACATGCTAAATTAGGCAGCGAACCATTTTCAAATTCATCTCTAACTGATCGAAATTGTTTAGCCAATTCATTAATCTCATCAAACATGTCTACTAACTTTTCAACAATGTCCACATTGATTTTTTTATTTGTATTGTTTGGATTAGCAGCATTAATACGATTAAATATCTCATTAGCAGTGTCATAAACATATAATTGCGCAAACTTAGGACAATTACTTTCAGAAGGTAAGACTGATCCCATCAAATGATGCACTTGTCCACAGATTTTAAATACATAAGGACCGCTACCATTGTTTATTTTATTATCAATTTTAGCGCCCATAGAAGTAAAAGCAAACATCGAATTATAAACTCGAATATTCTCACGAAAAATAGTGCTTTCATGACCATTAATTGGATTCAATAATTGTTCAAGAATAGTAGGAGTTGGATTTGACAATGGAAGTTTAACCTGTCCTTTTTGGCAACAACTTGTATATATCAATTGATTTTTGATTTTTTTTCTTTAAAGCTTCATCTGACCAAAAAGAAGCATGGCATTGATTGCAAGTGTAAGAGTCATCGCCGAAATCCTTATAGCCTACAATCACACCTGAATGAGGAATGTTCAAATCATAAGTAAAAAATTGCTACATTATTTGTTCATGAAAACCATAATGTAATACGATTCTTACCTCGGCGACTGATTTGATACAAAGCTTGACCAAAGATAGATGAATATGAGACTTTATTTCCTATCAAACAAATAATATTGTTATTCTTAGCCATACCTACCAGATAACTACTATAATATATGAAATATTGCACTATATATGTAACTACCTGATATATCTTGATCACAAACATCCATAGCTACAACATCAACACCACTGTCCTCAACAGTAATTACCTCATTTGGTAATATCAATTGCATACTTCTATCTACAGATCCAAAATAACAAATAAATATTACACAATACTATAGAAATAAAACTACAAATTGTATTGATTATATGAATGATACAATGTCGCACCTGAGCTTTGGACAGTAGTTGGATCAGAAACACCATCATCTCTGTCGATGTTTCCATGGGAAGCAGATCGATCATGGATAACAGTTCGTTTGTTCTTTGAAAGGCCTGAACATGATCCGTAAGGTTCCACATCTCGAAGATAGCTCCAAGGTGATTTTGTCTCATGGCATGCAAAAGATTCTCGACATATTTGCTCACAAAGATCATCTGGAGTTTTCCTCTTCATTAAGCTACTCAAATTTCTTTTGAGCGGCATCCTAAAACATTAGTTAAAGCAATGGATCCTTAGTTAAAATATGAAGTGTAACTACAAACAGAAACTCAGAAACATCAACACAACAGATGCTTGCATGAAAATTATAGCAATAAAAATCAATATGCATAAAATTACATGCCTGAACTTTCATTTTCAAAAAACTTTCAATTTGGACAAATTTGAATTCAATCTAGAACCACACAGGCTAATCAAAAGCAAGTAAATAAAAAGATGCAGTTTTTAAAACTTCTGAAGCTTAGTCAAATCATCCCGCAGAGAAGAATATTAAAACTCTATTCTTGCAAGATACAATAAAAGTAAACTTATATGACACAACAAGGGGAAGAAACAGCAACATTTCAAGCTATATGCCTAATGTGACTTATATTAGCATCTGCTACTAAAGAACAAAACATATTCAACTTAAACATTTATTTAGTAGGACATTCCTATTACCAATATCCTGCAGCGCATATTATGGGCATCTGCTAGTCAGAAACAAAAAATTGATAGTGTTTCATGTCAGACACTGAAAACATAAACAATATATCCACAGAAGTTTAACATTACCAATCTGTCCAAATAGAAAATGTATTCATTCTTCTTATTCAATTTTTCAGTCCCATTTAAACAAATCAATTAGCCACTTGGAAATGAGTTCCTCCCAAGTGATTTCCCAACCAAAAGCCAAGGAAATTTCTCTCATCCATATAACCATCACCCTTACATTGCAAGAGGGCATTATCTAATGGCATGTTTTATAGTCTAATTTCATTTTCGGCAGCTAACAGGTTTAGATCAAGAAAAGTTGTCACCCAATTGAAAACTAAAAGTAGCTCCAAAACACAAACCATCATTGACCCAGACAATAAAATCCATCTATCGTTGAAATTACAATCTGAACTTCAAATTTCGTAACCCAGAAAACCATGAACTCTAAGTTCAAATTCTAATATAAACAATCAGCAGTTACATACCTCGTCGTACTCCTTATCAACCTAATGAGGCCAAGCTAAAGGTTAAGGACATAAATTACTGCTTCAAAGGCTCAGCTTTTCCACCTGAAACAAAAAAAAAATGAATCAAGGGAAAATTGATTGAGTAAAGTCAACACTAAATATGCAGACCAATTGGACATAGTGAAACTAAATGTAGTAATTCACCACTACTACATAATCATCCCTAATCTGATATGGTTGCAATCCTAATTTAACAATGGAGAATCACTACATTTATATGAGTAGCGGTGAATCACTACTCATATAGTTTCACAATCCAATAGTCTAATCTGCATTGGTGATATGGTAGCAATGGAAAACATATGTCCAGCAACTCCTGCTAAGTTGCCCAAGTGTTTAGACATAAATTATTACAGCCACTTGAAACTAACATGATGTAACATGCATTAGTGATTAAAAATTGTAATCAAACACATAAACAACAGAAGAGATTACACCATTATAGACAGCCAATAGTCTAAGCATGCCCAAAAACATATGCATTAACAGGTGTAGTCGTGGATTTAAGAATTGATCTACTTGAGTAGGTTATATCAGAACCAAATGCACAACGTTTATCCCTTTAATGCCTCAACCAGAATTGGACAACTTTTTCAAGTAGAATCCAACCCATCAAGCAAGATTTCACTCTCCTTTTCAACTTAGAAAATGAAGATGTGATGGATTCTAACTTTTATGCTCCTGCCCACAGAAAACAACGGATTGAATACAAATAGAACGACTCAAACAAACAATGGACTGAATACAAATACTGACTGAATACCCAGGAATATGTTATTTCTAATCCCACAGAAACAACCCATGTACAGATAGAACAACTCAAACAAATCTTACCAACACACATTTCTCATAAATAATTTATAAGCATACACATCTCTTATAGCTTCTTTATCATGAAAACCCAACCAACAAAGTAAGTAGGCAACGAAAATCAGCAAAAGGAAAAGAAATCCGAAAAACAAAGATGCAGATTCTCTTTTAAAAAAGAAGACTAATAAAGTTCGCAATCCTGGCTCTAGCCATGACCACGACACATCACAAACTGTATTCCATCTCTCAAGAAACACCATGCAAAACCAAGCTGACTCCAAAAACTAAAGATAATTAGAATAGACATTCTTTAGATCCCAGCTAGTTTAAAAATGAGAGATCGGCACTGAGACATGTCAATCGTTTGATGACATTGAACGATTTCATGTTGGGAAATGTTGCTAGTAAGAAAAGAACACTTGCTCATTTGCTTTATACATACTGTTATTTGTCATGGACCCTCAAAAGTAAACTTGTGATGTGGTTAGAACTTTTTCCAGGGTGTAACGCATATCAAAGTGACTATCTTTTGCTCTGTCAAGAATGATTGCAGCATTTTCTTAGGTATCACCGTATCAAAGCTCATGGAGTCAGGTGGTAGGTCAGGTAAAATGAGAAGAGTCATACATTTGAAATCATATATATATTGTGAGACATACTACTAACCTATAATGTATGATATATATTGAAACCATATACCATCTGAAATATCTAGTATATAGCAAAAAGATAGAGACATGTCCAAAAGCATGCATATTGATTGACATGACTGCTGAAAATATACTATATATCGAGAGACATGCCACCTAACCTATAATGTATGGTATGCAATATATAAGTTTATATAATGTATTTCATAGTTTACATAACTTATATATATGCAATATATAAGTTTTTCCTTACCAGTAACATAATGTGAACAGATGTAGGCATATCAACCAATAATGCACCAACATGGACTAAATAGTTCGAGAAAGGGAATGTCGAGCACATATATAAGACGTCATCATAAATATATTCATGAAAGGTGGAAACCTAGCACATATATAAGCAGAAAAATGCTCAACTCGGGCATTGTATAAGTAGCTTATAAATGCTCACATATATAGGTGACATTGTATCTTATATAAGTAGTTTCATGCTCAACACTGTCATCTATTCTTTATGAGCCTGGTATGAACCTGGTTTCCTTCCCCAACCAAACCTTCATCAGCTAAAACTCCAAGCACAGCCACATACGTAAACGGGTTAGGCCTATTTCCTTTCAAGTGCATCTACGAAAACAACTCGAACACTCGGTCATTCAACCCATTTCTAGAATAACCTGAAATCAATGAAGTCCACGATACCAAAAGCACATACATACCTGTAATCGGTTTATATATAAATAGACTCGTTTGATATATATATATATATATATATAGGTAGACTTTTTCAAACAGATTACTTGATGTATATATGCGTGTCTATCTTTATGTCAAGTTAGTCTACATGATGTATATATCAATATCGGTGTCCTAAAGTCGGCTCACAAATCTTAATTATATTATCACTTGAACATTCATATATGATATTCTGACTGGTGCACGTTAATTACTTAGCTCTCTCTGAAATTGAAGTTTGATTCATCGCAGAAGCGGCCATGGCCTCGGATTCAAGCGACTCACACTTCACAAATCACATAATGAATAATATTGCACTAAAAGACGGGCAACGCGACGTACTTCACGGAAAATTAGAAATCCGAGCTTAAAAAAGGCCACTGCACTATTGACAACTTAAATTTCAATAACTCACAATTTCATAATCAACCCAGATATGTAAAGGCCAAGAAGCATATTGATTTCCAGAATATGAAACACCATTAATTGTATCTGACCAAGGGAAATCAAGAGACGAAATTGAAAATGGAGTTACCTTTGGAATTGAAGGAAGCAGGTGCTATAGAGATGGAAACGGGTCTGCAGTGTTTCCCTCTTCCTCCTCCTCCGTCTGCAGTGTTTGACAGATGGAGATGGAAACGGGTCAAACTGGATTTTGGAGAGCAGATTGAGAGATAGTGATCGGCAAATGGAACCAGTGGCGAAGATCAGAGAGAGAGAGAGAGAGAGAGAGAGAGAGAGAGAGAGAGAGAGAGAGAGAGAGAGAGAGAGAGAGAGAGAGAGAGAGAGAGAGAGAGAGAGAGAGAGAGAGAGAGAGAGATTAGGATTGAATGATGAGAGGCCGATATCGGAAGAGAGGAGAGGATAAGTTCGATCGGCCACACGGCTAGCACGCTCACAAAATGAAGACAAAAATGCCCCCTTTGAACAGTAAACGTGAAGGTGCCCTAAACCCGGTATTGTTATAGGTAAATTGCTTCATGTTTCAACTACTCTCTACAACTTTGAACAGAGCGGCAGAAACAAAGAAAACATCATGCAAATTGGTAGGGGATTAATTAATGCCATTTTAAATAGGTGGCCTGGAGGATGTCGAATATATTTATATAAAGGCTAGCTAACAATAAACAGCCCATTTGGCCGGAGCACCATGTAAGCTTCATTACTGAAAGCTGAAAAAGATGAAGAGCTTCCATCATCTAAGAGACCTTCAATCTTTTAGAAATTCTTGATGTCCTCCTACTGATCGATGTCTTAGTCATACCTCATTAAGAGTTAATTAACTAAATTAAGTCTAATGTACGAGATTTAATTAAATGATTAAATCTCCTCATAATACACAAAAATGTTGTTTCATGCGTATGTATATATGCATGGCTGAAGGAGCATGCATGGCTGATGGCTCCTTCAGTCCGTCTGGACCGGCCATTAAGAATTCAAGATAAGTTCAAACTTCAAAGAAAATAAAGAAGCCAACCATTGAATCATATATACAAGAAAGTGATGTAAGAGCATTACAGCAGTTAGTGGACTTAATTAGAGCTGATATCGAGTGGACGGAGAATGATGCAGCAGACCAGCAGTACGTGCTTAAAATATATAAAAATCGATCTGCTGGGCAGAGTCAATTGAAATTTGAAAACCTACTTATTATCATATATAAATATAAATAGAGCATCACATCCAGGGTAAAATACAAGTTAGGAATGCAGATGGACTTGTCAAATATATGACTCGGCTACCATCTATAATTATATATATGCCCTTCCAAGGAGTTGAAGGGAAGCATAGGAGGAAGATATTATATTATTATTGTGGAAAAAATTGACTAAAATGCATGAGTTTCTAGAACATGGCCAAATTTGTCATCTAAGGATAGAAAAAGAGTTCTACATTTTCAGTCAACTTTAATAGTCTGCATTCTGCATGAGACCAATGCGGGAAATCAACTTTTCCTCTTTGCTTCGATGAACAAAAACTACATATACATAATACATCTATGAATTGTGATCCACGTTTGCTCGGTGTTACCATTGATCGATCAATTTAATGCAATTTTATAGTTAGCACATTCTTAATTGTTATTTTTAGATTAAGACGATTCGGTGGACCTTAAGTCTCCATTATTGAAACTGTTGAATACATATTTAGAAAAGATGTAAAATTTAAATTTATAAAACTTGTAAAACCTAAGCACTCAAACATACCAAATCATCAGTTAGTCAGTAAATACATGTAAGTTTTGTGAACGTCTGAATGAAGATAATATCTTTGGCTGCAACTTTTCCAGATTGCACTGCTTCATTTTCTTTCGAAGTGCATATGCTTAATTTCTTACTTTCTTTTGCTACATTTGAAGCCTTCCTTTTCTACATATCTTTGGCAAATAATGTCTTCTCCTGAGGCCATGCCATCAACTATTTTATTCGTTTTATTATAACGACAACACAGTAACAGAAAAATGATACAACTATCACGATGCATCATTACAAATTGACTAATTGTTGTACAATATTTGATGTACTTAGTTATGGTAGAAATCACAGGAATATGACAGTGTATTTTATCTAAAAATATAATAGGATTACTTTCTTGTTTGTACCTCTTGTACTCTCCTATATAAAGGAGTTGCTTCTTCATCAATAAAGTTATACAATTTTGTTTCAAACTACTTCTATACTTTATCGTATTTCCTAAAATACCTTATCAGCACGAGACTCTAGCCATGTGCGCGGATCTTAAAGAAGAAGAAGATTGTTCTGGAGAAAACAAGAGAAGAAAAAAAATTGTTCTGTAATAATCTCAAGTAAGTTTTTTATGAACACAACTTCAATTCAAATTCAAAATACCCTACTCTTTTGGGAAATTTGGATTTTTCCATAGCGATTTCGAGATAACATCCTATCCCTCATTTCTACACAACACATTTCTTGAAGGTGGGAATTTGGAACGAAAAGAGTTCCTGGAACAAAGAGAGTTCCTAGATGAACTAAGAGCATTCATCGTGAACAAAGAGAGTTCACAAAATGGATTGAACAAAGAGTGTTCATAAAAACATCGATTAAAATGAACAAAGAGAGTTCGTAAGACCATATACATCAAAGTAAAGTTCTAATCCAAATATTATATTGGAAAATAAATTAGTTGTCAAGGAAGTTTCTTACGACTGCGAAACTAATACATCTTCTGTTTTCTCATGGTGTTTGATATTCAAAAGTGCATTGACGCCATGCTCCCGGATCTGAAAGACAAGTGGAATAACATGTGGTTTTCCGACTTCAAGCAAATTGCATCAATCAACTATGAGATGCTAAACCTTAGATCCATGCTCTATTTATGCGGAATGCAATTAAAGAGCGAGAGTTGAACGAGAAAAACCTCTACACATTCCATCGTTGTAGCAATCATATATAATATCAAAACAATATTGATTGTAATTCGATGCTCAACGAATCATGACATTCACATAGCCTATTAACCTTATGATGATAAGAAAAGCTTATGCTCGTGAATAATCATAATTCAAGGAAAGATGAGAACTAAGAGAGTTCACAATGCGAATTATGAAGGGCACCAAAGAGTGAGGCGCAAGGAGCGAATTTTGGTGAGACATTTTTTTGGTGTCTGCAACCGCCCACACAAGGAAGGACGCCATAAGTTGGCGCAGGAAGGTCATGATTGATGACCATGATAGAGAAAGCGCTGTCTATAGAGGCCATGGTGACCAAGGAAGCCATGGTGGCTGAGGTACCAATGCCAAGAGAGGCCAAGATAAGACACATAATGTTTCTCGAATTAAATGAGTTATTTATTCTCAAGATGTTTGAGAAGATAGATTTCGGAAGTTTTGAGTCAATAGGTATTGAATACCATTGATAGGCAAGAGATGTGAGGGATCTATGGATTGCCAAGATCATCATCGTTATATTGAAACCACCCAATCCGAATCTACTTGATCCTTGAACACATCAGTTTTCGGAATTGTTTTCTGCGTACTATTGTACAAATTATTAGACCTAGCTACAGATCTCGAAATATTATGAAAATTTGTATAAGTATTCATATACGTTCCTAGTTTAGGTATGCAAAATTTCGTTTCATTTAGACACACCAATAATTCGGCAGAAAATCAACAAGCAAGAGTGCTCAAATTTTACAAATTTTAAGGATCAAATAAACAATGAAGCAGAAGATAGAGTTGGAGTAGAGGCTAATCTCATTAAAGCAAACTTTAAAATTGGCAGAGACTCAATTGCTGAAACATCGAAATTGATTAGAACTTTATGTTTATCATGTAAAAAAGCGTGTGTGCCTAAGTATTATGTTTGACAATGTTGATCAATTACTTTGGATTAACAAACTTTGATGTATCATGTTAGCTTATTAAGAAAGTCACCATTGTATTGGCTTATTAATAACAGGCTTGTCTACATTTTTTTGTATGATATATATGCTTTGTGATTGCTACAAAACTATCATCTACTAGGGCTCACTTTAGTAACTTGTGATGTCTAGAACAAGAGATTTTCGATAAAGATATTTAAGAGGACTTTATGTCCCACCTACATTGATCTCTCTTCACCTGGTCATAAGTGAAAAGAGCTACCCAAACGACTTTATATGTCCTACAAAACTTGCAAATTCGTCCATGTATCAATTGTGATCGTTAAGAGTGTTCTAAATCCCCGAAAACGCAGAAAATAGAATCTGTCGCACTAACAGCCAGCTTCGACAACGGACTGGGAATTGCCTAGAAAGAATCAGCATATGAGTATTATATGGCTGAAAAGTTACAGATCTCTAGTTTTCAGAACTACCTCCTACTTATCGATAGCTAATTTCTAGAAAAAATTGTGTCCGTTTTACTGGACAAAGGTCAGAAACAGGGTACAACGAAATCTGCTCTACAGATCAGTTGACTTTGACAACAAACTGGGATTTACCCAGAATAAACCAGCATATGGATGGCATATGGTTCAACAGTTATGGACCTATAGTTTTCAGAAATATGTCCGGCTCGTCGATATCTATTTTCTAGAAAAGGTTATGCTCGTTTTACTTAATAGAGGTTAGAAACCGACATAACATAATTGGCTATGCAGATTGCTTAGCTTTAATACAAATCTAGGATTGACTCAGAATGATCCATTATATGAGTAATATATGGTTGGAAAGCTACAGATGTCTAGTTTCTAGAACTTCATCCGGATTGTTAATAGCTGTTTTTCAGACAAAGTTATGCCTATTTAAGTACACGGAGGTCAGCTAGACCCGAGGAAGGCCAAAACCTAAGGAAAACTCGAGGAGGACCTTCGGTGGATCGAAAAAACTACCCGAGGAAGCCCTTCAATGGATCAAGGGAAAAACAAGAGGAGGCCCTTTGATGGATCGTAGGGATATCCCCAGAAAACCGAATTTTTGAGTTATTTTTCGATTTTTCCTTATGCAAGACTTGTTTCTTTGCAAGTATTTCCCCCAAGAACTTTGAGTGTCTCATTGAAGCAGGAATTGCATATACTATGTTATGACATAGAAAACTTATATCGACTTTGTGCCTTGTCGATTATGTTTCTATATTATGAGAATGGACATGGGTCTTCTCATCATCTATGCCAACAATTTTCAAGTGAGAATGGACATGAGTTCCTTTACATTATCTCTAATGATTGCGGTATGATCCGATATTAGAGAAACTTATGTGTCAGCCAGATGGGCTATGTAAGATAATTAAAAGAGAGTTGTAGAATCAAATCATGTCATGAGAGATGACTTAAGAGATTCAGACACATATGGGCTTTCATACGACAAATTAGGATACCCAAGTCGTGATATGATGATCCGGATTTTGAGAAAGTCAATCGGACATCCCTTCTTTTGAGTGAAAGGAAGCCAGAACCAGAGATGGCTCATAAGAGATTGGAGTTGGGCACCATTCAGTGGCGGCTCTATCATCCAAACATCGATTAGTGATTAACGCCTCTTTTCCTAAGAGGAGAAAACTAGATGTCGAAGATGGCGTGCTAGTCTCCTATTCTACTTCCCGAGTTCATGGAAACTCCAAGTCTCAACCCAAATTCTCGTTGGTTATTTTCGAAGGCTTACCACTCGTTATTGCAAAATCCACTCATTCAAGAGATTATGATTGAGACCATCCTATGCAAATGATACATATGTTCTGACTAGTAGAATCTAAGGTGATTCTATATAACGATTTAATCAACTAGCGGACCACTAAAATATTTTGTGGTGTTGGTTATAATGCAGATACACTGGTCACGTGTCGTGCCATCGTCCACTTGTAATGCTGTTCAAACTTGTAGCTTAGATCATATGACATCGGGCTTACTACCCGAATAATCTCATTGATAGTTTATTTGACTTAATAATGCTAGAAAGTTTACATCGAAGAGTTTTGATGACTTATATTGCACATCATTGAGATTTGATATTAGTATCATACTCTCAAGAACAAACTCAAATGGTCTCGCAGAAAACTACTGTTTAGCGACTACGATAGTAGTCTGAGCATTAATGATGCGCACCAATAATTTCTGCTTAGGGTTATGCAATATCGCATGCAGCTATACTTCATCATCTACTATCCACCATCATTCAATCTTGTTTTGCGCAACTAGTGACTGTGTGTAAAGATAATGTCTCGCACTTATGCATATATGTGCCAAAATTGCTCTGCCACAACACATTATGATGGGTCAATCGAGACGAATGAATACATATGTTGGATATGAGTCTTCAACTATATTCTGCTATGAGAACCTTGACAGGCGATCTCTTTACCGCTAGTTTTGTGGATGTCACTTTGATGAGACAGTCTTCTCGTCGTTAGGGGGAGATAAGAACAAGCATGTTCAAATAAGAACGAGAAAAAGGGTCATGTCCTCACTATGTCTTATCATGATACCCAAATGATAGAACGTAATTCGATGCCTGATACGTTTTCTAGTATCGTTAAAGTGACGAGATTACATATACTTGCTGTAAACATACCTGTAAGGATTTACGTCCTTTTGAGAGGACATGGCGCCACCAAAAAAGAGTTGGTTATGGTGCTGCCACCATGGAATATGGCATGGTGATGTCACAAAGTGGCATAGTGTCGTCACAGGCCATGGGTTCCCCTGGAGAGCGTAGGAGACCCGAATGTTCGATAAATACTCATTCAAGGAAGGGAGCAAGTTTGGCACAATATGATCCATTGATCATTGATACTCAAGTCCATTATATGGTTATCATTGAGGGATGCCTTAATGTTAAAACCAATTACTCAAAATATAGAGATCTCTACAAAGTACAATTACACTAGTGTACATGAGAGCATGGAATTTTGAGGCTTACCGAACATATCTACGTTGAAACTCCCGAATGTAGTAGCAATTGGGCTACATGGAAAGAAGTGATCCAGATTGAATTATATTCATTAACAAAGAGAAAGGTCGTCGGGTTGGTGATGCCGACACACCCAAGTGTAAAGCCTATCAAAATGAGTCTTTATTAGAAAGCGTGATGAGAATAAAGAGATTACACTCGCCTCATATCGCAAGGTTTCTCATAACGCTCTGGAATCAACTACAATGAGATAAATTCTCTCATAATAGATGTCATTGCACTCCACTACCTTGTCAGTTTGGTAGTTTCCGAAAAACTTGACATGCAGCTTATAAACGTGGTCATGACGTATCTCTATAGGGATCTAGAATAAGAGATAGATATGAATATCTCAGATGGACTTCATTTACCCAAATCAAGTGGCTCTAGACCACAGAGCGCATTTGCAATGAGATTGAAACGCTCACCAAGTGACTACTTGAATGAGAATGGATACGCCCATGCGTGTTCGTTTATATGACAAGTTCAAGATTTGCAAAGTGTTTGAAATCTGACTTTGAGATGAAAGATCTTGAGCAGATGCAGTTTTGTCTCGAATAAAGGAGTTACAGTTAGTGACGGGAACTCGAGCACCGTAATGATGAGATTCTCCATCATTGGCTTATACTCTAAGATATGTTGTACTTTATGATGATAAAGTGAAGTCTATGAGTACTCCCATGATCAGCTATAGTCTTAACCCTTAGAGGGATCCGTTTTTGTCCAAGGGATGATGACGAAGACATGTTAGAGGTTAAAGTGCATAATCTAAATGCAAGAGTGTACTTAGAATAATACACAAGACTTAGCTCCTTATTCTTATTGAGCTTAATAGCTAGATGTAGCTATGCGCTCACGCAATGCCATTAGAATGATTTAAAGACAATCTTTTAGTATCAAAGAGTATGAAAAATATGAGCTTAATCTATCCCTACTGAGAGGCCATAAACAGAGTGGCGTTGGAAGTAAGGGCACCACAAAGAGAGTGGCGTTGATTTCCCTTCACCCCCTACACCAACAATCGTTGTGATGTGTTGGCAAGTTTTGCTGAAATTGGATATCTCTCTGATCCACACAAAAATTGTTCCTAAGTTGGTTATGTCTTTACCATGGGTAACATCGCGATATCTTGAAGTCTAGAGAGTAGACTCTTGTCGCTACATCTTCGAACCCTGTTGAGATTATTGATCTAACATGAAGTTACTATAGAATGCATATGGTTGAGATGCAAAAGTGCACATATCGAAAATCAAATGGTTTTGAATCACCACTGATGAACCTACATGCATTATGAGGATAATGTTGCTTGCATCAAGGTGATAAAGCTAGATTACATGTAGGGCGACAACACCAAATATACATCACATAAGTTATTCTATAGTCAACAAACAATAGAAATTCCTCAATGTTATGGTTGACCAAGTTTGATTTGAGGATAATGTGGCAGACTTTCTAAGTCATTAGCCAAATTCCACATTTGAGAAGCATGTGTAGAGCATAGGGTTGCTCAGCTTATTCAAGCTACCCTAGATGTTGATATCAGGAGGAGATGCAGACTTTAGGGGGAGTCTGGCATGCACATGAGCGTTTCTGGATGTGAAGGACACGTTATATTCTTTTTCCTTGACTAAGGTTGTTTTTATCCCACTGAAGTTTTATTACTTAGCAAGGTTTTAATAAGACAACATGGTTATGAGTCATACCATCGTTTACGCCCAAATGGCATTCTTTTTACTTGGCGATACCGATTTTCTCTTCCAAAGGTTTTTAGCTCAGCAAGGTTTTTGATGAGGCATCAATGAAGCAAACGAAAAAGCGCCACCACTATACACCAGCACAAAGGGGAGTGTTGTAGGATATTTGATGTACCTAGTTATGGTGGAGATCACAAGAATATGATAGTGTATCTTATCCAGAGATGTAATATGATTACTTTCCTGTTTTTACCTCTTATACTTTCCTATATAAAAGAGTTGTTTCTTCATTAATAAAGTTACACTGTTTTTATCGTATTTCCTAAAACACTGTGACAATAAAACAATTTTTTTTCCAAATAATTTTAGATTATTCTCTTGTTACAAATTAGTCTGCGGGTTTTAAATTTTATTGTGTGGTACCCGTAATACGTATATCACAGTTGCATGCATATATATGATCACAATTACTGTATAGTATCCAGACCTTAAGAAAACAATTTTAATACGTACATCACAGTTGCATATACATACAAATGATCTAGGCGAACCTTACGTAATCTATATGGGTGAACAAAATAGAAGTACCTGGATAAGAAAGAAAATACACGTACAAAAGGCATGGAAAATTGATATTTTTGGTGATATTTCGATTTTTTTGAATCACCTGAAAAATTCTCTATTATATCCTTAAATTTCTCGAAATTTTTCGATTTTTTTTATATTTCCGATATATCGGTGATATTTCCGATATTTTTCGAAATTTCTGAAACTTTTAAAAACTTTTCGAACCTCTACGTAGTTTTGAAGTATTTGTATATTAAATTTTGTGATGTGTGATGTGTCATATATTGTACAAAAGACGTGATGGTCTAGCTGTTTTAACAATTAAAAAATAAAAATAGAAGTATTAAATTATATTTTAATAATTATCAGCACTTAACACGTACTAATATAGTAATATATCAAATTCATGTCTTGATGTTTGATCAATATTTTTTTTTATATAACATAGATAATTAATCATATAATAATCTCCAAAAATTTTATTATAAATTTCTATGTATTTTTATTAGTTTCTGTCTTTTCGGTCAAAATTTTTACTACATCGATATTTTCAATATATCTTACGTATTAGATATTTTACTCCCTGCGTATACACATGGATCCGTCCGATGTCCGCAACAATCGTAAAACCATTAATGGTGAGAAGACAGCGTCAGCAAGAACGTCAGCAGAAGCCAAAAGGCACCGAGCAATGGGAAATGGTGGCACTGGCACACCTATAACGCTTCTGTTCTGTCTCTGTCTATGCTTTTGGGTGAGTGTGAGTAAGACAGTAGGTCGGGCCTCACGTCCAGAGAAGAGAAGAGAAAGAGAAGCACCTTTCACATTGGAAAACCTGATACCAATTCATCTCTGCTTTCAGCCGTTGTTTATTTACTACTTTTCTCCACACAACTCAGCACTTTCCATCTCAGAGTCAATACAAGACTGCGTTCTCTCTCTCTCTCTGCTCCTCCACCAACTTTGAGCACCATTTGGGTTCCATCAAAGAAACAAACCCATTTCCGTTTCAAGGTTGATCATCTCTCCAAACTCTATTCTGCTTCTTCTGTTTCAAATTTTTGGTATGTTTTTTCATGGGAAGTTGTTCAATTCGTTGAATTGTTAGGAGCCCATGATTGGTTTTGTGGATGGCGATAGGAAAATTTCATGCTTTAAGCGAATCAGTATCCTCTGCATGTTTTTGTTTATGTACTCTGTTTGATTGATGATGAAAGGTGGAGGCTTTAGTTTCTCTTATGGCTTGACATACAAGATTTCTCATATGAAAATTACACCTCATCTAAGTCTTTGAATTGGATTGTGTTTGCTTGATTGCCCTGATGGTGAAAGGTGTTGTCTTTCTCTTTCATCAGCTTGGGAGTTTGTTGGGGTCTGTGATTGAATTATTGGATGCCAAGTTCATGCTTTGAGTAAAGTTTCCGAAGATATTGAAATTGGAGAAAATTATGGGAAAAATTTGTTTTGTTTGAAACTGTGTATTACATAATCAGTTAATTGGAATTCACTGTTATTTGCAGAGTTCAGATGGCCTTGATAGGAAGAGTGCACCCGGATTGTGCAAACTCTGCGAATCCTTACCATGAATGCACTGAAAATTGCCTGAGAAAGATTGCAGAAGGGAAAGGCCGGAAGAATAAAAAGAAAACAGGTTAACGATTAAATTCCATGTGTAATTTAAACTTCTTCTTATTGTCATCCCCACCTACTTTTGTGCTTTTTTAAGTGCCTACCTAAAACTCATTACCGGACTGCTCCACATGTTCTTATTTGGTTGAGGTATTGTTTGAGCAACTTTTTCTTATATATATATAAGTATTCGTATGCATTATTTTAATTCCAATTTGAAAGCTTCCCCACTTTAGACATTACAAAGTTGATTTCCAGGCTGGATTCCTGAGCCACAACGTGCATATGTATTTTCCACTTCAAATGTTTCTCAATATCTATTTTTGTTGGATTGTCTAATCAGCTAATTGAACATGTGAATGAGTATGTTATTCCATTTGTAGCTTTATTTTATTGGGAACTTTAGAGGGACATTTGTGCTTTACTTTGTCTAGCATGATAAGTAAAACAGTGGGTTTATAGTGTAGTTAACTTTAAAAGAGTAATTGTTGTAGTGCATCATTAGTTTTGAGAGTCTCTACGAGGATGATAACTTTCACTAATGAGGATATAGGTTTAAAGTTTAGGTTTTTGCTTTCTTTTCAAAGATAATGGCATTACTGGGGAGCGAAGAGTGGATCCAAGTAGGGCATCTAATCCTTACTATCAATCTGGTCAATCTTTTCCGAAAAGAACTGCTGGTGCTGAAGCTCGTGGGGAAATAAAAGAATCAGGTTTTTCCCTGCTTTTGTGTGTGATGACTTCTTAATAGACTAGGCTGAGTACTTTTAGTCATTTTCCTTCAATCTGCATGGACCAATAACTGACATAGAAAAACAAGCAGTTCCTACAGTGTGGAAGAGTACCAAAAACATACAGTATACTTTCATCTTCCAAGTCAAAGGACACACCATGAATTCCTAGCCAGTGTATTGACCAAAAACAGAATTTAGTTTCATTCATGTCCATACAACATTTCTTTTACAGTGCACATGATGCATCAAAGTTTCAATGATCTCCAAGGAAGTAGAGGCAAATAAGTAGTTTTTGGAATATAACATTCCTCTTTCTCGCTGGCCTTGGACATAATATGTGTAGAGTGTAACAATTCCTGGTTCTTTTTGAATGGTCTTGGTTTAATTGTAGCCATACTTGATATCCCTATATTGAGCGGACGAAAAGAGAAATCCCGACCGAAGCCCCCTGAAGATCTTGATCATGTATCTAACCGAAGTGTGGTTTATCCATTTGATGCTCAATCATCTCTATCCAAGGACAAGGTTAAAGTAGAGAATGGTGAGCATAAATCTTCTTCCACCTGACAATCTGGGGATTTATTTACTTGTTTTTCTTCTCCTTTGCGTGCATTACTTTTTCAACCTGATATATGGTCATTTTTACTGCAGGATCTCCCCTTGATGATCCTATACTTGGAAAAAGAAGGCCGGTCTCACAACCAAAGCGCGCTGAAGAGTGTGACTATGCATCTGCTCAAGTTCATGATATTTCATCATTTCCAGAAAAGCTGAATGGTGAGCATATGTTTTCCTCCTACGTTAGCCTGCTTATGTAGTTATTCATTCCTATTTCACCTGCACTGCATCCTGCACATGGTATGCAGACATATTCATGTTATTCCTCTAATTATGGTCGTTTTTTCAGGCTCTGTACTTGACGATCCTATCTTTGGAAGAAGAAAGCAAGTACCGCAGCCAAAGCCCCATGAAGAGCTTGATGAGGGATCTGGTTCTCCCTTATCTTCGTCAAATGAAATTGTGAAAATAGGGAATGGTGAGTACAAATCCTGACAATGCAAATTATTTATCCAACCCTCCTTTTCAGGCATGCACATATACATACGGCTTCATCTTCCTAATTTATGGACAATGAAACTGCAGGCTCCACCCTTGATGATCTTATTTTCAGCCGTAAAAAGCAGGGTTCCCAACCCAAAGCCTCACAAGAGCTTGAAAATGGTAGAGGTATTGTTTATCCTTCAAATTCTCAGCTAGTGCCAGCCAAGGAGAAGGTGAAATTAGGGAATGGTGAGCATATATCTTATTCTGGACCGCTTGCTGAAGTAAAAGATTGTTCTCTCAACAAGGAGCAAGTCCAGTCCAATCCGTCAGTACCCACATCTGTAATTGCCAAAATGACTCCCTCTCTGTCTCTTCCCACATCCAATGGTGGAGAAGCTGCCATTCACTCACCTTCTGAAAATAGAAGCTTCAGTTTCTCAGGTGCTCCCCATGTTTTCAAAGAGAGCGATGAGGATGATGTGTGCTCGGTCAATTCTGATTGCAGCGTTTCTGTTGGGAAATACCGTGTAAAAGGAAACTTATCTTCCATTCTCCACTCAATCTTTGAGAAGTATGGTGACATAGCCGCTAGCTGTCAGTTGGAATCAGTTGTGATTAGATCTTATTATCTTGAGTGTGTTTGTTATGTTGTTCAAGAGTTGAAACGCATCTCAGTTAAGCGGCTCACAAATCCTAAAGTCAAAGAAATGTCAGCTATGCTCAAGGATGTAGAATCTTCCGGAATGGATGTGGGTTGGCTCCGTCTCATGCTCAATGAATGCGCAGAGAGCATTGATCTCGTGAGTCAGCATCGAGCATGCGAAATAGCAAAGGCAAACTGTGATCGTGACATTGAATCAACGAGGAAAGAACTAGAATCACAAATGGAGGCTTTGGCTGTAAAAGAAAAGGAGGTGGCTGATGCCAAGAAGCAAGTTTCCGAAACCAGAGCCCATCTGAGGGAGCTTGAGCTCAAATCTTCTATCTTGAGTGAGACTGTGAGTACCATGAAGTCCAAGGTTGAAAATCTTGAAAGCAAATCATTGTTGGACAAGGTCTTGTGAGGTAAGTGTAAAAGCTAGAAAGCCTGTAATGAGTTATAAATAGAAGTCATAAATATCAATGTTGTAAAGGGTGAAGCAAACATCCTGTTATACTTGTAGCTTTTGAGTTATCTAGGTTGTCAGTCCAATACTAGTCATGTGGAGATAATGGAACGGGAAAGGTTCTACAAATTTGAGAATCAGTACATTAAATTATTCCGAAGCATTTCTGTTTGGCTTCGATTTTTCTCCAGTAAGGTTGCTGCGAGTGGAGTGATCGTAAACCGTCTCTTTTTGTATCCGCGGTTGTTGTTATGCTGTGTGCGAGGCGTGCCACTGCAGATGGCAGAATGTTGTTGTGTAGTGCGCCGCGTGTCTCTGCTTCTTGTCAAGCGATTGGAGTGAGGAGAGCACCAACTTCGCTCGTTGAGTCTTACTTGATACAAGACGTAAGCTTCGTGTCTCTCTGCTGAGGCACAAAGAATCGATACTTTACACTCTCAGACAAGTATAAAGCAAAGCAATCCTAAGGACGTAGTGTTGAGAACACCGAATAGTGTGACTTTGTAGATCTTAAGAATCTCCACGCTCTATCGGGTGGTTTAGATCCTGAATTCGCTGTTGCCGGTTGGTTAGTTTGAGTGAACCTTCAAATCCTCACGCTTTATCGGGTGGCCTAAATTCTGAGTTCGTTTGTCGCTGGTTGTCTACTCGCAGTGGAGTAAGATTTGCTAGTGTGCAAATTGTGTATGAGTGTAGAAGTCCACAAATTTGCTTTGTTTCGCCTATTTATAGAGATATGTACTCTGATCTTCCTCGCTTGACAAGGTAACATCTATTGATTAGAAATAATATTCTACCTTTATATTCCCCTAGAACATATAGAAATAGCACATATATTCTTTCCCGATTCGTAGCTCTAATTAAGCCACACGTGGCTGGCCCAGTTTATCTCCGAGGCCCAAAAAGTATCAAAATAAATGTAAGTTTATTTTGGGCCCAAACATTGCCCCCCAGACCTCGAGATTAACCGGTAGGTAATCGAACGGGTCTTGATGTGACGTGTTGCTTTTCAATCAGCGGTTTTGAAATAGCCTTGCACCAGGCTACTCAAGTGTTTTCTTCAAAAATTGCGTCGTTTGTTTTCAACCCTTTTAAGTCTCTTCAGTCGCTTTTCCCTTTTCACCTTCTCTTTGAAGTTTCCGCAATTCTAGATTTTGAAATTTCAATTACTCCCTTAACTCCGATTTTCATTCTCTTCTTTGCAAATGGCTCTTTATCAAAAGTTCTGCTTAGACGTTTCCGAGAAGAATGTAGAAGCCTTCCGCAACTATATGGTCCAACGCCTTCACCGAGATCAAGATAGCCCTTATTTGTGGGTCGATTTAACAGAGGGGGATGAGGCTACTAATACAACGA
This sequence comes from Geum urbanum, assembly GCA_946800695.1. Lineage (NCBI taxonomy): Eukaryota > Viridiplantae > Streptophyta > Magnoliopsida > Rosales > Rosaceae > Geum > Geum urbanum. The sequence continues at coordinate 37,724,057 of OX327002.1, read as the reverse complement.
AGGCTTATTCCGTCCTCGATTCGGGTGTGCGCCATCCTCTATTAGTCGCGCGAGGTGAAGCCGCTGCCCCTCTCCAGTGAGACCAGAAAGAGCTTAACATGAAATTGGGGAAATGACCCAGCACTCGAGCCAAAGAACTTCAATGGTACCAGGAGCGAAAGTCGCTTGACGATGAGCTTTGACAATGGGTTGGTATTTTGCATGCTTTGGATTTATGCTTCCATCTTCCCCAAGGTGGGAATCGCATTGCCACCGTCGCTGCCTTGTGCTATTGGGAGACCAATAACAATAGTTTTGTCCTCCATTTGGGTATTTAAGGATCACTCTTCTTGATGTTGTCACTATTACCGGCTTGCCCACTGCGGATGGTTCTTTTTTTCCCAGTGCTTTAGATAGCAAGTATTTCCCCTTTTCTACGGATCCTGCTCGCTCAACTATCAGCACTGCCTATTCTAATTGCCGGAAACACTATAACATGGAAGAGTTTCAGGCTACTGCTGCCTCTGATGATCAACGAGTGAAAAACGCCTATGGTGGCATTGCCTTTTTGGAATTCTGGCTCTGTCACTACGTATTCTGTGTTGTTGCGGACAGGATTACCAATACCTTCATTAAGGTGGCTGAGGTGCTATATAATGGCCACTACCTTGGCCTTGCGCAAACCGCATTGGGTGCTCGGTATCGTGGGTTTGGGTGGATTTCATTAAACCCTTTCAAGTTGAAATTTGCAAGGCCTGTTTGGGTCCTATCATTGTGGCTATAGGTTTACTTCCTTGAATTTCGCAGCCAGCATCACAAGAAATTTACCTTTGAGGAGGTTTTAGAGAAGTTTTTGGCTCTCGTTGGGGAAACAGAATTTTTGAGCTACTCGCAGTGCTTCAACTATCTCTGGGCTCAGAAACTGTTCCCCAAAGATATGGTGGAATTTGTAGTAACGAGAAGGATTTGCTTCTGAATTATCCATTGGATTCGCAGTGACCCTCCACCAAGCCCCTGCCGCGAGGATGCTCTTTGCCCAGTGCATCACTTGTGCTGACATCATTGTCCCTGATGCGGTTTTGTGGATTGAACTCTATGCACCTAACCACTTTGCTCATAAACTCGGGTGTAAGCAAGGTCTCCCTTGCCCCCTGATAGAATCCCGCAATGGTTATACTTCGTGGAGGACCTGCGTGGAGAAACCTTCTACAGCGATCTTTCAAGCTCTTGCTACTCTAACTTTCCCTTTGCTAAACCTATTAGAGTTCCGCCGGCATTCCCTTTGCATAACTTATTCGGCCTTTGAAGAATATTATGAGTGGAATAAGCGCCATTATGGAAATATCTGGGTGCAATCCAAGCTTGAAGTCTTTCGCACCATCTTTCCAGCCTCTTTTCTTGATTATTTTAAGAGGACGGTGGATAGGAAGGCTGAATGCTCCAATGTCCAAAAGGAGGTGGGCCAGAAAAGGAAGGAGCGAGTGATTAGTGCTTCTTCTCCTTCTATCTCAAAACGCCATAAGCTTATGGGTTCGAGCCTCGTCGCTGCTTCCGCCACTGCAAAGAATGCTGCAAAGATGGCTGCTGCCAAGAAAAAGAAGAAGGAAGTCTTTGAAGCATGGGACTTTGAGGATGGAGATTCCAACAAAAAGGTTCCACTGGTATGGTCTCTTCTTTACTCTTTTCTTAACTCTTTTTCTTAACATCTTCTGCCTTCTGACCTTAACCCTGCTCTGTTATGGTTCCGACTCGTCGCTCTCGTTGTCATGTCGTTAAGGAAAGCAGGCGGCTATTAGAAGATGAGCTAAGTGATAAATCTCCCTCTATTGAGCTGATGCCTGACAGTGAGCCTTTCGAGGAAGCCTTGCTCTTTCAAGCTGTGCGGACCAAACACAAGTGTGCACAACTAATCGCTACTTCTGAGCCCTCTTCCAATGCTGCGAGTGTGTCTGAGGAATCCTCAATTTCTAAACCTTTGGCTGTAGGTCCTTTCGGTGCTGCATATGAAGAAACTCGACGCAGGGAACTCCTTGAGCAGGTCTATAATCAACCTTTTGAGAGACTAATTTCCGCCGCAGCGACCGCCACTATGGAAGGAATAACTACTACTGCGGTTGATGAAGAGCCTTTGAAATAGGTTGCTGAGTCCGAAGGAGGTATCGAGGTTTCTGCAGCTGCTGCTGTACAAACTTCTTCTGCTGTTGAGGTATCTGTTCTAACCTTATCTTTCCTGAAACACTCATGCTTTTCTAACAACTGTTTTTGGTTATGTAATCTCAAGAAAAACTGTTCAAGAGGCATATGCACCTACTCCCGCTTCTGCGAATATGACTCATGCGTCTGCGAGTGGAGAATAGCCTTGTGTTCTAGATGCCTCTTCCATCATCTGGCCGCTGAAACTGGGCATGTGGAGTCTACCATATTGCACTTCTTTTGAACTGCTAAATCTGGTTTGCTTATTTTCCAACAGATTTTAACTTCTACTTATCCTTCACAATTCACAACTAAAGCACCTTATCCTCCCTGTATCAACATTGCTTTGTATGATGATCAATGTCCCCTCATCTATCTTAGGTATATTCTAACTCTACTCGTGTAAGTTCTCGTTGTATGAGTCCTCTGAACATTTCATAACTTCTTAAGTATAGGTTTTCTTGCACAAGGATCCAGGTACTGATGAATTATCTCTTACCGAGGGTCAACGGAGGAAATGACCAAGACCTTGCGAGAGGCGGTGGAAATCTACCAGGACTTGGCTCTTTCTGAAACAGATCTTCCAGAGGTTCAACTTGCCATTGCCTACCTTCGTGATCTATGGACTCTGAATTTTGAGAATGAGTCCGTTCGTCAAGAGCTAGCTGTCCATATTCAAACTGCTCGTTGTGCTATGGAAGGAGTAGATCATGCTATCCTGGAGCAAATGGAGGAACTGCTGCGAAAACTCCCCAGCCTTTATGACAGTGTAGTCTCGGCAACTCATGAGCGTAACAATGTTATCTCTCATCGCGTAGATTATAACCGCAGGTGGAAATGTGAATTAGAGAAAATCATGACGATGGGAAAGAGCTACGAAAGGTGAATGGGTGGAAATTTTGTCCATTCGTGCGGAGATTGCAAAGCTTCAGGCTAAGCTGCGTGAAAAGGAGGAGTTTTTCGGAAAGGAGCAGACTGTTATCCCTCTTCTTAATCATGGAAAGACTCTCTCCGAAAGTTTTCATCAAACTCGCGCTGCAGCTGCAGAGGCTGAGAGAGCATGGGCCACTTCATAGGCCCAGTACCTACAAGTAAAGACTAGTCTGCAAGCTCTCGGCAGCTCCGTTGTGAAATTCTAGATTTTTGTTGACCAACCCCCACATTTGGGCTCTATATTTATTTTGTATAAACTCGTGCTTAGTTTAATTTATGCTGTATGACCCATGACCTTAATCACCTACTGTGCATCTCTGCCATAAAATAACTTCGCGCCTCCAAAGATCACGCCTATCCTTAGAATAACTGCCTGCCTTAAATGGCTCCTAACTCTATATCTTGAAACGACAAGTCTTCAGCTTTTACGAGATACGCAAATCGGCAATTGAATGTTGAACTCCCTTAAGTGCTGTATTGAATCGATGCAACGTTCCGGGTCCTTTTATTCAAAGCCTCTTATCGGTTTTAGGTCTATAAATAGCTTGTCAATTCTCCTTCATTCCACAAGATCTCTTAGTAGTAAAAGATGGCTTCTCGAGTTCATAGTCTGTTCCTTTCTTGCTTTAAGGTAAAGCCTCCGGACCCTGTAGTTTACTAGACATTTGTAGGTCGAAGTACCAAAGCTCAAACGTGGCTTAGGTCGTAGTACCAAAGCTCAGGTTCTTCAGTTCTGGACTAATTCTCAAACCTTTGAGAATTAGCATACAATGGTTGATATGGGCACTGACTAACCCCATCCCTGAAACTGATCATCCTGGTCTGGTGCATGCTCCCACTCACTTCCGCTGCAGCTCTCCTTGCTTTCTGAGTGGAGTGCCTAAGATCGTGATCAGAGGGACGGCTCTGTTGAGCCGTATATGTTGAGCGAGTGCAAGTACCCCAAAGTCTTCCAGAACCGAAGGTAGATCTAACCCCCAGTCAATGCTTGTCCACCGGCACAACCCGAGGACCTCATTGTGGCTGGTTGAGATAGATCTGAACCACTTCTTACGATTGGTTTTTAGCAAGAGATTATTCATTCGATGTGTGGTATCAGAGCTAGAGGCCACAAAGCCTCATATTGTACCCTTTATTTTGATAAAATAAAACAGTGTATTTTTACTGCTCTTGTTTTCCTTTGTAACAGCGAAAATACCATCTCCATTGATTTGACCACTAGAATTTTGTCGTAAGCAATTTGTAACACTCGAAAGAATCACATAAACAAGATTCAATGTCAAAAATTTGAAAGTTTGTAATATTTTGGCCACATGAATTGACTTTGGACATACTAGTTGCCCCCCGTAGTTTTACATGAAGAGTAAGCTTATGTGATAGGCTACAAATGAATGCAAAACTAAGTTGTTGATTCCTCTTATGCCTCATACTCCCAAACTGGCTGCCAGTACTTCTTTAAAAATCGACCATTGATTGGATTACGATGCACCTCACCATCGACATTGCGTAACTGAAAAGCTCCATTGCCCAAAATTTTGTCGATGATGAAGGGTCCTTCCCACTTCGTGGACCATTTACCACATCCTTCTTACTTTTCTCCCAAAGGCAATACTGTTTTGCAAACCAGTTCTCCCTTTGTAAAGCTAAGTCCAGGAGTACGTCGATCGTAGCAGCGAGCCACTTTCTAGTTCTCCGCGAGTAAGTTAGTCAAGGCATTAACACGCTTTTCGTCCAAATCCTCTAACTCTGGCCACATTGCTTATACATAATCCTCGTCAATCAACTGATGTTGATCCATGATTTGTAGTGACTGAACATTGATTTCTAATGGCAAGACTGCATCATGTCCAAACATTAGCGCATATGGAGTTGTCCCTGTGGGACTAAGTTTGGAAGTGCAGTATGCTCACAAAGTGTTGAACAACTCTTCATGCCAAAGTCTGGGATTGTCTGTGAGTATGTGCTTGAGGATGTAGAAGATCAATTTGTTGCTTGCTTTAGCTTGTCCGTTAGACTGTGCATAATATGGTGAAGAATGCAAAAACTTGATCCGAAAGTTCGTCATTAATTCTTCTACTTCTCTAGACATGAATGTGGTGCCTCGATCGGAAATGAAGCACTCCGAAATTCCTAATCGGCTAATGATATCCTCGTATAGGAACTGCCTAATTGCGGCGACAGAGGCCACTTTCAAATGCCTCTCTTCTACCCACTTGGTGAAGAAATCTATAGCAACAATGATGAACTTATGCTGCATGGAAGGATGAGGATGTATTAGACTGATTAGATCTAATGCACATCCTCATGCTGGCCATGGCTTGATGATTGACTGTATAGGAATGTTTGGGATATGGTTGACTCCTCTATGAGGCTGACAATCCTCGCACCCTTTCGCAAAAGTGATACAATCTTTTAACATTGAATGGAAGAAATATCCGTGCCTTTGCAAAAGCCATCTCATTTTTAGGCCATATTGATGAGCTCCGCAGACACTGAGATGTACTTCTTGTAGTAGTCGCTTGTCCTCGGTCCCGAAGACACAAACCAAGTCTACTCTCTCTTCCCTATGTATGAATAACTCACCACCCCGGAGAATGTAATTTGGAGCAAAGTACCTGATCCTCTTGTCTACCATAGAGCTAGGATCCTTTAAGTATGTGATAATCGCCTACCTTCAATCATCATTGATGGTGCCCAGATCCGCGACATACCATTCATCTTTTTCTTCCTTTCTAGTCATGAAGGAAGAGAGCGTACGAACTTCTACCTTCATTAGTCGCTCATGGAAATCATCGACCAACTCTATCTTTATAGCAAGTTGAGCTAACTCGTTTGCTGCAAAGTTCTCTCCTCGTGGGATATGAGTCAGAGTCATCTCTGTAAATAATTCCAACAACTCGCTAGCCCTTTTGACATACGGCTTGAGGATCAGACTTGTTTGGAACGTGGCTTGGAGCTGTGTAATCATAAGCAGCGAGTCTCCCCAAATTTGTATGTCCGTAGCATCTAGGTCCCGTAAAAGTTCAAATCCGATGATTAAGGCTTCGTATTCTGTTGCATTGTTGGAACAATTGTATTCGAAATGGAAGGAATAGGCAAATGTTTTACCTTGCGGGTTGACCAACGCTATCCCTGCTCATGCAAAAGAACTTGTGTTGGATCTATCAAAGTAGAGTTTCCATGGAGCCATCGAGATGTGTGACAATTCTAACTCCTAATGCTCAGAGATTTCCTCCATAAGGTGATGTGCCAGGAAATTGACCATTGCTTGGCCCATCACGGCTTGTTGCGAGACATATTGTAATGAAAACTCAGACAACGTGAGAATTCATTACCCTATCTGTCCTCAATGTATAGGTCGAGCTAACATATATCGAACCAGGTCTGTCTGTGCGATAACGCATATAGTGAAGGACAACATATAATGCCTTAATTTGCAGCTGGAGAAATAAAGAGCAAAGCATAATTTTTCCATCAATGTATATCTACTCTCGTAGTCCATGAGGGTTCTGCTTAAGTAGAATATTGTTCTTTTTGCCTTTACCTCATCATCTTGTGCCAATAAGCTACTTATAGAGAATTTGGTCGCTGAAATGTAGAGCTTAAGCGGCACACCTTTCCGCGGTGGTACCAAAACTGGTGGGTTAACTAGGTATTGCTTGATTGTGTTAAACGCTTTCTTCTGAACCGGGTTCCATACGAACTCCTTCTCGCCCTGTAATTTGAGTAAAGGTGTGAAAGGTTGGTCTTTCCTGCAGCGTTTGCAATGAACCTTCTTAAGAAGTTGATTTTCCCGAGTAACTGCTGAAGTTCACACTTGTTCTTTGGAGGAGGAGCTCTAAGCAACGCTTTCTTCTTATCATCCTGGACCTCTATTCGTCGTTGATGTACCAAGAAACCAAGGAAGTCTCCTGCTTGTACCCCGAAAATGCACTTGGCAGGATTTATTTTAAGCTGATGCTTCCTCATTCGCATGAATACCTGCCGCAGATCCTCTACATGAGTTGACCTCTGCTTTGATTTGTCCACAACATCATTAATATAAACCTCCATCGTATCACCTGCTAGGTTGTGGAAGATATAGTGCATTGCTCGCTGATATGTTGCCCCTGCATTCTTCAACCCGAATGGCGTGTTAACATATTCGAACACTCCTAACACCTCTGGATATCTAAATGAAGTTTTGTGCCTATCTTCCTCAGCGACTGGGATTTGATGATAACCTGCTGTGCCGTCCATGAACGAGAACATCTAATGTCTCGCAACTGCATCAATGAGCAGATCAGCGACTGGCATTGAGTAAGCATCCTTCAGATTAGCTTGCTTTAGGTCCTTGTAGTCCACACATACCCTAATTTTTCCGTTCTTCTTTCGTACTGGGACTATGTTTGATCTTCAATCTATGTATTTAGCCACTTAGATGACTCCAGACTTCAACATCTTCTCGATTTCTTCCCTTGACCAGAGTTGCTGTATCCGGATTCATCATCTACATCTGTTGCTGGACTGGCTTTCTTCCTTCTGTGATCAGAAGCTTGTGGACAACCAGCTCTGGTGAAAGTCCTGGGATATCCTCAAGTTTCTCCGCAAAGCAATCTTTATACCCGAATAAGAGGTCAATGGGCCAATTTCTTTCTTTAGTCTCTAGAAAGGTACTGATAGCCACCTCTATTGGCTCAGCAATAGTTCCAAGGTTAATCTTCTCGGTTGGATCTCTAACTTTAGGTGGTGTGTCATCCAAGGCTACAGGTGCGAGCTGAATGATATCATTCTCAATTTTATCCTCTTGGACATCTTCATTGATACACTCTACTGTGGCTGTGGTTGGCAGAAAATCGTAGGCTTGTGACTCAATCATATAGGTTTGCAATCTTGCATATAGAGGCTAGCTCAAGGAAATAAGGTCGTGCTCAAGGAAATAAGGCCTCCTCATCTTTGGGCGGGCGTATCATTGATGGCTTGTGGAGGCTAGCTCAAGGAAATAAGGTCGTGCTTTGTCTTCTGTTGCTTGCACTTTTCCCCACCGAGCTAGTTCTGAGGCCGTGACCCCAACAGGTCGGCCTTCTTATCGACGCCGCACACTTCCAATGGCCAAAGATTTCTATTGTAGTAATCGGCATCCAGCGTATTCGCAAAGACTGAATATGGTCGTGGATTGGTGTTGACTATATGCAACTTTGATGTCTCCATACCCCATATAAGGAGTTGTTGATGAAGCGATGAAGGCACGCAATAACTCCTATGGATCCAATCTCTACCCAATATTGCATTGAAAGGCAAATTGCATTCGATGACAAAGAAAGTGTGCACCCCTATGACGGGTCCAACTTTGACTTCTATGAAGAGCAACCCTAGTGTTTGCGAGATAGTCCTTGCAAAGTTCTTGATCGTCATGGATATTGCTTAAATAGCCAATCTGGGAATACTCAACAATGTCATTGCTCGAGTAGTCAAGACATTTACTGCTGCACCGGTATCCACCACGACCTTGCTGAGTTGGATGCCCCCCATGCTTGTAGTGATGTATATTGTCTCATATGCGAGGCCATCATGGCTGTTGGTTTGGAGAACATCATATAGGACTTTTGCATCACGGGATCCACCATTGGTCCCCGTTCCTTTGGTTCCTCATGCTCTGCCAGAGGTAGTCCTTAAGCTGCCTTGCTCACAACGGCCACGCGCATTGCCTTGGCTGGTTTGGCAAATTTGACCGGTACTAAGTATACCATGCCTACGTGCATATTTTCGTCATAGACCTCTTCTAAATCTTCACTGTCCTTTCCGCTGTCAACTAATTGCTCGTCCCCATCGCTTGCTTCAATTTCAACGAACAACGTGTAATGACCCGAACCCAAATTTGGGTATTAAACATCATTATCGAGCTAATTGTCGATCTTGGCTTCTCGTGGCTCATTTTTCGAGATCTGATGTGGGCTAATTATTGACATTTTATAAGTTACGAGTCTGGAGTTATGTGTTTTCACAAAGCTATAGATTTTGTTGAGATGAGTTTGTGGCCACGTCAAACGTCAAAATTGGAGTTACGAGGAAAAAGTTATGGATATTTGAAGTTCATCGAAAATTGTCGCGATTTTTGTTGACCATTTTCTAAGTCATGAATTTGGACACATTCCCTTCACAAATGTTGTAGAGAATTTAATTTCGAATGCATAGAAACTTTCGGGGAACTTATCCGATAATCGGCGTGTTATTTACGAATTGTTGAATTGTTTTTATCGGATAATATTGTGTTGAGTTGGGCCATTGACTTTTTATTGATTTTTTTGAAGTTGGTTGATTTTTGGTGGAAATTGATGAACTTGTCGAGATAAATTCGTAGATGCAAGAATTGTTGAAAACGGAGTTACGACGCGTAAGTTACGATCGGCCGAAGTTTGTCGTAAAATAAATACCACTTACCAAAAATGGAAAGTATAAATATGAGATTTCCAAAAAGGGAAAGTCATACCTTGACTTAGGTGTTGATCGAGTCAACACGGGGAGAGAGGAGCGACGACGACGGCGACGGCGAAGTGGCTCACCGGCGGTGGGTCGCCGTCCGGCCACCTTCGGCCTCGGGGTATGGTCCTTTTAACTTGTCTCGACTTCCTCGACTTGTTTCCAGCCATCATCGACAGCAAGGAAGTCGGAAAAGGGAGGAATTATTGGTCTAAAGTTTGAGAATTTTGGGGGTTTCGGGTTGTCCATTTTCCAGCCAAATTGACCGGCTCGAAGCACTGGACTTTAAAGCCCTCATCACCACGAAGCTAACCATGTAAGTATGGCACATTAATTTCACTTGTACGTGGAGAATCATTGAGTTGAAGTTTTTGTGAGATTTCGGTTTTACATGAAATTGGACTAGTTAGAGTTTGAATTGGACTTTGGTGTAGTAATGGAAGTTGTTTTTTTGGGTGATTTTGAGTGGAATGGTGTTTGGTTTGCCGGAAAATGGGGTGCCGCCGCCGACGGTGGTCCACGGCGGAGATCCGGCGAGGTTGGTTTCGACGTAATTTTTATGTCGTTTTACTCGTAATCGCGCACCGATTCCAATAATGAAGTTATTGTATTGAATTGGATGCAATAGGATAAGTCGAGTGGTTAATCAGAAATTAAATAAACGTATTTACAATTTTATTAATCGGCGGATTAATTTATCGTTTCGACCACGAATCACGTAACGATTAAGGATATTGGATACGAAATATATAGAGGATTTAAAATTGGGAATTGGAAATCGTAATTTATTTTGGGAAGCATGTTTGTAGAGAATGCGATTTTCTCGACGGTATTGCTTGTGAGTTACGAGCTTAGCTATTCGATATTATTTTCGACGAGTAATTATTAAACAATGATCGTTGTTTCAGGACGACGTGTTAGTAGCCAGTATCATACATATAGAACACCAACTGATAGGTTTCGGCTAGTGAAAATCACGACACAGTACTGCGAGTGAACATTTTATTTTCACTTTTATTTGCGAGTCTTCAGTATGCAATTGTAGTTATGCATGTTTCAGATATATAGTGTACAATTATGCATTTTATGATTATATGTTGTACAAGTATGCATTTACGATTATGCATGTGCATAGTATGCTCGGCTGATCCCCGAGATGCTCCGGGGGGGGGGGGGGGGACAGATATCCTGACCCGATGTCTTTCTAACTATTTAATTACGTGTGGTCTGGGATCCCGTGAATTAGACTGTACTGTTGTGGATGTGTCCGAGAGGGACCCTGTAGTTTTAGACTCGCATCATGTTTATTTTCAGACTTGCATTAGTTTTATGTACATTCTTTTTGAAAGGCATATCATTTACAGTTTCAGTTAAAAAGTGAAATATTATTTTCGTCCAGTCACTCTAACAGTTTTTATTATTTTATGTGCCTTTTCCCTGGGCTTTTCAGTTTTAATAGCCAAGTTTGTAGGGTTTATGCTGAGGTCGAGCGCGCACGCAGATCGAGGCATATCAGTATCTACCGTAGGATCCAAGGTTGATCCTACGAGCTAGTGTTTATTTTTCATTGTCAGTTTAATCTGTTTAGCTGCTCTGATGTCTAAAATAGTCATGAATATTATTTATTTTAGTAGTGAATCCTTTGTACAAAATTTTATTATTTCGTCACTGTTGAATTTTATTTCCCCGCCTTGGTTGACAATTAGTGAGTAGTAACTAAGGTTAGCAGAGTCCTTAGGGCTTAATTCTGGTTTAGGCAACTAAATCGGGATCGGGTCCTTTCATAGTGGCTCCTGCTGCTGATCTTCGACGAGAGGGCAATGTTGCTCTCTTACGTAAACCTCGGACTTAAGTCTCTTCGAAGAGTTTACCTTCACTGTGGGCTCTAACTCTCCGGCTGTTACTTCCATGACCTTGGGTTTGGAAGAGGTACGAGCAAGCTTATTTTGTTCTTCAATAACCAAAGGTTTTGGTCTCCATCGCAACACCGATTTCTTTCTCGGGTCATCGACTGGTTCTACCTTGGATTCGATGCGTTTGAAGACCGATTTCCGCACTGGCTTGTCCTCAACCATCTCTCGAGCCCTTTTCAGCGCTTGCTATGCCTCTGCATTAGGCTTTACTATGTCGATCCGAGAAAACACACTGGATTTGGTTGCTCGCACCTTTGGTTCGCTGGGGCCTTTGTCGAACGTAACCATGGGTGTAGCTGCGACCCTATTCAAACCTCTATCTAAAGCCTCCAAAGTTCTTTTCGCAGCTCCGAATTGACGTTCTAATTTCCCTTTCCTAGTGAGGTTAATTTCCATGGTCTTTCCTCCTGATTTCACGTACCATATGTCTTCTTTAATCATTGACTGGCTTGCAAGAGGGAGAAAAGGCTTGTTTGATTCCGCTCTCTGCCTATCATCAACATCTTCAGCTTTCTTCTCGACCATTCGTATTCGTTTGAACAGATTATACTCCTTGGCCACTATGCGTGATTCATTTAGGCTTGCTGGCTAATAGTTCTCTAGAGGAGATTTGACCTTTGAACCTCCTCGTACAATGTTTACAAATTCTTCGTAGGTCATCTTGAGGTCATACTCTGCTTTGCATCATGTGCAAAGCACTACCGAAGTCGCCTCTTTGCAGACCTCTTTTTGCTTTCCTTCGGGATCCTCTTTGCTATTCCTACGAGGGACTACATTGTTGGTGGTTTTAAGATCTAACGTTTTCTTCCGCTTGGTTTCTCCACGCCAAGATACCTCTAGAGTACCCACCATAAATGATCCTTCAACAGTTTCTTCTCCCTCATAGTCCGAAAGAACGATATCCCTTAAATCTATCCATCGTTGGATCTGTTCTCGCAATGTCACGCACTGGTTAGTATTGTGTGTCCAAGCATGATGGAACTTGCAGTACAATCCTTCTTGCGGTGTCGCAGTTGTAGGGTTAGGTATGTTTGCGATGCCTGCTTTGATCAAGTCTTCTAGGATTTCACCATCCTATCATTGCAGAACGCACCGATGGTCTTTGGCTTTACCAGCTCTACTGCTCCCACCGAAGTGTCTACAAAAGGTTGCCGATTTAGAAGAGCTATTTGCAGTGATGCATCAATCGCAAGCTTCCCTTCATTAATCCACTTTTGGATTTGATCCTTGAGCTTGATGCAATCCTTGGTTGTGTGATTCCACATGTTGTGAAACTTGAAATACTTCTTTCCTTTCAGCTGCTCCGCGGTGGGGAATGCTCCAAAGTCTGACTTTGTCAACTTCCTCTCAATCAAATCCTCTATGATCTTGTGCGCTACATTTGCATCATAAGTATAAGATTCGAATTCTTGTTTTGTGAATGCACTAGTCAAAACTCATATTGGTCCCTTTGCAGAAATTATCTTTTTTGACTTGACTGTATTCTTGGCTATTAATTCCAGACCCGCCACTGTTGCATCGTCTGACTCATACCCATCATAATCCTCTTCCTCTTACACGACTTCAATCATCTAAGGGCGTTCTCGATATAGAGTTTTTGGAGTATATGTTCCCCTAGACGCGTTGCGTCTATTATCGGGTTCTTCATATGCAGCATGAATCTATGCTACAACATCAATGAGGGCATTCAACGATGTGAACTTTGCGTCTACGTACTTCGTATGTAATCTTTCTTCGAGTCCTCCTACTGTGATTTCCACCAATTCTTCCATAGTGCATGAAGTTCTGCTCTTGGTGTACTCAGTTTGGAACCGGTGTAGATATACCACTGGACATTTGATTGGCATATGCACCATTTGGCACAACTTTCCAAGCTTCACAACCGGTTCTAACCCGCCAAAGTGTTCAGCAAACAATCTTTCCATCATCGCCCAGTCGTGGATCGAGCCATGTGGTAATTTTATGTACCAATACAATGCTGCACCTAATAGTGAAGACGTAAAGACTCTTAATTTCAATTCGCCGAGTCTACCCCATGATCCACACTTGACCCTGAATCGAGCGATGTGGGTAGCTGGTGCCTCTGTTCCCTTACCGCTGAAGCGAGTAAACAAGATGGGCCGATAACCCTTTGGCCACTTCCACTTAATGGTGGTTGTGGGAAGGGGTGTCGTTGTAGGCACTCTCTGATTGATGATATGGTTAATCTTTTCTTCCAGCTCTCACTCACGGTTTGTCTGCAGAGGAGGCGAGCTGGTACATCGTCGTCCTTGACTTCCTTATCATCATGAAAAAATGGTTCTCGCTCCCTTACTTGTCCTTGATCAGCACGAAGCTGGTCGTCATAGTATTGGTGAGGTTTGCGAGAGCCACTGTGAGAGCATCAAGCTTTTTACTATTGTCGGCACTCTCAACCTCTTGAGCCTCATAAAAGCTGTCAAGCCTGTTCTAAACTCTGGACACTATCTTGTCGTTGGCTTCTATATTGTTTAGAATCCGTTCAATGTTAGTGTTTCGCCGTTGCTCTTGTTCGAGGAAGAAATCTCTGTAGGCCTCAATGTCCATGTCCCTTATTTCTTTAATGTTCCTAGGTTCTGATGATGATGATCGACCCTTAGTCATCGTTGCACCGAACCTCTGTAGTACTTCCTCGTTGCTTAAACTCATGCAAGTGACTGAGTTGTGTTCTCAGAATGCGGATGCTGGATGTCTAAGACAACTAATGAAATTTTTGCGGTACGAATCAATGATTATAAGACACTAAACCTGAGTCCCACTGGGTGTGCCAAAATGTTTGGCTACAATTTTTCTCCAGTCAGGTTGCTGCGAGTGGAGTGATTGCAAACTGTCTCTTTTTGTATCCACAGTTGTTGTTGTGCTGTGTGTGAGGTGTGCCACCGCCGAGGGTAGAATGTTGTTGTGTAGTGTGCCACGTAGTCTCTGCTTCTTGTGAAGCGATTGGAGCGAGGAGAACACCAACCTCGCTCGTTGAGTCTTACTTTTCTTGATACAAGACGTAAGCTTCATGTCTCTCTGCTGAGTCACAAAGAATCGATACTTTACACCCTTAGGCAAGTATAAAGTACAAAATTCCTAAGAACGTAGTGTTGAGAATATCAGATAGTATGACTTCATAGATCTTAAGAATCCTCAAGCTCTATCAGGTGGCTTGGACTCTGCTGATTGCCGTCATCGTAGCTCGAGTGAATCTTCGAATCCCCACACTCTGTCAGGTGGCCTAGATCTTGAATTCGTTGTTGCCGGTTGGTTAGCTTGAGTGAACCTTTAAATCCGCACGCTCTGTCGAGTGGCCTAGATTCTGAGTTCGTTGGTCGCTGGTTATCTACTCGCAGTGGAGTAAGATTTACTGGTTTGCAAATTGTGTATGAGTGTAGAGATCCACAAATATTCTTTGCTTTGCCTATTTATATAGATAGGTACTCTGATCTTCCTCCCTTGAAAAGGTAACATCTATTGATTAGGAATAATATATTGCGTTTAGATTCCTCTAGATTATCTAGGAATCGCACAAATAGTCTTTCCTGATTTGCAGCTTTAATTAAGCAACACGTGGTCGGTCCATTTTATCTCTGAGGCCCCAAAAGTATCAAAACAAATGTTAAGTTTATTTTGCGCCCAAACAATTCAATGAATATAAGGGAGCTAATAAAAAAGATGCTCCCGAATCCTATCCCATTGGAGATGGCTTTTGTGTCAGCTACTTCTTTCCTTGATTTTCTCTGTGTGTTCATTTTGATGAGACTGCTATATGATGATTTGTCTTTTGTAGTTTGTGCTTGTTTAATGCCTTAGTCTCATAGGTAACTGTTTATGGGCTTCACTAGGAAACCTAAATCAGGAAATTGAGGCAGTTCTGGCTATTCCGCTCCTTTTCTCTGATCGACAGCTGGTGGGTCCAGTCGGAGGTTAATGATCGGTCAGGTAACTTAATAGTTTTTTTGGGTAAGCTACAAAGAGAGAGAGGCAGAAAGGGAGGAAGGAAAAAAAATAGACGAGCATGCAAAGTGAGAGGGAAGGAGGGAAGGAGGGGAGTTAGTCTGAATGCACCTCCTTTCTCCACACCCCTTAAAAATTTTAAATCTCAGCCATTTATCTTAAAACTAAATCTGGGCTTACGATAAGCTCATGGCACAACATCTTTTTCTTGCCTGGTACATCAGTCACTCTTCCCGTCGGAACCCTCGCCTGAAATCCTCGCCGCCGCTCTCTTTCCCCTTCGGCCTCCTCCTCCCTCTCCCCCTTCCTTGTCGACTTCGTTGCATCCCAATTCAAATTGGCTTGCGGCGCAGAGTATGGACAACCAGATTTTTATTTACAGCACTAGGGAGAAGTTTCAGCTGAATAAGAAGAGGTTGGCGAGACATATTGTTGCATGGTATACTTGCCATGTGAATTTCTCCCCACATGGACAGTTTGTTTTCCTGGGTAATAGTGAAGGTCGGTGCTGGTTCTAGGATTGGAAGTCTTGCAAAGTCTTCAGAACGCTTAAGTGTCATGAAGGAGTATGTATTAGGGTTGCTTAGCATCCATTGGAGCAAAGTAAAGGCGCAACCTGTGGATGGGAGGACTTGATCAAGTATTGGTATGTGGCTGATAATTTCCTAAGAGTGGCTGATAATGTCCGATTAGAACAAAAGTTTCTAAACAGTGGACGATAATTTTTGATTAGAACAAAAATTAACTGAAGGCCAAGGTGAATCTCTTGATTGCATTTGTGCAAATAATTACCGAACAGGAAAGGAAAATTGTTCTTTTTACTATCAATTGCCGAAGATAATTGCCCAACAAGAAGGAAAAATTAGTGCCCGGAAAATAGGCGGGAGGACAACTGACCGAAAAAATAACAGATACAAATCGCCGAATCTTTTTTTTGCGGTGGTACAAGGAGGAAATCTGGTGCGCTAAGCTGATTGTATGCTCGTTGACTTTTTTCTTGAGTCACCAATCATATGGTGACACATGGCAAACATTCAAAATTTTGAGAGGCTGTGGAGAGAGGGGGAGCATTCAAGACTCTAGAGAGAGAGAGAGAGGAGTTAGTCTTGAATGGCCCTCCTCTATCCACAGCCCTTTGAAATTTTTGATCTTAGCCACGTGTCATCATTTGATTGGTGAATCACGAAAATGTCAATGAGCCTATGATAAGCTCAGAGCACCAGATTCATACTTGCGCCACCGCCGAAAAAAAAGTTCGGCAATTCATATATGTTATTTTATCAGTCCGTCATCCTCCCGCCTATTTTTGGGGCTATGAGCCTCTCCTCAGGTATATTTTTAACCTAGAAGTCTTTGCGCTACCGAAAAAGGTTTGTCCCAATTTTTACGATGCCATTTTTCTGGTTCGTCGTCCTCCCTCCTATTTTTGGGGCAGTGAGAATCTCCTCTGGTGAGTGGTGTCCCAGAAGTTCGTTGCCAGAACAAGTTTCATCCTCTCCATCTCTCTCGTCACCGACACTATATCAGTCGATTAACGGTCTATAAATTTGCAAGAATACTACTAATTTTAATGGTTCAGATAAATTGTGTCCTTTTTAACATGTCTGGTGTAAAAGTATTAAGTTGAACTTACTCCTGTTTTACACTAGGTTCGATTTTACCAAATATCTTTTGGTGCATACAATTAATCGTTGGCGGCTGGTGTATATGATGGAGCATGGGTTTGGGAAAAAAATATCAGCCGATCATTCCAAATGATTTGATAGTCTTCAACTTGCGGTGGATGATGTCAATATGGCAGAAGAGGAAAATGACGGGGATAGAAGATATGGGTGAGAATGCATGAATGAACATAAATTTATCCTTGAACTTAGTATGCTTCAATCTCTTCCTTCGGAAA
This sequence comes from Geum urbanum, assembly GCA_946800695.1. Classification (NCBI taxonomy): domain Eukaryota; kingdom Viridiplantae; phylum Streptophyta; class Magnoliopsida; order Rosales; family Rosaceae; genus Geum; species Geum urbanum. The sequence continues at coordinate 37,706,723 of OX327002.1, read as the reverse complement.
ACTATAAATCAATTTATTTTGTCGCCTTTTGTATGATAAGTTTACACTATATTGAGTAGTGATAAGAGGTAATCGGTGGTTCCTAAACACTAAAATCCAATATATTTTTCATATCTTAGTGAGTAGAAAGAATAATCACTGTATCAGCAATGATTTAATAGATATACATCACATGTCAGTCTGTTTATGTTCCTAGTTTTGTGTAGCTAATCGAAGTTCTGATCAACCATTAAATGTATAATTTACTAATTTGTTAAATTTATTACATTTTTCAGTATGTTGAAACGTTAATTCGACTGATAAAGTAAAGTATTTGTGGTTGGGTATCTGAAAATTGTATGTAACCCATATGCAGGCTCTAAAGCGGTTGATGAAGCTAATGAAGAATGCCTCCATTTTAATGATAAAGAGTACTTTTTCAATCCCGATGAAGATTCAGAGTATTTAGGAGATGATTATCTTTCGAAAGCAAGTCTTGAATACGTCAGCATGCTCCTGGAGGATGGATCTTATGATACTAGTAACTTAGGCATGCCCAGTTTTGGAGATATGAGTTGGAGCCAATTTTGGGATCTGAGTATTTATGACTTGGCTGACATATTTTTTTGCTGATGTTGAAGATGTAACAAGGTTCTATTCCTATTACTCCTTCATTAAAGATTTCAGCATACGTATTAAAAGGAAAGACAGGTCAAAGGCAGATAAGGATATAGTACGTTGCTTGGAGTTAGTTTGTTCAAAGCAAGGCTATTGCACACCCTTAGTTCCTGTCATTAAGCATACTGTGGGAGAGTTTGAGAAAGATGCGAAAAAGAAGCTTGGTAATAAGAGGGGATACAAATATAGTAGATGTGGATGTATGGCTAGTTTTAAGTGTGCATTTTTGAAAGATATTGGTTACTACGGTGTGACAAATTTTGTGGTCAAGCACAATCACCCATTGGCCATGGCAAAGGAAGTATAGTTCTTGAGTTCACACATGGGTGTTCTGGAGGAGGACATTTCTTAGGTTCAAGCACTGCGCAGTCTCCAAGTGCATATTAGTCATGCATACGAGTACATTGCAAGACAACATGGAGGATATAAGAAGGCTAGTTTCACACTGAAAGATCTGTGCAATATACTTTTGAGGAGGAAAGTAAAAGAAACCGATGGGTGTGATGCACAGACAGCAATTACATGGATTAATATGAAAAGTGGGCAAGATGTAGAATTTGTTGTCAGGCATACCGTAGATGTAGCAGGGAGATTTCGTAATTTACTTTGAAGGGACAGCAACTCAGGGGATTACACTGCTTTTGATGATGTTTTGATAATGGACAACACACACAAGACTAATAGGTACGGTCAGCCACTGGTTGTTATGGTTGGGGCTAGCAATCATTTCTCAATGTGTGTGTTTGGTTTTGGTTTATTTGTTAACGGGAAAGAGGAATCATATTTATGGCTTATGGAGCAGTTTTTGGAAGGAATGAAAGGCTTGCAGCTAGTGTCCATGTTGTTTGATGGAGACGAAGCAATGAGAAAAGTTTGGGTGAAGTTATGTCCCAGAGACATACTTAGAATATGTGTGTGGCACATTGGATGAAACATAGGTACAAATTTGAAGGGCAAGGAATTACAGACGACGATTGCCAAATTCATTCATTCATGCAAAACAGTGGAAGAGTGGGAAAGGGAATGGGTAAAGGTTGTTTCAAACAACTCCCTTGAAGATAATAGTTGGATAGAGAGCATATACGAAAAACGGTCTAGGTGGGGCGATTCCTACTTCAAAGGAAAATTTTACGGAGGTATGTGCAGCATATAGCGTTGGAAGACCATGAATGCAACCTTGAAAAAAAAGTGAAAAAATGCCACTACTTGAGTGAGATCCTGCCTCTTCTTGATGCAATTTTGGCTCGGTTCAGAATCAGGTTTGTGAGGGACAATTTTAGTGCCAAAAACACTATTAAGAAGTTCAATTTAGTCATGAAAGGTGTAGAGGAAGGTGCATGAAAGTTGTTTTCTGATGATATGAGGTGGTGCGATTCCTCGGCTTGTCTGAAACAGTATTCTACGTTCATCATTGTCTGCGAGATGAAAATCGTTGATCGGTCACCTTTACTAAAAGTGACAAGGATTCTTTAATTGAACAGGAGGGTGGTCATTACTTATGTTTGTGCGAACAATTTGAATCAGATGGAATCCCTTGCACTCACGTGTTATGTGTAATAAAGTATATGAAAGTGAGGACATATCCAACATCTCTTACTTGCAAAAGGTGGACCAAGTCTGCTGGAATATATTTGCAGCACCTGGTAAGGATGACACATACTCCAAGTTAGTAGAGATTTCTTGTTATTCCAGTATGATGGCTCTATTTAAGACGACATGTCATAATTTTAGTTTGAGCAATGAAGAATTTTCCGCTAGAATGGAAAATGTTGGCAAATTTTTGGAGCCATCTGCCCCTTACACGAATCATAGACGATATTTTTTGGAGCTTGTAGTTGATGAAAAATTTGTATGAGACCATGCGTATGTCAAGAGTAAGGGTATGGCTAGAAATGCAGATAATGGGTATATGAAGGACACCAATGGGGGTACACAGGAGAAGACTGGAGTACAGTGTGGGCTGTGTAAGATTTATGGTCACAGCTGTCTTAGATGTCCAATAAATGACCGAGGTGAGTACGTTGAATTGTCATCCCAAGGTTCAATTCCATCACAGTCTCAATCGAGGAATACCTAAGGAAATGCTACTCCATCAAGCTGTGGAAGCCAAGGTGATGCAGGCCGAGGGCATGGCCGATTTGTTTTGCCCAGTCAACCTAGTGACATGTGTGGAACCTATTCTAACAGACCCCAAGATGACTTAGAAAATTGCATTAATCTATCTCAGGGAACCAGCCATGTCCATGCACCAGATAATGTACAGGTTGACTTCAACTTCAGCAAAAGCACTGACCCTCATCCAATTCATTCCACAGAAATTTCTCATATCAGTAACCCTGATAACCTTGACTCGCCAAATATCGTTGATCAAGCATGGTACGACTTATGGGTTCTAGAAAATTGATTATACACAAGTTTTGGTCTACTATTTGCAATGTTCCCAGCAACCACCAAAAGCAGGTTTGGATGTTCAACAAATCACCCGCATTTTGTTTTGGTGTTTTTGTGATCTAAATACAGGTTTGGGAATTTTTTTTTCAGTGTGGAAGGGGTTTCTGGGCATCTGATGGTGATGTTTGAGAGTGGGTTTACGATGGAGACGGTGTTTGATGGAAGGAAGCTTGGTATTCAGCCTCACACTGTTTTTGGTGCTGGCTAATGGGGAGATTTTTATACTGGACTTCTAATAGAAAAATTTACAAGTTGTTTTCACGTCAAACACTGAGTGAGTGGATATGAAATTCTTTGTTTGCATTAACAAGTTACTCGTTTGAATTGATTCTGTGGTTGCATGTGTTGGTGTAATAAGTTTGATGGATTGATTTGGTTGTACAACTTCAGTTTACGCCTTATAATGTCATCTTACTTTGAAAGTAATGTGTTCTTGGGCAACCTTAGAACATAATGTGCTTTTTGAAATTATTTGTTCTTTGGCTAACACAGAACAATGAGTTTCCCTTATCTATTTGTCTAAATTTTGATGATTTCTTTAGTCTTGTTTATGCAAATGTATTGTTATACATACATTGGTAGTTTTGAGCCAAGTTCGCGTCGACTCCAGAAATTTTGTTAGCTGCAACTACCACATGACCAACGATGAAACTTGAATATATTGTCATTCTAATAATAACGATTAAAACTATAGATACCCTATTCAATATATCTATCGTTGCTTAATGAAATATAAAATTTGAATTAAAACTATAGATACCATGTCATAGTGAAATAAACAATTATATGATATGGCATCAATTAGATAAAATTGCAATAAAGCCTTCTTAATCGTCAATTGTGAAAAAGTAAATGATTGCAAACCATTTAGATTGTTTAAAATCATATTCAACATTTTCTTGTGAAAATAGTATTCATTATTTCCTGTTCGGCAATCTTAGTGCCGGCAATTGGAAACTTTTAATCGAAGTGGCATATATTGAGTCCTGTTTGGCAACTTTTCATACAAATTTTATATATGATAACTTTTAAGTATTTTCGATGCAAAATATAGAATTTTTTTTCAAAACCTTATAATTAGCAGTATAGATATAGATTTTCAAGTTGTTGTTAAACATTGTAAATTGTAGATATACACTATTCACTGCGTCTATCCTTGCTTAATGAATTATGAAATCTGAATTAAAACTATAGACATACTTGTGACGACCCGAACCAGAATCTGTTGTGTATTCGGCACGATTCTCGAGATTTGGTTATAGTCGCAGTTTTACGATATTGTGTGGTTTACCGATTTGATTCGCGACTATGTTTTCGGTCAAGAATTTGAGTTGGGTGTCTTCACAGAAATTGTAGAGTACGTGATTTGGAGCTTGTGGGTGGTTCCGGAAGATTTTTCCGATAACCGAGGAATATTTTATGATTATTTGAAGTTTCGGGTTCCGACGAGTTTATCCGATTGTTTCGTGGTTATCCGAATCATTTCGTATATTCATTTTGGACCGTCGATCGACCCGAGGCTCGAGTATTAATAGCGGAATAGTCGAGAATTGTCGTAAAAATTTCAGATTGAGCTTTGACTGTGTTGACTATCGTTGACTTTCTATATTTGGGAAGTTGACCTGCAGACCGAAAGGGAAAGTTTCCCGTTTGGTAGTCACCGTCCGACGACCTACTTTCCGGCCACCTCCGGCCACGGGAAAAGTATAATAAGCTTCCTTGCATGATTTCGAGTTGAGGGATGTGTGTGTTGATGTGAATTGGTGGGTTTTTAATTGAACCCGATTCGGGTAAGTTTGCCGGAATTCGCCCTTAACGGGGGAAGGTTTTCCGGTGAGCTTTGGTGGCCGAGGGGTGAGGGCTTTGACTCGCCTTGCCCCAAGGAAGCTTCCCATGTGGTTTATTTCGGAATTGGTTATGGATTGGCTCAAACCCGATTAGGTTTTTCCGGTGGGTTTTCCGTTCGGTTTTTGTCGGAATTCGAGGGGTTGTGGTTTGAATTGGCCTGTGAGGTAGTAGAGGAATTGGTTCGAAATGTCGAGACCTTGAAATCTGGAAGGTTTCGCCGTGGTCAACGGCGAGGAAAAGTCAACTTTTCAGATTTCGACAATTTTAATGTCATTTTACTCGTAATCGCGCCCTGGTTATCGTACAGAGGTTTTCGGGTTGATTTGGTTAGCCGATTTTCAGTCGAGGTTTCGAGTGGCGGTTTCGGGATTTCCGTAATTCATTTTGTACTGCATTTCGTATTTCCGGGAAAGGTTGGTTTCCGTGCATCAGTACAGTGTTATGGACTATGATTTTGATCAGTTGTGTTTTATGAATTTATTCAGGAGATCGAGATCGAGATCGGGATCGTGATCGTGCTTCTGGCGAGGGATCTTCCGCCGGGCCACGAGATTAGAGCGAGTATGCTTTTTGCTCACCTATGAGTGGACAATTTCTTTTCACGGAAATCTTGCGAGTCATTTATATGATCTATGAACTTGAGCATGCGTATGAGATTTCAGATTATATGAGCATGTGTTTTACGATTATACTTATACGGATATACGTATACGAGTATACATACACTTATATGCTGTATCTTGCATTTGCATCGAACTGTTTATGATTTGATTTTCACAGAGTACAGTTTCAGTTACGTTGTTGTATCGATACACTGCATCCTGGCTGATCCCCGAGGATGTTACCGGCTGGAATCACGTGTGGGCTAGGGATCCCGTGGTTCTATCGATCTGTGAGATTTTTACTTGCATGCTCAGTACGCTGGAGGAGTATGATCTTTACCTCGCGTATTTTATTATTTTATTTACCTGGACTCGCATATGTTATTTTAAACATATATATATCAACTGGTGAAAGACATTTATTTTCGTCCACTCACTCTAACGTGTTTATTGTCTTTCCCCTGGGCTTTTCGGTTTCCGTGCCCAGTTTGCAGTTCGGATTCTGTTGTGTCACGTCGCGGTTTGGAGGCTAGTGATCAGAGTCACCTGTGTTTTCCAGTAGGTTCTTGTTTCGCCTACTGATGTACATATTGTATATGTTTTACTTTAGAGGTCGCTCTGATACATTCTGATACATGTTTATACGGATTTTCTCATATATATATATACATATATACTACAGTACTATTTACTGTTTATGATTCATATTGATGTTGAGAAATCCGGATGGGATTGGTGCCCACGGTTTGGCTTTTGTGGCATAGGATGAAGTGTTTTTTTCTGGGTGCAGGATATGGTAATTCCATGTTAGTAACGAAACTCTGCCGAAATTTTGAAAAATTTTTGTTGGTTCGTATTTTCGAAAGTGTTTGGTTCCGGTTTAGGTAACTGAATCGGGATTGGGTCCTTTCAGCTTGGTATCAGAGCATTAGGTTGTCAGATTCTGTAGACTCTTGTAGTTGTGATGCTTAGGGTATTTGAGTTGATACAGCATGACTGGAGTGATGACCCGACTGGCCAGCGGTACTCATCAATACTTCGGGTGTTGTGTGTCCTCAAATATCTGCGGTTTCATGATTACGTTCTTTCTGCTTGTACCTAATGCTTGTCTTGTATCAGTAGGATGCCTCCTCGACGTGGTCCCCGTGTTGATCGGGATGATGATCCTGATGAGGATCGCCGAACGCGCGACTTGCTTATGCGAGTGCTGCATTTGGAAAAGCGTTTTGACCCTGTGGTCAAGGCTCGCACTGCAGGTGCTACTGTGTTTTCAGGTTCAGTTGATCCAGAGATATGCGAGGCATGGTTGGTTCAGATTGAACGTGTTTGTGAGCGTCTGCAGTTTACTCCTGAGCAGATGACAGTAGCCGCAGTTGGTTTACTTGAGGGTGATGCATACTTTTGGTGGGTCAGCACCGACAGGGTTCCTGTGGATACTCTGTGGACATTGTTTCGTGATTTATTTATGCGGAGGTATTTTAATCAGGCTACCCAGCAGCGCAAGTACGAGGAGTTCACGAACTTGAGGCAGGGCAGTTTGTCTGTACTTGAGTATCGGGATCGGTTTACCCGTTTGTCTCGTTTTGCGCGGGATATGGTGGCTACTGAGGAAGCCAAGTGTCGTAGATTTGAGCTGGGATTGAATCTGAACATCAAGGCGACACTGACTACGATGCCTCGTAACAACTTTGACGAGTTTGTTAGTGCTGCACTCCGAGGCGAGGATATTGAGCAGGAGAGACAGCAGAGGTACCAGCCGAGGTGATTTGAGGAAGGTGGACCGAGTCAGGGGCCTTCGAAGAGGCAGAGTTCTGATACTTCCGGTTCAGCTTCATCCTCAGGTGGTGGATCTTATCATTCACCAGTTGGTATACCGAGGCAGAGATCTAGATGGAGGAGAGATCGACCGCGGCGACCACAGGCTAGTGTTGATTCTAGCGGTTCTAGTATTCCTCGGCGTACTGGTGGCACATTTTCTGTTCCGAGAGACTATCCGTTGTGTATCCTCTGCAACAAGCATCACCTTGGACCATGTCAGCGGGGTCCTGTCATTTGTTATCGTTGTGGCCAGGTGGGTTACTATTCGAGGGAGTGTCCTCAGTGGTATGGTGCTGGTGATCAGGCGGCTCAGAGTTCTGGAGCTGAGCGAGGTTCCCCTACGGGTACTCGACCAGCACAGTTTACAGGTCAGGACAGACAGCAGGGATAGCCCCAGCGAGGACAACCAGCCGGACAGGCGAGAGTTCATGCTATGACTCTACGTGAGGGTAGAGCATCACCGGAGGTCGTTATCGGTACGTTACATGTTTTTGGTATTCCTGTACTTGCATTGTTAGATCCGGGCGCTACACATTCATTCATATCATTTAGACTATCAACATTGGCTACGGTACCTGCATCTCCACTTCCGGGGTTGTGGAGAGTGTTGTATCCGTCAGGTGAGGTTGTGAGCATCGGTTGGGTTTACAGAGATTGTGAGGTGTTTATTGATGGCCATGGTTTAGCCGCTGATCTGTTAATGCTTGATATTGTGGACTTTGATCTGATCTTGGGTATGGACTTCCTAGAGTCGCATTGGGCCATGTTTGATTTCCACAGGAAGGAGGTCGCGTTTCGACGGCCAGGGCTACCTGAAATACTGTTTCGTGGCGAGAAGAACACTTCACTACCGTGCTTGATTTCCGCGATAAGGGCGGACTGGTTGATGAAGAAGGGTTGTGTTGCATACTTAGCCCATATTGTGGACACTACAGCTGCAGTGTCAGATCTTGGTAGTATTGAGGTTGTGTCTAAGTTTCCGGATGTGTTTCCAGCGGAGTTACCTGGTATACCCCCTGTACGGGAGATTGATTTTACTATTGAGTTATTGCCGGGTACTGGACCGATTTCCCAGACACCGTACCGGATGGCGCCTGCGGAGTTGAAGGAGTTACAGATTCAGCTCCAGGAGTTGTTAGAGAAGGGATTCATTCGACCGAGTGTTTCTTCGTGGGGTGCTCCAGTGTTGTTTGTGTGGAAGAAGGACGGGTCCATGTGGTTGTGCATAGACTATCGGAAGCTGAATTAGGTTACAGTGAGGAACAAGTATCCGTTGCCGCGGATTGAGGACTTGTTCGATCAGCTAAAGGGAGCAGCAGTCTTTTCAAAGATTGACCTTCGATCCGGATATCACCAGTTGAGGATCCGAGACTCAGATGTATCCAGGACAACATTTAGGACGCGGTATGGGCACTATGAGTTTTTGGTTATGTCATTTGGGTTGACCAACTCCCCCGCAGCTTTCATGGACTTGATGAATCGAGTGTTCAGGCGATTCCTGGACAAGTTCGTGATTGTATTCATTGACGATATCCTGATTTATTCGAAGAGTGTGGGCCAGCACAAGAAGCACTTGCGAGCAGTGTTGCGGACTTTGCGGGACCATCAGTTATTCGCGAAGTTTAGCAAGTGTGAGTTCTGGTTAGATAGTGTGAAGTTTCTGGGCCATGTGATTTCGGCTGAGGGAGTCAGTGTTGATCCTGACAAGATCGAGGCCGTGCTGAATTGGAGTAGACCCACTACTGTGCCAGAGATCCGTAGTTTCTTGGGGTTAGCAGGCTATTACCGACGGTTTGTTCAGGATTTCTCCCGGATTGCTACACCACTGACCAGATTGACGAAGAAAGGCGTCAAGTTTGAGTGGTCTGATGCGTGCGAGGAGAGTTATTTGCTCCTGAAGGAGAGATTGACTACCGCACCGGTTCTGACATTGCCAGACGACAGTGGTGAGTTTGTTGTATACAGTGACGCGTCAAAGTTGGGCCTTGGCTGTGTATTGATGCAGCATGTTAGAGTCTTGGCATATGGTTCCAGACAGCTGAAACCGCACGAGGTCAACTATCCGACGTATGATTTGGAGTTAGCCGCTATTGTGTTAGCGTTGAAGAGTTGACGACATTATCTGTATGGTGCTCAGTGTAAGATTTTCACTGACCACAAGAGTCTCACCTATTTGCGGACGCAGCCGGATCTAAACATGAGGCAGCGCCGATGGATGAAGTTGATCAACGATTACGATTGCACATTTGAGTACCATCCAGGGAAGGCCAATGTTGTAGCAGATGCACTTAGCCGGAAATCTGGAGCCTCCTTGTTTCACATGTGTGTGGCCAGAGTTTCGATGTTAGCCGAGCTTCGAGCTACAGGTGCTGTGTTTGGATATGATGATGATGGAGCTTTGTTGGCCAGTTTTCAGGTTCGACCCGTACTGGTTGATCAGGTACGAGAGGCACAGGATTAAGATCCTTACTTACTGGGCAAGAAGACCATGATACGGAATGGTGTGCCTACAGAGTTCCGATTGAGCGACGACGGTACGTTGTTGTTCAGAGGCAGATTATGTGTACCCAGAGACGGGGACTTGAAGAAGGAGATTCTGGACGAGGCCCACAGTTCAGCGTATGCGATGCATCCCGGAGGTACGAAGATGTTTCGTACACTTCGAGCGTACTATTGGTGGCGCAACATGAAGCGGGAGATTGCCGTGTACGTGAGTCGACGTTTGATTTGTCAGTAGGTGAAGGCGGAAAGACAGAAACCTGCAGGGAAATTACAGCCACTTGAGATTCCGGTTTGGAAGTGGGAGCATATCACGATGGATTTCGTCTATCAGTTGTCGCGTACTTCGGCGGGCAACACAGGCATTTGGGTTATTGTTGACCGATTGATGAAATCTGCACACTTTCTTGCACTTCCAGGGAAGATTTCAGTGGGCAGATTAGCCAAGTTGTACTTATCCGAGATTGTTCTCTTGCATGGTGTGCCTGTGTCCATTGTTTCTGACCGTGATAGTCAGTTCACTTCTGAGTTTTGGCAGGCGTTGCAGCGAGCGTTGGGTATGAGGTTGCGATTTAGTACAGCTTTCCATCCTCAGACTGACAGGCAGTCCGAGCGGACCATTCAGACTCTTGAGGATATGCTGAGATCGTGTGTGTTGCAGTTCCGTGGGAACTGGGATCAGCAGTTACACTTGATTGAGTTCACCTACAACAACAGCTATCAGGCCAGTATTGAGATGGCACCGTACGAGGCTCTGTACGGAAAGCAGTGTCGCACTCCATTGTGTTGGAGTGAGGTGGGCGAGCATTGGCTTATTGGTCCAGATTTGGTGAAAACCACGATGGAGGACATACAGGTTATCCGGGATCGACTGAAGATCGCCCAGGATCGGCAGAAGAGTTACGCAGATGTGAGGAGGAAGAGTTTAGAGTTTGAGGTTGGTGATTGGGTCTTCCTGAAACTATCTCCGTGGAGGGGAGTTGTGCGTTTCGGGAAGCGTGGCAAGCTTCAACCGCGGTACATTGGTCCGTATGAGATTACGGAGAGGGTTGGAGCTGTTGCTTACAGACTTGAGTTACCGGCTGAGATGGCTCATGTGCATGATGTCTTCCATGTTTCGATGTTGCGGAAGTACATCTCAGATCCTTCAGATGTGTTAGCCCCACAACAGTTGCCGATCAGAGAGGATTTATCGTATGTTGAGGAACCAGTGCAGATTCTCGATCGTCGTGAGCAGGAGTTGAGGCACCGTGTGATTCCGCTGGTGAAGGTCTTGTGGCAGAACCACTCAGTTGAGGAGGCCACCTGGGAGACCGAGCAGCGTATGCAGGAGCAGTATCCTCATCTGTTCACTTGACAGGTACGTAAATTTCGAGGTCGAAATTTCTTTAAAGTGGGTAGATTTGTGACGACCCGAACCAGAATCTGTTGTGTATTCGGCACGATTCTCGAGATTTGGTTATAGTCGCAGTTTTACGATATTGTGTGGTTTACCGATTTGATTCGCGACTATGTTTTTGGTCAAGAATTTGAGTTGGGTGTCTTCACAGAAATTGTAGAGTACGTGATTTCGAACTTGTGCGCAGTTCCGGAAGATTTTTCCGATAACAGAGGAATATTTTATGATTATTTGAAGTTTCGGGTTCCGACGAGTTTATCCGATTGTTTCGTGGTTATCCGAATCATTTCGTATATTCATTTCAGACCGTCGATCGACCCGAGGCTCGAGTATTAATAGCGGAATAGTCGAGAATTGTCGTAAAAATTTCAGATTGAGCTTTGACTGTGTTGACTATCGTTGACTTTCTATATTTGGGAAGTTGACCTGCAGACCGAAAGGGAAAGTTTCCCGTTTGGTAGTCACCGTCCGACGACCTACTTTCCGGCCACCTCCGGCCACGAGACAGGTATAATAAGCTTCCTTGCATGATTTCAAGTTGAGTGATGTGTGTGTTGATGTGAATTGGTGGGTTTTTAATTGAACCCGATTCGGGTAAATTTGCTGGAATTCGCCCTTAACGGGGGAAGGTTTTCCGGTGAGCTTTGGTGGCCGAGGGGTGAGGGCTTTGACTCGCCTTGCCCCAAGGAAGCTTCCCATGTGGTTTATTTCGGAATTGGTTATGGATTGGTTCAAACCCGATTAGCTAGGTTTTTCCGGTGGGTTTTCCGTTCGGTTTTTGCCGGAATTCGAGGGGTTGTGGTTTGAATTGGCCTGTGAGGTAGTACAGGAATTGGTTCGAAATGTCGAGACCTTGAAATTTGGAAGGTTTCGCCGTGGGATTTCACCGTTGACGGCGCGCCGCCGCTGGCAGCGGCGGTCAACGGCGAGGAAAAGTCAACTTTTCAGATTTCGACAATTTTAATGTCATTTTTCTCGTAATCGCGCCCTGGTTATCGTACAGAGGTTTTCGGGTTGATTTGGTTAGCCGATTTTCAGTCGAGGTTTCGAGTGGGGGTTTCGGGATTTCCGTAATTCATTTTGTACTGCATTTCGTATTTCCGGGAACGGTTGGTTTCCGTGCATCAGTACAGTGTTGTGGACTATGATTTTGATCAGTTGTGTTTTATGAATTTATTCAGGAGATCGAGATCGAGATCGGGATCGTGATCGTGCTTCTAGCGAGGGATCTTCCGCCGGGCCACGAGATTAGAGCGAGTATGCTTTTTGCTCACCTATGAGTGGACAATTTCTTTTCACGGAAATCTTGCGAGTCATTTATATGATCTATGAACTTGAGCATGCGTATGAGATTTCAGATTATATGAGCATGTGTTTTACGATTATACTTATACGGATATACGTATACGAGTATACATACACTTATATGCTGTATCTTGCATTTGCATCGAACTGTTTATGATTTGATTTTCACAGAGTACAGTTTCAGTTACGTTGTTGTATCGATACACTGCATCCCGGCTGATCCCCGAGGATGTTACCGGCTGGAATCACGTGTGGGCTAGGGACCCCGTGGTTCTATTTGTGAGATTTTTACTTGCATGCTCAGTACGCTGGAGGAGTATGATTTTTATCTCGCGTATTTTATTATTTTATTTACCTGGACTCGCATATGTTATTTTAAACATATATATATCAACTGGTGAAAGACATTTATTTTCGTCCACTCACTCTAACGTGTTTATTGTCTTTCCCCTGGGCTTTTCGGTTTCCGTGCCCAGTTTGCAGTTCGGATTCTGCTGTGTCACGTCGCGGTTTGGAGGCTAGTGATCAGAGTCACCTGTGATTTCCAGTAGGTTCTTGTTTCGCCTACTGATGTACATATTGTATATGTTTTACTTTAGAGATCGCTCTGATACATTCTGATACATGTTTATACGGATTTTCTCGGATATATATACATATATACTACAGTACTATTTACTGTTTATGATTCATATTGATGTTGAGAAATCCGGATGGGATTGGTGCCCACGGTTTGGCTTTTGTGGCATAGGATGAAGTGTTATTTTCTGGGTGCAGGATATGGTAATTCCACGTTAGTAACGAAACTCTGCCGAAATTTTGAAAATTTTTTGTTGGTTCGTATTTTCGAAATTGTTTGGTTCCGGTTTAAGTAACTGAATCGGGATTGGGTTGATTTTCACGGTGACGATGCCAGCATTTTCGGGGGAGTTGGATGTCGAGTTTAAGGGGGTTTTGAAGCTCAAGGGGAGACGAGGTGAACGGGACATGTCTCGGTCCTTGCCGTGGCCAAAAACCAGCGGACAAAGGAAATGAATTTTTAGCTGGAATTTCAGTTTTCCAATGATTTGGAGGTTTTCTGGTTTGATTTTATGTTTTGTTCTTCTTGAATGTTGTTGGGCTTGTTGAGATGAACAATTTGATGTGTAGGTTGCTCGGTTTGGTGTCGATGGAATTCTGGCAGCCGTCAGCGGTGGTGCGTGGCCCCACGCACCGCCATGCGCGGCAGAGTTTGAGTGAGGTGGAATTTTTTGCAAAACTTTATGGTGAGATTTTTGAAAGAATCTGGACTTGATTAATTTAGATGGGCATTTAATCGGATAATAATTAATTGGTTTGACGATATTATTAACAGACGATCTGACTTTTGATTTAAATTCGAGTCGCTCGATATTTGAGATTTATGTTGCGACTCTAAAATTTATTTATAGTGAAGAAATGCAAGGAACTGAAATCTGAATTTGATTAAGTTTGGTTTTAGTCAAAAAATACATTACTCAAGAATGCGAGATTCTTGACATTATTGCTCGTAGAATTGCGAGCTTAGCTATTCAATATTGACGAGTAGATATTAATTATAATTGTGATTTCAGGATTACGAGTTAGCAAGCTCTATCGGATGATTATTGCGCCGATTACCAGGTTACGACTTTATGAATATTCCGGCATAATACGGTGAGTGGACTTTTGTTTTCCACAGTCGTTTGCGAGTTCAGGGATTTATATTCACACTGTACTTTTAGTTTACAAATTATAGTTTCCAGTTTATAGTATATTTTAGACCAGATTAAATTTGAAGGTTTTTTCTTGTGATGGATTATAGGCTAGCTTCATCGATGCGCTGACTATTTGGCTGATCATTGGATAGTCCCTAGTTAGCAAAACATTGTACCGGTGGGGTGTATGTTATGCTGCATAGATTAAATTGTTTCAGCTTAATCTCAAATATAGGTTTACGAGGTTTACAGGTGTACATGGAGGTTAGTAGCAAATGAGTATGATTTGAAATTTGTATGTTGTATGATATCCAAATTTCCCCTTGACGTTATTTGGAGTATCCTATTGATAACTCTGCGTTTATCAAGTGCAAAAGTATATAAGGATTTTATCCACAAGTGCGAGTTCGGGCCAGGGTTATGCTTGGCACAATGATTTAATTTATTTCTTTCAGCTTTATAAAATTTGAATTTCTAATGCTGCATGTTATCGAGAACTGTTGCATTTCTTGGATTCACAGTACTCTGATCTTTTGATTAATTTTTATAAGTTGATGATCCTGTGTCTGAGGAATTATAATATATACGATGGTACAACATGGAAGGTTACAGCAATTTGATTATTCAATCAAGATGATTCTCTGGTATGAATATCACGTCCCTATATTATATTATTTTCTATGGACTAATTGTGTTGCCATGCATATATATGTATTGGTGGCCTATGCCTAATTTCTTTGAGCCTGTAGGCTCGTGTCTGCAGCAGTCATGTTCTTGTGTGAGCCATATGAGTGAATCGTTGAGGTGCTGGTTGTTAGGTGCTTAGTTTTCAATTCGAGTATTTGAGCTCCGGATATGATCGAGCAAATGCTGAGGTTCGTGTTATGCATTGTTGGTTGTTCTGACTACGGAAATACTAGATATTATTGACTTAATAGTGACGACTATTCAAGAACTTCAGATGGAATGCTGAGTTTATATCTCCAATTTGTAATAAATTGCGATGTCAGTTTGACTTCCTCGTTCTTGCCCATGGTTTGGGTTTATTTGAGGCTTACTACGAATGTTTTCTTTTTAGCCTCTTTATAGTTATATGGATATTTGTTTGGGTAGTATGTTTTTTGGGAGTGATGAATTGTGGAGATTCATGGTTTGTGTAATCAATATGATTTGTGAATTCAGTCAGGTAAGAGTTATTTATGTTTTGTATATAGCTATGTTTTTTTGTAAGTACTCTGATTGGAATGTGGAACCCACCGTTTATATTCTTGAGTTGAGATTATTTGAATACTTTCATTATACATGTTTTTGGGTTCCTTACGTTTTAGAAGAGACTATGCCCAATTTTTTGTAAACAATTTCGAAAACGGTATAAAGTTGGAAGTTCATTGCAGATCTGCCTCGTACCTATATTTATTGTGATTCTAAACGGGTTTGTTGGGTCCTCTGTTTATGGTTTTGGTGATTTTAGTATCCACCTTATGGTGAGTGTCCATGATTAGACATCTTAGTTAGTTTCCGATGCTCGGTTATGATGGCGATTTGTGTGCCACATCTATGTTGGAACCGCACCACTACCCATGTAGCTTACTTTGTGGGACCTTGGTCTGTGCAATTTTTTTGGGGCAAGTTTGGCCGATAGAGTTAGAGTATGTTGGTAAATTAGGCCATTAGTTTCGGCATGGGCAGCGGAAGCTTTTAAGTATGCACATTATTCATTTGGAATTCTGTCGCTCTTGGTAGCATAATTATTTTCAATGGTTGTTGTGACTTCAAATGTAATGAGCGTGACATGTTGATGAAATGTTAGTTTAATAACAAGTTTTTGAATCATTTTGTTACATGCGGTTATTCTTATGAGCTTGAAGTCACTAGCTAGAACGTTTATGTGTAAATTTCGGCAAAATTTTTGTAACGGAGGTAGATTGTTACGATCCGGAACATCATTATAGGATAGTCGGCACTTATGTGGTTAGTCGCTAATTAATTACATTAATCATCGATGGTAATTAGTCTTTATCATCGGTAACTTTCGCTGGCATTTCGTTGAAATTTTATCGAATTTAGTTTTTCAAGAAATTTCTTTAGATAAAGTTGTAGAGTTTGTCGATACGAGTTCGTGACCACACCAAGTGTTGAAATCGGAGTTACGACGAAAAACTTATGGTCAGCGGAAATTTTTCGAAAATATCAGAAAACATTTTATCGCAAAATTGTTGGTATAAATACGGGTTTCCATATTGAAAAAGTCAAAAGTTTCCTTTTTTGGCAACTGGGTTGACCCCGCGTTGACCGAGTTCCTTGACCCAGAATCGCCGCTTAAGGCGACGGTGACGGCGTGACGGTTTCCGGCAACCTCCGGCCGTGATTTTTGGTGGAAAAGGTTGGGTTTCCTCTCCTCTGTTGTTTGGTGCATGCATCTTTGACGTTGGTTGCCGGAGGAGAAAGAATCGAGGCTGAGAAACTGGTGATTTCTAGGTTGATTTTCACGGCGGGGGTGGTGGCATTTGTGGCAGCGTTGGACGTCGAGGTTAAGGGGTTTTTAAAGCCCAAGAGGAGAGGAGTTGAACGGGAAATGCAAGGAACTGAATTCTGAATTTGATTAAGTTCGTTTTTAGTCAGAAAATACGTTATTTAAGAATGCGAGATTCTCGACATTATTGCTCGTAGGATTGCGAGTTTAGCTATTCAATATCGACAAGTAGATATTAATTATAATCGTGATTTCAGGATGACGAGTTAGCGGGCCATGTCGGATGATTATTGCGCCGATTAGCAGGTTACGACTTTATGAATATCCCGACATAGTACGGTGAGCAGACTTTTATTTTTCACAGTCGGTTGCGAGTTCATTGATTTATATTCACATTGTACTTTTAGTCTACAGATTATAGTTTCCAATATATTTTAGACCAGATTAAATTTGGAGGTTTTTTCTTGTGATGGCTTATAAGCTAGCTACATCGATGCGCTGACTATTCGGCTGATCACCGGAAAGTCTCTGGTTAGGGGAGGTCAGGTTTCCTCTTCGGACCCGTCAAAAGTGGTCAGGTTTCCTTGTCTGACCCATCACCTTTTTTGCTATTTGTTGTAACTACCAATCAAGAGAGGTCAGGATACCTCGTCTGGCCCATTAATCTATTCATCGTAGCTACTAGTCAGGGGAGGTCAGGAGTCCTCGTCTTACTACCTCCATAATTTTTACAGTTTTATAATTGTTGAACTCACAGGTTTTTATAGAAATTGGTGGAAAGGCATAGTTAGAATATTTTATTGTTTTACACTGATTGTGAGTTTTTGTCCACTCACACTAACATATTCATGTTTTTATCTACCTTTTCATGCCCAGGTTGTAGTACTTCTCCTAAGTTGGATTTCGATCCCTAGAGGGTTTAAGTTCACCGGATTATCATACCTTCCTGTAGGTTTCTGCCCATTAGTAGTGTATTTTCTTATGTTTTATTCTGCTCCTAGAAGTCGCTTTGGACACTAGTGTTATGAATGTTTTTCAATGCTGCTTGTAAATTGTTAGTATTGCTGGTTTGTAATTTTTTTGTTCCTGTATTATTATTCCAGCATTTTATTTATTTTACTTTCTGGACTTTATTGAGAAATCTGGATGGACATCAGTGGTCCACAGTATTATTTGTGAGAAATCCGAAGTGTGATTTTCTTGCAGGTTTCTGGTAGTCCACTTCATAGAGGAAACTATGTCAAAATTTTTATAGAAATGCGTAGTTTAAGTCTTGTTGTTAGGGCATGATCCTAGATTAGTAGTTAATTTAGGGTTGGGTCATTTCATAAACATTCTTGGAGATGCTTCATTTTTCTTTTGAGACTTGTTTTCTCTTATTTTCATTTGGTCTTTAGAGACTGATACTTCTCTTGCAAGATAGATTTTGTCTCCTCACTTTTTGATAACTCATTAGTAAAAGTTTCAATTTTAGTGAGCATAGACTTTGAGGCAGCTCCTAACTGATAATATTTATTATGTACTAACTCATCGGAGTCATCATCCTCAAAGGACTCATCCAAGTTGACAAACGCAATAAAAGCAACAGTTTTATCTTCATTATCAGATTGAGGATCAGAATCACTGTCACTCCAAGATGCCTTAAGTGCTTGGGCAGACTTTCCCTTTCGATTAGCACAATCATCTGCTTTGTGTTCAATTCCTTTATACTCAAAACATCTAGGATTATCATCTAATTTTTGAGTGGTTTTGAACTTATGACCCTTATCATTTAAGTGATCATTATTCCTAGGATTTCTGGAGGAAGAACCCTTAGAGAAGTTTTTGGAAGAAGAGAAAGATCTACGTTTCTTGAGAAATTTTCAACCTGCTTCGTTAAGAAGGAAAATTCCTCTAACAAATCATCTTCATGATCCTCAACTTTTTTTTAATAGTCGATAAAATCTATTAATAAGAAAAACAAGTACAACCGATATTGGAATCCGATGAATGAAAAAATAAATACATGAAGCGAAGACTAAAAAACTGAAGCCATACTAAAGTTGGAGTTTGAAAATTGCTGGAAACATTCATTAGGGGCGGTCGGATACTAGCTCACAAGGGAGAGGTTGGCCGCGGGACTGGCCATTTTTGCTCCTAATGTTTGAGGAGCTTATGAGACTAGAAATTCTTCAACTACCTCCGCATACTTCCATAGTTGTTACAATCTCAGCGTGGGTTGTTAATAGTCCTATCAGCTTAGGGCACCATCTTGTTATGAATGGTCTCATCAAACTCAATAAAATGTAAGGGAACCAGAGCCTAGGATTATAGGCCAAAAACTAATCCATTAGTCTCCTCCAAAATAAGTGAATCCAAGCCTAAGGTGAGAAGGCCCAGTCAAAAGGGGGGACCCAACCAAGGCAACCAGGTCTGTTGACCAAACCCAACAAAACTTGACCAAACCCTAGGTGTCCTCTCACACATTCCCCACCGCCACCCTCCATTACCAAAATCTTGAGGCATCGATCTTGCCTTCGATTTATTGCAGGCCGACCAGTACCATACCAAAAACCGATCCGCCACTTCGCCACCCAGTACAGCGACCTTTAAGACCCTCGTGAAGACATCTGGGATTCCCACCAGTCACGACCCTGACCACTGGGAATAAACCAAGGCCTTCCTCTACTGCGTCGGTGCTCCAAACCCACAGATCTGGTCTCCATATACCAACACCAGAGAACAACCTAGGTGCTATGAAAGTCAATAGGACAGAAGAAGAAGAAGAAGAAGAAGAAGAAGAAGAAGAAGAAGAAGAAGAAGAAGAAGAAGAAGAAGAAGAAGATGTGACGACTCGGATCAGAATCAGAAGTGTAATCAGCTTAATTCGTGAGTTAGCGCGTAATCGCAGATTTCCGATAACTGATTGAATCGCCATACTTGATCGCGACATATTTATTGGCCGAGAATTTGAGTTGAGTCTCTTCTCAAGAGTTGTTGTACACGTGATTTCGAGTTCGTGGACGGTTCCGGATTATTATTTGGACGACCGAGTAATATAATATGAATATTTGAAATTTCAGAATACTGTCGAGTTTATCCATTTGTGTTCGAGTCTATCCGAATTGTGATTGTGATCCGTTTTGGACCGTTGATCGACCCGAAGCGTAAATGGAATGGTTATTGACTTGATTTGCGAGTTTCGCGATTTGTCGTGATTTCGACATAATCTGCTAATATGGCGGCTTCCTCAACGACTAAATTATCGGGCGAGAATTTGATTTGGGATCCTTCGTGAAAGTTGTAGAGAATTTAATTTTGGGCTCGTGGGAACTTCCAGAGGATTATTCTGAGTTACAAGGATTAAGTTATGAATATTTTCCACCGTTGATCATTTGATCGGATAAGCTTGTGATGGGTTGAACCGTTGACTTTTTATCGGATTTGTCGAAGTGTTTGACTTCGGGTGGAAATTGAAGAACTTGTCGAGATAAGTTTGCTGACGAGAATTGTTGGAAACGGATTTACGATGCGAAAGTTACGGGTATTCGAAGTTTGTCGTAAAATTAATTATGGTAATTTCCGAAATGGGAAAGTATTTAAACTGGGCTTCTATTTTGGGAAAGTCAAACTAACATTTATGGAGTTGACTGAGTCAACTCAGCTGGGAGGAGGAGGTGCGACGGGAAGCTCGGCCTGCCGGCGGCGAGCTGTCGTCCGGCCACCCCAGGGCTCCGGGTTGGTCCCGTTCTACTCGCCTCGACTTCCCCCTCACCGTTCCGACCACCGTTCACGGCGAGGACGCCGGAGGAGGGAGTTATACCGGTTGGAAATTGAAGATTTTTTGGGGTTTTTAGTCGTTCCTTTTCTGGCCAAATTGAGCTACTTGAAGCACTGGGCTTTGAAGCCCTCATCACCACGAAGCTACCCATATAGGTATAGTGCTCCAATTCGTTTTGTACATGGAGAATTGATCGATTAAAGTTTGAGTGAGGATTCGGTTTTGCTTGAAATTGGACTAGTTAAAGTCAAAATTGATCTTTGGTGTATTTATGGAAGTTGTTTGTTGGATGATTTTGAGTGGAATAGGTCTTGGTTCGCCAGAGAATTTCAAGGTTGCGTGGCGCCGCCGCCGCCGGCGGTGGTCAACGGTGGTCCTCCGGTCAAAGTTGACTTTTTGGGGTTTTCGACGAGTTGTATGTCATTTCGCTCGGAATCGCGCCCCAATCGCAGTGGTGAGGTTTTTTTTTTCAATTTGAGCATCGAAAATTATAGCGAGGTTTTGTGGTGTGATTATTGGATTTTCGACAATTCGTCGTTATTGAATTTTATGTTTCCGGGAACGGTTGTTTCTCGTGATATGATTTGAGGTACCGAATTATGATTTTGAGAAATGGATTTTATGATCATTCAGGGGTTCGTGATCGTTCGTTTGGCGAGGAATTTTCCGCCGGATCATGGGATTAACGCGAATTGCATTACGCTCATCTGTGAGTGGACATTTCTGTTCACGGATTGATTGCGAGTCTTTTATATATGTTTTACGAGCATGAGCATGCAGTTATGATCATGATTTAAATGAGCATATGATTTACGATTATGCATTTACGAATATGCATCTATGAATATACATACATATATATATATATTATGTTTTATGCATGTGCATAGAAAGGATTTATGATTTGGTTTACACAGAGTACAGTCTCAGTTATTAGGGTTGTATCGATACACATTGGCTTCTCGGCTGATCCCCGAGTACGCTCCGGGGGGACAGATATCCTGACCCGAGGCCTTTCTGGCTTGGAATCACGTGTGGGTCTGGGATCCCGTGATTCAGACTGTACTAGCGCGAGGGAGTCCATGAGTGACCCTGCGGTATTTGTGATGCATGCTCTGTACGTGAGTGGAGTCAGCGTCTCCTCGTGTACCATTTGATTTTTATACATTTAGACTCGCATATGTTTTTATAACATATATTATTTGGCGAAAGACATTTATTTTCATCCACTCACTCTAACGGTTTATATGTCTTTCCCCTGGGTTTTTCGGTTTTCGTGCCCAATTTGCAGTTCAGATTCTAGTGTCGCACGTCGTGGTTGGAGGCATAGTATTCGAGCGATGTTTCTTTTATGGTAGGTTCTTAGTTTGGACTACTATTTGTATATATATACTAGAAGTCGCTCTGAGCATTCTGATGTATACTTTTATACGATTTTTCCCCGGATTTCGGTAAAGTATAGTTATATTTATTACTTTACATTACTGTTATGATATTGAGAAATCCGGATGGGTTTGGTGCCCACGGTTTGATTTTTGTGGCATAGGATGAAGTGTATTTTCCGGGTGCAGGTAATGGCAATTCCGCATTAGTAGCATTACTCTGCCGAAATTTTGATGGTTTTTGTTGGTTCGTGTTTTCAGAAGGGGTTTGATTCCGGTTTAGGAAACTAAATCGGGGTTGGGTCCTTTCAGAAGAAGAAAGAGAAAATGATTTCTCAGGAGTGCGTTATGAGTAAGCTCACGCTTGGGATCAAATATAGCGATAGTGACGGCGCCGATGCTAGATGATTAGTTGATCTCGCGAGTCATGATGTCGTAGGACTCGAAGCACAAGGGTTTTTGGCTAACCTAATCTCCTACCCTTTTCTTCTTCTTTAACTGTACTCAAGGCAATCGTTTTCTCCTTCTTCGACTTCCTTCTCTTAGACTCAAAAAGTTTTTAGATTACCCAGTAACTCATCAAGAGAACATGTATCCAAGTCTTGAGCTTTCTCTATAGCAATTTGTTTTGTTTCAAAGCTAGGACGTAGTGCTCTAAGAAATTTCTTTAAAATTCTGTGAGGAGCTAGTGTATCACCTAGACCTTGACACTGATTAGTTATAGTGAGTAAATAACTATGGAAGTCATCGATGGATTCATCCTCACGTATAGTCAATTCTTTGAACTCAAGGATTAGACTTTGAAGTCTTTGAGCTCTTACCCTAGAGTTCTGTTCATATGTCATAACAATGGTGTCCTAAGCTGCTTTGGCAACAGGGCAGTGAATGATTCTACGATGTTCCCTTTCAGACAAAGCGGTAAACAAACTATGCATAGCTCTAACATTTGATATTACTAGCTCGTTTTCTTCTGTAATCCCTTCTTTCTTAGTTTTAGGAGTGCTAACATTTGACCCTTTAGAGGTTAGTTTCATTAGAGTTGTTCAACCCTCCTCAACCACCATCCATTGTCTCCTATCATCTTGTGATTCAAGGAATGCAGTCATTATGACTTTCCATTGGGAGTAGTCCTCACCATCAAAAGACGAACCTCTGTCATGATTCATCCCTTCCCTCAAAGGATCTCACCAGCAGCGTTAGTGGCTGCTATGATACAACTTGAAGGTCTTATAAGGGGGGTGAATATGAACTTTTACAACTTTTTCGTTTAAAGTCTCGTTATCAGGGATAGTTATAAGTGAGTCTATCTAGTAAAAGAGACAATAACACCAACATATTTTTTACTCGCAGAAACCCAGCAACCAAGGAGAACAATTGTGTCTCCTTAACTCTTGAATGTCAAATATTTCCACTATATAAAGACACTTGATACAAGACTCTTAGTTCATTGGATATCTAGCAAATTTGCTATCCTACACTAGTATCGCACACTAGTTGATGAACTACATTTCTACTTGTTTCCTGAGTGTTTACAAAAGAAAAAATTCAGAAGATTCTTCTCAATACTCAGCTATCACACAGCTGATTCTTCTAGAACTCTTTAGGGTTGCTTGTACTACCAATCCGACCTCATAGAGTATAACATGGTATGAGTATGAGAAATAGGTTTTATGAAAATTCTAGTCAAACAAAAAAACCAAGGGATAAACAATTTAGACTTTGCACAGGGAAAGACTCGACTCAGTTGGGCTAGAGCAAATAATGATTTTCACAACCAAATGAGTCAAGAAAGCACTTGCTCAATGTATAGGCCAAGCAAGGTGACCAAAATGAGGAGGCCAAGATAACTCAACCACAAGGTAGAAAGATGCTCTCTAAGATTATTTTTGTCTTTGTTCAAGACACGAAAAAGAACTAAGAAATCTATAGCCGAAAAGCTTTTCCTTCTAGAGAAAAAGAAGATTTCCTTCCTAGGATAATTTTTTTAACAAGATGAAGGAGTTTTGTAAACTTTTACTCAAAAGAGGTATACTGCATATATAAAAGGACAAAACACTTTTCTCTAAGTCAACTTGTACACATAGAGATCCACAGAGTCTACAAATAGATAGACAAGCTGGAGCCTTTAGATATCCCAAAAATAAAGTCACGGGTTGGAATAGGCCAACAACCAAGGAACCTTTTAGATACAAAAGCCATTAACTATCCCAAGGGAAAGGAGCCAAGGTTGGTCTCCTCTATGAAAAATAATGATATGCATATGCATGAATATACTTATGTCCATGAGGCCAGTTGGGTCTTCTTTTTTGGTCTTCATGGTGAAACATGCACTATTGACTTGAATGGTTCTGTCTAGGTGTTGTTTTGATCAAGATGAGGAATGCCAGTTAAAACTTATACCAACAGAATCACTTTCATGACCTAATCTCCAACTTAAGTGGGTAGGCATGCACACGCTGGTTATACAGGCAGGCTACCTTTTGCGTGTTCGCCACATTGCTTAAATGAGCAGCAACCTGACGTTTTTTGAGTAGATCGTTGTCAAGTTGGAGGCCTTTTTCATTTGTTGCTGGATCGAAAATGGTGACTCGAAGACTTTCATGCATGATTTCAAGCGGGAGTAACGCCTCCGATCCAAATGTCAAGGTAAAAGGAGTTTCTCCTATGGTGTTGGTAGCAGCTGTCCAGATAGACTAGAGGATACCATGTAGCTCACCTACCTATCGGCCAAATCTTGGATCACCCTTCTTGATGTCACATATACTCTTCTTCAACCCATCTTTGATAATTTTGTTCGCTGCTTCCACTTGGTCATTGCACTGAGGGCACGCGAGAGAAGAGAACAAGATTATAGTTCCCAAGTCTTTGAAAAACTGGACAAACTAATTGTTATTGAAGTGAGGGCCATTATCAGTGATGATATTGATCGGAGCGCCGTGATAACAGTAGTGTGTGTGCCATATGAACTTGATGATATTCTCAATGGTAACCTTTACCAATGGTTCTACTTCGATGAATTTTGTATGATAGTCAATAATGACCACAAATACACTTGTACTAGCCTCATGTTTTGGGTAACTCTCCAATGAGGTCTAGTCCCCACTAGGTGAAGAAAATGGGCGATATTATTATATAGAACGGGTCGGCTGGCATTTGATATTTATGCATATATAACTGGCATTCGTGATACTTTTCTGCTATGTCGGTTGTGTCTGCATGTATCGTTGGCCACCAGAATCCACTTCGAAGAACTTTTTAGGCGAGGGACCAAGCTCCAATGTGATTGCCGCATACTCTTCTATGAATTTCTAGCAATATTCCGTGCCCGATTTCCAGAGTAGCACAATTCAGATTTGGCCATATGCCCGCTCGTGTTTGTATAGTTGTCCGCAATGATAAATGAAATTAGCCACCCAGGGGATGATAGTACGTGCTTCGGTCTTGTTAGGCGGAAGCATGCCTTTAGTTTTGTAATGATATATAGGATCCATCCAAGGTGGCTCAACAGCAGTAACTTGCAACAGCTCGACAAAAGTTTTGGTAGTGCTTGACCTTGTCTTAATTTTGACCCGCTTATATGATTATGTAGAATATACTGGTGTTGTAGTTAGTTGGGCGAGTGCATCATCCTTTGTATTCTGAGTGCGAGGGACCTCAGTGATGTTATAGAACTTAAATTTTCCCAACAGGAATTTTGTAAGAGCCAAGCAAGCAGCTATCTGTCCATCCTTCACTTTGAAGTCTTCTCTGATTTGGTTTACTAGCAACTGTGAATCAATGAATATATTGATATCCCTAGCGTTTGACTGGTGAGCCAACTAAAGTCCATCTATGGGAGCCTCGTACTCCACCTCATTGTTCGAAACCTTGAAATCAAAATGGAGGGCATACTCTACGTGGACATCTCGTAGTCCTGGGAGTATCACCCTCGCACCACTCGCTGCCTGATTTTTGGATCCATCCACATATAGATCCCATTTGTAATTTTGGAGAATTGGAGCGGGAGTGGGGATGATATTATTAGGCGAAGGTGTAGTGACCTGTTTAGGTTCGAGGCCTATGTATTCAACTATGAGGTCTACTGTAGCCTGACCTTTGAGGGAAATACAAGGTTTATACTCGATGTTGAATTCACTGAGTTTGATATCCCATTTCCTCAGACGACCACTATGATCAAGGGATTGAAGGATTTACCTAAGCAACAAGTTAGCAAGAACAAGGATCCCGTGTGCCTGAAGGTATGAGCGGAGCCTTCTGGTGGTGGTAACCAGTGCTAGTGCAATATTTTCTAGGGTGGGGTATCAAGTTTCAGCATCCGACATGCCTTTCCCTGCATAAACAATTTGGAGTTCCTTGTCATCCTCTCGTCTGATCAAGTTGGAGCTTACATTAGTTAGTGAAGCGACAAGATATAGAAATAAGGTGACTCTTTTCACTGGGAAGGACATAGTAGGAATGGAGGTGAGATAGTGAAAGGACCCAACCCCGATTTAGTTTCCTAAACAGGAATCAAACCCTTTCTAAAAAAAACGTGAACTTTCAAAAAACCAAAAATTTCGAGAGAGTTTCCTCTATAACGCGCGATTACCATTAACCTGCAGCGGAAAATACACTTCATCCTATGCCACAAAAGCCAAAACATGGGCTCAAATCCCATCCGGATTTCTCAAAAACATATCATAATGTAAAGCAATAAACACAACTGTAGCTTTACAGAAATTCGGAAAAAATCAATTGAAAATATAAACATATCCAGTATTCAGAGCGACCTCTAATATATACATATATACAAATAGTAGGCCAAACTACGAACCTACCATAAAAGAAATGTAGCTCGAATACTAAGCCTTCAACTGCGATCTGCGACATCTGAATTCAAACTGCAAACTGGGCAAAGAAAACGAAGAGCCCAGGGAAAGACATATAAACCGTTAGAGTGAGTGGATGAAAATAAATATATTTCGCCGAATAATATAATAATATATATGTTTATAAAACATATGCGAGTCTAAATGCATAAAAATCATATGGTACACGAGGTAGACTTTAACTCCTCATGCATACAGAGCATGCATCGAAAATCCTACGGGGTCACTCATGGACACATCCGCACTAGTACAGTCTGAATTACGGGATCCCTGATCCTCACGTGATTCCAACTAGAAAGGGCCTCGGGTCAGGGTATCTGCTCCCCTCCCCCCCCCTCCCCCCGGTAAACATCCTCGGGGATCAGCCGGAATACTAAGTGTATCGATACAACCATACATACTTGAAACTGTACTCTGTGTAAACCAAATCATAATAGTTTTCATGCAAATGCATAAAGCGTAATGTAAATGCATATTCGTAATACATAATTATAAAGCATATTCGTAGATGCTTATTCGTAAATGCATAAACGTAAAACACATGCTCGTATAAATCATAATCATAACTGCATGCTCATGCTCGTAAAACGTATATAAAAGACTTGCAACTAATCAGTGAAAAAAAATGTCCACTCACAGACTTGCACATCGCAAAACGCGTTAATCCAGTGATCCGGCGCAAAATACCTCGCCAAACGAATGATCATGATCTCCTAAATAATCATAAATACCACTGTTCAAAATCACATTTCAAAACCTTGAACCACATCTCGAGAACCAACCATTCCCGGAAACATATAACTCGAATATCGACGAAATCGTCAAAAATCCAATAAGCACACTATAAAACCTCGCCACAAATTCAGATGCTCAATTAAAAATATAAACCTCACCACTGCGATCGGTGCGCGATTCCGAGTAAAACGACATAAAACTTGTCGAAAACCACGTCGGGCGGAACTTTGCAGCGCACGGCGGCGTACCGGGCCCCCGCTCCATCGGCCCAGAAAATTGCAACCTACACATGGATTTGAAGATCTCGACATTTCCAACAACTTTGTAGTTCAATGCTAAGCCCAATTTTAACCGGAAAACCTCCAAAACGCACATTGAAGTCAAAAAATCTCACCGGAATTCATTAACTCCGATCGGCCACCACCGGCAACGGCAAGGTGCAAGACCACTTGGGATCAACTCACCATCCCAAGGGCTTCAAAACCCCTATAGGGTCGACCCCCAACTCGGCCGCCTCCGCCGCCGAATCTCGGTAGAATTCTCCCAACTTCAAAACGTCATAACTTCTTCATCCGGTAACCAAAATGAGTGTTCCACCTATCAAAAGAAAGAGGAGCTCAAGCCCAACAACTTTCATGAAGGAACCATGGCTAAAAGATTCCAGAATAAGGCACATCGAAGGCAACAAAGGCTCGGCCCAAAACGGGTCAGTTTTGACCCGTGGTCAACGCGGGTCAACAGCCCAGTTTTCCCAATTTGGAAAGTTTCCTTAATTGTCACATATTCATACAGTATTTATACTGTACACGTACCATCCAAAACGAATCGAAACCAAACGGATAAACACAACAAAATCCAATGGCCAAAAATATTCATAACTTATTCCACGTAACTCGAAATCATCCTCCAGAAACTCCCACGAAGTCGAAATTAAATTCTCTACAACTCTCATGAAGGAACTCAAATCAAATTCTTGCCCGATAATTTAGTCGTTAACAAACTCGCCATATCGACTAATTACGACAAAACCGCGACTAATCGCGAAACTCATAAATCAAGCCGATAAACATACCATTTCCGGTTCGGGTTGTCACAAATCTACCCCCCTTACAAAAATTTCGACCTCGAAATTTCCAACCCTGCCAACTGAAAAGTAGAGACACTGCCTCTGCATACTGCTCAACCTCCCAAGTGACTACTTCAACTGAATGACTCTGCCATCAAACTTTCACAATAGGAAATATTTCTGTGTTGTAATCCATGCACCCTCAAATCCAGAATCTGAACTGGCTCCTCCACAAATGCCAAGTCTTCCTATATAAGGAACTGATAGGGTGCTAAACATGTAATGAATCTGAAATGTAATTCCACCACATGGAATACAACATACACACTTGCCAACGCTACAAGAAATGCCAAACTATACGTCACAACACTAACTCGCCCCATGATCACATACGGATCAATATAACGTGGCAAAGTATACCACAACTCCCAAAACAAATCACACGTTTCCAAGGAAACCTTAATTATCGACCTTAAACTCATGACTCAACCCACTCACATTTGCATAACTTCTCTGCCGATCACGAGCAATTATCAATCTGTCCTTGCTAATCCGAAGGTTTACAGTAGCGCTTTTCACTAAAGCAGGACCAAAAGCCATCTCATTCCTAACTCGCTCCAACACAATAGAGTGCAACACAGTTCCTCATATACAAATTCATACAATGTCATAACAATACTGGTCTGCAAACTGGTACTGCGAGCAATCTCGAACAAATGAAGTTGTTGGTCCCAAATCCCTCTGAACTGCAATAGACAGGACTACAACATGTCCTCCAAAGTCTGAATAGTCATCTCAGATTGCCACCAATCTGAGGATGAAAAACTGCATTAAACTGTAATCTGGTCCCCAATGCTCATTGCAATGCCTGCCAAAACTCTGTTGTAACTGATTATCTCAATCAGCGCCCCGGAACACAAGCACACCATGAAAATGGACAACCTCTTCCAAATACAGCTATGTCAGCCTGCCCACCGAAATCTTTCCTGGAAGTACAAGGAAATGAACTGATTTCGTCAAACGGTCCACAATGACCAAAATACCAATATTACCATCCGAAGTTCACAGTAACTAATACACGAAATCCATAGTGATATGCTCCCACTTCCAATCTGAAATCTCAGATGGTTGTAACTTTCCAGCAAATTTCCGTCTTTCTGCCCTCACCTACCGACAAATGAGGCATCTGTTCACATAAACTGCTATTTTCCTCTTCATATTGCGCCACGAGTAGTAAACTCTAAGTATCTGATACATCTTCGTACCACTAGTGCATAACATACGTAGAACAATGAGCTTCAATAAGCATCTCTCTCTTCAATTCATCGTCTCTGGGCCCACATAGTCTCCTTCTGTACGATAAAGTGTCAACATTCCTCAACTGATACTCTGCTGGAACACCATTCTGAATCGCATTCTTCTCGTCCAACCAGTAGGAATCCGCATCCTGAGCCTCACAGACCTGATCAAGTAACACAGGTCGATCCTGGAACTAGCCAACAATGCTCCATCATCTCACTCTATCTCAGTTCCTGTAGCTCGCAACTCAGCTAGCAATGAGATTCATGCAACACGTACATGAAACATAGAAACTCCAAATTTCTAACTAAGTACATCAGTAACAATACCCCTCGATGATATTCAAAGTGCAACCACATTAACCAACCTCATCCATCTACGCCGCCTCATGCTCAAATCTGGCTGAATACGCAAGTAGATGAAACTCAAGTGATCAGTGTACATCCTACACTGCACTGCACGCCATAGCAGTAGTGTCTCCAACTCTTCAATGCTAACACAATGGCAGCTACTCCCAAATCACACATAGGATAAGTAACTTTATAAAGTTTCCACTGCCCAGAACAATATACCATCATATTGCCATGCTGCATCCCAACACGACCAAAATCTAGTTTCGAAACATCACTATACATAACATACTCTTCACCAACATCACATAATGTGAACACTGGCGCAGTAATCAACCTCTCCTATAACCACAACATGTAACTCTCTTCACAGGTATTTGACTATTTAACACTCGACCCGCTTATCGAAACTGATGATACTTAAATCTAAAATCAATCTCCGAAAACTGAAACTCCATTAAGCTGATCAAACTAGCCATCAATCCGAAGTGGAGGATACTTGTTCTTCACTAAAACTTGATTCAGCTTCCGGTAATTGATGTACAACATCATCGAACCATCCTACATCCTCATAAAACATACTGGAACACCCCAAGGTAAAACACTGAATCAAATGAAGTCTTCCTCAAACAATTTCTGAAGTTGAATCTGCAACTCCCTCAACTTTGATAAATTCTCTGAAAAACATCTGGATACTCACAGATAACCTCAACATCATGAACATCAGGTACAACAACCTCAACATCACGAACATGTGCCAAGTACGGCATACATCCTTGCTTCATCATCAGACAGCCTCATTGCTGAAACCACACATAGTAGAGAAGCATTTCTTTCACCTCTAAACAAGATCTTTTGGCACGACTGGACGTCAAAAGACTACAACATTCTTGCGACGAACAACCACTCCACAGCTAGTCCACAACCTCCTGCAAACCTCATAGTCTTGATACCCCACCTGATACACACAATCTCATCAAATGGATACAGCATTCTCCACAAACCCAAAAGTGAAGATGCAAGCATAATAGCCATGGATGTCAAGCAATGGTAACCTCAGGGAAACCCTGCCCTCACACAGGGTCATGGCATGAACTCTGGCATGTCCAACTAACCGTCCACGTTGATTGCGACTTTGGTGATTGACTTGTCTAGAAGTCTGCGTTGGTCAAACTCCAGAAATAGATGACTAAGGACATTTCCTCGTAACGTGACCCTCCTGGCCACCACAATAGCAACTGAGAATGCCCCTCTGACACAAACCACAGTGACACCTACTGTAAAGGTTGCACAATGGAAACTTCTACTGTGTGGAAAGATCACCAACGACCACCCTGACTCATGCCACATGAACTAGTCCCACTACTCTGTGATCTACTTCCTCTCCAAATGGGTCATTCGCCTTGTCCAAATGACCCTCAACATAATCGAAAAGACCACCGCCTGATGAAGCTACTGATCCCGAGGTGCCTGAACTCAACCTCATCAAAGTATCACGAGTAAGTTCACCTTCCTCAAACCGACATGTCTGAAACCGCATATGCATTTCCTTCTCAATGTCCTTGCCTCTGAGTGCAGCACAACAAACTCCTCACGGTTGTCTCGAGGCTTAACAGTCAAAATCCCTTTGATGCTCAGATTCAAACTCATCTCGAACCTCCTGCATTACTTCCTATGAAGCCACATAACACGTGCAAACTGGGTCAAACATGTGAACAAGAACTAACATACATCCCTGCCTCAAACTAGTAAGCACTTCATATTTTCGTTGTTGGGTAGCCTGATTGAACCATTACCGTATAAACAATACCCTAAATGTAGGTCATGGAGTCGCAACAGGAACTCACACAATACAAACCCACCAAATGCAATGATCTGACTCAAACAAACCATAAACTACCATAATCCTCTGTTCAAAAGCAACATGTAGGCACCCATACACGCACAACTGGGCAAACCATGCCACACATATTTCTGAATCGAGAATGCTCATCCAAACCCACAACTCAAATTATCGAGTCGCGCGTCGACTGATCCTCAACAGGATCCACAACCCTACAGACATGGAAACCACGTCAAGGAGGCATCCTAATGAATAAGCCATTATTCACAACAAACAGGATGTAATCATGGAACTTCAAACATTTGAAAGTATACAACACCCAGAGCATTGATGAGTATCCGTCGGCCGGTCGGGTCATCGCTCCAGACATGCTGTACATTCTCAAATATCCTTAGTAAACACGACTACAGAAGTCTACAGAACCTAAAACCTAATGCTCGGAAACCAAGCTGAAAGGACCCAGCCCCGATTTAGTTTCCTAAACCGGAATCAAACCCTTTCTAAAAAAAACGTGAACTTTCAAAAAACCAAAAATTTCGACAGAGTTTCCTCTATAACGCGCGATTACCATTAACCTACAGCAGAAAATACACTTCATCCTATGCCACAAAAGCTAAACCGTGGGCTCCAATCCTATCCGAATTTCTCAAAAACATATCATAATGTAAAACAATAAACACAACTGTAGCTTTACAGATATCCGGCAAAAAATCATTTGAAAATATAAACATATCCAGTATTCAGAGCGACCTCTAATATATACATATATACAAATAGTAGGCCAAACTAGGTACCTATCATAAAAGAAATGTAGCTCGAATACTAAGCCTTCAACTGCGACGTGCGACATCGGAATTCAAACTGCAAACTGGGCAAAGAAAATGAAGAGCCCAGGGAAAGACATATAAACCGTTAGAGTGAGTGGACGAAAATAAATATCTTTCGCCGAATAATATATATGTTTATAAAACATATGCGAGTCTAAATGCATAAAAATCAAATGGTACACGAGGGAGACTTTAACTCCTCACGCGTACAGAGCATGCATCGAAAATCTCACGGGGTCACTCATGGACACATTAGCACTAGTACAGTTTGAATCACTGGATCCCTGATCCTCACGTGATTTCAGCTAGAAAGGGCCTCGGGTCAGGGTATCTGCTCCCCCCCCCCCCCCCCGGTAAACATCATTTGGGATCAGCCGGGATGGTAAGTGTATCGATACAACAATACACACTGAGACTGTACTCTGTGTAAACCAAATCATAATAGTTTTCATGCAAATGCATAAAGCGTAATGTAAATGCATATTTGTAATACATAATTATAAAGCATATTCGTAGATGCTTATTCGTAAATGCATAAATGTAAAACACATGCTCGTATAAATCATAATCATAACTGCATGCTCATGCTCATAAAACGTATATAAAAGACTCGCAACCAATCAGTGAAAAGAAATGTCCACTCACAGACTTGCACATCGCAAAACGCGTTAATCCTGTGATCCAGGGGAAAATCTCTCGCCAAACGAACGATCACGATCTCCTAAATAATCATAAATACCACTATTCAAAACCACATTTCAAAACCCTGAACCACATCTCGACAACCAACCATTCCCGGAAACATATAACTCGAATATCCACGAAATCGTCAAAAATCCAATAAACACACTATAAAACCTCGCCACAAATTTCGATGCTCAATTCAAAATATAAACCTCACCATTGCGACCGGTGCACGATTCCGAGTAAAACAACATAAAACTTGTCGAAAACCACCTCGGACGGAACTCCGCCGCGCACGGCAGCACACCGGGCCGCCGCCGGAAAACCCATCGGCCCAGAAAATTGCAACCTACACATGGATTTGAAGATCTCGACATTTCCAACAACTTTGTAGTTCAATGCTAAGCTTAATTTTAACCGGAAAACCTCCAAAACTCACCTTGAAGTTAAAAACCCTCGCCGGAATTCATTAACTCTGATCGGCCACCACCGGCCACGGCAAGGTGCAAGACCACTTGGGATCAACTCACCATCCCAAGGGCTTCAAAACCCCTATAGGGTCGACCCCCAACTCGGCCGCCTCCGCCGCCGCCGAATCTCGCCGGAATTCTCCCAACTTCAAAACGTCATAACTTCTTCATCCAGTAACCAAAATGAGTGATCTACCTATCAAAGAAAGAGGAACTCAATCCCAACAACTTTCATGAAAGAACCACAGCCAAATGATGTAGGAATAAGGCACATCGAAGGCAACAAAGGCTCGGCCCAAAACAGGTCAGTTTTGACCCGTGGTCAACATGGGTCAACGGCCTAGTTTTCCCAATTTGGAAAGTTTACTTAATTGTCACGTATTTATACCGTATTTATACCGTACATGTACCGTCTAAAACAAATCGAAACCAAACGGATAAACACAACAAAATTCAACGGCCGAAAATATTCATAACTTATTCCACGTAACTCAAAATTATCCTTCGGAAACTCCCACAAACTCGAAATTAAATTCTCTACAACTCTAATGAAGGAACTCAAATCAAATTCTTATCTAATAATTTAGTCGTTAACAAACCCGCAATATCGACCAATTACGACAAAACCGTGACTAATCGCAAAACTCGCAAATCAAACCGATAAACATACCATTTCCAGTTCAAGTTGTCACAGATAGTGCTTCAGATTGAAAAAAGTAAACTCACATTCCGCAGTCCATTGTACCTCACGCTTGTTGGTAAGGCGGAGAGTTTTGAAGAAGGGTTAACACTTGTCCGAGTAACGAGAGATGAAACGATTGAGGGTTGCCAACTTTCCCAAAAGGCTCTGTAGTTCCTTCTAGGTTGACGGAGGTTTCATATCCATTATTGATTTTATTTTGTCTATGAAAGGACCCAACCCCGATTTAGTTTCCTAAACCGGAATCAAACCCCTTCTGAAAACACGAACCAACAAAAACCATCAAAATTTCGGCAGAGTTTCGTTACTAACGCGGAATTACCATTACCTGCACCCGGAAAATACACTTCATCCTATGCCACAAAAATCAAACCGTGGGCACCAATCCCATCCGGATTTCTCAATATATCAACAATAATGTAAAGTAGTAATATAACTATACTTTACAAAAATTCGTGGAAAATTGTATAAGAATATACATCAGAATACTCAAAGCGACTTCTAGTATACATATACAAATAGTAGGCCAAACCAAGAACCTACCATAAAAGAAACATCGCTCGAATACTATTCCTCCAACCACGACGTGCGACACCAGAATCTGAACTGCAAACTGGGCACGGAAACCAAAAAGCCCAGGGGAAAGACATATAAACTGTTAGAGTGAGTAGACAAAAATAAATATCTTTCGCCAATTAATATATGTTATAAAAACATATGCGAGTCGGAATGCATAAATAATCAAATGGTACACGAGGGAGACTCTAACTCCTCACGTGTACAGAGCATGCATAAAAATCTCACGGGGTCACTCGTGGACACATCCGTGCTTGTACAGTCTGAACCACGGGATCCCTAGCCAACACGTGATTCTAGCCAGAAAGGCCTCAGGTCAGAGGTCTGCCTCCCCCCGGTAAAGGCCTCGGGTCAGAAGTCACAGCCTCCCCCAGTAAACATCCTCGGGGATCAGCCGGGATGCAAGTGTATCGATACAACAACATATATAAAGACTGTACTCTTTGTAAACCAAATCGTAAATAATTCGATGCAAATGCATGAAACAATATATAAGTACATATACGTAATATATACTGGTATAGGCATAATCGTATAACACATGCTCATGTAAATCGAAATCTCGTATGCATGCTCAAGTTCGTAAAACGTGTATAAAGACTCGCAATCAATCCGTGTAAAGAAATTGTCTACTCACAGACTAGCGTAACGCAGTTCGCGTTAACCCGTGATCCGGCGGAAAATCCCTCGCCAAACGAACGATCACGAACCCCTGAATAATCATAAAATCCATTTCTCAAAGTCATAAATCGACAATTCAAAACAAATCACGAGAAACAACCGTTCTCGGAAACACACGATTCAATTACGACGAACTGTTGAAAATCCGATAATCACACCTCAATACCTCGCTACAATTTCGGACGCTCAATTCGAAAAACGAACCTCCCCACTGCGATCGGGGCGCGATTTCGAGCGAAACGACATACAACTTGTCGAAAACCCCAAAAAGTCAAAGTTGACCACCGTTGACCGCCGTTGACTGCCGCCGGCGGTGGCGGCGCCACCAACCTGAAATTTTCCCGGCGGAGCAACACCTATTCCACTCAAAATCACCCAACAAGCAACTTTCACAACTGCATCAAGGGCCAATTCTCACTCTAACTAGGTCAATTTCAAGCAAAACCGAAATTGTCATCCAAATTTCAAATCAAGAATTTTCTAGGCACAAATCAAATTGGAACTCCATACTTACATGGTTAGATTCATGGAGAGGAGAGCTTCAAAGCCCAATCCATTTTGTAGCTCAATTCGGCCGGAATCAAAATCAACCAAAACCCCCAAAAATCCCAATCTTTGGCCGGAATATTCTCCTTCCACCGGCAACCTCGCCGTGAAAGGCGACCGGAAGTGAGACCAGGAGGCCGAGGCGCACCAGACGGATCCTTCCCCAAGCCTTGGGGTGGCCGGACAGTGAACCACCACCGGCGAGCTCCACACCGTCGCACGCCACCATCTCCAACCGAGTTGACCAGGTCAAACCCCATTCAATGCAAACTTTGACTTACCACAAATAGAAACCTCATTAAATACTTACCCAATTTGGAAACTTCTATCATTACACTTTTCGACAAACTTCAAATACACGTAACTTCCGCGTCGTAAATTCGATTTCGATAATTCTCGCGGCAACAAACTCAACTCGACATGTTCTTCAATTACCACCTAAAGTCAAACACTTCGACAAACCCGATAAAAAAGTCAACGGTTCAACCCAATACATACTTATCCGATTAAATAATCATCGGTCGAAATATTCGTAACTTATTCTTCGTAACTCGGAATAATCCTCCGGAAGTTCCCACAAGCTCGAAATTAAATTCTCTACATCTTCCGTGAAGAAGCCGAAATCAAATTCTCGTCTGGTAATTTAGTCGCTAAGAAGGCTGTCATTTAAAACTAGTTATGTCGAAACTTCAAATATTCATATTACATTCATCGGTCGTCCAAATAATGATCCGGAACCGCCCACGAACTCAAAATCACACGTACAACGTCTCTCGAGAAGAGACTCAACTCAAATTCTTGGCCAATGATTTAGTCGTGATCAAGTCCGACAAATCAATCAATAACAGAAAACTGCGTTTACGCGCAAGCTCGTAGATTAAGCTGATTTCACTGCTAATTCTGTTCCGGGTCGTCACAGTCTAGATTTACGCCAATTCCCTGCTGGCTGGAAACGTAGCCTAGGAACTTACTAGCGGTAACACCAAATGTGCACTTTGTCGGGTTTAGACAAATGTCCCATTCTAAAAATATATGGAATATATATAATGCATAAATTGGCGACTTTTCCCTGAGCGGTCTCACTTTTGACTAATATATCGTCCAGATAAACGTCAACAATGACTCCGTTCACTTCTTCCATAATGAAGTTCATGAACCTCTGATATGAGGAACCAATATTGTTTATTCTGAATGGCATAACGTTGTAACAGTACAAACCTTTATCAGTTGTGAACATGGTGGATTCTTGGTCATATGGGTGCATTTTAATCTGGTTGGTACCCGAAATATGCATCCATCATGGATAATAGCTCATAATCGGCCGTTACGTCCACTAACTGATCGATGCGTAATGGAAAACTATCTTTTGGGCACGCCTTGTTTAGATTGGTGTAGTCGACACACATGCGCCAAGTACCTTACTTTTTTTTAACCATCACTGTATTTGATATACATTTCAAATAATTCACTGGGCGGATGAAACCAATCGTGAGCAGGCGCTCGACCTCCGCCTGCATAGCAGCGTATCATTCCTCATCGTACGCGCGCCTTTCTTGTTTTACTGGGCATGCACCTGGATTTATGTTAATCTTATGAGAAATTAAATCTACAAAGATGCCAGGCATGTCAGTGTACGGCCAGGCAAAGACTTCTCGATACTCTTGGAGGAGAGCGGTGAGATCTTTTGCAACCTCTTGACTCAGTTGGGCGTCCATTTTCACTATCTTATAAGGATGATCTGGGTCAACTTGAACTTTGATCAAACTGTCCTTGTTTCCAGCTAGGCGTGCTGAATTAATGACATCCCATGGATTGCCTGGAGCCTTGGCAACATCGTTCTTGTTTTTAAGGGCTAAAATCTCATGGCGTACAACCTCCCTTGTGTGAGGGTTAACCGGGCGCTCAAAGAACTGATGGCCCTACATAAAAGCGATTCTGAAGTCAGTAGGGAATTGAAGGCAAAGCATGTGCGTGGCCAAGATTACTTTTTTAATTTCATTAAGTCTGGGCGAACCAAGATGGTGTTGTAAGAGGAAGGCAAATCTAAAATGACAAAGTTCATGGTAACTTCTCTTTGGGGCGTCCCTGGCATTCCCAAGCCTAGGCGAATGGAATCACTGCCCAGAGGGTATACAACGTCGCTTGAGAAACCCATAAGAATTTTCGTTGTCCTGTATCAATTTACTCTGCGGGCGATGGCCGACTAGGGCATCGATGACAAAGAGTGTGTCCATTGGACGGGTATTGCACTCGTCTGCTTCTGAGAAAGTAATAGGGTACCATGATCTTTTCTGGGCTTTGACATCGCCTTCTGAGGACACACAAATACTTTCGTGGGAGTGCACACTTTTCTCTTTCCACCATAAATGGTGCTTATCATTCTCTGGGGCTTTATGAGTGTAATTTTTCGTTATAGTGGGCCTCATACCTTGTACTTGTCCAGTTTATCCTCATCGAACAACTTCTAAATTACCTTCTTCAATGTTATTCTTCAGCATTGTGAGATTCATTAGAATGGTACTTGCACCATTTTCCTATGTTATGGACTGGGTTGCACATCGTTTGGGCAGACATGGGTCTAAGATGAGCTCTTTGCTGTTGACTAGATCGAATTTCTGTATATGTGGTATTTGCCACAATGAATATCATTTGGGCAAGGGGTTGTTGCCATACCTGCCTGTTGTTGTCAGTGGTTGAATTGTGCATGTGGTGAGGGTTTACATGGAGGGTGGGATGAATGTCACGATGCTCATTGTTGTGGAATTTTCTGCCACTTTTGGTTGGTAAGGATGTTCAGCTTTGTCCTATGAGGTGGGGGTAGTGTAGTCGTCCCTTAAATGGGGGAGGGGTTGACCTCCATATACAAACTTATAGATTTTTACCTTCTCGACAACCATATCGATAACATCCTCGTATTCCAAGGAGTGCTAGCGCTTGGCAGTTTTTTCCTTGGACGGGGTAGGTACTAATCCCTGGATTAAGGCAGCAAAATCTGTTTTCTGGTCTAAATGACAGCAAAGCTGGGCGGTGTAGGAGCACAAAAAATGTAGTAGATTCTTTTTGCCTCCACAAGATAATTCAAATGATCAATGACTCTCTCTCTCTCAATGACAACTCGAAGTAAGATCCTGAATGGTCGATTGTTTGAGCAGGGGGTACGTGCAAAAACTCTCTGATGCTTAAGTAAGTAACAGTTTTAGTGACAGTATGTTCTGAGTAAAATCTAATGAGAAAACTTACTCCTTTCTTCTATTTATACCACCTAGGAGCCGCCAAAATATGAGCCACTACCTTTTCTGCCAAACTTCGAAGTTCATGCCCAGAATTTCAATCCTAGAACTTTGGCCTCAACCCCAGTATCCTCCTATTTTGGCGCCACCTTCCTAGGTTTTCGCCTTACTTCAAGTTTAGTTCCCTTTTTTAGGGCTACGTGGGCTCTTGGCATACCAAACTCGATATGATCATTGCCGCTCGCTTTGGGCCTTATGATCCATCCGTTCCACGTGATAGATCATATCCTAAATACGAATATCGAACTTTGAGACTCATTTGGACCTTTGAAATTCACCTCGAAGTTCGAACCTCGAAGCTCAAGCAATACTTCCAAAATAGAATGTTGATCTTCGAAGAT
This sequence comes from Geum urbanum, assembly GCA_946800695.1. NCBI lineage: Eukaryota > Viridiplantae > Streptophyta > Magnoliopsida > Rosales > Rosaceae > Geum > Geum urbanum. The sequence goes on along the minus strand of OX327002.1, from coordinate 37,666,538 downwards.
CCAATCCTCGATGTTCTTATTCTTCGACCAACACTACCACATTAAGAGACATTGCCGGCGACTTTAAGTCGGCGGCCTTGTTTTTTTTTTCGCCGGAATTGACATTACCGGCGACAAGTCGCCGACAATGCCGTCGCCGGAAATTTCCCGCCGGAGATAGCATTGCCGGCGACTGAGGTCCATGTCGCCGGCAATGTCTGGAAAAATTTTGAAAAAAAAACGCGGTTCTGGATTGGGCCCAATTCCAGAACCTGCATTGAAAGACATAAACCGTACAATCATACAAGTTCAACAGTACACATAAATGTCCAACGTACAGTACAAATAACAACGACGATACGAAAATTAACTACAACTACACGTCAGGGTCGAGGAACTTGCAGGTCAGGGTCGAAGTAATCCATGTACTCATTTGAATTCCGGTGGCTACCCTGGTCTTGCTCTGGCGTTGACTGGTGCGGTGGTGGTGGTGGATAACTAGGGAACACAGGGAACTGGTGCGGTGGTGGTGGTGGTAGAGGTGTCGCTAACGGTTGTCCGGTAGTCTGAGCCTCGTACATCGTCCGCATCCATGTGAACATCTGTGCCTGACTCTGGACCAGGTTTTGGTACTCGGCATCTCTGATTTCCTGCAAACGGACCAAGTTTTGGTACTCGGCATCTCTGATTGCCTGCTGCTCGGCTGCTTGCCTCTTTTGGTCCTCCAACTCCCTCCGCGTCCTCTGAAGCTCCGCTACGACGTTACGACTAGAAGTTGAACTTCTTGACCCGGTAGAGTATTTTGAAGTGTTTTTCAATACTCCTTCGCCCGTCGAGCCCATTCCCCTACAGTAGTAGGTATTCTTTCCAGTCCCGCACGCTTTTGCCATGATCTGAGCCGCTATCGGGCGATCAAGCGGATCGATCTGAGAGGCATACTGGGTGACTTCTTCCTCGGAGCAGTCAGGATGGTTAGACCGAGCTATACTCATGGTCACTTCTGCGGTCGCGTCCTCCACTCTCGCCTAATTGAAAAGCGAAAATGAATAACGTATTAGCTAACAAAATCTATTAATATCGAATCATCGTTTGATTAACACATGGAGAGGCGAAAGACTTACCACTTCTTCAGGGCACTGCGGATAGAACTTCTGATGAATATACACCAACGGGTTCACATCTTGTTGTTGCTGCGCCTTAGTTGACCAACCCATGTAGTTGAGTGAACCTGCATGATGGGCCCTGGTGTTTTTCAATCTATTCGCCCGGTTCGTCTTCGAAATCGCCTTATTTGATAAACATTTGAAAAAAAATTAGTAACTAACTATTTCAATCTGATACGATACATTAGGCTTGTAAGATATATTCAGGATGCATACCTTCGCTTTGGGGTGCTTGAAGTGAGCTATCAGCCACAGCCACTCGTACTCCCTAAACCGGAATTCGCTAGGGGTAGAACCTCGGCCTAGCTCCTTGTATTCAGTGTAATGGGAAGAAAGCTCGTTCTTCCACTCTTTATACCTATATTAAAACAAGGAAAAAAAGTTAGAGATATTAAAACACTTGATAAACAAAAATCTAACTCAATATATATTCAAATAAGTCGAAGCACATCACCTCATATGTAGTTGACGCTCTACCCACGTGTGAATAAGAACTTCATCCACGTCAAACCACACCTGCAATATGAATATATAAAAGGTAAAATTATATATTTATTCGAACTTAATTAATAGAGTGAGCATTTACGTAATGAAAATACGATTTTACTCACACTGAGTGCATTATGCACTTGCATCTTCACGTAGATAGGCACAGATTCCCAATCTGTCCAAAGCATTGGGACCTTGTCCCGCACAATCGCACCGGCCATGCTGACATATTTGCGCGTGGTGTCGAATGCCTCGATCACCTCGCCATCCTCATTGGCCCTTATGGGCGTTTTCCTTCCCCCGGTGGCCTGCTCAAGTCTCTTCCCGGTGCAGGTGCCTCTAGCCCCTTTCCGTTTTCCAGTCCCATTAACGAAATTGCCTAATAATACAATGTCAACAAATTGATATCATTAATTGAACCTATCGTAAATCTTAAGTAATAATTAAGTCATCAATCTGATGTTAAATAAAATTTACCTGCATCGTCCGTTTGTTGGTTGGTGCACCTCACACTCCAAAGATACACGGGGTCAAACGGGATGAAGTTGTACGCTTCCTCCACGTTCAGGAACTCCGGTTATCCTTCAACATAAATAGGCATCCCCCTATCATCGAATTCAGGGATCACAGGAATCTCGTCGGGTAGGAAGAGACCAGACGGTAGAGATAGACGAGGCATGGACGATGAGGCGCCAGCACCACCATGTGCCTCAGATGATTCCCGTGAAATGGGAGTAGGCACCGGGCGAATATGGGGCATTCGGATTGAGGGAGTTTCTGATGCCCCCGTTGACTGTCGCTCGTCTGAGACTCTGCAACCCGAGGGACGTCTGCTGATTGAGCGTCTGCTGACTGAGGCTCGAGCCTCGACTTCCGGTTGCACGGCTCTTGATCGTGCAGCTTCCTCCTCAGCTCGCGCCTCTAGCAAGGCTCTCGTGCGAGCACTCATCATTGGCCCATTGGGCGTGTTGCTAACTGCGGGTGAGGAGGAAGCTTGACTACTGCTCCCTCCACTATTTCGGGAACCTCTCCGAAGCCAATTTGCTGCAAAACCTCCTGGACACCGTAATAGTCATAAGGATTCGGTTCTATAACAAACCGGAACCGGAACGGTTTGAACCTGGAACCGGAACGGTTTGAACCTGGAACCGGAACGGTTTGAACCTGGAACCGGAACGGTTTGGAACCGGAACTGTTTGGAACTGGAACCGTTATGTTACAAACGGTTCCGGTTACAAACAGTTCCGGTTCCAAACCGTTCCGGTTCTATAACAAATCGGAACCGGAACGGTTTGGAACCTAAACTGTTTGAACCTGGAACCGTTTGGAACTGGAACCGTTATGTTACAAACGGTTCCGGTTACAAACAGTTCCGGTTCCAAACCGTTCCGGTTCCAAACCATTTTGGTTCTATAACAAATCGGAACCGGAACGGTTTAGAACCTGAACCGTTTGAACCTGGAACCGTTTGGAACTGGAACCGTTCGGTTTCAAACGGTTCCGGTTACAAACAGTTCCGGTTCCAAACCGTTCCGGTTCCAAACTGTCCCGGTTTAAAACCGTTCTGGTTCTAAACCGTTTCGATCCCGATTTCCACCTTAATTTATACGATTAATTAACAACTATATCACCTAAATTAACATATATACATTTTCGATGTATATATATATACATCATGCATCTTAATTAAATTTAATTTTCAGATATTCATCCAAACCACACACCGTAATTAATTTTCCACATTTTTCACACACATATATACATCATGCATCTTAATTAGGTTTAATTTTCACATATATATACATCACATATTCATCCAAACCACATATATACATAATTTTCACATATATATACATCACTTAATTTTCACATACCTATATATATATACATCACATATATATACATTGCATATAAATTTACAACTTATCACCCTAATTTCCAACTTAGCACCCTAATTAATTTACACATACACATACACATACACATACACATACACATACACATACACATACACAAAAATAATTAAAAATTGAGAGAGAGAGAGAGAGGGAGGGAGAGAGAGAGGATCGGACCTGCCATGGTGGAGTCCGATCTGCTTTGCCGGCGACGGAGGTGAGGGGAGGAGAGGAGGAGAGGATCGGAGGAGGAGAGGAGATGAGAATTGGTGGAGAGGAGGAGGAGGAGAGGATAAGGAGGAGTAGAGGCAAACGAAGGAGGAGGAGAGGGAGAGGAGGAGGAGGAGAAATGAAGCTCGAGCTCGAGCTGGGCAGTTCCTATCCAGACAACATTGCCGGCGAGTTGCTTATAACTCGTTGGTAATGACATTACCAACGACTTCAACTCGTTGGTAATGACATTACTAACGAGTTAACTCGTTGGTAACTCGTTGGTAATGTCATTACCAACGAGTTGCTTATAACTCGTTGGTAATGTTGACATTTCCCGAAAAATATCCGACAACATTTTCAGACTACATTTTTCGTCTACGATTTCCGTCTACATTTTCCGACTACATTTTCCGACTACAATTTCGGCTATCAATTTCCGTCTACATTTTCCGACTACATTTTCCGACTACAATTTTCATTATCAATTTCCGTCTACGATTTCCGACTACAATTTCTGTCTACTATTTCCGACAACAATTTCCGACTACAATTTCCGTCTACGATTTCCGTCTACATTTTCCGACTACATTTTCCGACTACATTTTCCATTATCAATTTTCGTCTACGATTTCCGACTACATCATATTTCCGACTACATTTTCCGACTACAATTTCCGACTACATCATTAACGTACTAAGGATGATAATCGTAATCATCGTCATCACTTGAGTCTGACTCGGTTTCATAGGTAACCTCTGGCAATATGTGCCTCTCCTCGTCATCTGAATCAGCGTCAACTTCATATGGATTAACATCGAGAAGTTCGGCTCCAGTAATTCGAACCACACTCCCAGATCTCACATTATTAAGGCGAATCGTAGATGATTCCGGAATATCAAAAGCGTTCGGCTCTTGGTATGCAGTAACTTCCTCATCATCTGCGGTATCACCAAGTGTGGCAACACTGTATATGTTTCTATGAGCAACATGGTTAACCACCTTCCACGGGACTTTGTTAAGAAGATCGTACAGGTAAAACACTTGTTTTACTGATGAGGCAAGAACGAAAGGGTCTTCTTCATACCAGGTAGTAGCAGTATTCACCGAAAATGTTCCGTACTGATCGGTCCTTGTGTTCTCCGGGCTAGTATCAAACCATCTACACTTGAACAAGTGCACTTTCATGCGGTTCCCATAAATTAGTTCAACTACTGAATGAAGGACACCATAATAGTCAACGCCATCCTGCCCACCATGGACCATCACCCCACAATTCTTTGTTTTCAGTCGGTCGTCTCGATTTTCACATATAAATTTAACGCCATTGACCTGACACATCGAGTAAACTTTTGAAGCTATCGGTTTCATCGCGAGGACCCTCAATTCGTTTGACCACTCTGGGCAACCATTATTTGCTACATGGTTCATCTGAAAACGATAAGAAACCACATAAGAAATTATGAACATAGGAACCACAAAACCACGTACACACATGCTATATAAGGAAAATGGCAATAAAAAAAAGACATATACACATATACCCTTACCCATTGACCAAAGTAGTTTGCAAACGTCCTGTTGTGGTAATCAACATTTCCGGCAATAGTAGGGCAGTGAAGATGATAGCAATGACTACCTCATTTCCATCCAACTTGTACGACTTTGGCAAGCTTCCCTGTACTACCACGTCATTGGAGATGATAGAAAGGTTGAACTGAGGTTCATCTATCGGCATCTGTTGTTGGGGGTCCTCAAGCGCTCCCAAATACACTTTGGTGTACGTTACACACTCGTGCGCAACATATGCTTCAGCGATACACCCTTCGGGTGCATATTTATTCTTCACATAGTCCTTGTAGGCTCCCAATTGTCTACAAGTTAACAAGTGCATGTTAACTAAGGTAAAAATAAGACAAACCAATAAAAACAGAGGCAAACCAAATGTACCTTTCTATGGGATACATCCAAGTGTAGTGTACGGGACCGGTAAACAACAATTGTTCGGGAAGATGGATCATTAGGTGAGGCATGATGTCGAAAAAATTTGGCGGAAATATCCTCTCAAGCTTACACATGATAAAAATGATGTCATCTTGCATCTCCCTAAGATCTGATTTTTTAACTTCCCTAGTGCATAACTTCTGAAAGAATCTTGACAAGGCCACCAACGGCTCCACCACCTTTTTGGGCAGGTACCCTCGAATGAAAATAGGGAAAAGCCGTTGAAGCAGTACATGGCAGTCATGACTCTTTAATCCGTACATCTTATTGTCCCGGAAGTTAACACACCTACTTATATTTCCTGCATAGCCATAAGGATACCTGCATATATATATATATATATATATATAGCCATAGGCAACAATTATATTTCTCGCATATCACCATAATCCGGTAAAAATTTAAGGCAAACCAATTTCCGTACTGCATAGTCATATATAAGAATATATACCTGACATTACTCAGCCACCGAAAAATTTCATGCTTATGCTTCGGCTTGACGGTGTAAGGAGCTTGCAGCATTTTTCTCTTACCATCTCTTAACCACAAATGTTTCCGCAGTCCCATAGCTTTCAGATCAATACGTGCCCACCAAGTTAAGAACTGTGCCCACCATACTTTCACACACATTCTTCTCTATGTGCATGACATCTAGGTAGTGTCTGATAGGCAACCTGGGCCAGTAGGGGAGTTCCCAGAATATGCTCTTGTGTGTCCAAAACTTATACCTTTCGGGCTTGTCTGGAATTGACGCCACTATGTCAGGATGATTGCTCAGCTGGCCAAAATCATATTCATTCAACACTTCCAAAATTTCTTCCCCTGTCCATCGCATGGGTGCCACACCTGTTTCCACAGTCCTATCAAACGCGTCTAGATCCTGCCTAAATGGGTGATCATATGGAAGCCAACAACGGTGACGCATCTGAACAATTTTACTACAATGAGGACTGCAACAATCAACCGTCATGCACTCTGAACAAGCCCTGTAACCCCTGGTAACGTTTCCCGACAATATACCGCGGGCAGGAAAATCACTAATGATGCCAACAAGCATGGCATGCATCTGGAACATCTCATTTTTGAACCTATCGTAAGTGGGGTGGCCACACTCACTCAGGTACTTAAGCTCCTCAATCAAAGGCCTCAAATACACATCGAGACACTTTCCTGGATAACCTGGGCCCGGAATTAACAGAGTGAGCATATTGTATTCCTTCTTCATGCACATCCATGGTGGAAGGTTGTACGGTACCAAAATAACTGGCCATATACTGTATTGAAGACTCATGTTGCCAAAAGGGTTGAATCTGTCAGATGAGAGCCCTAGCCAAACATTTCGGACCTCTGCTGCAAAATGATCAAACTCCCTGACCATGTGCTTCCAAGCCTCTCTGTCGGAAGGGTGTATAAGGGTGTCATCGTCAGGCAAATTCCTCTCAACCCACAATCTCATTGCCTCAGCCGTGAAAGCACACATGAACAACCGCTCCAGCCTATCAATAAGCGGGAAATATCGAAGTATCTTCACAGCTTTCTTGTTGCTTGCAGGAGTCAACTTATACCTTTCTGTAAAACATACCGGGCAGACTTCAAGGTCTTCGAGATCTTTTCCCCAGAAGAGAATACAATCATATCTGCATGCATGGATTTTGATGTAGGAAAGCCCAAGATCTTTCAGGATATGTCGCACCTTATGATGAGTGGTAGGAAGATGATGACCGGGTGGCAGTAGCGAAGCAGTCCACTTAAACCAAGAATCAACAGCTTTGACAGACATTTTGTTCTCCATTTTGAGCTGCATCACTCCCATCATAATTTCAAGAACAGTCTTACTACAACCGTCGTACAACGGAGTCTGTTGCAATGCAATCAGGTTGTTGTACTTGTCCATACCGCTTGTGTTGACATGAGCTCTAAGTAATGGCTCGACTGGCTCAATATGGGGGAAACCCTCAACGACGGGAGGGACATTTGGTGCTTCATCAGCAAATACACCGCTCCCATGAGGAAATATATCATTGATTAACATCGATGTTGGATCATAGGATGAACTGCCCCTCTCAGCAAAATCTCCATGATCATAGCGTTGACTGTCATTACCAAATTGTCCATGATCATGCGGACCCGCTAACGATGTTTCACCGTGATAAATCCAACAAGTGTACTTTTCCCAAAACCCGTATTTACTCAGGTGCTTCTGGACTTTATCAATGGGAAAACGAAATCGATTGCTGAAACACTTACATTCTTTACACGGGCAATAATGAAGTGTAGTGTCTCCACAATTAGCCTTCACAAAATTCACAAAACTCCTAATTCCCTGGTGATATCTGACATCCCATCTTTCGAGGCTCATCCAACTCTTGTCCATTCTAAAAATTCTAACAAATTTACGTATTATATATACACACATTCACTACGTACTAATAATCGACGCGATATCTCAATTCAACTCTAATTAAATCAACACATGCATGCATATATATATATATCGATCGATCTAATATCTGAATTCAATTCAGTACTCGATGATGGTATTCTTCTTTTTTCAGTTCAAAATGTATTTGACTAGGTAGGAGGCCCTCTTAAGCCTGACTCCGATAGCACTACGATAATACCAGTCGTTGATTCAGACACAAGATAAGATTAACTACAAGCAGTTTTCTCGTTTCGGTGACATCAACAACATTTCATATCTCACGAACTGGATTTGATCAACACACACACATATATATACATATATACACATATACGTATATATACGCGTGTACCTATATATATATAGCTTCCCGAGTGATCGAGTTTTCGATGCGCGCCTTAATTTTGATAATACCGAATGATCGATTTCAGAGTGTTTTCCTAGCTTCTTTCGATTTCACCGGATTTTTTTCGATCAAAATGAATGAGCTCCTGCAATTTACATCTAATATAAGAGGCATTGCTGGTGATTCATTAAATCGCCGGAAATGGAGACATTACCGGCGACTTTACGCCGGAAAATCGCCGGTAATGTTTTGACTCCAACCGTCGCCGACAATGTCAAGCCGAACATTTCCGGCGAAATTCTGGCCGAAAAATCGCCGAAAATGTTCGGCTTGACATTGCCGGCGACGGTTGGAATCGCCGGTAATGTTTTGAAACATTACCGGCGATTTTTCGGCGACATTACCGGCGACGGAGTAAGTCGCCGGTAATGATGAACATTACCGGCGACTTTTCCGGTCGCCGGCCTTGTCTCCGGTAATCTCGCTGGTAATGATGACAAATGTGGTAGTGCAACCTCGATTTCATGTTTGTTGATCCTAAATTCGAATCTAAATTTTTTTGTTCCCACAATGCCCCCAATTTCGTCTTTGGGCCACAACTTGAGCCCAACAGAGGAAATTCAGCTTCTCACCACTATTTAAACTTTCGCACCTCGACCTTCGAGTTTTCTCGAGCTTCCCAGCTTCGATCCTTGCCTTCGACGTGTACTTCCCGTGCTTTCCCGAGTTCATGCACCAGGAAACCCATAAACTTCCCACTTAAACCACAACTCTTCCACTACTCCACTATTCATATTGTTCTATTTTTGCCCATAAATAAATAGTCTTACTTGTCTCCTTCCTTTTCTATCTTCAAATCCCAATTCGCTCAAAACCCTAAAATCAAAAACCCAAAAGTTTCTTATTCTCTTCCACACTTATAGCCAACACTCGCTCCAAATTGACGACGACAAGAGCTTCTTCTCCTCGTTGCAAACCCACACTGGCCAATCCTCAAGCGCTTCTGGCGACGACCAAGAGGAGGTTGGACCACAACTTCCAAACTTTGAAATCTGGAATCCAGCTGAAGCCTAGCTGAACCTCAAACGGGCTTAGATTAACCCACCAGAAAGCATGATGTTACGGGCTCTTCTGAAGGGAAACAATATTTTCACTAGCAAGGGGATTCTGTCTGGAGCTCTCATCCTCACGAAGCACCATCTTAGGTTTTTAAGATTTTCCATTCATCCTGCAATCATGATTCTATGGTCCTATTGGGTTTGAATCTCATGCAACTCAGCCCCAACTCTTACTTTCTTCTTTCGGCCTTCTTCGCCCTCGGCCAACAATGGCGGGTCTCTCTCATCCTTTGTAACTTCTTCTTCACCCACATGTGGGCCAAAGTCTGAGGCTTAGAGAGACGCTTCAACCTCCAACCATAGCGCTTCAAGAAGTGCTTCGACCAGAAATCCACCAACTTTGCCCACTGGCACATCAACCCCATCCTCATCGAAGGCAATTGGATGCCCCCCAAGATTGAAGGACTTAACTTTGAAGATCCTAAGCTGTTCAATAATGCCTCCGGTATGAATTTGATCCTTATTTACCTTTCTTTTCTTCGAAGTTACTTTGTTCATGATTATAGCATAATCAGGCATTCTATTTTGCTTTTCATTTGCATCTTTGAGGCTTGACCCCTCTTCACTCGAACATAGTGAAGAGAGAGTGGCTTGGATCTCCAACTATCTCTCCGGCAAAGAATGGCCACTCGCGCAAGTTGCTTGCCTCCCAATTGGCTCTGTGGTCCTTAGCCTTGGAATTTGTACTCGTTCACTTGCTATTCTCACCAGCTTGCTGATGGAGAGGAACTTCTCCACTGGCTTATCGATGTTGAGTCCTCGTTCACTCCGCTTGTTGGCTTGCTCAACTCACCTCCTCGCAATCATCAAACTCCTCCAAGAGGTAAAGGCCATTTCCTAGTCACCCTTTTTCTTACTCATTTTATGTCAAAATGCTTATTTTAATGCTCACGTGTTTAGACACTTCTCCGTCCCTAAGCCACACTCAAGGTTCTCCTCCTCATCAGGTTGGATCCTCCCAACGGACTCACTCCGGGGACACCCCTCAAGTCGTACCATCGGAGGGCTTTCCCTTCCTCTACGATGGTCAAGCCTTCTTTGGGAATGCAACCACTCCCACCATCTCGCTCAAAGACTAGGGCAAAGAAATCTAGAGAGGGATATGCTCCGGCAAGGTGATTGGACCGACAATCTCAGAGCCACTTTTTCTTGTCAGATCGATGTAAGTGTTCTATCTATCTTCTTTTCTACTTCGAATGAATCCTTCCTTTTATCGTTCCCTTAAAATTTATGTTGGTTCTCACATTGTCTTCTAGGGATTGCTACACATTGAGGCATGCTTCAAAGAAATAGACTTCATCAACATCGATCTTCAAGTCAAGCTCAATCATACCAACACGGAAATGGTTGAACTCACTTCGAAGCTGAAAGAACGTGAAGACAAGCTTTAAAATGCTACCCTCCTTGAGCAAGAACTTTAAGAATCCGCTACTTCCGTTCATAGCCTCAAGAAGTCTTTGATTGACACGGAAGGCAAATCCCACCTTTTGGAAGCTCAGCTCAAGGTCAAGGAGGTTTCATTCAAGGTCCTCGAGCACCGAACTTGCTAGTTTCCAGGAAGATTTTGAAATCTCCAAAACTTAGAACGAGGAGCTCGAAGCTCAGCTCCACAATGCTATCGAGGCTAGAGAGAATGAGTACAATGTTGGTCAACATCTGAACCAATACGCGTCAGTGCAATTTTTTAGGCTTGGGTGGAACCAAGCTCTTACTCCTCCCGAGGGCCGTAACATTGCCAGTGTAGACATGATCGATGATAAGAATGATTGCAATTACAAATAAACTCATCTAGCCGGCTCTCTCCCAGGCAACACTAAATCCAGCATCAGCATCTCAGAAGCTGCCTCCAAAATTGAGATACTCTCAATTACTACTGCAGATCCATCAACTGCAACTCCAGTCGAAGCATCGAACCTCAAAGTTCGAGATGCCTCCTCGATTTTGGCCACTATTTCTGTTCCATCTTCAAACCTAGTCATTGCCCCATCCTCGACTGCTGATGATACCATCTCCAAGATCCTAGAAACACCTTCTGGTCCTCAACTATTTTTATTTTTATTTTTGTCTACCGGTTATGTACTCTAAACAATTTTAAGTTTCTTTCTGACACTCGAACATCTATTTTGCTAGTTTGAAATCGGTTTGCTTTTCTCATCTTTTCTTGTGTTTTATTAACTTTAACACAATCATTCTATCTAGGTCGATCTTGGGTTAACTTGAGAAGGAATCCCTAGCGGAGGAATCCAACTACAAGTTAACCCTTAAGCCGAATTAAACTGTTTTTCCACACTCAGCAGAAATACCAGGTTAAATTTTTTCCATAATCGTTTTCTTTATGCTAATCCCAATCCAACTAATTAGAATTTCACTTAGACTCAAACTCTATCACAAATCCTAATTCAAATGTTTAAACCTGCTAGGGTTTAACGCAATCAACTCCAACCAAGTTTCTTTTAAAAAACCAAGTCGTACTAACCCTCACTCTGTACTTACCTCAATAGTTTCATAGGATAGGTTAACAATGGCTCCACCCTTTAACAATCTAAAATTTAGTTTCACTACTCTTGCTCACTCAGAAAGCATCCCACTCCCTTTTCAAGGGAAAGGAAAAGAACTTTCCAACATGCCTCTTGTTTTATCTTCATCTGAGTCGTCTACTCGGTAACGGATGCATACGCACAATGTCTGCATCTTATATGAATTTGCATGAAGTATGGCATTAGTTACTCATATTAATTCTCTTGCAGGTCGCATTCTCGATCTAATGAATTGATGCCTACCTTTGCCCATTCTAGTTCCTACAACCCTAGTATCAAAGGCATGACCCTGGAGAGAAAAGTTACTCGCCTCGAGGAAATGTTGTCCCCTGGTTATCGTTATGACCTCACCGAATCTAGCCACCACTGGCGTAGCCCTCCTTCTCCTCATTACTGTAGGACTCGCAACCTAGACCGCTTTGAACCTTCCAGCATTCGAGATCACTTTTCACCTATCCCTCATGATTCTCGTGACTTCGAACTCCAGCTTGAAGCCAGCAAGGTCAAGGTTGATGGTTTGAAGGAGACAGTTATATGCCTTCCACACGACATAGTCCACAATGACGACATTATCCATCATCTTCTAAACATTATCTGAGGCCTTAGGGATAACGTTGGCGCAGTCTATGCTCACGGTTTCAACTCAAGAGTCAACTCTTACCGACTTAAGCTTATCAAGAAAAGCGTTCCAGTACACTTCCTGCCCTTCTATCAAGGCCACCTGACTTATCGTTGACTACTTCACACCTTACCAAGCTTCAATAAAAAAATTCCCTGCACTTTTCTAGTTATCTTTTCCATGGCTTTCATTGTATCAAACTTAAAAAGTCCACCGCAGGTTTTGGTGCCACAAACTTTGTGAATGTTGGAACGGAGAATCGTTTCAGCTTTATGGCTCGCAATATGGCTTCAAAAAAGTGAGAGTTAGCAATGCCTCTCAACACCTCTGCAGCTATATCTCAAGGCCACGAGCCTCGAGCCTCCTTCACTACTTTTGCTACATAATCGTTCCATTCCTAGCCTCTTAAAGGTGGCACATAGTCCTCATCCATTTCACTCCCAACATCGTGTTGTTCATCTTCTCCAAAAGTATTCTCACTTTTTGCGGGGAGTAATCTTCTGGCGAACACAAGCAACTCCTCCTTGACCTTGACCTTCGACTCCTTTTCTCCCTTTTTTCTCTCTTGTACTGTGCTAACTCTGCTTGCAAATTTCTGATTTCTTTGCTTGTAAGTCCCTTTTCATGGCGACTATACCTTGGACTACCGATATAGGTCTCTTTTCCCTCTATTTTCTTTCATATTTTTCATCAATTTCACCATCTTCTAGATCTTCTTCAGTTCGGTTGCCATCATTGTGGTGCAACGCCTCGTCATTGTTATCAGGGATATCCATTGTCATCTCTTTCCCACAGACAGCGCCAACTTGTAGGAGCATAAGAAATATAGTAGATTCTTTCTACCTCAACAAGATAATTTCAATGATCAATGGATATCTCTTTGATGATGTAGGCCTCATGACATAGGTTTAGGCCTCATGATCCATCCATTCCATGTGATGGATCCTATCCTAAATACAAATATAAAACTTTGAGACTCATCTCGACCTTCGATATTTACCTTGAAGTTCGAACCTAGAACCTCAAGCAACACTTTTAAAATAGAATGTCAATCTTTGACATACTCTTCAAATATCCAATCCTCAACGTTCTTATCCTTCGACCAACCTCAACTTTATGTTTGTCGATCCTAAATTCAAATCTAAAAATTATTGTTCCCCTAGGCAGCTGATCTGAATTTTCCAATGAAGGTAGATAAAGGCTCATGCTCCGTTTGGAGAATAGTGAACAGGACGTCGGTAGTATCATATCTACCTTGCAATCTGTACCGCTTAAGAAAGGCGTCTGCAAAGTCAGCGAAAGAATCAACAAAACTTTCACGTAGCTCAAAGAACCATTTCAATGATTTGCTCGTCAAGGTTTCGAGGAATAGGTAACATAGGGTGGCGTCATTGAGGTGACGTCCAACGGTGGCAGAGAGGAACTCATCAAGATGGAGGCTTGGATCATTTTGTCAAGAATATCGAGAATCCTTGGGTGCCCTGGCATGGGGATTTCGCCCAATGCGCATGATGGATGCACAGAATGGGGTGTCGCGAGGTGTGTAAGCCATGTTCGTCCTTTACTGATGTGCCAAACGTCCAAGTCAAATCTCGGCCTCCAATTCTACTAAACGGGAAAGTATCTAGGCAGCCACGTCCTGTGTAGTCGGCTCTTAGGGAGGGGGCAGACCAGGAAACAGCAGGTTGTGAAGTTGGGTTGCTTTTTGGATGATAAAAGGCTCACGTATGGTCTGAGCATTTTGCTCAGCTAAACCTTGCTCGGAGCGGTCCCGTCGTAGAGATCCAGGGCGTTTTGAAGCTCCTGCCTGGCTGAGAATTATGTGTCGCGCTCATGTCGTAAAAGGTCTAACTCCCAAAGCAGGCAGGTAGAGATGTCCTTGCTAGCCTTTTTGGGATGGCTGGAGTTGGCATGGATGAGCTAGATAGGATGTCACCATTTGGAACCTCTAGGTGCTAGGTGTTTGGAGTAGTGAAGCCAAAAGTAGTGGCCAACTCCATAGCTTTGGAAAGAGCGAACAAACTTTTGTTGATGTTGGGGCTAAAGAACCGTAGATGGTGCCAAATGTTTCAACCAGATTCCAGGTGGAAATTAATGAAACAGTATTGAGGATGAAGTATAAAGCTTTGAGAAACTCCTATGCTCGATCGTTTACCTGACTGCTAAGATAAAGAGAGTGAACGTTAGCAGTGAAGACGAGGTGCCTAACATACTTCGATGCTTAAGTAAGAACAAGTTTGGTTAAAGACTCAGGATGATGAAGTACTGAATTTTAGATAGAAGCCATTGCTTAAATTAATTTGATAATCAATGGTTTACCTTTATATTTACTCTTGGGAACACTTCCCATTCATTATTAGATGTGGGGCTTGTTGCACTTAAGTTTCCTTTTATTCGTGTGCTTCCTATTTCTTGTTCTTATTCAAGTGTGTATGAAGCGCTAAGCTTAAGCGCTTATGCTAACATGCTAGTTCGAAAAACCCAACTGATCTTGAATAAAGAGTCAAATTCTTAATCTAACTCGATCTTCTTATTCAAGAAAGTAAAGACATCTCTTCATCTCTTCTATATGTAAAAAGAGTTAGGGGAGGCATTCAAGTATGGCATTCAACACGAACACAAAATTATCCAGATATCATTATTGACTTGATCGTCTGAGGGTCTTTGCGTGGTACCACACCATGCACTTATTATATTTTGTACGATTTAGGGCGGGATGCTCAAGGATAGTAGCTTATCGAAGATCTACGACAACAAAAAATAGGAGGAGGGAGGTTTCATTCCCTCAGATGATGATGGAAGCCGATTGTCTAAGCTAAAAAGGAGCCAACTTGAGGGTTGACAAAATCTGCTCACACAATCCCTACTTATAAACTAATAACTGAATAGAAAAACATAAAAATAATATATATTATTTTGTAAAAAAAAATTAACTCTTAACTAATTGTATTTTTTATCCAAAGATTTCTCAGGGAGTGTCTTATAACAAAAAACAAAGTATAATATACAAGATTCCATTTTGGCACCTTTTTTTTATAAATCACACCCCTTTAACAATCTTCATGTGTACTTTGAATCCAAGTTTACAAAGAAAAAAAGAGAAAAAAGGGTTTGGAATGTTAGAAAGGGATGCTAATTTTACCTCCCTAACAATTATTTCTCTTCTCTTAAACAATCAAAATTAATAATCATTCAAATATAACATAATTTTCAGTAACATTGTTGGAATAAATTTATAAGGGTGCTTAACCAAAATGGCTTAAAGATATAAAATTCAACAAAATAAGAACATTTTGAATAGTATTGCTGGAGATCCTCAAAGATGAGGAGTTGTTGGAGTTCTATTTGAAAGAAAACTTTACATTTGAGCTACAAATGACTTGTAGAGAATTTACAAAAGTTGCTCTAACATACCATACTGAATAACAGTCAAAACAAAACAAAAAATAAACCAACATGTCTGATACATGCAAATCAAAAATCATGGTCGCACCCTAACATTATTATAAAAATAAATGACAAAAAAAAATTGAATGAGAGCCTCTAGTAGGTATCATTTCCTCTGATCGTGCATATGCTTTCACCTCCATGGATGCAAAGATACCAAATTTTGACCAAACTTTAGCCCAATGGCCCAACAAGCAAATTCAGCCCAACAACCCCAAAATAACAGTTCCTCAACTCCACCAGAGCGCCCATAGCGTTTCTTATATTTCAGTTGAATCAAAGTTAGAAGATAAGATTTATCTGTGTCAAAAGTAACATGTAAACAAACATATTAGTGTTGTATCAGTGGGTAAAGGTACGCAATGGGCCAGGCCGGGCATTTTAGTAACGTCTCCAAAATGCAGGCCAGGCCTGTCACACCCCCAAATTCGGGGCCAGTATTATACTGAAATATGGTGTAAGGATTTGTGATGTAAATAAAAAACCCAAATAATTTCAAAAATTAAGGTGTCTGAATAGTACATTCATTGAAAAGTGAAAGTGCTCATATTACATTACCGAAGTTTTTGAAAATAAAAATCATTACATTTATTCAATTCAAAATACAAGTAGAAAATAATTCGTTTATTTAGTAGGCAACGTATCCCATTCTCCCCAAGTATTCTACTCATCACTTGAAAAAGAAAAAGATGTAGTATCATGAGTCACACTGACCCAGTAAGTACAGATTACAAGCATATACTAAATTATCTCTAAGAAACATCAAACCGAACAACCAATTCAAAAAGGTAAAATATTCAAACCGATTATTCTTCCATACTTACACTTGCGTCTTTGTAATATATACATTTAGATACATAATATATACACTTACACAACTTCACATCTACACATAAAACACGCCAATACTTCCGAAGTGAATTCTTTTAGATTAACTGGTAATTACTCAAAAAATATTATGTGCTTAGTCTCACAATACCAACACACATATAAAGCCATAGCATTCTAAGGCCACCTGCCAAAGCATGTATACTCTCAATTTGACACAATTCATTCCTTAGACTATAATAGTGCACTATCTGTAAGGGACTAGGGCCCATGGCTAACTCCCACAATAACAAAACAATTTACCAGCAATTCACTTAAGTACGAGTTAATTCGTACTATACACCCGACTTCACACTTCAATCATAACGATCACAAATAAGTCTTTAATTAAGACTATGTATATAGATCATAGAGTATATATTTACATCATAATTTTGTAATAAATATATACGTAATAGAATTTTTAAAGGAAGAAAGATCAAACTTAAATGTATTTCATTAATTAAAAAATTTGGTCCAAACGTTTCATTCGGCGGTAGTCCGCTCGAAATCCTTCATTTGTTCCGAATTATACTTGAAAGTAAATAGATAGAGCGATTAATTAGATAAACTTGAAATAAAAATTAGTTATCATTGGTTCAAAAGTTTCATTCGGCGGTAGTCCATCCGAAATCCTCCATTAGTCCCAAATCAAACTTAAGAAGTAAATAATGCGAGTAAGTAAATAAAAATAAAGTACAAATGCAGAAAATAAAATTATAAATCCTTGGACCAAAAGTATCATTCAGCGGTAGTCCGTCCGAAATCCTCCATTTGATCCGTTTTATAATTAATCCATATTATATCCAAAAGAAAGAAGTGAGTATACCATCTCGAAGTGTTTTTTGAGAGGAATCCAATGGTAGTAATCACAAAGTTCGGTAGGCAGTTCTCAAGTCCAGAAACAAAAATATTTAGCAACTATCCAGCAATGGTTACGCTCGCTATTAAGCTCATTTGCACGAATTAATTAGTTAGTAAGTATTAATCAATGCCTTTCAAACTTTCCAGATTGATAGTTGAACTCCTAAGCTTCGTTTTGATATAAAGAAATGAGTGAGATATGAATATTTCAAGTTCCGAGCACCTTAAGAGTTATCGAACATGATTAAGGAAAAGATTAGCAAAACTTGTTTTAGCCTTAACTTTCTCATTACTTAACCTTTTTATGTGATTCAAAAGCCAAAGTTGAATAACTTTCTGTGTAGAATCTGAATATGTAAAAATATTTGACTAATTAAAATTTAACAGAAACGAAAATATTAAGTTTACAGTAAGGCTCATTATTTCCCTTTTATTTTTAGCCATGCATTTTTGATGCAATCTTAAAGATAAAGAAGTATAGGAATGTACTCATGTACTTACTCAAGAATTTCAGTAGGTGATGGAGGTATTTGATTAACTCAAGTGACCCTCTTGAAGAAAATGAATTAACTACTAAAGTACTTGAAAGAAAGATAGCTTGGTGTGGGATTTTAGGGGAATTGCATTGCAACTTTGGGAGGACTTCAAATCAGTACGTAAGGGGAATATTGAAGTGGTGCAAAAATCAGATTGAACTCAAGGGTGATTTATATAGACATGGGAGGAGACATGGGAAATAAATTTTTATAGACTTCTGTAGACAAGTTGACAATGGAATAGTTTGGCTACTAATTCTAGGGTTAAAATGCACTTGTAAAAACAATAGTAATGTGGTTGGAAATCTGATTAAAATGTTGAAATGTGATTATGTATGCATATGAATGCAATACGTAATGTGATGTGTGAAGAAAATGTGTGGTTTTACTAATAAAGTGTAATGTAGTGTAAAATAAATAAATACATATCATTCAATAATAATTAGCACCAAATTGATATATGAGCTTGACCTCTAAAAGTATGAATTGTAATCTTAAAATACAAAGTTCGATTCGGATAAGAGATTCGAACAAGGAAAATTTGGTCGTTTTGCTAAAATTCCATTTCCGAAAATCGGCTAGTTGGATTTAGGGTTTCTTACCATTTCTAACTGAAGTAAAAATATTTTTATTATTTTTACTAACCTATAAAATTGAATGTTTCACGATTCCAGCTCGTGGCATCAAACCCAAGATCAGAGAGTTCCTGACTTGAACTTGAGCATCCACTAGACCATTTGCCCAACTCTGTTAATATTTCTCTAAAGCTTATTTTTATACATTGTCTTAGCCAGACACTTTTTCTTTCGGATTTCTAAAAGCTCTAAGGTTAAACTAAATTATGGTGATTTCTAAGTTTAACGAGTCATACAATAATCTAAACTATTATACTCATTTTCGGGGTATTACAGTCTACCTACCTTAAAAGAAAATTCGTCCTCGAATTTTACGTACCTAATTATGTGAATAAGTGTGGAAACTTCTTCCTCATCTCCGATTCTAACTCCCAAGAAGCTTCATTCTCATCATGCTGATTCCATTGTATTTTTACAACTGGAATCTCCTTTGTGCGGAGCTTCCTCACCTCCCGGCCCATGATCCATACAGGTGCCTCGTCGTAAGTGGCATCTTCCGAGACTTCCAAGTAGCTATGATCTATGACATGCGACTTGTCTGGCTTGTATTCACACAACATGGATACATGGAAGACATTATATACTCTGGACAAGTTTGGTGGTAGATCTAATCGGTAAGCTAGATTACCAATTTTCTCAACGATTGGGAAAGGCCCAATAAATCGTGGAGATAACTTGGCATTCTTCTTCCCAAAACGAATAACTCCTCTCATGGGTGAGACTTTCAGCAAGACTTGGTCTCCATCCTTGAATTCAATATCACTACAACATTATAGAGTATTGCCGGCGACTTAAAGTCGTCGGTCTTTCTTTTTAAGTCGCCGGTAATACTCTCGCCAGAAATTTGATGCCGGTGAAAGTATTACAGGCGACCTATTTTTCAAGTCGCCGGTGATGCCTTGAGTGCGTCGCCGGCAATGATTAAGGGCATTACCGACGACTTGAGTCACCGGCAATGTTCCTCCGCCGTGGCCGGAAAATGAGGGTATTGTTGGCGACTTTGGTCCAAGTCGCCGGCAATACCCTGAGAAATTTGTCAAAAAAAAGCCAGTTCTGGATTGGGCCCAATTCCAGAACCTGCACTGAAAAACGGAAATCGTACAAATACAAGTTCAACAGTACACACATAATTGTCCAACGTACAGTACAAACAGCAACAATACGAAAATAAACTACAACTACACGTCAGGGTCGAGGAAATCCCACGTCAGGGTCGAGGAAATCCAAGTGGACGTAATCATTTGAACTCCGGTGGCTACCCTGGTCTTGCTGTGGCGATGACTGCTGCGGTGGTGGATCACTGTGGAACACAGGGACCAGGGGAGGTGTGGGGACCGGTTGTCCGGTAGTCTGGCACGCGTACATCGTCTGCATCCATGTGAACATTTGTGTCTGCTACTGGACCATCATTCGGTGTTGCTCGACCAGCACCCGGTACTCGGCATCTCTGACTGCCTGCTACTCGGCCAATTGCCGCATCTCCTCTATCTGCCTCCTTTGCTCCTCCAACTCTCTTTGCGTCCTCTGAAGCTCCGCTGCTAGGTTACAGTTCCTAAAAGTTGAAGTTCTTGACTCGGTAGAGTATTCCGAAGTGTTCTTCAATACTCCTTCGCCCGCCGAGCCCATTCCCCTGCAGTAGTAGGTATTCTTTCCAGTCACGCACGCTTTTGCCATGATCTGAGCCGCTATAGGGCGATCAAGCGGATTGATCTAAGACGCATACTGGGTCACTTCTTCCTCGGAGCAGTCAAGATGGTTGTTTCGAGCTATATTCATGGTGACTTCTGTGATCGTTTCATTCACTCTCGCCTAATTGAAAAGTGAATATGAATAACGTATTATTAAACGAGTTAAATTAATAGAGAAAAATAGTTTTATTAACACATGCATATGTGAAGTACAAAATAATGAGGCTAAAGACTTACCGCTTCTTCAGGGCACTGCGGATAGAACTTCTGATGAACAAACACCAATGGGTTGACTTCTTATTGTTGCTGCGCCTTACTCGACCAACCCAAATAGTTGAGTGAACCTGCATGATGGGCCTTGGTGTTTTTCAATTTGTTCTCCCTGTTCGTCTTGGAAATCGCCTTGTTTGATAAACATATGTAAAAAAATTAGTAACTAACTATTTCAATGTGATACGATACATTAGGGTTGTAAAATATATTCAGGATGCATACCTTCGCTTTGGGGTGCTCGAAGTGGGCTACCAGCCACAGCCACTCGTACTCCCTAAACCGGAATTCACTAGGGGTAGAACCTCGGCCTAGTTCCTTGTAGTCCAGTCGAAATCCTTCATTTGTTCCAAATTATACTTGAAAGTAAATAGATAGAGCGATTAATTAGATAAACTTGAAATAAAAGTTAGTTATCATTGGTTCAAAAGTTTCATTCGGCAGTAGTCCATCCAAAATCCTCCATTAGTCCCAAATCAAACTTAAGAAGTAAATAATGCAATTAAGTAAATAAAAATAAAGTACAAATGCAGAAAATAAAATTATTAATCCTTGGACCGAAAGTATCATTCGGCGGTAGTCCATCCGAAATCCTCAATTTGATCCGTTTTATAATTAATCCATATTATGTCCAAAACAAAGAAGTGAGTATACCATCTCAAAGTGTTTTTCAAGAGGAATCAAATGGTAGTAATCACAAAGTTCAGTAGGGAGTTCTTAAGTCCAGAAACAAAAATATTTAGCAACTGTCCAGAAATGGTTACACTCGCTATTAAGCTCATTTTCACTAATTAGTTAGTAAGTATTAATCAATGCCTTTCAAACTTTCCAGATTGATAGTTGAACTCCTAAGCTTCGTTTTGATATAAAGAACACTAAATTTGGTTAAGAAATGAGTGAGATATGAATATTTCAAGTTAAGAGCATCTTAAGAGTTTTCGAACATGATTAAGGAGAAAATTAGCAAAATTTGTTTTAGCCATAAATTTCTCAGTACTTAACCTTTTTAAGTGATTCAAAAGCAAAAGTTGAATAACTTTTTGTGTAAAATCTGAATATGTAAAAATATTTGACTATTTAAAATTTAACAGAAACGAAAATATTAAATTTACACTAAGGCTCATTATTTCCCTTTTATTTTTAGCCATGCATTTTTGATGCAATCCTAAAGATAAAGAAGTATAGGAATGTACTCATGTACTTACTTAAGAATTTCAGTAGGTGATGGAGGTATTTGATTAACTCAAGTGACCCTCTTGAAGAAAATGAATTAACTACTAAAGTACTTGGAAAAAAGATAGTTTGGTGTGGGATTTTAAGGGAGTTGCATTGCAACTTTGGGAGGACTTCAAATCAGTATGTAAGGGGAATATTGATGTGGTGCAAAAATCAGATTGAACTCAAGGGTGATTTATATAGACATGGAATGAGACATGGGAAATAAATTTTTATAGACTTTTGTAGACAAGTTGACAATGGAATAGTTGGCCTACTAATTCTAGGGTTAAAATGCACTTGTAAAAACAATAGTAATGTGGTTGGAAATCTGATTAAAATGTTAAAATGTGATTATGTATGCATGTGAATGCAATACGTAATGTGATATGTGAAGAAAATGTGTGGTTTTACTAATAAAGTGTAATGTAGTGTAAAATAAATAAATAGATATCACCCAATAATAATTAGCACCAAATTGATATATGAGCATGACCTCTAAAAGTATGAATTGTAATTTTAAAATACAAAATTCGATTCGGATAAGAGATTCGAACAAGGAAAATTTGGTCGTTTAGCTAAAATTACATTTCCGAAAATCGGCTAGTTGGAATTAGGGTTTCTTACCGTTTCTAACTGAAGTAAAAATATTTTTATTATTTTTACTAACCTATAAAATGGAATGTTTCACGATTCCAACTCGTGGCCTCGAACCCAAGACCAAAGAGTTCTTGACTCGAACTTGGGTATCCACTAGACCATTTGTCCCACTCCGTTAATATTTCTCTAAATCTCGTTTTTATACATTGTCTTCGCTGGACAATTTTTTTTTTTTCAGATTTCTAAAAGCTCTAAGGTTAAACTAAATTATGGTGATTTCTAAGTTTAACGAGTCATACAATAATCTAAACTATTGTACTAATTTTCGGGGTATTACAAGGCCGGACCAGATTTTTTTTGAAAAGTTAAAGGCCATGGGCTTTTTAGGCCCCGTGCCTTATCAGACTTTTTGGGTTGGGTCGGGCTAAGCCCATAAGGCTAGGGCGCGTTGGGCTTTTTTTTGTACTAATTAATAAAACTTAAATATTCATAGTGTTTAATTATCAAATATATCAACAATTATAAACACTAAATAATTATAAGCCTAAAAAAATTGGTATTTAGAATATGATCGAATGAATTATATTAAGGTAAATTAGAGAGTTTAGAGGTTTATATTGATAAAACAATCTATAATTTATACAATTAACGGGCTTGACAGGCTTGGCCCTATGGGCGATTCGGATGAGCCTTGACGGGTCAAACTTTTTCAGGCCTAAATTCGAGCCAGGCTGGATGTGGGCTTTTCTGGCCTCGAGCTGCCCACAGACTTTCGGCCCTATTGGCCAAATGGTGACCCCTATCAGTGGGTTCACTTGTATCTTCTTTTTGATAAAGATATCTAGACCGAATTTAACATGGTCATTAATTTTTCGCAATACATGCACCACATTTAGTAAAAAGTTTTATGTTATAGAAAATAAAAATTTAAGTAAATCCCGCTTTAAATAATACTTTGGTCTTTCAGAGAAAGGTATCAACGTAGCAGCACTATGATTAAACAATCTCGATAAATCAATAAATCATCTTATTTATTAATAAATTAATAATTTCACTTAAATAATATGTTTTCCACTCAAGTAGCATTTATTTATAGAAATTTCATGAGTATCAAAATCATTAATTTTTAGGAAAGTAAAGTGGTAGAGGTCAAAGCCTAGCTGCTCTCAAGAAAGGCGACATGTACTATATCTGTACTCCGAGTGGTCGGCTTGTTTGGCACTTTGTAGTGTATGCACCGACCATTGGCCGTGTTGCTGCACTGCGAGTGTAGCCGAACAGGCTGTGATGTTTGGGTTGTGGTTGTACAGCGATGGTTCACCAAGATAATGGGGTAATATTAGATTTTTGGCATCAATTGTTTCTCATCCATCACTGACAAAGAAAAATAGTGGTTGGTCGATTGCTATTAGGGCTGGGCACGGGATAGAATGGTACGGGCCTTTACAAATCCCGGCCCATCCTGTTTTTTATTCACGGGACGGGACACAAGGAAACTGAAACCCGTAAAGGCCTGTCTCGTACGGGTTCGAGACAATACAGGCCCAATACGGGATACAATGTAACTTTTTTTTGTGTTGTAAAATGACTGCCCAATACAATACAATAGCTAAAATAACTTGCAAACTATAAAATCACTAAAATGACTCGTCTGTTAATGTGTCAATTAAGCTGCTGTTACAACATAAACATGCCAAATATCCAATTTTGTCAAAGTTACTGCTCAATTACAAAATAAACATGCCAAATATCCAAGATAAGCTCATGCATCACTTGTTCCAACAACATCAATAACAACATGATCTTTCACATTTCATCTAAGTTCCAATAGATGAAAATGGAGCTAGACAAGAGGTGCTACATGCACTTGTTGCGTCACCTTCATGCTCTACAGAATATAAGAAGTAAATCATTGTCTCAAGTCATCAAATATGTAAAAAATAAAATTAAGGAAACAATGTTAGAAAGAATTACCAATTTCTACTTCTTCATAATACTTGGTATTACTAACTAAAGGTTCCTCTTCCGCGGGAGCAATCTTACCTGCCAACAACTAGTTTTACATGAAAATCAATCCCTCCACAGATTTTGTACTTAGTGAGGCCCTAAATGGATCAATGACTCTGCCCCCAGTTGAGAAACTTGATTCTGAAGCTACCGATGAAGCTTGTATCCCCAAAACATCCCTTGCAATTGCTGCCAACACAGAATATTTACAACCATTAAGCTTCCACCATAGTAGGGTGTCAAAGTTATCCTCCTCTTCTGTTGGTTCTAGCGGAGCACTTAGATATTGATCCACTTCATGCATGGCAGTAGCTTCAGCAGTTTCACTGACAACCTTTCTCCAGGAATTAAGAATTTGCCCCCTCATTCCAGTTGATCTAGAACTAGTCGCTGAACTAGATGAAGAAGTCGGACTAGCTTGCTTATACATGTGTCTCCCACCATCAACATTAGGTACATACTAAGAATAAAAACTAAATTAATAATAGTGCAACAATTTATATCCAAGTGTGTGTAGATTATATAGTCCAATAAGTGCATCGTGTATATAGGCAGAAGATTATAAAGTTCATTATGTATTAGTTTAGAGTGCAGCGATTAATTAGTCCATCATATATAGTGTAGCAGTTTTTATCTGTGTGTGCAGATTATATAGTGCAATAAGTGCATCATGTATATAGGCAGGATAAAGTGCAACGATTAATTAGTCCATCACACATTTAGTACAGCAGTTTTTATCTAAGCAATTATACATAGTGCAGCAGTTCTTTATGATTGAGGTGTTAGAGTAAAGCGATTATATCTAAGCACTAATACATTGTGCAACAGTTTATATCTAAGCATAAAGAAGATAAAATCATACCACTCTATGAAGAAATCAAACAATATGATGAAGTTGAAAAAAGAGAGAAGTACCTCATCATAGAGAGTCATAAGAAGTTTTTTAATCTCTCTTACTCTTCGATGTACCTCATCGACATCGACTTTAAGCTCACTGTAAGTATACTCCACATTCTTAAGTTTGAACCTTGCATCCAAAACTAACCCGACAAGCACCATGTGATTCACTTCCTTAAATGTGCCAAAATACTTCAAGTATTTGGCTCTCATATTCGTAGCCATGTCCACCAATGTGCGTTCAACTTCTAATTGAGGTGTGATTAAAAGCCCCACAATGTTATTTTCATCGAACATACATCATGAAAGGTAGTGTGAAATGTGGGATGCAAAGATGCACTAACCCTCAATGTCACATCATAGAACACACCTAAAAGACCAACAAAAATCTCAGCTTGTTTCCAATCTTCCTCATCTGGTGGCCCAACTTTCCTTCCTCTATTATTTGACGATGGCAGAAAGTTTCCATCTTCATCTACTTCCTCATCTGGTTCCCTAAAATAGCTCAAAAATTGTCTGTCTTCAAACTCCTCAATCCTAGTAAAAGCCAACTTGAATTGCAGAGCTGCCTCTAACATTAGATATGTAGAATTCCATCTCGTTGAAACATCTAAGCATAACAAGCCTCTATGTTTTATGTGCTCAATCTCTATAGCTACCTTAAAACTCTCCAGCCTATTAGCCAAACTTTTCACATATTTTACTGAGTTTCGAATATCGAGTACACTTTTCTACAACCTCTTCACCCCATGACCAACAATTAAATTGGTGATGTGTGCTGTGCATCTCATATGCAAGTACTTGCCATCTAACAGGGGGTTAGGATGATGTGCTCTTCTTCATCTTTGCAATCAACCATTCCATAACACTCTTATTTGTAGCGGCATTGTCTAAAGTTATGCACATGATATTTTCAATTCCCAAACTCAAAAAACAACCCTCAATAACTCTTCATATACTGGACCCTTGGTGATCATGAACTACACTAAAGCTCAGTATCCTCATGTGCATTTTCCACTTACTGTCGATGAAGTAAGCAGTGATCACCATGTAATTGACATTCTGCACACTTGTTCAAGTGTTAGTAGTTAAACTAAGCCTATAGTTCTTCAACTCCTTCTATAGTAGCTTCCTTTCCCTATCATACAATTGAAGGAACCGTCGACAAAGCTTCTTACATGATGGGATCTTAAAGAAAGGATACTCTTCTATACAAAACCGAGTGAACCCTGTCTTCTCAACATGGCTAAATAGCAGCTCATCGATTATGACCATCTCTACACATGCATCTAAATACTCTTTTTGATCACCTAGAGACACCAACGTGAATTTGTTTCCCTTAGACTTATCACCAACAAGCACTGTTTGATCTTTATTTTGCCTCAAAGGATTATGCTCACAAACTTTTATATGCTTATTCATTCCAGATGTTCCATGACTTTGAGAATGAATAGAAAAATCACCTATTACTCATCTAGGACAATGTTTATAGTAAGCTCTCCTCTTCTTAATCTAAATCGGATTACCATCTACATCCTTAGACATCACTACCCTATCATATTCAATGAAATGCTCCCAAGCCGGACTACGCTTAACACTAGTAGTAATGTCACTTACAGAAGTTACATGAGCTTAGTTTGAATCAGTTTGTTGAACCTCATGTGTTGCGTGGCACCCATCTTCATCTTCTAAAAGATTAGCTTCACTAGGATGCTCAGTTTCCATCTCAGAGTGTTCAATAAGTAGCGGAGGCGCCAAAGTTGTAGGGAATGAGGCGTCCATCGAAGGACTACTTGGAGTACTCGAAGCTGAAGAGTTTTGGAATCCATAAGCACTAGTTTGAGGTCGGGGAGTCGTGTCTTCAATTTTGCCATTGCAGCTGCAACAAGACCAATTTCAACTGTTAGGATATTTTTAATTCATAACTAAATTAAACAAGTGAAAAAATCAGCAACTAAGCACTTCTAATTTTGAATTAATCAAGGTAATAAGACCAAGTGACTTGTAGTCTACATCAAATTAAACAAGCTTCAAATGAAACAGATTGTAGATGACTTAAACAGGTTCAAATGCTTAAAGTAGCAATCTTAAACATCAAATTTTGATATTCAAATTCAAAAAGCAATCTTATACAAACAAAGTTAACAAACAAATTTTGCTATTCCGTAGTTTCCCACTTTCCCAGTAGTAGATTAAAAAGTAAACTACAACTTTTCTACTTATTAGAACTCACTTAGTACTTTGTAGTTTTTGAACTAATTCGATTTGGAAACCTGATAAGGATCGACTAGGTTGGAGTTGAGTTGATGCCTTAATGGTGATCGAGCCGAGGGAGTGAGGGTTGACGATGAGCTTGATTCAATGAGTGAGAGTGTGACTTGATGTTCTATCGATGAGGGTTCATGAGGGAGTACCGAAGTGACCGAGTGAAACTTTGAGACTCTGAGATGCGAGAGTGCGAGAGTGCGAGAGTGAGAGGGCTGCGAGATTGAGAATAAAGAGGGCTGAGGGTTGACGATGAGCTAGATTCGATGAGTGAGAGTGTGACTCGATGTCCTATCGATGAGGGATTGAGGGTTCATGACACTCTGAGGCGTCCATCGAAGCAAGATTGAGAATAGAGAGGGCTGCGAGATTGACTGATTGAGGTAGGTGAGTAACGTGAGTTAGGTTAGCTGAGGTAGGTGAGTTAGGTTAGGCTGGTTAGCTAAGGTAACTTAGGTTAGTCAGGTAAGTGGGTAGGTAGGAGGGGCTTGGCCTGAAGAAATGAAGGGCTTTTTTTGTTACGGGCCATACTGGGATATAAATGAACATATAAGTAAAACCTGTAGCCCGTCCTATTTGAATTAAACGGGTCGGGATAGGACGGGCTTCAAATTTCAAAATTCAAACTCGGCCCGTCCTATTACGGTTCAGGACGGGACGGGGTCAGGACGGAAATTTCGGGCCAAGGTGCCCAGCCCTAATTGCTATGGTGCTCAAATTGCTAACGACAAAGCACATATGGGTCATGACAAGATCAGATTTGGTTTGTGGTCCACGAGTTTGGGTCGGGGGAATGAAGTCAGTCCATTCTCAAACCATTCTTGTTGGATTAAGGAATGAATGGTTATGGAGTGGTGGCAGCTTATTCGGTGATCAATTAGCAACAAAATAGAGTGACGTTGGCCTGATAGTGTGCGATAGTCAAGAGACGCCAACGACAGTTGTGGGTGAGAGGCTTTGCTGTACAATGCAGATGTGGTTCCCTGTTTTTGGTGGTAGTTGGGTTTGGGGCTTGACTCTAGGCCTAATACATTTAAGTATTTTTATTTCTAGTTATTTTTGTTTTCAATTGGTCTTAGGTCGAAAATAAATCACCACCTCTATTCGGTCAGTATAAGCAAAAGTGGGTTGTGTCCTAGTATGTGCACCTTTGATCTATTGTATGTTCTAGGTTAGAGTTGGTTCATCGAGTGGGCGCACCCTTCTAGTGATAGGATGCAATGTAGTGCCGACGATAATTCTATCCAATGATTGTCTATTCTATTCTATATAAATGAAAAATTGTTCAAAGTGAATTGATGCGTCGACATTATCGCGTTATCTTTCCTTTACTATATCGCCATATCTGTAAAGTATATAGTGTAGCCAATTATACACTATTTGCTAATTGGTCTAGTTTATGATACAATGTCTTAATTGAGTCTTCTGATATTATTTCATGTGTTTATCTTTTAATGAGATTTAAGCTTTATATTCTACTCCTTGTATTTTACTATTTTATCAATATCGAGACTTAATGGTATCCCGGAAATGCTGCAAAAAGAAAAAATTCTTACTAAGAAATCTTTTTTTTGGAAGTCAAAAAAAATCCTCTAAGAAATCTTGGAAGCATGACTAAAACATAGGGTTGGGACAAAATGACCGAAAACCCGAAAAACTGGACCAAATTGAACCGAAATAGCCGGTTTGGTTCTGTTTTTTGAAAATAAAGTGAGGCTTCAAAAAGGAACCGAACCGAATGAATAAAACTTGGTTCGGTTCGGTTCTTATAGTTTCTAATCTCCTAAAACCAAGAATAACCGAAATTTACTGTTCTTGTCCACATGTCGCTATTTTATTGGCTTTCATTTGAGCTTATATGAGATTGAGTACATGTGATTTTCCCACATATCAAAAGTTCCCAACCCTTAAAAAAAATTTCGGCCTCTCTCTTTTTCAATCTCTCCCTCTCATCTCTAAGCTCTCTCGCCCTCTCTTGCGTCTCTGCAATCTCTCCCTCTCAGACTCAAATCAAACCAAAAATTCCATAAGCCCCAAAATTGAACCCAAATTTCATTCCCTCAAACAAAACCTCCACTAGAATCCCAAATCAATATGTAAAACCCATATTTCCTCTTCCCCCAAAATCCTAAAATGACTAAAGCACCAATTCACTCATCAATTGTTGTGGTCAGTTTGTTCTTGGACAATTTGGTATCAGATTTGTGCTTTGGTCATGACAATCATGAAAACAAGTTCTGAACTTGATTTTGGAACATATAGGAAAACCCGAAAAAACCGGTAGAACCGACCCGAACCGAATCGGTTTGGTTCTATTTTGGTTCCAGTATTTAAGTTTGCAAACCCGGACCAAAATAAACCTTGTTTGGTTCAGTTCAGTTCCCAAGAATTTTTACAAAAAACCGAACCTTCCTGGGCCTACTAAAACATTTTTCCTCTTGAAAAAAAGAAAAGTAAAAAAATTATCGGCCGGAATTACACGGTACACTGTAACTTTACTGTAGAATTAATAATAAATGTAAAATCTACCTTTGTTGGGTTGAATCACTTTTGAATGTAAAAATTTCTCTGAGGAAGGAAATATAAAATCAAAACCCATTGCTGTGTGCCAGTCCGAAGCCACCGTCCATTTTCTCTTCTTCATAAAAAAAATACGCAAGAGGTTTCCGCAGATTGAGATTTTCACCTTCTTACAGGTAAGAGCATATTTCCCTAATACTTGTCATCTTGATTTTCTGTGTGTTCAATGTCGGCTGTTCATATATTTGGTCTTGCTATGTGCTCTAACTGGAAACGAAATGATTGATTTGTACTATGGGATTGGAAAGATTAGACCTTTGGCAGATAATTCTAATCATACTAGGCTTTGATTTATGGGTATTGAATTTGGGAATTGGGTTTTGATATCTAGGTAGTTTCCTGTTCGTAAGTATCTGATTGGAAAGGTCTATATCATGAACCCGATACTGTGTTTTGTTGCGGATTTTACAACTTTGTACACATTGGTGTGATTTTAGCAAAAAAAATGGTTGGCATTGAGTCTACATAGAAGCTGTAACTATTGAGTCATGACATATCTGTCTAAATCATGTGCGTCAAATGATTTATGGGTATTGAATCTCTGGAAATAGCATATGGTTTCTGATCCGTGTGTTTTGTAGTTACATTCTGTCAGCTCTTGCTTTGAAATGTGAGACTACCCCATAGGTTGAAATTATGTCTCTGGTTCATCTGATTTGGTTGTAGCTACATTCTGTCAGCTCTTGTGAGATTGTAGGGAGTTTTGCAAGGGGTCAGGCTTCAAATCCTACTTTCTATAGTAGGTCTGGGTTCTGTTTGACACGAGATAACAAGCTTTTGAGAAAAGATGCCGGAGATTGATAGAGAACTCTAACTTTAAAGGGAAATCAAGAGGGGAAATATGGTGTCACCACTGGGTTAAGTCAAGGTGTTGCCTATCAACTTTAGACATCAGATTAATGCAAGTACCAATAGTTAAGAGGGAATTGAGTGATATAACTCGTTTGAGTGTTGACACCAGGGACAATGATCAGGAGTGAAAACAAGTATTATTATTGTTTCTATTTTTTTACGAGTTACTCGGTGGATAGACTTGACTGTAATTTTCCAATAACCTTATTAATGTTGGACAAAATGTTGATCTAATAGTCTAGTTCGTGATCAATGTTATGAAGAAGTCTCAATAGGATTGAGATCACAGATATCTATAATAAATAGGTTGGGGCAGAGTGATCCATCTGATGAAGTTCAGTAAACAGTGTCCACATGTAATGCATGAACTCATTTTTGGCGTTGATTAAGCAGGACCACAGGTGTGATATGATAGTCCATGAACATCAGTAGAGCTTTGAGCTTTTTACTATAGCATTGATCTAATATTTTTGCTTGATTTTTTCAAATTTACGTACTCATGTATTCAGTTCTATATGCACATGGAAATTCTATTGAACAACAAGAATAGGCATATTTACCTTGGAGATGATAGTTCTTATCTAAAAATAGAAAACTTGGCCAATCTTTGATGCTACAGATACATGCTTGTTTGTTGGATAAGCTAGCAGTAGGGGAATTGTGAAAGGCTTACCTTAGTTTAGTATAATCGTCTCTTTGACTTCCACAGTATTATATTGTGAAATACAATCGGATGGTCAATGCTGGAATCTTTTGTTATATATTTTGGACATGATCTTTGTCTTGACAATTACATGAAAAAATTGTATCCATGAATCTTGTTGTCATCATGTATAGGTAGCATGTTCTTTTGTCTTGGAATCATGTATTGGCATGTGTATATCTTTTCAAAACCATGTATGGTATAGACATATAGGCCGAGAGAAATAGAGTGTTTCTTATCAAGAGTATTATGATTACTTCCTTTGGTGGGAGATGTAGTAGATATGTGTGTCCACAGATCTTCCCTACATTGCCATTTATAAATGTATATTTTTGTTTGATTTTGTTGTTCTCTTTTAAGTTCTCTTCAAGTTTTAACTTACATTATCAATTCTCTATGGTTTCAGATTTGGACTATTGAAACATACTCGTCATAGTTTAATTGGCACTTCACAAATCCAGATACACTTTTCTGCGGTAAAGATGGGATTTGGAGCACTAAGGTCCCTTTGCCGGCCCCTATCACATGCAATAATATCTCGCACCTCGACTTGCACATCGACATCGTTTGTTGCTAATTATGTGCGCCCAAAACCTGAACACCACTTTGTTTCTGGTGGCCAGGCTCCATGGTTTCTTTCATTTGTGAACCATTTCAACAGCTTGACAGATACTCGTTTTCCAAAAAGGCGACCCAGTGATAAGCCTCGTCGAAAAAGGTCCAGCATAAGACCTCCTGGTAGGTGCTTCATCATAGACTGATCCCTCCTAATTTGATGTTATTATCCTCCCTAATATGATTCACTATTTGAAATAGTATGCTTGGTAATAAAGAAGAAGACAAG
Source organism: Geum urbanum (assembly GCA_946800695.1). NCBI lineage: Eukaryota > Viridiplantae > Streptophyta > Magnoliopsida > Rosales > Rosaceae > Geum > Geum urbanum. Next base: position 37,633,485 of record OX327002.1, on the reverse strand, counting down.
ATTAGGGTTTTGGGTGAAAATTGAGGTTGGGGATTTTGCTTATATCTAATTGATGTTATTCATTATATGATCGCAGGACCATATGCTGGGGTTCAGTTTGTTCCTGGGGAACCAATAGTTCCTAGCAGACCCAATGAAGGAAGTGTGAAGAGGAGGAATGAGAAGAAGCGTATGAGGCTGCGTCGTGCCTTTATTTTGGTGTGTATTTTTTGAATTTCACCGATCTCTCAGTTATGTCGTAGTTTAGTTGTTCTGTATTGGTTGTGGATGTGCTGGTATGGAATAGAATGGCATGTTGTTCATAAAGCTAACTTGTTCTTGGGTGCTTTATGTTTTGTTGAATGTTGTCACCGTATTTCTAAGAAATGCTTACTTCCCCTGAGAGAGATTACCCGAAGAAGACTTCATTTGACTAAGAGCAATGATTTGGGCAGTTGCTGGTGATTATTGCCTGCATGAATAACCGAGCATTTATTATCTGTTAAATTAACATGTCTCTACGAGGGGTAGGAAGCTTTAGCATAAGTAAGTAAGCTTGCTATTGGAATCAGTAGCAGACAGTTGCATCATGGTAGTGGTAAACTTGCAATTTGCATCCATATTAAAATATTTGATAGAGGTCAAGTTGTTGAAATCGCTCGCTTTCATATTTGATGATACAATACTTTACATGGAAGACCATATAACTTCTGATATACTTGTTCTCTGTAACAGTGCATTGTTTAGATTGTTGGTAGTTGATTGAGGTATTTTACTTGGTGCAAGGGGACATGTATATGCAGCATCCTGTTCTTAGGTGTTAGGTAGAGTAAGCTTTTTTGGTTTTGTTCTGTAAAGTGTACTTTCAAATTAAATTTTCAGCTTCTTAAAAAGGAGGTCAGATGCATTGAAGCCCCATGATATCTATAATCCCTTTCTGGTCATGGATTTCTCTATAACATGATTATATTTTGATATGTGCAGGCAGAGAAGAAAAAGAGGCAAGCTCTAGTGCAGGAGGCAAAAAGAAAGAAAAACATCCAGAGAATCGAGAATAAAATGGCTGCTGTTGCAAGAGACAGAGCCTGGGCTCAAAGACTGGCTGAGCTGCAGCAGTTGGAGGAGGAGGAGAAGAAATCCATGGCTTAGGATCAGTTATCAAACTCATTCCAGACAATTATACTGGTGTGCTAGTGTTATTGTTTCCCAAAAGCATTATTAGTCTTAATGTAGGTCTTGTTCACAGCAGATTTGCGATTTTAATGTTGTTGGGTTAGGCATCTTCCTAGACTTTTCGATAGCCAGTTTCCTAGGATTCAAACAGACACTGCTTAAGACCTTCCCGGGTTACAGTAAAAATGTTGTTCATTTTGGATGCTTTGCTGATAATGGAGCGTTCCAGATTCTCCACTTAAAGCATCTTTTGATTACAGCATCATTTGCTATCTGTTTTCTGATCGGCTTGTGACTGCATATCACCTCTCTACTTTTGACCTCATCTTCAGTTTTCCATGAATTTAATATGTAAATGTTTCAGTACAAGTAATAATCAAGTTTACTACTCACCGGAGAAATAAAGATCTGCCAACTTCCAGTTCTCTAGAGTGGGAACCTCGGTACCTCACCGTAACTTCGACTTTTTAGCCCAAGACCAATATTGTTATTGTTATTCTCCCTAATTATCCCTCTACATTTTGTAGTTGGATCATGAATTGTTTCGTTCCTTCATGTAGTGTGTCCGAAACAAAGACTTAATGACCGAAGAAGGCAATAGACGCAGCTTCATCTCTATTCTTCCCTGAACAGCTGAACTTACACTGGGCTGGTTCAAAAGTGCAGCTGACGAGTTCGAGGCAAGACAACCTCATGGATTTGAGGAGTACAAGACAGAGCATGATGATAATTTGCCATTCTCAGGGCTTTACCCGGGCAATTGCTTTTGTATTCTGTTGACAACTGAATTAAGCTGTCGTAAACCAACCATTGCGTACTAAAGATGGTTAACGAGTTTTTTTTATCCCTAGTGCTCGATTGAATGAGAGCTTCCTTCTTATAATAGGGTATTCTCTGTGTACTAGTTTGTAGTTTGCCAAAATGAAGCAAATTCTGGGTTCATGCTCTAAAGGAAAAAAAACAGAGAACCTCACCAAAAACTAGCGAAACCAACAGAACAAGGTAGAAGAATCTGCAGACTCCAAATCCGTGCACTCTATAATCGGGAAAATTATAATCTACAATTCCCGGGAATAAGATGAACTCACAGGAAATTAATATTACACAGAAAGATACCATTTGAGTTGAAGTAATATGTCATATCAATCGCCGGAAAATAAAATTTTGGATACAGAAAGATAAGTACAATAAAAATTTAAATCATGAAATCAATCACCATTAGCAACACCCACTTGCTGCTGCCGCATCAACTTGAGGTTTTTGTTTGAAGATGTTGTTCCTTTTCACACCAGCTGAGCCTTCTGCCAGGAGACTTGGCGTCTCCAGGATCTGCCAATTTAAAAAGTCATAATGCAAGATTTACGTGTTCAACTAATAGTTGTTTGACAAGATTAAGAAACAACGCACACGAATGGCTTTCATACCTTTAAAACAAGTTCCTCAAAGCATTGCTCTACATTTACTCGAGTCTTGGCACTACATTCCAGAAAAAGACAACCATATTTTCTTGCAAACTCCATTCCCTCTTTTTTACTGACAACCCTCTCACTTTCCTGCTAGATAAAATGTACGTCAATTGCGCTTGACAACAGACTGACAGACAAAAAACTTGTAAAAACTACATAGCTGAGCATAACCATGAGCTCGAAAGTTAGAATCACGACTCCAAATTACTATTGTGATTAAATCCACAGTTCCAATAGTCAGACTGACTATACAAAGCACTTATTTAATAGGTAGGCTTGTTTCTTTTTCATTTTGGCAATGGGTACACACATATATATGTAAATCCAGCATGCATTTCCGTAAGAATGATCTGAACCATTCATAATTCTAAGCCTACTTACAGTTCATTTCTTCAGAAAACCACCTAAATTAGATATCTCTCCATCGGAAACACAATGTTCACAATACTAGCAATTAATGGAAATCCTGAAATCATTTCGTACTTCTGTCTCTCAGATTCTGTTATCTGATGTAAAATACATATAGGCTCACAAGACGATAAAAATCCAATCCAAAAGTGACTTCTTAAGTGAATACCCCTAGATCAAATCATCTAGTCGCAAAATTAATAAAAAAAACGTAACATGACTAATAATAACATTATGTACTAGAGAACGTACCTTATCGACTTTGTTCCCAACCAGCATTTTGATGCATTCTTGATTCGTGGAGTACAGATCAATTTCTTTGGCCCATATTTCAGATAAATTCGTAAATGTATCTCGTCGTGTCACATCGTACACTGCATCACATGTATAAATACAATCATCTACACAACACCATATCGAAGAGCAAGTGGAAAAAGAAATAAGAACATACCCATAATAATTCCTTGAGCTCCTCTATAGTATGAACTCGTTAGAGTCCTAAACCTTTCCTGTCCAGCTGCATCATCAACAAACAAGTTCACCACAGTGAATAACCTAAGTAAAAATGTAAAAAGACAGCCCAAACTACAAATAGGAATTACCTGTGTCCCAAATTGCTAGCTTCAATTTTTTACCTCCAACAGTTACATGTTTCACCTTGAAATCCACACCTGCAAAATTAAGAAAGAAAGAATATTAATTGATTGAGCGAAAAAAAAAAACAAGAAGAGATCTGACGAGGAATGAATAATAAAGCTGACCGACCGATTGTGGGAGAGAGATCGTCGAAGGTGTTGGAAGTGAAGCTCAAGAGAAGCGTGCTCTTGCCGACGCCGGAGTCGCCGATCATCAAAAGCTTAAAAAGGTACTCGAACTCCGCATCGCCATACGACGTCGTTGCAGTCGCCATCTCAGATTACGGAAAAAAGTGAAATTAAGAGGAAGAAAGGAACAGAGAGAAAGAAGAAGGGGGCTCTAAGGAATTCTTTGCGAAGTGAGAGGGACCAATCTGGTGCGGTTGCGGGAGAGGGTCTTATAGTGCGGTGGACGGAACACCCCTTTCGATTCAGTCTTGGGACTGGGTGCAACGTGGGGGATGGTTTGCGTCGGTTTAAGGTAACGGGGTGTGATTTTATTTCTTTCGCGGCCTTCTTTTGTGGAAAGGCCGCAGGCGTCAATCAAGTGTTCGACAGCCGGATGCCCGTATCTATTTTTTATTTTTTATTTTTTATGAAATGATCGTAACGAGGATTATTGTTGTAAATGTCTCTGATAAATCGTTTAATTGTTCAATATTGTTTAAGGAAATAATATTCTTGATATTTTAGTGCATATTTTGTTTTAATTAGTATATAAATAGAGATTATCTTAATTTCAGATTTATCGGTAGATTAATTGTATCAGATTGTAATGCATATTTAAATGTCATATATCAATGAGTAAAATACAATTTCAGATCTTGAGTATCTACTTTTCTTCTTCAACACGTTATCAACAGCTATTAAGTTGATAACCATCACCAGGGGTGGAGCTAGGATTTGGGAGGTGAGGGGCATTAAGACTTCAAAAATAGAATAAAATAAAATAAAATATTGCATTGTTTTTTAAAAAAACTATCTATTACAAGAGTAATTGTCCTCGTTGAGGTTTCATATCCTGAAAACGTTTCATGATAACTTCACCGTTTATAGTAACAAATATGTCTTTCTCAATGTATGATATCAAACAATCATTCATCAACTCGTTATCCATTCTGACAACGGGTGGGGTGGAAACGGTTGGGTTTCACCCCTAAGGTTTGGAGGGCCGATGAGTGACAACAACGTCGAATTTGGCCGGAACCCGATTCGAGTGATTTTCAGGACGTGACATTTCGGGCCGTTTTCCGGTCAAACGATGGTGATTTAGTGGTAGGTCTAGTTGGGAATGTTTTAGGGCTCGACAAGATCTTTCCAACAATGGGTTGACTGCTCCCATCAAAGCTGTTTCCACCAGAGGCACGTGTGACTCACGCGCCGCCGTCCACGGCATGGCTCCGACGAGGCGAAAATCCAAAATCAATAGGGTTATTTCCAGTGTAGTTTCTAAGTTGATTTTTGCACATTTTTATCAAATTACATATATGAATATGTTATTTATTCAAGTTATCGTGATCGAGATTTTGACGAGGAAACTTCTATCGGACCACAGAGCTAGTTGTGTACTGTGAGTAGACACTTTATTTTCACTCTTATTTTGTGAGTCTACAGTTATGCATTCACAAGAATGCATTTTACAGTTATACATTTTTCAGTTATGCATTATTACTATTATGCATTTGCATGGAGGCACATAAGATTTTGTTTTACACACAGCATAGTCATAGTTGATGCATTGATGCCACTACAAGAAAAACTCACTTAGACGACGAAGTTATTCCGTCGTCTAGGTTAGAGTTACCGTCATCTAAGTACTTAGACTACGGAATCTCCGTCGTCTAAAGTCCGTCATTCAAGTGTCGTAGTCTAAATACTTAGATGACGAAAATATATCATTCCATCGTCCAAGTGACGTCTTAGACGACGCAAATCTTCTATCGTTCAAGTAAGGATCAGACGATGCAAATAACATTTGTGTCGTCCAAGTACAACTTAGAGTACGAAATTATTGCGTAGTCTAAGTGATGACTTAGACCACGAAACTATTTCGTAGTCTAAGTGATGACTTAGACCACACATATATATATATATATGACTTTGTAGTCTAAGTCATCACTAAAACTACGAAAGCATATATGATTTCTTAGTGTAAGTGATGACTTAGACTACAAAATCGTATATACTTTCGTAGTCTAAGTGAATATAATTTATTTTTTATTTTTTTAGTTAAAATTTGAATTTAAAGTAAAATATTATTAAAGTAATTAAAATAATTAATTTAATTTAAATATTAAAATAAATAAAAATTGTACATACATCAATTTAAAGTAAAATATTATTAAAATAATAAATTTAATTTAAATATTAAAATATAAAAAAAATTATACGTACATCGATATCGTTCGGAAAAAATGAAATATTAAAAACTACATACAAACTAAGTAAATACGGCAGGAGTAGATGCGTCGTCGAGTCCCCTGCCTCCAGCCATATCGTCGTCATCGGGGTGTGGGGTCGGAGTAGGACGATAATCTTGTTGAACCCTGTTTTGCATAATGGTGAGGAGATTTGCTATCTGCACTTGTTGCTCATCAAGCCTCTGACGCACAGATATCGTTTCCGTCCGTGCGAGTCGAGCCTCTTTAAGAGCTGCTTGGACCGCCGCATCCCGAGCACTTGTCCTCGTTGAGCGTGTCGTAGATGAGTCAGAAGATAAATCTCGCTACACCTTGCATCTCAACCCCCTAACCTCCTTGTCAGCTCAACGACTGTATAACTCATCGGCGATTGCAATTTGGCTCTCCCTTGATAGAGGAGGCAGGTCTTCCAGCGGTAAATTCAGGTGTGCAAGCTACGTGTTGGTCATTTTTTGCTGCACCAGTTTTACCAACCTCTCCTGAGAATAATAATAAAGATTAAATAATTATAAATTTGTATGAGAGTTTAATAAATAATAAATAATAATTACGTTAATTGAGAAGAAATATATACGACACTTACGCCGCTTTGACTCGCTTCATTGTCGAGCTCAAGCGTCACATAAGCGGTGACGCTAGCATCCAGATAAGGGTGTTTGGAGCCTTTATCTCTGAGCTAATTGGCGATTTGTATCATCTTCTTGGAGCCGGAGGTATGATGTTTGTCTTTCTTCTCCTAATTGGCCTTTTTTACGTCTGATTTCATCTGTTCGACAACATAAATCATTACAAACTAATGAATGACTAAAAACTAAATTATTCGATTTCGTCAATTTAAATAAAAAAAGACGAACCCGATATAATTCTTCTTCAAAGTGACTGACCAACTACTCCCACTCATCTTCCATATCCCCACACGGATCTACAGGGATAGGCGAGCGACCAAATTGGAGGTAATACTTGTGAAGTCTGCACTTCCAATCACGGTAGATGGTGTTGGCGGTGGTGTTGATGTGCCTAAACATCTCCGGTGTGTCATCCACATCATATTGTTCCTAAAAAAAAAGAATAAAAAATTATAATCGTATATATTATGAAATTATGATTTTTATTGGTTATTAAAAAATAAATTTAAAATTGTATTACCGAGAGTTCTTTAAAGACTTTCCTTTCTCCAAATCCGGCAACTCCTTTCAGTTAGGCGCAACCATACGAATCTTGTTATGAATAATTGCTCCGATGCTGTGCGATGAGAGACTAGCTAGCTGCGAGGTGGGAGGGTCATCGATGAAATCGTTGTACGGCAACTGGATCTTTTGTCCGGTCGCCTTAAACAACTTCTCGAATTTTTCGCCATTTCCCAGTCCTCGGGTCCTTTTCGGTTGAGGGTCTGACGGGGCTCTCCTGACCTTGCACTGTTTGCTGTAGAGACTAGACTCGGAGGCCGACTCCTGGACACCTTCTGATATCGATGATCGGCGGAAAGGGGTGTTATCGTCATCGCTCTGTATAACTGGGGCATTAGGAATTTCCCTAGTCGTTGCAGCTGAGGGACCAGGTGAAGGGTCCGAATGAGGCGCAACGTTGTCCTACAAGCTTTGCCAACCCACTTGCTCTGTGAAGAGTTGGAGCTGAGCATCTTCGGCCTCTTTTTGTGCCTTCTTTTTACTCTATGGGGTCATTTTAACCTAGGAGTTATAAAAATCAACTATTAAACCTATTTTACCATTAATTATAACTACTTTACTATTTACTATTTTTAACAATTTATAATATTTATTCTTTTTCATATTTACCACAAAATTTACTATTTTTAATATTTTTCATTTTTAATATTTACCAGTTTTAATATATATCATTTTTAATATTTACTAATTTATAATTTTTATAATTTTTACTATTTATAATTTTTACCTTTTTTTAAAAAATTTACAATTTTTATTATTTATTATTTGGTTTCATCATGTTTCTATTTACCATTTTTTCATATTTAGTCATTTTAATATTTTATCATTTTTAATATTTACCTTCAATTTGTATATTTTTACCATTTTTATCAATTTATTATTTTTACCCTATTTACGATATTCACCAATTTACAATAATTACCAATTTATAATTTTTACCAATTTACAAAATTTATCAATTTATAATATTTACTTAATTTATAATATATTTAGCAATTATTATTTTTACCATTTTTTATATTTACTAATTTACAATAATTACCAATTTACAATATTGACTTGATTTACAAAATATTTACCAATTTACAATTAGACACAAAACACTGTATTATACCTAAATACATATTAAAAAAATTATAAATACATACGTACGTAAAAAAAAAATATCGGCGGTGGAGGGGCAGCTGTGGGATTGGGCCGGCCATGTGAGAGGCGTCGAAGGTGGAGGGAGGGAGCGAGGAGGACGATCGACGTACGAGGTGGAAGGAGGGAAGAGAGGCCGACGGTGGAGGAGGTGGGAGGCGGCGGAGGAGGTGGAGGCCGGCTGGTGACTCCTGTGCGGTGTCGTCGAAGCCAGAGCTTGAGAGAGAGAGAGAGAGAGAGAGAGAGAGAGAGAGAGAGAGAGAGAGAGAGAGAGAGAGAGAGAGAGAGTGTGGTGTGAGAGAGGGTGATCAATCGAAACTATCCAAAATCTGGAATTATACAGTTTCACTTAGACAACAGAAGCTGATTTTACGTCGTCTAAGTGAAACCGACCTTACCTAGAGGATGGAAAGAGGAGTTTACGTCGTCTAAGTGTGCACTTAGACGACGTAAACTCCTATTTCCGTCGTCTAAGTCAATCTCGGTTTCTCCCCCAATTAATTGACGGGTGGAAGTTAACCACTATTTATTTTGGGAACCGTTCAAAATTTGAACTTAGATGACGGAAACTCAGCTTCCGTCGTCTAAGTTCAAATTTTGAGCGGTTCCCTAAATAAATGGCGGTGAAATTTGGACAGCTAAAAATTTGAACTTAGATGATGGAGTTGGCCAACTCTGTCATCTAAGTGCTCACTTGGACGACAGAAAATTCACCTCCTTCGTCGTCTAAGTACAATTTCTCTAAAAATAATATTTAAAAATAATTCGTAAGGAAGTTTTCGATCTGAATTTGAATGGAATTGTCGTAAAATATCAATTATAGAATTATATATATAAAATGTGGGATTTAAGACGACGAATTAATTTACATCTTCAAACTTGTTAAGTATCTACTAATGTGTATAACTTAAGTGTTATTAAATATAGGCTCACTACACATCAATATTAACGAAATTGAATATGGACAAAACAACCATTATATACATTCATCATAAGACAATATATAAGTAGAATAATTTTTCAGTAGATAGTAAGTTCGTTAAGGGTTTCATCGGCACAGTTAAGAGTTAATTAATTAATTAATTATTAAATTAATTTCATAATTAATAGTTGTACATACTCCTCCTCATAATATAATTAGTCATGCATCATTACGTCAAAAAAGTTTAATTATAATAATTAATGACCAATTAATATTCTCGTCGTTACATGGTACTCCTCGTCATAATCGTCATCATCCTCCTCACCACTGTTATCCGATTGCTCCTCCTCATCATCACACTCAACATCGTCCGACGAATATCCTGAGTCCTCGTTGTCATCATGCGCCTCTTCTTCATCGACCTCATTAATTACATCTATAATCTCATCTTCAGTTAGATCTGTACAACCATCAGGCATGGGTAAACGTTCACCAACTTGAACCAGGTCCATTATGTTAGAGTAGATGACAGAAATATTAGGCTTTTGATATGCAGTAATGTCTCTCTGCGGTTCAGCATCTTCAGTCGCCGACGTCCCTTTAGATGTCGTGGTGTTCCATATTCCTCTATGAGAGATATGGTTCACTATTTTCCACCATTCACCAGTTTTCAGATCATCAAGATAGAACACCTTTCTAGCTAAGGTGGCAACAGCAAAAAGCTCATTCTCATACCAGCTTGAGTTTGTATCGACTGATAAAAGGCCCAGGTCTTCCTTTGTACGCTTGAACCATTTGCACTTGAATAGGAAAACGTTGACATCATTCCCGTAACATAGCTGAACGACATATACAAGAGCCTCGTAATATATATCATTATCTTTCCCAACCGCTACCCCACTGTTTTGTGTTCTTCTTCCTTGATCTCGGGCCAATGAATGAAACTTTACACCGTTCACAATACATCCGGAGCAAATATAGTGTCTAATCGGCTTCCCTGCTAGCAAGTGCTTTGGCCAGGACCACCATCCCCTGTGGTTATCGAATTTTTGTAGATCAATCATCTGTGAAAATGGGAAGAATATATATATAATTAAAGGGTTTAATTTCTATAAACATGTATATAAATTAAATAAGTAAACATACGTACCCATTTGAAGAAATAATCAAGGAAATTTTTCTTAACCACATTTTCAAACCACGCCGAACTCTTGTCCAGATTTAACGCCTGAAGCTTCTCCCTATACACAATCATGTATGGCTCAACTTCGTCACAGTCTCGCAACAATACCCAATGCACCTCAATAAGTTCTTCTCGTATAAAAGATTCATTTAATACTCCTCTAAATGGTAGTACGACATTTGTGACGATAGAAAAATTGATGCGGGCACTGGGATCGCAGGAGGTGGGAGGTGGTGGATCCCTTAGGTACCTATTGTAGTAAGTAACACACTCATGCATTATGTATGTCTCTGCTATGGAGCCATCGGGGCCGACCTATTTTTCACGAATCCTTTATACTGTCCAAGCTGTTTACAGAATCAAACATTCAATTAATTAATTGTAGAATAAGTACATATAGCTAGTAATCTAGAGTGGAACAAATAATGTATTTGAAAATCTGTATAATTAATTAGTTGTACGTACCTTTCTTCAGGATATATCCAAGTGTACTGGACCAGACTAAAAATGAGCACATGGTCAGGTAGGTGGATCATTAAGTGAATCATGATGTCAAAAAAAGCAGGGGGAAAAATTCTCTCTAGTTTGCAAATGATGTGCATAATTTGTTGTTGCAGTTCTACCACATCTGACTTCTTGACTCTCTGGTGCATAATCTCTGCCTCCATCTGCATAATGCCACTACTGGTTCTACGACGTCACGAGGAAAATATGGCCGAATTACCACTGAAATCAGACATTGCAGCATAACGTGATAATCATGTGTCTGTAGACCAACAAACTTGTGTTGCACCTCATTCACTGCTCCAATTATAGTAGCTACATACGTAGCCGGATAACAAACGCTTTTAAACCAGTGGAATACAGAACCTCTAAGTGCCGGCTTCACTGTGTAAGGTGCAGCCGGTATCTTGTTGTACACTTCTCTTTTATCCCTCCTCAACCACAAAGGATGACGTAGATTCATAGATTCCATATATTTACGCGCTTTGGAAGTATCTTTATTCTTAAACTTAATACCGAGAATTATTCCCACCACGTTGTCGCACACATTCTTTTCTATGTGCATCGCATCCAAGTTGTTCCTTAGCTTCAACTTTGACTAGTAAGGGAGTTCAAAGAATATACTCTTGTGATGCCAATAGTTGAGATCACGTGGATTTATTGGATTGCATTTATGTACATCCTTGTCATTGGTTAACACACCAAAGTCGAAATAGCTCAACCTCTCTAAAATCTCTTCGCCAAACCAACTACGGAGTTTAGGATTATTCTATACCGTCCCATTGAAATGAGCTTCATCCTGTCACCACGGGTGATCGTCAGGAAGCCATCTACGGTGATCCAGGTAAGACACATTCCATGCATGCCAACTAGAGTTCACGTCGTCCAAACATATAGGACATCCATTGTATCCTCTCGTCATGCAGGCTTCCAACATCCCATATGCTTTAAAATCACTGATCGTCCACACTATGGCTGCCCTCATCATGAACATCATATTAGTGAATTTGTCATAAGTTGGGACTCCATTTTCCCACAACAGTTTCAGCTCGTCGATTAAAAGTCTGAGGTAGACATCTAAGCACTTCCCCAGAGATTTAGGATCTACAATTAGCAGAGTAAGGAAATTAAATTCCTTGTTCACGCACATCTATGGAGATAGGTTGTACGGCATCAGAATAACTGACCAAGTGCTGACGGCAGAGCTATTACTACCCCAAGGATTGAATCCGTCTGTAGATATTCCGAGTCTAACATTTTAAACCTCTGTTGCGAAGTCCCCAAATTCGCTGTCGAAATGTTTGAAAGCCTCCCCATATGCGGCGTGTCTTAGCACATTGTCATCTATTCGCTTTTCTACATACCATTGCATCACCTCTGTTATGTATAGAGACATGTATAGACGCTCTAATCTGGGAATCAATGGAAAATATCGAAGAACCTTCACAGGAATTTTCTTTTTCGAACTCTTCATATCTGCTCATATCTGCACTGACCACATACGGGACAATAGTCCAAATCTGCATATTCTTTGTAGAACGACACACAATCATTTGGACATGCGTCAATTATCCTGTACTTTAGGCCGATGCTGCTCAAGATATTTCTAACCTTATAATGGGATTTAGGAAGATTGTGATCATCAGGAAGCAACTTACATATTTGGTCCTGAATTTTGTCAAAAGCACTGACTGACATTTTGTTCTTCACTTTTATCTCCATTTGCTTCATCACATATTGCAACACATTCTCTCGGCATCCGGGGTACACCGGGGTCTGGGTTTCAATTAGCATTGTGTTGTACTAATCCATCTCAATGGTGTCAGTGGCCAAGCTAGCAGCAGAGAATGTGTCATCATGCCAATGAGTGGTAAATTGTAACCTCCCTCTTGGTGTTGGTGTCTACCATGACTAAATCCCGGAAATGCATCATGGACCAAATCCGCAGTTGGGTTCCAAGCAGGTGGGCCAACATCACTACCACTGGATGAGGTACCATGGTAATTGTACCCTGAGATGAAGTCAGCTGAGCTGAAGTCTACTGCTTCACCATGCTTGCTACACGTAGTGTAACTCCACATCATCCCATTTTTGTACAAGTGTTGCATTATAACATTAACCTCCATATACTGATAGTTAAGACATTTTTTGCACGGACACCTGAAACGCTTCTTTCCTTGACCACGTTCCATCGTAAAATTCACAAATTCTCTGATTTCATCCATATACCAGACATCACTTCTATTCCGCAACTTTATCCAACTCTTGTTCATACCTCTACAAAATTTAATAATTATCATATTAGTCAACTATTATATATACATATTTTCAAGTAATTATTAAACTATTATATATACAAATTTTCAACTACCTTAATTATTAACGTATAATTAATTAAAATATTTATTAATTACCTTTATTAATTCATAGTGAATATACTATACATCAATTACTTTAATATATCTAACATGCATGTACGTTTTAACTAAATATTAACCAAATTTTTAAACATCCATGCATACTAGTTAATTAACTAATATATATATATATATATCAATCAATTACCTAACTTAATTATAAATATTAGACGTACTAACAATACAAAACTATCAAACATACAATTAGTTATATATATAAACGTTAATATTGTCGAAAATTAACTATGTATGTACCTAGCCTTCACCGATATATGACGAATCGATGGTGGGAGCCAGAGATATATATATATATATATAGTGCTAGTTGTACGTTTGAGAAGAGTCTGATCGAGAGAGAATGAGAATGAGCGAGCGAAGAGGAAAAGAATCAGGCACAATATATAATGCATCACTTAGACGATGGAAATGAGTATTTGTCGTCTAAGTAGTCACATAGATGACCAACTGTGTGTAGTTTCCATCGTGCAAGTGATGCATTAGACGACGCACTGATGCTGCGTCGTCTAAGTAGTCACATAGACGACGCACTGTGCGTCGTCTCACTCTTCACTTGGACGACAAAGACTCTTTTTCTACCGTCTAAGTGTGACTTAGATGACGAAAAAATGTTTAAGACGACACAATTTATTGGCGTCGTCTAAATTCTACTTAGATGACGAAACCTTCACTGTTTTGTCGTTTAAGTTGCTTTTTCTCATAGTGTGCACTAGTTTCTCGACTGATCCCCGAGACTTTTCGGGAGGGCCAAAGACTCAACCCACTGATTTATTTAGTACTCAGAAGGGTCAGGAGCCTGACCTGGGCAGTATTAGGGCTTGAGGTCCTTTGACCCAAGTCACAACCTCCAAACATCATATAGTACCTAGCCTATGAGTCCCAGGAATTTGACCTGGATGTTTACAGTTTTAGACTCGCATAATTTTTTTTCCTGTATATTGTATAGTGAAAGGCATAATAATTATATTTTTTCAGTTTAAAATAAAATATTACTTTCGTCCACTCATTCTAACAGTTTTATTATTTTATGTCTTTCCCTGGGCTTTTCAGTTTTCTTTGCCCAGTTTGCGGTTTTTGTCCTGAGGTAGCACGACATCGACGAAGGCGTAGAGTTCGTGTTACTGTACTCATCTAGTAGGTCTCTAACTTAACCTGCTAGTCCTATGTATTATGTAAATTAGAAGTCACTCTGAATACTGTATATAGTTTACTTCAATTTGTTTTGTATTTTTCAATCAGTCTCCGGATTTCTTATCACCTTATATAAACAATATATATTTCTAGTGAATTTAATGTTTGATTGATTTGAGAAATCTCATTGGGATTTGGTGCCCACGGTTTATTTTTGTGAACCATTTTAGAAGTGTCGTTTCTTTGGAGGTTTTGGGTTTCTTGAATTTTAGAGGAAACTCAGGCAATTTTTTTTGTAGATTCTGTTGTCGGTAGGGCCTAATTCCGGTTTAGGCAACTAAATGGGGATCAAGTCTTTTCAGTAAATCAACTAACCTTCTTTGATTTAGAATAAGATTGCAAAACTTAATTGTAATGACCTGAACCAAATTAAGAAATTAATCATCGTTAATCGCATTGATTAAGGATCTAGGTGGAGTACGTCAAGTTTATCGAGGTTTGTCGCTATTTAAAAATTACCCTTTTATATATTATGAATTTAGACTTACTCTCTTCATGAAAGTCGTTGAGATTATTATTCCAAGCTCGAGCGTATTTTCATTTTATTTTTCGGAGGTCCGAGCAATTAGTTACGAATTTTTAAAATTTGGGATTATAAATTTATTCTAAAAATCAATATTTGATTAGAAAATTATGACGACCCGGACCAGAATCAGCAGTATGATCAGCTATATACGTTAGTTACTGCTTAATCGCGGATTTCTGATTGATGTTTGAATAGCCGGATGTGTTAACGACTAAATTATTGGCTGAGAATTGGAGCTGGGTCTCTTCTCGAGAATCGTTGTATGTGTGATTTCGAGTTCATGAGCGGTTCCGGATCATTATTTGGATGACCGAGGAATTAATTATGAATATTTGAAGTTCGGATTTAAATGGTGGGCTACTTAACGACTAAATTACCGGACGAGAATTTGGTTTCGGCTTCTTCACGGAAGTTGTTCAGAATTTAATTTCGAGCTTGTGGGAACTTTCGGAGCATTATTTTGAGTTACGAAGATTAAGTTGTGGTTATTTCCGATTGTTGATTATTTAGTCGATTTAAGTGTGTTGGTTTAAACAGTTGACTTTTTTATCCGATTGGTCGATGTGTTTGACTTTGGGTGATAATTGAAGAACATGTCGAGACGAGTTTGTGGCTGTGAGAATTATCAGAATCAGAATTACGACGAGAAAGTTATGGATATTCGAAGTTTACCGAAAAGGGTGTTTGAAAGCTTCCCAAAATAGAAAGTCTATAAATAGCAGTTGCCATATTGGGCAAGTCAAATATTTCCAGATTGGGAGTTGACCAGTCAACACGTGTTGACCGACTTGGTGCGCGACGGAGGCTACGGTGGTCGACGGCGAGCTGCCGTTCGGCCGTCTCCGGCCACGGGGGAGGAACCAATCGACTCGTCCCGGCACCCTCTACCTATTCCCAGCCACCGTGCGCGGTGAGGCTCACTGGAGAGGAAGAATTTTCCGGCCAAAGTTCAAGGGTTTTTGGTGAATTCGGGTTTGGAGATTCGGGCCGATTCGAGCTATGATTTGGACTGGGTTTTGTAGCTCTCCTCTCAAGGATTCTAACCATGTAAGTATGGAGTTCTAATTCGATTTGTGGATGGAGAATTTTGAATTTGAAATTTGTGTGTATATTCGGTTTTTCGTGAAATTGGATGAGTTAGAGTGAGAATTGGCCTTTGTTGCAGTTGACAAAGTTGCTCAGTGGGTGATTTTGCATGGAATAGGGGTTGCTCCGCCGTGAAATTTTCCGGTCAGGTGGCGGCGCCGCCGTGGGCGGTGGTCAACGGCGGTCAACAGTTTGACTTTTTGGATTTTCGACAAATTACATGTCATTTGACTCGAAATCGCGCCCCGATCGCAGTGGGGAGGTTCGTTTCTCGATTTGAGCATCCGAACTTACAGCGAGGTATTGAGGTGTGAATTTCAGATTTCCGACAGTTTGTTGTTATCGAATTTCGTGTTTCTGAGAACGGTGGTTTCTCGTGATTTGATTTGAATTGTCGAGTTATGATTTTGCGAAATGGTTATTATGATTATTCAGGGGTTCGTGATCGTTGTTTTGGCGAGGGACTTTCCGACGGATTACGGGTTAACGCATATCGCGTTACGCTAGTCTGTGAGTGGACAATTTCTTTTCACGGAATTCTTGCGAGTCTTTTATATGATTTATGAACTTGAGCATGCGTATTAAGATTACTGATTACATGAGCATATGTTTTACGATTATACGATTATACTTATACGAATATACATATACGAGTATACATACACTTATATGTTGTTTCATGCATTTGCATCAAACTGTTTATGATTTGATTTACACAGAGTACAGTCTTGGTTACGTTGTTGTATCGATACACTTGCCTCTCGGCTGATCCCCGATGGTAGGCCATACCAGGAGGGGCGTTACCCCGACTGACGGGTGAGGGGCGTTTCCCCGGATCCGAGGCCATTTCTGGCTAGAATCACGTGGAAGTCAGGGACTCCGTGGTTCTGACTGTACTAGCACGGGTGTGTCCATGAGTGACCCCGTGGGATTTTTACTTGCATGCTCAGTACGCTGGAGGATTATGGTTTTACCTCGTGTACTTGTTGTTTTTATTTACCTGGACTCGCATATGTTATTTTAAACATATATATCAACTGGTGAAAGACATTTATTTTCATCCACTCACTCTAACGTGTTTATTGCCTTTCCCCTGGGCTTTTCGGTTTCCGTGCCCAGTTTGCAGTTCTGGCTCTGGTGTCGCACGTCGTGGTCGGAGGCATAGTGCTCGAGCTACCTTGTTTCTTCTAGTAGGTTTATTGTTCTACCTACTGTGGTATACTGATATGTTTATACATTAGAGGTCGCTCTGAGTAATCTGTTGTTTATATTATACGATTTTACACTGGATTTCAGTAAGTGCATATAAATTTACTACTTTACTTTACTGTTGATATATTGAGAAATCCGGATGGGATTGGTGCCCACGGTTTGCTTTTTGTGGCATAGGATGAAGTGTATTTTCCGCGTGCAGGTAAAAGTAATTCCACGTTAGTAACGAAATTCTGCCAAAATTTCTACGGTTTTTGTTGGTTCGTGTTTTTCGAGGGGGTTCGATTCCGGTTTAGGCAACTAAATCGGGGTTGGGTCCTTTCAAAAATCTTGGACCGTTAGATCAAACAGTAAATTAGTCTGGGCCGGCCGTTGATTCATTTTTCACCTCGGTATAAATTTAGAATTTCTACCCGGATTGGGTAGAACCCAATTAGCTCGACCCGAACTGGTGACCTGATGGCGTGACTTGACCCGATTCACTGACCGGGTCAGATCTTCACCGTCCAGCCATCTCCTGCTACCACACCACCTCGATTTGACTCCTCCCCTCACCATCGACCCCCTTCGACCACCAACAGAGTTAATCGTCGACTTGTGGCAACGAATCGAGACAGGAAAATCCATGAGGATTTTCGGTTCGGTTTTGTGGTCGGCGACGGCGTTCCGGCCATCGATGGACGGCAGCTCCTTGGGGATTTGGCTCCCCACCATCCCAGGGGTTGATCGCAGCACGTTTCGGGCCACGCCGTGGTCCAACGGCCGAGGGCAATTTTTGGCCGGTTCCGCTACCTTTTGAGGTAAAATCCGACCACCTCCGGCTATTTTCTCGGCTTGGTGTAGTTAGATAAAATGTTGTACTCATTGAGATCTTCAAAATGATGGGTCGATTGTAGGGATCGAAGCCTGTTGACTTTCAAAAGCGTGTGGCCACCGTCGGTTGTGGCACGTAGGCTTCACGCGCCGCCGTGTGTGGCGGAGCTCTGGCGACCTGAGAACCAGAATCTCCACGGGAAGTTTTCTAGTCCATTTTTGCGTAGTTTCAAATCGTTCGAAAATTTTTTGTAATATTTCAGCTATTTTCAGGATTTCGGGCCAACTCGACACTTCCACGCTTTCTTGTGTTATGTGTTGAGTTGAGGCTCATCTTCGGGCGAATGCTGGATTCGGGACACAATGATTTGGGTCAAGTACGAGGTTATTGTTAATAGGGGTTGCGGTACATAACACTTTATGATTATTTATTAGGGTTCGTGAGATGCTAAGGGATGTTTAGTTCGGTTTCTTTTCTCACTTTAATCGTGCGATCTTAACGTGATATTAATTAATATTAGATTTGCGGTGTTCTAGGAACGCTGACTATGATGTATGATGTTGGTATTTGACTGTTTACGTTTCCGCTTGCCAAGTGAGTGGACATTTTTATTTCATTGTCGATTAGCGAGTCTAGGTGTTATGTTTATGAAGTTTTATTTCCGCTTATGCATATGAATTAACTTACGATTATTTTCAATAATCCTTTTTGCACATGTGACTTAAAAATACGTTTATGATTATGCATATGATTTCCATTTGGTACGCATACATACGTATATGTAATATATTATGATATGAGTACGTTTATGCATGGAGGCTATATGTTATGATTTCATGTCACACACATGCACACGTTTATTATGTATGAATGCATCGATGCATTGGCTACTCGGCTGATCACCGAGTATGCTCTTGGTGGGACACGACAACACCTAACCAGATGACTATGTTATGCACGCCTCCACACACGAGTATGATAGGTTTTTAATTTGACTCGCTTCGTTTTTAATATTTAATTTCGGTGAAAGGCATATATATATATTTTAAGATTGTTCTTACGAGACTTTACTTTTCGTCCACTCACTCTAACGATTTTTCTGTTATATATGCCTTTCCCTTGGGCCCTCTGGTTTCCAATGCCCATGTTATAGAGTCATTTGAGGTCGGACGCGCATGCAAATCGAGGCATAGCAATATCCGCTGTAGGATCCAGAGTTGGTGCTACGAATTCACCACTTAGTCAGTATAGGGAGTTTCGTGAGTCTCGTAGTCTAGAAGTCATAAATGGTTTAAGATTTGGTTTCTATGAGTTGTTTTCGGAATTCGATTCTTTAACTTATGATTTTCCGCTTATTAACTTCCCTTATGTTTTCTTTCGGACTAGCATGTTTAGATCTCTTAGTCTCTGAGAGCCTAATCCTGGTTTAGGAATCCAAATTGGGGTCGGGTTATCACATTAATTACCGCAACACCCTAGATCTATGTCTAGATTTAGGTTTTAATACCATGAATTTTTATATGCCTCTAGTTCATATGGATTATTGCAGGTATGAGTGAAAGGGGATTTAATCACTTCTTCCTCAAAGTTTAAACAATAGTGACGATTCTGAGGGAGTCACGATATATGAAAAAAAGGAAACTCGATATTTGTGACTATTTGACAGTCACGACACTGTATGAAATCACCGGTTTTGCATCGATTTTTTTTGTGACCATAAATCATGATCATGTTTCTTATTCCCTAAACTTGATATTAGTGATCTTATTCCCCAAACTAATTATGTCTCTTGTCTTTTATAGATTACTGAGCCAGTAAGGCCAAAATTTGGTATCCTTGACATTCAAGGAGCAGAATACCACCGATGGGTATCTGATGTGAGAACTACTCTCCTCGGTAAACATTCAATTGATACCATTCAACCACTACCACCTGGAACTAAAGCCAACAAGGACACCCAAGCTCGAAAAGATTAAGCCCTCATGTTTCTCAGGAGACACATTCACCTGCTATGAGAAAAAAGTACTTGTTAAAGGATGACCTCGCGGATTTGTAAGCAACTTTACAAGAACGGTTCAACAATGTGCATGACACAACTTCTGAAGCTTAAAGAAAGATGGTAGAGAATCTGATTATTGGATTATCCAAAAATCAATGATTTCTATCAGGATATGCTTGAGGTACAGTCTGAGTTTACCATTTGTGGCGTTATAAAGATAGACCAAGCTGTGGTTAAGAAGTCTTTGACCACATTTCCTACCTTTATAGACACCATTGCTCATTAGTATAGTATTGATTATGAGCAAGGAAGACTTTGATCATTCAATGATCTTATGAGTGTGTTGGTCAAGAAAGAGAGGCATCAAGAGAGCCTTCTCCACAATAATGCTAGACCAGCCAGTACAAAGAAATTCCATGATGCCAATCATACTTGAAAGGCATGAAAGAATATGAGGAACAATTGTTTGAAGCCTTATAAAAATCATGGGGGTAGAGGAGCACGTGGTAGAGGTCGTGGTAGAGCAGGAAATTTAAAGAATCCAACCCCGATTTAGTTTCCTAAACCGGAATCAAACCCTTTCTAAAAACGTGAACTTTCAAAAACTGAAAATTTCGACAGAGTTTCCTCTAAAACGCGCGATTACCATTAACCTGTAGCAGAAAATACACTTCATCTTATGCCACAAAAGCCAAACCGTGGGCACCAATCCCATCCGGATTTCTCAAAAACATATCATAATGTAAAGCAATAAACACAACTGTAGCTTTACAAAAATCCGGGAAAAATCATTTGAAAATATAACATAAACAGTACTCAAAGCGACCTCTAGTATATACATATATATACACAACAGTAGGCCAAACTAGAAACCTACTGAGAAAGCACTACCAGAAGAAGTACTATATCCGACGAGGTCCTTAAAGAACGACCGACGAGAAGGGATCTCGTCGGTTATAGTAAACTATAACCGACGATAGGATTTTCTCGTCGGTTATAGTTTTTTGACCGTCGAGATTTTCTTGTCGTCGGTTATAGTCGCCGGAAACTCGTCGGTTATAGTTTTCGACTATGTCCGACGATTTTTTTTACTATTACCAACGATTTTTTCATATCGTCGGTTATAGTTTCTTATTTCAGATCTGGGCAGCAGCTCAATCTGTCATTCAAAAAACTTTCCATTTTTTCTGAAAATGCTCTGAAATCGATCTTTGGGTGATGTCGAGAATGAGTTCGTGATGATTCATGCGCATTATATATATATAGGTACGTCGTGCTTAATTAATATATATATATGTGTTGTGCATGCATGTATTAATGCTTAATTTGTTGAATATATAGATCGATCGATATTAATTGATTTTGAATATATATATATATATATTAATCGATCGATTGAGTTAATTAATTAATTGATTCTTGAGTTTGAGTAATTGATCAATGGTTGATTTTGAGTACGTACGCGTGATTGATCGTAAATATATATTAATTGTTGTTAATTTTAATTTGATTATTGTGAATATATATATATATAGCAATAACTAGCTAGCTAGCTAGGGTGATTAATTTATTTAATTAATATATTGCATTATATATATTGTGATTATTATATATATAGGATTAAATGTACACTAGCTAGCTAGTACGTACGTGTACGTACGTGCATGGTTAACGTTATATATATATATATAGATTTTTGTGATCGATTATATATATATAGTTAGGGTGTACGTGTGTGTATATATATATATTAAAATTATGGGAATTAAAATAATAAATATTTATATCTAGCTATGAAATTTGAATTAATAAGATCATGGGTATATATACATGCAGTTATAATTTTCAGGATGGACAAGAGTTGGATATGTCTTCCAAGATGGGATGTAAGATATCACCGTGGAATTAGAAGTTTTGTAGAATATGTGAAGGTTAATTGTGGAGGGATGACAATTCATTATTGTCCGTGTACGAAATGTCAGTGTCGCAGCGAGCGATATCGTTTTCACATCAATAAAGTATTGGAGCATTTGAAGAAAAACGGGTTTTGGGATAAGTACACATGTTGGATTTATCACGGTGAGAGCTCAACAGTTGGTCAACATGATCACGAACAATTTTTTGAGAGTGGCAGTACATCCAATGATCCAACAACAAGGTTGATCAACGATATGTTTCCTCATGAGAGCGGTATATTTGCTCAAGCACAGGATATCGATATCCCTCCCGCCGTTGGAGACTTCCCTCATATTGAGCCAGTCCAGCAATTAGCTACAGCTGTCAACACTGCTGGTATGGACAAGTACAACAACCTCATTGCCTTCCAACAGACCCCGTTGTACAACGGGTGTAATAAGACTGTTCTCGAAAGTGTTATGGGAGTAATGAAGCTCAAAGTGGAGAACAAAATGATTGTGAAGGCTGTTGATGATTGGCTGAAGTGGTCTGGTTCGTTGTTGCCCCCCGGTCATCGTCTTCCTACCACTCATCGTAAGGTGCGACAGATTCTTAAACATCTTGGCCTTTCCTACATCAAAATCCATGCTTGTAGATATGATTGTGTTCTCTTCTGGGGTGAAGATGCTTATGGGAATGATCTTGAATCCCTTGATGAATGCCCGGTATGTGGTACAGATAGGTATAAGTTGACTCCTGCCGGAAACAAGAAAGCTGTGAAGATACTTCGGTATTTCCCCCTGATAGATAGGCTAGAACGGTTGTTCATATCTGCACACACGGCTGAAGCTATGAGATGGTGGGCCGAGAGGAATTTGCCCGACGGTAATACGCTTATACACCCTGCTGACGGAGAGGCTTGGAAGCACATGGTGAAGGAGTTTTCTCATTTTGCACCAGAGGTTCGAAATGTTTGGCTGGGGCTGTCATCTGACGGATTCAACCCTTTTGGCAACATGAGTCTTCAATACAGTATATGGCCAGTTATTTTGGTACCGTACAACCTTCCTCCATGGATGTGCATGAAGAAAGAATACAATATGCTCACTATGATCATTCCAGGGCCGGGTTATCCAGGAAAGTGTCTCGATGTGTATCTGAGACCCTTGATTGATGAGCTTAAGTACTTGAGTGAGCATGGTCATCCCACTTATGACAAGTTCAAAAATGAGATGTTCCAGATGCATGCCATGCTTGTTGGCACCATTAGCGATTTTCCTGCACGCGGGATGTTGTCGGGCAACGTTACCAGGGGATACGGGGCTTGTCCAGAGTGCATGACGGTTGAGTGTTGCAGACCTCATTGCAGGAAGATTGTACAGATGCGACATCGTTGTTGGCTTCCACATGATCACCCATTTCGGGAGGATATGGAAGCATTTGATGGGACTGTGGAAACAGGTGAGCAGCCGAGGAGATGGACGGGGGATGAAATCTTAGAAGTGCTAAATGAATACGATTTTGGGCAGCTAAGCAATCATCCTAAGATAGTGGCGTCAATTCCTGACAAACCCGACAGGTATAAATTCTGGACACACAAAAGTATTTTTTGGGAACTTCCTTATTGGTCCAAGTTGCTGATCAGACACTACTTAGATGTCATGCACATAGAGAAAAATGTGTGCGAGAGTGTGGTCGGCACAGTGTTGAATTGGGAGGGAAAAACTAAAGACGGCCCGAAGGCACGCATTGATCTTAAAAGGATGGGACTGCGAAAACATTTGTGGTTGAGAGATGGGAAGAAAAAAATGCCACAAGCTCCTTATACCGTGAAGCCTGCCCAGAAGAGTGAAATTTTTGGCTGGATGGGTAATGTCAGGTATCCTTCGGGCTATGCCGAAAATATAAGTCGATGTGTTAACTTCAAAGACAACAAGATGTACGGACTAAAGAGTCATGACTGTCATATACTGCTCCAACGCCTCTTCCATGTTTTCATTCGAGGGTACTTGCCCAAAGAGGTGGTGGAGCCGTTAGTGGCTTTGTCAAGATTCTTTCAGAAGTTATGCACGAGAGAAGTGAAGAAATCGGACTTGTTGGAAATGCAACAGGACATCATTTTTATCATGTGCAAATTCGAAAAGATATTTCCTCCAAACTTTTTCGACATCATGCCTCACCTGATGCTCCATCTTCCGGAACAATTGTTGCTTACTGGTCCAGTACACTACACATGGATGTATCCTATAGAAAGGTACGTAATGCATCTCTGAATCTGGCTATATATATGTCGATCTTTAATATTATTTATTCACTTATATATTGTTGCAATAAGCATAACATGCTCGATCTGTAATTACCAATTTACAGACAATTAGGGGACTACAAAGACTATGTGATGAACAAATCTGCACCCGAATGGTGTATCGCTGAAGCATATATTGCGCATGAGTGCATAACGTACACCAAGTTGTATTTGGGAGCGTTGGAGGACCCTCCACAACATATGCCCGTAGATGGAGGGCAGTTCAACCTTTCGATCATCTTCGATGATGTTGAAGTTTCTGGAAAGTTGCCCAACTCGTACAAGTTGGAACCTTATGAGCTAGTCATTGCCCATTGGTCGGTATTGATTAACTGTCCAGAAGTTTAATATTGGAAAAATTTGCACATTTACTGCCCTGCTATTTCCGGTGATGTTGAGTACCACAACAAGATGTTCGCAAACTATTTTGGCAACTGAGTAAGTTGATACTTAAATTGACCTGTATATGATCGATGTTAAGTGCATGTCTCGCATCCTATTTATACGTACTTAATAAATGATTATTTTCAGATGAATCATGTACAAGATGATGGTATCCCTCAGTGGTCACACGAATTGAGGCTCTTGGCGCAGAAATCGGTAACTTCCAGAGTTTATCCTATGTGTAAGGTAAATGGCGTGCTATTTATTTGTGAACATAGAGATGTCAGACGAAAAACACAGAATTCTGGGGTAATGGTGCATGGTGGGCAGAATGGAGTTGACTATTACGGTGTTCTCCATCCAGTTGTCGAATTAATATATGGGGAAGGCATGACCGTGCACTTGTTTAAGTGTAGATGGTTTGATACCGACCCTCAGAACACAAGGACCGATCAATACGGGATTTTTTCGGTGAATACTGCCACAAGCTGGTATGAAGATGATCCGTTTGTGTTGGCCACGGCGGTGAAACAATTGTTCTATCTTGATGATCTTGTGCATAAAGGCGTGTGGAAAGTGGTTAACCATGTTCTTCCACGAAACATATACAGTGCCTCCACCCTTGGTACTGTGACCTCGGATAATGAAGAAGTCAGTGCATACCAAGAGCCGAACGCAACTGGTATTCCTGAAACCTCAACAATTTGCCTTAATAATGTGAGACAGGGCAGTGTGGTACGAATTCCTCAACCGAATCTTCTTGATGTTAATCAAAATGAAGATAATGAAGACTCAAGTGACGAGGACATACACATCTTACCTGAAAGTAACTCGGAAACAGAGTCAGACTCAAGCGATGATTCTGATTATGCGCCTTAATTAGTGTATATATATATGTATGTTATTTCGACTTAGAACGTGCAATGTAAAATGAATTTTATTCATATTATGGACAAAATTGTGTCGATCGATGAAATTGCCATATATATATCGATCCCCATCATAAATGAGAGAGATCGAGAGATCGATCGGAAAAAAAATACAACGTACCGATCGATTAATAATATCGTATTATTAAATAATAATTTTAATATTTCGTATTAACTATTAATAATTTCGTATTAACTATTAATAAATATATATATATTAATACACTACATATTTAATTAGTTTAATTACCGGCATAAATGAAAAATAAATAGAGGAACTATATCCGACGAGTTGGATATGAAATCTCGTCGGATATAGTTGAACCGAAACTATATCCGACGACATGCATATGAAATCTCGTCGGATATAGTTTCGGTTCAACTATATCCGACGAGATTACTTAACTCGTCGGATATAGTTATGTTTTATATCGTATCTGGGTACGATTTGGGGCAGAAACGAAACTGCCCCAAACCGGAACAGTCGCCTCCGCCTCCTCATTCTCCGTTTCCTTCGTGTTGGAAGCAAGGAATCGAAGCTCAAGTGCTATTCCATCGATCCTCAAGCCAAATCCCTCGTCGATTAGTGAAAAAACAGGTTTGAAATCCCTAATTTCAAATTTTCTATTTTTTTTTTAATTTATGTTAGATTTGAAGTTGTGGAATGTGTTGATCATTAATGTGGATGCATGTATATGTATAGTTCTAGAATTTGTTAATTTTATGCATGTATTGATATATATTGGAATAATTTAGAATTTTAGGTTAAATTCAAATATTGGAAAATAGGGGAATTAATTCTAATTTTAGGTTAAATTGGTATATTGGAAAACATTGGAATTTTATGCATGTATTGATATATATTGGAATATATTGGAATTTTAGGTTAAATTTGGATTTGGAATAATTTTAGGTTAAATTTTATTAAGTTTTAGGTTAATTGGATTTGGAATAATTGTTGAATTTGGATTATTGGAATTATTGATATATATAGTTAAATTATTGGATTATATATGTATTGGATGAATTATATTTGGATTATATATATTGTAATTATTGTGGATTTTATGGAATTATTTTTAATTTTTATAATTTAATGGATGAATTAGGAATTAGGAATTATTTTTAATTTTTATAATTTTATAGCAACGATGCAATGGTTTAATTGCGGACCTTCCCGAGGGGCCGGGTCGCGATCGAGTACTTCGAGGGGGAGGTCCAGAGGGAGAGGGAGATCGGGACGTGGGGATGAGGGCTCGTGAGCTAGGGATCCTGATGGCACCGGAAGTCGGTCTGCATCAGGATCCACCAGTGTCCCCAACACTTACAGTCTTCCGCTGACCTCTCGACACCGTCGGCTGATGGGCGAGGGACAACCTCAGCAGCAGCAGCTCGAGCCGGCTCGATCCTCAGGCGCGAGGAGGGTTCATCAGGTCAGTCGCACGCCGGAAACGGATAGTGCGACTCAATCCTCGGTCCGAATGCCGGACATTCATCGCGAGGAGGGTTCCCCCGTCATCCACTAGACAACTCCTCATTCTTCCGAGGAGGCTGGTGGATCCACTCAGTCCTCGGCGAGGATGCGACTATGCCCGCCGCCTACATTATTCTTACCGTTGGAAATCCCGACGATACCTCACGTCGATTCCGACGGGATGCCTATTCCGGGACAGCTAGGGTTCATTACCCCGGAGCAGGCATATGCGTATATACCCTTCCCGGCACCTCTCTGGAGTGCAAGGATTCCGGGACAACGCACCGACGAATTAGGTAAATATTAATTAGTGATATCTTTTTACTCCCTAATATTTAAATTCAATTAGGTGTTGATGTTTAAAAAATCGTCTACATATATATGTGATAGGCGAGATCGTGCCCGGTGCCAAACAGAAGAGAACCAGAGGCCCCGTCATCGGCAAGTTACTGGACGAAGCCATTCAGGCTAGCGGTGGTGGCCAACTTATGATTCCGACCGGGGATAGAGGGCAGGTGATCGAGGGAAAGGTCACTCGAAAGTACGCGGGGATGGCGGGCAGCCTCATACGGGATAGAGTCCCAATGTTATGGCAAGATTGGAATTCAGTGCCACAAGCCGTCAAACATCAGCTGAATAATGCGTTGTCGGTGAGTTGAATTGTATATTCATTATGAAAATTTTCAATAATAAATTTTTAATATTATTGATATATATATATATATATAAATATATGCATTGCAGAGGTGGTTCCGCGTGGATGAAGACATTAGACCCACGTGGGCGGATGAAGTGCATGGGAGCAGGTTTGCAGACGACCATTTGTTTCAATTTTTTCGTTTCTTTTGATTATGTTCATACAATGTTGTTAGTTACTAACGCTTGATTTTATGGGTATATATAGGTATAAGGAGTGGAAGGCCGAGCTGAAGAAGCATTGGAAAAAGTACGGGGACGATCGTGAGGGTACCCCTAGCGAGTTTCGTTATAGGGAGTACGAGTGGCGATGGCTTGTGGTTCACTTCAACAACCCTCGATTGAAGGTACGCAACCTTCAATCGATTTAATTTTTGTTTTATCGTACTTCCCTTAAATTATTTGGCTAATGAGTGTTTTTTTTATGTTGACTTAATCGCGCAGGCTCTTTCTGAAGTCAACGCAAGAAACCGGGCCAAAAACACCACAAATCATCATGCCGGTACCAGATCATACTCGGGTTGGATCGAGGAGGCGGCCAACCACCCAGAAGATGATCTCATTGTCTATACGATGCAGCACGCGTATCCGCAGAATCCCGAATATGCTATAAGTGTCCGTATAACAAAATAAACTTATTTTTTATTTATTTAGATTGTTTTTTTAATTAATATTTTATTGTTCTTTAATTTGTCAATTAGGCGAGAATTCAGGAGGCGATTCCGGAGGTGTTGACTCAAGTGGCGAGAGAGCTCTATCCCAACACCCCCGATGCGGAACTCCCGATTGATCAGATTGATCGATCTGATCCGATCGTCAGGGCCAGGATTACGTCAACTGCGATCCCTCCAGGGAAGAACACATTCTACTGCAGGGGTTCCGAAAAATGGGGTCAAGGGCTGCTGAAGCAGACCCCTGAATTCTCTCGTGGATCGGGATCATCATCATCATCTTCGAGGACTAATGAGCTAAACGACCGGCTTCATAGGCAATCAATTGAGATGGAAGCTCAACGGCATCGGATAGAGGAGATGGAGCAAGCGCAAGCTGCAGAGCAGAATCGGTTGGCCGAACAGCAGCAGCAAATGGGGACATGGATGCAGCAATGTTATGCACAGTTCCAAGCATCTGGAATCCAGATAGCTCCCCCCCCCCCCCCCCCCCCCCGCCCATTTTCGGTGCGCCACAGCCACAGCCACAGCCACAGCCACAGCCTCAGCCGCAGCCTCAACCTCAGCCAGACCAGGACCAACCAACTTTCTCCAATCTGTTTGACCACATAGACTTAGGACCAGGACCCCCCTACATTTGAACAATTGTCGGTTTCATTTTTATTTTCATTATTTACTACGCATATGTATACAGATTTGAACGATTTCGGTTTTTATTAATTTATTTATTTACTACGTACTCTAGTTTCAATGGTTGTTGATTTTCAATTTGAACAATATATAGATAGCGTGATTTTTTGTGAATGCAGGTTTTGGGATAAAACCCAAAACCTGCAAAAAAAATTTAAATCTTTTCACTATATCCGACGACATGTGTCAATATCGTCGGATATAGTTTTCTCCAGAGTCAACCATTTTGACCATGGAGAAAACTATATCCGACGTTGACATCGTCGGTTATAGTTTAAACTATGACCGACGATAAATTATCGTCGGTTTTAGTGTATCTATTTTCCAACGATAACCCTAAATCATCGTCGGATATAGTATTACCGACGGTGTATTACCGACGATACTATATCCGACGATGTGTCGTCGGATATAGGTATGACCGACGATAAACGGAAACAGACCGACGACACCAAGTCGTCGGTCATAGTACTTCTTCTGGTAGTGAAGGAAAAGTGGCTCGAATACTATGCCTCCAACCTCGATGTGCGACACCTGAATCCAAACTGCAAACTGGACAAAGAAAACGAAGAGCCCATGGAAAGACATATAAACTGTTAGAGTGAGTGGACGAAAATAAATGTCTTTCGCCGAATACATATATATGTTCATAAAACATATGCGAGTCTAGATGCATAAAAATCATATGATACACGAGGGAGACTCTAACTCATCACGTGTACAGAGCATGCATCGAAAATCCAGCTGGGTCACTCATGGACACATCCGCGCTAGTACAGTCTGAATCACGGGATCCTAGACCCTCACGTGATTCCAGCCAGAAAGGCCTCAGATCAGGGTTTCCCCCCCCCCTCGGTAAACATCCTCAGGGATCAGCAGGGATGCTAAGTGTATCGATACAACTATACATACTGAGACTGTACTCTGTGTAAACCAAATCATAAATAGTTTACATGCAAATGTATAAAGCGTAATGTAAATTTATATTCGTAATACATAATTATAAAAGCATATTCATAGATGTTTATTTGTAAATGCGTAAATGTAAAACACATGCTCGTATAAATCATAATCATAACTGCATGCTCATGCTCATGCTCGTAAAATGTATATATAAAAGACTCGCAACCAATCAGTGAAAAGAAATGCCCACTCACAGACTAGCTCAACGCTAAAAGGCGTTAATCCTGTGATCCGGTGGAAAATTCCTCGCCAAACGAACAATCACGATCTTCTGAATAATCATAAATACCACTGTTCAAAATTACAATTCAAAACCCTGAACCATATCTTGAGAACCAACCATTCACAAAAACATATAACTCAAATATCGACGAAATCGTCAAAAATCCAATAAACACACTATAAAACCTCACCACAAATTCCGATGCTCAATTCAAAATATAAACCTCACCACTGCGATCGGTGCGCGATTCCGAGCAAAACAACATAAAACTTGTCGAAAAACACCTCGGCCGGAAAACCGCCGCCGCCCGCTGGAAAATTTATCGGCCTAGAAAATTGCAACCTACACATGGATTAGAATATCTCGACATTTCCAATAACTTTGTAGTTCAATGCTAAGCCCAATTTTGACCGGAAAACACTCAAAACTCACCTTGAAGTCGAAAACCCTCGACGGAATTCATTCACTCCGATCGGCCACCACCGGCCACGGTAAGGTGCAAGACCACTTGGGAACAACTCACCATTCCAAGGGCTTCAAAATCCTTATAGGGTCGACCCCCAACTCGGCCGCCACCGCCGCCTTCGTCGCCGCCGAATCGCGCCGGAAAACCACAAAATTTGCAGTGCCGTTTCTCCCTCCTCCGGGCACCATAGAAAGCCATCCACCTATCAAACTGAAGAGGAGCACGAGCCCAACCTTTTTCATCAAGGGACCACGGCCAACCATGGCCGGAAAATGGCCCAACGACGGCGACACAAACTCGGCCCAAAACGGGTAAATTCGACCCACGGGTCAACGGGCCAGTATCCCAAATTGGAAAGTTTCTAAAATCGTCACGTATTCATTCCGTATTTATACTGTACACGTACCGTCCAAAATGAATCAAAATCAAACGGATAAACATGACAAAATCCAACGGCCGAAAATATTCATAACTTATTCCACGTAACTCGAAATCATCCTCCGAAAACTCCCACGAACTCGAAATTAAATTCTCCACAAATATCGTGAAGGAACTCAAATCAAATTCTTGCCAGATAATTTAGTCGTTAACAAACCTGCCATATAGACCAATTACGACAAAACCGCGACTAATCGCAAAACTGGCAAATCAAGCCGATAAACATACCATTTCTGGTTCGGGTTGTCACAAATCTACCCCCCTTACAAAAATTTGGATCTCGAAATTTCCAGGCCTGCCAACTGAAAATAGGGATACTGCCTCTGCATACTGCTCAAACTCCCAAGTGACTACTTCAACTGAATGACTCTGCCAACAGACTATTACATAAGAAATATTTCTGTGCTGCAATCCCTACACCCTCAAATTCAAAATCTGAACTGGCTCCTACACAAATGTCAACTCTTCCTGTATAGGGAACTGATAGGGTGCTAAACATGCAATGAATCTGAAATATAATTCCACTACATGGAATACAACATGCACACTTGCCAATGCTATAGGCAATGCCAAACTATACGTCACAACACTAACTCGCCCCATGATCACATAAGGACCAATATAACGTGGCAAAGTATACCACAACTCCCAAAAAAAATCACACCTTTCCAAGGAAACCGTAGTCACTAACCTTGAACTCAATGACTTAACATACTCACATCTGCATAACTTCTCTGTCGAACTTGAGCAATTATCAACTTATCCTTGCTAATCCGAAGGTTTACAGTAGCACATTCCACTAAATCGGAACCAAAAGCCATCTCATTCCTGACTCACTCCAACACAATGGAGTACAATACTATTTCTCATACACAACTTCATACAATGCCATAACAATACCGGTCTATAAACGGATTTTGCAAGCAATCTCGAACAAATGAAACTGCTAGTCCCAAATCCATCTGAACTGCAATACACAGGACCACAACATGTCCTCCAAAGTTTGAATAGTTCTCTCAGATTGCCCACCAATCTGAGGATGAAAAACTGCACTAAATTGTAATCTGGTCCCCAATGATCACTGCAATGCCTGCCAAAACTCTGTTGTAACTGATTATCTCGATCAGAGACCCGGGACACAAGCACACCATGAAAATGGACAACCTCTGTCAAATACAGCTATGCCAGCCTGTCCAC
This sequence comes from Geum urbanum, assembly GCA_946800695.1. NCBI lineage: Eukaryota > Viridiplantae > Streptophyta > Magnoliopsida > Rosales > Rosaceae > Geum > Geum urbanum. Next base: position 37,600,870 of record OX327002.1, on the reverse strand, counting down.
TGAAATCTTTCCTAGAAGTACACGTAAAAGAACTGATTTCGCCAAACGGTCCACAATGACCAAAATACCAGTATTACCATCCGAAGTACGCGATAACTGATACACGAAATCCATAGTGATATGCTCCCACTTCTAATCGAGAATCTCTAATGGCTGTAACTTCCCAGCAAGTTTCTATCTCTCTGCCTTCACCTGCTGAAAAATGAGGCATTTGCTCACATAAGCTGCTATTTCCCTCTTCATGTTGCGCCACGAGTAGTAAACTCTAAGTATCCGATACATCTTCGTACCACTAGTGCATAACATACGTAGAACAATAAGCTTCAATAAGCATCTCTCTCTTCAATTCATCGTCTCTGGGCCTACATAGTCTCCTTCTGCACGATAAAGTGCCAATATTCCTCAACTGATACTCTGCTGAAACACCATTCTAAATCGCATTCTTCTTGTCCAACCAGTAGGAATCCGCATCCTGAGCCTCACAGACCCGATCAAGTAACACATGTCGATCATGGAACTAGCCAACATTGCTTCATCATCATCTTAATTTAACTCAGCTCCCGTAGCTCGCAACTCAGCTAACAATGAGGTTCTTGCAACACGTACATGAAACATAGAAACTACGTTGGTCTCCCCTGAATGATATTCAAAGTGCAACCACATTAGCCTTTCCTGGATGAATTCAAATGTGCAGCTATAGTCGTTAATCAACCCCATCCATCTACGCTGCCTCATGCTCAAATTTGGCTGAATACGCAAGTAGATGAAACTCAAGTGATCAGTGTACATCCTGCTCTGCGCTGCACGCCATATCAGTAGTGTCTCCAACTCTTCGATGCTAACACAAAGACAGCTACTCCTAAATCATACATAGGATGCGTAACTTCATAAAGTTTCCACTGCCTAGAACCATATACCATCATATTGCCCTGCTGCATCCCAACACGACAAAAATCTAGTTTCGAACATCACTATGCATAACATACTTCTCACTGACATCATAAAATGGTGAACAATGGTGCAGTAATCAACCTCTCCTCTAACCACAACATGTAACTCTCTTAACAGGTATCTGACCATTTCAAACTCGACCCTCTAATCGAAACTGATGATACTCACATCTGAAATCAATCTCCGAAAACTGAAGCTCCAATAAGCTGATCAAGCAAGCCATCAATCCGAAGTGGAGGATACTTGTTCTTCACTAAAACCTGATTCAGCTTCCGGTAGTCGATGCACAACCTTATCGAACAATCATTTATCCTCATAAAACATACTGGAACACCTCAAGGTAAAACACTGAATCAAATGAAACCTTCCTCAAACAGTTCCTGAAGTTGAATCTGCAACTCCCTTAACTCTGATAAATTCTCTGGAAAACATCTGGATACTCACAAATAATCTCAATATCACGAACATCAGGTACAACAACCTCAACATCATCCACATGTACCAGGTACGACATACATCCTTGCTTCATCATCAGCTCAGCCTCATTGCTGAAACCACACATAGTAGAGAAACATTTCTTTCACCTCTAAACAAGATCTTTGGCACGATTGGACGTCAAAGGACTATAACATTCTTGCGATGAACATGAAAGGACCCAACCCCGATTTAGCTCCCTAAACCGGAATCGAACCCCTTCGAAAACACGAACCAACAAAAACCGTAGAAATTTTGGCAGAGTTTCGTTACTAACGTGGAATTACCATTACCTGCACGCGGAAAATACACTTCATCGTATGCCACAAAAATCAAACCGTGGGCACCAATCCCATCTGGATTTCTCAACATATCAACAGTAAAGTAAAACAATAAATATATCTGTACTTTACTGAAATCCGGTGTAAAATCGTACAAACATATACATCAGAAAACTCAGAGCGACCTCTAATGTATAATCATATAAATATACCACAGTAGGTAGAACAATAAACCTACTGGAAGAAACAAGGTAGCTCGAGCACTATGCCTCCGACCACGACGTGCGACACCAGAGTCCGAACTGCAAACTGGGCACGGAAACCGAAAAGCCCAGGGGAAAGGCAAATAAAACGTTAAAGTGAGTGGACGAAAATAAACATATGCCTTTGACCAGTTTATAAACATACTCAATATAAAACAGTGCGAGTTCGGAACACAACACACACATATATATATACGGAGGTTGTCGGGCGACCTCTCAAATCCGACGTCAGGTGAATCGCTCAAACCCGACAGTGATAGGCCAGGGGACCACTCAACCCTGGCGGCACGCAGGGGACCACTCAACCCCGCCAGAGGAATCTCTCAACTCTGGTCCAGAGGAATCTCTTAACTCTTGTACATCGATGTAATAAATGCCATCACCAATAAACATATAACAATACCTCCGAAAACAACATATATCTCAACATCGTATAATTTAAATACAGAAAATCATAAAATCCACGAACTCGCAAATCAACAGTGAAAATATAAACTTGTCCACTCACAGACTAGTGTAACGCAGTTCGCGTTAACCCGTGATCCGGCGGAAAGTCCCTCGCAAAACAAACGATCACGAACTCCTGAATAATCACAATAACCATTCCTCAAAATCATCATTCAACAATTCAAAATAAATCACGAGAAACCACCGTTCTCGGAAACACATAATCCGAATACGACGAATCGTAGAAAATCCGATATGTACATCTCAATACCTTGCTATACTTTCGGACGCTCAACTCGGAAAACGAACCTCCCCACAGCGATCGGGGCGCGATTTCGAGTGAAATGACATGTAACTTGTCGAAAACCCAAAAAGTCAAACTGTTGACCGCCGTTGACCGCCACCCACGGCGGCGCCGCCACCCGAACTGAAAATTCCACGGCGGAACAACCCCTATTTCACTCAAAATCATCCACTGAGCAACTTTCATAACTGCAACAAAGGCCAATTCAATCTCTAACTAGTCCAATTTCGTGATAAACCGAATTGATCCCAAAACTTCACATCCAAAATTCTCCAAGCACAAGCAAAATTAGATCACCAAACTTACATGGTTAGAATCATGGAGATGAGGGCTTCAAAACCCAGTGCTTGATGTAGCTCAATTCGGCCGAAAATAGGGAACCCGAATTCACTCCAAAAACTACCAACTTCTTGCCAGAAATTCTTCCTCCGCGAGCCACACCGTGCGTTGTGGCCGGGGTTGAGTAGAGCACCTCGAGATGAAGAGAACAACACCAATCCCAAGCTGTGGGATGGCCGGAATATCCCTCGCCGCCGGCGAGCCGTGAGCAAATCGCGTCACCATCTTCTCCTCCATGTTGACCGAGTCAACACAACAAATGACCTAGCTTTGACTTTCCTGATTTGGCAAGTTTACTATTTATAGCCTTTCCCAAAGAGGAAACCCCCATAAATACATTTCGCGACAAACTTTAAACTCCCGTAACTTCCGCGTCGTAATTCCGATTTCGATAATTCTCGCGGCAACAAACTCATCTTGACATGTTCTTCAATTATCACCCGAAGTCAAACACATCGACCAAACGGATAAAAAGTCAACTGTTCAACCCAAACACATTCTTAAATCGACTAAATTATCAACAATCGGAAATATTCACAATTTAATTTTCGTAACTCGAAATAATGCTCCGAAAGTTTCTACGAGCTTGAAATTAAATTCTTAACAACTTCCGTGAAGAAGCCGAAACCAAATTCTCGTCCGGTAATTTAGTCGTTAAGAAGATCATCATTATAATCCGATTCCGTCGAAACTTCAAATATTCATAACTTATTCCTCGGTCGTCCAAATAACGATCCGGAACCGCCCACGAACTCGAAATCACACGTATAACGACTCTCGAGAAGAGACTCAACTCCAATTCTCGGCCAATAATTAAGTCGTTATCAAGCCTGGCGATTCAATCAACTGTCGGAAATCTGCGACTACGCAGTAACTCACGAATCAAGCTGATCATATTGCTGATTCTGGTCCGGGTCGTCACAGAACAACCAATCCGCAGCTAGTCCACAACCTCCTGCAAACCTCATAGTCTCAATACCCCACCTGATACACACAATCTCATCAAATGGATACATCATTCTCCACAAACTCAGAAGTGAAGATGCAAGCATAATAGCCATGGATGTCAAGCAACGGTAACATTAGGGAAACTCTGCCCTCACACATGGTCGTGGCATGAACTCTGGCAAGTCCAACTAATCATCCACGTTGATTGCGACTTTGCTGATTGACTTGTCTAGAAGTCTGCATTAGTCAAACTCCAGAAATGGTACCTTGACCTCCTCCTGAACTCTGAGTTGCAGAACCACGAAAAGAAGCTAACTGAGGACATTCCCTCGTAACGTGACCCTCCTGGCCAACATAATAGCAATTGAGAATGCCCCTCTGACACAAACCACAGTGACACCTACTATAAAGGTTGCACAATGGAAACTCCTGATGTGTGGAAGGATCACCAACGACCACCCTGACTCATACCACAGAAACTGGTCCCACTACTCTGTGATCTACTTCCTCTCCAAACGGGTCTTCTGCCTTATCCAAATGACCCTCAACATAATCGAAAAGACCATAGCCTGATGAAGCTACTGATCCCGAGGTGCCTGAACTCAATCTCATCAAAGTATTACGACTAAATTCACCTTCCTTAAATCGACATGTCTGAAACTGCATATGCCTTTCCTTCTCAATGTCCTCGCTTCTGAGTGCAGTACTTCAAACTCCTCACGGTTGTCTCGAGGCATAACAGTCAAAATCCCTTTGATGCTCAGGTTCAAACTCATCTCAAACCTCCTGCATTGCTTCCTCTGAAGCCACATAACACGTGCAAACTGGGACAAACATGTGAACAATACATCCATGCCTCAGGTTGGTAAACACTCCATATTTCTGTTGTTGGGTAGCCTGATTGAACCATTACCGTATAAAAAATACCTTGAATGTAGGTCATGGAGTCTCAACAGGAACTCACACAATACCAACCCACCAAATGCAATGATCTGACTTAAGCACACCATCAACTACCACAATCCTCTGTTCAAAAGCAACATATAGACGCCCATACACTCACAACTGAGCAAACCATACCACATATATCTCTAAACCCAGAATGCTTATCCAAACCCAGAACTCATTTATCAAGTCGCGAGTCGACTAATCCTCAACGGGATCCACAACCCTACTGACACGGAAACCACGTCAAGGAGGCATCCTAATGAATAAGACATTATTCACAATAAACAGGATGTAATCATTGAACTTCAAACATTTGAAAGTATACAACACCCAGAGCATTGATGAGTATCCGCCGACCGGTCGGGTCATCGCTCTAGACATGCTGTACATTCTCAAATATCCTTAGTAAACACGACTACAGAAGTCTACAGAACCTAAAACCTAATGCTCTGATACCATGCTGAAAGGACCCAACCCCAATTTAGTTTCCTAAACCAGAATCAAACTTCTAAAAATGTGAACTTTCAAAAACCGAAAATTTCGACAGAGTTTGCTCTAAATGCGCGATTACCATTAACCTGCAACGGAAAATACACTTCATCCTATGCCACAAAAGCCAAACCGTAGGCACCAATCCCATCCGGATTTTTCAAAAACATATCATAATGTAAAGCAATAAACACAACTATAGCTTTACAAAAATCCGGGAAAAATCATTTGAAAATATAACATAAACAGTACTCAGAGCGAACTCTAGTATATACATATATACACAACAATAGGCCAAACTAGAAACCTACTGAGAAAGGAAAAGTGGCTCGAATACTATGCATCCAACCTCGATGTGCGACACCTGAATCCAAACTGCAAACTGGACAAAGAAAACGAAGAGCCCAGGGAAAGACATATAAACTGTTAGAGTGAGTGGACGAAAATAAATGTCTTTCGATGAATACATATATATGTTCATAAAACACATGTGAGTCTACATGCATAAAAATCATATGGTACACGAGGGAGACTCTAACTCCTCACGTGTACAGAGCATGCATCGAAAATCCAGCAAGGTCACTCATGGACACATCCACACTAGTACAGTTTGAATCACAAGATCCCAGACCCTCACGTGATTCCAGCCAGAAAGGCCTCAGGTCAGGGTATCTGCCCCCTCCCCCCCCCCCCCAATAAAGGCCTCAGGTCAGGGTCACAGTCCCCCCTTGGTAAACATCCTCGGGGATCAACCCGGATGCTAAGTGTATCGATACAACTATACGTATTGAGACTTTACTTTGTGTAAACCAAATCATAAATAGTTTCCATGCAAATGTATAAAGCATAATGTAAATGCATATTTGTAATACATAATTATAAAAGCATATTCGTAGATGCTTATTTATAAATGCGTAAATGTAAAACACATGCTCGTATAAATCATAATCATAACTGCATGCTCATGCTCGTAAAATGTATATATAAAAGACTCGCAACCAATCAGTGAAAAGAAATGTCCACTCACAGATTAGCACAACGTAAAACGCGTTAATCCTGTGATCCGGCAGAAAATCCCTCGCCAAACGAACGATCACGATCTCCTGAATAATCATAAATACCACTGTTCAATATCACAATTCAAAACCTTGAACCATATCTTGAGAACCAACCATTCCCAAAAACATATAACTCGAATATCGACAAAATCGTCAAAAATCCAATAAACACACTATAAAACCTCACCACAAATTCCAATGCTCAATTCAAAATATAAATCTAACCACTACGATCGGTGCGCGATTCCGAGCAAAACGACATAAAACTTGTTGAAAAACACCTCAGCCGAAAATCGCCGTCGCCGCCAGCCGGAAAATTCATCGACCCAGAAAATTGCAACCTACACATGGATTTGAAGATCTCGACATTTCTAACAACTTTTTAGTTCAATGCTAAGCCTAATTTTGACCGGAAAACACCCAAAACTCACCTTGAAGTCGAAAACCCTCGTCGGAATTCATTAACTCCGATCGGCAACCACCGACCACGGCAAGGTGCAAGACCACTTGGGATCAACGCACCATCCCAAGGGCTTCAAAACCCTTATAGAGTCGACCCCCAATTCGGCCGCCACCGTCGCCTCTGTCGCTGTCGAATCTCGCCGGAAAACTACAAACTTCGCTGTGTCATTTCTCCCTCCTCCGACCACCATAGAAAGCCATCCACCTACCAAACTGAAGAGGAGCATGAGCCCAACCTTTTTTTATTAAGGGACCACGACCAACCGTGGCCGGAAAATGGCCCAACGACGGCGACACAAACTCGGCCCAAAACGGGTCAATTCGACCCACAGGTCAACGTGGTCAACGGGCCAGTTTCCCAATTGGAAAGTTTCCAAAATCGTCATGTATTCATGCCGTATTTATACCATACACATACCGTCCAAAATGCGTCAAAATCAAACGAATAAACACGACAAAATCCAACGGCCGAAAATATTCATAAGTTATTCCACTTAACTCTAAATCATCCTCCTAAAATTCCCACGAGCTCGAAATTAAATTCTTCACAACTTTCGTGAAGGAACTCAAATCAAATTCTTGCCCGAAAATTTAGTCGTTAACAAACCCGCCATATCGACCAATTACGACAAAACCGCGACTAATCGTGAAACTCGCAAATCAAGCCGATAAACATACCATTTCTGGTTCGGGTTGTCACAGAAATAGTTGGAATTTAACTTGGACTCGCCAAGGCAACAACCACAATAAGTCCAATAAGAATCAATCCAATTTTGGTTCTAGAAATGGTGGGGATTCTTCAAATTATACTTCTTCTTCTCACTGGGCACCCTGCTATATGTGCGAGGCAACAACTCATTTGCAGAAACAATGTAGAGCTCCCAATGAAATTCAAAATGCCTATAAGATGTGTCGATAATACCAAGCTAACTTCAGAGGAGTACGGTAGAAAGCACACATTGAAAAGTTAGGGGCAATTCGTAGTGGATTATATGTTACTATGGTTCGAATTATTGAATCCAATATTGTCACACTTACTATTGTCTATGACACTGCCTCCTACAAGCTTTGGCCTTATCGACTGGGACACCCAGGTTGTGATATGATGACCAAATATTGAAAAACTATCATGGTCATCCATTTTTCAAAGGCAAGAAGCATGTGAAAATTCCCAAGACTATCGGATTTGATAGAGTGGATGAGATTAACAATCTAAATCCAGTCTCAACACTTAGTATTATTCTACAAGATTCCTTTATGGCAATCTCTGATGCTCATCGTTCTTTTTGCAAAGCTTGATCATTAATAAAGTTACAGGCTAGACCTTCTTTTGCGGTTGACAACAATGACAATATACCATTCTTACAGAAAGTCGATGATGATTTTTGTAGACCTATCAAACCGAAATGCGGACCATTTAAATATTTTATGATTTTTGTAGATGTATCAACGCGATGGTTATACATTGTTTTCCTATCCGCAAGGAATGTTGCATTTTCAAAACTCTTAGCATAGATTATTAAACTTCGGGCTCACCACCGAAACAACCCAATCAAGTTAATTAAATTGGATAATGCAAGAGAATTCATATCAAAAACTTTTGATGACTACTGTATGTCGATTGGGATTGAAGTTGAACATTCTATCCCACATGTTCATTCACATAACAGTTTAGCAAAGACACAAATCAAGCGGTTATGGCTTGTGGCCAAAGAAATGGTTATGCATACCAACTTGCCAGTATCTACTTGGGGATATGCAGTATTACATGCAACAATACTTCTTTGCCAAAGACCTATAGCACACCAACCATTTAGTGCATACCAGTTGGTGATTGGGTCTGAGCCTGACATTTCATTTCTACGAATCTTAGTTGTGCAGTGTATGTGATAATTGTGCATCCACAATGTACTAAAATGGGTGGTCAACATCGATTAAGTATATATGTTAGTTATGAATCTCCAACAATTATCCGTTACTTAGAACCTTCGACAAGAGATCTATTTACTGCAAGATTTGCAAATTGTCACTTTGAAGAAACATACTTCCCCATGTTAATTAGGGGGAGATAAGAATGCCTCCATTCAGTTTGAATGTCATGAATTGGCGTAGAAAGCTCCTTCCACTATGTTTCAAGAAGATCTAGGCACATCTCAAAGTGAGATTGAAGTGCGACGTATACTTGATCTTTAGAAGGTAGGAAATTCGATGCTTGATTCCTTTACCGATATTACCAAATTGACGAGATCACACATTCCTGCTGCAAATGTTCTTGCAAGGTTGGAAAGTCTCCAATGGGTGGTATAAAGTAATTCCAGGGCAGAGTAACATGCCTCTTGCCCATGTGGATGTAGTAGTATCGACCTCGGCTCCCACCAAGAAGAAGGGAAGACAAAGAAAATTCACAGATGAGTTGCTGGCAAAAAGGCAGACCATCTAGACACATACTAATCCTTTTATCATCAAGGTTGTGAATCTCACACATGAGATTGTTCCTTACTACAATTATGTCCTAGAATCATAAATGAATTCTCTGGATGATGCTTCAGATCTATATGTGCTGTCAAAGAACGGTGAAATCTCACTAACTAATAATGATGCATGCATTGTTATGAGTAGATCATCCAAGGTAGTTGATGATGCTTTTGCTTATTCCATCACTCAAGAGATTATTGATGATGATGAAGTGGAACCTTGCTCGGTTAATGAATGTCAGCAAAGAGCAGATTAGCCGAAATAGAAAGATGCAATATAGGTTGAACTAGACTCTTTGAATAAAAGACCATTTTTTGGTCTGGTAGTGTTATGCCCACCAAATATGAAGCCAGTTAGACATAAATGGATTTTTGTTCGAAAGCGTAATTAGAAGAATGAAGTCATGCGATATAAAGCTAGGCTTGTGGTGCTAGGATTCGCTCAACGCCCTAGCATTGATTATGAGTAAACATACTCTCCTGCTATGGGCATCATTAATTTCCACTAGCTTGTTAGTTTGGTAGTGTCTGAAAATCTGAACATGCAGCTGATGGATATGGTGACGTCATATCTTTATGTAAACCTTGATTCAGAGATATACATGAAAGTACCGGAAGGCATGGTCATACCCAATTCAAGTAACTCTACACCATGGAGTAGTCATGTGATTAGATTGAAGTGTTCATTATATAGATTGAAACAATTCGGTAGGATATGGTACACACGTCTAAGAGACTACTTGATTGGGAAGGGATACAAGAACGATAATTTATGCCTATGTGTGTTCATTAAGAGAACAAGTTCAGAATTTGCTATTGTAATGATCTATGTTTATGATATGAATGTCATTGGATCTTTTGATGAAATCAATGAGATGGTTAGCTACTTGAAATCCGAGTTTGAGATGAAAGACTTGGTAGGACTTGATTTTGTCTTGGTTTGGAATTAGAACATTGAGTTGGTGGACAAAGATGCGGTTTAACATGGACAAAACACACCCTCTTAGTACACCAGTGGTCGTACGCAGTCTGGAACCCAATAAGGATTCGTACCATCCGAAAGATGATGATGAGGAATTATTGGGAGCTGAGTTGTCATACCTTAGTGTTATTGGAGATTTATTGTATTTATCCCAATGCACAAGACTAGACATTTCATTCTCTATGAACTTGCTAGCTCTGTTTAGTTCTGCACCTACAAAACGTCATTTAAATAGTATAAAACACATGTTCAAGTACTTGAAGAGTTCCATAGACTTAGACTTGTTCTTTCGCTACAAGGAATACAAAGAGAAGCTTGAAATTCCTGGAAAATGGATGGTTAAATCACGGCATGCAGGTTTCAAGAACTTCGACCCATTGAAGGAGTCACTCGACCCATCGAATGTTGCACCCTAGATAAACCATCACCATACCTTCGACCTATCGAAGGATTTGTTAGACCCATCGAAGGTTGATCCGGCTGCAAGCATTGTAACCTAATTCAATGCAGCCCCCTACTCAGAGATACCTTGTGATGTCTTAGTTGATTTTGATGATGCTGGGTATCTCTCTGACCCACACAAAGGACGTTCTGAGACAGGTTATGTATATACCATGGAGAACACAATGATTTCTTGGAGATCAATTAAGCAGACCCTTGTTGCTACTTCCTCAAATCATTCTGAGCTTATAGTTTTACATGAAGCAGTTAAGGAGTGTGTTTTACTTAGGTCAATCATCCATCATATTCGAGGATCTAGTAGGTTATCATCCACCACTATAACACCAACTTGTATCTTTGAGGACAATGCAGTTTGTATTGTACAAATGAAGTTGTGATACATCAAGTGTGATCATACCAAACACATATCGCCGAAGTTTTTCTTCAATCAACAGTAATAGCTACTATTGAACATTCATATGAATCAAGTATATTCAGTTGATATTGATGCAGACTTGTTTACCAAGTCATTACCAAAATCTATATTTGTAAAGCATGTGAGATGTATTAGTTTGCGAAGATTGTCTGAACCCCATGACTGAGTTACTAATAAGGAGGAGTGTGACGACCCGAACCAGAATTGGTAGAGTAAACAGTGTAATTCTCGAGTTATCACGCAATCGTGGTTTATCGATAACTGTGTGATTTGCCGGTTTGTTTGCAACTTAATTATCGGCCGAGAATTTGAGTTGAGTCTCTTCTCGAGAGTTGTAGTTCACGTGATTTCGAGTTCGTGGGCGGTTCCGGATGATTTTTCCGATAACCGAGGAATATGATATGATTATTTGAAATTTCAGAATATCGACGAGTTTATCCGTTCGTATCGTGTTTATCCGAATCGTAATGGTTATCCGTTTTGGACCGTCGATCGTCCCAAGGCGCAAGTATAAATATCGGAAAGAGTCAAAATTTGTCGAAAAACACTGTTTGGGAAGTTTGACCGGCGTTGACTGAAATTTGGGGCGTTGACCGAGGAGAAAAACGGACCGTTTGGATTCCATCGCCGGACTGGCTGATTCCGACCGTTTCAGGCCACGACCCTTGAAGGTAAAATGTTCTCCTCGTGATTCTAAACAGTTTAGAACTTGAAATTTCTTGATTTGGTTGAGAATTGAGGGAGAAATGTGGAGTTGAAATCCTTGGTTTTTCTGGCCGGTTTGGGTTTTGTGGACAGTGGCGCTCCGGCCACGAGGGTGGCCGGAGATGTGGAGGGTTTGGACCGTGGGGCCACGGCGGTGCTCTTGGGAGTGGCCTCGATGGCTGCCATGCGCCATAGGTGGAGGAACGGCGGTGGACAGTTTTGCCAGAGGTGATGGACCACCATGGCTTTCGAGCTGATTTCCGGCCACGGTGGTGGTTGGATGGTGGTGGTCCCTTTGGAAAAGTTGCTCGCCTTGTTGAGAAGATCAGTTTGGCAGCTCGGTCGCCGGGAAAACTCTCCGGTTCATAGCGCGCCGCCGTCGGCGGCGGTGATCAACGCCGGAGCTCCGGCGACCCGTTGACTTTTTGAAATTTAGTGATTTTAATGTCGTTTTTCTCGTATTCCCGCCCCGATCGTCGCCTTGAGGTTTTCGAGTTAATTTGAGTATCGGATTTTCAGTCGAGGGTTTTGAGTGGAGATTTCAGGAATTTTGTCGATTATTTTGCACAGTATTATATGTTTCCAGGAACGGTTGGTTTCCGAGGTGTGGTACAGTGTTGTGGATTATGATATTGATCGGATATATTTTATGATTATTCAGGGGATCGAGATCGTGCTTCGGGCGAGGGATCTTCCGCCGGACCACGTGATTAGCGCGAGTGCGCGTTTTGCTCATCTGTGAGTGGACATTTCTTTTCACGGATTGATTGTGAGTCTTTTATATACGTTTTACGAGCATGAGCATGTAGTTATGATCATGATTTAAATGAGCATGTGTTTTACGATTATGCATTTACGAATATGCATCTATGAATATACATACACATATATTATGTTTTATGCATGTGCATGGAAAGTATTTGTGATTTGGTTTACACAAAGTACAGTCTCAGTAAACAGGGTTGTATCGATACACATGGCTTCTCGGCTGATCCCCGAGTACGCTCCGGGGGGGACTGATATCCTGACCCGAGGCCTTTCTGGCTTGGAATCACGTGTGGGTCTGAGATCCCGTGATTCATACTGTACTAGCGCGAGGGAGTCCATGAGTGACCCCGCGGTATTTATGATGCATGCTCTGTATGCGTGAGGAGTTAGAGTCTCCCTCGTGTACCATTTGATTTTTATGCATTTAGACTCGCGTATGTTTTTATAACATATATTATTAGGCGAAAGACATTTATTTTCGTCCACTCACTCTAACGGTTTATATGTCTTTCCCCTGGGCTTTTCGGTTTCCGTGTCCAGTTTGCAGTTCAGATTCTGGTGTCTCACGTCGTGGTTGGAGGCTAGTTGTTCGAGCTACCTGTGTTTTCCAGTAAGTTTCTTGTTTCGCCTACTGTTGCAAATTTTGTGTATATATATACACTAGAGGTCGCTCTGATACATTACTGATACATGTTTTATACGGATTTTCCAGAATATACTATATATTATAGTCATATTTGCTGTTTATTGTTATTGATATGATATTGAGAAATCCGGATGGGATTGGTGCCCAGGGTTTGGCTTTTGTGGCTTAGGATGAAGTGTTATTTTCCGGATGCAGGTAATGGCAATTCCGCGTTAGTTGCGTTACTCTGCCGAAATTTTAATGGTTTTTATTGGTTCACGTTTTCAGAAGGGGTTTGATTCCGGTTTAGGAAACTAAATCGGGGTTGGGTCCTTTCAGCTTGGTATCAGAGCATTAGGTTGTCAGATTCTATAGACTCTTGTAGTTGTGACGCTTAGGGTATTTGAGTTGGTACAGCATGACTGGAGTGATTACCCGACTGGCCAGCGGTACTCATCAATACTTCGGGTGTTGTGTGTTCTCAAATATCTGAGGTCTCATGATTATGTCCCTTCTGGTTGTACGTAATGCTTGTCTTGAATCAGTAGGATGCCTCTTTGACATGGTCCCCATGTTGATCGGGAAGAGGATCCTGATATGGATCGCCAGACGCACGACTTGCTGATGCGAGTGTTGCATTTGGAGGAGCGTTTTGACCCTGTGGTCAAAGCTCGTACTGCTGGTGCGACTATCTTTTCGGGATCAGCTGATCCAGAGATGTGTGAGGCATGTTTGGTTCAGGTTGAACGTGTATGTGAGCGTCTGCGTTTTACCCCTGAGTAGATGACAGTGGCAGCAGTCGGATTACTTGAGTCAGATGCATACTTCTGGTGGGTTAGCACCAATAGAGTTCTAGTTGATACTCCGTGGACTTTGTTTCGAGATTTGTTTATGCGGAGATACTTCAACCAGGCTACCCAGCAGCGGAAGTATGAGAAGTTCACGAACTTGAGGCAGGGCAGTTTGTCTGTGCTTGAGTACCGGGACAGGTTTACCCGCTTATCTCGATTTGCGCGTGACATGGTGGCTACTGAGGAAGCCAAGTGCCGCAGATTTGAGCTGGGTTTGAACTTGAACATTAAGGGGACTCTGACTACATGCGGGGTACCCTTAACTGTTATCATTGTGGCCAGTTGGGTCACTTTGCGAGGGAGTGTCCTCAGTTGGTTGGTGTTGGTGGCCAGACAGCCCAGAGTTCCGGAGGAGAGCGAGGTGCCACTTCAAGGGCTCGACCAGTACAGTTTGCGGGCTAGGGCGGACAACAGGGACAGCCTCAGCGTGGACGACCAGCCGGGCAGGCGAGGGTTCATGCTATGACTTTGCAAGAGGGCAGAGCTTCACCAGAGATCGTTATCGGTACGTTGCATATATTTGGTATTCCAGTACTAACATTGTTAGATCTAGGTGCCACGCATTCATTCATGTCGTATAGACTATCATCATTAGCTACGGTACCTGCGTCTCCACTTCCGGGGTTGTGGAGAGTGTTATATCCGTCTGGTGAGATTGTGAGTATTGGCTGGGTGTATCGAGACTGTGAGATTTTTATTGGAGGCCATGGCTTAGCCGCAGATTTGTTGTTGCTTGATATCGTTGATTTTGATCTGATCTTGGGAATGGACTTCTTGGAGACACACTGGGCCATGTTTGACTGTCACAAGAAGTAGGTCACGTTTCGACGACCAGGCTTTCCCGAGATATTGTTTCGCGGCGAGAAGAACACTTCACTACCATGTTTGATTTCCGCGATGAAGGCGGATCGGATGATGAAGAAGGGTTGTGTTGCTTACTTAGCTCATATGGTAGACACTACGGCTGCTGTGCCGGACCTTAGTGGCATTGAGGTTGTTTCTGAGTTTCTGGATGTGTTTCCGGAAGAGTTACCGGGCATACCTCCAGTTCGGGAGATTGACTTCACTATTGAGTTGTTACTGGGTACAGGACCGATTTCTCAGACACTGTATCGTATGGCGCCAGCAGAGTTGAAAGAGTTACAGGTTCAGCTCCAGGAATTGCTAGAGAAGTGTTTCATTCGACCCAGTGTTTCGCCATGGGGTGCCCCGATTTTGTTTGTACCGAAGAAAGATGGATCTATGCGATTGTGCATCGACTACCGGAAGCTGAATCAGGTTACAGTGAAGAACAAGTATCCGTTGCCGCGGATTGATGATTTGTTCGATCAGCTCAAGGGAGCTTCAGTCTTTTCGAAGATTGATCTTCGATCCGGATATCACCAGTTGAGGATCCGAGAGTCTGATGTGGCCAGGACAGCTTTCAGATCGCGGTATGGGCACTATGAGTTTTTAGTTATGCCGTTTGGGTTGACCAACGCCCCCGCAACTTTCATGGACTTGATGAATCGAGTGTTCAGATGGTTTCTGGACATGTTTGTGATTGTGTTTATCGATGATATTTTGATCTATTCCAGGGAGTGTGGGCCAACATAAAAAGCATTTGTGAGCGGTGTTGCGGACTTTGCGGGACCATAAGTTGTTTGCAAAGTTTAGTAAGTGCGAGTTTTGGCTGGACAGTGTGAAGTTTCTGGGCCAAGTGATATCGGCTGAGGGAATCAGCGTTGATCCTGACAAGATCGAGGCCATGTTGAATTGGAGTAGACCTACCACTGTACCAGAGATCCGGAGTTTCCTGGGTTTGGCAGGCTACTGTCGACGGTTTGTACAGGATTTTTCTTGGATTGCTACCCCACTGACCAGGTTGACGAAGAAAGGCGTCAAGTTTGAGTGGTCCGATGCATGTGAGGAAAGTTATTTGCTCCTGAAGGAGAAGTTGACTACTGCACCGGTTCTGACATTACCAGACGACAGCGGTGAGTTCGTGGTTTATAATGATGCGTCGAAGATGGGACTTGGTTGTGTGCTGATGCAGCATGGCAGAGTTGTAGCCTACGGTTCCAGACAGTTGAAACCACACGAAGTCAACTATCCGACCCATGATTTGGAGTTGGCCGCTATTGTACTAGCACTGAAGAGTTTGAGACATTACTTGTACGGGGCTCAGTGTAAGATCTACACCGATCACAAGAGTCTTACCTACTTACGGACACAGCCAAACTTGAACATGAGGCAACACCGGTGGATGGAGTTGATCAACTACTATGACTGCACTTTCGAGTACCATCCAGGAAAGGCCAATGTTGTGGCTGATGCATTTAGCCGGAAATCTGGAGCTTCGTTGTTCCATGTGTGTGTGGCTAGAGTATCTATGTTAGCCGAGCTTCGGGCTACTGGTGCCGAGTTCGAGTGGGATAACGAGGGAGCCTTATTAGCCAGTTTCCAGGTTCGACCTGTATTGGTTGATCAGGTTCGGGAGGCTCAGGATTCAGATTCTTACCTGTTGGGCAAGAAGACCATGATACGGAATGGTGTGCCTACAGAGTTTTGGTTGAGTGACGACGGTACATTGCTTTTCAGAGGCAGGTTGTGCGTACCCCGAGACGAGAGTCTGAAGAAGGAGATTTTGGATGAGGCCCATAGTTCGGCGTATGCGATGCATCCCGGAGGTACGAAGATGTTTCGTACACTTCGAGCGTATCACTGGTGGCGCAACATGAAGCGGGAGATTGCCGCATATGTGAGCCGATGTTTGATATGTCAGCAAGTTAAAGCGGAGACGCAGAAACCTGCAGGGAAGTTACAGCCACTGGAGATTCCGGTTTGGAAGTGGGAGCACATTACCATGGATTTTGTTTATCAGTTGCCGCGTACTTCGGCTGGCAACACTGGTATTTGGGTTATTATGGATCGACTGACGAAATCCGCTCATTTTCTCGCACTTCCGGGGAAGATATCAGTGAGCAGATTGGCCAAGCTATATTTGTCAGAGATTGTTCGTCTGCCCGGTGTGCCTGTGTATATTGTTTCTGACTGTGACGACCCAGACCAGAATCAGCAGTATGATCAGCTATATACGTGAGTTACTGCGTAGACACAGATGTCCGACTGATGATTGAGTAGCCAGATTTGTTAACGACTTAATTATTGGCCGAGAATTGGAGCTGAGTCTCTTCTCAAGAGTTGTTGTACGTGTGATTTCGAGTTCGTGGGCGGTTCCGGATCGTTATTTGGATGACCGAGGAATTAATTATGAATATTTGAAGTTCGGATTTAAATGGTGGTGCTCTTAACGACTAAATTATCAGACGATAATTTGGTTTCGGCTTCTTCACGGAAGTTGTTCAGAATTTAATTTCGAGCTCGTGGGAACTTCTGGAGCATTATTCTAAGTTACGAAGATTAAATTGTGATTATTTCCGATTGTTGGTTATTTTGTCGATTTAATATGTGTTGGTGTGAACCGTTGACTTTTTATCCGATTGGCCGATGTGTTTGACTTCAGGTGATTATTGAAGAATATGTCGAGACGAGTTTGTGGCCGCGAGAATTATCAGAATCGGAATTACGACGAGAAAGTTACGGGTGTTCAAAGTTCGTCGAAATGGATAAATATGGGAGTTTCCTTTTTGGGCAAGCTATAAATAGTAACTTACCTATTTTGGAAAGTCAAAAGCTGAATTAATGTGTTGACTGGTGAGTTGACTCGGTCAACGGTGGAGATGAAGAGTTCGATGGTGGCTCACGGCCTCCATGGCGGCGAGGGGTTTCCGGCCACCTCCGAGCCTCCTCTTGGTCTCTATAAACTCGTCTTACTGCCCTCTACCTAGCCCCGGTCTCCTTTCACGGCGTGGGACGCCGGAGGAGATGAATTTTCCGGCCAAAAATTCAACAAAAAATGGTGAATTCGGGTTGTGTTTTTCCGGCCAAATTGAGCTGTGATTTGGAGTGGGCTTTGAAGCTCTCATCACTAGGAAGCTACCATGTAAGTTTGGTGATCTAATTTTGATTGTACATGGAGAATTTTGGATTTGAAAGTTTGGTTCCAATTCGGGTTTTCATGAAATTGACCTAGTTAGAGTGAGAATTGGCCTTCGTTGCAGTTGACAAAGTTGCTCAGTGGGTGATTTTGCATGGAATAGGGGTTGCTCCGCCGTGGAATTCTCCGTTTGGTGGCGGCGCCGCCGTGGGCGGTGGTCAACGGCGGTCAACTTTGACTTTTTGGGATTTTCGACAAGTTGCATGTCATTTGACTCGAAATCGCGCCCCGATTGCAGTGGGGAGGTTCGTTTTTCGAGTTGAGCGTCCGAAATCATAGCGAGGTATTGAGGTGTGATTTCCGGATTTCCGACAGTTTGTCGTAATCGAATTACATGTTTCCGAGGACGGTGGTTTCTCGTGATTTGATTTGTATTGTCGAGTTATGACTTTGAGTAATGGACTTTGTGATTATTCAGGGGTTCGTGATCGTTCTTTTGGCGAGGGACTTTCCGCCGGATCACGGGTCTTTCACAGATTGATTGCGAGTCTTTTATAAATGATTTACGAACTTGAGCATGCAGATTGATTATGATTTTACGAGCATGTGTTTTACGATTATACATATACGGATATGCGTATACGAGTATACATACATATATATTATGTTTTATGCATGTACATGAAAAGGATTTATGATTTGATTTACACAGAGTACAGTCTTGGTTACGTTGTTGTATCGATACACACTGGCTTCTCGGCTGATCCCCGAGTACGCTCCGGGGGGAACATATATCCTGACCCGAGGCCTTTCTGGCTAGGAATCACGTGTGGGTCTGGGATCCCATGGTTCAGACTGTGTTATCGCGTGGTAGTTCATGAGAGACTCCGCGATATATTTACGATGCATGCTCTGTACGCGTGAGGAGTTAGAGTCTCCCTCGTGTACCATTTGATTATTTATACTTTTGACTCGCATATGTTTTTATAACATATATTACTTGGTGAAAGACATTTATTTTCGTCCACTCGCTCTAACAGTTTTCATGTCTTTCCCCTGGGCTTTTCGGTTTCCGTGCCCAGTTTGCAGTTCGGACTCTGGTGTCGTACGTCGTGGTCGGAGGCATAGTGCTCGAGCTACCTTGTTTCTTCCAGTAGGTTTATTGTTCTACCTACTGTGGTATACTATTATGATTATACATTAGAGGTCACTCTGAGTATTCTGTTGTATATGTTATACGATTTTACTCCGGATTTCAGTAAAGTACAGATATATTTATTATTTTACATTATTGTTGATATATTGAGAAATGCGGATGGGATTGGTGCCCACGGTTTGATCTTTGTGGCATAGGATGAAGTGTATTTTCCGCGTGCAGGTAATGGTAATTCCACGTTAGTAACGAAACTCTGCCAAAATTTCTACGGTTTTTGTTGGTTCTTGTTTTCGAAAGAGTTTGATTCCGGTTTAGGAAGCTAAATCAGGGTTGGGTCCTTTCAGCTTGGTATCAGAGCATTAGGTTATAGGTTCTGTAGACTTCTGTAGTCGTGTTTACTAAAGATATTTGAGAATGTACAGCATGTCTGGAATGGTGAACCGACCGGCCGGCGGATACTCATCAATATTCCGGGTGTTGTATGCTTTCAAATATTTAAAGTTCCATGATTACATTCCACTTGTTGTGACGTGTTTTTATTCACCGAGAGGGTTGGAGCTGTTGCTTATAGGCTTGAGTTGCCAGCTGAGATGACTCGTGTTCATGATGTTTTCCACGTTTCGATGTTGCGGATATATATCTCAGATCCATCACATGTGTTAGCCCCACAGCAGTTACTGATTCGGGAGGATTTGACATATGTTGAGGAGCCGGTACAGATTCTTGGTCGTCGTGAGCAGGAGTTGAGACACCGTGTTATACCGCTGGTGAAGGTCTTGTGGCAGAATCACTCGGTTGAGGAGGCCACCTGGGAGACTGAGCAACGCATGCAGGAGCAGTATCGACATTTGTTCACTTGACAGGTACGTAAATTTCGAGTTCGAAATTTTTTTAAGGGGGGTAGATTATTGACGACCCGAACCAGAATCAGTAGAGTAAACCGTGTAATTCTTGAGTTATCACGCAATCGCGGTTTATCGATAACTGTGTGATTTGCTGGTTTGTTTGCGACTTAATTACCGGCCGAGAATTTGAGTTGAGTCTCTTCTCGAGAGTTGTAGTTCACGTGATGTCGAGTTCGTGGGCGGTTCCGGATGATTTTTCCGATAACCGAGGAATATAATATGATTATTTGAAATTTCGGAATATTGACGAGTTTATCCGTTCGTATCGTGTTTATCCGAATTGTGATGGTTATCCGTTTTGGACCGTCGATCGTCCCGAGGCGCGAGTATAAATATCAGAAATTGTCGAAAATTGTCGAAAAACACTGTTTGGGAAGTTTGACCGGCGTTGACTGAAATTTGGGGCGTTGACCGAGGAGAAAAACGGACCGTTTCGATTCCATCGCCGAACCGGCTGATTCTGGCTGTTTCAGGCCACGACTCTTGAAGGTAAAATGTTCTCCTCGTGATTCTAAACAGTTTAGAACTTGAAATTTCTTGATTTGGTTGAGAATTGAGGGAGAAATGTGGAGTTGAAATCCTTGGTTTTTCCGGCCAGTTTGGGTTTTGTGGACGGTGGCGCTTCGGCCACGGGGGCGGCCGAAGATGTGAGGGGTTTGGACCGTGGGGCCACGGCGGTGCTCTTGGGAGTGGCCTCGATGGCTGCCGTGCGCCGTAGGCGGAGGAACGGCGGTGGACAGTTTTGCCGGAGGTGATGGACCACCGTGGCTTTCGAGCTGATTTCCGGCCACGGTGGTGGTTGGATGGTGGTGGTCCCTTTGGAAAAGTTGCTCGCCTTGTTGAGAATATCAATTTGGCAGCTCGGTCGCCGGGAAAACTCTCTGGTTGACAGCGCGCCGCTGTTGGCGGCAGTGATCAACGCCGGAGCTCCGACGACCCGTTGACTTATTGAAATTTAGTGATTTTAATGTGGTTTTTCTCGTATTCGCGCCCCGATCGTCGCCTTGAGGTTTTCTAGTTGATTTGAGTATCGGATTTTTAGTTGAGGGTTCTAGTGGAGATTTCGGGAATTTTGTCGATTATTTTGCACAGTATATGTTTCCGGGAACGGTTGGTTTCCGAGGTGTGGTACAGTGTTGTGGATTATGATTTTGATCGGATATATTTTATGATTATTCAGGGGATCGAGATCGTGCTTCGGGCGAGGGATCTTCCGCCAAACCACGTGATTAGCACGAGTGCACGTTTTGCTCATCTGTGAGTGGACATGTCTTTTCACAGATTGATTGCGAGTCTTTTATATACGTTTTACGAGCATGAGCATGCAGTTATGATCATGATTTAAATGAGCATGTGTTTTACGATTATGCATTTATGAATATGCATCTATGAATATACATACATATATATTATGTTTTATGCATGTGCATGGAAAGTATTTGTGATTTGGGTTTACACAGAGTACAGTCTCAGTAAACAGGGTTGTATCGATACACATGGCTTCTTGGCTGATCCCCGAGTACGCTCCGGGGGGAGGGGGGGGGGGGGGGGACAGATATCCTGACCCAAGGCCTTTCTGGCTTGGAATCACGTGTGGGTCTGGGATCCCGTGATTCAAACTGTACTAGCGCGAGGGAGTCCATGAGTGACCCCATGGTATTTATGAAGCATTCTCTGTACGCGTGAGGAGTTAGAGTCTCCCTCGTGTACCATTTGATTTTTATGCATTTAGACTGGCATATGTTTTTATAACATATATTATTCGGTGAAAGACATTTATTTTCGTCCAATCACTCTAACGGTTTATATGTCTTTCCCCTGGGCTTTTCGGTTTCCGTGTCCAGTTTGCAGTTCAGATTCTGGTGTCTCACGTCGTGGTTGGAGGCTAGTTGT
This sequence comes from Geum urbanum, assembly GCA_946800695.1. NCBI lineage: Eukaryota > Viridiplantae > Streptophyta > Magnoliopsida > Rosales > Rosaceae > Geum > Geum urbanum. Next base: position 37,578,691 of record OX327002.1, on the reverse strand, counting down.
TCGAGCTACCTGTGTTTTCCAGTAAGTTTCTTGTTTCGTCTACTATTGCATATTTTGTATATATATATATACACTAAAGGTCGCTCTGATACATTATTGATACATGTTTTATACGGATTTTCCCGGATATACTATATATTACAGTCATATTTGCTGTTTATTGTTATTGATATGATATTGAGAAATCCGGATGGGATTGGTGCCCACGGTTTGGCTTTTGTGTCATAAGATGAAGTGTTATTTTCCGGGTACAAGTAATGGCAATTCCGCGTTAGTAGCGTTACTCTGCCAAAATTTTAATGGTTTTTGTTGGTTCACGTTTTCAGAAGGGGTTTGATTCCGGTTTAGGAAACTAAATCGGGGTTGGGTCCTTTCAAGGAGTTCATTCTGTAGACATTAGGGGAGTCTATATAACTTGTGGTCGCCTTTGTTGTTGATGCGTTGTACACCTGTACTCTTTTTCCCTTCGACCAAATTTTTGTTTTACCCATGTGGTTTTTGTTTGCTTGGAAAGGTTTTTAGTGAAACAACAAGTTATGCATTATTCATTAGGATCGCGACATAAGAGGGAGTGTTTGAGAAAATTATACTTCTGGTATCTAGTTATGTGTCTTGTCCTAATTAACATAGAAGTAGACATTTTCTCTTTCTTGGTTTACCGGGATATTTATTGTATCAAATTATAATGCGTATTTAAGGTCATCTATCAATGAATGAAGTACAGTTTTAGTTTATTGCGTATCTATTTACTTTTCTCCTTCAACAATATCAAACTTTAATCGACTTTCAACTATCTTTCTCCCCCGCGTATATGTACGAATATATTTAAGAAAAGTATATTCCATATCTTTCAAGGTGTGTCTTGTTCTAATTAGATTAGAAGTAAATACTTTAGCAAATTTTGATTTATCGGGATACACTACTAGAAATATTCACTTAGACGACGAAATATTTTGTCGTCGCCCGAAAAATATTTTCGTCGGCTAAGTCACACTTCGGTGACCAAAACGATCGTCATCGGCTAACTGATTTCTTAGACGACAGTTTACATATGTCGTCGCCAAAATTTAAACATAAACAACATTTGTCATCGTTCGTCGCCTGAGAGACACACTAAGACGACGGTCATTTATTGTCGTCGGCTAAGTATGCCATACTTAGACGACGAAGTTGTTTGTGTCGCCTAAGTCCTCACTTAGGCGACGAACTTGATTCCATCGCCTAAGTGAGAACTTAGGCGACGAAAGCATGACAGCTAGATGACGAATCATTTCGTCGCTTAAGAAAACTTAATTATTAAATCAATCAGATTCCTTCTATCTCATCCTCATCCTCACTTCTCTCTCTCTCTCTCTCTCTCTCCTCACTCAAAAAACCCACCGATGGCCTTTGATTGCATCTGGCAAAAATTTCATCCAAACTTGATTTTTCCAGCCCCAGAATTCTAGTTTTACCAACTTAGCTCCTTATCAGTGAAGGTATTAATTCGTTTCTCTCAATTAATTTTTTTGAATTTAATGCCATACGGTGATTGATTTTTTCGGCGAATATATAGTATTGTCTGGCACCTTAGCTTAAATTACTTGTTGAATTGCATTGTTAATCTAATTGTAAGCTAATTGGTTAGTTAATTAATTAGTAACTTTGGCACAGCACCTCTTCGATGGATTGAAGTAGCTACGCTGGATGATTGACTAAACAGCCTTCGATGAATCGAGAAAAAATTGTCAATGGATCGAAGGAGGCACCCTGGACCGTTTTTCACACAAGCTTCGATGGGTTGAAATGTACCCTTCGATGGATCAAAAATTGTCCTGCAACAAAGGTTAGAGCACAAATCCTAACACAATTTCACCCCAATACACCTACCAAAGTATCCTATGGAACAAAGACAAGCAAAACAAAGTTCTAAGTGGTAAATTGAAGAGAATTAAAAGCTAAGAAAACAAACATCAAGCCAAATATCTGGATAATCCATAATCAAGGGCTAACGGAAGCTAAGGAATTAAGATAAACTTAAACCCCGGCAACCGCGTCAAAAACTTGTTGAGGTTTTGTACCCCTTAAACTTATGAACTATTGACTAACTCATAAGTACAAAGAGAGTTCTGCACTCGCAAGTGCACCATGCAAAGTTTTTGTATAAATGTGGGAAGTCGAGTGTCGTACCCATGAGGATTAAGCACTTAGACTCCCTAGCTCATAATGTTAAGACTACGACTAACTAGACATGACTTGACACAAAGACTAAAATAAAAGGTGGAAATGAAATTCACACTGCTAAGTCCTTTGGACACTTGGCATTGCAAGGGATGATATAATTACGGTGAGTGATTAACAAAGTTTGATTGATTGATTACACTACAAGCGCACGAAAATAGTAAACAAGTTCAAGATAAGGAAAGATGGTCGATTAGGGAAGTCCCGCTAACCATATGATGCTTCAAACAATGTCCCGATTTATGTAATGGATTAAAGTATGTTCACGTAAGTTAATGTCCAAATTGTGACCTTATGGGTCACATTTGATTTTGAACACCAGTTCCTAGGTCATTTCAAACTCTAGGTGACTTGAGCCCAACATTGAAGTATTTAGTAAACCGAAACCACGACCCCAAGTCATTTCGGGCTTGCATCTCGATTGTATGTCACTTTATAAAGTCAACAAGCATATCGTGTGATATATGTGGAAGGTTCCCCTTCTCGAATCTCTATTAGAAAATCCAAGAGAAAGTCTATGTGATTCCCCCAACTCGCACATATTGGGTTACGAGTCAAGAGAATCTACTAATAGCCATAATAACCTTTTGGATTTAATGTGTGCTTGCCTAGAGTCCCTTGAGTCTATTGAGACTCAAAGGAGTTTTAGTCCATGCTAGGTGCTAAGGTAACTAAGTTTCAAGGTAAATCTCTTAGAAAATACCCAAATAATGTTTACATGCTCATCTAGCTTTAAGTGAGTAGCTAATTCAATTAAGGACCATTTTTAGTCTCTTTATACATACATTAACTTAGCTAGGGTCAACACATATATAAGTAAACTAGACATGAATCTCAAGCACAATAAACATCCACAATCACACAATTGCTCATTCACATCACATAACATCCACTAAAACCAAAAATCATACATAATCTAAGACATCATTGGTTCATCACATGGCTAGGGCCCTAATGTGACGACCCGGACCAGAATCAGCGGTATGATCAGCTTAATTGATGAGCTCGCGCGTAGTCGCAGAGTTGCGACGGTTGTTTTAATCGCCGAACTTGTTAACGACTAAATTATTGGCCGAGAATTGGAGCTGAGTCTCTTCTCGAGAGTCGTTGTACGTGTGATTACGAGTTCGTGGGCGGTTCCGGATCGTTATTTGGATGACCGAAGAATTAGTTATGGATATTTGAAGTTTCGACGGAAACGGATTAATATGGCGAGCTACTTAGCGACTAAATTACCGGTCGAGAATTTGGTTTCGGCTTCTTCACGGAAGTTGTTTAGAATTTAATTTCGAGCTCGTGAGAACTTCCGGAGCATGATTTTGAGTTACGAAGAATTAGTTGCGAATATTTCCGTTTGTTGCTTGTTTAGTCGATTTAATGTGTGTTCGTTCGAAGGGTTGACTTTTTATCAGATTGGCCGATATGTTTGACTTTGGGTGATTATTGAAGAGTAAGTCGAGACGAGTTTGTAGCCGTAAGAATTATTGGGATCGGATATACGACGAGGAAGTTACGCGCGTTTGAAGTTCGTCGAAATGTATAATTATGAAGTTTCCGTTTTGGGAAAGTATTTAATGAAGTATAAATATTGGGGTTTCCTTAAGAGGAAAGTCAACTATGGACATTAATTGGTTGACCGGTCAGCTTTGCATGGAGGGGGAGGTGCGACGGTCCTCCACGGCCTCCACGGTGGTGTATCGATTCCGGCCACCTCACGGCCAGGTTCCGGTCTCGTTCAACTCGTTGGGACACCCCCATCCTAACCCCGGCCTCCTTTCACGGCAAGCCTCACCGTGGAGGAAGCTTTTCCGGCGAGAAAATGGAGGATTTTTCAATGATTCGGGTTCTTGGATTCGGGCCGATTCGAGCTAAACTTTGGGGTGGGCTTTGTAGCCCTCATCACCATGATACTTCCCTGTAAATTTCGTGTTTCAATTCGATGTGTACATGGAGAATTTTGGATTTGAAGATTTGGTACTAATTCGGGTTTTCATGACAATGTGGACAATGTTACATCCTCCAAGTACCATTGTCCAAGTACTTAGACGACGAAGAATGTGTATTCCGCGGGCCAAGTGAGACTTAGACCACGAACTTTCTCTGTGGTCTAAATTCACACTTAGGCGACAGAGAATTGATCTCCGTGGTCTAAGTGAGAACTTGGACCGCGGAGAAAGTCCGCGGTCTAAGTGTTCAGTTAGACCACTGATATGCCTAAAACTAACTACTAAATTAAACACTTAGAAATCAGAAAAGACACAACAATTAAAACCATTTGTTGTAGATGTAGCATTGGTAAATAGGGTATCGTTCTTAACCGGGGATTGATGGTGCATGCATGATTACGCTATGGTTTAGGGGGATTTTATAAATTGGTTTTTATAATCTAAGAAATTAAACAAATAATGGCCACACAAAAAATTTAGAACCCTAAATTCTAACATGCTTCACTCATAGACAAGTAGAAACAATTAAAGAACATAAAATCCTAAACATGCTTACTAGACCGAAAATAAACACTAACTAATATATTTACAAGTGATCATCTCATCTCTCACCTTATCTCTTTATAACCTAAACATATTATATGCAACCTATTTAAACTTAGGCCTTTACTACGTTTTTCATGCATCTCTCAAATAACAGTGTTTTTGAACCAAGATTGCTTGAATTCTAGACACATCATAACCTAAACCAAGATTGCTCTAATTTAAGTTAAGCATTAAGAATAGAAAATACATGCATAGCAAAGAACTCAGATTCGAAATAAATTACAAAAACATGCTAGAATTACATAACTAAAAACTCTTATTTAAATTCTTCCTTAAAAATCAATTGTTCATACAAACAGAAAGTAGAAGGTGACATGTTACACTTTTTGTGTCATGATTGCAATTGCAGATTATGTAAATGGCCTTCTAGTGGATGGAGAGAAACCCTCGGATTGCCTAAGGTACTCTAATGGAGGATAGTGTTTGTTGGACTGTGGAGGATTTCAGCTTCTTGATGAATTCTTGAGTTTGGAGGAGACAAAGTGTTTAGGATAGGGATTTGGATTCTTTAATGAGTGATGCTTTTGTTCTGGCTGAAGCTCCCTTTATATAGGCCAAGCAAAGCCTAATTCGACTCCTTCTATGACTCTAACTACTCCACCCGGGTAACCTGACCCTTCTCCACGAAAACAGGAATTTATCTTGTTCTAGAACTCCAAATCGTGTTATTCCAGTTGCGTTGGAAACTAGACTTCTAGATGTTTCCAACCATATGCTAACCGCGTATAGATTCATCCGTATCTGTTCACAGTGGTCTTTCGAAGTGGGATGATGTACAAAGGCCGATTTCTGATCATTCATTTTAATCCATCTTCTTTCTTTGGGCTTCTTTGGACATGCTCTTGGTCTTTGACCCATCTTCATTAATCTTGGTTCATTCTTGAGTAATTTGGGCTCTCATTCAGCAATAGGGTCGACATTTTCAATATATAAGCAAGCCAGTGACAAATCCTTCTTCTAGGTGGACTAGGATTTCAATTCTTCTTCAATCACAATTAGGAAATGTTTCATTCATCAATTAGGAAAGATCCGGACACTTCCTCTTCACTTTAGGAAATATTTTGCACATGTGTTCCGAATTCACTTTCTTATTCTCCCAAGGACTTCTACTCCAACAAGGATTCCTAGTTGAAATATGATTCTTCATTTTTCTACGTTTTTGCTCAATTTTGCCTCCTTTATTGTTCCTCCTTTATTTTCAACCTAAAAACATAAAGTAAGTTAGAAAAATATTTACTAAGGTCAGAACAAAGCTAAATGTAAAGAGAAAGACGTTAAGAATCAAGTATAAAATGCGTAGATCAAACACGGAGAATTGATCTCCGTTGTCTAAGTGATTTTTTTTTTTAAATTAAAATTTTAATTTATAGTAAAATATTAATAATTTAATTAAAATTCTAAATACTCATTTAAATAATTAAATATTTATAAATTAATTAAAATAATAAATTGTTACTTAAATGATAAAAATTTGTACATACATGAAATTAATCCGTTCGGAATCGAAAAAAACGATATGATAAACTACATAGCTATAATACATGCAAACTACTAAAATACTGGAGGAGCAGATGCGCCACCGAGACCCCCGCCTCCAGCTGTGTCGTCGTCGTCGAAATATGGGTTCGGAGGAGGTTGACACTGTTGTCGAGCCTGATTTTCCATGAGGGCGACGAGCTGGGCTATCTGCGCTTCTTGGTGATCAAGCCTCTGACGCATAGATTGCGTTTCCTCCCGTGCGCGTCGAGCCTCATCAAAGGCTGCTTGGACGGCCGCAGCATAAGTACTTTTCCTTGCCGAACATCTCATAGATGAGTCAGAGGACAAATCTCGCTGGACCTTAGGTCCCATGCCCCTAACCTCCCTTCCAGTTCTACGACCGTATACCTCATCGGCGATTGTAATTTGACTCTCCATCAATAGAGGAGCCAGGTCTTCCGGCGGCAAATCCGGGTGTGCAAGCTGAGTGTTGGCCAATTCCTGATGCACCCGTTCTACCAACCTCGCCTGAAAAAAAAATTAAATAATTATAAATTTGTACGACAATTTAATAAATAATAATTAAATAATAACTACGCTAATTAAAAGCCCATATATATCACTTACGCCATATTGACTCGCTTCATTCTCGAGCCCAAGCGTCACGTATGCGCTGATGCTAGCATCCAGATAAGGGTGTTTGGAGCCCTTATCTCTGTGCTCCTTGGCTATTTGAATCACTTGCTTGGAGCCGGATGTATGATGTTTGTCCTTTTTCCTCCGGTTGGTCTTGTTGATTTTGGAGAATTTCTGTTGGACAACATAAATCATTAAAAAATTAATAAGTAACTAAAATAAAAATAATTCAATTCTCTTAATTTAAATAAAAAATTAACACCTTATATTCTTCATCTTGGAAGTGGTTACACAACCACTCCCACTCATCTTTCATATCCCCACGCAACTTTACGGGGGTAGGCACCGGGCCGATATCGTCATAATACTTATGAATCTTGTACTTCCAATCACGGTAGATGGCGTTGGCGGTTTGGTTGATATGCCTAAGCATCTCCGGTGTGTGATCCACCTCATATTGATCCTATAAGAAATAAATAGAAAATTATAATCGTATATATTATAAAATTACGATTTTTATTGGTTATTAGAAAATAAATTTAAAATTGTACGTATTACGTACCGAAAGTTCTTTAAACACTTTCGCCTTCTCTTCATCCGACAACTCCTTCCAAGTAGAGGCAGTCATACAAACCCTGCTGCGAAGGGTTGACCATATGTTGTGCACTGAGATACTAGCTAGCTGAGATGTGGGAGGGCCATCGGTGAATTCGTCGTACGGCAACTCGATCTTTTTCCCGATCGCCTTGAACAATTTCTCGGATTTTTCGCTTTTGACAAGACAGCGAGTCCTTTTGGGTTCAGGGTCTGTCGGGGCCCTCCTGAGATTGCGCCGGGCCCTATAAAGGATAGATTCAGAGGAGGCTGACGACGCCTGAGCACTTTCAGCCACAGACGTCGGACCGGAATATGCGTCATCATCACTGGTCGGGATAACTGGGGCAGCGGGAATTTCCCCAGTGGGCACTGTCGAAGGACCAGCTGAAATGTCCGGAGGAGGCGCGTCGTTGTCCTCCTCTAAATCCCAACCGACTTGCTCTACTAAACGTCAGAGCATAGCATCTTCGGCCTCCTTTTGGGCCTTCTTCTTTCCCGACGGGGCCATTTTAACCTAGGAGTTGTTAAAATATTATTACCATAACAATTATATAAAAATAATTACGATAATTATTTAAAAGTATTGAGTGCGCCTAAGATTTAAATAGAGTACACTAGCTTGGTGTTTGGGTCGTTCAATGGACGTGCGACCCGCGTGATAAAGTATAAACTTTCAATCAATCAGCCTTGGTTCAATCGAAAAACATGGCCAGTTAGGGATAGAGATAATGCGAGAGGCAGAACTAATTTCGACAAAACACCCCGGAGGCTAACCAAATCAATGGTATATATTATATTGGTGTTAGTCTTTCTTAGATCCAAAACCTGTCACCAGTCATAACCCGTTTCTAGACACCATGTTCGACATTCAGCCAATATTTCAAAAATGTACACTCCCTCAAGTCCTTTGCAAACTCCGCCCTCAACCTCGTGTCCATAACTTCACTTAGGTTATGATGTGTAGTGATGAAATCCACATATCACGAGGGGTTAAGGAGATAAGCTAGGAAATGAGGGGCCATCTATTCCAAATAGTGCGACTTAATAAACCAAACTTATGTACTAAATTTAAATCAAAGACTACCAATTTACTACAAAATTGCCATAATTACCAATTTAATATTTTTAATAATTCACTAATTAATTTATCATATTTACTACAAATTTACAATATTAATTACAACAATATTTACAAATTAAAATTACATGCAATAATAATCGCCAATTATACTATTAATTAAAACAATAGTTAATTACAATAATTAATTATTATTTATCATGCCTTTACACTAATAATTATTCATTTACTAACTAATATTACTTATTATTACCAATTTTATATTACTAATATATTATTTTTACAAATTAATTTACCAATTAATTTACTAATTTATTACTTAAATGATAATTATGTTAAAAAATTTAAATATTACCTAAAAGATGAGTTGCCGGAGAAAGTCGTCGAAAAGTCGTCAGAAAGTAGCCGAAAGTCGCCGGAAAGTCGCTGGAGTGGAGAGTCGCCGGAGAGAGGGAAACGTCGGAATTTTGGTTGCCGGAGGAGGGAGGCCGGATTTTTAAGAGAGAGAGAGAGAGAGAGAGAGAGAGAGAGAGAGAGAGAGAGAGGAGATGAGAATGTATGGGATGAGGAAAAGAGGATCTCCCGCAGCCTTTATATAGAGTTCCACTTAGACGATGGAGCCATATTTTCCGTTGTCTAAGTGCTCTTGGACGACGAAAAATGGCATTTCCGTCATCTAAGTGAACCGTTTCGAAATTTTGAAACGGCGCCCAATTAAATTGGCGGGTGGGAGTTAACCGCCTTAAATTTGGGCACCGTTTCAAATTTCACTTGGACAAAAGAAATAAGCATCTCCATCGTCTAAGTCAAAATTTAAAACGGTGCCCAAATTTAAGGCAGTAGTATTGTACCGCCATGGTTTTGAACCTGGACGACGGAGAAGACCATCTCCTTCGTCCAGGTGGACACTTGGACAATGGAGATGGGTTTCTCCGTCGTCCAAGTGAACACCTGGACAACAGAGATAGGTAATCTTCGTGGTCCAAGTGAAATTTACGTTAAATTAATTTTTAAAAATAATTCGAAAGGAAGTTGCCGATTTGTCATTCGAATGAAATAGTCGTAAGTTGCCGATTAATGCATCGTATATATAAATAATTAAATTTAAGACGACGAATAATCTTACGTCTTTAAACTCGTCGTCTTTAAACTTGTTAAGTATCTACAAATCTTTATAACTTAAGTGTTATTAAGTATAGGCTCATTGCATATCGATATTAACGAAATTGAATTTGGACAAAACAACCGTTGGATACATTCCTAATAAGACAATATATAATTAGAATAATTTTCAGAAAATAGTAAGTTCGTGAAGGGTTTCATCGGCACAGTCAACCACAAAAACGAGATTTTGATAAACTGGAAACGTGGATACACGAAAATTCGTAACTCCTATTTTGGAACGGTCGAAGCTCACACTCCAAGAATTGTTTACTCTATGGTCTTGACAAAAAGAATATGCATTCGGACATAGTCTAGATGATCGTTGTCTTGGATAAAAATACGAAATCTTCACTTGGACGACGGAGATGGCTTTCTCCGTCGTCCAAGTACTCAGTTGGACGACGCAAAAACAGCCATCTCTGTCGTCCAAGTGAAGATCCCTTAATTTAGGGGTTGGGGCCTTAGGTTTTAGGGTTGGGCGTATACTTAGACGACGGAAATGCCCTTTTGCGTCGTCTAAGTACTAGTTTTAGGATTTAGTACTCTATAAATATATATATATATGTAGGTATAATTTAGGGTTTAGTATTGTGTTTAATTACCTTAGTATTTGAACTACGAAAAGTTGTTTTTTCGTCTCCGTTTTAATAGTCAATCAATTTGAAAATTAATTAATGTGATTCAATTCGATCGATACAATTATCGATCGATCCGATCCTCCTCCGATCCAGATCGATTAATTATTAATTAATTTTAATTTACGTCAGTCGAACCGACCACGTTATGTAATTAATTAAATATAAAATTAATAGTTGTACATACGTACGTACTCCTCCTCATAATATGTATATTAATTAATATTGATCGATGAGGCATCATATATTACAATAATTAATTACCAATTAATATTCCTCGTCGTTATATTGTACTCTTTGTCATAATCATCATCATCCTCATCCCCGTTATCCGATTGCTCCTCCTCCTAATCACACTCAACATCATCCGACGAATAACCTGAGTCCTCGTTCTCATCCTCATCCTGCACGTCTTCTTCATCTACCTCATTAATTGCATCAATAATCTCATATTCAGTTAGAACTGTACAACCATCCGGCATGGGTAATCGTTCACCATCTTGAACCAGGTCCATTATATCGGAGCGGATGACAGAAATATTAGGCTCTTGATAAGCAGGAATGTCTCTTTCCGGTTCACCAGCATCTTTAGTCGCCGGTGTCCCTTCAATTGTCGTAGTATTCCATATTCATCGATGAGAGATATGGTTCACTATTTTCCACCCTTCACCAGCTTTCGGATCGTCCAGATAGAACACCTGCCTAACTAAGGTGGCGAGAGCGAAAGGCTCATCCTCATACCAGCTTGAGTTTGTATCGACTGATAAAAGTCTCAGGTCTTCCTTTGTACGCTTGAACCATTTGCACTTGAATAGGAAAACATTGACATCATTCCCGTAACATAGCTGAACGACATATACAATAGCTCCGTAATATAGATCATTGTCTTTCCCAACCGCTACCCCACTGTTTTTTGTTCTTCTTCCTTCCTCTCGGGCCAATGAATGGAACTTTACACCGTTCACAAAACATCCGGGATAAATATAATGTTTAATCGGCTTCCCTGCTAGCAAGTGTTTTGGCCAGGACCACCACCCCCCGTAGTTTTCTGATTTTTGTAGATCAATCATCTGAAAAAATGGGAAATATATATATAATTAATTAAAGGGTTTACTTTCAACAAACATATATAAAAACTAAATACCGAGACATACGTACATACCCATTGGAAGAACTAATCGGGAACTTCTTCTTAACCATTTTCTCAAACCACGCCGAACTCTTGTCCGGATTTAACGCCTGAAGCCTCTCCCTATACCCAATCATGTACGGCTCAACTTCGTCACAATCTCGCAACACTAACCAATGTGCCTCAATAAGTTCTTCTTGTGTTAACGATTTCTTTAATACTCATCTAAATGGTCGTATGACATTTGTGGTGACAGAAAGATTGATGCGGGCTTTGGGATCTCCGGCGGTGGGAGGTGGTGGATCTTTGAGGTACCTGTTGCAGTAAGTAACACACTCATGCATAAGGTATGTCTCTACTATGGAGTCATCTGAGGCCGACCTATTTTTGACGAATCATTTATACTGTCTAAGCTGTCTACAAAATCAAACATTCAATTAATACATTGTAGAATAAGTACATATAGCTAGTAATCTCCAGTGGAACAAATAATGGATCAAAAAATCTGTACAAATAATTAGTTGTACATACCTTTCTTGAGGATACATCCAAGTGTACTGGACCGGACCAGAAATGAGCACCTGCTCGGGCAGGTGGATCATTAGGTGAATCATGATGTCAAAGAAAGCAGGGGGAAAAATCCTCTCTAGTTTGTAAATGTTGTGCACAATTTGTTGTTGCAGTTCCATTACATCTAACTTCTTTAATTCTCTGGCGCATAACCTCTACCACCATGTGCACAATGCCACTATTGGTTCTATGACATCACAAGACAAATATGGCTGAATTACCACTGGAATCAGACGTTGCAGTATAACGTGATAGTCATGTATCTTTAGACCAACAAACTTGTGTTGCACCTCATCCACTGCTCCAATTATAGTAGCTGAATACGTAGCCAGATAACAAACGCTCTTAAACTAGTGAAATACAGAACGTCTAAGTGTCGGCTTCACTGTGTAAGGTGCAGCTGGCATCTTGTTGTACAGTCATCTCCTATCCCTCCTCAACCACAAGGGACGACGTAGATTCATAGATTCCAGATCTTTGCGCGCTTTGGGAGTATCTTTAGTCTTGAACTTAATACCAAGAATTGTTCCCACCACGTTGTCGCACACATTCTTTTCTATGTGCATCACGTCCAAGTTGTTCCTCAACTTCAACTTCGACCAGTAAGGGAGTTCAAAGAATATACTCTTGTGATGCCAATAGCTGAGATCATATGGAGGTATTGAATTGCATTTCTTTACATCTGCGTCATTGGTCAACACACCAAAGTCAAAATAGCTCAACCTCTCTAAAATCTCTTCGCTCGACCAACTACGAGGTTTAGGATTATTCTCTACCGTCCTGTCGAAATGAGTTTCATCCTGACGCTACGGGTGGTCGTGAGGAAGCCATCTACGGTGACCCAAGTAACACACCTTCCCCGCGTTCTAACTAGAATTCACCTCGTCCAAACATATAGGACATCCATTATATCCTTTCCTCTTGCAGGCTGCCAACATCTCATACACTGGAAAATCGATGATCGTGCACATTATGGAAACCCTCATCGTGAACATCGTGTCAGTGAATTTGTCATAAGTTGGGACTCCATTTTCACACAATAGTTTTAGCTCGCCGATCAAAGGTCTGAGGTAGACATCTAAGCACTTCCCCGGAGATTTAGGACCTGGAATTAGTAGAGTAAGGAAATTAAATTCCTTGTTCATACACATCCACAGAGGCAAGTTGAACGGCATCACAATAACTGGCCAAGTGCTGACGGCGGAGCTATTACTACCCCAAGGATTGAATTCGCCTATAGATAGTCCGAGTCTAATATTTCTAACCTCTGTAGCAAAGTCTCCAAATTCTCTATCGAAATGTTTGAAACCCTTCCCATCCGCGGCATGTCTCAGGACATCGTCATCTATTCACTTTTTTGCGTACCATCGCATTGCCTATGCTGTGCATAGAGACATGTACAGGCACTGCAATCTGGGAATCAAGGGAAAATATCGAAGAACTTTCACAGGAATTCTCTTTTTCGAACTCTTCCTATTCAGCTCATATCTGCACTGGCCACATACGGGACAATAGTCCAAATCTTTATACTCTTTATAAAACAGCACATAATCATTCGGACATGCGTCAATTATCCTGTACTTTAGGCCAAGGATGCTTAAGATATTTCTAACCTTATAATGAGATTTAGGAAGATTGTGATCATTAGGAAGCAACTTACATATTTGCTCCTGAATTTCGTCAAAAGCACTGACTGACATTTTGTGCTTCACTTTTATCTTCATTTGCTCCATCACATATTGCAACACATTCTCTCGACATCCAGGGTACACCCGGATCTATGCTTAAAGTAGCATCCTGTTGTACTTATCCATCTCACTAGTGTCAGTGGCCAAGCTAGCAGCAAAAAATGTGTCATCATGCTCATGAGTGATATTGTAACCTCCCTCTTGGTGTTGGTGTCCACCATGACTAAATACTGGAAACACATCATGAACCAAATCTGCAGTTGGGTTCTAAGCAGGGGGGCCGACACCACTGCGGCTGGATGAGGCACCATGGTAACTGTACCCTGAGCTGAAGTCTGCTGAGCTGAAGTCTACTGCTTCACCATGCTCGCTCCAAGTAGTGTAACTCCGCATCATACCATTTTCGTACAGGTGTTGCACCATAACATTAACCTCTACATACTGACAATTAAGAAATTTTTGGCACGGACACCTGAAACGCTTCTTTCCCTGACCATGTTCTATCGCAAAATTCACTAATTCACTAATTCCATCAATATACCGGACATCACTTCTATTCCGCAACTTTATCCAACTCTTGTTCATACTTCTACAAAATTTTATAATTAATTATCATATTAGTCAATTAACTATTAATTCTATACATATATACAAATTTTCAAGTAATTATTAAACTATTATATATATACACAAAATTTCAACTACTTTAATTAAATGAAATTATTAATTCATTACCATGAATAATTACCTTTATTAATTATATTGGTGAATATACGTACGTACTCTACATCAATTACTTTAATATGTCTAACATGCATGTACGTACGTTTTAACTAAATATTAACCAAATTTTTAAACATCCATACATATATACGTACTACTGGTCTATATTGATTAACTAATATATATACATCAATTTCCTATCTTAATTATAAATATATATTAGACGTACTAATTAATTAATTAACAATGAAATCAATCAAACGTATAATTAATTATATATATAAACGTACGTTAATGGTGTTGGGAAATTAACTACGTACGTACCTAGCCTTCTCTAATATATGGCAAATTAATCGATGGTCGGAGCCGAAGATATATATATATATAGTGCTAGCTAGTATGTTTGAATTGCCTGCACGCATGTACACGTGAGGAGAGTCTGATCAAGACAGGAAGAGAGTTTAGACGATGAGGATGAAGTTGATACGAGCGAGCGGAGAGGAAGAGAGTTCGGCATGGACTTTATATAATGCTTTACTTAGAGGATGAATCGGGCACTTCTCCATCGTCCAAGTGCTTACAAGGACGACGGAGAACTTCTCCGCGGTCCAAGTGTACACTTGGACGACGGAGAAGTTCTCTGTCGTCCTTGTGTGCACTTGGATGATGAAAACACTATTTCCGTCGTCCAAGTGGTGACTTGGACGACGGAGAAAGACTTCTCCGTCGTCCAAGTTCCACTTAGACCACGGAACATTAAAGTTTCCGTGGTCTAAGTAAAGTTTCCTTGTAGTGACAGCTCAAAGTTTACACAAGCCAACTCCTTTCTTCACAAGCCAACGTTTCCTCTCCATTAGTTGACTTGTGTTAACCATAACATAACTCATGCAGCCAACACTCAAACAACCATACAAATGTCTACACAACCAATCAATTTATGCCATGTTGGAATATTTGAAATGAAAATATTTAACTTACAAAAATCATATATAATAGTTCGATACTTTGAAAAATATAATGAAATAATATTGCAAACTCACCATGATGTTTATTTTCTTGTTCCAACCTCAAAACTTAGTTTCAGTCTGTTTAAAAAAATGGGATCTTACACTGGATGAGGAAGAAAGTGTTTCCTAATAGAGCGGGATGACCAACAAGTTCAGTTTAGCAAGCGTTTTGGTCAACGATTGACGGTGTCAACGTGTCAGAGGGGAGCAGCTCATGTGCCAGGAAGACTCGATGAAAGGATGTCAATTCAAATTTTGGATTTTTGAATTGAGGGTGGTATTTAGTAAGATAAAGAATTCTCACTATTTCTTAGACTCGTATACCAAATTTAATTTAGTGGGATCTTTCATTCACATTTTTTTTCATAAAGAATGTTTTAAGGGGCTAGAGAGGGTTATGCCCCTTCGAAAGATGGTCGAGAGAAACAATTGTTTATTCTTTATTAGACCAAAAAAATGATATAGTGGAAGAATCTTTTAAGTCTACCAATATTAACAAATTGGTTGTTTTGACTTTCGATATCTTATCATTGAAAAGGATAAATAAGAAAAAACTATGTTAGTACACCATGCACTAACTTATAAAGTACACCATACTTGGCACCTAAAAGCATATTAAGATAACCAAAATAGGCAAAGCAGACTATTCGGCCAGGCGATCCCGCACGCACCCATGCCCAGATGTGCGCTGCGCGTAAAGGTGGGGAGGACTCAACATGTAGAAAGACCTCCTTGCCCTTCAAACATTCCAGAAACATGGATGTCAGCAATCCCACATCAAAGGAAAAGAGAAGATTTCGTCCTTAACTACCTATATAAAGAAATTATTTATTACAAGAAAAGGTAACTTATTTCCCCATTACTCTTCCTTACGCTTGTTGTCATTTATCATCACTAACTTAGGCATTAGAACGTTGAAGGCAGGGCAACCCCGTCTCAACTCTCTAACACCTCTTGTGTGTTTGTGTAGCTAGCGGACCCATGAAAGACTTCGGTCCTAGCGGCTGGAGCCATCCTGCAACAATACTTATTGTACCTCTAGTGGAATACTCTAGCGGATTTCGGTAGAAACAACTTTCAATTAGATCCAAAATAGAATATTTGGATACTCCTAATAATCAGACGGTGTATCGTGCCTTAATCTAATTGGTGTTTAGACGATGGATGAATTATATTTAAGATGAGAGATTCTATTGTTAACAAAAGCGCCGGTAGAATTGAGATGTCATTCAAAAGTAACAAATTCCAATTCAAAAACTTTTTTCCTCTTCTTTCGCTTATTAAAAAAATTGGTAATCATATGTATCACATATCGGTACTAAAGATGAGTGTTGAAAATGATATTCCAATATATTGTTGTTTCTAAGATTACATACACATATATAGCTGCACATCAACTACTGTTACCAAAAGGTAATATTCTACATTTATAATTGAATTAGAAATGGATACACTATAAACAACATTATCATAAACTAATACACCATATCTATAACCGTTGAGGAATTATCGCTTGATTTCAACAACCTGTCTAATATCCCCCTCAAACTAGGCGGGCTTGGCTTGACTTGTTTGTGTGTTAGAAAAAGATATCGATACTTATACAATGGTTTAGTGAGAAGATCTGATTGTTGTTCCATTGATGGAATAAAGGAAACACGGTGATTACCAATGGCCACTTTTTCACAGAGACGTCAGGATTTTTCTTGATTCAAAATAGCCACTTGCAGCTCACTGTGTACTATGATGTAGAGGTAGGAACAAGTGACTAGGTATTATTCTTCAACAAGCATTGATTTAGAGGACATAGAATCTCTCCATTTTTCATCCTTGGAAGCCTGTGTATAGCAAGTAGATTCCATGGAATCAATAATGATTAAAAAACAGAGCGTGAGGTAAGAGATTCTTAATAGTGCCATCACTGCGATTTTTTGAAGAGTGCCATCTTGAGATCGAGTTGGCATGAGGTGTCTCAAGAGAGGAGGCAGTGGTGGAACAACATCTACATGATCTCCGGGAAGAGCAATTACAATAGACACTGGAGAATGTTCGGCATCTTGCGGCGGCGACACAACGACTGAAGAGTAGGGTAGCAGCGTTGAGGATAGGTTCGGAAGCGAGGTGAGTGTCGCCAATGTGTCAGTGATGGCGCCAACTGGAAGGGAGATCAACGTGACAACAAGTTCGAGGCGAGATTGTCGGCGCTGGTAAATAATGGAGGCATAGCAGGATGTTGGGTGCAGCGGTAGTGGAGGGAATGGAATGAACAAAGGGGCATGCAGGTCAATCGACAACTAAGTGATGGTGGACAACTAGGGCTCGACGATTGCAAAGGGCAGATGTGCCGAAGTCGATGTCAACATCGGTGAGAGACGCGATGGAAGAGTCGAATGTATGTGGGTGTCGAGATCAAGTTACAAAGCAACTGTCTCTTATGTTGGACGAGACAGAAGAGGTGAGACTAGGCTTTGGCCCGATATTGATGTTTCCTTAATTAGGGCTAAGTTGGAAAGAAGAGTGAATTCCAATGGGCCAGATTTATTTTCTGAATGTACCTACAAACCCTTAAAAGGGAAAACTTGTTTTGCTAAATAAAACATGAGCGAGACATAGACACGACATGTGTTTGAATTAAGACAACTATGAACTTTGTGTTTAAGACTATTCCCAAGGAAGACACATTTGAGATTAGGACTCAAAAATTTATTAGACACATATGGACCAAGATGAGGAAAACATGAGAAACCAAAAACACAAAGGGAGGAATAGGAAGAAGAATGACCATAGAGACGCGTGTGCGGGGTATCCCAATTAAGAAGGAGTAGGACGAAGATTAATGAGATTAGTAGAAGTACGGACTACATGTACCCAAAATTTGTTAGGAACTCCCAAGGTGGCAAGAAGAGTATGGGTCATGGTGGCTATTTGGCGATGTTTGCGCTCAGTAAGCTCATTTTGTTCTGGAGTATATGGACAAGAAAAACGTTGCTGAATTCCCAATGTTGTACAAAACTAAGAAAATGCATTATTGACATATTCAGTCCCATTGTCACTTTGTAAGTATTTAATCGAGCCATGAAATATGTTGCGGATCATGGTAACTAAATCACTACAAGAAAAACGCACCTAGACCGCGGAGCGTTTCCGTTGTCTAGGTGCGTTTTTCAGTCGTCTAAGTACTTAGACGACGAAAGCTCTGTCCTCCAAGGTCCGTGCTCCAAGTGCTGTCGTCCAAGCACTTGGACGACGGAGAATGTGATCTCCGTCGTCCAAGTGAAACTTGGACCACGGACATTCTCTGCTGTCCAAGTAAGCACTTGGACGACGGAGAATGTGATCTCCGTCGTCCAAGTGCTTATTTAATTTTTTTTTAAATAAATTTTATATTGTTGTAAAATATTAATAATTTAATTTATAAACTCCAATCTCATTTAAATAATTAAAAATGTTAAAATTAATTAAATAAAATAAATTTGTAATATACTTAATTAAATAATAAAAATTAATTTGTACATACATGAAAAACGCATAAAAATTAAAATATTGTTCGGAATCGGGAAAAATATGATATAATAAACTACAGAAAGTACTAAAATACTGGAGGAGCAGATGCGCCGCCGAGTCCCCCGCCTCCAGCTGGGTCGTCGTCGTCGGGGTATGAGTTCGGAGGAGGTTGATACTGTCGTCGAGCTTGATTTTTTATGAGGGCGACAAGTTGGGCTATCTGTGCTTCTTGCTGATCAAGCCTTTGACGTATAGATTGATTTTCCTCCCGTGCGAGTCGAGCCTCTTGAATGGCTGGTTCTCCGTCGTTCAAGTGCTTACTTTTCCTCCCCGAACCTCCCGTAGATGATGAGTCGGAGGTCAACAAATCTCGAATCACCTTAGGTCCCATCCCCCTAACCTCCCTTCCAGCTCTACGACCGTAGACCTCATCGACGATTGCAATTTGGTTCTCCATCGATAGAGGAGGCAGGTCTTCGAGCGGCAAATCTGGGTATGCAAGCTGAGTGCTAGCCAATTCTTCCTGCGCATATTCTACCAACCTTGCCTACAAAAGAATAATTAAAAAAATTATAATTAAATAATAATTAAATAATAACTACTATAATTAAAAGCACATATATATATATATCACTTACGCCGTATTGACTCGCTTCATTCTCGAGCCCAGGCGTCACGTATGCGCTTATGCTAGCATCGAGATAAGGGTGTTTGGAGCCCTTATCCCTGTGCTCCTTGGCTATTTGAATCACTTGCTTGGCGCTGGAGGTATGGTATTTGTCCTTCTTCCCCCGGTTGGTTTTGTTGATTTCGGAGAATTTCTGTTAGACAACATAAATCATTAAAAAATTAATGAGTAACTAAAATTAAAATAATTCAATTCTCTTAATTGAAATAAAAAAAGTAAACACCTTATATTCTTCATCTTGGAAGTGGTTACACAACCACTGCCACTCATCTTCCCTATCCCCACGCAGCTCTACGGGGGTAGGCACGGGGCCGATATTGTCGAAGTATTGATGAAGCATGTACTTCCAATCACGGTAGATAGAGTTGGCGGTTTGGTTGATATGCCTAAGCATCGCCGGTGTGGGATCCACCTCATATTGTTCCTATCAGAAATAAATAGAAAATTATAATCGTATATATTATGAAATTAAAATTTTAATTGGTTATTAGAAAATAAATATAAAATTGTACTTATTACGTACCGAAAGTTCTTTAAAGAGTTTCGCCTTCTCTTCATCAGGCAACTCCTTCCAAGTGGGGGCAGTCATACGAATCCGGCTACAAAGGATTGACCCTATGCTATGCGTCGAGAGACTAGCTAGCTGAGCTGTGGGAGGGCCACCGGTGAATTCATCGTACGGCAAGTCGATCTTTTTCTCGGTCGCCTTTAAAATTTTCTCTGATTTGCCGCCTTTGACGAGATCGCGAGTCCTTTTCGGTTCCGGGTCAGTCGGGGCCCTCCTTTGCTTGCGCCGGGCGCTATAGAGGATAGATTCAGAGGTCGAAGACGCCTGAGTACTTCCTGTTGAACCGTGTGTCGAACTGGAATATGCATTGTCATCACCGGTCGGGATAAATGGGGAAGCGGAAATTTCCCCAGTGGGCGCTGTCGACGGACCAGATGAAGGGTCCGGATTGAGGGCGTCGTTGCCCTCCTGTAATTCCCAACCGACTTGCTCCGCCAAGCGTCGGAGCATAGCATCTTCGGCCTCCTGTTGGGCATTTTTCTTTCCGAACGGAGCCATTTAAACCTAGGATTACGTTGTTAAAATACCTGATTACCATAATAATTATATTAAAAAATTTACGCTAATTAAGTGCGCCTAAGATTTAAATATAGTACACTAGCTTGGTTTTTGGGTCGTTCAATGGACGTGCGACCCGCGCGATAAAGTGTAAACTTTCAATTAATCAGCCTTGGTTCAATCGAAAAACATGGCCAGTTAGGGATAGAGATAACGTGAGAGGCAGGACTAATTTCGACAAAACATCCCGAGGCTAACCAAATCAATGGTATATACTCTATTGGTATTGTTTTTCTTAGATCCAAAATCTGTCATCAGTCATAACCCATTTCTAGACACCATGTCCGACATTCAGCCAATCTTTCGAAAATTTACACTCCCTCAAGTCCTTTGCAAACTCCACCTTCAACCTCGTGTCCATAACTTCACTTAGGTTATGGTGTGCGGTGATGAAATCCACACATCACGAGGGGTTAAGGAGATAAGCTAGGAAAAGATGCGCCATCTATTCCAAAGAGTGCGACTTAATAAACCAATCTTATGTACTAAATTTAAATCAAAGACTACCAATTTACTAGAAAATTCTCATAATTATCAATTAATAATTTTTAATTACATGCAATAATAATCACAAATTATACTATTAATTAAAACAATAAATAATGACAATAATTAATTATTATTTATCATGCATTTAATAATAATTATTCATTTACCAATATAATTAATTATTATTAACAATAATAATTATTACTATTACTTAATTTTAACTAATAATTATTCATTACCAATTAACAACTAACACTACAACATTTGGAGACATTGCCGGCGACTTTTAAGTCGCCGGCAATGTCTTTAGACATTACCGGCGATTTTCGCCGGAAAATCGCCGGTAATGTCTTTTTTTTTTTTTTTTTTTAACATTACCGGCGAATTTTGTCGCCGGTAATGTCCGTCGCCGGCAATCCCTCGATGGTAATGTAAAAAAAAAAAAAAAAAAAGACATTACCGGCGACTTTATTTATGTCGCCGGTAATGTCTTTTTTTTTTTTTTTTTTTTTACATTACCGGCGACATGAATTTATGTCGCCGGCAATGTCTTTAGCTTCGAGACATTACCGGCGACATAAATTCATGTCGCCGGCAATGTCTAAAAAAAAAAAAAAAAAATTACATTACCGGCGACTTAAGTCGCCGGTAATGTCCAAAAATCGCCGGCCTTGTTTTTGGACATTACCGGCGACTTAAAAGTCGCCGGCAATGTGTAAAAATGTTGTAGTGTAACCAATAATTAGAATTATCATTACCAATAATAATGATTACTAAATTATTAATTATTACTAATAATTATTATTAATTATTATAATTACTAATTAATTAAAATTATTTACAAATTAAATAATTACTTAAATAATAATAATGTTAATTAAAAAATATAATTATTACCTTGCCGGAATGTCGCCAGAGTAGAGTCGTCGGAGAGAGGGAAAGTTGCCGGAATTTTCGTCGCCGGAGGAGGAAGGCCGGAGGTTTTGAGAGGAGAGGAGAGGAGAGGAGAGGAATTGAAATGAGATTGGATGAGGAAAAGAGAGGGTGAACTGTTGTATATATAGGCTTTCACTTAGACGACGGAGCCCTATTTTCCGTCGTCTAAGTGCACTTGAACGACGGAAACGGACTTTTCTGTCGTCTAAGTGAACCGTTTCAAAATTTTGAAACGGCGCCCAATTAATCGGCGGGACGTTTCAATCGCCTTAAATTTGACTTAGACGACGGAGAATAGATTCTCCGTCGTCTAAGTCAAAATTGAAGCGGCACCGAAATTTAAGGCGGCACAATGAACCGCCATGTTTTTTGAACTTGGATGACGGAGAATGACCATCTCCGTCGTCTTGGTGACCACCTGGACGACGGAGATGGTTATTCTCCGTCGTCCAAGTAGTCACCAGGACGACGGAGATGGGCATTCTCCGTCGTCCAAGTTCAATTTACGTAAAAAAAAAATTAATTCGCAAGGAATTTGCCGATCTGTCATTCGAATGAAATAGTCGTAAAATATCGATTAACGCATCGTATATATAAACAGTTAAATTTGAAACGACGAATAATTTTACGTCTTTAAACTTGTTAAGTATCTACTAATCTTTATGACTTAAGTGTTCTTAAGTATAGGCTCATTTGCATTTCGAAATTAACGAAATTGAATTTGGACAAAACAACCGTTGGATACGTTCGCCGTAACATAATATATAATTAGAATAATTTTCAGAAAATAATAAGTTCGTGAAGGGTTTCATCGGCACAGTCAATCGCAAAACTGAGATTTTGACAAACCGGAAACGTGGATACAAGACATTTCGTAACTCCGATTTTAGAACCGTCGAAGCTCACACACCAAGAATTGTATACTTTATAGTCTTGACGAAAAGAATATCACTGGGAGATGGTCTAGATGGTCGTTGTCTTAGAAAAAAATTACGAATTCTGCACTTGGACGACAGAGATGAGCTTCTCCGTGGTCCAAGTGCAAACCCCTGAATTCAGGGGTTAGGGCCTAACTGTTTAGGGTTTAGGGTTTTTGCTTCACTTGGACGATGCATATGGGATTCTCCATCGTCCAGGTGCGTACTTGGACGACGGAAAACTCATTCTCCGTCGTTCAGGTGTCTCCGTTCAATTCTTCTGATTCAATTCGCTTAAAAATTCGTCGATCTGATCCGCTCCGATCCGATCCGCTCCTCGATCGATCCGATTCGGATCCATTAATTAATTTTTTAATTAAATTTAATTTACGTACGTTGGTCGATCCGATCCGAGCATGGACGCGTGTAATTAATTAATTAAGTACAAAAATAATAGTTTTACATACATACATACGTACTCCTCCTTATAATATTTATATTAATTTTTGATCGATGATGCATCGATCATATATTACAATAATTATAATAATTAATTATCAATTAATAATCCTCGTCGTATAATTGTACTCTTCATCATAATCGTCATCATCCTCATCCCCGTTATCTGATTGTTCATCCTCCTCATCATACTCAACATCGTCCGACGAATAACCTGAGCCCTCGTCCGCGTCCTCATCCTGCACGTCTTCTTCATCTTCCTCAT
Source organism: Geum urbanum (assembly GCA_946800695.1). NCBI lineage: Eukaryota > Viridiplantae > Streptophyta > Magnoliopsida > Rosales > Rosaceae > Geum > Geum urbanum. The sequence goes on along the minus strand of OX327002.1, from coordinate 37,554,829 downwards.
TAATGGCATCGATAATCTCATCTTCAGTTAGATCTGTACAACCATCAGGCATGGGTAACCGTTCACCATCTTGAACCAGGTCCATTATATCGGAGCGGATGACAGAAATATTAGGCTCTTGATAGGCAGGAATCTCTCTTTCCGGTTCAGCAACATCTTCAGTCGCCGGTGTCCCTTCAATTGTCTCTGTATTCCATATTCCTCGATGAGAGATATGGTTCACTATTTTCCACCCTTCATCAGCTTTCGAATCGTCGAGATAGAACACCTGCCTAACTAAGGTGGTGAGAGCGAAAGGCTCATCCTCATATCAGCTTGAGTTTGTATCGACTGATAAAAGTCCCAGGTCTTCCTTTGTACGCTTGAACCATCTGCACTTGAATAGGAAAATGTTGACATCATTCCCGTAACATAGCTGAACCATATTTACAATAGCCCCGTAATATAGATAATTGTCTTTCCCAACCGCTACCCCACTGTTTTGTGTTCTTCTTCCTTCATCTCGGGCCAATGAATGGAACTTTACACCGTTCACAAAACATCCGGGATAATATAGTGTTTAATCGGCTTCCCTGCTAGCAAGTGCTTTGGCCAGGACCACCACCCCCCGTGATTTTCGGATTTTTGTAGATCAATCATCTGCGAAAATGGGAAAATATAAGGGTTTACTTTCTACAAACATGATCGATATGTATATAAATTACTAAATACCGAGACGTACATACGTACCCATTGGAAGAAATAATCAGGGAACCTTTTTTTAACCATTTTCTCAATCCACGCCGAACTCTTGTCTGGATTTAACGCCTGAAGCCTCTCCCTGTATGACATCATGCATGGCTCAAATTCGTCACATTCTCGCAACACTACCCAATGTGCCTCAATAAGTTCTTCCCGTGTTAACGATTCCTTTAATACTCCTCTAAACGGTCGGACGACATTGGTGACGACAGAAAGATTGATGCGGGCACTGGGATCTGAGGCAGTGGGAGGTGGTGGATCTTTGAGGTACATGTTGCAGTAAGTAACACACTCATGCATTAGGTATGTCTCAACTATGGAGCCATCCGGGGCCGACCTGTTTTTGACGAATCCTTTATATTGTCCAAGCTGTCTACAAAATCAAACATACAATAAGAATAAGTACATATAACTAGTAATCTCCTGTGGAACAAATTATGAATCGAATCACCTGTATAATTAATATAGTTGTACGTACCTTTCTTGAGGATACATCCAAGTGTACTGGACCGGACTAGAAATGAGCACCTGCTCGGGCAGGTGGATCATTAGGTGAATCATGATGTCAAAGAAAGCAGGGGAAAAATTCTATCTAGTTTGCAAATGACGTGCACAATTTGTTGTTGCAGTTTCACCACATCTGACTTCTTTAATTCTTTGGCGCATAACTTCTGCCACCATCTGCACAATGCCACTATTGGTTCTACGACCTCATGAGGTAAATATGGTCGAATTACCACTGGAATCAGACATTGTAGCATAACATGATAGTCATGTGTCTTTAGACCAACAAACTTGTGTTGTACCTCGTCCACTGCTCCAATTATAGTAGCTGCATATGTAGCCGGATAACGAACGCCCTTAAACCAGTGAAATATAGAACGTCTAAGTGTCGGCTTCACTGTGTAAGGTGCAGCTGGCATCTTGTTGTACACTCATTTCCTATCCCTCCTCAACCACAAGGGACGACGTAGATTCATTGATTCCAGATCTTTGCGCGCTTTGGGAGTATCTTTAGTCTTGAACTTAATATCGAGAATTGTTCCCACCACGCTGTCGCACACATTCTTTTCTATGTGCATCGCATCTAAGTTGTTCCTCAGCTTCAACTTCGACCAGTAAGGGAGTTCAAAGAATATACTCTTGTGATGCCAATAGCGGAGATCATGTGGAGGAATTGGATTGCATTTCTTTACATCCGCGTCATTGGTCAACACACCAAAGTCGAAATAGCTCAATCTCTCTAAAATCTCTTCGCCCGACGATCCACAAGGTTTAGGATCGTTCTCTACCGTCTCGTCGAAATGAGCTTCATCCTGTCGCCACGGGTGGTCGTGAGGAAGCCATCTACGGTGACCCAAGTAACACACCTTCCCCGCATGCCAACTAGAGTTCACGTCGTCCAAACATATAGGACATCCATTATATCCTTTTGTTCTGCAGGCTGCCAACATCCCATACGCTGGAAAATCGCTAATCGTCCACATTATAGCAGCCTTCATCGTGAACATTGTGTCAGTGAATTTGTCATAAGTTGGGATTCTATTTTTCCACAACAGTTTCAGCTCATCGATCAAAGGTCTGAGGTAGACATCTAAGCACTTCCCTGGAGATTTAGGACCTGGAATTAGTACAGTAAGGAAATTAAATTCCTTGTTCATGCACATCCACGGAGGCAAGTTGTACGGCATCAGAATAACTGGCCAAGTGCTGACGGCGGAGCTATTACTACCCCAAGGATTGAATCCGTCTGTAGATAGGCCGAGTCTAAAATTTCTAACCTCTGCAGCAAAGTCTCCAAATTCTCTGTCGAAATGTTTGAAACTCTCCCCATCCGCGGCGTGTGGCAGGACATCGTCATCTATTCGCTTTTCTGCGTACCATCGTATCACCTCTGCTGTATGTAGAGACATGTATAGGCGCTGCAATCTGGGAATCAAGGGAAAATATCGAACAACTTTCACAGGAATTCTCTTTTTTGAACTATTCCTATTCAGCTCATATCTGCACTGGCCACATATGGAACAATAGTCCAATCTTTATACTCTTTGTAAAAAAGCACACAATCATTCGGACATGCGTCAATTATCCTGTACTTTAGGCTGAGGAAGATCAAGATATTTCTATCCTTATAATGAGATTTAGGAAGATTGTGATCATCAGGAAGCAACTTACATATTTGCTCCTGAATTTCTTCAAAAGCACTTACTGACATTTTGTGCTACACTTTTATCTTCATTTTCTCCATCACATATTGCAACACATTCTCTCGACATCTAGGGAACACCGTGGTCTGCGCTTCAAGTAGCATCCGGTTGTACTTATCCATCTCACTAGTGTCAGTGGCCAAGCTAGTAGCGGGGAATGTGTCATCATGCTCATGAGTGGTACTATAACCTCCGTCTTGGTGTTGGTGTCCACCATGACTAAATCCCGAAAACGCATCATGGACCAAATCTGCAGTTGGGTTGCAAGCAGGGGAGCTGGCACCACTGCCGCTGGATGAGGCACCCTGGTAACTGTACCCTGAGCTGAAGTCCGCTGAGCTGAAGTCTACTGCTTCACCATGCTCGCTTCATGTAGTGTAACTGCACATCATACCATTTTCGTACAGGTGTTGCACCATAACATTAAGACATTTCTGGCACGGACATCTGAAACGCTTCTTTCCCTGACCATGTTTTATCGCAAAATTCACAAATTCGCTATTTCCGTCCATATACCGGACATCACATCTATTCTGCAACTTCATCCAACTCTTGTCCATACTTCTACAAAATATTATAATTAATTAATTATTACATATATATTAGTCAATTAATTAACTATTAATTATACGTACTCGATCTACATCGATCAATTACGTACTTTAATATGTGTAGCTAACATACATGCATGTATGTACGTTTTAACTAAATATTAACCAAATTTGAAAACATCCATACATATATACGTACTACAGGTCTATAATTAACTAATATATATCATCAATTTCCTAACTTAATATAATTATATATTAATTAGACGTACTAATTAATTATTAACAATGGGCGTTTTAACAAACATACATGTAATTAATTATATATATATAAACCTACGTTAATGGTGTTGGAAAATTAACTGCGTGGTACCTGGCCTGGCCTTCTCCGATATATATATATGGCGAATTAATCGATGGTCGGAGCCGAAGATCGATATATATATATAGTGCCATATATCTAGCTAGCTAGCTAGGACGTCGATCGTCGATCGTTTGCATTGCGTGCATGCGTGAGGCGCTAGCTGATCAAGACAGGAAGAGATTATGATCGATCAGTTGAGAGAGTGAGCGGAGAGGAAGAGAGTTTGGCATTGGCCTTATATAATGCTTCACTTAGACGACGGATGTGTCGGTACGTCGTCTAAGTGACCACTCGGACCACGGCGTGTCGGTCCGTTGTCCTGGTGAGCACCTGGATGACGGAAACTACTATCTCCGTGGTCCAAGTTCCACTTGGACCTCGGAGAATTACGTTTCCGTAGTCTAAGTGCTGTTTTCTTGTAGTGAAAGTTTGAAAGTGAGTGAAAACCTCATTTTTCGGTGCATCGGATAAAACCAAGTGTAATGGAAGTACTCATCTATAACATAACATAATATTTATAGCCACTAAGAGGTGAAATCGGTGACATCCAGACGTCACTATGGATAACATCAAAGAGAGATGAAGCAGAAATATGATCATATGGAAAATATAGTTTATGAGACTTACTAAGAGTGCAATTATTGAAAAAGAAATTAAACTAAATTTTGAACCAAGTGATGGCCCTAAACGAGCTAACATTAAGGAAGAAAGGTGACATAGATGATCATGCCAAACAGGCGAGTGGATAGAAGCAAGTGCTTGAGGACTAACGGATGCAGAAGACAAATGAAGCGGATATAGACCATCTTTATATGGACCCTAAAACAATAAGCGATCGTTGAGTAGGCAATAAATTTGATAATAATTAGGGGAAAAGAGAAAGAAGACACAATTGTCTTTAGTGAAACGAGCAACTGATAAGAGATTTTTATGAATAGAAAGGAGACGAAAAATATTTTGTAGAGAAAATTTAGAGTGATCGAGTGATAGAGATATGTCACCAGTTCGAGGAACAGACATTAAATCACCGTTATCCATGTACACATTGTGTGGACCACTGTAGGGTTGAGGATTGTTGAAAGGCATGGCAGTCATGTGATGAGTTGTGCCAGTATCCGGATACCAATTTGGGTCACTGATGAAGTGGGCACCAACAAATGGGGGTGCGGTAGCCGAAGTATCAAGAGGTAAAACCCTTGTTTGATGTGCTTGTTGCTGTGACTAATTCACAAATTGTGGATGTGGCTGCATATTCTGTGGCGAGTGATGAAAGAAAGTCCATGATACTAGGTAGGGATGGCAACGGGTCGGGTCGGGTTGAATTTTGAGTAACCGAATCTGAACCCCAAATAAACTTGTATGACCGAACCCAACATAAACCTGAAAAATTTTAGTTCGGGTTTTCACGTGACCCGAACAGTCAGATATATAATACTCGAACCTAACCCGTTTACCTGAATAAAAAATAAATAAAATATAAAAATAGGATTACATATACTATTCTATAAAAATATATATAAAAAAATTAGATATAAATAATAAAATATAATAAATTTTATTTAAAAAAATAGACGGGTTGGATTCGGTCGAATTCGGGTCAGACAGATACCTATAGATTTGGATTATTTTGCCACCCCTAATACCGGGTAATTGCTTTTTTAATTGTGTCAAATAGAATTGAGGAACAAGTAGGTATGAGCCATGAGAGAGGAGGTACAAAATAAAACAGGATGAGAAGAAGGATTAAGCAACTAACACAGGAACACAAGACTGACGCAAGTAGAGGTTGAGACACAGGTAAGGATCTTAGACCTAGGATGATACCATGTAGAAAATGATGTACCAATACTATGGCTTTGCTGTTTCTAAGATTACATACATCAGCTACCACCGTTACCAAAAGGTAATATATATATATATATATATATTCTACATTTACAATTGAATTGGAAACTAATAGACTATGAACAATATTATCATAAACTAATACACCATATCTTAATTTCATCAACTTTTAACCTGTCTAATAGAGTCAACCTTTTTCACCAAGAACAATTTTCAAACGTATTTTTTGAGGCGAATTTCTAATAGACAGTGTCGCGTAACAATTGTTTAGTGTTCCAGTCATACTTCCTCTTTTCATAATGCACATCAATGTCTTTTTTTTAATAAATAAAAATTCAATTCATCGAAAAATTAGTTTTATGAAGAACTGAATCATGATCTTTCAATTTATGAAAGTAATATCAGGGAAGCCAGCCACTCCACTACTAGCAGCAATTGGACATCAATTTGAACTGTTAAGACAATGTTTTTTTTGAGGTAAAAGATAGAAATATATTAGACCTGGTAAGTTACAAAGGAGAACACGGAGTGTCGGCTTGATAGAAAGAACTCCCGATAGCAACCTATACTACATCGTGCTCACAACAATGCTATCACATTATATAACTAAACGTGCTATGTTTCTCGCTGCTCCTCAGTCGTCTTCTCATCGACTTGATTGATTGCCAACTTCTTCTGTGGAGACTCATACTTGGACACCTTCGACACCCGATTTTCAGCTGTCTTGCAGTTTCCGGCTCCCGGTGGTGGGGTCTCCTCCCGCGTCTTTTTTTTTTTGCCAAGCTGAGAGGGGACGATAAGTTCTGATCCTCCTACACCAAGAGGAAATGCTCTATCTAAGCGTCGCCCGCTACCTTTAGCAAGCGATAATGCCTCATCTGGGTGCACCGCGGCAGTGCTCCGCGAAGATGATCCAGCTGTCTGCGCCTGTGGAGACACATACTTAGACACCTTCGACACCCGATTTCCAGCTGTCTTGCAGTTTCCGGCTCCCGGTGGTGGGGTCTCCTCCCGCGTCCTTTTTTTTTTGCCAAGCTAAGAGGGGACGATAAGTTCTGATCCTCCTACACCAAGTGGAAATGCTCTATCTAAGCTTCGCCCGCTACCTTTAACAAGCGACAATGCCTCATCTGGGTGCACCACGGCAGTGTTCCGCGAAGATGATCCAGCTGTCTGTGACGCCGCCCCTTTCTTGCGCTACACAATCATGATAATGAGTTTCTAGGCCTTAAGAATGGACCCTGTAACCTTTTAGGCCACAATGTTCACTCCAGACGGGCCTGACTCTGGTACACCATCTGTACCTGTAACCTGAGAAAAAATAGAAGAGGTCAATGAGTCCTCCCCCCCCACCCGAAGAAAGGGTTAACCTGCATGTTGGACATGTACCCTCAGCTAGGGTCTCCCTCTTCCTGCATGTGTGCCACGTGGCAACACATGCACTGTTGCCTGCGGTGTAGTCTAGTAACCGGGGTCATCACCACATCTGGCTCCACCACTGTGGGTTGTGCCGCCTCAATATTCGGATGCATCGCCGTGGTCCCCGCCGGTCCCAGTTCAAAACCCGGAGACGGCTTTGTAGGGCGTCACCGCTGCTTGAACCCCCACCAGATCTGAAAATTCGTCAAACTCTTGCACCACTATTGTTCGGCCCTTGAAGAACTACAGACCTCGTGTAGCATGCCGGAGAGCCACCAAATCGGTAAATCGGCAGAAAAATCAAACAATGTTTTTTTTGAGGTGTTAAGGGTAACCCAATAACTTCTTAGGTCCATGACAGTGTTTTTTTATTTTTATATAAGCTAGACAATAGTTATTTTTTTTTATGGAACAGGCAGTGGCAGCCATTCAGACTTTTTGATTTTTTGAATTGTTTTATTTTTCCATTTTTACTACAGATAAAAAAGACGAGTCACCTAAAGCATCGGAAAGGCTCTCCTCCACCACCACTATTACTTCACCTGCTAAATATGACCTTTTTACCCTTTTTTAATCTTGCCTGATTGAAGTTACCACACCAGAGCCCCAAAACCAACTCCGTCACCACCGTGTTGATCTCTCTGCTCTCTCACTTCACTTGCTTCCTTCTAACATGCACAAACCGAGCACCACCACCGCCTCACAACACTAGCATAACTAGCCAAGCACAATCATAACCAACCGCCGCTTCACTTATCAACGCCACCCAAGCACATCGATCACCGGATTCTGCGCCCTTTGCCTCAGCGAACGCCTCGCTGGCTGAGCATGATAATAAACAAACTTCACCGATAGATCGATCAGAGGCGAAGGACTAAAGATGTTGCCTTGTTCAAGCGATCGAATACGGCGGCAGTTTCACGAAAACCGATTAAGAGAAAGAGCTGGGAGGTTGCGCTAGATGTTCATAGGAAATAAAAATGGAGAAGAAGATCGGGGAAGTTAAAATATACGAGAGATCGAGAGAAGGGAGAACGAGGTGACCCCGGGTAAGTGTGGAGGCGAGAGTGGTTCCTGATTTGCTTTTGCTTGTTACCTAGCCAATTTGTTTTTCCTACACAAGGGTAATATTGAACTTTGCTCGAAAATTGACCATCATCATCCAGTCAAATAAAAGAATCAGTGAAAACAGAGGGTCAAGATGAAATCATCGCGTAGTATCCTTGCGCAAGTAAATCTACACCCGCCGTGGAGAGAAGTCGTCTCACTAAAGCATATAGACATAGTGAGAATATGTTTGGTTCACTCGATTAGAAGAAAAACCCCAACAAAATCAGAACCCCCAGAGGAAAACCCCCGATGGTGGTCGGGCCGCTCAAGTACGTAAGCTCCGTCGGGGATCTCAAACGGCGAGAGTTACAGCGTAAGAAAGCCAAGTCCGGCGGGTTCGAGTCCCTCAACCTATCCCCCAATGTCTTCAAAGGAATCAAACGCAAGGGCAACCGTGTCCCCACCCCTATTCAACGCAAGACCATGCCCCTCATTCTCTCCGGAAACGACGTTGTCGCCATGGCCCGTACCGGCTCTGGTAAAACGGCGGCGTTTCTTCTCCCCATGCTCGAGCGCCTCAAGGAGCACGTCCCCCAGGGCGGCATTAGGGCTCTCATTCTCTCCCCCACTAGAGACTTGGCTCTTCAGACCCTCAAGTTCACCAAAGAGCTCGCCCATTTCATGGGTATGTAATCTTTTTGAGTTTTCAAGAAACGAAATAGTGTTAATTTAAGTGATTAAAAATTGTGTTGTGGTTTTACAGAGGTTCGTATAAGTTTACTTGTTGGTGGTGACAGTATGGAGAGTCAATTCGAAGAGTTATCGCATAATCCTGATATTTCCGGGGAGGCTTATACATCATTTAACTGAGATTGATGACATGTCGCTTCGTTCCGTGGAGTATGTTGTGTTTGACGAAGCCGATTGTCTATTTGGCATGGGTTTCGCCGAGCAGTTGAATAAGATTCTTGCGCAGCTGAGTGATAATCGACAGACGTTACTGTTTAGTGCTACATTACCTAGTGCGCTCGCGGAGTTTGCAAAGGCTGGTCTGCAGGATCCTCGGCTTGTGCGGCTCGATTTGGATACAAAGATTAGCCCCGACTTGAAGCTTATGTTTTTCGCCGTGCGGCAGGAAGAGAAGCACGCGGCGATACTTTATTTGGTGAGGGAGCATGTGAGGACTGATGAGCAGACGTTGATATTTGTGTCTACAAAACATCATGTGGAGTTTTTGAATATCTTGTTTAGAGAAGAGGGCATTGAGCCTTCTGTGTGTTATGGGGACATGGATCATGATGCTCGTAAGATTCAGATACAAAGGTTTAGGTCTAGAAGAACAATGTTGTTGATTGTCACTGATGTTGCGGCCAGGGGAATTGACATTCCATTGCTTGACAATGTTATCAATTGGGACTTTCCACCAAGGCCTAAATTGTTCATTCATCGAGTAGGTCGAGCTGCAAGGGCTGGTCGGACTGGGACTGCATTCTCTCTTGTGACACCTGAAGATGTGCCTAACCTTTTAGATCTTCATCTGTTTCTGTCAAAGCCGATTAGGCCTGCACCTACAGAGGAGGAGGTTTTAGAAGATATGGATGGAGTAATGTCCAAGATTGATCAAGCAGTTGCAAGTGGAGAAACTATTTATGGGCGCTTCCCCCAAAGAGCTATTGATTTTGTTTCAGACAGGGTTAGAGAGATAATTGATTCCTCTTCAGAACTCGGTCTGCTGCTGAAAACCTGCACAAATGCATTCCGCTTGTATTCAAAGACAAAACCCTCGGCTTCAAAGGAGTCTGTTAGAAGAGCAAAAGATTTACCTCGGGAAGGGTTGCATCCAATTTTTAAGAATTTACTGGAGGGCGGAGAGTTGAAGGCATTGGCATTTTCTGAACGATTGAAGGCTTTCAGGTTTGCAGTACATACATTGTCCTTTATATATATATATTCCAAATTATACTTGGAAATACTTGGAAATACCCTTGTATTCTGTTACTTGTAATTAAAGTTGCATATTACTGTCCATTGAATGATTTATGTCAGACCTGAGCAGACCATTCTAGAAGCTGAAGGGAAAGCTGCTAAATCAAAGAATGTGAAGGTAGATCCCTATTTTATGACTTCAATAGCGTTTTGATTGCATACCTTTATTGTCTTAAGCTATTGGAAAATTTTGTGAATGTTTTTCATTTGATTGTCTAAAAAATCATAGGGTTTCTGTAACTCTTCTGATTGTTTTTGAAACTCAAACTGTGGGTGGTGGATTTGACGTTGTTGCGTTGTGAATACTGTATGTTAGGAATTATATGTTTAATTTATTTATTCAAATATATAATGCCTACCATGTCCTATTCATAGTATGATGGTTGTTTGTGTAGTACCAAAATGTGATGTTACTATTATTGAAAGAAATGAGGACATTTAAGGTAGCAGGATGATGTAGGAGAAAGCCAGTCAGGGTGTGAGAGAACATGTGTGTATATTCAGAAACAGAACAGGTTGAAAAAACTTTGTAGATGGTGTAGCATAGTTGGAATTGTATGAAAAACAGAGATACGTGGGGAGAATGTTAAGGGAGTGATAGCCTTATTTATAGGCTGTGAGATCCAACTCTAAATTGGTTACATGGTTGAAGAAGCATATTATTAGGAGTTTTCAGGCTGCCTCTGGCATCTCTTTTTCCTAATTTAATTTTCAGTTTAGGTTTTACCTGTATTATAATTAGCTTTTGGAAAACCTTCCACTTCCGAATATATTCTAGAATATTGGCAGTACTTCCCAGTAACAACTGTACAACTGTTACTGTGGTCTTTCTGGTTCTCAAGTTGTGTTGGCGCTCTCTTTCTACTCCTGGCTCCTCTCCTTTTAGTTCTATGTTTATGTTTGAACTACAGTTCTTTTCTATGAACTAGTAATGTTCTCTGTGACATGATGTCAACCATTTTGTTATATGCTCCTTTTCGTGTTGTAATTCAGATGCAATCTATGGTAAATATTGATTTAAGTATGTGTAATTTTCAGGGTCCTTCTCGTCAGTGGATTGATGTAATGAAGAAAAAAAGAGCTGTTCATGAGGGGATAATTAATTTAGTGCATCAGCAAAATTAGGACCGTACAAATAATCATGTGGAAGAGGTAAATTCTTCATTGTAATAATTTTATGTATTGCATTATTATAGGGTGAAGATAAAGAGTAGCATATATACTCACAACAATAGACTATTTAACATTGATACAGAATAAAATTATAAAGACGGGTGGCCCATATCACTCTGACAAAGTGGGTTCGGTCAAGTGGTAAGAGCACCACTACCTAGGTAGTAGGCTATTAGGTTCTGGGTTCGAGTCATGACGAGAGGGGTAGGAGTGAAACCCTTTGATCCCCTTTAATAATAAGAAGAAAAAAACTTTTTTCTTTTGTTTTTTAAAATGCTAGCTTGACTACAGATTTTATAGGAATCACTCAAAACATTTTGCTGCAATTTTGTTGACGTCATCTTGAAATATTTAGTGTGCATTGGTGAGGGAGTTTCTGCTGTCTGAGTTCATACTTCTTGCCTATTGGCAAGTTCAATGATGCTTACTGTTGTCAGGAGTAGTCTATCTGATGGGTGATTATTGGGAAACTATATATTGGCTATTCTTTCGTTCATATACTGAGGGAAATAGATAGGGAGTTTCACTGCTATTGATCTTCTCTAAGTTAGGGACGTAGGATCACTTTGCAGCAACGAGCGAGCCAGTTGTATATGTATAGTGGGTTCATTTTAGTTTGAGAACAAAGGTACATGTTGGGGTTGGCTTTCAATACTTGTATGATGTCTTCCCAGTATACTTTATTTCTGGGCTAAAGTCTATTTTCTGTACTTGCAGGAAGATGAAACTGATATTGCTCCTTTAAAGAAAAAGAGAAAGAAAGGTACTTCCGAAGTGTTATCTTTGAGTTTGAACCCTCTATATCTCTGCACACACACACGTAATTATATATACATATGTATAATATATCAAATATATTATACTCACTTGATATCTTAGAAGTTGAAAACTGAGAAACGAACCATGCAGTTTTTTTAGTGCTTGAAATAATTGTTAGAATAATGCCAACCTTCATTTTCGGACTAGTTAACTCATTTTAAGTGGTAGAGATTCAAAGTACTTTGGTTTGGCATGATAATCTATATTTTGGTCTAAGTGGTGGTCTGGTATAATGAGCGATCTGGTAATAGAGTTCGTCTCATTATGCTGCTTGCTAATATGTTATCTTTAACTGATAATATTGAGTGGTATGGGCCATCTATATCCATTATCAGTGTTACATAGTCTACTGTTATGAGTATATATGCTACTCTTTGTCTACAGTCTACAATAAATTATATTTTTTTCTTTTGGGGAAAAAGTTTTGGATGGCCCCTGAGGAAAACAAAAATGCTAAACAATTCTTGCGCTGTCGGAGTTTATTTGTCTAGTTATTGTACTGTTTAGTGGAAAGTTTATGACTTTTATGCCCTTGTGGTTTGTAACTGTAAAGGGATTTATTTAAAAGGAACATTAAAGTGTGAATACTGGGAAGGATCCGTCTTCCCTGTTATCTCTATTTCTTGAAATTTCTTGGGATTATTCTGCCTTTCAGAACTCTTTAAATTTCCAACTCGATGAAACTGGTAAGAAATTGAATTTCATATGAGGAAGCTTCTGCTCTGCATCATTGAATTTGTTATTTATTGAAATATGATCAACTGGTAGGACTATTGATTATAGAAAGAGTTGCTGTATGATCTTTTGAATCACATATATTTGCGGTATTAATTTGGTTAGAAGTCTAAGAACAAGTCGTATGCAAGCAAGAAATTTGTTTTGCTTTATACCTCTAATGATTCTCTGGGAACTTCTATAGTATATGACATAGACAGAATTGTGATCCACATCCCTCTGAGAAATATTGCACACAGAGACCTGCGACTCTCATATTTACTTTGTTGGGGAGTAATTTACCTTTTAATTGTTTCAATAATCATTAGGTTTGATGCGCATCCCTATCCTGTTTTTTTTTAATCTTATTTTTCTTTTCTTTTCTTGGATGCTAGAAACTTCAGGATCTAAAAGGAAGGCATCAAGCTACAAGGATGAGGAGTACTTTATAAGCTCTGTGCCCATAAGCCATGTAGATCATATAATTTTTAACAAGCTTGTTTTCCGTTAAACTACAAAATAAATGGATTGTGAAGTGGCTAATATTTGTTGCATCAAATGTTTCTATACACATGTAGGTCCTCTAACTTAACAAATTACGTATATATTGCAATATTTCGGATCTCAGAGTGTTGAATATTGTGTGCTTTGAGTTTTATTGTTTTGGGATATAAAAACCTGGCTGACCTTCTAGACTTATCCTGCTGTTGTTGTCCAGCATTCAGAAGCAGGACTTTCAGTGAGAGGGAATGAGAACTTTGACTCTAATCGGTAATATTTGAATCTATTTTAATATCTTCCAAATCAGTATTTCAACCACAGAGTACCAGCTTTGGGGATCTGTTTGTCAATATTAGATGATCGCACATGGCTTTGGGTGCCAGTTGACACTATCCGTCTTTGGTAGGTTGGATGCTGCTGTTCTAGATCTAACTGCAGATGATAATGTTGGCATGAGGAAACAGAAATCCGTATTTCATTGGGATAAGGTACATTGAACACCACTTTTGATGGCTTAATGTTTTTATTTGTAACTACGCTCTTCTAAGTTCTAACTTCATGAAACTAATGGTGGCAGAGTGCAAAAAAATTCATAAAGCTAAATAATGGCGATCGAGTGACTGCTAGTGGCAAGGTAATCTTTCTTCTTGTTCTTTTGTTTTGCCTGTATCTTCATCTATGATTTTTTCACTTCCTTTGCAGTAGCCTTTTAGTTTCTGAAAATAATATTGCATCTGTATAGGATGTTATATTGTTACACTTCTATTTTCATGGTGTTTTCTCTATATTGGCATTGCTATTTTCAAAGATGCATACAACTGAAGTGGATTTGCTAGAAGCTGTGTAGTTGTACTTATCATATATCTTGGACATGTCAGCAGAAAAGACGTTTACATGGGTATCAAATAGGTACTGGATTTAGTAGGTTTGCAAAATGAAATACTGACATCGAATGTATGCTGGTGCCATCCTGGTGGTCTCGGCGTTCAACAAACTGTTGGTGTTTGGTTTATATAGATTAATTCCGTTATCCGTATGATGTTGATCTCATCATTGTCGCCATCTACAATAATTAACTAAAATATGACCTGCTATAGATGGGATACCAATAGTTGTGACAGAAATTGAATCTATCCACATATACTTTTGTGTACACTTCATTTCAGATCAACCCATAACCGCAGCTAACACTCCTTTAAGAAAGACTGACCAAGTCAATACAAAATTTAGTAGAGTTTACTCTTATTCAGCCTCAGAACTAAACGTGTGGCACTCGAAATTCACAGAAAGCTCCAAATGGTGGTAGAACATAGTGGGGATAAATATCTATTGACATAATTTCTGGATGTGTAAGGTCTACTCAACGCAATTTTATGCTGAACTTTATGTGTGTTTCACAGTCAACTCTTGGTTATTTTGCTTCATTGTATTTGAGAGCTGCCAAATAGATCGTGCTTTTCTTGTTGCTCCGAAATTTATGTGCTATATGTTCGTGGTGTACAGATAAAGACAGATAGTGGTGCAAAAGCAAAACAGGAAAAGAAAGGAATGTACGAGAGGTGGAAACAACGTTCACACAAGATATCTCTCAAAGGAACTGGTGAAGGGGATGATGAGGGAACCACAGGTAAACTCTATTGTTAGCTTATGTTCTTTTCTATATACAACTGTGGTAAATGGTAACAATGGTAAAAAAAAATTCTCTCAATTTCTGCCCTAGCTGTTCTTTTTGTTTTGATCTTCTTTTCCCAGTTTCCCATTTCCCTCGCGCTATGCTATATGGTTTCCAGAGGTTTGCATGGCTGATTCCATCGAAGACAAGTTTGATTTTGATTAGTATTTATGTCTATAAACACTGATATATTGTTTTCCATCATTGGCTGGTGCAAGGATTCAACTTCTCAAAAACTTTAGGCATCTGGTAAATAAAATAATTGGAAACGCCTTTCCAAACTAAAGAGTTTTGAATTCCAGAGAGTCTCACAGATCAGATAGCCATCGTCGTCTTTTTCCCAGAACCAACAAATGTTTTGAGCATCAATGTCCTTGTGCAAATTACTTTTTAATGTGTATGGTTGAATTTTGTTGGAAAGTATGTTTAGATGAATTTGTCATTTATTAAAATGATATTCATGTCTGTATGCAGTTAACCATAGATGGAAGGGGAACAGGGGGAAGTCTGGGGTAGGTAGGAAACAGAATGCAGTTCCTAATGCTCACGTGCGCTCTGAAATCAAAAACTTGGAACAAGTTCGTAAGGAGAGGCAGAAAAAAGCTGATGGAACCTCCTATTTGAAGAGCAAAGCAACAAAAGGCGGTGAATCTGGTAAAAATGGAAAGAGAGGAAAGCCAAGGAGGTAAAAAGCTGGCTAATACAGCTCTTCTGAGTTTTGCTTGGCACATTCAGTATACATACCAAATGAAGGGATGGAATTTGCCAGTCTTATTCCCAACTAAGTTAGAGAAAAACGAAGGATAGGAATGTTTGTTATTGTAATCAAAATCACTGTACTCGAGTTTTAACCAATTTTGTGTTCTCCAGAGATGGATGCTGTAGCGAATTTTGTTCAGTATACAAAGGTTTTTTGTTTTCTTACTTTTGTCTAGTCTTGGACAAACTCAGAATCGTCTATACTAGAACTGTCATTATATTACTATCGATCGTTTCGGGTGGGAAGCATATGTCATGTCAAAAATATTGCAAGTAAGGTCGCCTTCTGAACAACATACAACTCGAGTCCTTTATAATGTGAGGATTGTAATTTCATAGTTTAATCTTGAATGTGAGGATAGCATTGCTGAAACGAACGAGTATGAGAACGAAAGAGATGATCTGAGTTAGATTAGCTGCATCTGTAGGTCTGTAAACAAAGTAATGAAAATGTGACCACGCATGGAAATTGATTGTCGTTTTGGTTACTGCATATTCTGTATCTTTACTATGCATTGTGCACTTTAATGTATAGCAAAGAAGCAAAACCTATCCCAAGACATGGACCTACAGTTAGAAAAGTTGCACAGACCAGCGATGAACTAGACCCATTGTTACAGTGACAACTTTGGAACTTTGAAAAGCATATGGGGATATTATAAAAGGAAAAAAAGTAGTGATCCTATCATAAGCGGCACCATGGGGACAGTTACAAAGAACTCATCTTCTCCCGCGCGGAAAAGTGGTCTCAAAGCCTCTATTGTTTATTTCCTTTGAGCAACTGGAAAGGCATGAAAGTCCCTAGTGTCTCTCTCAGATCCTCTCACTTCCACCACTTGTCTTCCTTTTGCTCTCTACTGTTTTTTCTTGTGAAGCTTTTCACATTCTCAGCTCTGTGACTGTGGGACTTGTTCTTGGACTCAATCAAGAATGGTAAAAGAAACTGAGTACTATGATGCCCTCAATGTCAGTCCCTCGGCTTCCGAAGAGGAGATTCGCACGGCCTATTATCTTAAGGTGCATTGTTTTGATGCATTCCTTCAGCCATCTGATCGAGTTTGTTAAGCTTGATATGTTGATTGTTTGTTTGGAGTACTGTGTTCATGATTGCTTTCTTCATCAGTTAAGTTTGGTGACTATATTGGTAGATCGATCAAATACATGAATACATGCATGATTTTACTATTTTGTTAGATCCGGTTGATGATTTATCTGTTGCCTTGCTGTTTGAAGCAATTAGGATTTTGAGTTCTTTTACTTTGCTTTCTGAAATCTTTCACCTTCTTCTGTGTTATATTGCTTCAGGCACGGCAAGTTCATCCGGATAAAAATCCAAATGATCCTCAAGCGGCTGAAAGATTTCAGGCAAGTCCTCTGCTTTTAGTTCTTCTCTATGCATATTTTCGTATATGGCTTTTCGATGTATAAGGAATTATTGGTTTCTAACTTCAATCTCCTTTCCACCGTTCATGCAACCTTTGCACTGAAGCATATCCAAAAGGGTGCCATCTATATTTGTGTTTCTGTTTTAAGCCCAAAATAAATATTACATTTATTTTAATACTTTTAAGTCTCAGAGACAGAACGAGCCGACCACATGCGGCCCGATTGGAGCTGCGAATCAGGAAAGAATATGTCTATGCGATTCCTAAATGAATTAGGAAAATTCAAAGGCAAGATAATATGTCTTTCTTTCCTAGTCGATAATGTTACCTTGTCAAGCCAGGAAATTTGGGATGCCAACCTCTATAAATAGAAGAACCGAAGAAGGTTTGAGATACACACACATACGTACAAATTTGCGCACAAGCAAGTACTTACTCCATCAGTGAGTAGACAACCAGCGATAGTGAATTCAGAATCTAGGCCACCCGACAGAGCGTGGGGATTCGAAGATTCACTCAAGTTACACCACCGACGATGACATTCAGAGGAATCTAGGCCACCTGACAGAGCGTGGGGATTCTAAAGATCTACAAAGTCAAAACCTATCCATTGTACTCAACACTTTGTTCTTAGGATTGCTCTGCTTTGTATTCACACAGAATATAAGGTATCGATTCTTTGTGGCTTGGCAGAAAGACACAAAGCTTACGTCTTGCAACACATCGAGACAAGTAGGACTCAACGAGCGAGGTTGGTGCTCTCTCCACTCCAATCGCTTGACAAGAAGTAAGATACAGACGGGGCGCTCTTTACGACAATATTCTGCCCTCGGCAGTGGCACACCACGCACGCAGTACTACACCAAACGGATCAAAAGAGACAGTTTGTGACATCTCCACTTGCAGCAACCTGACTGGAGTAAAATTGAAGCCAAACATTTTGGCACGTTCAGTGAGACACATGTTTAGTGTCTTACAACCATTGATCCATGCAGAAGGACCTTCGGTAAATACCTCAAGCATCTAACACTTGAGTTCCAAGCTTACAACTCAGCTCATTGTAGAGGTTTAGGAAAAGAAGAAGTGCTACGAAGATTTGGGGTAATAATGTCTCCTAAATCTACATCATCATCCAAACCTAAGTCAATAGACGAAGTTGAGACCATGGACTTTGCGGCCTATCGAAATTACTCACGTGAAACCATCGAACGAGTGTTAAACACTGTAGAAGAAAGTGAGAAAACAGTCACAAAGATTATTCAAAGATTGGGGATTCTAGGCCACCTGACAGAGCGTGGGGATTCTAAAGATCTACAAAGTCAAAACCTATCCATTGTACTCAACACTTTGTTCTTAGGATTGCTCTGCTTTGTATTCACACAGAATATAAGGTATCGATTCTTTGTGGCTTGACAGAGAGACACGAAGCTTACGTCTTGCAACACATCGAGACAAGTAGGACTCAACGAGCGAGGTTGGTGCTCTCTCCACTCCAATCGCTTGACAAGAAGTATGATACAGACGCGGCGCTCTTTACGACAATATTCTGCCCTCGGCAGTGGCACACCACGCACGCAGTACTACACCAAACGGATCAAAAGAGACAGTTTGTGACATCTCCACTTGCAGCAACCTGACTGGAGTAAAATTGAAGCCAAACATTTTGGCACGTTCAGTGAGACACAGGTTTAGTGTCTTACAACCATTGATCCATGCAGAAGGACCTTCGGTAAATACCTCAAGCATCTAACACTTGAGTTCCAAGCTTACAACTCAGCTCATTGTAGAGGTTTAGGAAAAGAAGAAGTGCTACGAAGATTTGGGGTAATAATGTCTCCTAAATCTACATCATCATCCAAACCTAAGTCAATAGACGAAGTTGAGACCATGGACTTTGCGGCCTATAGAAATTACTCACGTGAAACCATCGAACGAGTGTTAAACACTGTAGAAGAAAGTGAGAAAACAGTCACAAAGATTATTCAAAGATTGGGGATTCTAGGCCACCTGACAGAGCGTGGGGATTCTAAAGATCTACAAAGTCAAAACCTATCTATTGTACTCAACACTTTGTTCTTAGGATTGCTCTGCTTTGTATTCACACAGTATATAAGGTATTGATTCTTTGTGGCTTGGCAGAGAGACACGAAGCTTACGTCTTGCAACACATCGAGACAAGTAGGACTTAACGAGCGAGGTTGGTGCTCTCTCCGCTCCAATCACTTCACAAGAAGTAAAATACAGACGTGACGCTCTTTACGACAACATTCTGCCCTCGGCAGTGGCACACCACGCACACAGTACTACACCAAACGGATCAAAAGAAACAGTTTGCGACATCTCCACTCGCAGCAACCTGACTGGAGTAAAATTGAAGCCAAACATTTTGGCATGCCCAGTGGGACACAGGTTTAGTGTCTTACAACCATTGATCCATACAGAAGGACCTTCGGTAAATACCTCAAGCATCTAACACTGGAGTTCCAAGCTCACAACTTAGCTCATTGTAGAGGTTTAGGAAAAGAAGAAGTGCTACGAATTCAGATTTGGGGTAATAATGTCTCCTAAATCCACATCATCATCCAAACCTACGTCAATAGACGAAGTTGAGACCACAGACTTTGCGGCCTATAAAAATTACTCACGTGAAACCATCGAATGAATTTTAAACACTGTGGAAGAAAGTGAGAAAAAAGTCACAAAGATCAATCAAAGATTGGGGATTCTAGGCCACCTGACAGAGCGTAGGGATTCTAAAGATCTACGAAGTCAAAACCTATTCATTGTACTCAACACTTTGTTCTTAGGATTGCTCTGCTTTGTATTCACACAAAATATAAGGTATCAATTCTTTGTGGCTTGGCAGAGAGACACGAAGCTTATGTCTTGCAACACATCAAGACAAGTAGGTCTCAACGAGCGAGGTTGGTGCTCTCTCCGCTCCAATCGCTTGACAAGAAGTATGATACAGACGCGGCGCTCTTTATGACAATATTCTGCCCTCGACAGTGGCACACCACGCACGCAGTACTACACCAAACGAATCAAAAGAGACA
This sequence comes from Geum urbanum, assembly GCA_946800695.1. Taxonomy (NCBI): domain Eukaryota; kingdom Viridiplantae; phylum Streptophyta; class Magnoliopsida; order Rosales; family Rosaceae; genus Geum; species Geum urbanum. The sequence goes on along the minus strand of OX327002.1, from coordinate 37,534,587 downwards.
GTTTGCGACATCTCTACTCGCAGCAACCTAACTGGAGTAAAATTGAAGCCAATCATTTTGGCACACCCAATGGGACACATGTTTAGTGTCTTACAACCATTGATCCATACAGAAGGACCTTCGGTAAATGCCTCAAGCATCTAACACCGGAGTTCCAAGCTTACAACTCGGCTCATTGTAGAGGTTTAGGAAAAGAAGAAGTGCTACGAAGATTTGGGGTAATAATGTCTCCTAAATCCACATCAAGAAGCATTTGACAAGATCAAACAATACCTGGTTAATCCACCTATCTTGGTGCCACCAGGAAAAGGAGTGCCACTTGACCTCTATATTTCAGCAATAGTCATCTGCAAGAAGCTTACTGGCACAAGACAATGAAGTGAAGGCAGAAAGAGCAATATTCTACTTAAGCAAGATTCTCATGAACTATGAAAGTAGATACACACCAATGGAAAAATTATGCCTTGCTCTTTACTTCTCAGGTTGCAAGTTGAGGCATTATATGCTTTCCTTCACAATGTGCTTCATAACACAAACTGATTTAGTCTGGTACATGTTAGCCCGACCTATACTTCGAGGACGGATAGGGAAGTTGATTCTCGCACTGTCCGAATTTTCACTACAATATGTCCCGCAGAAGGCAGTAAAGGGCCAATCAGTGGCCGATTTCCTCGCATATCACCCTATGGAGGAAATCCTATAGCAAAAGGAGTTAGAGTTTTCACACATATCACTGGCCCCTTGGAAACTCTACTTCGATGGTTCCATCATGAGTGCTTTCGCAGGAGCAGGGATCGCATTGGTAAATCCTCAAGGTGAAACATTTGCCTATTCCTTTCGACTAGAGTACAACTGTTCCAACAATGTAGCTGAGTACGAAGCCCTAATCATTGGACTGGAGCTTCTATGAGACCTTGGTGCTACGAATATATAAGTTTGGAGAGACTCGCTGCTTGTGATCAGATAGCTCCAAGCCACGTTCAAAATAGGACTAATCCTAGAACCATATGTGAAAAGAGCTAGCGAGTTGCTGGAAAAATTCATAAATGTGTCCATGGCTCACATCCCACGAGGAGAAAATTATGCAGCGAACGAGTTGGCTCAGCTTGCTACGGGGATAGAGCTTGTTGATGATGTGCATGAACGGATAATGAAGGTAAAAGTTTGTACTTTCCCATCCTTCATGACTAGGAAGGAGGAGAATGATAAATGGTACGTCGCAGCTCTGGGAACAATCAATGATGATTGGAGACAACCAATTATCACATATTTGAAAGATCCTAGCTCTATAGTAGACAAGATGATTAGGTACTTTGCTCCAAACTACATTCTCCAGGGAGATGAATTGTTCAGACGTGGAGAAGAAGTGGACTTGGTTTGTGTATTTGGAACTTAGGCCAAACGATTGCTGTGAGAAGTATATCTTGGAGTTTGCGGAGCTCACTAATCTGGCCCAAAGATGAGATGGTTCCTACGGAGACACGGATATTTTTGGCCTTTGATGTTAAAAGATTGTATAACTTTGGCAAAAGGGTGCGAGGATTGTCAAGCTCATAGACCAGTCAACCATATTCCAAATATTCATATGCAGCTAATAAACAAACCATGGCCAACATGAGGATGGGCATTAGATCTAATCGGCTTAATCCATCTTCATTCTTCCATGAAACACAAGTTTATCATCATCGCTACAGATTTCTTCACTAAGTGGGTAGAAGTAAGGCCTTTAAAAATGGCATCTCCCGCTGCGATTCGGCAGTTCCTATACAAGAAGATCATCTGCCGATTCAGGATCCCAGAGTGCTTTGTTTCAGATAGAGGAACGACGTTTATGTCTGGAGAAGTAGAAGAGCTCATGACAGACTTTGGGATCAAATTTTTTCATTCTTCACCATACTATGCACAGTCCAACGGTCAAGCTGAAGCAAGCAAGACAATCCAAGACTTTGGCATGAGGAATTGTTCAGCACGTTGTGGGCATACAGAACTTCTAAGCGTAGTCCAACCGGAACTACTCTATATGCGCTAATGTATGGACATGACACAGTTCTACCATTGGAGATTAACATTCAATCGCTGCAGATTATGGATCAACACCAACTGATTTGAGAAGATTATGTGCAAGCAATGTGGTAGAAGTTGGAAGACTTAGACGAAAAGAGCATCAACGCATTAAACAACCTGCTTGCAGAAAAGCATAAAGTAGTTCACTGTTATGATTGACATACCCGTGGACTTAGTTTTACAGAAGGAGAGCTGGTTTGGAAAACGGTATTGCCTTTGGGAGAAAAGCAAGATGGACGAGGTAAATGGTCTGTAAGGTGGGAAAGACCATTCATCATTGACAGAATTTTAGGCAAGGGAGCTTTCCAGCTGCGAGACGTTGATGGTGAAGTTCATCGCAATCCCATTAATGACAAATTTCTGAAGAAGTATAGGAAGACAGTTTGGGAGTACGAGGAAACAGAAGGATCAACGACTTAGTTTTGCACTCATTCGCAGCCTATAAAAGAAGGATCAACGACTTAGTTCTTAAGAGCGATTGAGAATCCAAGATTTGTTGCGGTGAAGCTTTTGAAAGAAGGAAAGTAAAGGGGTTCAAGACGACCAAAGAGTATAAAGGGTTGAAAATAGAAGGCGTGACTTTTGAAGAAAAGCACTCGAGTAGCTTGCGCGAGGCTATTTGAACCACTGTCTAGAAAGTGACACGTCACATTCAAACGCTTCTAAAAAACCTCTTCGATTTCCCATTGGTTAATCTCGAGGTCTAGGGGGTAATGTTTGGGCCCAAAATAAACATTACATTTATTTTAATACTTTTGGGCCTTAGACACAGAATGAGCTAAACACATGCGGCCTGATTGGAGCTACGAATCAGGAAAAGATATGTATATGCGATTTCTAAATGAATTAGGAAAATCTAGAGGCAAGATAATATCTCTTTCTTTCCTAGTCAATAATGTTACCTTGTCAAGCCAGGGAAATTGGGATGCCAACCTATATAAATAGAAGAACCAAAGAAGGTTTGAGACACACACACATATGTACAAATTTGGGCACAAGCAAGTACTTATTCCATCAGCGAGTAGACAACCAGTGACAGTGAATTCAGGAGTGTGGGGATTCGAAGATTCACTCAAACTACACCACTGACGACAGCAATCGGAGGAATTTAGGCCACTCGACAGAGCGTGGAGATTCTAAAGATCTACGAAGTCACCCTATCCACCGACAACGATAATCAGAGGAATTTAGGCCACCCGATAGAGCGTGGAGATTCTAAAGATCTACGAAGTCAAAACATATCCATTGTACTCAACACTTTGTCCTTAGGATGCTCTGCTTTGTATTCACACAGAATATAAGGTACCAATTCTTTGTGGCTCAGTAGAGAGACACAAAGCTTATGTCTTGCAACACATCAAGATAAGTAGGACTCAACGAGCGAGGTTGGTGCTCTTCTTGCTCCAATCGCTTGACAAGAAGCAAGATACATACGCGGCGCTCTTTACGACAACATTCTGCCCTCGGCAGTGGTACACCACGCACGCAGCACTACACCAAACGGATCAAAAGAGACAGTTTGCGACATCTCCACTCGCAGCAACCTGACTGGAGTAAAATTTAAGCCAAACAGTTTCTTGAACAAATCTGAACTAATTCATTACGGCCTTGCTTCATTTATGTTACTTTGCGAAAATGGGGTGCTACTTGTACGTTTCTGTGTAGACACATGAGAAATGATAAGAATCATCATCTTATGAAGAGATCTTGATATGGGCAGGTACTTGGGGAAGCCTACCAAGTCTTGAGTGATCCACTGCAAAGAGATGCATATGATCGTAATGGAAAGCATTGCATATCCAGGTAAATAAATAACTTTGTTAATGCTTGTAAACACCTGTAATATTATTCACCCCATAAACTATTGCCCTATACTCCTATATATAAGACCTGGGTTAAATAAATTCCTCATTGTATTATGAAGCAATTCCAGATACCTAAATCGGTTCCAGTGGCTTTAGTTAATTATCTACCAATATTCTTGACATACCTGGCTTCGTGTCATGGTGTTTCTTGTTTTGGACTTTGATAGACATACCTGTGCTAATATGAAAAGTAGGAAGTATGTATCTTTCATAGTTCTGCAAGCACACCAACAGATAAATAATATATTGTGTTTAATTATCTATACTATTTTATTTGTGCTATCATCTGCTATAAACTATGAAATTGTTTGTGCTGGTAGTGGTTGATTTTTCTGAGCTTAACTCACTAAGTTCTTTACTTGAATGTCATCGAGGATTCCTGATATACTAAAAAGTTCATGGCTTTCCAGGGAAACCATGCTTGATCCCACAGCTGTCTTTTCTTTTCTTTTCGGAAGTGAACTGTTTGAGGACTACATAGGACATCTAGCTGTGGCATCGATGGCTTCTTCTCAGTTAGCTGGTGAAGGTGACAACCCTGAGAAAGTACATGATAAATTAAAGGCAAGTATTCCAGTATTTGCTCATTACGTGTATCTTTCTCTGGAGAAACAAAGAGATACACCCTGTTAAAAATTATTGTATGTACGATAAGATGAAGGCCGGTATATATCTGGAATTCTGGATACTTAAATAGTCTTGAGCAAACTTATGACATTTTTGAGTGACCAAAGTTTATAATGTGTAATACTTGAGTGACCATTTTAGCCACTCTCTCTTTATAAATTATGTATATATACCATATTGCTATCGCTCCAAGGACGGGAGAGTACAGCTGAATTGTTTCAAACTCTTTTTGATCACTTTCCTGCATATCTTATACAAGAAAAATAACTGTGAACATCATTTCGTAAATCGGCTGATATCATGGCTCATGACTCAATCCAGGCATGCTTCTTTTAAAGAACCATGCATGACTGTTATTTTAGGAGTAACTTTAACTTCATGTTGCATTTTTCTCAAGCTTTTGTTGTCTGATGCAGTTGTTCCTATATATTCTTAAATCTCAAGTTGGTTGATTCCTTAAAACTCCCTTTAACCTACCACATGAATCTCTTAGTGCAGGCTGTACAGAAAGAAAGAGAAGAAAATCTAGCAGAAACACTCAAACATATTCTGAATCGATATGTGCAAGGTGATAAAGAGGGATTCTTGCACCATGCTGAATCTGAAGCTAAAAGACTTTCTGATGCAGGTACTGCATACTGCTTATTGATAGTTAGCTTTATACTATTTCTTACTTTGTTTATGATCATAATACACAATTGTTAAATTTCAAAGACTTAATTGCTGATGTTATGTCCTGTATTAGTGCTTTCTATCTCGTCACATGCAGTGACCCCTCTTTTTCAGATCATAGCTCAAAAGCTTTAAATCACTTTAGGTGAGAGATTATGCACCGGTCATTTTGAAGTGATGCAGCTCAAAGTTGTCCAAAATTTTGCTTTACTTTCTATGTTCGAGTCAGCTGCCAGTTTACCATTCCAGCAAGTATACACGTTGATAAGGCGACTAATGTCTTTAAGCAGAAATGAGCTATATATGACTACAGATTTCTAAATTACATGAAACTGACAGAACTTGAGGTTTCCAATACTACAGATAATAACACTGAATTTGTAGGCATAAATGATTTATCGTGTTTGTTCACTTCAAACTGCATCCTTCTTATGGCTAGTGATAACATGGACTTTTTGAACTTGCAGCCTTTGGAGTCGATATGCTACACACAATTGGTTATGTATATTCAAGACAAGCAGCACAAGAGCTTGGAAAGAAAACTATATACCTCGGGGTACCATTTTTGTCTGAGTGGGTACGGAATAAGGGACATTTCTGGAAGTCACAGATGACTGCTGCCAAAGGTTAATGTCATGTTATCTTTTAGTTTGAGTAAGCATTTTCCTTTTTTGCTTTCTCTCTTTTCTTACTCCAAGTCTTTTGACAACATAAATACAGGTGCATATCAGCTGCTGCAACTTCAAGAAGGTCAGCAATTTAAAGTGGATGGTAGCGACCCTGAACGTGACTTTGAACCACATATACGCTTAAACAAAGACACATTATTGAACTCATTGTGGAAAATGAATGTGGTCGACATTGAAGTAACTCTCCTACATGTTTGTCAAATGGTTAGTGGTTTCTTTCAATCAGCAAGAGAGTTTGTTCATTTCATCAGATATAGGTGTTTCATATGACAGATTGCATGTGTACTTGTTTTTGATCATCTATAACTCTGCCTAGAACATTACCTGGAGATTCTAATTAACCTGATTTCAGGTGCTACGAGAAGCTAATGTGCGTAAGGATGAACTTAGAGCTCGTGCATTGGCACTGAAGCTTCTCGGAAAAATATTTCAGGTGCGTAAAGTGGTAAATCTCTAAAAATAATATTTGTAAAACGACGTCAAAATCCCCCAGCATGTGTTTTCCCATTTTGAAGGTTGGCATTGGCGTAGTTGAATGACGTTGAAATACCAAATTGTGAAAGCATGACATTTTGAAATCAGGCCTCCCATCCAAGAGATTTTCGTGAATTTTGATGGATTTCAAAATAGAACAATAGAACATCTCTCTCTCTCTCTCAATTTTTTTTCTACAAACGTCTTTAAAGCGTTTACCTTGGTGTCACAACAAAGATAACGTCCTTAACCTTTGCTTTCATTATCATTTCCTCATAGTTTGATTTCATTAATGACTTCAACTACTATACTTTCAATAATTAACTTCTATAGGGTATAAACTTTGGTCTAATTACTAAGACTTTATAAATATTATTAAAATAGTTCTCAAAATCTTATTTTATAGCAATGAGATGTTTTCGTCATTTATCGGTCTCTTCTAATTTAAAATATTGAGTGATCCATTATAGTACATACAAATTTTCTCATATAGAAGTGTTTATAATTTTTGGTGTAAAGAACTTCATTTTCTACGGAAATGACAATATTACTTAATAATAGAACAATGAATGTTAAAGAGAATCAAGATAATGAGAACGTGAATTAGAAATACGATAACGGTGCCAATTCAAGATTCAAGAGTGTGATCATAATGTTGGAAAGATCAAGAATAGTGCATTTCATTTTGAATATGTGATAGTGTATTTTGACATTTGAGTTTTTTATTAGACTTTAATTATTTGAACAATCTTTAGAAATCAAACTAAATCCTTATAAAACAATGCAAAAGAATCATTTCAAATCCATGTGAAATTAAAACAACCTATAAATTTAAAACAATCTATAACAATCTACAGATTATAAAGAATCATTAAAAATCCTTAAAATTCAGATTGAATACACCTTCCTTAGTTAAGTTATGAATAGTGTTAATCTTTTAAGTAATGAGATATTTCATGGTATATAAGGAGGACAAATGGACAAGAAAAAAAGATAATGCAGACACAGATGATGACGACAATGATGGAAATAGCTCTGATAACAGTAGTGGAGAGGATTCACCACGACTACTATCATGTAGAACTCCTTTTCTCACTCAGGTAGTAACAAGATCTTACGTAATTTAGAAAATATATACATGTTTTACATACATGTAATTAATACGTATCTTTTTTCATTTTCAGGGAATTGGAAGCCTCTTCAGATGCCTATGTAATCCAGCATTTGACGTTGATGATGAAGAAATAGTGCATAAAGGTAAATGATACATGCATTATATGTTTGATGCAACAGTTGTCATAAAAATTTGATGTATCTTTCCTATGGCTTGTTGATTCCCTCTAAAAAATTGGGGGATGGAAAATTGTAACATGACTGGCCAGTTTTTCAACATGTATACAATATGGAAACTGTTTTGAAGCATGTTATTCAATGAAAACAAAAACATGATCCCTTTACTTTTGTTACAGTAAAAGGAGAAAGATAGAGAAACCAGTCTAATGTAATTTGAATTATATGATTTAGATCACTTAATACCTTAAGAGAACGTGATGCTCATACCTTGATCAAGAAATGCATCCATCCTAAATAACAATTCTCTGGTTCACACAAACCCATTTTTATGCTACAACACACGAATCATGAATCATGTGATGTGATTTGTTTACGAAATCATGCAAATTTGGTTTGAATTGTATAAAAAATAATACCTTAAATTGATGACAAATGTATTTAATTGAGACCATTTTCTCATATTTTGGGTAGAGTGCTTCTAAGTGCTATGACAAATGTATCTAAGGACATCTCCAATGGAGAGTCTTAAGGGCTATATATATATAGTTTTTGAACCAAATTAGGCTCTCTAATGATAGAAAGAAGATATCTTAAACCTATGCTATCTAGCTTGGGGTTCTAAGAGAAGATCTAAGATAGAACTTCACTTAGATCGCGTCCTGAAATTTGGAGGGAAAGAGATGTGGGCAGCCGGGGCAGAGGAGAGATGGAAGGAGAGAGAAATGGAGATTGACAAACGTGCTGGGTGCTGGATGTGGCGCAAACTCGCGTTGAGGGAGAGAGTTGGGAGAGATGGCAAGCGCGACGCGCGGAAGAGAGAGGAGCGTGGGAGACAAGTTGCAGTTGTGGGACCCGCCCCCACGTGATCTCCATTCGATCGTGCTTTCTCCGATTTCCCTTAACGGCTCTTAAATCAATGGCCCTCATTGATTTCGAATTGAAATCAATGCCCAAATGCAGAACTCATTTAAATGGTTTTTTTTTTCATAATTGATTCTAATCCAACAGTAAAGAATATATCTTGATATGGATCCAATGATTGTTATTCAATCCAAAACCTATTTTTCATATAACGGTAAAAACAAAATATATTTTTCATTCTCGCTCAATTTTTTTTTAAATTAATATAATTATTATTTATCATATACAATTATATTTTACAAAGTTTAAATTATTATTAAAAATAATATAAAATTAGATTATCTAAATATATAAAATTAGAACTTTTAGATAGGATCTTAACTATTAGAGATGATTGGAGTCCTAAATAAATGGTGTCAAAATAAAGTCCTAAAAATAAGTATAAAACTTTATATAAGATTTCTCCATTAAAGATACCCTAATCCTCCTTCCCCCCATAAGGAGTTCGGAATCCAACAGCTGACAGAGATGCTAAGTATGACTTATGAAATCCTTGTGTTAGATATTTAAAGATGCTAAAATTGGAAAACAATTGTCTTTTACGCTTCAAAAATCATAACTCTTAGATGCTAGCTAGGCACTTGGTTTCTGTCTTTTTAGAGAAGTGAGAGTATACACATGCACTCAATTGAAGACCCGGCACGAAAATCCTAAGCGTTTACCACGTGTACGCTCCTCGACTTTCTTGGAGTGACGATTCCCATATGAATCACCATCTCACTTTCAACTGTCTTCTCACTCACTGATGTCACTGTAATTGCATTTGTTGATCTACGTTATTGGTTGCCATTGTAGCAATTTCGATTATCTTCCCACTGTAGTTGCATTTGTTGTTCTGAATAGTCGCCATTGTAGCAATTTTGTATGCAAGAGAGCGAGCTCACTAGCTTGTAAAGTATGACATAGCAAGTTGATGAGTCTTCAAATGGACCATCATATCACCTTGTGTAGTACTTTTACAATACCCGCACTTCTTGTTCGCCATTTGTAATACGTAACAACGTTCACAAACAGAGTTAACTGCTTATAACGAATATAATTGCTAGAAACCAATGGCCATTCAGAAACTGCAATAAAGCCTGAGCACCATTCATGCTCGCTGTTACTGTTATTAAAATGGGACATAAGACCTACTATCCGAGTTATATTAATAGCTAATTCCGTAAAGAAGATCTTAATCATTAGTCTCATGTAGTGTCCAAGTCAACAGACTCAATACGAACCTGCGGAGAAGATGAGTAAGGCACATAAATGTGGAAACCAAATGTCTATGCAGTAGCGCATGCTATACATATATAATCCAAAGCTCATAAAATTAACTTTCAAGGCATTTCTCATAGTCTGTAGGTTCAAACAAATGGTTGCTGCCCATTTAAAGCCAGTCTTGTTACATCTCAACATAAACATATGTACTGTAGCTGAGGGTTAAGCTCTTCAAGCCCCCTCAAAAGACAATTTCCCGTATCCCCATAAGTCATTTTAATGAGCCGAATGTGCAAAGGCAGCGGCTGTGCGGTGGGCCTGGAAAGCACAAGCGCAATGCACTGATGTCAAGTTCAAACAGCCACTCATTATGAGGGAGTGCCTTCCAGAGCAAGTATGCAGGGCTGGAAAAGAGTCGCACACTGCTTGAACAGCAGAAGGAGTTAGCGCCGTGCACTGGCTGATGTTGAGAGTCTTGAGGCCATCATCATCGTTCTTTGCTTTCTTGGTTGGCCACCTTGCTGCAGGCTTGCTCTTCACCAAACTCTGAGCCAAAGAATACATGGCCTTGTCTGTAATATTCTGACAGTAGTAAAGGCCTAGGGATCTCAGATGAGGACACCTATTTGCCAAAGCAACCACACTGTCATCTGCAATAAAAAAAATAAAGACATGAGGGATGTCCAGTCTATATAATCACACAACTTGGTTAGGAACTTGATAGATGTATTGATTTATTAAACTAGAGGGGCAAACAAATTACTCATCTATGATGTCTATAGTACTTTGGTATATAGAAAGCATGAAAGAGGAATCCACTGAAGTATATACATACCACATTCAAAGTATGATTGATTGTTTACAGGTCTAAATTGGCTAACTTCTAAACATACCTGTACATACCTTTATGTACAGGTATGTAATAAAACTCGAGATGAAGACATTGGGGTATGGACTGGCTAGACATAAAGTGAATACAACAGATAAATATAACAGGGATAGCTCACTCTGAAATAGTATTGGCTAAGGCTAAGAAAGTTAAATATTAGTCGCATATAACAGTAGTAACTAGTAATTAATAGGTCAGTGTATACATGTGTACTGTATAATTGGCACAACAATACCTACACCAATCTCTAAGACAGTTAAAATTTGTATCTCTACTGTATGCAAATTACCTGTTATTTGGACACAGCCACACAAGTCAACGGTTCGGAGATCAGGGCATCCATATGCCAAACTCATCACTCCAACATCACCGACTTCCTCACACCAACCAAGATTTAGACATTGCAATTCACTGCAGTAACGACCGATAGCCTACACATGATTTTAAATATTAATACAACCTTATTTGTTAAAATTAATAAGTAACAACATTTTATCTTATATAGACCTGTAATGCCCTATCTGATGCAGCCCTGGCACATCCACATAGATTTAATACTTTCAATTTCGGGCAAAAGCTAGCCAGATATTCAAGAGCAACATCACTGAATGCAGAACAACCACTGATATTCAGTTTTGTAAGATTTGGACACCCATGAGCCAAGGCATACAGGGAGCGGTCAGTGAGCTTGAAGCTTTTGCTAAGGTCCAGAACCTGCAAATCATAACAGTTGTTTGCAATGCTCTGAACAGCATTATCTTCAAGTTGGGGTTTATCCTGACGCAGTATTAGAGTCTGCAATCTAGTTAATTTAGGAACAAGAGATAGGACCAAGTTGTTCATGTTCTTGTTACACCTGAAAAGAAATTGGCAGATACAGACCAGTTACTAGCACAACCCAGCATGATACAAACAGTGTATATATAAAATGAATATCTAGAAATCTGAATAAGCATCTTATTGTTTCAAGTATGTCATATTAAACTATGAGGTGTTTTATGAAGAATTTCTTCAATGAGAACTGAACTTATGGCTGAGAAAAAGGGGGAGAGAAAGCAATGACTGCAGATATTTAGGCACACTTGTAAATCACCATTATCATGTATTAGGCAAATGTTATAAGTTAGAATATGTTTGTGTTTGGAGAGGAACATGAACTCCAAAATATACTTCAATAAGATGAGAATACCATACTACAGGAAAGATAATAACCTTCCCCCAACTCCAGGAAGTGGAGAAGACCTTTATATCACAACTAAAGAACACCATCAAGCGAAAAACCAACTAATCTTGAACACCTCAAAGAATCAGTTTAGCCCTCTACACTCTTTTGCTCATTAACACCATCTCTTCAAAATACTGAAAATAAGACACTTGGTTCCGATCTTGCTAAAACAGTAAGGACCACAGAATGAAACTCCTAGTATTACAATGAAGAACAACACAGTCAAAGGGATTGCAAAACACAAAGAATGGTTCATCAAACGTGTCACAAGGTGAAACATGGATCAATAGCAAAACTGTGTAAAACAATAGAGAACCAACATAAAACAAGAACAGACTACATATGTACATGACCATGAAAGTTGCATAGCATGAAAAGTTACAATGAAACTCAGCAAACTTGTCATCACTCCACACAAACTGCACAACTTGCCACCAACAAGAAAGACAAATGCTTTGCAGGTCGCCCAAATAATTTTTGTTTTTTGTTTTCATTCATATGATTTATCATAGGCATATTTCAGAGTATAGATACAACTTCAACAATCCAAGCCTATCTTCTAATTACATAAGAAGCAAATTAATAAAAACATAAAGCAAACAACTTATGACCACAAGCTTTCCCATAGCATAAACCAAAACAAGAGAGATATAGAGCACGGAAACTATACCATGAGAGGGAGAGACGAGTAAGGCCCAAGCAAACAGCGTCTCTCCAACCACGACAAACCCCAGAAGCTATGATCACCGTCTGATCATCCACAAGAGTCAGAATTTGCAAAAGGAGCTCCATCGGAATATCCTTCCAATCAGTTATAACCCTTCCATCCATTTTCACTTTCCCACCACCAATCATCATCAGCTTCTCAAAGCACAAGTTCAGGTCCTCAGTCTTGAAGTTTTCCTTCCCAACCATTTCTTTCAAAACACCACACACACAGCCCCAAAACTCCACCGCCACTAAAAGCCAACAGAGAACGATTTCCTTGTTTCTGTCACCAAGTAAAGAAAGAGAGACAGTGGATAAGCAATCACAGTTACCAATAAGCCTTTAAGTTCTACAGCCAAAGGTGTCAAAGAAAGGGACAAAAAGCTTGGACTCTGTAACACCTCAAAAGCCTAGCAGAGATGAACCAGAGGTAACAATAGTGAATCACAATCAAAACCCATCATTACTTCATGAATATAAAGAAAAAAACAAAACCCATTTATTTGTTTCCAAAGAGAAATAAAATTTATTTAATCATTCCCGGAAAATTCCAGCAATCAAAGGATCTCAGGCAACTGGAAAAAAAAACAGAGGTATCAGCTCAAACGAGCTCCAACTCAAATTGGAATTCAAAAAGTAAGTGAAATTTCACACAGAAAATGAAGTGATACATGATCATCTACTTCAGAGAGCTAAAACTGAAAACTGAAAACAAAAAAGGGGGGAACTTTCACTTCACAACATGAAAAAGGTGCAAACTTGAAGACCAAAAACAGATAGAGGCCCTTCAAATAGAGAGCAACATCAGAAATGAAACTGACATGATCAAGAAACAAAACCAAGCAGTAAGCAGAGTGACTAAAAAGATTTGTTCAATAAAAAGAGCAGAAAGCTAATGGTTTTGATCATATACCAGAACAGTGTTTTTGATCAAAGACAGCTTTGATTGCTTTGAATTGGTCTTTCTCTTCTGTGTGCTATATTTTGTTGTGTTCCAGAGAGCTGAAGGAAGCAGAAGAAGAAAGAAAGGGCCTTTTAACAATTTAAGAAGAAAAACATTATTTTCAAGACGAAGACAAAACTGATCAGAGAGAGACACAGGCAAACATACAGAAAACTGATCGAAATGGGCGACGATCGTCATGCCACGTGTCGTAATCGGACGACCACTGATTTGATATTGTGGGGGGGCCTATAAGTGGGGGGGCCTACAAGTGGGACCGAGATTTTAGTGGTTCGTGTATTTTTGGCTCGAGGAGAGATCCTGAAAAAAGAATGGACGACCGCTCTTTAATCCACTATATGGAGTTTTTAAACAAAGAGAAGAAATGGGAGAGAGATGTGACTTGAGAAGAGAACTGAGAATGATGCAAAATAATGGAGATTTCCAGGGTAAGAAAGAAATAAAGGTTCTCACTACACTAGAGATAGAACTAGAAGGTTCGTTTGTGTAGAACCGAAAACGCTGCCCAAAAGCGCGAGTGCGCACGTGAAAGTCCATTTCCCATCAATCCGGCCTATCATTTTTATTTTCTTAATTTTGAAAATTGAACGACAAACTATGAGTAGGTATAATGTAATTTTTACCGCACACAAGTGTATAGAATATTTGTCACTATCTTAATTGTGCTTAGATAAATAGTGAATGAGAAAAATTAAACTGTAAATTATTCTTTTACACATTTGTGTTCTGTACATTGTAAAAATACTTACAAATTATCAGTAAAAAAAATAAAAAAGTAATATATTATATAGTTAATCAAAAATGTTGAAAAACGTGCGACGAGAGATTAACTAGGAAATAGATTTATGCATTGTAGGATAACAAACTTTGTTGGATGATATCGACGAGAATCACGAAACCACTTCTCTCTGCCGGTTGTAGAGGATCACTTGCGCATTTGTAATGCACATCTCAATCATAACATTTCATTGAGTTGACTAACTTGACTTTGTCATGCCATATTTTGATCAAATTGTGTCTTCCTATTTTTATCCTTGTTGGAAAAATTACATAGACAACTCTTTACCAGGAGAATTTAAGCACTGTGACTCTTCGTCGTTGGATTATCGTGACTGACCACCTCATCCCACACTCGCAACTTTATTCGCACCTCCATCTCTCTGTACTGACTACCGGGAAACCCTTCATCCTCTTCTTTCTCTCAGTCTTATGCTCTAGAGTCTAGACACCAAGGAATTTACTCTGGGCACCCAGAGTTCTAGCCTCAGCGTTGGTCGCGAGCACCACCTCTCCTCAGCCAGCCCTAAGCTCATCAATCTCCTCCTCGACATCTTTTGATCGATTTTTGACGTCCTCGAGATCGCCGATTGAGTTCATCATCCATGGACCATCAGTTGCGACACCCCATTCGTATAGTACAATTTTTTGTACTCGTCGATGTACTCACTCCATTAGTCCTCCGGAAAGTCACAGTCTTCAATCGCAAACAGACATGTGAATCAGACAGTTGAAATCAGCTTTGGCTTTCTTCGCTTCAAAAATTGTACTTTCGTGGCCCTCGTACTTCGGCGGAAACCTCTTCATATTGTCGAGCAAGAATGTCTGGCACAAGGTCCAGGAGGGTGTCTTTGGCCTCGTACGGAAGTGGAGTATGCGAAGTAGTGGTGGAGACGGAAGTTAGTATGAGTGTGAGAGAGGAAGTGAGGGATTGAAGGCCATGTCGAGGTCGGAGTATAGGGTTTTGGCTGCGATGATCTCCTAGTGCTGCTCCGTGACCATTAGCTGCAACACCTCGATCAGAGAGACATTGGATTGTTGACAACATTGGATCCAAGATAAAATCTTCACTAAGGCTTAGTTTTAAGAAACTTTGCTATGAATCTCGAGAAATGAGAGAATTTTTTTTTCAAGCATCAACCCATAACACTAAAGATTTCAAGTGAAAAAAATAATATTTGATAAGAAAATTTTAAGAGTATAATTAGTCGAAATGTACGAGTGTTGCGACTTAAGTTCTAGATATAACCTAAAAACTCGATACTTGTCACTTAGAGTTTGAATTGCTACTTGAGTATGAAGGTAAATGAGTTGATAAAGTTTTTCTTTCATAAACAATAGTAGTATTTTTACTTTTTAACCATATATAATGGCTAAATTATTTACTCTTAACTGTGAGGTAATTTTTTTTTAATCTTAAAAATCTCAAGCCCTGGTAAGCTACAATGTACATCCGCCCCTGATTGTTGACTGCCCATTTCCACTGGATTGTTGACTACCTAGTTAAAATCATCAAGTGTTTCACTTACTGATAATAATTATTTGAAAAGAAGGGCACATCTCTATATATTAAAAGAGGTGAGACTTTTACAGTTATTGGAGGCAGTTAACGTCAAACATTCTAAATACCATGGTTTGCCCTTATATCAACTCAACCTGTTAAAAAAGAGAATTCCATATACTATAGATAAAAAAACTAAATCAGTTAACTAATTGAATTTCTTTTTCAAAGAAAGATAATTACTATCAAATTTGAAAGAAAAAAAATATCACACTCATCAGGTGTGCCTTTTGTCTAATAAGGAATTATGTCACATGTGGAGTTATGTCGGAGTGGACGGAAGCCTCTCCGGAGAATCACACCCTAGTATAAACAATGCTCCTATACTTTCAGGCTATTTTAACCATGTTAATCATTCGTTCTCAACACACAAGGGTCATCGAATTATTCATATTAAAGCACAAACAAGATTCACTTTTCTAGACTACACAGTACGCACATTCAAATAACATGTTTCAGTCATTCTTTTCCATAATAATTAATAATTATTTAAGAAAATTATACTCCGTATCTTTTGGTGTGTGTCTTGTCCTAATTAAATTAGAATAAAGATTTTTACAAGTGCACCTTTGCATGAAGCATCTCTTCTTATGCCACAATTTCTCAATTACCCAATTCACACGTCAGGAGAGAGTTACCACCTCATCATCAACAAACTAAACCTGTAGTTTCACCAATTCTTGCAACAATTGAGGTAACTCTTTCTAACATCTTACTTCAGAGATTAGGTAGACAAACGTAATTTATGCAGCACCATAGAGTTTGAGACTAAAACTTAATTTCTGTAGCACCCTAGAAATTAGGTGGTTTATCACTTCGATATTATTATTGTGAATCGAGAGAAGGGGATTTCAAAACCCCTTTGATTAAAAGGTTTGATTAGTGACGGTCCTAAGAGAGTCACGGTATAAAGAAGAAAAAGGGAAAGTGATTATAATTGATTGTTTATGAATATCAATGTTTATGGGTGTGGTATGAAGCTACTGTTTATCGAGCATCGATTTTTGTGACCATATATCTTGGACCACGTTCTTATTCTCTAAATTTGAGATTAGTTGTCGGGGTTTCAATACTAATTATCTTCCTTATTTATTTTGTAGATTACTGAGTTGGCTAGGCTAGATTTTAATATTCTTGATTCAAAAGGAACATAGTATCATCACTAGATATCTGATGTGAAAAATACATTCATCGATAAAAGATACACCAACACCATTATCCCACCTTTATGCCCTAATGCGGTTGCCCCAAGTGAGGATATGAAAGCTCAATGACTCATGTTTTTGTGGCATCATATTCATCCTTCACTCAAGAAGTAGTATTTAAAGGAAATAGATCCCAAGAATTTTATGAGACGTTCTGAAGCAACACTTCAATAACGTGTGTATGATGCACAAATTTATGAGTTGATAGAAAGATGGGAGATACTACGTCTTCTAGATTATCCAAATGTTGATACTTACAACCAAGATATGTTGGATCTCTAAATTGAGCTTAATTTCTGTGGGGTTGACAAGACTGGTCAAGATATGATCAAGAAGTCGTTGGATACCTTCCATTTTTCCATGCGTATACTTGCTCATCATTACCTGCTTGAGTACGAAGAAGGAAAAATCAAGACTTTCAGTGATCTCATGAATATCCTTGCTAAAAAAGAGAGATATCATGAGATAATTCTCAACAACAACTCCATATGGTGGGCTAGGACCATGAAAATACCTGAGAATTATAACACTAGAGGGAAGGTCCGTAAGAAAAAGAAGAACAATTATTCAGAGCCTTACATCTGAGGAGGGCGTGGTCCACATGGTGGGATAGGAGGGCATGACAATAATAGAGGCCAAAGCCGAAATTTGACTTGGCACAGAGATCAGGGTGCTAAGTCCAACAAGAACCAGTCAGGTTCCAAGAATGAAGAAAAAATTTCACACTCTGCTTAATGGCAAAAGCAATACTTGGCATAAGAGACTAACTTTGCTGAGAACAATCTAATTACATAACATCTTTCAAGTTTAGTTTTTGTCTTGTTTATTCATGTTTTTGAGACTTTGTTTTTTAGTCGTTTTGGAATACGACATCTTTGATCGATGTAATTTAGTGACAAGAAATAAAATTTCTTTATTTTTTGATTATATGAAAGTGTTGAGAATTTTAATTTACTTCATAATGCATGAATGGTTCATGATGTCTAATACTCCATGGTACCACAACACATGAAAAAAAGATACAAAAAAAAAATATTGGATTTCTGGTGGGGGTTCCTTTCAATCCATCGTAAGGCAGGTCTCGACCAGTCAAACCAGAAACTTGGAAGGGTTTTCACCAGTCGAAGGGTTCCCTTTAATCTGTTGAAAGTCATGGTATGTTAAGTCCCTTTTTGGGTTAAATTTTTTTGACTCATTGATGATATTTTTTGACCCGTCGACCCAAAACTCATAGCGTCATTTTCGACCAGTCGAGAATTTTTTCGACCAGTCGAAAATTTATGGTGTGTTGACAGTCCTTTGGGATGTTAGATGTTGTTTGTACATCAATTTTTAGTTATTGCCATGTTCAGCACTCTATAAGGTTCACAATCCCTTGATATTCTTTAAGTATTGACATAAAGTGTTCGTCATGTCTTAATTCAAAGATTTATTAATTTACATTCTTTTGTAGATGTCTGAAGGTAAGATTAAGTGTTTAGCAGATAGTTGTATTGCACACCCTATTCTGCGGAATAGGAAATTGTTTATGGATCTTATGCCATATAGTTCCTTAGTGACAACCATAATTAGTTCAGCACCAGTTACAAGGGCGTAGTTTTGCACAATTCTTGTTGCCACATGACACTAGAATCTATGTCACTGATGCCTTATATGCACTAAAGGACAATCGAACATTGCTAAGTTTTAAGAACATTCGTGTCAATGATTTTCACTTGGAAACATACTGTGAGAATAGAAAAGAGATTTTACGTGTAACATCCGTAGAATGTGGCAGAAAGCGTATTCTAAAGAAGTTTATTAGGATTTGTAGTGGGTTTTATCTTACTACAGTCTGGATCATTGAACCCAATACAGGTGCTCACACTCTATATGTGATTCTGTCTCATATAAGCTTTGACATTAGCGTCTAGGTCACTCCGATTGAGATATGATGATCAAGATATTGAAAATTTTACAAGGTCATCCTTTTTTAAAAGCAAAGAAGCATGTGAGAATACTACACACCATCGGTTTAGGTGGAAGGGCTGAGATTGGATGAAATGGAAAGATGCAATCCAAGTTGAACTAGATTCTCTTACAAAAGGCAAGTTTTCGGTTCGGTAAAGCTATGCTTACCGAATATTAAGCCAGTTAGACATAAATGGGTCTTTGTTCGAAAGTGAAATGAAGTCTTTCGATATAAATCTAGACTAGTGGTGCAAGAATTTTCTCAACGCCTTGGAATTGATTATGATGAAACGTATTCTCCCGTCATGGACATCATTACTTTTTGCTACTTAGTTAGTTTAGTAGTGTCTTAACTTAGTATGCAACTCATGATTGTAGTTACAATATATATTTATGGGGATCTTGATCTAGAGATATACATGATAGTGCTAGATGTCACAGTTTTACCCAAATCAAGTAACTATAAACTATATGGATTGAAGCAATCTGGTCGGGTGTGGTACACATGTCTAAGTGACTACTAGATTGAGAAGAGATATAAGAATGATAAGTTATGTCTAACACCCCGTCCTAAAAATTCTCTTTTTTTTATGATTTATTTAAGGTAGTTAATCTAGAAATGTAGTTAGTTTTGTCACCGTCAGTAATTATTTAGAGCTTTTTAGTTGACTTTTTATCATATTGTTGAAGTTGGTTAAATTTAGATAGAAATCATAGAAATTATTAAGACGAGTCAGTAGACGCGATGAATGCCAAAAACGGACTTACGACAAGAAAGTTATGATCAGTAGAAGTTTATTGAAAATGTAATAGTCGTAAATGGATAGGTATAAATAGGACTTTCTATTTTGAGAAATTATATTCAGGAAAGTTATTGAGTTTATCGAGAAAAGTTTGTATTCACGTCAAGTGTTTAAATCGGAGTTACAATGAAGAAATTACGGTCAACGAAAGTTTTGTACGGTTTTACTGAATTGATTAGTCACAACTTGCATGTATAAATATGACTTTTCAGAAATAGAAAGTCAAACTTTTCATTTCATTCAGGATTTATTTTTCTCCTTTTTCTCTCTCCTCTCTCCTGTGCCCCTTTTCTTCTCTCTCGATGCCGTGGTCATCGACGACGGAGATTGCCGGTCCAGCCACCAAAATCGGCAAGGCTAGTGTCAAAAGTTTCGTCTTCCTCTCCTCTTTCAATCCCCCAAGGTCTCAACCTTCACCTCTCAAAGATTAAGTCGTGGTATGGACGAGCAATACCGCTGGCAAATTGAAACCTTAAGCTTTGGGGGTGACGGTTTCAAGCTCAATTCAACCATGGAAATCTATTAGGCTTTGAAGTTCTCATCACGAAGAAAGCTAGTGATACCAAGAACACATCTCAATTCTACCCGAGTAGGGAGAATCGAAGGATTGAAGTTTTGAAAAAATTTGTGACCCCGAATTTCAAAGGTAAAATTTGGTTGTTTATGTTGCGAATTGGACTTTGTGGTAGAATAAAATTGTGTTGTTGGGTTGATTTTGAGCAGGTTTGATCTTGGTCCGCCAGAAAAAGTCACTAGCTTTGCCGCTCTGCCGCCGCCGGTGGTGGTTCACGGCGATGCTTCGGGGAAGGAATTTTTGATGCAAATTTTATGTCGTTGTACTCGTAATGTTATACTGATCACAATGATGAGGTTATTAAATTCATTGGACGTGGTTTGGTGTGAACTTAGAATTAATCGGACATTAATTAAACGTTTTCACAATTTTATTGTTCAGTCGAGTAATACGTCGATTCAACCTTAAGTCGCACAACGTTTGAGGAACGTATTGTGACTTCTAAATAGAATTAAGGACACAAATTAGAATTAGAATTAAACTGGTAAGAAGTTCGAAAAGCACGTTATTCAAGAATGCGATATTCTCAATGGTATTGCTCGTTAGGTGAACAAACTTAGTTATTTAATATTATTCTTGACAGTTAGTTGCTAATTAATAATAGTTATTTCATGGCGATGTATTAGCAACCAGTGACAGACGTATAAAAACGCCGACTGACATGCTTTGACTTGTTGGATAGCACGACTACTGTGAGTGGATATTTTTATTTTCATAGTTTATTAGCGAGTGTACTTAATATTTATATTCATCTCAGTTTTTAGTTTCAGTTTTGGAGGCTAGATATATGCATACATTCAGTATTGCATTGATGCATTGGTTACTCGGCTGATCCTTAAGTGGCTCTAGGGATGGATCAGCACTTCCTCCTAGCATTCACGTCGTCTTTGTGTCAGGAGTCACCAGACGACTTTATGTGGCTAGAGGTTAGAGAACCCTAATCACTGTCTCCACTTGAGCACGATACTCGAGAAGGGTCATGTGTCCCCCTCGACATATCTCTTATATCTTTTTAGTCTTTTCGACTCGTTTAGAATTTTATTATATATGTCAGTGGGAGCATAGTGTTGTTTCAATTTCAGTTTAATATATTTTTGTCCATTCACTCTAACGTTTTAAATTTGTGTATCCCTGGGCCCTTCGTTTTAAATTGCCCAATTTGCAAAGTTTCTTCTAAGGTCGAGCACGCACGCAGATTGAGGCACAGTGGTATCTACCGTAGGATCTGAGGTAGATTCTACGAGTTAGTGTTCTTATAAGTGTAGTTAGTTTAGAATGTCTACCTGCTCTAATGTCGCAAACAGTTTATAGTTGTTATTTATAGCTTTTAGTTGTTATAAAAGAAAATAGTACCTTGATTTATGACTTTTGAGTTTTGGATATTCAGTTCGATTCTTGTGTATTATGAGTTGACACTTTGTTTAGTAGAGTCGGTTAGGGTGTAATTCTAGGTTAGGCAACTAAATCGAGGTTGGGTCCTTCCATTATGCCCATGCGTGTTTATTAAATGAACAAGTTCAAGATTTTTTGTTATAGCGGTCTAGGTTGATAGTATGAACTTTTCGTTGATGAGATTAATCAGAAAGTTGCCTATTTGAAATCGGAGTTTAAGATGAAAGACCTTGGAAGGACTCAATTTTGCCTCGGTTTAGAGCTAGAACATTGAGTTGGTGGAATACTTATTCACCGGTTTACTTATGTCCAAAAAATTCTCAGGCAATTTAATATGGACAAAGCACACCAATGGTTGTTCGCAGTTTGAAAGCTAAAAATGATCCGTTTTGTTTGAAAGAGGGTGATGAGGAAATTTTGGGAGCTGAGATTCCATATCTCAGTGCAATTGGAGGTTTGTTATATTTAGCTCAGTGCACACGTTCAAACATTGCCTTCTCTGTCCTGCATAGAAGATGTTCTCAAATTGGTTATGTTTTCACCATTAGGAATACATCAATTTCTTGGAGATATACAAAGCAAACCATTGTTGCTACTTCCTCAAATCATTCTGAAACCAAAGCTCTGCATG
Source organism: Geum urbanum (assembly GCA_946800695.1). Classification (NCBI taxonomy): domain Eukaryota; kingdom Viridiplantae; phylum Streptophyta; class Magnoliopsida; order Rosales; family Rosaceae; genus Geum; species Geum urbanum. Next base: position 37,512,100 of record OX327002.1, on the reverse strand, counting down.
AAGCTATCAAAGGGTGTGTCTGGCTTCAGTGAGTTATACACCATATTCGTGGGTCTAGTGGATTACCATCTACTACGACTGCATCAATCTGCATCTTTGAGGATAATACAGCTTGAATTGGGCAGATGAGGTAGGGTTTCATTAAGGGTGATAATACTAAACACATTTCGTCAAAGTTCTGCTATAATCAGCAACAACATCAGTTCTTGAATGTCCATGTGAGCCAGCGCAGATTGGTTCTACGGATAGTGTTGCAGATTTGTTACCAAGTCACTTCCAAAATATTCTTTTGAGAAACATGTGAAACACATTGGAATGCAACGTTTATCTGAACTCCAAGATTGAGTTAGCAATTAGGGGGTGTTATTTTGGTAGACATCAGAGGAAGTCTACATCACATATGGTATCATTTGTAGTTGATGTGTTGTACTCTTTATTCCTTCGACCAAGCCTTTAATTTGCCTAAGAGGTTTTTGTTTATTTGACAAAGTTTTTTCTGAGATAACACGTTATGCATCACACATTAGAAGCTCGACACAAGGAGAAGTGTTTAAAGAAATTGTACTCTGTACCTTTCGGTGTATGTCTTGTCCTAATTAGATTAGAATAAAGATTTTGTGAATCCCCGATTATTTGGGAATATTGATTATAATGCCTGTATATAATGCCTCTTATCAATGAATAAAGATACTATAGCATTATGATAGCAGTAAAATTGCAAAAAATAAAGGAAAACGTTTAGATTTCTTAGGATATATTATTGTTATCTTGATATTAATGTGTGAGAATACACACACATATATAAAAAACAAAGCCCTCATATAAGGTTACATAGAAAATACCTAAACTACTAATACTCATGTATGCTTTATCCATTGAAAGTGAATATTTGCATTAACAAAAAAAAAGTGTTTATTTGAGGTTCAGTTTATCCAACAATTCGAAAGCTACGTTGCTTTGTAATTGCTCGACCGATCATGTGTACGTAATGCAATATGTGCTCTCTAATCATGCATGTATGATTTATGATCAAACAAATGCAAAACAGATATCAAAGCAAAATGTACATGTTTAATTTGCGGTTTTGGGATATCTTATAGATCGATTTAACATCAAACCATTGAATAACTTTATAACTCATCAAATAAGTATATGCGCGCTAGCCAAGTGCAACGAGCCCGCTCGGATATGTATGCATGTATGCATGTAACCCATACAGCCATACTACAGATTGTGCGCATGAGCGTAGGTTGACCTATGTATATATACCCCCATCTTATCTGTTTTTGAAAAATGCTTACAAAAAACAAAACAAAAAAGGAAAGGCCACCAGAACAATGCAAGCAACAAATTCTTTCATATAAGAAAAGAAAGATAAAAGAAAAGAAACAAGCAACATGTATACCAAGTCAACTATGGATTTATATATGCGGTATTTAAACATATAGTATATACGACTAAGGAAGTAGAAAACAAAGTCCAAAGAAGAAGAATTAATGGTCCAGTTTTTCTCGATTAGATAAAGAAAATAGTACTAGTGTATTAGTGTCCCATTAAACACCTTACTTGCTTCATCAACGAGGTTGAGCCAGAAATATGGCTCTCTTAGGGTTTTTTCGAGCGGCTATGACGGCGCTCTCGCGCTCTCTCCGTGATCTCTATCTAATGTCGGCTTCCTCCAGTACTATTTCTATGACGTCCTTGCTTGGCGTCAAGTCTACTCTCGTTCTATTGGGATTAACCGGTCTCAAGTTTTGTTTTATCGGCGAGATCTTGAATTTTGGGATCAGGTTTGGATCAACTATCCATTTAAGGCCGACGTGTGCTAAGCTGAAGGAGTTTTTGTGGGAGGTGAAGGCTCTTGATGCTATAGGGGCGGTTGCTAGTACACAACATGTTAAGCCAATGTGTAGGCGACCCTTGTTCTCTTCTGATGCAAGGTCTGTTTGGCTTAGAGCAGCCACCAGGCAACGATGTTTTGGGACAAGGGAGGGTCATGTGTCATCCAACAGCAGTGGGTGGAGTCCTGTAGGGGCGGCAAGTCGGGCTGCTATATTGCTTAGCCGGTGGCGGCGAACTGGATCTGTATCTGGTGGAGATGATGATGAGATGGTTCAGTCTTCCAATTTTGGGCCGACTGCTGGCCTGAAATTGTTGGGCTGAGCATGCTAGGGCCTCAGTGGCATACTTGGACCTGGGACCCAGATGGTTCTTTTGGCCCACTATTGATGTTGAGTGGGTAATATTTTATTGTTTATGACTTATATTCGTCTCATACGGATTACGAGTTTCATTGAGGTAGACATACATACCACAATTACATGCTAAGGAGTGTGTTTATCTCTATTTATAGTTGATTCTTGTGATCCTGACATGATACGTGTAAGCTTACATTTGTCAAGCTTTATGGATTTAAAGATTAGAGCACTACCAGAAATATATTTCGTCCCCTAAGTCAAAAATTCCGTCCTCTAAGTGTACTTAGACGACGAAACATAAAGCGTCGCCTAAGAGAGAGAAAATTCGTCGTCTAAGTGTGACTTAGACGACGAAACAAAAAACGTCGTCTAAGAAAGAAAAATTCGCCGTCTAAGAAACACTTAGACGATGAAATTCATTATTCGTCGTCTGAGTGAAATTTAAAACGACGAAAAAATTTGTCGTCATAGTAATCATACTTAGACGACGGAATGGTTACCTAGCACTAACCTAACCCATGACCCCTAAACCTTGACCCTAAACACTTAGACGACGAAATGGGTATATTTCGTCGTCTAAAATGAATTTCATTAATTGTCTCCGATCAAAGAGCACGACCATGTATACCATTTGAAAATACATATTTTTTTCATCGACGGCATATAGTAAATAATTCTTGGACTGTGAGTGTCGACGGTTCAAAAATTAGAGTTACAAAGATTTATATATCAACGTTTCCGTTTCATTGAAATTTTGTTTTATGTTTGACTATGCCGATCAAACTCTTAACGAACTTCTTATTTACTGAAAATTCGTGCACTTACATATTATATTATGATGAATATATCTAACGGTTGTTTTGTCCAAATTCAATTTCGTTAATATTGATGTAGAGTGAATATAGACATACAAATACTCAAGTTATACGATACTAGTAGATATATAACAAATTTTTAGTTTTTAATCAATTTTTTATATCAGATTTCAACTCATTTATATTTAGTTGATAAATTAAATTTTTATGACAAGATAAACACCCGTAACTTCATAAACGGGTTTACGAATGATTATTTACAATAGTTTTCATTTTTTAACTATTTTTCGATAATCACTAAATTCATTCGATCGAATCATAAAGTAATCTGAATTAGATTGATTTTTTTTTTACAATATTGTATAAATGTAATAGTTAAATCTGATGGTTAATTTTTGATGATTTTTAAGCAACTACTCAAAATTAATTTTCATATATTTTTAAAAAATAATTCACTCAAAAGATGAAACATATATTTTATTTTAATAAAATAAAATAAAATAAAATTAAAATTATAAAATTTCACTTAGACGACGAAACTATATATTTTCATTTTCTAAGTGAATTTATTTATTTTTAAATAAGGAAAAAATAAAATTAAAAAAATTCACTTAGGCGACAAAAATGGCCATGTTCGTCGCCTAAGTGAAATTTATTTTATTTTTAAAATAAAATTAAAATAAAATTAAAAAAATTCACTTGCGATGAAACTATACATGTTCATCGCCTAAGTGTTTTTTTAATTTTATTCTATTTTTGACGAAACTAATAGGTTTCGTCGCCTAAGTCTAAAATTTTGGTGGTTTTTTTTTTTGCGCCAAATTTTTTGACCAAAAATTCAAAATCAGTTAGGCGACAAAACTTGTTGGTTTTGTCGCCTGAGAGAAAATGCACCCAATTACTCAAGCAATTCCACAAACTGCACAAATGCACCCAATCACTAAATCAGTTTGAAATCACCAAACTGCTTGAGCAAGAGCAAAACAGAATGTAGCAGTTCACAAACTTCTTGAGCAGTTACTATTTAGTGACCGAATGAGGGTGTGACATGTGTCATCTCAGGTTAACGGTATCGACAAAATAATTGAAGCCAATTTTCGGTGAGATTTTTGACCAATGAGGATGTGACACATGTCATCAACGTATAACGATATAGACGAAATAATTGAAGCTGATTGTCAGTGAGATTTCCGACCAATGAGGATGTGGCACATGTCATCTCCAGATAACGATATCTCACGGTTTCATAATCGTGTTGCCGATCTCGAATCTGTTTATATCTATAAGGAGCTTCAAAAGGACCTTGTGAAGCACAACTGGATGGTTGAGACTGGAGAAAGACTATAATTATGTGTGTTTAAATTTCATGAAGTGTGTTTCAAATTCAGTATGTGTGTTTCAATTTCTGAAAGTGTGTAATAAATATGATGTGTTTCCATTTTAATTGTTAGATTATGCCTTGAATAAGGTTTGTATGCCGGTAGCATACGGGGGTCTCGCTGATTTTGGGTCCATATTATGCAGGGATTAGGTTTTCTGTCGTTGGATCAGATTTTTGATTCAAAATCAACGGCCAAGATCAACTGGCCAGTTAATTTTTTTTTCCAACCAGTGCGCCACGTGTCGTTCTCTCATTGGCGCATAATTTTTTGTTTTTTACTTAATACCGGCGCTTGTATTACACGCGCCTAGGTTAAAAAAAATTACAGCAGCTGGCGTCACCCACGTGAGCATGGGCTCCACCAGCTGATCGAGCTTCAGTCCAACCCAGAACAGCTCGAGCTCGAGCTCGTTGACCGGTGATCTGCTTGCTCTGTTTCCTCCCCGGTGCATCACTGAAAAATGCCTTGCTCGAGCAGCTCTGACGGGTCCCTCCACTTGCTTGAGCAGCCGACCGATTTTCAGCATCCAGGTGCGGATGCTCTCTCTCTCTCTCTCTCTCTCTCTCTCTCTCTCTCTCTCTCTCTCTCTCTCTCTCTCTCTCTCTCGTTTAGTCTTGAATGCACCTCCTTTCTCCGCACCCCCTGATGAAAATTTTAAAATCTCAGCCGTTAATCTTGAAAACTAAAATGAGCTTACGATGAGCAAAGAACACAAGATGTTTGTCCTTTCGAGCACCAAAATACAACACCAAAACGAGGGCTGCGATCTAGAGGCTGAGGTGTGGCGTTTGAGGCGGTGAGCCATAGCGAGTGCGGGAAGCAGATGGTGCACCCGACTGGAGTTGGGTTCTCATATTCAAACATAACATTTGACTACCAAAACGTGGGTGACAACAAAACGGCCTCCGACTCTTCCAATTTTTTTGTAAACTGGCTGGAAAATTTTCCGGAATACAAAACAAGAGACTTCTACATCACCGGAGAGAGTTATGCTTGCCATTACGTTCCTCAACTTGCCTACACCATTGTCTCCCAAAACAAGATCGCAAACCAAACAATAATCAAGCTCAAAGAAATTGCAGTGAGTATATATAATTCTTGCTAGTTGTTGTCATATATATGTGTGCATGCATATCGTAAAAGCCGACTATGTTTAGTACTCAGCCTACTTCTCCCTTTTTTGCTTATATGCAGATTGGTAATGCCTGGATAGATGCTACTACCGGTTCTCAGGGTTATTATGATTACTTGTGGACGCATGCTTTAAACTCTGATGAAACCAATGCAGGAATAAAAGAGTACTGCGATTTTGTTACGTTTAATATCTCCGACACATGTGATAAGTACATGAGTCAATCCGACGATGAGTCTGGAGATATTGACCTGTACAACATCTACGCTCTATTTTGCAATTAAGATTCACCTGTAGCCTCAACTGGTTCAGTAAATCTCTACCTAGCTAGCTGAAGAAGATAAGCATGCATATATCTTAACGTATATATTTACTTTGAAAGCAATAATAATTATATGAAGCAGTTCAAGTTTTGATGCAAGTTTTATATATGTGATCTATCAGGTATATGAATTTGATCCATGCACGGACGACTACGTGAACACCTATCTAAATCTTCCGGACGTTCAAGGGCGCAGCTCTTCATGCTAAACCTACACAATGGGCAGAATGCGGGTATGTAGTATATATCTACAAAACTTACACAAAACTAGATTGAGAATATTGGTATTTACTTTGCGTTTGAACTAATTAATTAACCTTTTCTGGTGTCCAGTGATGTTGGATGGACGGACAGCCCATTAACCGTCCTCCCCACAATACAAGAGCAATAGCCAGTGGAATCAGATTATGGATATACAGGTTAATGATTAACTCAATTTCTTTGATATGTTTCTAGCTTTATTGGCCGTATTGGACATGTGGATTACTTTGTGTGTACAGTGGAGATGTTGATTCAGTAGTTGCAGTCACAACTGTGGTGCGACGCAAAAAGGCAGAGGCGAGCACCGAGGCTGCGTGTACCAGAAGTTCGAGAGGCACCTATCCCGACACGGCAGCATACGATGATGACGACGAGCACAGCTGCTGATGTGAGAGGTGAGGTGCGGCACGGCTGAGGGAGGAGAGGCGCCGCGGCGAAGAGGCCGTGAGCGCAAGGCCACAGAGGCTAATAACGTGAGGCGGCGGCTGTTAGTGTAGTAGCATTAGTTCGTTAATTAAACACTTACTCAATTAAGCAGGTGATCAATACCTACCCGACCACTCGAAAGACCACCAGGAAGGCTACGACTTCACCCGCAAGACCGACCACATCCGAGCGCGCACGCGCCCGACAGGCGCACATCCGAATGCTCGGAACACATGACAGCAAAACAGCTCTATCCCACATCGAAGAACACAAGCAAGCAACAATCTCAACCACCTATATAGGTAAGGCATTTACTACAGGTAAGGATATATTGAATTCGAGCATTAAACACTCCAACCTACTTTCCTACATGTTCTCTTGGCTGTTATATCCAATACATCTTCTAACTTAGGCATCGGAGCGTTGAAGGCAGGCCACCCCTGTCTCGACCATCTGACCGCCCGTTTGTCGTTGTATTCTTCTAACAGCGGGAGCAGAACATCCGAACGCCTGAACAGCGGAAAGGCACCCGACCATCCGAACAGCCTGAACGTTCGGACGAGAAGAAGAAGAGAGCTCGTACTTGCTTTTGCTAGATTACGTCCCGCGTAATCCAGTAGAAACAGTTGGCGCCGTCTGTGGGAAGCTTACAAATTGCAAACTTCGTATAAACACCACCAACCAAAAGCCCACATGCATACCCAGGAGACAAACGTCAGTGATACACCCATCGAGGAAACACCCCCAGGCGCACGGGCGCGGCAAGTAATGGAGCTGGGGACGAGCAGCAGTGGCGAGGAGCGCGTCGACTGCCTGCTCTAGGAGCTGTGAGAGGCAGCGTTCGAAAGGGATCAGGAGCGCCAGATTCGGCAGAGGCTGGAGGAACGACTGGACGCGCTCGTTAGCCAACAGCAGATGCAACACGAACGGATCCAAGAAACCGCCGACGAAGAGCAGCGCCCGCCTGGCAGGACCGACCCTCGGGCGGTCCGCACACCCACACCTGCAGGGGAATCGGCACCCCCGACAGACAACGCCCGGATCCTCCGGAGGATGGAAGAGCTGGCGGAGGAAGTCTCACGCCTGCGGAAAGACAAGCTTGCCGGGCAGAGTGGGAAGTTCACCCCCCGGGTCAGCCCATTCTTGACGCATATACTAGAGAGAGGAAGGGACCTCAACACAAAGACAACGAAAATCAATCGGTTCGAATTGGAAGTAGGGATCCCCGCACGCACATCGATGAATTTCGATCCGCCACGGAGGGAACCAGGTATTCGAACTCGACCCTGTGTTTCCTGTTCCAGGAGACGCTGACCGAGGAAGCGAGGAGTTGGTTCTATGAGATTCCGCCAGGCTCCATCCATTCGTTCCTTGAGCTAGCGGAGAGCTTCTAGAAGCGCTACAAGCTCCAAGGGAAGTACAACACCACGGATATCCTTATCAAGGTCTGCCAGGGGATGGACGAGAGCCTGTCAAGCTATATAAACCGGTGGAGGACGCTGGCAAGCACATGCAGGGATCTCGACAAGCGAGTGGCCAAGGTAGCCCTGATGGACAACATGCTCGCAACACCGTTCGTAGAAAAGCTGGTAAGGAAAGAACATCTCAACTACGACGAGATCATGGACCTGATCGTACAAAAGGCGTTAGTGGAGACGCGAGTGTACGGGTCCACCTCCGAATCTAGCACCAACAGACTGGAGGACGTAAGCACTCAACCGCGACAGTCCACGGACGACGGAGGAGAGCCAACCGGAGGCTATAAGAGAAACCGAGACACGCAAGGACAAAATAATCGGAGGTCGTCCCCCGCAACTATCAGAACAACCGACACAACCAGGTGAGGGGACCAGCGTCGCAAGGGGCCCACCTACCGCCAGTGCCACGGCACCGGCCGGCCGAACAGGAGGTCTATGCGATCAATCGGTAATCAAACGAACAACTACTCTGCCAACATCGACGCCAGATTCAACCACCAAACAACGTGTCGAAGGAGAGGACCCCGCTCGGTCGAACCCCAGATATCTGGTGCGAGTACCACCACACCACCACTCACCACACCAACGACTGCGTCATGCTGAAGAAGGTCCTCAGGGACATGCAGAAGGATGGTCGGATCACCCCTCCTGGGGCAGAGGAGCGACTGCACGAGATGAATATCGAGACCCGGGGGACTATCAGCACGATATCCGGGGGAAGTACAAGGAGGGGACTTCGTCGCCCGATCGCTCGAGCAGGGAGGTGATGACGATCGAGACAGGAAGGACGCACAAGGCAGGAAGGAGGGAGTCGCCAACCACCAGCTTCACGGCGGAGGACGAAGAAGGAGGCCCGAAGGACAGCACCCTGCCTTTTGTGATCGACACAATCATAGACCGATTCCTCGTGAAGAGGGTGCTGGTGGACAACGGGGCGTCCGTGAACGTAATCTATCTGGACGAGTACACATCGCTTGGCAGGCCCGCACACAAAATGACGCAAGACCATGAATGCGTCGCCTGCTTCACGGGAGAAACATCATACCCGATCGGAAGCGATAATATTCAGGTCAGGATCGGCGCCCCCGACTCTCTGCACAGCGAGGTCCGGACAGACTTCGTCGTCATGGACACCCCTTCCCCATAAAATGCCATACTTGGGAGGCCAGGGATCAACAGGCTGAAACTGATCATCGTGGGGCACATGCTTTTGGGACAGTTCCCAACGGAGCATGAGGTCAGACACGTCCGAGGGTACAACTACGAAGAAGCAACGAAGCCCCGGAATAGGCAAGAGGTCCTAGCCATGGAAGAATTAGCACCAGAGGCGGAGGTACCGGACGACCCGCGCGACAGGCTGATGGCAGTATCCCCCATTCTCAAGCGCGAAGAGCTGAGGACGATCCAGCTATCCTCCGAGCATCCGGAGAGGACGATCCAAATCGGCGCGTCATTAGCTCTGGCGATAGCCGAGCGGCTGATCGCGTTACTAAAAGAAAAGCAGGAAGTATCCGAGTGGTCATACAAGGACATGCCCGGGATCAGCACAAACATCATATCCCACAGGCTGAGCGTTAACGTCGGCGCACGGGCAGTAAAACAGAAGCGACGAGCGTAGAAAGCGGAACACTACGCGGCGATGCAGGAGGAGGTGGACCGACTGCTGGGCATCGGGTTTATCTGCAAGGTGGATTACCCGAAATGGATCTCTAAAGCTGTAATGGTGCAGAAGAACAATAAAAAATGGACGATGTGCATCGATTACAGCGACCTCAACAAGGCGTGCCCCAAGGATAGCTTCCCTATGCCAAGGATCGACCAGTTGGTAGACGCGACAGCCGGGCACGAGCTCCTATCTATGATGGACGCGTACTCAGGCTACAACCAGATCTCCATGGACCCCAAGGACCAGGAGGCAACGACGTTTGTCACGGACAAGGGCTTATACTGCTACGTCGTTATGCCATTTGGATTGAAGAACGCTGGCTCCAAGTACCAGAGGCTCATGAACGCGATGTTTCATGGCCTGATTGGCAACATCGTGGATGTGTACGTGGATGATATACTGGTAAAGAGTGTTCAGGCGGTCGACCACGTCCAGAACCTGGGGACTGTGCTTGACGTCCTCATCAGGAACGGCATGAGGTTGAACCCGGCCAAATGCACGTTCGGAGTCACCAATAGCAAATTCCTGGGGTACATCGTTAGTCAACAGGGAATCGAGGCTTCGCCCGCCAAGGTGAGGGCGATCATCGACATGAGGCCGCCCGTCAAGAAAACAGACATACAGAGCCTCACGGGAAAGCTCGCATCACTAAACAGGTTCATATCTCACTATTCGGACAGATGCACACCATTCTTCAAGGCTCTCCGAACGACGAACAAGCGGGAAGTCGTATGGACGCCCGAATGCGAGACATCCTTTCTCCATATCAAGGAGTACCTGGCATCCATCCTACTCATTTCCAGACCCGTTCGAGGGGAGGTACTATACATTTACCTGGCCGCCTCCCTCACAGCCGTCAGTTCAGCCCTCGTCCGCCGGGAGGACTGCATGGAACTGCCCGTTTTCTTCTCAGGGAAGGGCATGTCTTTGTATGACCATGCGATATCCGACAATCGAGAAGATGGCGCTCGCACTCATCACCGCCGCCCGACGTCTGAGGCCATACTTCCAGGCGCACAGCATCCACATCCTCACAAACGTGCCCCTGCGCCAGATCCTGCAATCGCCCGATCACAGTGGCCGCCTGGCGAAGTGGGCAATCGATCTCAGCGAATTTGACCTCCAGTACAAACCCCGAATGGCAATCAAAGGGCAAGCAGTGGCGGACTTCATCGCCGAGTACACGGAAGCAGAGACGACGTCGGTCGACGCACCCGACGGCCCGACGGTCGACGCATCCGACAAACCAGGGGTCAAGGAAGGACCATTGTCGGAGTGGAACCTCTACGTCGACGGATCATGTACGAAAAAAACAAGCGGCGCCGGGATCATCCTAACCGGGCCAGGAGGGGTAAACGCGGAGTACGCCCTCAAGTTTGAGTTCAAGACGACCAACAACGAAGCCGAATACGAAGCGCTCATCGCAGGCCTACAACTTGCTAAAAACTCGGAGGCGCTCGACCTCAACGTATTCAATGACTCGCAGTTGATAGTCAGCCAGATCGGAGGGGAATTCCAAGCGAAAGAGGAGTCCATGATCGCCTACCTGAAGCACACGAAGGCGTTGATCAGCAGGTTCAACTACGTCAACATCAACCACATCCACCGGGGGCTCAACGCGAAGGCAGACAGGCTCGCCCGATTGGCCACGGCCCCCGTACACACGCGACCAGGGCAGCGGATTGTCGAAGTGCTGTGGCGAACGAACACCTCAGGAGCAGAACAGATCCTGGCAATCGAACCACACGAGCACAACTACATGGACGTACTCATCGCGTACAAGGCAAGAGGAGAGTTACCGGTAGACAGGCGAGAGGCCAGAACCATTGTCGCGTGGGCGGTAAACTTCAGCATACGGGATGGAGCGCTGTATCGACAAGGGAAGACTTGGGCGAGCCTCAAGTGCGTCACTCCAGCAAAGGGAAACTCAATCCTACAAGAAATCCACTCGGGCACGTGCAGCCACCATACGGGCGCCAGATCGATCGCACACAAGGCCCTTCGGTGTGGATTCTGGTGGCCCACCATCCACGCGGACGCCACAGCACTAACAAGCAAGTGCCACCAGTGCCAGCTGCACGCGTATCACCACCACACGTCCGCCGTCCCACTGTCCATCCTCTTGTCGCCCGTACCTTTCGCACAGTGGGGACTGGACCTAATCGGGGCGCTCCCAAAATCGAAGGGGCAGTACAGGTACCTGATCGTCGTCATCGACTACCACACCAAGTTCATTGAAGCCCAGCCAATAGCAAAAATCACGACAGAAAAGGTCGAGCGCTTCCTCTGGCGTTTCCTCTTCTGTCGCTACGGGATGCCGATCAGCATCATCACGAACAACGGGCCACAGTTCAATAACCCTTGGCTCACAGCTTTCTGCAAGCGACAGGGAACAGATCTCGTATTCACGTCACCAGCACACCCCTTAACGAACGGACAGGTGGAGGCAGCGAACAAAATAATCAAGGCGGGCATCAAGAAGAAGATCGAAGACATCGAGCCTGGAGAAGCAGGATAATGGCGCTGGCCCGAGATCATCCCAGAGATCCTATGGTCCATCCGAACGACCGCCAACTCAGCCACGGGCGAAACCCCGTTCAGTCTGACGTTCGGAACGGAAGCAGTACTACCCTTGGAAATCACCCACCAGAGCCCACGGATTGAGGGGTACGACCCAAGCACGAAGACGAAGGACTACGACTCAACGGCGATCTACTGGAAGAACGGAGAGACACGGCGCATCTCCACAACGCAGCAAACAAGCAGAGAATCGCCCGACTGTATAATCAGCCCATTCGGGCTCGACCAATCCAACAGGGGGACTGGGTCATGAAAGCAATACAGCAGAAGGTCAAGGCACTCCGTCCATCATGGGAAGGTCCGTATGTCGTGGACGAGGTGGTAAGCACCAGCACCTTCTACCTTAGGGACATGCAAGGTCAACGACTGCGACGCCCGTGGAACATCTAGCACTTGAGAAAGTACTTTCATTAAATTTTGTTGTAGTGTACCTATTTTCATTAAAGTTCCCTTTTGTTATTACGTTTTGTATGTTCTTGACCCCCCCGCCCGATACTCGGGGGACTAGGGAGAGATTGTTCGCGTTGATGCAACACTTGGCTAAAATACCATTGCAAAAATAAGAGAGCGTACACACACGTGAACCATTCAAAAGATGCAAAAAAAAACAACGTAAATGGCACACATATGGAAAGAAAAGAAACTTCATTATATATACTACAAAATGGGCACGAACAGCCAGTTACAAACTATACTATTACAAAAAAAAAAGAGATAGAGAAATCTACACTACTGCTCCACCCGCCTGCCCCGCCCACTCAGCCGCCTCCCCGGGCTGCTCCGCCTGCACAGGCTGCTCCGGCTCCGCAGACGCCCCACCCGCCAGCGACTACAAGTGCGCACGGTAGTGCTCCAGGTCCAGGAACGGGGACACGGCCTCCTGGAACTCGGCCACCTGCCCGTCAGCTTCAGCAGCCACCAACTCCAAGAAATCCGAAGACTCCTTGAAGGCAGCAACCGCCTCCGCTTGGGCTTGCTTGACCCGTTCCTTGGTCCAGGCCTGGCGCTCAGCCTCCATCAAGCGGGATTCCATCTCCACCAGTTTGTTTGCTGCCTCTGCGCGCTCGTCCTTCATAGCGGCGAGGGCGCTGTCCCGCTCGGCCTTCAACACGGCCTCACGTTCCGCAGCCTAATGGAGCTATCAGAGCTGGCGATCCGCCAGCTCGTCGGCCTTGGAAAGACCATGTTGTAGCTTCTTCTGCGACATGGTGGCCTCGCGCAATTCCGCCTTCAGCACCACCACCTCGCGCTCGGCAGTCTCCCGCACACGCAGAGCGAAGAGCTTGTGCTGCAGCATCATGTAGGCGTTGAAAGCTCGGTCCAGGTCATCCACGGGACGGGGGCCCTGCGGAAGCAGGGCATCGGCGGACTTCACACCCTCGGCCAGGGCGACAACGAAGGGCTCGCAGAAGGAGAGCGCACCACCCCGTGTGCGCTTCAGCGGAAGCTCGGCACTACCCTCTTGCTCAGACGCCCTGAGAGGGAGATCTGCACCACTATGAGGCTGGCTCCGCCCACCCGAACTCTGGGAGGCCTCCCGCCTGTCCCTCTGCTCTACGCGGCGCTGGTTACGCTCCACCTGCCACTGCTCCTTCTCCCGGGAGAGGCGTTCGCGCTCGGCCCGGTCTTTGCCCTTGGCAGCAGAGGTGGTGTTTGGACACGGGCGGGGGATGGTCGCCTGGGACGCGCGGACGGCCGGGGCGCAGTCAGCAACGTTCGGGATTGGGATCTTCGCTTGAACGCTGCTCCCCACAACAAGACCTCCGCGCCCGTCATCCGCGACTTTGCGCAAATTCTCGGCGGTGGACAGCAGGGTGGCCATGCGGCGCTTGAGGACCTCATCCTTCTCAGTCGCCTTCGACTTAGTCATCTTGGCTCCAAATTACACAAACGGAAGGTTAGAAACAGACAGTAACACTTGATCATTTTTTATTTACTAGCATGCAAGAGTAAAAACTATAAAACCCAAACGGACCGGGCGCTTTGGCGAGACGCGTGCGCTCGATCAGGTCCCAGTGACACGCCGCCCTGAAATATCTCGCCTCAGGTGCGGGGTTAAAGACGAACTTCAACCGAGCTATCCTGGCCTCCTCTACGGGCGTCAGCGGATACTCATTCGTGTCGAGCAAGTGGAAGAACTGGGGGACTCGATCGATACGATTGGCGTTGGCTGCGTACTCCGGGTCGAAGGAGCCGAACTCCCAGTCTCCTCCGACCAGGCAGCTGATCGTGCGCCAGGAGATCGACGAGCTCGGCGGGTAGATCAGTCACCACTTCACGCGCGGCTCCACCGTGAAGGTCCCCGAGTCCCTCTGGCGGGTAGAATATCTGAGACGGAAGAAATTGAGGAACTCCGCCCGCATCGGTTGATCCATCCCGCTCACCCGGAAGATGTTGAACATGGCCACGAGCGTGCGGGTGAGCGTGGGCCCACATTGGCAGAGGGAGATCTTCAGGAGCGCCAGCATATATTGGAAGAAGGGATGCAACGGCAGCTTAATCCCAGCCTTCAGGTGGAACTCACTGAGGCAGACGTGGCCGGGCGGAGGCCGAGTGAACGTGTCGCCCTTCCCAAGGATCCGCAGCCTCACGGAGTTTGGGATGTGGTAGTCGCGCGCCCACCTCGCCATCTCCTTCACTGACGGCGCACGCTCGGGCTCTTGAACTGGAACCCCATCCGGCAGCACCCAGTGTACGCGGTCGCCTTCCGCGAACTGGGGCACGGGCGACTTCTGCTGCACTTGCTCCTCACCCCACGGCCCAGACGATGAAGACCCACCCGATGACCCCGACGATTCCCCTAACCCTGCGGCAGCGAGCGCTTGTTCTTGATCCATCGGCTGCACGACAAGAGAATCGTTAGGGATGTACCGAAGAGGCGTTACACTCATTGTGGAATCAGACGATGAGCCCGACCCGCTCGTGTACGAACTACAGCTAACCCACCCCGCCCCCGGTACGTATATTCGCTTACGTGACATGCCGCTCGATACTTTTATTGGTTCCATCTCCTAGATGCACGCACGCGAAACCCACAAACACTTAGCAAAAAAATCCTACAAAAAACAACAAAAACCCAGAAAACCTACCTCAAACAAGATCAAACCAGGCACGCCTCAAGAACACGCCTTGTTCTTGAGACGCAAACCCAGAGAAAAAAAACCCCAGAAACCGTGGAGAGAAATGGAAAGCAACCGGAAAAACAAAAACAGAACGGAAAAACAGCAAAACCAAGTTCAAGAGCCTCACCAGAAATTGAGATTGAAGATTGAAGGTAGACGTCCACGAACAACTCCAGCAAGAAAGCAAGAACACAGAAGAACGACTTAAAACAGTGTGCAGAGTAAATTCTTCAGAGTTTCAGTAAAAAGTGAAAGTGATGAGGAAGACGACACCAGAAGAGCCCTATTTATACTGACCACACGAGACACACCAACGGACGCCAGCCGTTCATTTTCACGTGTCCACTGTCAAATGGTGACATGTGGCTCCGAGGCGGTTTACTTACCCACCTAAGTAACTGCGCTCAACCTTCGGCTTCCCGCCTCGTTTTTAAAACCCTAGCACGATCTCCCACGACTCGCCACGTGTCAGCCATACAGCACCCCACGCTCCCACGCGCCTGACGCCTGACCTTCGAGCAGTTACTACGTCATCAGCATTTATTACACACGACACGCCAGCATTAATTACGCCGGCTAGCATTTATTACACAACGGTTCCCAAGAAGAAGTCAAAAGGAATGTCACCTCAAGCATCGAGTCAGACAAGATCACCACACCCAAGGCAAGACAACACACGTCACGACTCCCGCCATTCGGACTGGCGCACACACCACCCGCACGACCAAGCACCCGAGAAATCTCACAGGCATGTAAGCGCCACCCCACCAGGTTAGTGCAAGACCATTGAGGCGCCCCGAAAGAGGTCAACGTATGCGTTTCCTTTCGACGTGTGCGCGCTCAATGCAAGGCCCTTTTAGGCGACCCGAAAGAGGCTAACGGTTCGCATTCCCTTTTCGGCGTACCGCGCTATAAGGTACAGTAGACGGCGCGTGATATCGTCTCCCTGGCTCTGTTAACAAAGCCGGAGCACAAGCGGCAGCTTGCGACTCCGCGCCTAGACACCCAGTAAGAGGTGACTCACTATTCGGGCTATGCAGCACGGAAGCGGCTAGCGTCACTCGTTACCTTCCGGGGCGCGTACAATTACAGGACCATTCGGGTGGCTCGAAAGCGGCCCGTACCTTTCGGAGTACGTACCGAGTGATGGGCGACTCGGAAGTAGCCCCATTTCTTCTGAGGGCATAACGTTAACATTTGCTGGGTTGGGCGACACGATAGTGGCAAGAGCCTATCGGTGCGCGCGCTAAAACCGATGAGCGGCACGGGCATGCGGTCCGTCCCCTCCGTGTGCGCTGCAACACATGTATGTAATGGTAGGGGGCCCACCGTTGACGCTACGTTAGGTTGGAGCCGATGAATCGAGGATCTCCTCTCGGGCACCTAAGCTCGGCCATTCCAAGGCCTATTCTTGGCGGGCTCCGGACAGCAAGATTCGTTCGGGAGTGGCGCGCAAGCGGCTCGGAACCATCATGCATCAAGAACGGCCGTTCCGAGGCCCATCCTTGGCGGACTCCGAACAACAACATTGGTCGCCGGGCCTAGTAAGCGGCTCGGAACCATCCATGCATCCAAGAAAGGTCATTCCGAGACCCATCCTTGGCGGACTCCGGACAACACGATTCGTCGCGGGGCCGGGTAAGCGGCTCGGAACAATCCATGCATCTGCATACACGCATACATCCACAATCACGCATACATCAACACCCACATCATCATACACAAACATCCGCATACTCATTCACCCATACATATATCTGTACCATAAACATCTGCAGGATTTCTCCTACATACTAACACGCATCCGCATACACACATTTGCACTCATTCACCCCATAAACTGACATACATCTGCATCCCCATTTCGCCCGAACAGCTCCACAGGGCGCGCGGCTCCAAACAGCAAGATTCGTTTGGGAGGTCGGGCCCCAGGTACACGACCACACGAACAGGTACACGATCGGTCGCACAGGTACCCACTCCGTCAAGCAAGCCCTTTCTTGACCTGAGAGTTGAGGGACTTGGGGGTTACAGGACCACGCATCACTGCTCAATCGGATAAATATTTTGTTTAATTGCACGACCCCTTTTTCAACTCCCCAGTCAAGAAAGATCTCTTGGAATATTCGACTGGTCGAGGTAATGTCTTCGAAATCACCTTGTTTGATAAACATATGAAAAAAAAATTAGTAACTAACTATTTCAATGTGATACAATACATTAGGCTTGTAAGATATATTCAGAATGCATACCTGAGCTTTGGGGTGCTCAAAGTGGGCTATCAGCCACTTCCACTCGTACTCCCTAAACGAAATTCGCTAGGGGTAGAACCTCGGCCTAGCTCCTTGTATACAGTGTAATGGGAAGAAAGATCGTTCTTCCACTCTTTATACCTATATTAATACCAGGAAAAAAAAGTTAGAGATATTAAAACACTTGATAAACAAAAATCTAACTCGATATATACTCAAATAACTCGAAGCACATCACCTCATATATAGTTGACGCTCTACCCACGTGTGAATAAGAACTTCATCCACGTCAAACCACACCTGCAATATGAATATATAAAAGGTAAAAGTATATATTTATTCGGACTTAATTAATAAATGTAAAATTTAAGTAATGAAAATACGATTTAACTCACACTCAGTGCATTATGCACTTGCATCTTCACGTAGATAGGCACAGATTCCCAATCTGGCCAAAGCATTGGGACCTTGTCCCGCACGATCGCCCCGGCCATGCTGACATATTTTCGCGTGGTGTCAAATGCCTCGATCACCTCGCCATCCTCATTGGCCCTTATGGGCATTTTCCTTCCCCCGGTGGCCTGCTCAAGTATCTTCCCGGTGCAGGTGCCTCTAGCCCCTTTCCGTTTTCCAGTCCCATTAACGAAATTGCCTAATAATACAATGCTCAATCGGATACAAGCCTAATGTATCGTATCACATTGAAATAGTTAGTTTCTCGTCGCCGGCAATGCTATCTCCGGCGGGTAATTTCCGGCGACGGCATTGCCGGCGACTTGTCGCCGGTAATGACAATTCTGGCGAAAAAAAAACAAGGCCTAAGTCGCCGGCAATGTCTCTTAATCCGGTAGTGTGATCACTGATTTCTTCTCCTCATTTCCACGTGTCATCGTTGATACGCGCAACACGTTCTGGCTAGGGATTTTTGACGGGTCGAAGGTCGGTCGACGCTCAAGTTTTGTCTAATCCGGGTGATCATTTTCGATCAGTCGAAAAAATGCCTTGACTGGTCAATGCTCAGGTTCTGCCTGATCCGAGGAATTTTCGACCGGTCATTGAGCGGTTCTGTCTAGTCTAAAGGATTTTCGACCGGTCGAAAAATTCCCTCGACCAGTCGAATATTCCACTCGGCTGGGGTACTTTCTTCAGGAATGTCTTCTTCTGGTGCCCCAAACTGGTCTTCATATAATCCACTCTTCTCCTCCTTATGAGGAGTGGCTGACGGAGAGAAATAACACACATCTTCACTAAAAGTGACATCCATGGTTACGTAGAATCTTTGAGACAGGGGATGATAACACTTGTACCCTTTTTTATGAGTACCATAGCCAACAAAGACACACTTAAGGGCATGAGCCTCTAACTTGGTCTACTGATTCTGATGAAGATGAACATAGACCACACAACCAAAAACTCAGGCAGGAAGCTTGTTCAGAGATGGAATGATAACTGTGTGAGACAACACCTCAAACAAGATCTAATTTTGCAGAGCAACAGATGGTTGTCGATTAATGAGGTGAGAGGCACATAATACAAATTCGCCCCACAGATATTTGAGCATGTTGGAACTAAGCAAGAGAGCTCAGCCCATCTCCAACAGATGACGATTCTTTCTTTCAAAAACTTCATTCTGTTCTGGTGTCTGAGGACGAGTAGTCTGATGGATGATTCCATATTATCAAAAATAGTCTTGGAAAGAGTGGTTGACAAACTCTCTGCCATTGTCAGATTGAAAGATCTTCACATGAGCATCATACTGAGTCTAAATAAGATTATGGAAAGCAGTGAAAGCAGAAAACACAACATCCTTTGTCTTGAGTAACACAACCTAAGTCAATCTTGTAAAGTCGTCAAAAAATAAAACAAAGTATCTCATTCCTGACAGTGTTGTATTCTTGGAAGGTCCCCATACATCAGAGTGAATTAATTCAAATGGTGCTGAACTAGAAGACATGGTAGAGGGATAACTAGATTTATGACTCTTAGCAAAAACACAAGTTTCACAATGGAGAGTGGACTCCTTTATTCCTACAAGCAAAGATGGCATAGATTTCTTTATAATCCCAAATGATGGATGACCCAATCGACGATACCAAAACCAAATTTTCTTTACGCAATCAGAACTCAAAGTTAGGGCTACCATTGGTGATGTCATTCTTGTTTTCCCGCTGTACATGCAATCTAAGTGAAACAGTCTCCCCTCAGATCTCCCTTGCCTATTATTGCCTAAGATGACAGATCCTGAAAGATAGCATACATTGAAAAAAAGGTTACAGAGCATTTGTTTCGAGAGTTCAATTCAGAGACCGATAATAGGTGATGAGATAGAAAAGGCACATAAAGGACATTATGTAACATGATGGTGGGAGTAACTTGGATTAACCTTATACCTAAAACAGGAAAAGAAACACCATTTTCATTGGATACTTCAGAAATGGGAGATGAAAACAAGCTTAAAAACAAGGTTTTATCAAAGGACATATGATCAGACGCATCAGAATCAATTATCCATGTATTACTACTAGTAAAGTCAGAAATTTTGAGTGCAATACCAATTTTACCGCTTCTCTCATGAGCGTAAATACCTTTTGTCAGATCTTGGCCCCCTATCCCACAGAAGTCAGGTTGTTTGACCAGTTGTACTAATGCCTTACCACTACGATTCTTGTTTTGGATTGGTTTATGAGGACATGAGATTTTGTAGTGGCCAAATTCTTTACAGTAGAAACACTGTACCTTGCTCAGATCTGGGCTACGAGCAGGTGAAATTTGTAGCTGAGTATCTTGGGTCTTTAGCTTCTACCCTTGTGGTTGTTTTGATTGTAATGCTAGATTTGACACAGCATCATAGAGTTCCTTGGGCTGATTAGACTCTTCTTTACAGATATAGGCATAAGCTTGTTCAAAAATTGATGGTGTGACGTGTCTTAGCAGTACTCCTAATTATACAAGAAGTGTGACTCATGACTCGTGACTCACTCCAACATAAAGTTTCACAACAGTGGGACAAAAGTTTCTCGTGGTTCACATTAAATCGTACTTATAATTTAGGTTTTGGCACTTTTGATCACTCTGATCTATCCAACCTTTGTTGCTTTCGCTTTTCTAGGCTAGGGCTACCAAGTAGGGCTGAGACCGGTTCGGTTCCATCCATTATTTTTAGGAACCAGAACCGGAACCGTTTAATATACATATGGTTCGGTTCCTTGTATTTTTTAGGAGGAACCTGTATGGAACTGAACCGCAACAAACCGGTTCGGTTCTACAGTTCTAAGGGTTCCTAAATATATAAAGAAAAATCAATAAATAGCTTAATTTGGAAGAAAAAGTATGAAAAAACTACAAAATAGAAAATTAAATACATCCACAAATCACTCGATCTGCAAGCATCCAATAATCATCGAGTCCTTTTAGTTCAAATATGTTACAAATTGCAAGCTAAAATAAGTTACGTCAAACAAGTATTTGAATTTCTTGTTGAATAGAACAACTAAAGGCAGCAACTATAGTCCACAAAAACTTCTGAACCAAATACTACATATGTACCTCAAAGTTGCATTCTATTTAAAAAAACTAATTTTTGGTAACTTTTGTTGCCCTTGCTTCATCCACATTTTTTTAAGCGTGAGGGTTTTTTGGTGAGAGTGTGAGGGTTGTTGACTAGGTAGATTAACTAGATTTAGCGTTTTGAGAGGGTTTTTTTCATATACTTTATAGTTAGAAAGGAATGATCTTTTATACCCATGTCTATAGTACATAATATAGACTTTACAAGACTACCAATAATATATTGACATGTGTTATTTTCATATTACCGGTTCTTTTCGGTTCTTTAAAATTTTGTATCTTAGGAACCGAAACCGGAACCGAAACATTTGCACTTGGAACCGAACCATCAATATTACTTTGCAAAATTCAAAGAACTGAACTGAACTTAACGGTTTCGGTTCGATTTAATTCGGTTCTCCAGTTCTTCGTGGAACCAGTTCCAGCCTTACTATCAAGATAGGCCGGGCTATCATCCTTGGGTTTTCTACCTACTTAGTAGGGCTATCATCCTTGGGTTTTCTACCTACATGATCATATCCTTCTGTCTTTTTTCTTCCCCGAAGGGGACACATGCATCCAGTTGCCTTCTGATGAATACATAACACATATACTACTGCTGCATGACTCGATATATTGCTTGCTTGATCGATCTAGCTCTATTATTTATCTCCTTCAAATTTACTCCCATGCATGAACAATCCACTGGTTTTGGTCCTGGTTCATGATGTTCATGATGAACAAACTTTACAATTATTGTCATCCAGCAACAAAATGGATAGATTACTAATTTGACACCGGGAGTTTGCGACTGCTTGTCGGCTTCGGATTGTCTTTTCCTTTCTTATCATATATATGCAGAACGAATTTTTGTTACTTTCGATTATTATGATGCTAAAATTTTGATAATTAAAGGATGCAGCTATCTATTGAATTACTTTAATAAAAACTTCTTTTTGTTAGCCTCAAAACGAAAACATTAATATTTTTTATTTTTTCACAGAATATTTTAATTTATCGATAGTTGTTTGCCAAACGAAGAACTTTATTCATAAAATTTAACAAATTCTAATTTAAAATAAAATTTCATGTTTTTTTTGTCATCCGAACACAGCCTAACTAGCTCAATTATACGATTATAATCTTTGGTATTTGAATAATAACCTAATTAATGGATTAGGCCATGCCATCACTAACATTCTCTCCCTCACCCTCTCAACCTATTCGGAGACTGTGACCGGATTTCGGCAATGAGTGACTTGAATCCTATAATTGGTGGCAAATTACTTTTTACGAGATTAGCCTACTTATTTTACGAGGTCAATCTACTTATTTTAACAGACAATTTACTTTATTTACGAGGTTGTCTACTTGTTCTACTGTGTTAATCGATCTACATGAGTATCAACTGATATATGTCATATTTTACTGACCAGAGTGATAGAGTGAGACAAACTCTAAAACCAAAGTGATATATGTCATATTTTAGCTATTTTTAAAAAATAAAATAAAAAATTAAGCCTGTTACAACGAGCTATAAACGCTCCCTTTGAGGCCTTTTTCATCTCAAAAAGTTTTATTGAAATTCGTAGAGAAAAGCAAGATCCAAACACCCCAAAAGAACAAACTTTGACGATATGTCGCCTTTGTTTTTTCTTTCTTTTTCTTACAAACGAGGTCCTAGTGTCCAACGCCCTAAACCAAAGAAGCAAAGAAAACAAAACTAGCTTTCAGGTCGATTTCTAGTCCACTTAGGATTACAAGAATGATGACCTTGACAGAATGCATGGTTCCGAGTGTTAGGGAACTAGCAGATTATTCCTGGATCATTTGGAGTACGTACTAGCTATATTCTTATAGTAACTCCAACAACTTTTTTATTGTAGAGAAAAAATAGATTTTGGAGAATATTAGGCATTTTTTTTTATTCCAACAGCTTCCCAATCACATTCCCCAAAATAAAAAAAGAGATGAGAGAGAACAAGTCATTCCATAAATTTACAGTGACCTACAAAATTTTGCAAAATGCGCCATCATTAATATTTCACAATTTCTTTTTATTTTTTTGAAAAAAAGGGCGGTGTGGCAGCTCTCAAGTCTTTACTAATGAAACTGGTGAGTACATAAGGGGGGACATAAAACCTAAACCCCATATCAAATTGAGCACATATAGAACATCCCAAATAGTCACAGAACATCCTACAATAACTATGTAATCAAACATGCACCATTTAACAGAGAATGTCATACAAGCTATTTTATCTTCTTTACAAAGAGGGCAACACACTGGAAAAGTAAAAATGTTGCTTTCCCCGCGAAAGAGTTCTACTAATACCCATTTTACATCAGCTTTCCCCATATGTTGCCAAAATAAAAAAGAGTCGTCGGCACTAAGTTTCATCTTGCCACTAGGAAAATGTATCTATTTAATTAAACGCACATTCACTAGAGCAGACAAGGCACTAATAGTGCACACACATACAGACCAACTAGGACGTCTGACAGGTGTCTAAGTGTGCATATGCATACACACAGACAGACCAACTAGGATGAATGAAGCATATACTTAGAACGTGTTCCTTGTTTAAGTGTCTAAGTGTGCATATGCATTGTGAGAATCATATTGTGAGTTGAGATCATTCATCCAAGGAAGTTGCAGGCTTTGAACCTTGAGAAATGAGTTCTCCTAGTTCAAACAAGAAATGAGTTCTTGTGTTCTACTTTGCTGGAAGATTCAAGGCTAATGTACAAAAGGTTATTAGGAATAGATTTGTGTTATCAATTCCTTATATGACTTTGGTTTTGTACTTGATTGAATCTTAGTGCATTTTAAGACATCCTCTAAAGGATCCCGCAGTTGTTTTTTCCGGAAAAATTTTTACTGCATAAACACATCGTGTGTATTGTGTTTATTTCTCTTTCTTTGTTTTGTGTTAGTGTTGCCTACACAATCAGATCCTTCTAGTATTTTCAGTTCTAGCACAACTGCACAACAACCAAGGAGGGAACCAGGGGATGCATACTATTGATACTAAGATCATTACTCTGCAGCAAATCACGAAGATAGCAGAATCAAACTCAACTTGCAAGCAAGCAGAGTTATGCGCGCTTCAGCACCCACAATTTCACCAATCCCCAAATTAATTCCCATGTCTTCCTATTCTTCTCGATTATTATTTAGAATATTTATCAGGTTCATCCCAATTGTTCCAATATAACCAACATAAAGAAAATAAAATATAACTGAGAAACCTCCAAGAGTTATAAATTACAAGCATGCATATTACACAAAGTATATAAATGCAGAAACTCTGTTCTGATAACTTGCTGAACAAATTTATTATTCTGTACATGTTCAATGTGCCTTTTCAATTCATTTGCACATTTTGTTAAGCAAAGAATCTTTCAAACAAGTTCCCGAAGAAGAAACTTGTATTCCCTCTAGTCTCAGGTGCCTTTGAACTTGTTGGAATTTTTTTCACAGTGAACATCACTGTGTGTCCAATTTCTTTACGAATTATGGCTTCGATTTTTTCTATGTCCACTGAATTCCCTGAAGAGTCTCTAACATAGAAGACATTCATTGCTTGCTCCCCAATGGTCGAGACGCCTGCTCTTGAAACTGATAACCCATTCTCCCTCAGAGTTCTTGTCACTTCGGAGAGCAAGCCTACTCTATCCTTTGCACTCAGCTCTAGCCTAAGACCCTGAATTGTATGGTAATCAATCTGATCCATTAAACTGGTCAAGACTCAAAAGTATAATCAAAAGCACAGTGTTTATTCAGCATCAATTATAGCTGAAAATATGAAGGAATGTATTTCTAAAAATTTATCGAGCATTTTATATTTTTCTTTACTTACCTATCTCCGAAGGACAATTTATATATAACTACAAAGCTTTCAAAGAATTTAGGAATCATATTCTTTATCTATGCATACAAGTAGAAACTTGCGATCTATTACTCTTGTCATTGGAATGATCACCTCTTGTTCACTGCCGTTATCCTAATGTCAGCAGGGCAGATCTGTCTATGTTCTTTCTTTGCTTCATATTTAAGAAAGGCTTACTATATTTGGCTGCGGATGAAACGTACCCCTTAGTTGAGTTAATCCCAAGGTTCATTATCTAAGATGGAGATAATTTGCTACATGGAGGTTCGCATTGTTTCCAACTTTCCATATGTTTCATCCAAAAGAAGTTACAGTTTCTTGGATTTCATTTTCCAGATATCTAACGTACAGATGTGTTTCTATAAGGCATTGGACAGGGTTACCTAAAGTTTCACTGATTATAACATTATTTCATGTAATTCTTTCCACAAGAAAAGATCTTTCAGGTGACAAACAATTCAGCTACTGAATTGTAGGAAAATTCTTCGGTGTACCGGATGTAAGTGCACCGATTATTATGATTTAATCACAGTCATTCATTTAATCAATCTCATTACATATCATTAATATTAATATCGATATTAACACCATTAAATAACTAATATTAATATATATAGTCAACCCATGTTAGTAAATAATATGCGGGGCCACTCTTTTTATTATTTTTGGAATAATATATATATTTGTCTTTTTATTTATCTAAATAAACCTTAAATCATAAATCCCAAACGTAAACCCTAAATCTATAATGCAAAACCATAATCTGTACAAATCCCAAACTCTAAATCGAAGACCCAAAATACAAACTAAATCCATAAATCATAGGCTAAACCATAATTCTTAAACCCTAAAAATTGTTGGTAGTGGATTATAGACTTTTATATATATTCAATGAAAAAATTAATTTGTTCACACGAATATGCTTGTTCATACGTTAAAACATCGATAATAAAATACAAAATGATTTGGCGCCATTTAATATGGTAACATATACATTTATATTTTATATTTACCTAAATTGATCACAATGCAATAAATGAAAAATAGAGTCAATGATGAATACCAATGAGTTTCTCCATCAATAATTGTTGAGAGAGAGATAATTTTGTTTTTATTGTGATAATTTGGGTCAATTTAGGGGTCGGCAAAAAGTCCGGCCCGGCCCATGTATAGCCTTCAATAACATTTTAATATTTGCGGGCCGAGCCTCAACGACATTTTAATATTTGCGGGCCGGGCTGGGCCAGGCTTTAGCTTTTGTATAAGGATTCGGGCCCGGCCCATTCAAGCGGGTTTTGCGGGTTTTTACGGGCCGGGCCTATCGGGCTTTAATTATTGAAAAATTAAGACATTTCAACATAAACGTAACCTTCATCCATGCACCGGGGTCTAAACGTACTCCGACGAGTCTAAATTTTACGTACGGTGTTTATCATTATAAGATGGACCCTTCTACATGTCATCGTTTATCATTAAAAAATATTTAATTCTCATATTGCTTGAATTCTCCATATGTATATTAATGTTCTTACGTTTGTTCCTTTGTTATATGAAATGAAATACCTTTGTGAAACTTAATCGGTCATGTTTAATTATTTTATAAAATTAACCATCGGATTGATTGGTTAGAATATTATAACCATGCCTTTAAAATTTTATAAATTTTGGACTTAATATAGACATCGATCTATGCATTTCGCCAAATGTGACCGTAGTACTCTTACAACTAAAACGAAAATTACCCCTCCCGAAAATAATTTTTTAACATCAAATTTTGGACACATATTCTTATGGAATACATATCTATCTCATAGTGTCAAAAAAATTGACATAAAAAATTGATTTATCTACTCCCCCCATAGGAAAATAAGGAAAATAAGATGAGTGTATTTTAGTCTTTTCACAAATTTTGTTTAACTGTATTGACCGAGATCCAAACGTACTTCGATTAGGCTAAGTTTTACGTACGGTATCTTTTATTACAAGGTGAACTATTATATATGGTCTTCTTTATTGTTAAAATATTTTTAATTCTTATATTGCTTAAATTCTCTATATGCATACTAATGTTCTTACCTTTATTCTTTGGTTATATGGGTTGAAAGACCTTTGTGAAACGTAATCGATTATGTGTCATCATTTTACAAAACTGACAGTCGGATTGATTGTTCATAATATTCTAAGCATGTCGTTAAAATTTTATTTTGAACTTGATTTAGACCTACATCTATGGATTTCGCTAAATGTGACCGTAGTACCCTTACAACTAAAACGTAAATTACCCATCCCTAAAGGGATTTTTAATATCAAAATTTTAACACACATTCTTATAAATTACATATCTATCTCATAGTGTCAAAAAAATTGACATAAAAATTTGATTTACCTAATTTCTCCATGGAAAAATAAGCAATATATAAGAGAAGGGTATTGATGTCATTTCACACAATCTTAATTAAACTCTCACCATTGAAAAATTACAAGATCTAATCTGAACCATCTATTATATTTACTGTTTCATTGTGTAAGGTAAATCGATAAAAAAAAATTACAATGAAACCCTAAACCCTAACTTACTCTAAACCTCAAATTTCCTAAACCTTAACTTACCATAAATCTCAATCCTCTAATCCCTAACTTACCCTAAACCTAAACCCTAACTTATCCTAAACTCTAAACAATGATTTAATAGTAAAATAGATACACAAAAATAACTATATATGGAATTCTAATATTTGATCAATATATGTACATGTAATATATTAATATAGACATACACAAATATAAAATATATATCTATATAGTACTAGTCACTATATCATATATATATATATGAGTGTAGGTATAATGATATATGTACTACTATCTTATATATATAAAAAATTACGGACTTTGACGGGCCGGGCCTAACGGACTTTGACGGGCCGGGCCTAACGGGTCTTGATGGGCTTTTGGTGGGCCGGGCTGGGTTTTAGACCTCTAAACCAAGCCCGGCCCACCATCCACCTAAGCGGACTTTTCCGGGCTTTTTTCCGGGCTGGGCCGAGCTTTTAGCCCATGGGCTTGCGGGCCTCCGCCGGCCCACGGGCCAAATGATGACCCCTAGGTCAATTGGTCAAATCTTATTAACCGGCATTTAATATATGCCTATTTATTTTCAAAAAAAAAATATTGGTCTATTAACCTTTTTTGTTAATAGGCACAAGTGCTCCAGTGCACCAAAGATGTTCTCGAATTGTAAGAATAAAATTGTACATCTCCTTACAGATAAAGCTTATTGACACATTCCCAGCCTTTTCCGGTAAATGCTGATGATTAGCAAGGGTGGTGATACTAAAAGACGGTGTCCAAGTTATAAACAAAAGTCTCTATCACCTCAGATCAAGCACGTGCCATAAGTGGAGAAAAATGTGTTCCAATGTCTAAGAGCATATGCAGCGGTAGTTGGATTTGGGGACGTTCTCCTCGGGGACCCGCCAAAATAAGACGTCTGGCGTCGATTGTTTGTGCAGCGGTGAAGAAATGGCACGGTGACCGGACATTGATCGAGGGAACATCCTCGCTGGCGTCCTGCAATCGATCGAGCAAGACAACGTTTTTCCTAGTGGTCCCCACGCACGTGGGTGACGCTAGGGGGCTGTTATTTTTTTGCGTGTAATACACGCGCCAGTAATTCCTTAAAAAAATGACCAAACCAATCACAGCGTGACACGTGGCCAGGCTTTCGGCAACGAATCCATCAACAGATCTTTGAATCTAGGCCGCCCATTTTGAACTGAAAAACCGATCTGACGGCCCTCGTTCAAATGAAACGGCTACTTCGGCCAGAAATTTAATATTTGCAAATAAAACTTCAACAAATTGCAAAAAAATCCCAAAAAATTACAAATGACCATACACTTTTTCTATAAATACTACCTTCATTTCATCAATTTCTCACACTAATTTGTGCACAACAAATTTATTCTCTCCCTCCCTCAATCTCTCCTCTCAATCTTTTGATTTTTTTGCAAAAAATGGCTACCAATTGGCTTCTTTCGGAAGATGTACATCCGTGCATCTCTAATTGTCGTTTTAGTGTTGATTCCATCATCGAAAACAAATAAAAGGTCGACAAATTGTGGGAAAAGGTTTATGTCGATTACAAGGAGAATTGGGAGCTAGGTCATGGTGAATCGCGGCCAAATGCTAAGACCCAAAATGCATTATCCTCTCGTTTCGCAAAGTTGAAGCTAAATTTGAAACTTTGGGATAGTGCTCTTGCTTTCGCACGAAGGAATGCACCGTCCGGCTCAAACTTACAAGATGAGGTAAGTCATCTTGTAAGTTTGTCATCTCCCATTTTTTTAAATTTTGTTCTTATTAAATACAAGTTGTTTATACCATATTGTTTGAAATTAGTATGTTTATTTTTTAAAAAAAAAATTATTCTTATGAAATACACATTGTTTATACTATGTTATTTAATATTATTAGGTCCATTTTATTTTATTTAATTTTATTTTATGAAATACTAGTTATTTATGTCATTTTATTTGATATTATTATGTCATAGCAATTAATTATTTTTATTTTTGGTTAGGTGAGACGTGCTCAATCATTTTATGTTGCAAAAAAAAAGTTTGGAGATATTAATTGTTAGGAAGCGGTGAAGAATCATCCTTACTTTATCCATGTCGAAGCTAGTACACGTCCGCCTTACTCATCATCTACTCCCGCAAGCGCAATGTCTCCCACTGTTGACTTGGATGAGGATGAAGTGATTGCTACACCAATGAGTAACCAATGTCCCTCTTCTCTGGTTAGACCTATGGGAGTGAAAGTGTCTAAGGAAGCCAAAAAAAAAGGAAAAAAGGTTATGACTCCTACAAATGAGAGAGTCGAGGCTTTGAACAAAATTGCAGTTGGACTTCTTCCAGCAAGCAGTGCATCGAAGACATCTGATTGGTAGAGCACGTTAATATCATTTTGAGCTCCTGGTATCCCGAAGAAACTGTGTCATATCCACGTGTCATATGAAGCCACTGCCTCTAAAATGATAGTGGGACGACCATTTCTCCCTGAGTATGACCCGGACCAAGCGGTTGAGCTGTTCTTCCACTCCCAATGCATACAATCAATGCTTCCGATCATACCAGGAAATCCTCGTTGTTTGGCCCTTCTTAGAAGTCGAGTGATGTCTGTCTGATCTGGAGCGCGGAGATAACGGTTACAATCAAGCTCTACAACTTGGGTGCACCACTTCTTCATGCATTCTAGAGTTGTTGATTCCCCAATCCTTGTGATTTCAGCACACTAATCTGCAGCTGAGCCATATGCCAACATTCGTAAAGCACCGATCAATTTTTGTTGAGGAAGTAGTCTGAGCATTGCAGTGGCGTCAGCTCGTTGATGCCATGGTCGTAGTTGCAGAGATCCATCATTATACGGTTAAATATATTCCGGCTCATTCGGAACTTCCGGCGAAAGTCGTGGTCGTTGAACACCGAGCGTTCGATGAAGTAATCTTCCATCAAATTTTGTCCCTTAGACTCCCTCATCTTTGGTTGGTTTGCACAGCGGCGTGGTGGTTCATCATCAAATGTTGCATCCACCGAGACTGCGCCTGTTACGAATGCATTGGCAATTTCTACATTTCGCTGGCGTTGTTATCGCCTCCTACTGAAAAAATTGTTCAAACCCATATGATTCATCTTGATGAAACCGGAATGTGAAGAAGTGTTTAGAGAAATTTGTTTACGAGTAGAACTACAAGTGATTTGTAGTTGGTGTGATTATTCAAGGAGCCGTAGATGATGCTTTTATAGCAATTTTGAATTACCGGATGTTTTTAATATAACAAGACGTATCACATCTTGATTGGTAAGAAATCTTACAAAAAATCTTCATCAATAATTTAGACGATATTGAAACTATGTCATATCCACGTGTCGCAAACTAATTGGTCGAAAATCTTACCAAATATCTTCATCAATAATTTTGCCGACAACGACACGTGAACATAACACGTGTCACATTCTCATTGGTTCGTAATCTTACCGGAAATCTGCATCAAGAATTTCGCCACAAATACATGTGTCACTAAATTACTGGTCAAAAATTTCATCGAACATTCGCTACCAATTATTTGATTGAGAATAACATATGTCGGCTAGTTATTGGATAAAAATATTATTAGAATTTAAAAAATCACAATTTTAAATAATAATAATAAAAAATTCTATTTTGAACACTGCTACACCTACAATAAGAATAGAACTTCTTATTCGAATATTTTGAAGAAAAATTCCTCAAATAGGAACTCTTCACCCATTTTATGGGTTCCATTTCTTAGGTGGTATATATAGTAGCCTTGTATAGCGGAAGGTATTGTGTCCCCAGCAGTGCATGTGCACTGCCTATGTGGCATACAATTATTCGATCATGTGTAACTAAGAGATAATCGTACTTCCTATATTGCCCTCGCCCATTCTTGACGGCCCAGCACCGCTCAGCTGTCGTCTACGTCATCCGAAACCCGACGATGTCGAACTCGCTCATGGCGGCGATCAAGGGGTCTCAGGCAAACCAGTGGCGACAGTCGGAGAGCTTCAACTTGCATTCTGGACAGCCCGGTTTTCGAAAAGGCCGAGTTTCAAAGCTGCAACATCAAGCTCGTCGTCGTCCACCAGCCGCAGTTGTCGTAGTCATCGAACCGCCACCGCTTCCCTTGGACGATGGCTCTGCCCGCCGATTTTCCACTTTTCCACTGCAACTTAATCAACTCGACCCGAATTGACGGAAAAGCGTCTGCGCCATCGTCGGAAAGGCATAATGTCGACCAAAACCGGCTAGATGCCCTGAAAACTGCCGCGTGCCGCAAATACGGCCTCGCACGTGCGCCGAAGCTTGTCGAGATGATATCCGCACGTGACTGTTTGCTCGACCTGAGGTGGGTGGCGCCGCGGCGCTGCCTTTGGTTGCAGATTTGACGACCATTGCGTCGTGAATGCCAAAGGGCAAAACGGGAAAACGAATTTGTTTCATTTTCTGATATTAAACTCTTTTTTTCTTAAGCCAATGATTATGTGCCAGGTAAGCTCGTGCAAATGCACTGCTGTGCGCTGAATAATTTTCTCTTGATTATTGACGGAAATTTATCCAACATACAGCAGTGCACTTGCACTGCTATACGTGACACCCATTTATTGGTTGTTGAATAACTGAAAGTCAATTATAAAATATCGTTTTCCAATTTTTTTGCTCCCCTCTCCATAACCCAGAATGGGTTCTCTCTCGCACGTACATCTCCGACGAACATGATCAATTTTTTTTCCAAGGGATACGATAAGATTCGATTTGATAAACATACTCTGAAATCCAAGATCTCTGTACCTCAAAGTCGGTCGTTGCGGCCGCGGCAGGTTGCAACAGTGAGGTTGATTCTATTATGGTTTCGGCCAGTGTCAAACTCGACGACAAAGAGAGGCGCGGGGGAGGCGAATATGTATCTTGAGAAAAGGCTAAAGTATTGGCTAACGAGGGCATCGAAGGGAGCAATGGAGTTGAAGAGGACGAAGCAGAGGCCGAATGGACCGAACTTTGGGCACGAAGCGATTTGAGGAAGAACGAAGATGAAGGAGGTCGAAAATGAGGTGAGGACAGTCAAATTAAGGCTAGGTCTCATGGCGAGCTTGGTTGAGTGGAAGAAGCGGCCAAGGGAGTATTAAATGATGTCGATGCGAGACAGACGATGAAGCGGTCGACAGGTCGAGGCAAGCGTCGGAGATGAGAGTCAGGTCGGAGATGAGGAAGTCAAGGGTAAAAGAGAAAACACAATTGTTTCTCACTTTTGTTTGAACCAACAAATTTGCGTCATGTAGACAGTGCATTGCTGTGCATGCAATACCTTCTGATTATTCACTAGCAAATACTGTATCTTTTATAGAATATTAAGTTCAAAATTGAGCTAGCTGATCGCATTTGTATAGCAGTAGATTATTTATTTTATCACTTTCTCATAAAGCTCGGATTATTTTGTTAAGAGGGCGCTTGAACTCAAGAAGATAATATTATCTGGAAATTGAACTTGCTTTTGACTAACCTCGCTTACTCTTCTTTGGATTGCAGCATCAATACATTTGACAACCCTTTCCTTCTCTTCGTGGGTATCGAGGGTGCAACCATCCATGTGACGAATATAATATTCCTTCAATCAATTAAATCACCAATTTAATTGCTGTTATAGTGTAATGCATGTTTCTGAGGTTTCAATACATACAATATAAATGGAGAACTTAAAGTATGTACCTGTGATGCATATGGGCCATTAGACGAGATGGTGGCATGGAAAACAACATACTCCATATCAGTGAGTGTACATACAATGTCAAACATGAGCTTTGCCCGATCTTTGCAACGGACACTAACCACCGAGTATCCCTTTTCTTCCCAACGTTCAATAGTGATCTTTGGTTGGAAGCAAGCAGGAAAATCAACCTCATTTGATAGTCCACTACCACCTCCCTTGCCCTCATAGTCCCTATCTGCAAACAACATCTGGTGGAGCCGTCTATCGACGTGAGTAAACCCCATCGACAAACTGGTGTGACCTACATTGTTATCATCCTCACATACACGTAGGATGTTCTTGAGTTTCTCTTCGATAGTAGATAATCTGGTCGGATCGTCCACAGGTTGGCATGTAGTATCATTGACATAAACAACACATGCTATTCTACTGTTGTGTGTCCATACTTCAGCAGCAACTACATTAATGTGAAGGCTGGCAAGGACAGCAGATATCTCTGATAAGAGACCTGGCCGGTCCTTTCCAATTAGCTCAATAGCAGTCTGATCACCAACAGAATGCACTCCAACCGTTTTTCCTGGTCGTGTCTTCACTACCTCTGTCATATGGCCCTTTGGTCCTAAAGCCTATTTATGCCACAAATCATAGACAACATTGCTCTTAATCACACGAAAGAAACCCTTTATGCAGGCTGCTTTGGACAATCTTGAGGCTTGGCCAAATTTTCAAGCCTGCATTTCTATAAATAAAATTATTACATCCAGTTTGGAACTATGATATTTCTGTAGGTGATGGTTAAATTTTGTATGTATGTAAACAACGGCACTAATGTTGGTCAACGCACTCTGGTTCTATAAATTGCATTGCTCAAGCATCAAAAGCAGTTGCCACAGTAGAGCAGCAGGAGCTTACCTTCTCTATGTGGTCAATGATATTTCTGTCTGTAATCTGTTTTCCTTGTTGATCTGTGACGTGAAATACTGTCCAAAGAAAACTAGAAATGTTATTTGTTACCATTTTCAACTTAGTTTACTAAATAGACTATTTGTTTATGTACATATTATCATCTACAACCAGAAAACTGAATTCCTATATGTTAGTATGTTTCAAGGTCTTGATAAAATAAGTTGAAATAAAGATAGATAAAATATTCTTACTGTCCATGAACCATCCGCCATCAGAAGAGATATGAGCTTTGGTAATTATGAGGTCGAGGTCTGTTAATACTTGCACAACTTCAAGCAGAATTCCCGGTTTGTTGACACTATCAACCTGCACAAGAATTTCATACTATTATACTAAATTTTGACACAACCTCAGCAGTATATGTGCAATGATTGTGAGAAGATAAATTGATGTAATCAAGTCCTAACTATATATATCTGTGTATGTGTGCCTGCAATTTGTTAGACTCTATCAGCAACTGTAATTGAACGTAGAGCTTTAAACAAAGAAACATTTAGTTATAAAGTGGAAAATGGGAAGCCAGTGGAATTGTGTAATAATGCTTCAGAGACAAATTTTGGTATGATCAGTAACTGCAAGGAGGTGATGCCAATACAGAGCATAAATTAAAAGATTATTAGAAGAATCACCTTGATGAGGGTACAGTCACTGCAACTGGAGTTGTCCACGGAGACCCTGCAAAACAGATTTTGTATGATAGTGAAACTATCAGAATCTAGCTCAAGATGGTGTAACAGGAATATTAGAAAGCTAGTAGCTGCCGAAATATTGCCACTGCTCATTATCACACTTAAATGAAAGTAAAATAATCCTTAAGCTTATGAAATTGGACATAAGTAGGTATTAGAGCTTTCGCTTAGCTGACTCTTTGAGGCATTTTGTCGAACACCTTGCCTTCTAAAGAAGAAATGGATCTTGCACATTAATGTCATCGTCT
The DNA here is from genome assembly GCA_946800695.1 of Geum urbanum. NCBI lineage: Eukaryota > Viridiplantae > Streptophyta > Magnoliopsida > Rosales > Rosaceae > Geum > Geum urbanum. The sequence goes on along the minus strand of OX327002.1, from coordinate 37,476,834 downwards.
ATCGACAAAACTCACATATCAATCAGTCAACTAGTACTAGACATAACAGAAAGATTTATATTCATAACATATTCCAACGGATCAACAGAGCCATTGCTACTGAAGTGATGGCATTAACAGAAGCAGTAGCTTACTGAAACCGTGAAATACATGCATGAAAGTGATGCAACTCTGGTGTTGATCATATAGTTCGTAAAGATAGAAAAAAAATTAACCTTGGGGGATTGATTCTTGTGCTCAGGTTTTCATACTCAGGATCAAAGTATGGCCAACAAACCCTTGCCATCAATTGTGTCCAACTGAAATTAAATTATTGCCAACAATCAACTGTAAGTGTCTTCTTGTGAAGAAAATAAGAGTCATATAGAGGTGCAAGCAGTCAATGCTTCCTGCATGCACGTAAGCAAATTTTGAAGTGTTAAAAAAAACACACACACACACACAAAAACACAGAATGCAATGAGCAGACCAGATCTCTCTTTAATTAACTTCATGGGCAAGGCCTTTGACCTCGAGCTGTAAAGAAGAAGTTTGACTGTGCACTTTGGATTTTTAAAGTGATGAACGAGACCATAATTACTTGGTTAAATACTTTAAATACATCAAAAAACGTTTTGATTTGCATAATTATAATGAAAAACCATTTTCATTTCAATTGTATTTATATATACGAGTTTTAATTCGAGGCAATTCCTCAACCGAGAAAAATACTATAGCCAGAGCAAATATGACTCTATCTATCAAAAATATGTTGTTTCTAACAATGCTTCTTGTGCTAAAAACCACATGTGAAGTTGGTGAAGCACAAAACTCATCTTCAAATATCTAATTACATGGAGAATGACATTACTATTTATTGTAAATCTAAGGACAACGATATTGGTGCTCGAATGTGCCTCCTCAAGGCTCCTACCAGTTTGTCTTCTAGCCAAACTTTTGGAACTCCACTCAATATTTTTGCAAATTTATTTAGAAAAGTGAATCTCAGTGGTTTGATATCTATTTCCAACCACGAGACCAAGATAAGTGTGTAAAGAATTGTGACTGGTTCGTGTTGATGATAGGCAGAGTTGTGTGCAGGTTAGTTGAAGGGGACCCACACAAAGTGGATGCGTGCTAATTCCTATGGGTGGGACATTGGAACCAAAAATCGAAAATAAATCCGATCCAAACCGAGCCACGACCGAAAAAAACCGTACCCGATAAAAACCAAGCCGAAAAAAACCAAAACCGAAAAAAACCGAAATATTTGGTTTGGTTATGATTTTTAATTTATAAAAACCGAACCGAACAGAAAAATCGAAGTATGAATAAAAAGATATCGTTTTGGAAATTTTGTAATATATTATATAAATATATGCAAAACAAAAACCTTAAACTCTTAAAATCCTAATTTCTTTATGCACAATTCTTCTCAATTTCTCTCATAGAATCTAATTAAAAAGTTCGACAACTCAAAAAAGAAAATTTTATAGAAACTTTTTTAGTTATTTATTCAAAAGTTAATTTTTATGGATTATGTAAAAAACCGAAAAAAAATCGAACCGAATAATCACGGTTTTTCTTTTAAAAATTGAAAAACTGAACCGAAAAAAATATTTCGGTTTGGTTATGATTTTTAGCAAAAACCGAACCAAACCGCCCGAATCCACCCCTACTGCTTCCCGTGGAATGTGGATCTCGGAATTGTCCGGCCATGAGTCAAATCTAGCGCTATTATGCCATTATTTATGATGTTTATGTTTTTAAATAAGAAATGTGTATTGCAATATTTGTCTTGAATTTGAGTTTAATCTACTCAAATTGATTTGTAGTACTTTTTTTCTTTCTCATCGATCAGCAATATAAATATATATTTTTTACAATTATTAGATTTAGACTTTAACCTAATTGAATAATCTGAAGTGAGAAATCAAATTTGGTCTCATATCAGAAAAAATAATCATTCTAACTCATATTTACACAAAATGGCATCGGAGTTACAAAAAATGTTTATTCCTACATCCAACAATTTTTTTTCTTTTCAAATATCAATTCCACGCAATTGTATTGCAAAGATGTATGTGGCAATCATAAATTTCGTTCTTTATATATATATATATAATTATAAAATAAATTTTTGGCTTAGGTTATATAGGTTTTGATTTTCTTGTCTGTCATTGCCCTTAAATGGGCAGTCAATATTGTATTCGTATCTACTTTTTCACAATGGAATTGATGTTCCTCGTCCAACTTTCAAAAATAATTATAAATTATTTACACAAAATTGACAAAATATCTCATCTGATACTAGTTTTTGTATGGAATTTATTTTTTTGATATCAAACATTTTTTTATAAGAATTATTTTTTTGTGTCAGAATGAAATTGGGAATATCATAAGGGAAGTCGCAGTGAAATTGTTGCTCCGCTTACGAAGTCGCAAATCCTATCTCCACTTTTTAAGTACAGTAAAACTTCGATAAATTAATAACGTTGGGACTGACAAAATTTATTAATTAAGCGAGATTATTAATTAATCGAGTATTAAATTAATACTCAAGTCTCCAAATTGGGACCAACAAAAAATATTATTTTAACAAGATTATTAATTAATCGAGTATTAAATTATCGAGATGTTACTGTATTTGTATACATCTGGAAAGGCGTAAAGAATTTGTTATGATTTGTTACGGCATTTGGTTTAAGATTGTTCCAATCCGGAAGAGACAGACTAGTGAGCATGTACAACTCATTGTTAGTGCATCGGTGGCATGACAAGCTGCTAGTAATCAAAGCATGGTTACTGCACTGCTACTTCAAGTTTGTTTTTTTTCGAGTTTCACTGCTACTACAAGTTATTTTGTGTTTGTGAATGGTTGTTTTTTTTCCCTTTTTTTCATTGGTCAAAAAGTATTGATTATTTTTTTGTTTTAAATTCAATCTTCTTGGAAATTGATTTTATGAGGAATTGAATCATGCACTCTAAGTCTATGGGAATAATATTATAGTGGCCAAACACTGCACTACCAATATTGGTTTTACTCAAAAAGTATTGATTAGATTTGATTTACTCTTCAGTTTTTTTTTTTGAAATACAAAATAGAAAAGTGAGTGTTAATATACAACTATGTTCAAAATATTTGAAAACCTAATAGAGAAGCATACTCAAAAAGTGCGGTAGCAGGAGTGATTTTCTTTTTGTGCTATTATTATTACTATCATTTTTTTTGCTATCGGTACTATGAATTTTTTTTTCAAGTACAATAAAATTTTGATAATTTAATACTCGATTAATTAATAATCTCGTTAAAATAATAGTTTTTGTCGATCCCAATTTAGAGACTTGAGTATTAATTTAATACTCGATTAATTAATAACCTCGCTAAATTAATAAATTTTGTCAGTTCTGAGGTTATTAATTTATCAAAAATTTACTGTATTAATGTAATTTTTTAAGTTAATGTTATTATTGTGTTTTTCAAAGCTGCTACTTATAGTGGTTTTTAAGTTGATTTTTTTTCCGTTTGTTTCAATAATGCAGCCTTGGCTAATCTGAGTTGGAAAATCTTGACAGAAAAAAGGAAAACTGGTGGGTACAACTTGTTACTAGAAAATACTTAAGGAAAAATTATTTCTTTGCAGCTAAAAAGAAGAATAGAAGTTCAGCTGCCTGGAAAAGCATTATGGACAGCAGAGATACTCTTTTAAATGGGATGAGATGGATTGTTTGGACTGGTGTAAAATTTTGGACTTATAATTGGACTTTTCCTTACCCTTTGATAAATTTGATTGATACTAACCGTGGCATAGTCTTCGATGTTAATGACATTGTTCAAGATTTTATCAGTGACTGTTCTTGGAACAAGAATAAACTTATAAGTTATTTTGATAATGAATTTATTGAGCATATCATGGGAATTCTCATTCCTCTAACTGATCAGGATGATTGTTTTGTTTAGGGTCTTTCCCCAAATGGAAAGTTCAACATAAAATCTGCAACATGGTTGCAGGTGGAAGATATTCCCAAGGCCAGGAATCATGTTCTTCTTGATAAGCTTTGGAAGCTTGTGATCCCCTCAAAAGTTAAAATCTTTGGATGAATTATATTACAGGGAAGATTAAATACTAGAGAAAGACTTACAAAAATGAAAATTTTGAATACAAATGTATGTCCATTTTGCAGTATTGATGAAGAATCACTGTCTCACATTTTTGTGATTGTAGCGTTGCCAGAGATGTGTGGAATCAAGCAAGAATTTTTATCCCAATCTTGGGAAGAGATTTTTTGGAGAAACTAAAAGACATGGGCCAACAAGAGAATACTAATACTTTGTTTGAAAAAATTCTGACTATTTGTTGGCAGATTTGGAAAATAAGAAATTGCGTCGTCTTTAGAAATGAGTGCGTTGTTCCTTCTTCCATTGTGGCACCGGTTCAGACTTCCCTCAATCAATATCAAGAGCATAATCAGAACCCAGACAAGAAGAAAATGTACATTCATAACATCAAATAGCTACCTCATCCTTCTGACCATTTCAAAATCAACTTCGATGATTCAGTAGCTGGAGGTGGTCTTGGGGATGTTGCCAGAGGATTTATTATCAGAGATTGTAGTGGTTGTCCTATCATTTCTGGTGCTAGGGCCTTTGGAAAAACTTCAATCCCTCTTGCTGAAGCCCTGACCCTAAGAGATGGCCTCAACCAAGCTCGAAGAAAAGGTCTTGACAAGATAATTGTGGAAGGGGACTCACAGCTTGTCATAAGCAGCATTGTAGGGAACTTCTCTCCTCCTTGGAGACTTGCCACAGTGATCCATGACATCAAGAAACTTTTCAGATCTTTCCAAAGCATTGAATTCTTTCATGTTCTCAAAGAAATAAATTTCGTTGCAGATAGTTTGGCTTCAAATGGGCATAAGGTTCTTAACCTCCATATATGAGAATGTTGTGTTCCAAGTAAAAGTAGGATTGCTATATGTTTTGATCAGTTTGGTAATGTGTGCTCTGGAGAAGCTTCTTTGTACTTTTTCTTTTCTTATAAAAAAAAATGCTGCTACTTAAGAGCAACTCCAGTAGATCTTTCAAAAGTCAATTTTATCAATTATATGAGGCCTTTTCTTTAAATTCGGTTCCAACAATTTCCCTATCATATTAGCTATTTTAAGGATTGCCTATATCTCTTGTTTTCATCCTCTATTTCTATATCGAAAGCTAGAATTATAGGTGAATGAAAAGTCTACATTGTAATTAATTATTTCCTTATAGGTTGTCAATGTAATCAATTTTTAAGTTAATAAATATTTCTTATTTTTCTCAACCAATCAAAATGAAGTATTTATTCATATTTAGCTAAATTATGAGTAATATTGGTGGAGCAAATTTTCATAAATACTTAGCTAAAATAGGTTTGAGCTATATTTTTGAACAAAATAAGAAAATTTTATGTGACATTGTTAGAGATGCTCTAAAAACGTATTTGAAAATGTGCAGTGGCAGTGATTTAGAAAAGTGAGTGTTAATATTCAACTATTTTCGAAATATTTGAATACATAATAGAGAAGGATATTTGAAAATGTGTAGTAGCAGTGATTTTCTTTTTGTGCTATTATGACCATCTTTTTTTGGCTACAAGTACTGTGTTTTTCTTTTTTCGAGTAGTAATGTGATTTTTGAAGTTGATACTATTATTATGTTTTCCAAAGTTGCTACCGAAGAACTTACTAAAAAATGTGTAGTAGCATCACTTTTGAATATGTGCTACTGCACGGGTCGATGCAATTTTTTTAAAGCTACTACTGTTGCAGTGTTTTGTGAGTGGTATTGAGTGTTTCGAAATTGCAATTACATTCTTTGAAACTGTTGCTGGTACTATATTTTTTGACCTTTTGATTCGAAGTTGCTACTGAAAGTTTTTCAATATTGCTACTAAACTTTTATCTGTGTTATTATATTTGTATCGAAATTGCTACTTCTACTACAGTTTTTATTATTAATGCGTATGCTACCTTTTAAATTTGCCTTTGTTCCAAAACTGCTACTGAAGTTTTTTGGAAGCTGCTACTGATTTTATCAAATGTGTTATCATATTTGTATCGAAATTGTTATTAAATTTGTATTAACATTACTATTGAGTTTGTTTTGAAACCTACTGATTTTTATCAAATGTGTTATCATGTATCGAAATTGTTATTGATTTTGTATTAACATTGCTATTGAGTTTGTATCGAAACAGACTACTGAAATTGTATTTGAACTGTTACTGAAGTTGTATTGAAACTTTTATTGAAGTTGTATCAAAATAACTATAAATTTGTATCAGAATTGCTTACTGAAGTTATATAGATCGAGGTTGCCGTTGAATTTTGAGCGTGTATATACTAAAGAAGTTTTTTTGAATGAAAAAAATTAACAAAAAACAATTGAACAGAAAAAAAAAACTTGATTGAAAAAAATTGAATTTATATTATTATTGCTACTAAAGTTGTATTCAGACTATTACCGAATTTGTATCACGAATGATACTAAACTTTGTACAAGTTGATATTAAATGAAAAAAGATTGAAAATGTCATTTTTCAATATATATTAAAACTGAAAATGGATTTTTTTTTACCAAAATATATATATTAAACATAAAAGAACAAAAGGGCAAAAAAACTAAATTTGCTCTTGTATTCCTATTGCTCACAATCTTCTTCACTTAACTAAGAAAAAAAAGAGATTCCAATATAAGAGGGTTAGTTCAAGCCCTAGTCGCTCAGCCCCGCTTCGCAACAATGTGACCAGCCCTCATCCTCACTTGGGCAGATTGATTAGATTTGTCCTTTGTGTGTGGTTGTGTTGTCGGGCGGGGAGTTTTGATGCCCGGGTAGTTTAGGGTTTTTGTGGTTTGGCTTCTTGGTTTTTCATGTTTCTCTAGGTGTAATTCGGCTAGTGTGGCGGTGCTTGAGTGTTGGGCGTGGACTAGGTACAAAGTGCTTCTCGGCTTTCAGTTCTTGTTGGGTTGAGAGATGGATCCATCTGATGCTGGAGAAGGGTTTGGTGTGGTAGGTGTGGATGCTCAGGGGCAACTTCGACGTCGAATCTATCCAAGAGGGTTAGGCGGGTTTAGTCGGATTTTCGAGTCGCAGTGGTGGCTTAGCATCATGCAGTAGAGAAATTTTGAGGGGTGTCATGGCATGGAGCTTGGATGCAGCGTTGTTGTGCGAGTTCACCAGAGAGAGTTGATTTGCTACTTACTAGGGCTAGGCCATGAGTCCTTGGGCTGCTGTGTTTTAGGCTTCTAGAATTTTTAGTTTTTGTTAGTTAGTTTTTACTTTATTTTTCATGATTTGGGTTTGGAGATTCTAGTCTTGGCCTAGGTCTAGTGGTCTAGTTTCCTTTGTTGTTTTCTAGCGGACTTGATCCGGGTTTGTGATCTTCTAGCCGGGTTATGATTCCAATTATTCTATGGGTTCTATTATACTAGTAATACATCACTGCTTAGTCTAGATTTACCTCTCATTGAGTTAGGGAGGGTTAGGCTATGTATTTTTCGGTGTATTTGGCTACTAATCTAATGCAATTTCGCATGTTTTCCATAAGAAAAAAAAACTAAATTTGCTCGTCATATGACAGCTTATAAAACTTGTGTTCTTATGTATATTTTGTCTTTCATTGTCGAAAATTCTAAACAAAAGTTCTTTATCCTTAAATATATATGACATGTCCCCCTTATCATTTAATGTAGTTTGCTAAAAAGAAGAAGAAACACCTGATACTATTGGCAGATTAGTTAAAACCAAGTATGAGGTGTGTAATACAAGAAGACCATATCTCCCTTTAATTAACTTCATGGACAAGGCCTTTGACCTCAAGCTATAAAGAAGAAGTTTGACCGTACACTTTGGATTTTTAAAGTTATGAACCAGACCATAATTACTTGGTCAAATACATTAAAAATGTTTTGATTTGCATAATTATAATGAAGAATCGTTTTCATTCCAATTGTATTTATATATACAAGTTTTACCTCGAGACAATTCCTCAACTAAGAAATATATTATAGCCAGAGCAAACATGGCTCTATCTATCAGAAATATGTTGTTTCTAACAATGCTTCTAGTGCTAAAAACCATATGTAAAGCACAGATAGTGAAGCACAAAACTCATCTTCAAATATCTAATTACATGGAGAATGATATTACTATTCATTGTAAATCCAAGGACGATGATATTGGCGCTCGAACTGTGCCTCCTCATCAAGGCTCCTACCAGTTCGTCTTCCGGCCAAACTTTTGGAACTCTACTCTCTATTTTTGTCAATTTATTTGGAAAGGTGGATCTCACTGGTTTGATATCTATGTCCAAACACGAGACCAACATAATTGCATAAGGAATTGTGACTGGTTTGTGACGAAGACGGGCAGTGGTGTGTGCAGGTTAGTTGAAGGGGACCCTCATGCAGTGGACGTGTGCTTCCCGTGGAATGAGGATCTCGAAATTAGTCCGGCCATCAATTAAATCTAGTGTTCTTATGCCATTATGTATGATGTTTATGTATTTTAAATAGGAGATGTGAATTGCAATATTTATCTTCAATATGCATGGATCAAATATGCATGAATCATATTTGCTCAAATTGAATTGTAGTACTTTTTTCCTTTCTATAGTAATGTTTTTACAGGGATTTTTTTATTTTAAAAAAAATTCAATTCACCTCGGAAATTATTTTTATGGGGAATTAAATCTCTAATCTCTCAAGGCTCCTACTAGTTTTATGATTGATCGATGTGAATGGTAAAAAAATCAGTTTTAAAATAAAATAGACTAATATGATGTCTAAGCCAAAGTTAAGAAGAGTAAATGGAAGTTTCCAAAATAAAATAAGAAAAAAGCCACTCACAGGGTCTGAACTTTTGCTTTAGTATTAAAATGATGCCCGAACTTCAAAAACTATTAAAGTGGTGCCTAAATTCTCGAAATTAAATCAACGTGATGCCTAAACCCATTTTCTGTCATAGCTCCGTCTATAACGATGATGTGTCAAATTTGTTTTTCAAAAAAAAGAAAAAATGACTGCAATACCCTTTCCGATTTTTATTTTTTCATATTTTTTTTATTTTTCTTTTTCCTTTCTTTAGTTTTTTAGATTTCTATTTTAATTTTTTCCCGATTTTTATTTTTTCATATTTTTTTTATTTTTCTTTTTCCTTTCTTTAGTTTTTTAGATTTCTATTTTAATTTTTTCCTTTATTTTATTCTCTCTCTCTCTCTCTCTCTCTCTCTCTCTCTCTCTCTCTCTCTCTCTCTCTCTCTCTCTCTCTCTCTCTCTCTCTCTCTCTCTCTCTCTCTCTCTCTCTCTCTTAACTGTGTTTTTATCGCAGTCGAGAAAAAAATTCGCTCGATGTCGCCGCTTCCCCTCCATCCATCTCTCCTCGTCATCGTAGTCTCATTCCCGTCGCTCCACCTCTTCCACACCATCGCCTCAAAAACCTTAATTGCATCGTCAACAAGCCATTCCGTGCAAGCCCAGGATTTAGAGCATTGCAAACACCAACATCATCTTCATCCATTTCACCCACAACTCTCGACATCTCTGATGTGCAACCACACTTTCCATACATGCCAACAAGTGTACTAGCAATACACTTATCAAATCTCAGTCCCTGCTTGACTACGTACCCATGAATCTGAATCCCCACATCCAAATCCTCCAAGTCCCCTACAACATGAAACACACTAAAGATACTAAACCCATGGGGCTTAAATACTTCGGAATGCGTTCTCCGAAACACAGCCACTATACTACCATAGAACATGCTCTGATTGAACCTGGAAATCATCCCATTCCACAAGACCACATTAGGCTCAAAACCCAACCCCCTCATCTCATCTAAGAGCCACATCGCCTTCTTTATGCACCCACAGCGAGAATACCCTGAAATCAATATATTGTAGAAAACCACATCCTTGTGAGGCACTCTATCACACACCTTGTGTGCATCCTCAATCTTGTCACATTTAATATACATGTGAACTAAAGAGGATTGCACGAAGGAATCGAGAGCGAAACCCGACGAAATTAACACCACATGGACGTGTTTGCCGGATTGCGCAGACTGTAATCTGGCACAGGCCTTGATGACACTGGGGAAGAGAAAGGCATCAGCGGAAAGGCCCGGAGACAACATTTGGGAAAACAAAGCGAGCGCATTGCCGAAGCTTTCGAGCTTGGCGAAGGCGTGGATGAGAGTAGAGAAGGAGAAGACGTTGGGGTTCGGGATGGAAGCGAGGACGAGTTTGGCGTCGTTAAAGCGGAGGGCGTTGGCGTAGAGAGGGAAGAGATTGGTGGTGCGATTGGTGCAGTTGGTGAGACCTGTCTTGAAGATGTAGGCGTGGGCTTGTTAGGCTTGTGATAAAGAGGAGGGATTCAAGAACTGGAAAATTAGGGTGCCAAATTGGGTTTTTGAGGCGACAATGTGGAAGAGGTGGATTGATGGGAAGGAGACGATGATGATGAGGAAAGATGGATGGAGGGGAAGCGGCGACGGCGAGCGAATTTTTTTCTCGACGGCGATAAAAACACAGTCGATCGATCGATCCTAAGGAAAAAAATGGAAATTGAAAACTAAATATAAAAAAGGAAAAAGAAAAAAAATGAAAAAATAAAAATCGTAAGGGTATTATAGTCATTTCTTCTCTTTTTAAAAAAAAAAAAAATTCACGTCATCATTATTGACAGAGCTGTGACAGAAAATGGTTTTAGACATCACATTAATATAATTTCGAGAGTTTGGGCACCATTTTGATAGTTTTTGAAGTTCGCACATCATTTTGATACAATGGCAAAAGTTCATACGCTGTGGATGAATTTTTTCCAATAAAATATGATGCAGTACGTAATACTGTACCATTTCGAAAAAGTAAAGAGTTAAATACAAAAAAGAGGGTGTCAATTTCACCACCCTACAAGGATAATCATTTAAGGGTATTGTAAGGAGTGGCAATCATTTAAAGGTCAGGTTCAATAACCTCAAACTTTTCACACAATTTTTTACACTAAATCTAGACCATCAAAGATTAAGACATCTGATAGCTAAGATTACCGGATGTCTAGATTAGATATAACTATTAATTTTGAATTTATTATTCAATTCTCGTTTCCAAAGAGTAAAAGATTAATTCTCTAATTCCTACGATCCCACTCTCCCTCTTCATTTCTGGATCTATGCTTCTCATTGTTATTATCATCGCCATTCTTCTGGGTTCCCAGTTTCCGACACCAGATGACTGTTAACCTTTTCAATTTTCAATTAATCACTCCCAATCTCAAGTTCTCAACCACTAAATATTATTCTAGTTTGCCCAACAATCACATATAGTAAAATTGAATTCCTTAATTGCTATCAAGCATCTCCACAAAATCAAGATTCTGGGATTCGGGATCTGTGCATTTTTCTTCCTCCTCCGATGATGGAAGTCATGGAACCTGAATTTTGTTATACATATATGTATGGTTCTGGTTTTCAATTTATCTCTTCATGATATTCATTCCAATTGTATTCAAAAAGAATACGGGAACTTAGTTCATTTGAACAATGAGTGAGTGACAATATTACATACATAGGTTCTTTCAAATAGGATACTGGGCACCGGCCAGGAATGGCAACTCACGCAAAAAGAAGAAGAGAGAAAATATGAAAATTTCCATTTATTATGTGAAAATAATAAATGAAAAATAAAAATTATACCAATGAACCATTTAATTTGGACAATTGAGCTACTTATAATCTAATGGCTCACAGACCGTGTGAAAATTTGGGTAAAATTTTCATTATCATTGAACCTAACCCATCTTTTTAATGTCATTTATTCAACATCACTTCTTGGACTCTAGTGGCATGGATGGGCTAGACATTTTTACTATGACCTTTGCTTGTGTTTTTTTGCATTTCATATATTTTTGCGTTTACATTTGAAGCGTTTTTACTAATTACTATTGAAACATATTTTCCGTCTTAGTAATGCTCTTATTACGTTAGTAGAGACATAGTGAACTGGGAGACGTAATCCCTATTTAAAAAAAAGGTGTTATCCTAGATCTAGGAGTCACCCAAAACTCATTTTCCTTAGTTCACAATGTCATGTGCCCCAAGGACCAAGTAAGATGTATGTTGTACGGAAGCTTGGAAATGGTTATAATTCGCGCTTTCGGAAAAGTATGATTAGGAAGGGTGATGGAATTGCGAGCTTCCAATTTGGATGCGTGATACTTGTAATATAGAAGGAGGGTTGAGGGCAGTAAAGTAATTTTCGATCCCAATAAACTCTAAACCCATTTCTCCTTTTTCGCGACTGTGTCATTGTCTTTCTACCGCTCGATATTGCGAACGCAATCGAGAGAGTTGATCATCGCGCTTCAACCTCCCTTACACTTGCGGACAAGAATTCTTAGTTCTATACTGGGTTTTTGTGGCTTTGGATCGGAAATTCGATTGCACTTGTGATTGACTATATATTACATGCTCAAAGGCTTCTCCAGTTCAATGTTCTCCACTTTTCTGGGCTTTGAGTTCTTCTTGAAGCAAACCAATCATATGTAATTCGATCCCCAATCGTACTTACTGGGTTCTTGTTTATACTCAAATTCATACTAAATCTAATATTTAATGGCTCGATCCTTGTTGGCTATGTATGAGTGGATGTGATGTGGCGATATTTGTGAGGTTGAGATCGAAGAAGAGAAGATGCTTCCCTATTAATTTCTTTTCATATAATATATATATATTAAATAATAATATTATATTCCGACGCTTTCAAAATGTACACTCTTATGCAGATTTTTCGAAAAAAATGCTTTCGAGTTTCAAATGCTTCGTTTTCGCGTATCCGTATCCGTACTCGATTCCATGCAACCTAGGTAAGATGTTTTAGAGACTCTGTTGTCGGAACACACTATGGTGTGTCTCTTGTATCATATATTTTTATTACTACAATATAATTTTACCGTTTCAATAATAATTTTACCTGATCATAATTACTTGGTCAAATATATTTTCAAAAATGTTTCAGTTAATTATAATAAATTAAGAAGCTGACCATATCAATTGAATTTATGTATGAATGTAAAAGCCACACCTACGTCCACTTATATATACGAATTTTATGTAGATTCAATAATACTAATTATACTATAGTCAGAGCAAGTATGATTCTACCAATCAGAAATATGTTGTTTCTAATAGTGCTTCTGTTGTTAAAGACCACATATGAAGCACAGTTGAGGAAGACTCAGCTTGTAAATCCAAGGACAACAATATTGGGGTTTAAACTATGTTTCCTCAAGGCTCATACATGTCTGTCTTCCGTAAGGGTGGATCCATGTACAAACGAGGTTGGACGCTGAAAGTTTTGACTTCGCTGGTGAGTATGGAGATTTGATACGTACAACTCAGCTATGTAAAAATGACAGAAAAGGGCAAAATGCAGTGAAGAAAACTGGTGTAGTGGGGAAGGCGATATGCTGAGTTTCTTTCAATCAGTTTATACAACTCAATACCACGTCATGTTCTTGCTTCATTAATAGTGACGTGCCCCTTATAGCATGTGCTTGTGCTTTAGATCGAAAATAAGTCTGCTATAGAAACAAGTGCCCATATTTGATTGGCTGAAACTACTTCAAAAGAAAACGTTATTCGATCGTTATACAAGAACCCATTTGATTTGAACATCTGGAGTCAAGTAGTAGAAAATTTCTTTATTGGCGATTAACCTATTTATTATATAACAACCTTGAGACCAGAGGCGGATCCAGTCCAATGGCAGGATGGGCTGTATCCCACCCAAAATTTTGGGGCAATAGAAAGAAAATATTTGGTATACAGCCCAGCCCATGAGCTATTGCCCCTTATCTCTCTTGCTCTCTCATTCTCTCGCCTGTAGCCAGACCCAGTAGCCGTATCATCGGTCAATACTCCGCCTTGTTTCTCCCGATCTCTTGAGTTCCACCTTGTTTCAACTTGAGCTCTTTTGTAGCTTCTTTGTTTTTCTCTACGAAATTTCGATGAGTAGCTAGTTTCCGTACCTCATCTTCTTCCTACATTGCGCTTCTTTGTTTTTTCTTTCGTGCATTTTCATTGTGATTAGAAACTGGGTCCTTTGAGTTTGGGGGGTTTTGTGTGAAGGCCGAGGAGGGTTTTGAAGTTTAGGGTTCTTGGTGTTTGAAACGAGAGGTTTATGACTGCAAGTCGATTGTCGGAACGGCGAAATCAATAGGGATTGAGGTGGTCAAGGACTTGGATTGAAAATTTTGGGGCTAAAATTTGCAATTGAAAACTGAAAACCCTAAAGGTTGGTTATGGCAGCTTTGATTCTTTGTTTGCTGTGGGGGAGTTTTAGTTTGTAGTGTTTTTAAATTTCAATGAGGAAATGAAGATGGTTTATTTTCGACTTCAGTAGTTAGGTACATTATGCTCTGATTGAACTTTGAACTTGTTAGGTTGAGGCATTACTTTGAACGTTTGTAATGACTAGGAAAGATGGCATGAGGCTCGTAGTGATTTGAAAACAATTGACGAGAAGAAATAGGTTGGTGATTTATGATTCTTAAAGAAATGAAGCACTTTGAGATGCCTCAGTTTTATAGGTTTTGTGGGTGAGGCTGTGTTTCTGAAGTTGCCGACTCTCCTTTTCCCTACTACGTGTAGGACATATTGCGTACTTAATTTCAACAGAATGTTTTAGGGAGATTAGTGTCTCTATTTGTGCTTATGCTGATTTCTGAAGAATGTGTTTGCTTCATTCTTGGTTTGAGTTTCTGTGTTTCTTAGTTTATTATATGAGTTAAGTAACTTTGTTTTCGAAGTTTGATTTTATGCTCCCTCCGATGTATGTTTTTCTTATATATAATAATAAAGGCGTGAGGATGAGCCTCCCAATGGGTTACAAACCTCAAAAAAAAAAATGGTGCGTTGCACAATAAATTACAGCCCACCCAAGATTGAAATCCTGGATCCGCCTCTGCTTGAGACATCTAGGATTTTATTGTTTATGAGGGTATTTTGGTATTTTCACATTTTAAAAAACTTTTTAAACTGTTTTCACTATTTATTATTTATTATTTACTTTTTGGTTTTTTGGTTTTTTATTTATATTTTTAATTGTTTTGCTGTTTATTTAATACTTTTTACTTTTTAATATTCATATATCTTTTTAACATTTTATACTATTTACTTTTACAATTTATTTTTTAACATTCACACGTCTTTTTATAGTTTTAACAGTTTTTTACGTAGCGTTTTAACTGTTTTCTTTATTTACTGTTTACTTTTTGGTCTTTTATTTTTTGACTTACATTTTTAATTGATTATTTTTTAATTTTAACATTCATACATCTTTTAAACAATTTTTGTTGTCTATCTTTTACTTTATTTAACATTCACACATTTTTGTAATAATTTTTACTTTTACTTTTTACTTTTTACTTACACTTTGCCTTTTCATTTTTTTACAGTTTCATTTTTTAGTTAAATTTTGCTGTAAAAAAATTTCTACCTAAATCCTATTCTGACTTGAGCATTATTCATTACTCTTCTCTCATCTCATATTACATATTAGTAATACCCCGTCTCTGGCGCGGGTTTTCATTTCCTAGTTGTTACATACCTTTAAAGAGTGATTCAAAATTTTTTTTTATTAACTCCAAGAATTAGGTTATTATTCATTGTTATTTTTTGATAAACGAGTATGCTTTACATCCGATAGAGTTTTAGTGTTATTAGTTTAAACTCTACTGAGATCTTTGAGCATTTGAAAACTTAAACTCTACGTATTATGTTTCGTCATGATTATGTGATGTAACAACCTAAATCAATAATCAGAGTAGTATTTATTCGTACTTTCATTCCTTTTATATTGTAAATTATACTATAAAATAAATTTTATAAGCCGTTACTTTCGTCAACTTTACCCACCCTAATTTTCTTTTTTTGCATCCACCACTGGTCTTCCGGCTAAAATTTTGGAACTACATACTCTACTCGCTATGTTTGGATAGGTGGATCTCACTCATTCGATATTTATATCCAAACATGAGACCAACATAAATGTGTAAGAAATTGTGGCCGATTCGTGACAAAGACCGATAGTGGTATGTGCATCTTAGTTGAAGGGGAGCCTCACACAGTGGACTTGTGCTTCCCATGGAATGATGTGTCGCGCTCGGGCTCAGATCTCATAATTAGTTCGGCCAATCAGTATATAATGTTATTGTGCCATTATTTATGATGTTTATGTTTTCTTAAAGTAGGAGATGTATGTATATTTCAATATCTCTTGAATATGAGTCTTGACTATTTTTGTTTTAGATGAACAATAGAATTGATTTGGCTGTAAAGTTACAAGGAGAATACCAAATTATCGACACGATAGAAAAAACTCCCTAAAGTAATCATAAACTATAACATGCTCAGCATAGACTTCTCATCACATAATTAGACGGCCTAGACGTAGAAAAATGACTAAAAAAATCTGGGACCCCACATCCTATTTAGTTATGCATTCCAAACTACAACAACACTAGTTGCTCTACAGCCGTGTTCTCAACGACTGGATTTAGTGCCATATTCTTCTGCGGGGACTCATACTTGGAAACCTCTGACACATGGTCACTCGATGCCCTACCACCACCAATTACCAGTGGTGGTGTCTCCTCCCGCGTCTCTCTTTTTTTTTTTGCTTGTTGGGACTCAAGCAGTTGTTATCGATCCTCTAGAAGGCAACGATGATGCCCCATGTTTGCGTCGTCTGCTACTTTCAGTCAGCAAGGGTGCCCCATCTGTGTGCACTGGGCCCGCCTCCCTTGGAGATGATCCAACTATTTGTGACACTTCTTTAGCCTTGCGTTGCTCGGACCTGACATAAGTACTTGTAGCCGCTGAAGCGTTCCCTACTGTCTTTTGAGCAATGAGGTGTGCTCCAAGCAGGCCTGACTGTGGATTACTAGCTGAAACTGGAACCTGCAAAAAAATATTAGAAGTTAGTAGGACCCCCTCAAAAAGAGGGTTTCCCTACATGTAGGACAAGTGTCCTAAACCCTAACCCCGAGTCTCCTACATGTATGTCTTTCACGTGCGCGACATGCATGGCCTCGACTTGCATGGCCTCTTCCCGTGGTGGCTTTCCCACTGAGGCTCTCGGTACCTGTGCTGCCGTCGCAGAGGGCTGGTGCGGTACCGCCACAGGTAGTGGGTCGGTCCACCTTCAAATCCAAGAGGTAATGGCGAGGATCTGGTCATCACCCGCTCAGCCTGCCGCTCCTCTAAAGCTCGCTGCACAACACAGCCTGCCTCCTCATGAGCAAACAATCCATAAAGAGGATAAAAGCCTTTTACTTTAGGACTCGAAGAGGACCATCAACACACATCCCGAGGCAAAGCGAATCTTCTGCTTAACCGCCACACCGCGACGGAGATCAATCCAAACCATGATCTTCATAATCCCATTGGGCAGCAAATTGCGATCATACTTGATGTTGCTTCCCACAAAGTTCCTGAGCCGCTTTGTCCACTCATGGTTCAACACCGTCTTTGGCACGCCGTGAGCTACCACCCACGTTTGGGTCACAGCCGTTGGGATCAAGGAGGGATCAGAGAACCCATCAAACTCCTCCTCTACCACCGTATAATCCTTAAAGAACCAAGGGCCTTGGACGTCGTGTCGGAGAGCAACCGGATCATCAAACCAGCAAAAAAATGGGGATTCATTGTGGCGATGGATCACCACTTTTCCCAGTCCAAGAGGGCCGTGCCATTACTATACCATGGCCACTTTGAACGACTGAGATCGAACCTCCGACAAAGCCACCGACCTGAACAATCGAGCGACACTGTATCGAGTGACAACCGACCCCGCTGCCTTAGCCCCTTCCTCTAGCGGAGGAGCAAGATCGATGCATGATTTTCATATCATCATCATCAAATAGCGCCATAGACGCCACAAACTGGTTGGTCATCCCATCTGAGGTCATTGGCCATCTCCGTCGTAATAGAGATCGTCGACCGATTAAGATTCTAGGGACTAAATAGAGATAGAAAATGACTCAAAAATTGAGAGAGTAGGCAAGGATGGAGAGAAATGAAGTGGAGATCGAAACAAAAGGCGGCGGCGCCGCTAGAGTTTGAAGAGAAAGAAAGAAGTCTCCGGAGAGAGGGGAGAGGAACCACAAAACTCCACACCTATTTCCCCATGAGTCTTAACTACTCATATTGTAGTACTTTTTTTTTTCTTCGATCATCAGGAACAATTTTAATGTTTCACAGGATATGTTCCATCAAGATTTACATTATTGGATATTTGGATTTAGACTATAACCTAATTTAAAACTCAGGCGAGCAATCAAATTTGGTGTCTCACATCATCCATACCACAAAAAAATAAAAAAAATATGAACACAATAATATCGTACATTTTATAAAAAGTAAAATACAATAAACCCCTAATGATCTATTGTCTCCATATAAAAATTACTTGGGATCAGTTATAAACCTATATATAGTAAATCAAAGTCAATATTTTAATTTCTCTTAATAACCCTCTAAGAAAACCGATATTATTTTAAGAAAAAAGAGTTTACGTGTTAGAATCATCATAAAATTGATTTCTGCGGTTTGAGTTTAAAATATAATTATATATTTACCAAAAAACATTAAATAATGATAATAGTGTAACTAGGTTTGACACCGATGATTCAATTAATTCATCGACAAAAAAAGTATTCGATTGCCAAAACTGTATTTCATGAAAAAGAGAGTTGAAAACAGACTGATTACGCACCTTTTGACTATTTATCACCCAAATCGAGGAAACCAATTGAGAGTTTGAGACTCGGGGAATTGAATGTCCAACAATCACCACAAGTAGCTTCCAGCTGGTTGTTGATTGATTATCAATTTGCACTCCCACCGTCAAACTGTGGTAGATAAATTCTACAAATAGAATGACAAAGACATCAATACAGTACAAAATCGACTACAAAAGTTCATCAGGTTCCAACTCCCTTCAGCTGGGTACAGATCGAACAAACAAACAAACACACACACACATATCTATATGCAGCACGTCAAAACATGCCATGCATGAATATCTAATGCATGGATTACCTGATCGAGTAAGTAATCGAGTATAAAATATGCGTCGTCAAACTAGTTCTGTTACTACAGTAAATTCGCATATATATGTACCTAGCTAGATGGCTGGTTACAGTCGACTTGGGTCTCTAATGCTTCAGTTGATCCATGCATGTTTCGTATTTTGTCAGTTGTGTGTTGGTTGAGAACATGCACATAAGTGTTGGTTGCGTTCATTTGCAGAAAAGAGTACGTAATAAGCTCCCGGATAATGTTTCTTTGCTCTCGCTCGGCAACAGAATATTTGTATTCGCGACTGAAGAAAAGAAAAGAAAACGAAAGCAAACTGGAAGGAAGGAATTAATAAAAGGCTATAGAGCACTCAAACGTGTTGGAAGTGACATAAAGACTTTGATTCTCAACTTGATGCACCACCATCCGTATCTCCACCGTCTCATAATGCATCTTCCACCCACGAACATGTCAATGGCATGTGGAAGATGACCGTCCACTTCTTATTAATTAGACCCTTCTTTTTTCTATGCTTTTTTAATTTCGGCGGAAAAAGAAATTAAAGAAAATAAAAAGAGAAAGAAAAAGAGGCATGCATATATGATGCAGGGATTAAGCTAGAGATTCCACTTCGGTTTATTCGATCGCAACAAACTGTGAGGCTGTGGGAGGGTAAGCTCTCTACACCATGACTTCTCAATCCAATATTCTAATACCAATCTTAAAAGCTGAAACTGCAGATTCAGAGAGAAACCTTAATTACGTACTTACCATGTGAAAAAAAGATGGCCAGCTTTATCTTTTATCCACACCCATTCCCAGCAGCTAGCTTCCGACTCGAGCAAAAACGGCTTCCAGATGCTGAACTGCAAATAGAAATAAAGGAAAACCAAAGAGAATTATACATGAAGAAACCAGAGTAGAGATTGAATAGTAAGGGAAGAGAAGCTGAAATGAGACTTTACCTTGATCCGAAAATAAGTACGGAGTTCCTAGCTCCCCAAGTTCAAGATAGAAAAACAGGAAGAGAAGCATATAATTCTTTACATGATGGAATGGACGAAACAGCGCGCTAAGTCGGAGAGAGAGAGAGAGAAATCAGAGCGAGGTGGGTGGGAGCATATAGAGAGGGTGTGTTGATATAATTAAAGAAAGTGTGTTTTGTTGTGGTGACTCTCTACGTTGGAAAACCACTCCTTTTCCCTCCCTCCGCGAGTATGTTTGTGGTGTTAAAATGAAACACACTTGGGCATAGCGTGGCAAACAAATAGTGCCTCCTCATACGAACAGTTCCCAGTTCCAGTTCCGGTCCCACTCCAAACAACGATATCTTTTTTGATACAAACAACGATATGGTCCTTTTAATTTACTGTGATTTGGGTTTCCGAGTTGTGGAATTCAGGGTGACGATGGAATTGCTTCTGATAGCAGTAGAGGAGAGGATTCACCGCGACGACTTCATATAGAACTCCTTTTCTAACTCAGGTAGTGGCAAGATTTTATGTAATTTTGAAAGGGAAATATTTTTTATGATACCTGAACTTATTTGGTATTATCAACTTAATATCTGAATTTTCACAAATATCAATTATATATCTGGATTCAGTGACGGATCTAAGCTCAAAAAGTTAGGTGAGCGAGATTTTTTGTGTGAATAAACAAGACATAATCATATTACAACTCTAATATGTTTCATCCTAAAATAGAAATAAAGAGTACAACATGCTCTATTTGAATTGCGCTCTACGATCTTCAATTGACTCGAAATGATTAATCATTGCCTCTGAATCAATACCATCTACATATTCTTTTTTAATATGGAGCATCATACAACCTGAATGATATCCGTCTTCCATCTTGTTTCTGAGCATAGTCTTTATAATTTTAATAGCTGAAAATGCACGTTCAATAGTCGAAGTGGAAACAA
Source organism: Geum urbanum (assembly GCA_946800695.1). NCBI lineage: Eukaryota > Viridiplantae > Streptophyta > Magnoliopsida > Rosales > Rosaceae > Geum > Geum urbanum. Next base: position 37,455,810 of record OX327002.1, on the reverse strand, counting down.
GAAGTGTCAAAACCAAACGAATCAATCTATCAACCAATGGAAAAAGCTTTGCTAAGTCTGTTTCAAACAATCGTCTACATAATTGTGCAATGGTTGATAATTTCTGAAAATCCATGTCAGAAACAACTTGATACTTGTAATGCTTTAATTGTAACATCAAGGCTATTACCTCTAATGTATCCACTACAAGAAAAATGCACCTAAACCACAGACTATTTCCATGGTCTAGGTGCGATTTTCCGTAGTCTAAGTACATGCCCGGTATGTTTTACAGAAAGGTATAAGTTGACTCCTGCAGGCAACAAGAAAGCTGTGAAGATACTTCGATATTTCCCGCTTATTGATAGGTTGGAGCGGTTGTTCATGTGTGCTTTCACGGCCGAAGCTATGAGATGGTGGGCTGAGAGGAATTTGCTTGACGATGACACTCTTATACACCCTTCCGACGGAGAGGCTTGGAAGCACATGGTCATGGAGTTTGATCATTTTGCAGCAAAGGTCCGAAATGTTTGGCTAGGGCTCTCATCTGACGGATTCAACCCTTTTGGCAACATGAGTCTTCAATACAGTATATGGCCAGTTATTTTGGTACCGTACAACCTTCCACCATGGATGTGCATGAAGAAGAAATACAATATGCTGACTCTGTTAATTCCGGGCCCGGGTTATCCCGGAAAGTGTCTCGATGTGTATTTGAGGCCTTTGATTGAGGAGCTTAAGTACCTGAGTGAGTGTGGCCACCCCACTTACGATAGGTTCAAAAATGAGATATTCCAGATGCATGCCATGCTTGTTGGCACCATCAGTGATTTTCCTGCCCGCGGTATGTTGTCGGGCAACGTTACCAGAGGTTACAGGGCTTGTTCAGAGTGCATGACGGTTGATTGTTGCAGTCCTCATTGCAGTGAAATTATTCAGATGTGTCACCGTTGTTGGCTTCCATATGATCACCCATTTAGGCAGGATCAAGACGCTTTTGATGGGATTGTGGAAACAGGTGTGGCACCCAGGCGATGGACAGGGGATGAAATTTTGGAAGTGTTGAATGAATATGATTTTGGCCAGCTGAGCAATCATCCTGAGATAGTGGCGTCAATTCCAGACAAGCCCGAAAGGTATAAGTTTTGGACACACAAGAGCATATTCTGGGAACTCCCCTACTGGCCCAGGTTGCCTATCAGACACTACCTAGATGTCATGCACATAGAGAAGAATTTGTGTGAAAGTGTGGTGGGTACTGTTCTTAATTTGGAGGGGAAAACAAAAGACATCCCTAAGGCACGCATTGATCTGAAAGCTATGGGACTGCGGAAACATTTGTGGTTAAGAGATGGTAAGAAAAAAATGCCGCAAGCTCCTTACACCGTCAAGCCGAAGCATAAGCATGAAATTTTTGGGTGGCTGAGTAATGTCAGATATATATTCTTATGGCTATGCAGGAAATTAATATAATTTTTACTTATATATGGTTATATGCGAGAAATATAATTGTTGCTTATGGCTATATATGCAGGTATCCTTATGGCTATGCAGGAAATATAAGCAGGTGTGTTAACTTCCGGGACAATAAGATGTACGGATTAATGAGTCATGACTGTCATGTATTGCTTCAACGCCTTTTCCCTATTTTCATTCGAGGGTACGTGCCCAAAGAGGTGGTGGAGCCGTTGGTGGCCTTGTCAAGATTCTTTCAGAAGTTATGCACCAGGGAAGTTAAAAAATCAGATCTCAGGGAGATGCAAGATGACATCATTTTTATCATGTGCAAGCTTGAGAGGATATTTCCCCCAAATTTTTTCGACATCATGCCTTACCTGATCATCCATCTTCCCGAACAATTGTTGCTTACCAGTCCCGTACACTACACTTGGATGTATCACATGGAAAGGTACAAATGATTCATACATTTGGTTTACCTCTGTTTTTATATGTAAATTCTTATTTTTTAAGTATCATAACATGCACTTGTTAACTTGTAGACAATTGAGAGCCTGCAAGGACTATGTGAAGAATAAATATGCACCTGAAGGGTGTATCGCTGAAGCATATATTGCGCACGAGTGTGTAACGTACACCAACTTGTATTTGGGAGCGCTGGAGGACCCCCAACAACAGATGCCGATAGATGAACCCCAGTTCAACCTTTCTATCATCTCCAAAGACGTGGTAGTACATGGAATCTTGCCAAAGTCGTACAAGTTGGATGGAAATGAGGTAGCCATTGCCCACTGGTCGGTACTGATTAACTGTCCAGAAGTACAATATTAGAAAAACTATCATCTTCACTGCCCTGCTATTGCCGGAAATGTTGATTACCAAAACAGGACGTTTGCAAACTACTTTGGTCATTGGGTAAGGGTATATGTGTATATATATATTTTTTATATCCTTATATAGCATGCGTGTACGTGGTTTTCTTTTTCTATGTTCATAATTTCTTGTGTGGTTTCTTATCGTTTTCAGATGAACCATGTAGAAAATGATGGTTGCCCAGAGTGGTCAAACGAATTGAGCGTCTTGGCGATGAAACCGATAGCTTCAAAAGTTTACTCGATGTGTCAGGTCAATGGTGTGAAATTTGTATGTGAAAATCGAGACGACCGACTGAAAACACAGAATTATGGGGTGATGGTCCATAGTGGGCAAGATGGCGTTGACTATTACGGTGTCCTTCATTCAGTTGTTGAACTAATTTATGGGAACCGCATGAAAGTGTACTTGTTCAAGTGTAGATGGTTTGATACTAACCCGGAGAACACAAGGACCGATCAGTACGGAATATTTTCGGTGAATACTGCTACAAGCTAGTATAAAGAAGTCCCTTTCGTTCTTGCCACATCAGTAAAACAAGTGTTTTACCTTGACGATCTTCTCAACAAAGTCCCGTGGAAGGTGGTTAACCATGTTGCTCATAGAAACATATACAGTGCTGCCACACTTGGTGAGACCGCAGATGATGAAGAAGTTACTGCATACCAAGAGCCGAATGCTTTTGACATTCCGGAATCATCTATGATTTGCCTTAATAATGTGAGATCTGGTAGTGTGGTTCGAATTACTGGAGCAGAACTTCTCGATGTTAATCCAAATGAAGTTGACGTTGATTCACATGATGAGGAGCGGCACATATTGCCAGAGGTTACCTATGAAACCGAGTCAGACTCAAGTGATGAAGATGATTATGATTATCATCCTTAGTACGATAATGATGTACGTATTTTAGTATATATAAACGTGCATGTATGTTTGTTATATAAACGTGCATGTACGTATTTATAGTCGGAAATTATAGTCGAAAATTATAGTCGAAAATTCTAGTCTGAAATTATAGTCGTAAATTCTAGTATAAAATTCTAGTCATAAATTATATATAGTCGGAAATTCTAGTCAAAAATTATAGTCGGAAATTATAGTCGGAAATTCTAGTCGAAAATTATAGTCGGAAATTATAGTCGGAAATTCTAGTCGAAAATTATAGTCGTAAATTATAGTCGGAAATTATAGTCGTAAATTATAGTCGGAAATTCTAGTCGAAAATTATAGTCGGAAATTCTAGTCGAAAATTATAGTCGTAAATTATAGTCGTACATTATAGTCGGAAATTATATATAGTCGTAAATTATAGTCGGAAATTATAGTCGTATTTATAGTACGTCGTAAATTATAGTCGGAAATTAGAGTCGGAAATTATAGTCGTAAATTGGCCGGGAATTGGTCGGGAATTGGTCGGAAATTGGTCGGAAATTGGTCGGAATTGGTCGGGAATCACTATCATTACCAACGAGTTGATAACTCGTGAGTAATACTAACTCGTAACTCGCCAGCAATACCCCTCGTTATTTCCCAGGAGGCAGCTCGAGCTGCTTCCTCATTTTTTCACCTCTCTCTTCCTTGAAAACCCTAAAACCCCATATCATCTCTTCCTCTCCCCTCTCCCCTCCCCTCCTTCCCTCTCCCTTCTCCCCTCTCCCTTCTCCCCTCTCCACACAAAAATACCCAAAAAACCCCAAATCTCAATTTCCTCTCCTCCTCCCTTTACCTTCGTCGCCGAAATTCGAAGCCGAGCTCGACCATGACAGGTCCTAGCTCCCTCTCTCAATTTTTGTTTTTTATAATTATGTATATATATGCATTTTAATTATATTTTTATGCATTTTAATTAACTTGATTAATTAAATTTTGGGTGATGTTTTAATTTTTGATAATTATTAGGCAAGTGTATGTATGTATATATGTGGAAAATATTTAGGTAATTTAAGGTGATTTGGATGGATTAATTGATATATATAGTTGATAATTATATTGTATTTTTAAGGTGTTGCATGGACAAATTAAGGTGATTTGGATTCATTGATATAGGTAATTTAAGGTAATTAAAGGTGTTGGGCAAATTAAGGTGATTTGGATTAATTGATATAGTTGATAATTTAAGATATATTTTTTAACTTAATTAATTGGTTAAATAAGCATTTGGGTAATATTTAATTGATATTTTGATAATTATATTTGTAATGATCGATATGATATGATGCAATTTAATTTAATGTTTTATATGATATCATAAGCATTTGGCCTATGAAATTTAATTTAATGTTTGATATGATGCAAACGGTTCAAAACGGTTCCGGTTCCGAACGGTTCAAAACGGTTCCGGTTCCGAACGGTTCAAAACGGTTCCGGTTCCGAACGGTTCCGGTTCAAAATGGTTCCAGTTCGAAACGGTTCCGGTTCGAAACGGTTCCGGTTCGAAACGGTTCCGGTTCCAAACGCTTCGGTTCCAAACGGTTCAGGTTCCAAATGGTTCCAGTTTTTCATAGAACCGAATCCAGGACTAATTGTTGGAACCGATAACCCTTTGGAACCGGAACCGTTTCGAACCGGACCCGTTTCGAACCGGACCCGTTTGGAACCGGAACCGTTCCAGGTAAATTTTATTTAACAAGATTGATTACTTAATTATTACTTAAGACTTACGGTAGGTTCAATTAATGATATCAATTTGTTGACATTGTATTATTAGGCAATTTCGTTAATGGCACTGGAAAACGAAAGACTAGAGGCCCTTGCACCGGGAAGAATCTTGAGCAGGCCACCGGGGGAAGGAAAACGCTCATTAGGGCCAATGAGCCTGGTGAGGTGATCGAGACATTTGACACCACGCGAAAGTATGCCAGCATGGCCGGGGCCGTCGTGCGGGACAAGGTCCCAATGCTGTGGCCAGATTGGGAATCTGTGCCTCTATACGTGAAGATGCAAGTGCATAATGCACCGAGTGTGAGTTAAATCGTATTTTCATTATGTAAATTTTACATTTATTAATTAAGTCCGAATAAATATATAATTTTACCGTTTATATATTCATCTTGCAGGTGTGGTTTGACGTTGATGAATGCCTTATTCACACGTGGGTAGAGCGTCAACTACATATCAGGTGATGTGATTCAAGTTATTTCAGTATATATCGAGTTAGATTTTTGTTTATCAAATGTTTTAATATCTCTAACTTTTTTTCCTGGTGTTAATATAGGTATAAAGCGTGAAAGAACAAGCTTTCAAAACATTACACACAGTACAAGGAGCTAGGCCGAGGTTCTACCCCTCGCGAATTCCGGTTTAGGGAGTACGAGTGGCTGTGGCTGGTAGCCCACTTCGAGCACCCCAAAGCGAAGGTATGCATCCTGAATATATTTTACAACCCTAATGTATCGTATCACATTGAAATAGTTAGTTACTAATTTTTTTACATGTGTTTATCAAACAAGGCGATTTCCAAGACGAATAAGGAGAACAGATTGAAAAACACCAAGGCCCATCATGCAGGTTCACTCAACTATTTGGGTTGGTCGAGTAAGGCGCAGCAACAACAAGAAGTCAACCCGTTGGTGTTTATTCATCAGAAGTTCTATCCACAGTGTCCTGAAGATGCGGTAAGTCCTTAGCCTCATTATTTTGTACTTCACATATGCATGTGTTAATAAAACTATTTTTCTCTATTAATTTATTTTGTTTAATAATACGTTATTCATATTCCCTTTTCAATTATGCGAGAGTGGAGGAGGCGATCACAGAAGTCACCATGAATATAGCTCGAAACAACCATTCTGACTGCTCGGAGGAAGAAGTGACCCAGTATGCCTCTCAGATCGATCCGCTTGATCGCCCTATAGCGGCTCAGATCATGGCAAAAGCGTGCGGGACTGGAAAGAATACATACTACTGCAGGGGAATGGGCTAGGCGGGCGAAGGAGTATTGAAGAACACTTCGGAATACTCTACCGGGTCAAAAACTTCAACTTCTAGGAACTCTAACCTAGCAGTGGAGCTTCTGAGGACGCAAAGGGAGTTGGAGGAGCAAAGGAGGCAGATGGAGGAGATGCGGCAATTGGCCGAGCAACACCGAATTATGGTCCAGCAGCACCGAATTATGGTCCAGCAGCAGACGCAAATGTTAACATGGGTGCAGACGATGTACGCGTGCCAGACTACCGGACAACCGCTCCCCACACCTCCCCCGGTCTCTGTGTTCCACACTGATCCACCACCGCAGCAGTCACCGCCACAGCAAGACCAGGGTAGCCACCGGAGTTCAAATGATTACGTCCACATGGATTTCCTCGACCCTGACGTGGGATTTCCTCGACCCTGACGTGTAGTTGTAGTTTATTTTCGTATTGTTGCTGTTTGTACTGTACGTTGGACAATTATGTGTGTACTGTTGAACTTGTATTCGTACGGTTTCTGTTTTTCAGTGCAGGTTCTGGAATTGGGCCCAATCCAGAACCGGCTTTTTTTTGACAAATTTCTCTGGGTATTGCCGGCGACTTGGACCAAAGTCGCCGGCAATACCCCTCATTTTCCGGCCACGGCGGAGGGGCATTACCGGCGACTTAAGTCGCCGGCAATGCTCAATCAATGCCGGTGACTCAAGTCGCCGGTGATTCATTGAGCATTGCCGGCGACTTAAGTCGCCGGTGATGTCCTTAAGCATTGCTTTTAAAGTCGCCGGTAATACTTTCACCGGCGCCAAATTTCCGGCGAAAGTATTACCGGCGACTTAAAAAGAAAGGCAAAGTCGCCGACAATAGTAGAAAATGTGGTAGTGGAAGTTTCCGATCTGTCATTCGAATAAAATAGTCGTAAAATATCGATTAAAGAATCATATATAAAAAAAATTGAATTAAAGACAACGAATAATCTTACGTCTTTAAACTTGTTAAGTATCTACTAATCTATATAACTTAAGTGTTGTTAAGTATAGGCTTATTACACGTCGATATTAACGAAATTGAATTTGGACAAAACAACTGTTGGATACATTCGCCATAAGACAATATATAAGTAGAATAATTTTCACAAAATAGTAAGTTCGTTAAGGGTTTCATCAGCACAGTCAACCGCAGAACCGAAATTTTTACAAACCGCAAACGTGGATACACGAAAATCTGTAACTCCTATTTTGGAACCGTCGACGCTCACACTCCAAGAATTGTTTACTCTATGGTCTCGATGAAAAGAATATGCATTGAGACATGCTCTACATGGTCGTTGTCTTAGATGTGAAATTATGAAATTTTTACTTGGACGAAGCAAACGTGTATTTGCGTCGTCCAAGTGAAAATTTCAGGGTTTAGGGAATATTCAGACGACGGTATTACTCTTTTGCGTCGTGTAAATAAAATTTTACGATTAATTTAGGGTCATATATATAATTAATTACTATTGTGTTTAATTACCTAGGTATGGACTACGAAAAGTCATTTTTTTTGTCTTGGTTTTAAAGTTTAGGGAAAATGTGATTAATTATTTCTTGATCCGATCCGATCCTTGATCCATCTAGGATTAATTAATTAATTTTAATTTGTATTTGAATTCCGTCTGTCGAGCCGACCTCGCTCTTTAATTAATTTGAAGTTAATTATGCAAAAAAGTTAAAATTAATTAATTAATTAATTAAGTACAAAATTGTAAGGTTTACTTGTACGTACGTACCGACTCCTCCTCATAATATAAATAATTAATAATGCATCATTAATTATGACAAAAATGTATAATTACAATAATTAATTACCAATTACTATTCATTATCGTTATATTGTACTCTTCGTCATAATCATCATCATCCTCACCACTGTTATCTGATTGCTCCTTCTCCTCATCATACTCAACATCATCCAATGAATATCCTGAGTCCTCGTCCTCGTCTTCATCCTGCGCCTCTTCTTCATTTACCTCATTAATTGCATCAATAATCTCATCTTCAGTTAAATTCGTACAACCATCAGGCATGGGTAAGCGTTCACCATCTTGAACCAGGTCCATTATGTCTGAGCGGATGACAGAAATATTAGGCTCTTGATATGCAGGAATGTCTCTTTCCGGTTTAGCATCTTCAATCGCCGGCGTTCCTTCAGTTGTCGCTGTTTTCCATATTTCTCTATGAGATATATGGTTAACTATTTTCCACCCTTCACCAACTTTCGAATCATCAAGATAGAACACCTGGCTAACTAAGGTGGCTAGAGCGAAAGGCTCATCCTCATACCAGCTTGAGTTTGTATCGATTGATAAAAGTCCCAGGTTTTCCTTTCACTACCACATATTGACTCATTGCCGGAAAAATCGCCGGTAATGTCTTTTTTTTTTTTTACATTACCGGCGATTTATGTCACCGGTAATGTCCGTCGCCGGCAATGTCTCGATGGTAATGTAAAAAAAAAAAAAAAGACATTGCCGGCGACATACATTTATGTCGCCGGTAATGTAAAAAAAAAAAAAAGACATTACCGGCGACATAAATGAAGTCGCCGGTAATGTCTTTTTATTATTTATTTTTTTTACATTACCATCGAGACATTGCCGGCGACATACATTACCGGCGACATAAATCGCCGGTAATGTTAAAAAAAAAAAAGACATTACCGGCGACTTAAAAGTCGCCTGCAATGAGTCAATATGTGGTAGTGTTTGTACGCTTACACCATTTGTACTTTAATAGGAAAACGTTGACATCATTCCCGTAACATAGCTGAACGACATATATAATAACCCCGTAATATAGATCATTGTTTTTCCTAACTGCTACCTTACTGTTTTGTGTTCTTCTTCCTTCATCTCGGGCCAATGAATGAAACTTTACACCGTTCACAAAATATTTGGGGTAAATATAGTGTTTAATCGGCTTCCCTGCTAGTAAATTCTTTGGTCAGGACCACCACCCCAATCATCTAAAAAAATGAGAAATATATATAATTAAATTGTTTACTTTCTAGAAACATGTATATAAACTAATAATTAAACATACGTATCTATTGAAAGAAATAATCGGGGAAGATAAAAATACCAATTTTTCCTTCTATTACATTTGTTTCATTTTTTAGTTATTATTTTCTTTATGAATTTGGTTAGGTTGAATCCAACCGGCTGGTCAAACCAGACTCGTCTGCTTTCTCTTTCTCTCTAATGAAGTAGCAGACGAGATTGTGCCTCCACCGCATCAAGCCTCGGCAGCTAGGTCTCGAGCACCGCAACATCATCCCCTGCCCCACCACCTCACAGATGCCTCTTACCCTGAAGTCGCCTTCCCCTCCCGACCTCACGATAACGAGTCTATGCCTACACTCGCGACCTCACACCTCTACCTCCAATCGTGACTGACAGCCTGAAGCCTTCCAATAGCACATTGCAACTGTCAGCCTCTGCATTCTTCGCCTCGACCTCCCTCAAAAAGTCGCACACAACCGCGACCTCTTTGGCACCTCGCATATTGCAGCAAGATTGTTGTACGCGGCCACGACCTTCTCTAGCTCAGCCTCAAACTCACAACCAACCTTGTTTGCTCCTTAAACTTCTTGCGTGCTGCGAGCGTCACACGTGCTCCACCGTTGCCTCACCACACTCGAGATCCCTCATTCACTCGTATATGCTTCTCCAATCTCACTGCTGCCGAAATTTTAATTTTAGAGTTTTATTAATTTTTGAAACACACTTGATGGTGGAGCAATTAGCCCAAATACCCTGCCCGGTTCATGTCTCCCGAAGTTCCTTGGCCCATTTTGGTATTGAAATTCTAATCTCAGGTATAGAGAGAGGCAGGGCGAGGAGTATTACCGAGATTTGTGACGTGGTAGAGAGGATTTGGAGGCTCGCGAGGCCAAGCCGAGCACGGCGGCACTGATGAATTGGAATTGTTGTCGCGTCAGATGCCGAGGCGTAGGTGCTACGGAGCTCTACACGATGGTGGACGACATGAAGGCACATCCGTCCACTCTTTTGCGACTGACTGAGAGAGGGAGAGAGATTGAGGAGAGAGAGAATAAACATGACCGGGTCGGGTTGGTTTGACCCAACAAAATCTAGAAATTAAAAAAAAATAAAAGAAATTAAAGAAAAATTAAACAAAAGGTGACATAAGGGCAAATTAGTATTTTAATGTAAAATTGAAAATTTTCGTTTGCCACATCATAAAAAATGACGAAAATGGACGGAAAATTGGTCCGGGTATCACGTAGATAAAGTTTTGAAAGTTTAGGTATCATAATGATATGTTTTAAAGTTCAATCAGATATCAAACTGATAAGGCCGGACAAGTTCAGGTATCACAGATTTTTTTTAATTTGAAAAATATATTTATGTTTTACATACATGTAATTAAAATGTTTTTTTTTCATTTGTAGGGGAATGGGAAGACTCTTCACTTCTTCAGATGCCTGTGTAATCCAACATTTGACGTTGATGATGAAGAAATAGTTTTTTTTTAAAGAAGGACTTGCGGCTACCCTTAAGCCTCGATTAATTAAATGGTATATTACATGGGAGACATTAAACCTAAACTTCGAAAGAAGAAAATAACCCGTAATATTATAAGGAGACTCAACTAAGACAGTGTAATATAGACTGAACCAATTAATTAGCAAAGAGTACATCATTAGCTACTCTATTTATTTCACAAATATGGCGACACACTAATAGAAAGATAATACGATAACGACGATGCATAAATTTACTTTGACCAGCTTTCCAACTATGCCGCATGCAAACATAATTATCGTCAACAATACATGTCTACATCTCATCCTGCCACTAAGATGGTGCACCCATTAGATGAACCAACAAACTAGAGCAGACAAGGTACCAAAGGTCTACAAGTCGGGACAAGGCACACTTCTACCTACCTAACATATATGTTTATTTTGAGAACACAAACTAAAAATATTTTTTGATTTGAGAAGGGACAATTTTCATTCCAATAGGTAATAGTAATACATAGTTTCACTGGATTATCTGGCTTGATAAAACGAAACCCTAAAGAATTACTACCATATACTAATTTCTCAGATCACAAATGTAGATAGACAAATAAGAGTAGCGCAAAGACTACAAAAAATCTGGAGGCACCACTCCTTTGTGTATTTAAGCACGTTCTCTACTGAGAGGCACGCCGCAGTTCTTCAACATCTGTTCCTACAAGAAGCAGAACCAATTTCTTCTTTGGTGAAATCTTCTTCGGCCTATGGATCAGCTCCAACTTGTTTCTTCTCAACTTGTCCTCAACTTTCCTCGTAGAACCTTCTTTCTTGTGAGCGCTTGAGGTTGCTCTCCCACGGAATCAATACTGCCTTCCACCTTATGCTCTCATGGTTCGGATGACATATGGGTATCGCCATCAACCTCCTGCTGCTCACTTATTAAACCAGATGATCCTACGGGTAAGCCGAAGCTCCTGCAAGAAGCTCTGAAACCGGTGTTCGAGGCTTAGAAATCCTGACGAGCATGATAGTAATGCCGCCATGTGAGCTATTGTCGTATGGGAAAATGTATCATTGGATGCGGCCAAATTTGGCTCAACACCCTTCATTTTTGAACTAGATGGTCCTGAGACTCGAATGACACTCTAATCCTCAGTCTGTAAAAGCACATACTGGTTATCTGAAGTTCCCCTAAAAAGGGAGTTCTCCATGATAAAGCTTGCTGGTTCCAAAGCAACATCCGGAACCCCTTCCATCGGGATCCCCTACTGCCTTTACAGATTCCACATTCGAAATTGACGGTCAAATAATCAATTCCTTACTTGGCCCACTCACTGGTGGTGCATTACCTAACTGATGCACTGATAAGCAACCCCAACATTGAAGTTTCCCTACTCATGCCCCCAACAGGCCATGAAATTCCAAATGTACATGAATACACATTTTTGATTTCAAATCAAGTAATTATTGATCATACTCAAGGTACTCACTGATGTTCTTGCTGATTCACCGACACCACTTCACTTGAAAAGCACCGACCATTAACTTGCCCACCGATGGTTTCACCATCACCCATGGACATCCTCGCGCCACTGAGACTGCCATAGGGTCTGCCATCCGATCGAACGCCTCCAGCACCAGTCACATTCTGGAAATACCATGGGCAACTTGAAATAGCTCATTTTTTGTCCAACAACAAACAAAATTTGACCATCAGTCGACCCTCTGCTAATTGTGTTAATCAGATCTTACCAGACCCGCGCACATAGCGCTAAAGACTCTTCATATGCACCTTGAAGGATTGCACATTTGTCGGCGCAAGAGGTTTGGCAGAGAATATATACCCTTGTTCCAATGATCTATGTATTTTATGCATGCGCAATAATTAATGTATTATTGTCTACATTTGACTATATTATAAACTTAGTATTAGTAAGTCTAACTTGTTTTATTTTTTTAAGGAACTAACCTAAAAGAGACGGAGTAAAGAGGTTTACAAGCATGGAGATCACTCCAAAAAGGGAGAAGGAAATTCGATCAGCCAAGAAAATTCAAGGAAGAAAATAGAGAAGAAAAAGAAGTCAATGGTTGACTACGAAAATATTTACTTAGTTAACTAGGAATTGGAAGCGTTCGAAAGATTCTTAGAGGGCAAGCAAAATCAAGTTGGGTCAACCTTATTAAAGTCAACATAGCAGCCCAAAAATAATTCAATGATTGGTCAAACACGGAATGGTATTTTTGGAAGGACAAGGATTTCTAAATCCTAGAGGAATGAGGAAACGCACCAAGAAAAGGAAAGAAGAATCTGCCTGTGCATGATAACCAATTTTAACGGACAACTGAGAATAGATTAGAAGAGGTTTGGAGACAATCGACCTATGGATGGAAATCTATTTGAATCATCTTTCTAACGAGCCAAAAATCATAATTTGTGAAGGTTTGTAGCTTCTAGAATGTTCAATTTAGTGAAGAAAGGTCAAACCAACTGAGTTTCACAAGGAATCTTATTTCTCTTAGAAAAATGTCACCATTCTCATCTATATAAATAAGGTCTCAACATCATTGAATATCATCACTTATTCTACAATGTAAGCTCAGCCTAAACACTCTTATCCTCTCCACAAAAGCAATCCCTCTCTTGCAAAGCTGACTACACTGCCCCTTCACCTTCATAGCTTTCTTCTCCAACATATAGCGTATCTCGAGTGTTGTTCTTGAAGAAGGTGACCCTCCATAGAGTGTAGGGTATCCTGAGCTCCCCATCAAAGAAGTTACACTTCTATCCATAGAGTATCCTGAAGAGAAGTCAGGGTTTAGGGTTAAGGTACTTAAACGATGGAGATGCTTTTTCCGTCGTCCAAGTGCATACATGGATGATAGACCTAGACGCCATCGTCCAAGTGGCAACTCAGACCACGGCGTGTCGATCCGTTGTCCTAGTGGCCACTTAGACGACGGTAAAAGACATCTCCGTCGTCTAAGTCATACTTGGATGACGGAAACAATTTCAGTCGTCTAAGTTCGTTTGTCTTGTAGTGATATGATTAAATCGACTAAGGATATGTTAAATTCCAGATTTGACATGAAAGATATGTGACTTGCTGATGTGATCTTAGGGTTCAAAATTACAAGAACATCAGAAGGGTTGATATCGAATCAGGCCCACTATGTGGCCAAAACACCGATTGATACAACTCTTCATCTTTCGAAGAATACAGGAGAGAGTGTTTCTCAATTAGAATACTCTAGAGTCATCGAAAGCCTAATGTACTTAACAAGTTGTACATGACCAGATTTAGCTTATGTTGTGAACAAGCTAAGTAAGTACATGAGTAATCCTGGAGAGATGCTTTGGCAAACAATTACAAAAGTACTCAAGTACTTAAGGTATACTCATACCTATAGGCTGAACTATACGAGATATCCAGCTATCCTAGAAGGGTACAACGATGCAAATTGGATAACTGACATGAAAGACTCAAAGTCTACTAGTAGATACATGTTCATTTTAAAGGGTGCAGCAATGTCGTGGAAATCCTCAAAACAAACTGTTATAACTAGATCCACAATAGAATCTGAGTTTGTTGCCCTAGACAAATATGGGAAAGAGGCATAAGGGCTACACAAATTCATAGAGGATGTTTTGAAATGGACAAAGCCTGTACTTGCAATTGGTATACACTGCGATAGTCAGTCGGCCATTGGCAGGGCATAAAGCAAAATGTACAATAGTAAGTCAAGACACATTCGTCGAAGACACAATACCATTAGACAACTATTCTCTACTGGAGTTATCACCATTGACTATGTGAAATCAAAAGATAACATAACAGATCCATTAACTAAAGGGTTAAACAGATAGTTAGTTCAAAAATCATCGAGAAGAATAGGACAAACCCATGAGTTAAAATCTTTACAGTGGATACCCAACCTAGCTGACTAGAGATCCCAAGATCTTGGTTCAAAAGGGACAACAAAATTATAGAGACTGTGTCGGATCACTGTGGAGATCTACCCTATGTCCATTCCTATGATGAAAATAGTGATGCCCGTAAGGAATGAAGTTAAGCTAAAACTTTTTAATGATTTTTATGCGTTGGAAATCCGAGCGGAGTAATGCGGGTTACTCTAAATTAAGAAATTACCCATGTAAGAGAGAAGTGGAGCCGCTACTAAGAGAATCATTCAACTCGCAATTCTTATTAAGCTCTTACAGAACCAGTCGCGTGTCTAGGGCCAAAATGAACACGTACTACTACAAAATGTGATTTATACAACTCTAATAACACAATGAGTTTAAAAAATGTGTTGTGTGATAGTGAAAAAATAGATATCTACTATCATACATCGGTTTGTTCGCACCAACGTTGTGTGTTTGAAATGAAAAACTATATCACACAACAAAAATGTACATTTTCTTGGTATGATCGTGAAAAAATGAGTGACATTTCCTCCTCCATTTCTGAAGTCAAAACTTATAGTAGACATGATTTTTTGAGTACATCAAATAACAGTAATTCACATAATTGTTGTATGTGTTTTCAAATTGAAATCCAAAAATTGGCATATTTGAGTTTCATTCAAGGTTTGAATCATCACACAACGATTATAAAAAACTCACATTGTATGACAAAAGTGGTGGCAACTGTTGGATGCCTTTTTTCCTCCCAATTTTTACATTTTGACACAACAGTGCGTAAAACACATCGTTGTATCAACACATGCTAGCGGCAACAAGGGATGCCATTTTGTTTCCCCCTAAATTAAATTCATCATTTTCAAACAACGAAAACATATTACTGCATTGAATGAAGAAAATCTTAGTGACAACAATTGGATGCCATTTTGTTTCCCCCCAAAATTTATCATTTTCGCACAAGGAAAACATATTACTATGTTGTATGAAAAAAATCTTGGTGGCAACAATTGGATGCCATTTTGGTTCCCCCCAAAATTTATCATTTTCATACAACGAAAATATATTACTGCATTGTATAAAAAAAATCTTAGCGGCAACAATTGGATGCTGTAACGACCCGGACCGAAAATGGTATATTAATTGGTTTGATTTGCGAGTTTCACGATTAGTCGCGGTTTTGTCATAATTGGTCGATATGGCGGGTTTGTTTATGACTAAATTATCGGGCAAGAATTTGGTATGAGTCTCTTCATGAGAGTTGTAGTGTGCGTGATTTCGAGCTTGTGGAAGTGGAATAAGTTATGAATATTTCCGGCGAGGTTGAATTTTTGGGATTTTGGAGATTTTTATACCGTTTTGCTTGTAATCACGTCTCGATCATAGTCGTGAGGTTTTTGGGTTGATTTGAGTATTCAATTTTGGGACAAGGGTTGTTGGGTGTATTTTGAGAATTTTGCTATCCTCGTCGATATTTCGAGCGATATGTCTTTCGAGAACATAGAGTTCTTGACGTATTAGCTCCGTATGTTGTGATTTTATATGTATTGAACGTATCCCTGTTATTCAAGTGATCGTGATCAAGCGTTTAGTGAGGGATCTTCCTCCAGACCTTAGAGTTAGCCTCGTACTGTGAATGGATATTTATTTATGTTGTCGTAGTGAAAGGACCCAACCCCGATTTAGCTTCCTAAACCGGAATCGAACCCCTTCTGAAAACACGAACTTTCGGCAGAGTTTCGCTATAACGTGGAATTGCTATTAACCTGCACCCGGAAAACACACATCATCCTATGCCACAAAAGCCAAACCGTGGGCACCAATCCCAACCGGATTTCTCAATATCATAACAACAATGTAAAGTAGTAATCAAAAACTGTACTTTACAGAAATCCGGGGAAAAACATATAAGAGTATAACGACAGAGTAATCAGAGCGACCTCTAGTGTATATATACATAAATATACAACACTAGGTAAAACAAGAAACCTACTGGAAAAGAAAGGTAGCTCGAACACTAAGCCTCCGACTGCGACGTGAGACACCAGAATCCGAACTGCAAACTGGGTACGGAAACCGAAAAGCCCAGGGGAAAGGCAAATAAAATCGTTAGAGTGAGTGGACCAAAATAATCATATGCCTTTCACCAATTATATATATCATAAAACAAAGCGAGTTCATAAAATGAATGGAGGTGTCAGGCGAATCTCTCAGGCCCAATGGTGATTGACTAGGTGAATCTCTCAAGCCTAGTGGGCACATCAGGGGAATCTCTCAACCCTAGATCTGGACTACCGATGATCAGCCGAGTAGCCAATGCATCGATGCTAAGTAAATACCATCACCATGTAAAATATAAAACAATACCTCCAAAAGCAATAAATAATCTCAACATCGTACTAGAAAATAAATACTGAAATCAAGAACTCGCTACGACAGTGTAAATAAAAGTCCACTCACAGATAGCACAGCCCGCAAACGCGCTAATCATGAGATCCGGCGGAAGATCCCTCGCCCAACGTACGATCTCGATCCCCTGAATAATCACAAAATATAACTGATCAAAATCACAATTCTCTACTCTGTACCACACCTCGGAAACCAACCATTTCCAGAAACATATAACTCGATACAAAATAATCGACGTAAACTCCTGAAATCTCCACATAAACCCTCGACTAACAATTCGGCATCCAAATCAACTCGAACACCTCAAGGCGATGATTGGGGCGCGACTACGAGAAAAATGACAAAAAACTCGTCAAATTCCAAAAAGTCAACGGGTCGCCGGAGCTCCGCTGTTGACCGCCGTCGCCAGCGGCGGCGCGCCGTCAACCGGAGGAATTTCCCAGCGGCGAAGCTCACCGTATCTTCTCCTCCTCAAGCCCAACACATCTCTCAACTGTGTCAACACCCAATTTCGCCCCAAATCGCCGGAAATCAGCTCGACAGTTCCAAACATTCAAACCGGCTGGAAAACTTTTCCAGCAAAAATCTCCGCCGTGAGGCCACCTCGGCCTCCCATCTTCAAGGGACTTCCTCCCCAGCTCGAAACCAACCTATTCCACCTAAAAACCCTTCGGAAAGTTGCCGTAAAACACCTCACCATTAAACCCGATTCCGGCGAAATTCGAGCTCTCCGATCTCCGTTAAATCGTGACCAATTCAGTCCAAACCAAAGCCAAAACAATTACAAATCTCAAGGGGAATCCATACCTTCCAATATCGTGGCCGGAAACGGCCGGAATCGTGAAACCCAATGGTGGGTTTCAAACCGGGTCAAAATCGCCCACGGGTCTACGGTCAGACTTTGGTCAACGCTGGTCAAACTTCTCAAACAGTGTTTTTGACAATTTTTCGACTATTTCTGATATTTCTACTCGCGGCTCGATACGATCGACGGTCCAAAACGAATCACAATCATGTTTCGGATAACTCAAATCCAAATGGATAAACACGACGAAATTATGCGTTTTCAAATATTCATAACATATTCCTCGGTCGTCGAAATAATTATCCAGAACCGCCCACGAACTCAAAATCACACGTATAACAACTCTCGTGAAGAGACTCAACTCAAATTCTTGCCCGATAATTAAGTCGTGAACTGAACCGCCAATTCGATTAATTAATGGAAAACTGTAATTACTCGCTAACTCGTGGATTAAGCCGATTACTATACTGATTTTGTATCGAGTAGTCACAAATCTACCCCCCTTAAAAAAAATTTCGACCTCAAAATTTACGTACCTGCTAGGTGAACAAATGATGATACTGTTCCCGCATGCGCTGCTTAGTCTCCCAGGTGGCCTCCTCAACCGAATGATTCTGCCACAAGACTTTCACAAGCGGTATAACACGGTGCCTCAACTCCTGCTCACGCCGATCTAGAATCTGTACCGGCTCCTCCACATATGTCAAATCCTCCCGGATAGGAAGCTGATGTGGCGCTAACACATGTGATGGATCTGGAATATACTTCCGCAACATCGAGACGTGGAAAACAGCCATCTCGAAAGGTAACTCCAATCTGTAAGCCACGGCACCAACCCTCTTGGTAATCTCATACAGACCAATGTACCGTGGTCAAAGCTTGCCACGCTTCTCGAAACGCACAACTCCCCTCCACGGAGATAGTTTCAGGAAGACCCAATCGCCCACCTCAAACTCAAGACTCTTTCTTCTCACGTCCGCATAACTCTTCTGGCGATTCTGGGCAATCTTCAATCTATCCCAGATAATCTGAATATCCTCCATGGTGCTCTTTACCAGATCAGGGCCAATGAGCCATCGCTCGCCTACCTCACTCCAACATAATGGAGTGCGGCACTGCCTCCCGTATAGAGCCTCATACGGTGCCATCTCAATACTGGCCTGATAGTTGTTGTTATAAGCAAACTCAATCAAATATAGTTTCTGGTCCCAATTTCCTCGAAACTGCAAAACACAAGACCGCAACATATCCTGGAGAGTCTAAATAGTCCTCTCAGACTGCCCATCAGTCTGAGGATGAAAAGCTGTACTGAAATGCAATCTAGTACCCATGGCTCGCTGCAATGCCTGCCAGAACTCTGAGGTAAACTGACTGTCTCGGTCAGAAACAATAGATACAGGTACACCATGCAGTCGAACGATCTCCGCCAAATACAGCTTTGCCAATCTGCCCACTGAAATCTTCCCCGGAAGTGCAAGATAATGAGCGGTTTTCGTCAATCGATCTACGATAACCCAAATACAAGTATTACCCGCCAATGTGCTCCTACTTCCAAACCGGATTTTCCAAGGGCTGCAACTTTCTCGCAGGCTTCTACCTCTTTGCTTTAACCTGCTGACAAATCAAACATCTACTCACATATGCGGCAATCTCCCGTTTCATATTTCGCCACCAGTAATAAGCTCGGAGTGTACGAAACATCTTCGTACCGCCGAGATGCATCGCATATGCCGAACAATGAGCTTCGTCTAAAATCTCTTTCTTCAAACTCTCGTCCCTGGGTACACACAATCTGCCTCTGAATAGCAACGTACCATCATCACTCAATCGAAACTCTGTTGGAACACCATTCCGAATCATGTTCTTCTTGTCCAACAGATAGGAATCTGTATCCTGAGCTTCCCAAACCTGATCAACCAATACCGGTCGAACCTGGAAGCTAGCCAACAAGGCTCCATCATCTTCCCACTCAAACTCAGCTCCTGTGGCCCGTAACTCGGCTAACATGGAAACTCTGGCCACACACACATGAAACAATGAAGGTCCAGATTTCTGATTGAGTGCATCAGCAACGACATTAGCCTTCCCTGGATGGTACTCGAAAGTGCAATCATAGTCGTTGATCAACTTCATCCATCTGCGCTACCTCATATTCAAGTCTGGCCGCCTGCGCAAATAGGTGAGACTCTTGTGATCGGTGTATATCTTGCATTGAGCTCCGTACAAGTAGTGTCTCCAACTCTTCAAAGCTAAAAGAATTGCAACCAACTCTAAATCATGGGTAGGATAGTTGACTTCATGTGGTTTCAGCTGCGTGGAATCGTAGGCCACTACTCTGCCATGCTGCATCAGAACACAACCAAGTCCCAACTTTGATGCATCGCGGAAAACCACAAACTCTCCACCGTCGTCAGGTAGAGTCAAAACCGGTGTAGTAGTCAACTTTTCCTTTAAGAGCAAGTAACTCTCCTCACATGCATCGGACCACTCGAACTTGACGCCTTTCTTCGTCAATCTGGTAAGTGGAGTGGCAATCTGTGAAAAATCCTGCACAAAGCATCGATAGTAACCTGCCAAACCCAAGAAACTCCTGATCTCTGGTATGGTAGTAGGTCTACTCCAATTCAACACGGCTTCAATCTTGTCAGGATCCACACTGACTCCCTCAGCAAATATCACGTGACCCAAAAACTTCACGCTATCCAACCAAAACTCACACTTGTTGAACTTCGCAAACAATTGATTGTCCCGCAAAGTTCGCAAAACAGCTCTCAAATGCTTCTTGTGCTGGCCCACACTCCTGGAGTAAATTAGGATGTCGCCGATGAGCACGATCATAAACTTGTCCAGAAACCGTCTGAATACCCGGTTCATCAAGTGCATAAAAGCTGCGGGGGCATTGGTCAACCCAAACGGCATTACCAAGAACTCGTAATGTCCATACCGTGATCTGAAAGCTGTCCTGGCCACATCTGACTTTCTGATCATCAGTTGATGGTATCTGGACCTAAGATCAATCTTCGAAAAGACTGAAGAGCCCTTGAGCTGATCAAACAAGTCGTCTGTGACGATCCGAACCAGAGTTAGTTGTGTATTCAGCACGATTCACGAGATTGGGCATAGTCGCAGTTTTACGTTATATGTGTGGTTTGTCGATTCTATTTGCGACTTGATTTTTGGCCGAGAATTTGAATTGAATTTCTTCACGGAAGTTGTAGAGTACGTGATTCCGAGCTCATAGAAGGTTCCAGATGATTTTTCTGATAACCGAGGAATATAATATGATTATTTGAAGTTTCAGTTTTCGACGAGTTTATCCGATTGTTTCGTGTTTATCCGAATCGTGATGGTTATCCATTTCGAATCATCGATCGACCCGAGGCGCGGGTATAAATATCGGGAATAGTCAAGAAATAGTCGAAAATCACAGTTTGAGCTTTGACTGACGTTGACCACCTGTTGACTTTCCAAATTTGGAAACTTGCCCGTTAACCCGTGAAGGAAGTGAACGACCCGTTTGGGCTCGTCGGCCGACCCGACTTTTTCGGTCATCTCCGGCCAAGCTGTGGGTACAGTTCGACTCTCCTTTAGCTCCTCTTTCATTTTATGTATGAGTTTATGGAAATTGGTTATGGTTTGATGGGTTTCGAATCGAGGCCGATTTGGGTATTTCGCTGGTGTCAGGAGGTGGTCCTCCGGCGAGTCACGGTGGTGGTGGTTAAGGGGGTTTGACTCCCCTTGTCCTTAGGAGTCTAACCATGTGTTTTAATTAAGGATTGGTTGAGGTTTTGTTGGACCCGTTATGGTGGCCGGAAATTGGATTTCCGTTCGGTTTTGAGGTGTTTTGGTGAGGTTAGGGTTTGAATTGGCCTGGGTGCTAGTTATGAAAAGGGTTGGGCTGGTCAAGATCTTGTGATCTGGAGCTTCTCCGCCAGAGAATCTCTCTGTTGACGGCGCACCGTCGGCGGCGGCGGTGGTCAACGGCGGTCAACGACGAAGGGTTGACTTTTTGGTTTTCGACGTTTTTAATGTCGTTTTTCTCGTAATCGTGCCCTGATTATCGTCCAGAGGTTTTCGTACTGATTTAGGTGTTAGATTTTCAGTCGAAGGTTTCGAGTGGAGATTTCGGGAATTCCGTTAATCATTTTATACTGTATTGTATATTTCTGGGAACGGTTGGTTTCCGTGGTTAAGTACAGAGTTATGGGTTATGTTGTTGATCAGTTATGTTTACGAATGTTCAGGAGATCGAGATCGAGATCGTGCTTCAGGCGAGGGATCTTCCGCTGGACCACGAGATTAGCGCGAGTGCGCGCTTGCTGATCTGTGAGTGGACATATTTATATTTTCACAATTGATTTGCGAGTTCGTGATTTTTATGATTTTCCGTATTTAAATTATACGATGTTGAGATATATGTTATTTTCGGAGGTATGATGGTACTGGTGGACAGGCGGCCCAGCACAGTTTGCGGGCCCGGGCAGACAGTAGGGACAGCCCCAGCGAGGACGACCAGCCGGACAGGCGAGGGTTCATGCCATGACTCTACGTGAGGGCAGAGCTTCACCAGAGGTCGTTATCGGAACGTTACATGTCTTTGGTATTCCAGTACTTGCATTGTTAGATCCAGGTGCCACACATTCATTCATATCATATAGACTGTCATCATTAGCCACGGTACCTGCATCTCTACTTCCGGGGTTGTGGAGAGTGTTGTATCCGTCAGGTGAGGTTGTGAGCATCGGTTGGGTTTATAGAGACTGTGAGGTGTTTGTTGGAGGCCATGGTTTAGCTGCAGATTTTTTGTTGCTCGATATTTTTGACTTTGATCTGATCTTGGGTATGGACTTCTTGGAGACGTACTGGGCCATGTTCGATTGTCACAAAAAGGAGGTCGCGTTTCGACGACCAGGGTTAACCGAGATACTGTTCCGCGGTGAGAAGAACACTTCCCTACCGTGTTTGATTTCCGCGATGAGGGCGGACCGGTTGATGAAGAAGGGTTGTGTCGCTTATTTAGCCCATGTGGTTGACACTATCGCGGCTGTACCAGATCTTGGCAGTATTGAGGTTGTTTCCGAGTTTCTGGATGTGTTTCCAGCGGAGTTACCTGGTGTACCCCCTGTACGAGAGATTGATTTCACTATTGAGTTGTTACCAGGCACGGGGCCTATCTCCCAGACACCGTATCAGATGGCGCCAGCGGAGTTGAAGGAGTTACAGGTTTAGCTCCAGGAGTTGCTAGAGAAGGGTTTTATTCGACCGAGTGTTTCTCCATGGGGTGCTCGGGTGTTGTTTGTGCGGAAGAAGGATGGATCCATGCGTTTATGCACCGACTACCGGAAGCTAAATCAGGTGACGATGAAGAACAAGTATCCGTTGCCACGGATTGATGATTTGTTCGATCAGCTCAAAGGAGCAGCAGTCTTTTCAAAGATTGACCTTCGGTCCGGATATCACCAGTTGAGGATCCGAGACTTTGATGTAGCCAGGACGGCATTCAAGACGTGGTATGGGCACTATGTGTTTTTGGTTATGCCGTTTGGGTTGACCAACGCCCCCGCAGCTTTCATGGACTTGATGAATCGAGTGTTCAGACGATTTCTGGACAAGTTCGTGATTGTGTTCATTGACGATATTTTGACCTATTCCAGGGGTGTGGGCCAGCACAAGAAGCATTTGCGAGCGGTGTTGCGGACTTTGCGGGACCATCAGTTGTTCGTGAAGTTTAGCAAGTGCGAGTTCTGGTTGGATAGTGTGAAGTTTCTGGGCCACATGATCTCGGCCGAGGGAGTCAGTGTTGATGCTGACAAGATCGAGGCCGCGCTAAACTGGAGTAGACCTACTACTATACCGGAGATCCGGAGTTTCTTGGGTTTAGCAGGCTATTATCGGCGGTTTGTACATGATTTATCTCGGATTGCTACACCACTGACCAGATTGACGAAGATGGGCGTCAAGTTTGAGTGGTCTGATGCGTGCGAGGAGAGTTATTTGCTCCTGAATGAGAGATTGACTACCGCACCGGTTCTGACATTGCCAGACGACAGTGGTGAGTTTTTAGTGTACAGCGATGCGTCGAAGTTGGGGCTTGGCTGTGTGTTGATGCAGCATGGTAGAGTTGTAGCCTATGGTTCCAGACAGCTGAAACCACATGAGGTTAACTATCCGACGCATGATTTGGAGTTAGCCGCTATTGTGTTAGCATTGAAGAGTTGGAGACATTATCTGTATGGAGCACAGTGTAAGATCTATACCGACCACAAAAGTCTTACATACTTGCAGTCGCAACCGGATCTGAACATGAGGCAGCGCCGATGGATGGAGTTGATCAATGGTTACGATTGCACTTTCGAGTACCATCCGGGGAAGGCCAATGTTGTAGCTGATGCACTTAGCCGGAAATCTGAAGCCTCGTTGTTTCATATGTGTGTGGCCAGAGTATCGATGTTAGCCGAGCTTCGGGCTACGGGTGCCGAGTTCGAGTGGGATGATGAGGGAGCTTTGTTGGCCAGTTTTCAGGTACGACCCGTGTTGGTTGATCAGGTACGAGAGGCTCAGGATTTAGATTCCTATTTGTTGGGCAAGAAGACCATGATACGGAATGGTGTGCCTACAGAGTTCTGATTGAGCGATGACGGTACGTTGTTGTTCAGAGGCAGGTTATGTGTGCCCATAGATGAGAGCCTGAAGAAGGAGATTCTGGATGAGCCCCACAGTTCAGCGTATACGATGCATTCCGGAGGTACGAAGATGTTTCGTACACTTCGAGCGTATTATTGGTGGCGCAACATGAAGCGGGAGATTGCCGCGTACGTGAGTCGATGTTTGATTTGTCAGCATGTTAAGGCGGAGAGGTAGAAACTTGCAGGGAAACTACAGCCACTTGAGATTCCAGTTTGGAAGTGGGAGCACATTACGATGGATTTCGTCTATCAGTTGCCGCGTACTTCGGCTGGCAACACTGGTATTTGGGTTATTGTTGATTGACTGACGAAATCCGCTCACTTTCTTGCACTTCCGGGGAAGATATCAGTAGGCAGATTGGCCAAGTTGTACTTATCAGAGATTGTTCGCTTGCATGGTGTGCCTGTGTCCATTGTTTCTGACCGAGATAGTCAATTTACTTCTGAGTTTTGGCAGGGGTTGCAGCGAGCTTTGGGCACGAGGTTGTGATTTAGTACAGCTTTTCATCCTCAGACTGACGGGCAGTCCGAGTGGACCATTCAGACCCTTGAGGATATGTTGTGGTCATGTGTGTTGCAGTTCCGCGGGAATTGGGATCAACAGTTACATTTGATTGAGTTCGCCTACAACAACAGCTATCAGGCCAGTATCGAGATGGCACCGTACGAGGCTCTGTACGGGAAGCAGTGTCGCACTCCGTTGTGTTGGAGTGAGGTGGGCGAGCGTTGGCTGATTGGCCCTGATCTGGTGAAAAGCACTATGGAGGATGTTCAGATTATCTGGGATCGATTGAAGATCGCCCATGATCGGCAGAAGAGTTACGCGGACGTGAGGAGGAAGAACCTCGAGTTTGAGGTAGGCGATTAGGTCTTCCTGAAACTATCTCCATGGAGGGGAGTTGTGTGTTTCGGGAAGCGTGGCAAGCTTCGACCACGGTACATTAGTCCGTATGAGATTACGGAGAGGGTTGGAGCTGTTGCTTACAGACTTGAGTTACCAGCTGAGATGGCTCGTGTTCATGATGTCTTCCATGTTTCGATGTTGCGGAAGTACATCTCAGATCCTTCACATGTGTTAGCCCCACAACAGTTGCCGATCAGAGAGGATTTGACGTACGTGGAGGAGCCTGTACAGATTCTCGATCGTCGTGAGCAAGAGTTGAGGCACCGTGTGATCCCGCTAGTGAAGGTCTTGTGGCAGAACCACTCAGTTGATGAGGCCACCTGGGAGACTAAGCAGCGTATGCGGGAATAGTATCCTCATTTGTTCACTTGACAGGTACATAAATTTCTAGGTCGAAATTTCTTTAAGGGGGGTAGATTTGTGACGACCCGAACCAGAGTTAGTTGTGTATTCGGCACGATTCACGAGATTGGGCATAAATATCGGGAATAGTCGAGAAATAGTCGAAAATCACAGTTTGAGCTTTGACTGACGTTGACCACCTGTTGACTTTCCATATTTGGAAACTTGCCCGTTGACCCGTGAAGGAAGTGAACGACCCGTTTGGGCTCGTCGGCCGACCCGACTTTTCCGGTCATCTCCGGCCAAGCTGTGGGTACAGTTCGACTCTCCTTGAGCTCCTCTTTCATTTTATGTATGAGTTTATGGAAATTGGTTATGGTTTGATGGGTTTCGAATCGAGGCCGATTTGGGTATTTCGCCGGTGTCGGGAGGTGGTCCTCCGGTGAGCCATGGTGGTGGTGGTTAAGGGGGTTCGACTCCCCTTGTCCTTGGGAGTCTAACTATGCGTTTTAATTAAGGATTGGTTGAGGTTTTGTTGGACCCGTTATGGTGGCCGGAAATTGGATTTCCGTTCGGTTTTGAGGTGTTTGGGTGAGGTTAGGGTTTGAATTGGCCTGGGTGCTAGTTATGAAAAGGGTTGGGCTGGTCAAGATCTTGTGATCTGGAGCTTCTCCGCCGGAGAATCTCTCCGTTGACGGCGCGGCGACGGTCAATGACGAAGGGTTGACTTTTTGGTTTTCGACGTTTTAATGTCGTTTTTCTCGTAATCGCGCCCTGATTATAGTTCAGAGGTTTTCGTTCTGATTTGGGTGTTAGATTTTCAGTCGAAGGTTTCGAGTGGAGATTTCGGGAATTCCGTTAATCATTTTGTACTGCATTGTATATTTCCGGGAACGGTTGGTTTCCGTGGTTAAGTACAGAGTTATGGGTTATGTTGTTGATCAGTTTTGTTTACGAATGTTCAGGATCGAGATCGAGATCGTGCTTCTGGCGAGGGATCTTCGGCTGGACCACGAGATTAGCACGAGTGCGCGCTTGCTGATCTGTGAGTGGACATATTTATATTTTCACAGTTGATTTGCGAGTTCGTGATTTTTATGATTTTCCGTATTTAAATTATACGATGTTGAGATATATGTTATTTTCGGAGGTATTGCTTTATATTTATTGGTGATGGCATTACTGCATCGATGCTTCGGCTACTCGGCTGATCACCGGTAGTCCGCCAGAGTTAAGAGATTCCTCTGGACAAGAGTTGAGAGATTCCTCTGGGCAGGATTGAGAGATTCCCCTGTATGCCGCTGGGGTTGAGAGATTCCCCTGGCTTATCACCGTCGGGTTTGAGCGATTCACCAGACGTCGGGCTTGAGAGATTCGCCCGACAACCTCCACATATATGTGCTTTCCGAACTCGCACTGTTTTATATGATTATGTATATAACTGGTGAAAGGCATATGTTTATTTTCGTCCACTCACTCTAACGTTTTACTTGCCTTTCCCCTAGGCTTTTCGATTTCCATGCCCAGTTTGCAGTTCGGATTCAGGTGTTTCACGTCGCGGTTAGAGGCTAGTGATCTGAGCTACCTGTTTTTTCCAGTAGGTTCTTGTTTCGCCTACTGATGTGTATATTGTATATATTTACACTAGAGGTCGCTCTGATACATTCTGATACATATTTTATATGGATTTTCTAGGATATATATATATATATACTACAGTATGTTTACTGTTTATTGATTATGATATGATGTTGAGAAATCCGGATGGGATCGGTGCCTACGGTTTGGCTTTTGTGGTATAGGACGAAGTGTTATTTCAGGGTGTAGGTTTATGCAATTCCACGTTAGTAACGAAACTCTGCCGAAGTTTTGAATGGTTTTTGTTGGTTCGTGTTTTCAGAAGGGGTTCGATTCCGATTTAGGTAACTGAATAGGGGTTGGGTCCTTTCATCGTCAATCCGGGATAACGGATACTTGTTCTTCACAAGGATTTGATGCAGCTTCCGGTAATCAATACACAGCCGGATGGAACCATCCTTCTTCCGCACAAACAGTACAGGAGCACCCCACGGTGATACACTGGGTCGTATGAAACCTTTCTCTAGTAACTCTTGAAGTTGAATCTGTATCTCTTTCAACTCCGCTGGCGCCATACGATAAGGTGCCTGTGATATGGGTCCAGTGCCCGGTAAAAGCTCAATAGTGAAATCGATCTCCCGAACAGGAGGAATACCCGGTAACTCCTCCGGAAACACATCTGGAAACTTGGAAACCACCTCAATATCACCAATGTCTGGTACAGCAGCCATAGTATCCACAACATGAGCTAAGTACGCAACACAACCCTTCTTCATCATCTGATCCGCCTTCATCGCTGAAATCACACATGGCAATGAAGTATTCTTCTCACCGCGAAACAGTATCTCGGGGAACCCTGGACGTCGAAACACAACCTCATTCTTGTGACAATCGAACATAGCCCAATGTGTCAATAACAACCTTCGGTGAAGCTCTGCCCTCACGCAATGACATGGCATGAACTCTGGCCTGCCCGGCTGGTCGTCTACGCTGAGGGTGACTCTGCTGTCCTCCCTGACCAGAAGACTGTACTGGTCGAGCCCCAGAAGTGGTACCTCGCTCTCCCCCGGAACTCTAGGCCACTTGTCAACCAACACCAGCAAGCTAGAAATATTCCCTCGCATAGTGACCCTCCTGGCCACGACGATAACAAACGACAGGGCCTCGCTGACATGGACCAACATGATGCCTGCCGCAGAGACTACACAATGGGTACTCTTTCGGTACGGCAAAAGTGCCCCCGGTACGTCGAGGATAACTGGAACTGCCCGAACTCCCACTAGACTGTGGTCTTTGCGGTCGATCCCTCCTCAATCTCGGCCTCTGTCTAGCTGAACTACCAGGTGGTCTATATGGTCCACTGCCCGAGGATGATGCCGATCCGAAAGTATCAGAGCTTAGCCTCTTGGAAGGTCCCTGACTTGGTCCACCCTCCTCAAATCGTCGAGACTGAAATCTCATCTGCATTTCCTTCTCGATATCCTCGCCTCAAAGTGCGGCACTCACAAACTCATCAAAATTATTCTGAGGCATCGTAGTCAGTGTCCCCTTGATGTTCAAGTTCAAGCCCAGCTCAAATCTACGACACTTGGCTTCCTCTGTAGCCACCATGTCATGTGTAAACCGAGATAAGAAAGTAAATCTGTCTCGGTACTCAAGTACTGACATACTGCCATGTCTCAAATTAGTGAAATCCTTATACTTCCGCTGCTGTATAGCCTGGTTGAAGTATCTCCGCATAAACAAACCTTGAAACAAAGTCCACGGAGTATCAACCGGAACTCTATCAGTGCTAACCCACCAGAAGTATGCATCCGACTCAAGTAAACCAACTGCTGCCACTGTCGTCTGCCCAGGGGTGAAACGCAGACGCTCACAAATACGTTCAACCTGAACCAACCATGCTTCACAAATCTCTGGATCAGCTAAACCCGAGAAGACAGTCACTCCTACAGTTCGAGCTTTGACCACAGGGTCAAAACGCTCCTCCAAACGCAACACTCGCATCAGCAAGTCATGCGTCTGGCGATCCTCATCAGGATCCACATCCCTATTAACACGAGGACCACGTCTAGGAGGCATCCTAATGATACAAAATAAGCATTAGTTACAAGCAAAAGGAACGTAATCATGAAACTTCAGACATTTGAACATATACAACACCCGAAGCATTGATGGGTAACCGCTGACCAATCGGGTCATCGCTCCAGACATGTTGTACATACTCAAATACCTTTAGTGTCATAACTACAAGAGTCTACAGAAACTGAAACCTAATGCTCTGATACCAAGCTGAAAGGATCCAACCCCGATTTAGCTTCCTAAACCGGAATCGAACCCCTTCTGAAAACACGAACTTGCAAAAACCACAAAAATTTTGGCAGAGTTTCGCCACTAACCTGCACCCGGAAAACACACTTCATCCTATACCACAAAAGCCAAACCGTGGGCACCAATCCCAACCAGATTTCTCAATATCATAACCACAATGTAAAGGAGTAATCAAAAACTGTATTTTACAGAAATCCCGGGAAAAACATATAAGAGTATAACAACAGAGTAATCAGAGCGACCTCTAGTGTATATATACATAAATATACAATAGTAGGCAAAACAAGAAACCTACTGGAAAAGAAAGGTAGCTCGAACACTAAGCCTCCGACTGCGATGTGAGACACTAGAATCCGAACTGCAAACTGGGCATGGAAACCGAAAAGTCCAGGGGAAAGACAAATAAAATCGTTAGAGTGAGTGGACGAAAATAATCATATCCCTTTCACCAATTATATATATCATAAAACAAAGCGAGTTCATAAAATGAATGGAGGTGTCGGGCGAATCTCTTCGCCCGACGGTGATAGACTAGGCGAATCTCTCAAGCTTAGTGGGCACATCAGAGGAATCTCTCAACCCTGGATCTGGACTACCGGTGATCTGCCAAGTAGCCAATGCATCGATGTTAAGTAAATGCCATCACCATATAAAATATAAAACAATACCTCCAAAAGCAATAAATAATCTCAACATCGTACTGGAAAATAAATACTGAAATCAAGAACTCGCTACGACAGTGTAAATAAAAGTCCACTCACAGATAGCACAGCGCGCAAACGCGCTAATCACGAGATCCGGCGGAAGATCCCTCGCCCAACGTATGATCTCGATCCTCTGGATAATCACAAAATATAACTGATCAAAACCACAATTCACTACTCTGTATCATACCTCGAAAACCAACCATTTTTGGAAACATATAACTTGATACAAAATAATCGGCGTAAACTCCCGAAATATCCACATAAATCCAAAACTAAAAATTCGGCATCCAAATCAACTCGAAAAGCTCAAGGCGATGATCGAGGTGCTACTACGAGCAAAACGACATAAAACTCGTCAAATTCCAAAAAGTCAACGGGTCGCCGGAGCTCCGCCGTTGACCGCCGCCGCCGGCGGTGGCGCGCCATTAACTGGAGGAATTTCTCGGCGGCCAAGCTCACCGTAGCTTCTCCTCCTCAAGCCCAACACATCTCTCAACTGTGTCCACACCCAATTCCACCCCAAATCGCCGGAAATCAGCTCGACATTTCCAAACATTCAAACCGGCCAGAAAACGTTTCTGGCAAAATTCTCCGCCGTGAAGCCACCTCGGCCTCCCATCTTCAAGGGACTTCCTCCCTAGCTCGAACCCAACCTATTCCACCTAAAAACCCCTTCGGAAAGTTGCCGGAAAACACCTCACCATTAAACCCAATTCCGGCGATATTCGAGCTCTCTGATCTCCGTTAAATCGTGACCAATTTAGTGAAAACCAAAGCCAAAACAATTACAAATCTCATGGGGAATCCATACCTTCCAATATCGTGGCTGGAAACGGCCGGAATCGTCAAACCTGACGGTGGGTTTCAAACCGGGTCAAAATCGCCCACGGGTCAAACGGTGGTCAACGGTCAGACTTCAGTCAACGCCGGTCAAACTTCCCAAACAGTGTTTCTGACAATTTTTCGACTATTTCCGATATTTATACTCGCGGCTCGATACAATCGATGGTCCAAAACGAATCACAATCACGTTTTGAATAACTCAAATCCAAACGGATAAACATGACAAAATTACGCGATTTCAAATATTTATAACATATTCCTCGGTCGTCGAAATTATTATCCGGAACCGCTCATGAACTCGAAATCACGCATACAACAACTCTCATGAAGAGACTCAACTCAAATTCTCACCCAATAATTAAGTCGTGAACTGAACCGCCAATTCGATTAATTAACGGAAAACTGTAATTACTCGCTAACTCGTGGATTAAGCCGATTACTATACTGATTCTGTTTCGGGTCGTCACACGTAGCAAGTTCTTGGTTTCAGTATTTGTTTCCAGTACAATGTTCAGATTATTTATCGTTTTGAATGTATTGTATATTTTATTGGTGATGGCATTTATTTATTTTGCATCGATGCATTGGCTACACGGCTGATCACCGGTAGTCCATCTATCAGGCTTGAGAGATTCACTTAATATGCCAACTAGGCTTGAGAGATTTGTCTAGTCTATCACCGTCAGGCTTGAGAGATTTGCCCGACATGCTACTCTGGCAGGGAAATCTGCCTGAGTGGCGACCTTCATTTATTTAAAGAACTCGCATTATTTTTGTGAATATATAAATGGTGAAAGACATATTATTATTTTCGTCCACTTACTCTAACGATTTTATTTGCCTTTCCCCTGGGCTTTTCGGTTTCCTTTGCCCAGTTTGCAGTTTGAATTCCGGGGTTGCACGTCGACGTTGGAGGCATAGAGTTTAGATCACTCTTTAGTTTGAGTAGGTTCCTTGTTCGACCTACTAGTTGTATATGATATATATAGGCGTCGCTCTGAATACTTATGTTGTGTTTTCAGTTGAGTTTCTCCTGAATGTTTTCTGGATTTCTTGTAAACTTTGTGGTTTATTATGTATATGATGTTGAGAAATCCGGATGGGGAACATAGCCCCACGGTTTGGCTTTTGTGGAAAATTCAGAGTGTGTTTCTTTGCAGGTTCTAATATTGGTTCAAGTTTTTCAAATTAAACTCTGGCAAAAAAATTTATTAAGGTCATGTTTTCGAAGGGGTTTGATTTCAGTTTAGGCAACTAAATCAGAGTCAAGTCCTTTCAGATACCATTTTGGTCCCCTCCAGTCAAAATATTCACACAACACAACATATAAAATTTTGTTGTATGATGCAAACTTTAGAGAAGTAACGAAACTATCACACAACGAAGATTGGTACATCATTGTGTGAAGTCTAATGCACTATTTTTTAAGGGTTTGGGGTTTGGAAAATTAGGCTTACGGTTTTTTTGTTTTGTTTTTTTTAAAGGGAGGATTTAGGGTTTTGTTGATATGAATAAAGGATTAGGAAAAAAAAATTCTTAAACGTTAGAGTAATTTTTTTAACTTATGTAAGTCTGTATAATTTTTTTTTAAAGTTGATAGACGGTCCAGATTTAGGTTCTTTTTCAATGGTTAGATTACATTGAATAATCCATGAAAGTACTTATATACCCTTTTGGTATATTTTGCTCCTTTTCCTATGAGAAGAGTAGCTAAATAATTTTTTTTGTCAAGTGTTTTTACATTATGAGATAGAAATGAATGTCATGAGATTGTGTGTACAAGGTTTGATCTCAAATTATTTTTTACGGAGTGGAAAATTACGTTTTAGTCGTAAGGGCACTATGACCATAATTGTTAAACACATGGATCGAGGACTTATTGAAGTCAAAAAATTCTTAGTTTTTTACGGTGTGCCTAGATTATTTTGGTTGTTGCATCTCATGGTTGGTTTTGTAAATTTACTATTAATTCATGATTGAGTATCACAAAGGTTTATATTTCCATATAACCAATAAACAAAGTCAACAATATTAGTTGTCACGTAATGAATTTAAGCAATACGAGAAATTAAAAAGCTCTAACAAGAAATATCATTATACACATGGGTTCACCTCGTAGTAATAGGCAACTGGTAAAAAAAATGAGCTCCATCGGTGTCCTTTTAGGTGTGGGTCAATGAGGTCAAACAATATTTGTTAAAGACTTACATACCTTTTTTTATATTTTGCTCATTTTTCTATGGGAGGAGTAGCTAAATAATTTTTTTTTTGTAAAGTTTTTTTACATTATGAGATAGATCGAAATGAATCCCACTAGATTGTGTGTACACGGTTTGGTCTCAAATTATTTTTTACGGAGTGAAAAATTATGTTTTAGTCCTAAAGGCACTATGGCCATAACTATTAGACACATGGATCGAGGACTTATTGAAGTAAAAAAATTCTCAATTTTTTACAGTGTGCTTAGATTATTTTGATTGTCGCATCTAACGGTTGGTTTTGTAAATTTATTACTAATTCTTGATTGAGTATCTCAAATGTTTATATTTTCATATAATCAATAAACAAAGTCAACAACATTAGTTGTCAGATAGTAAATTTAAGCAATACAAGAAATCAAAATGCTTTAACGATAAATGTCATTATGCACATTTGTTCACCTTGTAGCAATAGGCAACTTTGAAAAAAATTAGTTCCATTGGTGTCCTTTCATATTTGGGTCAATGAAGTCAAACAATATTTGTTAAAGAACTTTATACCCTTTTTTATATTTCATTCATTTTCCCATGAGAGGAGTATCTAAATAATTTTTTTGTCAATTTTTTTTACAAAGTTGTAAATCGCATTTGAGTCGTTACGACACTAGGGTTACAATGGTTGGTCGCATCGATCAAAGTTAAATAATTAAAGTCAAAGAGTTAACGATCTTTTGATAGCGTGTTTATATTATGTTGTTCATTGCATCTAACGGTTGGTTATACAAAGTAATTATTCTTCCCATTTAATTTTACGAAATTTGCAGTTCGACTTAACAATTTGTTTAGATAGACTTGAACATTTGGTCACAAAAATAGAAAATCCTAGCTAAACTTAAACACTTCCTTGTCGCCTCTCTCTCTCTCTCTCTCTCTCTCTCTCTCTCTCTCTCTCTCTCTCTCTCAGAATACAGTAGAAGAAGCTCGAACACACTCCCACCCCTCCTGATCTAGTGCTGTCGTCACATCGGCCCCATCTTCCTCCGTCACCTAGACTCTACCTTTTCTCGGCTTCGCTGCACCCTAGTGTCGTGATTCTCTGAGCTCAACCCCGCTCTCTGACTGCCACATGTTGGTCCACCTCCTTTGAGCACATCTCGGCCTCCCCCTCCATCCAGTTTGTGACGACGACCTCAACCTCCACCTCCATCTCTGTCTACTCTCTAGTTTTCACCCTCGATCTCGTCGAACTCCTTGAGCACCACCTTAAAATCCTCTCTGAGCTTGCGTCGACATCACTTCTCCTACTCACTCCCTCGATCTCATCGATCTTCATCGTAGTAAGTCATCATTGCATATGTCTCACACGTCGAGCTCAGCCTCCATTCGCCCT
Source organism: Geum urbanum (assembly GCA_946800695.1). Lineage (NCBI taxonomy): Eukaryota > Viridiplantae > Streptophyta > Magnoliopsida > Rosales > Rosaceae > Geum > Geum urbanum. The sequence continues at coordinate 37,420,953 of OX327002.1, read as the reverse complement.
TATTCTCGACCCCAACAACTGGATCAACGTCGCTACAAGCATCTGGTTCAACTTGACCTCGACCCTACTCCGCCTTTGATTTACTTATTGGGCTCATCCTCGCTGTCGCTCTGCTACTAAGTTGAATTTGGAGCTAATCAGGGATGGACTATCAATGTGAACTACACTATATGGGCTCAGGTCAAGTACTTCTACAATCGAGATTGGCTCTGTAAACACTTTCTATCTCTACAATACTTGTGCAGATCTAAGTTTTTGTTCAACACTTGAAGTTTAGATCTTTGGCTTAATTAGTGATTTCGATTAAAGCTGAGTGCAAGATTTGAAAATGACATGGTGGGTTGAGCTTCAAATGTGCTTCTTTGATTTTGATTTTAAGAGAAATTGACATCATAAAATATGAGCTTCAACTATTGGATGGCATCATATTGGAGCAGGTTTTATTACTATAGTTTCTGATTTTTGTTTTCATATTGGGTATTGGTTAGTTAAGTTTAGAAGGAGGGTTTTGTTTGTTGTGGGTAATTATGTATAGGCCCTGGCAGTTTTGGTGGATTCATAGGTGGAAGGAGTGAAGGAGGTAAATGTGTGGTTCTAGTGGATTCAGAGGTTAAAGGAGTGATGGAGGTAGAGGTGCGCATAGCAGTGATCGTGGATTTGGTGACAGAAGCAGTGGTTTTAATAAGCTGAGTAGAGGGTTACATGGGTGTTGTACTTGTTAAGGTAAGGAAAATGATCTTATGACCAAGAACATGGTTCTCGGAGAGGTTGTGTACAATGAGAAGAGGATATCTGTGCAAGTGTTTAAAGGGTTAACCCCTACCTATCCTATGCAGGGTTTCAACCGCAGAATCTATCACCAGTCTATCGAATCTTTGGCTGCCAATGTTCATTCATGTGGGGAATTGTTGGAAAAATAGTAGTTTTTCATTATTTTAGTTGGACCATTTAAACAAAATAATTAAATAAGATGCACTTAAAATTAATGAAAGGGAAACATGGACTTGTGTTCTCCTACAAGAGTACATAAAGATTATGTATTCATTTGTTTAAATTGGTTAAGTGGTGAATGAGAAATAATTTTGGTTGGACTGAGCTTGCGATATGTTCTGCCGCTACGATTTGGGCCCGGTCGCATGAGTTTCCTTTTGCACTCAGAAAAACCTGACGTGACTCTTGGCTTTCCACATTCCATCTGTTACAACCATTTTGGCCTTTCTCTTTTTCCGGTTACAAACTATTTGCCGGATTTATTTTCCATGGTTTAATTAGTTTAACTTAGATTTAAGTGCATGGGTTAATGGGGTGTAACTCGAGATCTTTTGGTGGCCGGACTTTATGGCATACTCCAACTCCAATGTGTATAAATAGAGGCTTCCTCCTTCTCATTATTCATCCCATTAGAAAACAATCTCCTCTTTTGATCTCTTCTGTCCCTCTCAAGTTCTCAAGTTCTGTTTCGGTGATAGAGTAAAGTACTCTTCATTTCGACGAGAAGTTCTTGTGTCGCAGTAGAAAAATTTAGAAGTTGTTTTATTTTAGGAGAACGACGCCATATAAGCATGTGGACGGCGTAGAAGTTCTTAAGGAGAACGTGTGATACACGTGACTCAACTTTGTTCTTAGTTCATCTTCTATTTCTAGAATTTGTTCTTGATTTTAATTTACTAATTAAATTAGTATTTTTGTAATTTATTTAGTTTAATATTTCTATAATTTCCTAATGTTTTACAATCACCGAGTATTTCGGTAAACAAGGATCATGATCACCACTTTAGAACATACAAACTAAAAACATAAAAAACAAAACAAATAGATGTAAAAATACCATAAAGTTGATGTGTTATACTTCAGTGTATTAACATAATATGCAATAAAATACATGTTATAAAAGTGACCTAATATTGCAGCTTAACTATTAAATGGTAAACATATGTTTTAAGTTAAGGTGCTATGTAAACCTAAATAAGTAAATGCAAGACCATGTTTTGGTAACTTGTCAAAGTTACAAGTTTAAGGTTGAGAATGAACCTAAACAAGAAATTTACAACATAAAAGACAAGTTTGTAGTTTTATGGTTCAATAAACACCTTAAAAGGTAACTCCAACAACCTTATATTGTAATTTCATATATAACTTGTAAGCTGTTCTGGGCAAGATTGGATTACCAGTGCTATTACGTTGAAGTCACGATCTCTCTCTCTCTCTCTCTCTCTCTCTCTCTCCCTTATTCGGTTTTTCAGGGATCGCTTTCATGTTCGCTGAGATGGACTACATCAACAAGCTACGAGCTTTTCTATCGAAAGGACTTCCTCCACAGTACAACCCAAAATTCCATTCTCAAATCAATTCTAGGGCTTCCTTAATTTCAATCAAATTTCTTCAATTTTGGTTTTTATATTTGAAAAGGTTGGAACTTTAGTGTGATGATCACATAGACTACTTAATCAAAAGTCTGAGAGGATCTCTGGCTCCATTTGTAAGTTTGGATGCCAAGTAAGTTGCGCCTAATTCTTTTTAATTCGGTTGTTGGTTGACGGAAATTTTTATCTTTATGGCTAACTTGTTTGCTTTCATTTGGGTTTTTGTTGTAGTCAACTATCATTATGCTTTTGGATTTTACACTCACTGGCTTTCCTAGAGGAGTCAGTAATGATGAATTGGAACATAACACAGTTGACTTGCTTAGCCGTTGTCAGGTTCGTGGATAACACATGAAAGTTGTATCACAATCACATTGTTTGTATAGAACTTGATGGTGCTCTGGTCTGAGTTTTCTATATCATTGATTCATTGTGATTGTGGTTAAATCTCAAATGAAAGTTGTCATTTGTTGTAGGACCTGGATGGTGGATATGGTGGTGAACTTGGTCAGGCAAGTAACTAGTCCCTCTATTTATCTAAGTTGACTGCTTGTAGCTTTTGATGTTTGATTTTTCTTTCCTGTGATCAATTTTCATCATTCAATTCTCTTTTTCTGGATTGGATTCCAGAATCTATGTGTTGGAACGATTTGGGTTGAATCAGTCTAGGTTGAATAATTTGGTTTCAATAATTTGGTTTAAACTATCTGGGTTAAAACTATTTGGAAACAAATCAATTGAAACTATCTAGGTTGAATAATTTGGTTGAAGCCATTTGGGTTGACAGACACAATTAATAGTGTTTCATATTCTAGAAATCATGTCGATGAGGTGTGACATTGGGTTGGACTAATAGGATATGGTATTGCATTTATCACAGGAAAGCTTCATAAACACTATTAATTGTATCTGTCAACCCGATGTTGCTGTCACAACATATGATCAACATGTCGTGAAGATAGTGTGAATGTTAGGCTCAATTAGTTGCATCTGAAATTAGTCCAATCAAATCATTTTTCACAGCATATGATTCAAACTTACGTAAATACTAATAGGATATGTACTTTGTGATAAGTGTTGCAATTTTCTCAGTCCAACCATGCCAATGGGTTGGACTAACATCGCCCAAAGCGCTGGAGTTATGTGAATGAATAGTCATGGTCTTTACATTTCTGGCTTCATTGTTTTGCTGAGAAAATTGTCCAAAGTTGGAATCTTTTATTGCATATAGGTTGTGACATTGTTGTAAGACCTTGAATTAACCTGATCAAACAAATTATACAACATAGTGAAGTCGGAGGGAGAGGATAATACAACATTGATAAAAATGTCGAAGTGAAAGTTCAAAAAGAAAGATCCCATGCAAGAAACACAAAGAAACGGATGCATCTGTTAAGCAACAACCACTGTGTGGTAAGTTGAGTTCAAGAGGACTATGATTTCACGAGGCAAGAGAGTGAAGATTTTTTCTTTATGATTTCACTATGCAGTTGTATAGTTATAAAGCACAAGTTAAATTCTCTTTTTCAATATGTTATGCACAATTTGAATTTTAGATCGTATTATGTCCCTTTATGGGTGCTTATGTTTGGAAAGATCCCATACAACTACTGCAAATTCTTCTGATATGTTGTTATATACTGTTACTTAGTTTGTGTTGATTCTATAATCGTGCTGAGTGGATTTCATTTACGTGATATCCTGGGAGAGGATAATTCACAGCATGTGACAGATACGTTGGTTGCTTTTACTCTTCTTCTTTTTGAATCTCTCAACTTCCCCATTATTACATGCTCTGTAATGCTTCCCTCTGATATTATTAGTAAGATATTACCTTCTGCCCACATGATATCACATCTTTATTTACAATACTACTTTAGGATCTTAGGTGAGTTGGGCTCTATTTTGCTCATTGGTTTTCGGTGATTGGTTTTTTTGGGAAATAAGTTTTTCTGTTGGGTTTTTGTTTCTTTGGTGGGACTGATCCATTAGTCAGAGCTGTTTGGTTTGTAACTCTACTATCAATGAATTTACCGTCAATAACAATAGCAAACCTCAACCAGTCCAAAATTATTCTAAGAATAGTTATTAATGTGGCTGAAAATGAGACTTATAGTGTTGGCTGGATTGCTCCTTTTGGAGTTACGCTAAAAGTGTTTCCATCTCATTTTTCCATTAGCAGCGGGGAGACACAGGTCTTGAGTGTATTGTTCAACGTGAGGAGTAACAGTACCACTGCTAGCTATGGAAGGATGGGATTATTTGGACATCAAGGTCATCTTATGAACATTCTGTGTCGGTCATTGTCAAAATCACATACAATACTACTACTAATAGATAAAGCTTGAGTTGATGCGCTTTGTTACTACTATATTATCTTGGTTGAGATTTGTTTTTGTTTTTTAACCAATATTTTCATTCATTATATTGTAAATGCTTGGTCATGTAAGTGAAGTATATGTATCATAAAAATAGTAGACTCTTCTAAACAATGTAGTCCGTAGTCAATCTCTGGGGGTAAATGCTTGAGCTTATATCAAAGCCATAGAAGAAGAGGGAGATGGAGTGCCATAATAAGAGTCGGGTTCAGAAATTGACAGTTGCAGTTGGGCTATTTTTAATCACAGTTATGATTGTGACAGTTGCTGAACCAAATTTTGTGAGAACTTCCCCAGATGATCTCCTATCCACTATTAGGCATCTACAAGACTTCCCTGGACTTACATACTCCAGTACATGTTAAATGCTTTGCTCTTGGTACAAATTACCAGAGTGAAAATTAAAGATGTTGATCAACAGTATGTTGATGTGATGAAAATATGTATATGGAGATTGTTTTTGCAATGTAGGTTTGTGGTTGTAAGTTAGTAGCTGAATTGTTGCTGTTGTTATTTTAGTGAAAATTTTGGTGAAGATAATATTCAGCTATAAGCAAAGAAGCTCAGGTTTTGATTATGACTACAGAGTTTTTGTGCAACATGTTGTATCAGAGGTATATCAGAGGTATAATTGGTCATTTTGGTGTAGCTTCGAACAATTGAGTATGTTGTTAAAGGAAAGGATGGTGTTTTACCTTGGTTTCTTAGTGCAGTGTTGGAGGGGCTTCTGCTCGGGATTCTTTTTTCATGTTGATGTAATAGTCTTGGATGAAGTCCATTACCTAAACGACATATATAGGGTACAGTGTGGGAAGAAATATTAAGTGATAGCCACCATATATATACTTTACTGTCCAACATTATCATCACCGTGTTTAGCAACATGTATGATATTTTTCAGATTATTGAAGTTCAGCTCATATGTTTGTCTACAATAGTTGTAAATCCAAATGAGTTGGCTTCTTGGAATGGTCAAGTACCTAGGTCATACATTATATTGTTTATACTGACTGAAAAGAACATTCTCATGGTTTTTATGTTTTTCTTTACAACTGATTCTGAGTACTTAAAGAGATTAATTTTGTTGTTTAATTTTAAGTAAATAACTGAAACTCGAGTTAGTTTGTTGGTGATTGTGTTCATGCTAAAGGTACTGAAATCTGCTATCTGGACATTTAGTATCTCATATGATATAAATTTTTATATCTGACAATATGTTTTTTGCTTCAAATTATATGATTTATAGCATGGTGTTTGTTTGCTTCAAACTAGATTTGAAATTATGTCGATGGTAGGTTGTAATCGTCTAAATAATTTAGTTTTACATTCTCTCTAATCATTGGTTTTCTTCTTTCTGGTGCTGAACAGATGCCACTGAAAGCAACTGACTGAGATGTGATCTACTGCCCATGTTTTGCGACTATTGTGCATACTAGATAATCGTCTAATTCCTGATTTTCAAGAACGCTATTCAGGACAAATGTAATGTGTGTAATATATAAGTAATTTTTGCATTTTAAGAACACTAGATAATCGGCTAATTTCTGCTTTTCAATAACACTATTTGTGATGAATGTAATGTCTGTAATATATAGGTGATTTCTGGATTTTAAGTACTCTAAACTCCAATGCCTGTAACACACACACACATATATATATATATATATGCAGCACATATTAAGTTCTGTATCATATCCTAATATCTTCCTCCCTTCCCAATAATATCATCCTTAAATAACTCTTCGTTTCACCTTAACGTTCAACCGCGCCTCGGCACGGGGCTTCACCTAGTGCAACATGGTGTCGGTACACTATTGAAGTCTAGATGCTATGATGATCTTAAGGTCGATCTATTGTCCCTTCTTTTTGTAGATCTTTTATTTGGGGAATGTGATAATCACCACTGCTAATTTATAACGATATTTTCATCTTGCAGACTGCACAAGATAACATAGATTTACAGAAAACAATTCTTTCTAGATTTGACTTGATCTTCATTGTTAAAGATATCAGGATGTTTAGTCAGGATAAGGTAGCTTTTTCATCCGGCTATATTAGCTTAAGTGTTATTTTTCCCAGCAACAAAGTGCACATATTTTTTTTTGTACTAAGTCAATTATAGTTTCCCTTTCTCAAAGGCCTGACTCAGCTTTTTCAACGACAGATAATTGCAAGTCATGTCATAAAGGTTTATGCATCTATTGGGCAAGCAGTGGGTGACAATAGAGTTTTGAAGGAAAAAGAAGAGAATTGGCTGAAGAGGTGTGTAGGTAGTATAATACACATGGTTTGAACATTCTTTATTACTTACAAGTGAAAATTGATGGAATGCTGATATGTGCAATGTTTGAAGGTATCTTTAATACTATCCAATTGAGTGTCATCCCTGGCCCGTTTGTCAGAATCTACATCAAAATCGTTGCAGAACCAATATATGAAAATCAGACAGGTATTTTTGAGGATATTAGCCTTGCTAACCTGAAGTAGCTATATGATGCTGAATGAAGTCATGCTATATTAGATGTTTTAGTATCTATCTTACATTATCTCCATGATTTTCCTCTCAGGATATGAGACAGCAGGCAAATGAAACTGGAGAAGCTGCTGCAATACCTATCACTGTAAGGCAGTTGGAAGCTACTGTGAGGTTGAGCGAGTCACTTGCGAAAATGAAACTGTGAGTACTAACAATACTAATAGATTGTTAAACTTAACTTGTTCTCTACTATGATGAATGTTTAGTGGTTACTGAAATGTGGCTCATCATGACTTCAGATCCCATGTTGCAACTGAGGAGAATTTAGGACATGTTTAGATTCTTTAAATTTTCAAAGTTCTCCAAGAACTTAGGGATATCTCTTGAAAAGTTGTTTCGAAGTATGTCACGTGGTTGAAGAACTCTCGTGTCTTACATAGATGATGGAATGAACCCCTTGAAAAAGTTTCCTTGCAAGTACAGGAATTTTAAACTTTTACAACTGCTAAGGCTACTAGAAAGTTGTCCTGAGAACAAGTTTTCAGAAACATCAAGTGCACGACTATGGGAAGGGAACCAATGAGTTGGTTTTTCGAAAAGTTCAAAGAAATCGATATGTGGAGAAGACCATTTAGTAGTGGTTGAGGTATGGTGTCACTAAAGTTATTTTGAGAAAGATCCAACTGTAGCAAGGCTTGACATTATCCTAAGCTTGATAGGATACTGCCATTTAGACTAATTATTTGCAACCTTAGATCGGTTAACATGGTTAAATTTGCAAAAGAATATGGTATGCTCCCTAGTAGTTTCTTGTTGCTAAGATATAATAACCCAAGGCTTGTAGCCTATATCTTTGTTGCACAATCGATCTCATCCATCTTGGAAAGAGAGAGCTAGAAACAAGCTTGCATATGTAATCTACTTCCACAATTGGTTTAAAGTTCGTTTTCTTTACCAGACCATAGCTACACATTACACGGTTGTTGGGCACTATTAATGACTATTATTAATTAGTACACCAACGAATTGATGTTACTAAGCTGGGACCATCAGAATTGAAACTCAATGTTATTACTACAAGAAGTCGTAGTGACATACCTACTATCTTGACCAAAGCAAGATAAATGAAAAATGAAGGTGAAGTCAAAGAATAAGGCATCGAAAAGTGTCACTTGGGAAATGTCTCAATGATCGTTTCACAAACATGCTAGGTTCAACATTACAGTTTAGGAAGATGTCTTTATTTGTATTCTAGTGACACTGCTACAATGGTCTTCTAAAAACTAGAAACTTAAATATTATGCAGTGATACAAGCTCGTTCTGTATCGTACATTTACAAATTCACAAGTTCGTTTTGTATTTACATTTCAAGTATTTTTGCAGAAAATTTAGCATAACCTCCCTCAAAATGGCTACCTCAAAACCTGTAACAAGCATATTAGAAGTTGAGTTATCATTCTTTACAACCCAAAACAGCATCATGATCACCAAGAGCAACAAACTACAATACCCAGACAAATAACACATCAAATGTTGGCTCACATAGGATATTGTTATGATACAAGATGGCCCATACACAAAATCAATAAGGAGATCATCAAAATAGATTAAAAAGACAAATTTTCATATTTCTTACTAATAACAACATTATTCTTAGATTTCATCGGAACTTGTGGTTCAAGAGCATTGGTGAAGATATATAATAGGCACTTCACTTCAACATCCAACAACATCAATTTTTTTATATCTTCTTCTTGCGAGTCATGCGTGGAGGACTTTTGGCATCTGACGTTTCCGCTGATGTTTGCCTAATCAATCTCAAAGATCTTCTTACTAGTTTAACTAGTGCAGTCTTGGGCTCAACCAGAGGCAAACAAGCAAATTCTTTTCTTACCTTGTTCCACAAATCATTCCAATTCAAATTGAATTTGTTCTATACAAGGTAAAGAACAAAGTTCATGCGCTGCATTTGGGAGTCCAAATTCTTCCACCAGGGTATTCGATAAAATCTCATGTGGTTGATTAGGAAGACACCACAGTCGAAACCATTTGGTTGTATTGGACAGTTATTAGGAGTTACCATTTCAAAGCTCGAAAAGGGACTATAAATATTTTTTTCCTGGAAACAAATATCTAGGGTTGCCACTTGAAAAAGAAATAGACGATTGTCATTACCATAAAGAAAAAGTCTTCAATAATATGTGACGACCCGGACCAGATTCAGCAGTATGTTCAGCTTGATCGATGAGTTACGGCATAGTCGCAGTTGTCCGACGGTTATTGGAATCGCCGAGTTTATTAACGACTTAATTATTGGCCGAGAATTGGAGCTGGGTCTCTTCTCGAGAGTCGTTGTACGTGTGATTTCGAGTTCGTGGGCGGTTTCGGATCGTAATTTGGACGACCGAGGAATTAGTTATGTATATTTGAAGTTCAGATTTAAATGGTGGGCTACTTAACGACTAAATTACCGGACGAGAATTTGGTTTCGGCTTCTTCACGGAAGTTGTTCAGAATTAATTTCGAGTTCGTGGGAACTTCCGGAGCATGATTTGGAGTTACGAGGAATTAGTTGCGAATTTTGCCGTTTGTTGATTATTTAGTCGATTTAATGTGTGTTGCTTCGAAGGGTTGACTTTTTATCCGTTTGATCGATATGTTTGACTTTGGGTAATATTTGAAGAGTATGTTGAGACGAGTTCGTGGCCGCGAGAATTATCGGAATCGGAATTACGACGAGAAAATTACGCGCGTTTGAGGTTGTCGAATTGGATAAACATGAGTTTCCAAATTGGGAAAGGCTATAAATAGCAGGTTACCAAAAGGGGAAAGTCAGCACTTACCATAATGGATGTTGACCGAGTTGACTGAGTCAACTCGGTGGGAGGAGGAGGAGGCCGACGGGAAGCCACGGCTCCACGACGGCGAGGAGGATTCCGGCGATCCCACGCCTTGATTTTGGACTCTTTCCCTTCCCCTTGATGTCACGAACTCATCCCCGGCCTTGTATTCCGGCGTGGCTCACCGGAATGAGTGGAATTTCCGGCATAAAACGGTGAGAAAATTGAGGTATTCGGGTTTCATGTTTTTGATCGATTCGAGCTGAAATTTTGGATGGGCTTTGTTGCTCTCATCCTCTTGAAGCTACTGTGTAAATTTGAAGCACTAATTTTGCTTGAATTTGGAGAATTTTGGATTGGAAGATTTGGTACCAATTCGGGTTTTCATGAAATTGAGGTAGTTAGAGATTGAATTGGCTTTTGATGCAGTTATGGAAGTTGCTCAGTGCACGATTTTGAGTGGAACAAGGGTAGCTCCGCCGAGAAATCTTCCGGTCAGTGGCGGCGCCGCCGTGGGCGGCGGTCAACGGTCAGAGTTGACTTTTTGACTTTCGGCAAGTCGCATGTCATTTGATTCGAAATCGCGCCCCGATCGCAGCGGGGAGGTTCGTTTTTCGAGTTGAGCGTCCGAACGTAAAGCGAGGTATTGTGGTATACATATACGGATTTTCGACGATTCGTCGACTTTGAATCACGTGTTTCCGAGAACGGCTGTTTCTCGTGATTTGTATTGCATTGTCGGACTATGACTTTGAATATTGGACATTGTGAATATTCAGGGGTTCGTGATCGTTGTTTTGGCGAGGGACTTTCCGCCGGATCACGGGTTAACGCGATACGCGTTACGCCAGTCTATGAGTGGACACTTTATTTTCAAGGATTGATTGCGAGTCTTTATTTATGATTTACGAACTTGAGCATGCAGATTGATTATGATTTTACGAGCATGTGTTATACGATTATACGTATACGAGTATATACATATATGTACATATTGTGTTTTAAACATGTGCATAGAAAAGATTTATGATTTGATTTACACAGAGTACAGTCTTGATTATGTTGTTGTATCGATACACATTGGCTTCTCGGCTGATCCCCGAGTACGCTCCGGGGGGGACAGATATCCTGACCCGAGGCCTTTCTGGCTAGGAATCACGTGTGGGTCTGGGATCCCGTGATTCAGACTGTGCTATCGCGTGGTAGTCCATGAGTGATTCCGCGATTTTATATTGCATGCTCTGTACACGTGAGGAGTTGGAGTCTCCCTCGTGTACCCGGACACGTGAGGAGTTGGAGTCTCCCTCGTGTACCATTTCTTGTTTATGTATTTGACTCGCATATGATTTTATATGTATATATTACTGGTGAAAGACATTTATTTTCGTCCACTCACTCTAACGTGTTTATTGTCTTTCACCTGGGCTTTTCGGTTTCCGTGCCCAGTTTGCAGTTCGGACTCTGGAGTCGCACGTCGTGGTCGGAGGCATAGTACTCGAGCGGTCTTATTTCTTCCAGTAGGTTTATTGTTCTACCTACTGTGGTATACTTATATGGTTATGTATTAGAGGTCGCTCTGAGTTCTCTGATGAATATGTTATACGATTTTAAACCCGGATTTCAGTAAAGTACTATTATATGTATTGTTTACTTTACTGTTGAGATATTGAGAAATCCGGATGGGATTGGTGCCCACGGTTTGCTTTTTGTGGCATAGGATGAAGTGTATTTTCCGAGTGCAGGTAATGGTAATTCCACGCTAGTAACGAAACTCTGCCCAAATTTCGAAAAGTTTTTGTTGGTTCGTGTTTTCGAAGGGGTTCGACTCCGATTTAGGAAGCTAAATCGGGGTTGGGTCCTTTCAGCTTGGTATCAGAGCATTAGGTTGTTGGTTCTGTAGACTTCTGTAGTCGTGTTTACTAAGGATATTTGAGAATGTACAGCATGTCTGGAATGGTGACCCGACCGGCCGGCGGATAATCATCAAATTCCGGGTGTTGTATGCTTTCAAATATTTGAAGTTCCATGATTACGTTCCACTTGTTGTGAACGATATTGTATTCATTAGGATGCCTCCTGACGTGCTTTCCGTGTCGTTTCGGTTGTGGATCCTGTTGAGGATCATACGACGCGTGATTTGCCAGTGAACAGTGGATTCGGATGAATATTCAGAGTTCAGTGAATTGTGTGGCATAGTTTGCCTGGGGATGTGTATATGAGCATCTACATGTTGCCTCAGAGATGAGATTTATGGCAGATGATGTGTGCCTGAGTCAGATTGTTGTATTTTGTGGGCGGATATTGTGTGAGTTTCGGTTGCGACTCCATGGTCCACATTCAGAATGTCGTGTAAACAGTGATGGTGTTATCAGGCTATCCATCAATCGAATGTGGAGTGCTTACCCACCTGAGGCAGAGATGCATTGTTCCTATATTATTTCGGTTTGCACGAGTTATGTGGCTTCAGAGGAAGCAGTGTACGAGGTTCGAGATGAGTTTGAACCTGAGTATCAGAGAGATTCTGATTGATATGCCTCGAGACATCCGTGAGGAGCTTAGTGTGCTGCACTCAGTGGCGAGGCTAGTGTAAGGGAAAGATGTACACGGTTTTCGATGTGACGGTTTGAGGAAAGTGGATTCAGCAGAGATGTTATGATGAGGTTGAGTTATGATACTTCGGGATCAGTGCCTTCATCAGGCTATGGTCTCTTCGATATTGTTGAGGGCCTTCAGATCAGGATCCGTTTGACGATGGCGGAGATCACAGTGTAGCGGACTTGCTCCTGTGGCATGAGTTTGGGCGATCATTGGTGATCCTTTCACGCAGCAGGTGTTGCGGTGATATGTATTCGTGGAGCATTTTCAGTTACTGCTTCAGTGACCAGGAGGGTCACGTTGCGAGGGAGCGCCCTCAGCTAGCTGTGTATGCGGTTCGACAGCTTAGAGATTATGAGGAGATCCTCATGTTGTTCCTGCAGTCTGATCAATGTACTCTTTTGATGAGTTAATCAGTAAGTCGTAATTGACGTGGGCGACTAGTTGGGCATGTTGGAGTTTGTGTTCGTGCCATGACCTTGTTTGAGGACAGACTTTTCTCCGAGGTTACTGTTGCTTAATATCCATGGCGATTATACCTGCATCTCACTTCCGAGGCTTTGGAGAGTGTTGTATCCATCCGGAGGTTGCGAGATCCTTGTTGGAGGTTATGACTTAGCCGTGGATTTGTTGTAGCTGGACATTGTGATTTTGGTGTGTTTGTGAGTACGGACTTACTGACGATGCATTGGTGGTGTTCGAGTGCCTCGAGGAGAAGGTTGTGTTTCGACGACCAGATTTTCCCGAGATGCTGTTTCGCGGTGATGGTCGAGCGGATGATGGAGACGAGTTATGTTATTTGCTTAGCACATGTTGTGGATACTATGGTTCGATGAGGTGGCGCATTGACTATCGGAAGCCTGATTCGCTTCAGAGGAGAGTAAGTATCCTCCGCTTCGGATCGTCGATTGATTTGATCAGCTTGTGAAAGCTTCAGTATTTCGTAGATCGATTTCGGATCCGGATACCATCAGTGGAGGTTGATGAGTCAGATGTGACTATGTTAGCTTTCAGATCTCAGTATATTTATCTGGAGTTCTTGGTCACTTCATTGGTTGATCAATGCTTCGTAGATCGTGTAGACTTGATGGACCAGGTGTTCAGACGGTTTCTGGACGAGTTGCGGTCTTGTTCGTTGGCAATGTCCTGATGTACTCCGAGAGTGTGGACTAGTACCTGGAGTTGTTGCAAGCAGTGTAGCGGACTTCGCGAAATGATTTGCTGTTTGTGAAGTTCAGCCAGTGTGAGTTTTGGCCGATTAGTGTGAAGATTTTGAGTTATGTGAGGCTATCCGAGGGAGTTGGCGTGGATCTTGACCAGTTGGAAGCCGTGTTGATTTGGGGATTGCCCTACTATTGTACCAGAGATCGGGAGTCTCTTGGGTTTAGCAGACTTGTACCGACGGCTTGTGCAGGATTTTCCTGGATTGCCACTCTACTTTCCGGATTGACGAAGAAGGCGCCAAGTTCGAGTGGTTTGATGCATGCGAGGAGAGTTGCTTTCTCCTGCATGTTGGTGACCGTTACTGCGGTTTTGACCTTACCTGATGACTGCGATGAGTTCGTGGGTTATGACGATGCATCGAGGTTTGGATTGGGTTGTGCTTTGATGCTGTGTAGCAGAGCGGTGGCTCATGGTTACGGATAGTGGAAAACTTATGAGGCTACGTATCCGGAGTTTGATTTGGGTGTAGCTGTATTTGTGTTAGTATCAGAGAGTTTGAGACACTATAGCTATGACGTGCAGCGCAGTGTAGGATGTACACTGACCACTGAGTTTCATCCACTTGCATTTTCAGCCAGATTTGGGCTTGAGGCAGTGTAGATGGAGGGAGTCGACTAAGGATTATAGCTGCACATTTGAACTTGTTCGAGGAAGGCTAGTGGTTGTACTTTGACCATCCGTTTGGGATGATGTTGTTGTTGTGATGTATTCAGTCGAGAGTTAGGAGTTTCAGTATTGCATGTAGGTATGTGTGGCTCGAGTTTCCGTGTTAGCCGAGTGTGGGCTACGATAACTGAGTTTGAGTATGATGGTGTTGAGGCTCGTGATTTTGCGCGTGTTTGGCGCTAGTGATGCAGAGAAGTGTCAGATACTTCGAGCTTACTACTCGTGACGCAACATGAAGAGCAATATAGCAGCTTGTGTGTACTGATGTCACATTCGTCGACCGGTGATGGCTAGGAGGCGGAGACTTGCCGCGATGTATTAGCCATTTGAGATTTCCGGTTTGACGTGGTGATTACTGCTGTGTTTGTGTATGCTTGTATGCATTTTGATTTGTGATACCGGTTGTCAAGCCATTGTGGACCACTTGACGGACTTGGTACTTTTCCTTGAACTTTCGGGAAAGGATTTCAGTGGTAGACTAACATAGCTGTGTTTGACAGAGGTTGGCCATACACGTGGTATGCCTATGTCCCGATTCGCTGTTCGAGATAATCAATTACGACTGTGTGTTGGCAAGCTTTGCAGCGAGCATTGGGGACCAGATTACGAGTTAGTACCGGATCTTATCCTCGGATTGGCGGACGATCTTTGAGGACTATTCAGACCTTGGAGGGCATGTTGTGGACCACGGTATTGCAGTTCCGGAGGATTCGGGACCAGCAGTTTCAGCTGTTCGAGGTTACTTGCAATACCAGGTTGTTGTCCACTGTGATTTTGATATTGTTTGACGTCGTTTTGAGGAACGATGTTGTACTTCATTGTGTTGGAGTGAGTTTGGTTTGAATTTGAGTTGATATTTGTTTCCGATTTTGTGGAGTGTGTTACCACAGACTGTCAGATTAGCGGAAGTGGGTCGATAATTGTTTGAGTTCGATGCTTGGGTTTCGTTGGTATGAGCAGGTCGTGTTATGATTTGCCTTGATGTTTTGATCCATATGTGCCATAGGCGAGTTTGTGTTATGCCGTATGGTTCGGCATCGCCTATAGTGTTGGCTTTGTGTGTTGTGTTCCGCGTGGCGGAACTATGTTGCAGGTTTGCTATGTGTTGTGTACCCTGTTTGTTCCTTATGTAGGAACACTTGGCGCTTGTGTGGAGCCAGTTCAGATTTGTGATTTGTGGGTACAGAGATTTCAGCACAGAGCTATCTCCTATTGTGGAGTCAGTTGCTAGAGTTATTCAGTTGATGTAGCCACTGGGCAGTTGAGCAGTATACAAAGGCAGTGCTCCTACCTTTGAGTTGGCAGATTTGGAAATTTCGAGGTCGAAATTTTTCTAAGGGGGGTGGATTTGTGACGACCCGGACCAGATTCAGCAGTATGTTCAGCTTGATCGATGAGTTACGGCATAGTCGCAGTTGTCCGACGGTTATTGGAATCGCCGAGTTTATTAACGACTTAATTATTGGCCGAGAATTGGAGCTGGGTCTCTTCTCGAGAGTCGTTGTACGTGTGATTTCGAGTTCGTGGGCGGTTCCGGATCGTAATTTGGACGACCGAGGAATTAGTTATGTATATTTGAAGTTCAGATTTAAATGGTGGGCTACTTAACGACTAAATTACCGGACGAGAATTTGGTTTCGGCTTCTTCACGGAAGTTGTTCAGAATTTAATTTCGAGTTCGTGGGAACTTCCGGAGGATGATTTGGAGTTACGAGGAATTAGTTGCGAATTTTGCCGTTTGTTGATTATTTAGTCGATTTAATGTGTGTTGCTTCGAAGGGTTGACTTTTTATCCGTTTGATCGATATGTTTGACTTCGGGTAATATTTGAAGAGTATGTTGAGACGAGTTCGTGGCCGCGAGAATTATCGGAATCGGAATTACGACGAGAAAATTACGCGCGTTTGAGGTTGTCGAATTGGATAAACATGAGTTTCCAAATTGGGAAAGGCTATAAATAGCAGGTTACCAAAAGGGGAAAGTCAGCACTTACCATAATGGATGTTGACCGAGTTGACTGAGTCAACTCGGTGGGAGGAGGAGGAGGCCGACGGGAAGCCACGGCTCCACGACGGCGAGGAGGATTCCGGCGATCCCACGCCTTTATTTTGGACTCTTTCCCTTCCCCTTGATGTCACGAACTCATCCCCGGCCTTGTATTCCGGCGTGGCTCACCGGAATGGGTGGAATTTCCGGCATGAAACGGTGAGAAAATTGAGGTATTCGGGTTTCATGTTTTTGATCGATTCGAGCTGAAATTTTGGATGGGCTTTGTTGCTCTCATCCTCTTGAAGCTACTGTGTAAATTTGAAGCACTAATTTTGCTTGAATTTGGAGAATTTTGGATTGGAAGATTTGGTACCAATTCGGGTTTTCATGAAATTGAGGTAGTTAGAGATTGAATTGGCTTTTGATGCAGTTATGGAAGTTGCTCAGTGCACGATTTTGAGTGGAACAAGGGTAGCTCCGCCGAGAAATCTTCCGGTCAGTGGCGGCGCCGCCGTGGGCGGCGGTCAACGCGGCGGTCAACGGTCAGAGTTGACTTTTTGACTTTCGGCAAGTCGCATGTCATTTGACTCGAAATCGCGCCCCGATCGCAGCGGGGAGGTTCGTTTTTCAAGTTGAGCGTCCGAACGTAAAACGAGGTATTGTGGTATACATATACGGATTTTCGACGATTCGTCGACTTTGAATCACGTGTTTCCGAGAACGGCTGTTTCTCGTGATTTGTATTGCATTGTCGGACTATGACTTTGAATATTGGACATTGCGAATATTCAGGGGTTCGTGATCGTTGTTTTGGCGAGGGACTTTCCGCCGGATCACGGGTTAACGCGATACGCGTTACGCCAGTCTGTGAGTGGACACTTTATTTTCACGGATTGATTGCGAGTCTTTATTTATGATTTACGAACTTGAGCATGTAGATTGATTATGATTTTACGAGCATGTGTTATACGATTATACGTATACGAGTATATACATATATGTACATATTGTGTTTTAAACATGTGCATAGAAAAGATTTATGATTTGATTTACACAGAGTACAGTCTTGATTATGTTGTTGTATCGATACACATTGGCTTCTCTGCTGATCCCCGAGTACGCTCCGGGGGGGACAGATATCCTGACCCGAGGCCTTTCTGGCTAGGAATCACGTGTGGGTCTGGGATCCCGTGATTCAGACTGTGCTATCGCGTGGTAGTCCATGAGTGATTCCGCGATTTTATATTGCATGCTCTGTACACGTGAGGAGTTGGAGTCTCCCTCGTGTACCCGGACACGTGAGGAGTTGGAGTCTCCCTCGTGTACCATTTCTTGTTTATGCATTTGACTCGCATATGATTTTATATGTATATATTACTGGTGAAAGACATTTATTTTTGTCCACTCACTCTAACGTGTTTATTGTCTTTCACCTGGGCTTTTCGGTTTCCGTGCCCAGTTTGCAGTTCGGACTCTGGAGTCGCACGTCGTGGTCGGAGGCATAGTACTCGAGCGGTCTTATTTCTTCCAGTAGGTTTATTGTTCTACCTACTGTGGTATACTTATATGGTTATGTATTAGAGGTCGCTCTGAGTTCTCTGATGAATATGTTATACGATTTTAAACCCGGATTTCAGTAAAGTACTATGATATGTATTGTTTACTTTACTGTTGAGATATTGAGAAATCCGGATGGGATTGGTGCCCACGGTTTGTTTTTTGTGGCATAGGATGAAGTGTATTTTCCGCGTGCAGGTAATAGTAATTCCACGCTAGTAACGAAACTCTGCCCAAATTTCGAAAAGTTTTTGTTGGTTCGTGTTTTCGAAGGGGTTCGACTCCGATTTAGGAAGCTAAATCGGGGTTGGGTCCTTTCATAATATGCCAAATACAGAAAATGTAGTAACAATAAAAGACAAAAAATGACATACCACACATTTTACTAGAGAACGGTTCCTCGTATTCCCTTTGAGACTATCTCATATCTCAATCTTTTGTTCTTCAATGTTGATTACCGTCAAAAACCAATGTTGTTGATCGCCATTTATAGGGATAAAAATCTGAACAGTTCAATGGTGATGCTGTTAAGAGAGGAAATTATTTTTTTTAAAGATTTTGCAAGAGTTAACATATACATACCCTATGACAACCCTCAAAGTGTGTCTCATATTTTACAAGTGAAGTCCATCTTGCTTTTTTAACAAAAGATTTTTTTATCAAAATCTGGCCTCCTCTGATTCAATTCTATAGTGTGTCCCTATAGTCAATGAAGTACGCATCAATCTCTACTAATTGAGCCATAAGAGCCTTCTACAATTATTTCCCAAAATTGAACTTAAAACATTCAATTAATCACCTATATTAATGCATAAGTTGCAAAGATTAGTTTTAATAAAGTCAAAAAATAGCGTACCACAAACCATGTTTCAAGATACAAAACTGACATATCAGAGTTGCGTTCGAGAGTAAGATATTCGATAACGGGGTCTATCACCTAATACAAAAACAATGAAAATATCACGTTAATATTAAATAAAAAGCAATAAGATAAAGATACTATAATGATTTAACAATGAGTCATGACTTACATGATCGCACAATCATTTTGTGGGGAGCAAGGCAAATGAAGTTTTCATGAGTGACACCGAAATTCTGACTTGGAGTCCTCAGAATTATTTCACTGTAAAGGAAAAAAGATTATATTGTTTCTCTGGAAGATATAATTTGTATAAACCACAATGAGTCATCAAAAGTAGTGAGTCTTTATCCAAACAATATGTTTTAAGAACAAACACAGTACATTAATAATTCATTACACTTTTTGTTTTATTTCTTAGCATAACAACAATCTAGTACTTTAATCACCACAATTAGATTTGTTCTAAACATTGAAATCAACATTGCTCAAGCAGGATACCTTCTATCTTCAGGCATAGAACTGGCAGCAAAATACAAATAATATAACTGGCATATAACTGGTAATAGAATCTATAAATACAATAATATATATAGAGATCATATACCTCCTATCTTCAGGCATAGAACTGGCAGCAAAAATGTAACTTAACAAATGAAACTCTATATCTGGAAGTGGCTCTTTTGGAGAAAAAGGACCAATTTGTGATATAAACCTGTCAAGGGCATTCATTTTTTTTCCTTACTAGAAGGATTAGATCAGTAGTAATCTTAGGCTGAAATATTGCTTCCGATGTGTTTGACAATGTAGTATCTGATGAAAAATCAACAGTCATATTCTTAATGACATTTTCATCACTCTTTTTGGGTATCAAATCCTACAAATAAGATACATATTAGCAAAATATGTATGCAAAAATATATTCAGTGAGGGTTGCAACATGGTACGAGTTTAGAATCACTAACTAGTTTCAAAGATACATCACACAGTGGAGCAATCTTTGAGGGTTCTTGATTCCCTGTTGGAGCCACTTTTGGAAGTGATAAATCGGGTTTAACCCCATCCGATGATATGTATATGCGCCTCACATTAGTTACCTTGCCAGCATCAATCTTAATCCCTTCATCACATGTGTTCTCTGTTTTGTGTATTGGTCCCTAAAAAGAAAATATCATATTAAAATTATTCCCAATTTGGTTACTAAAGCTTAGCAATGTAGTCAATTTAAAAGAGACAAAACTACGATAAGAAACTTCTAATTGATTTGAAACTCAAGTCAAATCATAATTTATCTTTATCTTCCTAGAAATTAACAAGAAATATTGTGACATGATTCACTGCTTTGAGAAGAAATAACGAAGAAGTAAAATTTACCTCATGAGGATGCTCAGATGTGGCGACCTCTGACGTAGTCTGCTTTATAAAATCAGATATGCCTTTTTTTATGTCGTATGATGTACCCTTGATCCCTACAATAGCTTTATTAAAGTCCTTTCTCAAAATCTGTAGTTCGGAGTTTAACTCCACTACTTTTCTTATTATCATCGTCCACTTTTCTATTTTCCTTTTCCTTGATGTTGTTAGATGTTACTGACATGAAACCATATGCCTTCGACAACTGAACTGATTGAGCATTAAAACCACCAACATTGTTCAACCATCTGATTAGCTTACGCTCCTCTTTCTTGCCCCAAATTGTGATTGGAGTTGCAAACTTGTCCACTAGCTTGACTCCCTCACAAACAACGTCATAGTAAAAGAGGAGGAGAAATAGAAGACATCCTCTAAGGTGATCAAGTTGATTTTTCACAAATCAATGGTGTGCTTCAATAAGTGTAGTAAGAGAAAGCTCAACCTAATTAACTGACATGATGGATTTCTTGTTTACCACACAAGGGAGATACTTGAAACCGACAGAAAGGCTTGATGTGGGGCACAAAATCAGACCTATACAAAGCAACATGAATGCTACAAAAAAATTGTCATCCACAACATCATTATCCTTCATCCAATTTTCCAAATCATGCAACCATATCTTGCCATTTTTTCCACAGAACTGCTTTTTAAGCTCATCAATGTGATTCTCATTTTCAAAGTTTGATGCTGCCTTGTGACCTCCATTCTTAATACCCATCACTCTTTCAAAATCATCAACACTTATTTCAAGTATCTGACCATGAACTTTCAAGATTGCGCGATCATCCTTGATAGGTTTGAAATTGTCTATCAACAATCTACACAACGGACCATTCATTTTTTGGCAGGCCATGCGTCTCAATGAACCAAACCCAATTTCCTCAATGACCGTGTGCCTCTCATTAGATAATTTCCCTACAATCTTCATAAAGCGCCTTGTACTTAACCGAGACTTTATTGTATAATGCGGGACAACACTATCTTCATCACCCACTACACTCTCTCAAAATGGTTCCTTTTCACCGTCTTCTAATGCAACCCATACTTGGGACATTTGGGTTCGAAACTGAAAAACATTAATAAAAAAAGAGAGTAATTTTCTATTAGTAATGAAATCAGAAGAATATAAAAGATTTTTTAAAAAAAAAAAACAGAGTTCGATGATTATATTGGAATTGCATAGCCATACACTTACCTCGACATTGAATTTGGCAGGCTTCACTTCTTTGGCTTTGGAATTCCTACATATTTAAAGATAATGTCACTGAAGTTAATAAATACATAGGTAGGCCTAAGAACTGCAGTAAATGAGTTGGCTATTCCTAACACAGTTTCTTCAGGAATAAAGATAGCTCATTATAGTTAGCTTGGTTAAATTCATGGCATGTGACTCGAATCACCTTCCCCTTGCAATGAGGTCATAGAAGAAACCTTTACTTAAATCTCTTAGTCGTCCTCAAAGTTTTTGAAGTACTTAAAGTGAACAAAAAAGTGGACAACAATAGCATATAAACTTTCATAAATCATAGTGTTACGTACTAGCAAAAAACACTACATAGCATTTGTAATCTTAAACTATCATATAATCACAACAATAATAAATAGTTATATTCAACAATAGATGGGCACCTAGTACACATACAACTTTGCTTACTTGTGAGTATATAACAATAGAGTGGTGCGAACCTAGGAAACAGATTGCTCGAAGAAATAAAAGAACCAATAAAACAGGGATGTAATAATTTTTTTCTTTACTTTTCTAATATGTTTTATTATGGTGTTAACCATAAATCACCCTATTTTGATTATTTGTTATGGAATAATAGCAAATCTGATATCCTGTTGTAAAGTTGTAGGGATGTATATGTCCATTTCTCTACCATTGTGGAAGTGATCTCTCTTTACTGCTCATATTGGATTTGTGATGCAAGGAGAATTCATGAACAAAAATTTATATTGCATGGAGAATTTTACAGGACTGACAAAGGCTTAGAGTGTTGTAGTCGATATATCATGTGAGAGTTGAGATTGAATGAAAGCAGCTATAAATTTTGGGTGCTCTAGTGACCTGTAAGCAACTCTTAATCGCGGATAAATTTAGGTGATTGATAAAAACAAATTAAGTGAAATGCTATATACTACAGTACAGTTTGGAATAACTGGTGAACATGAAGTAATGTACAAATAAAGTAAATTGTAAAACAAATACGGCTGGTGAACATGAAGTAATGTACTTACAGGAAATTAAAAAATCCAATCTGTCGTGATCTTGGTATTCGACTGCGAGGATCTTTGATACTAACATTTGGTATTTTTTCGTCAATATCCGTCCATCTGATCGAACAATGATTGTCCTCATGATCCGCTTCATTATTAGACTGAGATTAGGTCTAGTAGGAGAATACTGGCATTCCTCATTATTATTTCCTTTACAATCATTGCTTCCACTTATGGGATTCAACTCTTCATTCTCCTCAGATTTGATTATCCTACCTCATTCCTTGTTCTCCTAAAGTGGATTGAGTTTATTTTTCAGTGGCATGGTTCTAAACATGCAATAAAAAGACACAAATTACTTAAAAGACAATGAAAGTATGAAGTCAATATTACCAAAAGAACTAGGAAGGAACAACTGAACTATTAGATTTCAGTTTCATACGTTTGAATCAAAATGAGAGATATACTCTACTCAGTAGAGTCTTTGAATCACAGTTCTATCGCGCACACAATGAAGAAGACTTTACAAAACTCAGCCCTATAAGATGATTAGTTACATACAAAATGATTAGTACCTCTACATATAAAAGAAGATGCACAATAAGTCAGATCAAGAGATCAAGTGCTACTTACAATCCGTTTGCAATCAAATCAAGCCAAACAATGGGTAGCCCGACACACCTCCACCTTTAAGTGCCCTCGAAACAAAAGGAAGTTTTCAATTCACTCAAGAGAGATGATGGAAAGAAGCAGAGTTTCTCCCTTTTTGATTTTGGAGCATTCAAAATCCTCCTCCAAATAGGACCCATTTCAAATCAAACCCAATTACTTTGCTAAAGAGATAATCTTGGAGTTAAGAGTTTTGCGGATACATGGAGGAGGAGGAGACTAGGATAGATATGAGTTGCGGTTGAATTGAGAAGAAGAAAGAAGAGGGAGAGAGGAATTGCACGTGCAAGGAAGAGAAGAAAAGAAAACATGGGTTGGACAGACAAAAAAAAAAGAGAAAAAAGAAAAAGAGAAGTGGGCTTTGTGGGTTGCCCAAAGTAACAAGGATAAAATAGAGATTATGGGTTTCATGAAAATTCGGAGTCAAGCAAAATTTCTTTCATAAATAGAAGCCTCAGGGCGTGACATGAAGTTAGGAAAATATTATTTATAAAGTTAGAGTCACAAAGATCACCACGGTGAGCACTGCAAGTCAACTCTAAGTGAATATTTACAAGTTTCAAAAGGAGTAATGTAACTCAAATTTGTATACCAAAATTTTCATGGCACAAAGCCTAAATTTCACTTGAAAGAACTACGATGGTTTAATCCCTCGAAAAGGGCACAAAGCCTAAATTCCACTTGTGCACAACGTATTTCGTCTTTGTCAATTGTCTTTCACGCTCTTTTCTTTATTAAACTCCATGAATTAAGAATTAGATCGTCGCTTTCATTAAATCGAGTTACAAGTTCATCACTTCTTAAGGTTTAAACATACTACTTTAGGGTTTAGGAAAACCTTTGCTTGCATTTAGGGTATAGGGCTTAGGCTCAGGTTGATAATTTTAAGATCTGGATCAAAAATCGTTTGCTTCCATTTAGGGTTTAGGGTTTAGGTTTAGGGTATGCTCGATAATTTCAAGATCCGGATCCAAAACCATTTGCTTGCATTTAGGGTTTATGGTTTAGGTTTAAGGTATGATCGATTATTTCAAGATTAAGGTTTAGGGTTTAGGATTTGGTTGATAATTTCAAGATCTGGATCCAGATATAATTTCAAAATCAAGGTCATACTTGCATCATATTTTAATCAACTCATATGGGTTGTGTGATTGGTATGAACCGATCCGGAAGTGTGACAGATTCGGAGCTGAATATTAAACAAATTTTTTTTAAGATCTGGAACCGAACTGTTATGATACATTTCTTTTGGATCGATTCATCGGTTCTGCGGACCTCTGGGCCAGGGCTAATTGAATTGAGCTGCTTAAACTCTTCTTAATTTCATATCCGAACATAGTGAAATTGGAATGAACTAGAATTCCTTTTCTTCTAGTGAACACTTAATTCCTGGATCTGGATCCTCTCCAAACGTAGAACCTAACGCATCACCAAACAAGTCGATCTAAACCATCTATTGTCATCAATATTTCTGCAATTTATGTCCTCTTCTACTTATCAATCTCAATCAACTAAAATCATCAAACAATACTATATGGCCTGGTTACCATCCAAGGATCAAAAACTAAAAAAACTCAATAACATGATGACGAGGTTGAATCTATCTCTCCAAACAAGAATAATTGGTTTTCTTTTTATTTTGATTCGTTTATGATACATGCTCTTCATTCAAAATCTCATTTCCAAATGTACAGAGTTTTTCCTTCGATGAATATATAACAAATATTTAAGGCTTTTTTGAACAATTTTTCTTGAGCAAATATATCAACTACTCACCCAAGCAGCCCAAATTAATTTATATTTAATTAACGATCCATGATTGATATCGCCCTTTAAATGCAATATGAGAGATGGTTCGGAGAGGATCCAATTTATCTCAACCACATAAATTTAATAAACAGCTTGGATTGTCTTGTTAGGTAACGTGGTGTTAAGTGATGTGTTTGGAGAGGATCCGGATCCTACATAGGCAGCCAACATGATAGAAAAAGAAGAAGCAAACAGTCGAAAAAATAAAAAATAAAAGTTAGGAGTTTCAAACTCAGGCAACCCAACACAGGCAAATCAAAGGCTTAACCACTGAACTACCATGCCATCTCGTTTTAGTATTCTTTAAATAAAGTTTTTATACATGTTTTGTATGATAGCCTAATAAAGGGAAATGCAGTTAACATAACGTTCTTCTCTAAAATTGATGAGAGTTTGGTTTCCCTCTTCTCCAATTCAAAATCCCATGTTAGGCAAAATTCTCGGAAAGGATGCCAGCTCAAACAGCTCAACTGTAATTCAATGGATTTCAACGGAAACATTCTAATCATCTGGGTATCAGGATAGGTATCGTATCTACTCAAATGGAGTCGTTGTGCTCTTCATCTTCATCATGCCTATAGTATTGCTATTGCTATTCTCCGATCTGGCAATGGTTGAATGAAGTGGGCAAAGCTATTCTCCGATCTTCTTTAAATTGGTATGTCTATTTTAATTGTCTACAGTCTATTGCTATTCAAACACACTAACTCCTATTGCTAGACTACAGTCTTGTGCTTGTTTAAATTGGTGTGTGAACATGTGAAGGTGAGAACTTTGAAATACATCCTTCCTTCTTAGCAAATGGTCTTGTGCTTGTTTAAATTGGTGTTTTTCTATTTTAATCTTCCACAGCCTATTTTCTAAGACGAAGGAAGGACGTACCTGTGACGACCCGGAACAGAATCAGCAGTATGATCAGCTTGATCGATGTGTTACTGCGTAGTCGCAGTTGTCTGACAGTTATTGGAATCGTCAGAGTTCTTAACGACTTAATTATTGGCCGAGAATTGGAACTGGGTCTCTTCTCGAGAGTCGTTCTACATGTGATTACGAGTTCGTGGGCGGTTCCAGATTGTTATTTAGACGACCGAGGAATTAGTTATGAATATTTGAAGTTTCGACGGAAACAGACTAATATGGCGAGCTAATTAACGACTAAATTACCGGGTGAGAATTTGGTTTCGGTTCCTTCACGGAAGTTGTTCGGAATTTAATTTCGAGTTTGTGGGAACTTCCGGAGCATGATTTTGAGTTACGAAGATTTAGTTGTGATTATTTCCGATTATTGATGGTTTAGTCGATTTAAATGGGTGTTGATTCAAGGGTTGACTTTTTATTCATTTGACCGATATGTTTGACTTTGGGTAATATTGGAAGAATATGTCGAGACGAGTTCGTGGCCGCGAGAATTATCGGAATCGGAATTACGACGAGAAAGTTATGGATATTCGAAGTTTGTCGAAATCAATTGGGAAAGTTTCCATATTTGGCATGTATTAAATAGAAGGTTTCCATTTTAGGAAGGGAGGACTATTCATTGCTGGTTTGACCTTGGTTGACCGATTGAGGAGATGATACTCACGGCGGTGGCTCACGGCTTCCATGGTGGCGGTGGATTCCGGCCACCCCACGGCTTGAACTTGGGCTCTTTCCCTCCTCCTTGATGCCACGAACCTAACCCCGGCCACCACGCACGGCCTAGCTCGCCGGAGAGAGAGGAAAATTCCGGCCAAAATTCAAGAAAACTTGATGATTTCGGGTTTGATGTTTCGAGCCGATTCGAGCTGAAATTTGTAATGGGCTTTGTAGCTCTCATCACTAGCAAGCTACCATGTAAGTTTGGAATCCTAATTTTGTTTGTGGAAGGAGAATTTTGGATTTGAAATTTGTGGAACAATTCGGTTTTTCATGAAATTGAGCTAGTTAGAGTGAGAATTGGCCTTAACCTATAACTGGAAAGTTGTTCGGCTCGTCGAGATCTTTGAAACCATATATGCCATGTATTTTTCTGGGCAGATTGGAGTTTTCCGGCGACGGCGGTGGCGCCGCCGCCGGCGGTGGCGCCGCCGCCGGCGGCGGCGACTTTTCGTCCGGCATAGTTTTCGATGAATTGCATGTCATTTGACTCGAAATCGCGCCCCGATCGCAGTGGGGAGGTTCGTTTTTCGAGTTGAGCATCCGAACGTAAAGCGAGGTATTGTGGTATACATATACGGATTTTCGACGATTCGTCGACTTTGGATTTCGTGTTTCCGAGAACAGTGGTTTCTCGTGGTTTGATTTGTATTGTTGGATTATGATTTTGAATATTGGACATTGTGAATATTCAGGGGTTCGTGATCGTTGTTTTGGCGAGGGACTTTCCGCCGGATCACGGGTTAACACGATACGCGTTACGCCAGTCTGTGAGTGGACATTTCTTTTCACAGATTATTTGCGAGTCTTGATATACGATTTATGAACTTGAGCATGCATATGAGATTTTGGATTACATGAGCATGTGTTTTACGATTATACGATTATACTTATACGGATATACGGATATACGTATACGAGTATACATATACTTATATGTTGTTCATGCATTTGCATCGAAATGTTTATGATTTGGTTTACACAGAGTACAGTCGTGGTTACGTTGTTGTATCGATACACTTGCCTCTCGGCTGATCCCCGATGGTAGGCTTTATTCCAGGGGAGGCTGTGACTCCTGACCCGAGGTCTTTACCGGGGGGAGGCAGACCTTTGACCTGAGGCCATTTCCGGCTAGAATCACGTGGAAGTCAGGGACTCCGTGGTTCTGACTGTACTAGCACGGGTGTGTCCACGAGTGACCCCGTGGGATTTTATGCATGCTCCGTATACGTGAGGAGTTAGAGTCTCCCTCGTGTACTCGGACACGTGAGGAGTTAGAGTCTCCCTTGTGTACCATTTGATTATTTATGCTTTCGACTCGCATATGTTTTTATTATATATATTACTTGGTGAAAGACATTTATTTTCGTCCACTCACTCTAACGAGTTTATTATCTTTCCCCTGGGCTTTTCTGTTTCTGTGCCCAGTTTGCAGTTCAGGCTCTGGTGTCGCACGTCGTGGTCGGAGGCATAGTGCTCGAGCTACTTTGTTTCATCCAGTAGGTTTATTGTTCTACCTACTGTGGTATGCGTATACGATTATGTATTAGATGTCGCTCTGAGCTTCCTGTTGAATACGTTATACGATTTTACACTGGATTTCAGTAAAGTGCATATATATTTACTACTTTACTTTACTGTTGATATATTGAGAAATCCGGATGGGATTGGTGCCCACGGTTTGATTTTTGTGGCATAGGATGAAGTGTATTTTCCGCGTGCAGGTAATGGCAATTCTACGTTAGTAGCGAAACTCTGCCCAAATTTCGAAAAGTTTTTGTTGGTTCGTGTTTTCGAAGGGGTTCGATTCCGGTTTAGGGAGCTAAATCGGGGTTGGGTCCTTTCAGTACCTGTTTGCTAAGGATTTGAGATTGAAAGAGAAATCAATTCGATCTTATGTTGTTTACAAAATTCTTGGTTCCCAGTGTTTAGATTTTCTACTGTAAGTGTCCTTACCTTCCAATTTATTTATTTTTGGGTTCCAGTTTCTTGTTTAAGCTGATTGAAGGAAAAACCTCTTTTAGGTGGTTGGATACTAAGTTTGAGATTGAGTGCATGAAACTTGGGGATTTTGCTTGGCTTGAGGTCTTCTCTCTTTTGGATGCTGTAAACTAAGCTTTGAGGTGGGGAAAACAAAACTTTTCTTATAGCTTTGATTTTAGCTTTGAGAGTGTTTGGGTGTGATAGAATTGAGATTGATGTTTACTGATTCGTTTGATATTGTGATTGTTATGTTTTTTTGCAAGTGTCTATGCAATTCTTAGTTATTTCTTAGATATCTTTGTTATCTCAGTTCAAAGTAATGTTTGAAAGTGTTTATGACTGTTATTTCTTTCTCTTGCATTCCAAATTCCCTTAGTTAAAACTAGACCATTAGTTACTATTTTTTTGCAACTTAAACAACATCAATCAAATCATTAATGCAAGACGGATAGTATATTCTTGAAGAAGGAGATTGAAAGATTGACATATATAGTCGAAGATTACAAAAAGAGGGCAGAAGATGCTGAAGTCAAGAATAATGCTGCTCCAGGTGTAAAAGGAAGAGTAATCAAAGATCCAAGTGTTGTCAAGACTAAAGGAAGGGTGAAAGGGATCAGTAAGAGTACAATCCCAGGTGGTTATATCATTGTCGTGCTTGTGGAGGTGCAGGCCACAACAAGAGTACTTGTCTGTGTAAAAAAAAATCCAAACTAAATAATGATGAGTAACCACCTGATAACCACCATTATGCCATGCTCTCGACAAAAGATGGAGCAGTGTAAGTTATCCATCCTAATACAGCTTGAAGAAAGAAACTCCTTCATTTTATCTTAAGATTCAGGTCTTTAACCACTGCATATTTGCTTCATTTTCTCTTGTTACAACCCATGAATGGTTCTGGATAACCCACAATTGGTAAAACCCTCCTTGAGGAAAGGAGACTATTTGTAGACGAATATTTGTATTGGATTTCCATTGGAGTACTTCTTAGACATTCTCTTATTTGTAACATTCTTTCCATTGCAGGTGGAGGTACGGAGGCAGTGAATGTTTTTAGGGGTAGAGATGAAGGATATGCGATGACCCTGTTGAGCTAGGAAAGTGGAGATTTGGAGATAAGGGATGAGGTGACCATAGGCTAGCCACGGGAACATGGCTATGTGAAGAACCATTTTCTCTTTGTTCTCCATTATTGGTGGATCTTGATCAGATTACAGAAGCTAGCTATATAAACATGGAGGGTCACACTCTTTAATGCTCAGAGTTACTACTTGTGACGACCCGAAACAGAATCAGCAGTTAAGTCGCATAGTCGCAGAGTTACGACAGTGTTGAAACCGCCAGCTTTCTTAACGACTAAATTATTGGCCGAGAATTGGAGCTGGGTCTATTCTCGAGAGTCGTTGTACGTGTGATTATGAGTTCGTGGGCAGTTCCGGATCGTTATTTGGACGACCGAGGAATTAGTTATGAATATTTGAAGTTTCGACGGAAACGAATTTAAATGGCAGGTTTGTTCACGACTTAATTACTGGTCGAGAATTTTCTTTCGGATTCTTCATTGAAGTTGTTCAGAATTTAATTTCGAGCTCGTGGGAACTTCTGGAGCATTATTCTGAGTTACGAAGATTTAGTTGCGAATATTTCCGTTTGTTGTTTGTTTAGTTGATTTAATATGTGTTGGTGTCAACCGTTGACTTTTTTATCCGTTTGGCCGATGTGTTTGACTTTGGGTGATTATTGAAGAATATGTCGAGACGAGTTTGTGGCCGTGAGAATTATCGGAATCGGAATCACGACGAGAAAGTTACATGGGTTTGATGTTCGTCGAAATGGATAAATATGGGAGTTTCCTTTTTGGGAAGAGCTATAAATAGTAAGTTGCCTAATTAGGTAAGTCAACATGTGGCATTAACTGAGTTGACTGGGTCAACCCGGTTTGACCATGGAGGTGCGACGGTGGCGGTGACCTCTACGGCTTCGCCGGCGGCGAGCCGAATCCGGCCACCTCAAGGCTCGGGAAAGGTCTCTTTGGCCTTGTCTCGGCCCTCTGGTGGTGGTTCCGTGCATGTTTTTCGGCGTGGCTCACCGGAGGGAATAGAAATTCCGGCAAGAAAGTGATGGAAACTTGGTGAATTCGGGTTCTTAGTTTCGGGCCGAATTGAGCTACAATTTGGACTGGGTTTTGTAGCCCTCCTCTCAAGGATTCTAACCATATAGGTATGGTGATCTAATTCATCTTGTGTATGGAGAATTTTGGGTTTGAATTTTGTGTTCTAATTCGGTTTTGCTTGAAATTGGATGAGTTAGAGTTTGAATTGGACTTCGGTGCAGTTATGAAAGTTGCTCAGTGAATGATTTTGAGTGGAATAGGTGCAGCTCCGCAGTGAAATTCTCCGGTCGGCGGTGGCGCCGCCGTGGACGGCAGTCAACGGTCAAAGTTTGACTTTTTCGGACTTTCGACAAGTTGCATGTCATTTGACTCGAAATCGTGCTCCGATCGCAGTGGGGAGGTTCGTTTTTCGAGTTGAGCGTTCGAACGTAAAGCGAGGTATTGAGGTGTTATATATGGATTTTCGACGATTCGTCGATATTGAATTGTGTGTTTCCGAAAACGGTGATTTCTCGTGATCTGTCTTGTATTGTCGAGTTATGACTTTGAGAAATGGATTTTGTGAATATTCAGGTGTTCGTGATCGTTCGTTTGGCGAGGGACTTTCCGACGGATCACGGGTTAACGCGATACGTGTTACGCTAGTCTGTGAGTGGACAATTTCTTTTCACGGAATTCTTGCGAGTCTTTTATATGATTTTCGAACTTGAGCATGCGTATGAGATTTCGGATTATATGAGCATATGTTTTACGATTATACGATTATACTTATACGAATATACGTATACGAGTATACATACACTTATATGCTGTTTCATGCATTTGCATCGAAATTTTTATGATTTGGTTTACATAGAGTACAGTCTTGGTTACGTTGTTGTATCGATACACTTGCCTCACGGCTGATCCTCGATGGTAGGCCATACCAGGAGGGGCATATCCCCGGATCCGAGGCCATTTCTGGCTAGAATCACGTGGAAGTCAGGGACTCCGTGGTTCTGACTGTACTAGCACGGTGTGTGTCCATGAGTGACCCCGTGGGATTTTTACTTGCATGCTCAGTACGCTGGAGGATTATGGTTTTACCTCGTGTACTTATTGTTTTTATTTACCTGGACTCGCATATGTTATTCTAAACATATATATTAACTGGTGAAAGACATTTATTTTCGTCCCCTCACTCTAACGTGTTTATTGTCTTTCCCCTGGGCTTTTCGGTTTCCGTGCCCAGTTTGCAGTTCAGGCTCTGGTGTTGCACGTCGTGGTCGGAGGCATAGTGCTCGAGCTACTTTGTTTCATCCAGTAGGTTTATTGTTCTACCTACTGTGGTATGCGTATATGATTATGTATTAGAAGTCGCTCTGAGCTTCCTATTGTATATGTTATACGATTTTACTCCAGATTTTCAGTAAAGTATATATATATTTATTGTTTTACTTTACTGTTGATATATTGAGAAATCCGGATGGGATTAGTGCCCACGGTTTGCTTTTTGTGGCATAGGATGAAGTGTATTTTCCGCGTGCAGGTAATGGTAATTCAACGCTAGTAACGAAACTCTGCCGAAATTTCAAAATTTTTTTGTTGGTTCGTGTTTTCGGAGGGGTTCGATTCCGGTTTAGAGAGCTAAATCGGGGTTGGGTCCTTTCACTACTGTTACAGACTTGCAGTGAGACTAGGTCCCATTGATCAATGATTTCCTCATCCAATAATATTTGAATATCTTCCAATGCTGCAAATATGCATTTGCAATGTTTTTCAATGTGTTGTATATCGAGCTGTTGCAAAAGGTTTTTAAGCCATTTGCAACACTAATCTCATGTTGCAAAGAAGTGTTGTAAAAGACATTTGCAACATTTCATAATTGCTGCCAAAAGTGTTTACAGCAGTTTACAAATGTTGTCAATGAACAAATAACAAAGCTAAAAAAATGCTGCTTATAGCTAGATTTGTAGCAAGAATGAAAATCTGCAAATGATGGGTGCACAACATAAAAGAACCGCTGCAAATAATGGGTGTTACAAAGCTAAAATATGCTAGCTAGTTCAGTTCATATTGTTGCTTCATTTAGCTCATAGATAGTAAATAATCAAAACTGTAATGATATAGCCATTGATAAAATCATCTAACTTTATATATATGATTGATGGTTAGCCTCACATCAAAATGAAGCGTAGACTTTTACAAGTTCTCCTCACAAAATGAGATCGATCTACTGTAGAAAGAATGAGATCTACAAAATGAAGTTGTAACTTGCTATAACTGACTACGAATCCAAGCAGTATAATAAAAAGAGCAATCGTTGCTACTTGCTAGTGTCTATATGTTGAAGGTGCTTTCTCTTGTACCTTCACTCAACTTGAATGCATCTTGCTGCAAGCTAGACCTCTCAAGGTGACTTCTACCTGAAATGTAATGTAAATGTAACTTCCAAAGTCAAGAAGATAGTTGTGCTAGCTAGCTACTCATATATCTACAATCATATACTGTTAGGATAAAAACTGCCACTGGTTAGACCTTGACAAAATCAAAGTATCAAACTAATACCTTTGTTTACTGAGAAATGCTTGATACACCATGAAAGTAATCCCTCACCACAAACATCTCCTTCAGTTAAAAAAAACCCAGCAACATAGATGTACTTGGCCTTCTCCTTCAGTTATCAAACTAATTCAGAAAAATGTGTTACGTGGATTAATGAAATAGAAACCTAAAACACAAAGCTGCAAGGGTACACACCCAATGCCTAGCTTTCTGGTTTTTTCAAATGCTCAACTTTGTAGTAGTTAGCAGCTGCCAAATTAGCAATAAGTGACCTACATGTACAGTTAACTAGACTGAAAATAATGCAAGTATTACATATCTTGGGAAGATAGGAAGTATTCCAATAAAATACTTTGATCTTTGGAGCTGTATCATGGTTGTATATTGGCGACTAAGTTGCTCCAACCAATCTGTTTTAACACAGATCCTTTCATCACAGAAAATATGGTTGCTTCTTTTCAGAATGGATGCAATTGTATACCCTAAGGCCATGAGACCTCCTAGAAGACACACACTAACTTCAAAAGTTATCCTAGGTGATATTATGAAGGGTCTGTCTGAAACCCACTCCTAAACTAATGAAGTAAAACTAGTCAGAAATTCTGCTATAAGTAATGTCTATCATATGTTTAATCTAGGACCATCCACATATAAGTGGAAACCAATACACTAATTTTATGGATATATTCACCTGCACCCCATGTAATTAAAAAACAAAGAAGCATACTATAGAGTATCAAGAGCGAGTTGTAAGTAAGATCCAGGAATTCCAAAAAAAATCAAGAAAATAAAACTCTTATTTGAAAGTCTAGAAAATAGAACTTATACAATCATTTATTGACCATTGATCAATGATTGAAAAAACCTAAAGAAAAATCATAGAATTAGATTTCTACATATCTTCCTATATAAGTCTTAAAGTTATAAAGGTCTAACCTCAAACATGAGATTGTATTTTCCATCCCTGTTCCTCATCCTTAAATCCGATTGACATGCTTCAGGATCTTCACCTGGTGGTAAAAGATAGATGTCATAAGTTTCTTTTGTGGTTTCCTTTGGCTCTTAAGGACATAACACATGACCAATAAAGTAGTTGCATGACTATACTGGAAACATAAAAAATGAGAAAGACTGAACATATTAAGTTTATGACTAACCTTCAATATATAAGTCGGATTCTGAAAACCAGTGAAGGGATTAAATTTATTGGTGATTTTTATGTG
The DNA here is from genome assembly GCA_946800695.1 of Geum urbanum. Classification (NCBI taxonomy): domain Eukaryota; kingdom Viridiplantae; phylum Streptophyta; class Magnoliopsida; order Rosales; family Rosaceae; genus Geum; species Geum urbanum. The sequence goes on along the minus strand of OX327002.1, from coordinate 37,386,396 downwards.
TTGTCTGGAGATCTGGCTTATTAAAGGCCTTGTACATAGGATACACCTGTACCAAATTATGATGAGAACCACCAGAAATCCTTAGTATGCCTAATTATTACATGTTCCAAGGGGAGAGAGAGAAGTTACGAAACTGGCACAGGTTAAAGAGGTTACCATTTCAGAGATTTGATGAATAATTTCTTCAGGCTCTTGGCTAGAACGCTGAATGTCTCGTAAAACTCATTTTACAAGGTCGAAGTGTACTTCACTAGTTATAGATACACGAAGATCTAGCAAAGGCCTCAACTTGTCACTTAAGGCATATATCCCCTCAATTATTATAAAACGAGAGCTAAGTACCTCAAGTGTCATGTAAGAAGACCAAGATTACATTAAACTCATAAGGCACTCTATGAGTTGGTAATACTTGATATCACAACACCATTGACATAAACAAGTCAGCAGCAGAAGTTTAGGGTCATAAAAAATTCATATATAGAAGTGAGAAAAATGTGAAGATAACATGGCAAAGTATTTCTTACATTATGCATAATTGAGTACTTTTAACCTATGTGAGAGCTAGACTAGAAGTCATATATTGGAACCTCAACAGACTTTCCTACTTTTAAGCCATGTATATTTTCAAGCAATGTGTAACGACCCAAACCAGAAATGGTATGTTAATTGGCTTGATTCGCGAGATTCACGAATAATTGCAGTTTATCGTAATTAGTTGATATGGCAGATTTGTTTACGACTAAATTATCGGGCGAGAATTTGTGATGAGTTCCTTCATGAGAGTTGTAGTGTACGTGATTTCGAGCTCGTAGGAGTTTTCGGAGGATTATTTCGAATTACGAGGAATAAGTTATGAATATTTCCGATCGTTGAATTTAGTCATGTTTATCCATTTTGTTTCGATTCGTTTTGGACCGTTGATCATCTTGAGTCGCGCATATAAATATAGAAATAGTCATAAAATTGTCGAAAAGTCACATTTGGGCCGTTTGACAAGTTTTGGACCGTTGACCGTGCGTTGACCAAAGCTCCACCGCGACCCACAGACTGTCGCCGTCCGACCCGCCAATTCCGGCCATAATCTTGGTATGGTTAGAATCCTCTCATGATTTCCTATGGTTTTGAACTTGATTTTGTGAGAATTGATGGAGTTTTGAGGGAGAACGAACCCGGTGGAGTTTTGAGATTTTGCCGGATTTGGGTGGTAGTTTCCGGCCTGTTTTGGGGGCGTTGGGTTTGGGAGTTTTGCTCCCCTCAACCTATAGATCATTTTGGGTGGAAGAATTTTGGAATTGGACGCCGTTTGGAGCTCGCCGGAATCCATGGAGTTTGTAACTTTCGAGCTCAAAGCGATTGATCTCTATCAATAAACCTGCTAAAGACCCGAACCATAGAGTACTTACTACCGGTGCCACGGAGAGATATGTTTTTATCCGGCCGGTGTGGTTAGAGTTGGCTTTGATGGTAGAAGGGGAAGTTGTTGGGCTTGAGGAGTAGATGAGTTCTGGAATTTTTCGCCGAAATTTGTCACTATTGACGCTGCGGCGCCGCCGGCGGTCAACTGGGGAGCTTCAGCGAAGGGTTGACTTTTTGGAATTTTGGGGACTTTATACCGTTTTCCTCGTAATCGAGTCCCGAGCGTAGTCTTGAGGTTTTTGGGTTGATTTGAGTATTATATTTTGGGACGAGGGTTAATTGGGTATATTTTGTGAATTTTGTAATCCTCGTCGATATTTCGAGCGGTACATCTTCTGAGAACGCGGGGTTCTCGACATATTAGCTCTGTATGTTGTGATTCTTTATGTATTGATCGTATCCTTATTATTCAGGTGATCGAGATCGAGTGTTTGACGAGGGATCTTCCGCTGGACCTCAGGGCTAGCTTTGCTCTGTGAGTGGACATTTATTTATACTGTTGTAGCGAGTTCTTGATTTCAGTATTTGTTTCCAGTACAATGTTCAGATTATTTATCATTTGAAAAGTATTGTTTATTTTATCGGTGATGGCATTTATTTATTTAGCATCGATGCATTGGCTACGCGGCTGATCACCGGTAGTCCATCTATGAGGCTTGAGAGATTCGCTTGATATGCCGACTAGGCTTGAGAGATTCGCCTAGTTTATCATCATCGGGTTTGAGAGATTCACCCGATTTGCTACTCTGGCAAATCCGTCGGAGTGGCGACTTTTATGTACTTATGAACTCGCATCATTTTATGATTATATAAATGGTGAAAGGCATATGTTTATTTTTGTCCACTTACTCTAACGATTTGATTTGCCTTTCCCCTGAGATTTTCTTTTTCCGTTGCCCAGTTTGCAGTTTGGGTTCCAGTGTTGTACGTCATTGGTGGAGGTATAGAGTTTGGATCACTCTTAAGTTTCTATAGGTTTCTTGTTTGACCTACTCGTTGTAAATGTTGTATATAGGCGTCGCTCTGAGTACTTATACTATGTTTCAGTTGAGTATACTCCTGGATGATTCTGGATTTCTTGTAAACCTTTGAGTTTATTATATATATGTTTTTGAGAAATCCGGATGGGGAACGGAACCCCACGGTTTGGCTTTTGTGGAATATTCGAGGTGTATTTCTTTGCAGGTTCTAAGATTTGTTCACGTATTTCAAAGTAAACTCAGGCAAAAAAAATTTTAAGGCCGTGTTTTCGAAGGGGGTTAATTTCGGTTTAAGTAACTAAATCGGAGTCGGGTCCTTTGACAATGTGTCATAATCTATCAGGTGTGGATCTGTTACAAAGCATTACAACACAATGAGTGCTCTCATGTATAAATGATTAATCGCCGTAATTGACGAGAAGAGACAAATAGGCTTTGGAGTGAAGACAACATAAGTACACTTATTTCGTAATAAAATATAATAGTCAATTGTGTTGTAGAAAAATAAAAAAAACACAAGGCACAAGGGACCAAAGTTGAATGAGAAAAGAAATTGATAGCTGGAAGAAAAAATAGATGATCCAATTGAGTGAGACTGCTTACCATCAAAATTGGCATCAATGATACGACTAGCATCATTGTAGTTATCCATAGTAATAACAGCAATACTGACAGTCCATCTGCGGTTCTTGTAAAGGCAAGCAAGCTTAGAGCCTTGGGGAGTTGGGATAATGCATGTTTCATCTCCTCAAGTCCCATATTTTCTAGAACCGACGATCTTGGAACAACCCTCACAATCTCACCACCTTTAGGCTCTTGAATCTTGGCATCTGCTTTAATAACTAATTCTGAATTAGAGTTTGCTCCACACTTGATGATGAATGGGGTTGTAGAGCCGGTATTGAACTGCAGGACATTCCACTGGGCCACATCAGTTTCAGTAGCATACCCCATATCTATAGATGGTTTACGAGCATGAGACTCTTCTTGAAGGTGAGACTATTCTTGAAGGGTATTATTTTCTCTAGGAATGGTGCAATTAGTACAAAAACTAGGTGAAACCCCGCTCCTGTGGCGCGGTTATTCTATAAAACGACATGAAATGCTTATCGATGTAGAAACTAAGGTGGAAATCAAATATTTGCTAGAAATGTCAAAATATTAATCAAGTGAAGAATATAGTTCTACTTCAATGATCATATAATATACCTCTCACTCTTTACACTTTAAACCACATATATACATCAAGTAAATCCAAATTTGCCTAATTAAAAGTACTGATCATGTCAAAGTAAACAGGGTATGTTTAAGAAAAGAATCAAACTAGTTTGCCCAAGGAGCGGGCAATAGATTTGAACAGACTTTGGTCCACCAAGTTAGGAACCCGCGCGTTGTGCAGGGATAAAAAGAGTTGTTCCCAAAAGATATTTACACAATAACCTTGCATACAACGATGACAAATAGTTGATCTTCAAAATGGTCTTATACGTCACCAATTTATGTCAATCACATATTAGTCTTGCAAACCTGATTAATAATAACCAAAATGTGTTATGTTTGCATTTTACACAAATCCAATCTATAACACAGTAGTCCAGTAGTCCGGCAGGATTTCTTGTCTAGAACCCACAAAACCACCAAATTTGCCTAAATGTAAGCCAGATGAAGGGCAAACAACAACGGCCTAGCAATAACACACTAAAAATTTGTAACTTCCACCAGACATCTCGAAATACCCAGAACCAACGGATAGACAAATTTCAAGTTTGAAGATTGAAATATGCAATCTTGTTGCAGAAGATGATTGGCTCTTATCTTGCTTATATACTATCGACAAAATTGCAAACAGCCCCGTATCCTTCCACAAAATCAATCTATCCATCAATAGAAAGATTTGCGGACGATCATATACATATTAAATCAGAATCACCGCATAACAAACCTAGATCCTATGAAGCTTGCCTGCGGACAATCATATATACTTGCACGGATACATTTATATTATAAAAACTAAAGTAAAATTGATAGGTTGACATGTTGCAACAACAAAGATTCACAGAAATGTATATCACAAATTGCCAACTTATTCTAATCAAACTGCAACATTAGTTCAACTTCATTCCCAATAAAATGAAGATTATAATTAAATACTTTGCTACAAAGGAATCAACGCTCCTCATCTTCCACTGCCATACCGCCACAATCCTCTTTGTTTCAAATTGTATTCGCACATGCATCATCTAACAATGCCTCCGCATTAGCCACTTACTCCCTTGGCCTCTGAACTGAAACATATCCAACATGGATGCTTTGAACCTCACATATGTTCGATCAATCAAATAACCAATATATGCTCTAATTTTTAAAACAATCTTATAAACCATAATTATATTTTCAAAATCCCAAAATCCCTGCCAAAGATGATAGATAGTAGAAAACATCACAATACACTTGATAAGAACTGAGAATTCAACTTTATTTGCCAACAAATGAAAGCAACTGTCAATCTTTCAATGGATGGAAAATTAGGCAGCTAGTTTATTATACATACATGAACCTTCATTTAAATTCATTAGAGTAAGTGAAATTAGAGTATATATACTAACTTTAAGTAATCTATCATAGGTGATAACATCAGGGAATACATCAGCATTGGTAAATTTCTAAGCTTCATCCTACAGAACATAACACTTTTCAATAACTCCTTAATGCAGCCAAGAATTGAAACTAACTATTAGATTATAGAACACAGGCTCTAAACTGATCATTCGTATAGCTTGGGACCTTCATTTCCTCAAAGTAATGCAAGACGAACAGTTTACACAAAGAGAAGATTGATGAAACAAAGATTACTTATAAGAAAAGGAAAACATAAAAGTTTTTAAAATGTCTTCTGCCAACACCTAATGATTACTGTCTTTAATTATTATCAATTGGTTGAAAATCAATCTTCTTTGCTGCCATTTAAAACCCAGTAATCAGAATTTAAAACCCATCCACAAAAATATCAAACTCAAACTTGGCAAACCCAAATCATACATATCAAAAAGAATAAAAAAAGTCAAACCCAATTCAATACCTGAACAAAAGTGTTCAAAAGAGACAATGGGAACTTCTTCCTTTAGCTGACGACAACAGTCTACAGCTCCCCAGTTCCATCATCGACGCCCTTCTTTAACCTCATGAAATCTGCAATTGAATTGCTCGAAATTAAGCAACGTTGATTGGATAAGCTAGTTTTGGCAGAGACGAGAGAGAGAGATCGGAAATCCGACGCCAGAGATCGCCAGCTATCGAAAAGATCACATATCGGAGAGAAAAGCTATTCTTATCTAGAATAGTAATGAGCTCGCACACATCGCACTTTTGGCATAGTATGAAGATTTCCCATAACTCTAAATTATTTGTGAAAGGACCCAACCCCGATTTAGCTCCCTAAACCGGAGTCAAACCCCTTCGAAAACACGAACCAACAAAAACCTTTCGAAATTTTGGCAGAGTTTCGTTACTAACGTGGAATTACCATTACCTGCACGCGGAAAATACACTTCATCCTATGCCACAAAAAGCAAACCGTGGGCACCAATCCCATCCGGATTTCTCAATATATCAACAGTAAAGTAAATCAATAAATATATCTATACTTTACTGAAATCCGGTGTAAAATCATATAGCATATACAATAGGACGCTCAGAGCGACTTCTAATACATAATCATATACGCATACCACAGTAGGTAGAACAATAAACCTACTGGATGAAACAAAGTAGCTCGAGCACTATGCCTCCGACCACGACGTGCGACACCAGAGCCTGAACTGCAAACTGGGCACGAAAACCGAAAAGCTCAGGTGAAAGACAATAAACACGTTAGAGTGAGTGGACGAAAATAAATGTCTTTCACCAGATAATAAATATGTTATAAAAACATATGCGAGTCCAGGTAAATATAAACAACATAGTACACGAGGTAAAACTCACACTCCTCCAGTGTACAGAGCATGCAAGTAAAAATCCCACGGGGTCGCTCATGGATACACACACCGTGCTAGTACAGTCCGAATCACGGGATCCCGGACCCACACGTGATTCTAGCCAGAAAGGCCTCAGGTCAGAGGTCTGCCTCCCCCCGGTAAAGGCCTCGGGTCAGGAGTCACAGCCTCCCCTGGCACACATCCTCGGGGATCAGCCGGGATGCAAGTGTATCGATACAACAACACATAACGACTGTACTCTGTGTAAACTAAATCACAAATATTTCGATGTAAATGCATGTAATAGCATATAAGTATAAGTATACTCGTATACGTATATCTGTATAAGTATAATCGTAAATCATATGCTCATGCAAATCCGAAATCTCATACGCATGCTCAAGTTCATAAATCACATAAAAGACTCGCAAGAATTCCGTGAAAAGAAATTGTCCACTCACAGACTGGCGTAACGCGTATCGCGTTAACCCGTGATCCGGCGGAAAGTCCCTCGCCAAAACAACGATCACGAACCCCTGAATATTCACAATGTCCAATATTCAAAGTCATAGTCCGACAATACAATACAAATCACGAGAAACAGCCGTTCTCAGAAACACGTGATTCAAAGTCGACGAATCGTCGAAAATCCGTATATGTATACCACAATACCTCGCTTTACGTTCGGACGCTCAACTCGAAAAACGAACCTCCCCACTGCGATCGGGGCGCGATTTCGAGTCAAATGACATGCGACCTGCCGAAAGTCAAAAAGTCAACTCTGACCGTTGACCGCCGCCCACGGCGGCGCCGCCACTGACTGGAAGATTTCTCGGCGGAGCTACCCTTGTTCCACTCAAAATCGTGCACTGAGCAACTTCCATAACTGCATCAAAAGCCAATTCAATCTCTAACTACCTCAATTTCATGAAAACCCGAATTGGTACCAAATCTTCCAATCCAAAATTCTCCAAATTCAAGCAAAATTAGTGCTTCAAATTTACACAGTAGCTTCAAGAGGATGAGAGCAACAAAGCCCATCCAAAATTTCAGCTCGAATCGATCAAAAACATGAAACCCGATTACCTCAATTTTCTCACCGTTTCATGCCGGAAATTCCACTCATTCCGGTGAGCCACGCCGGAAAACAAGGCCGGGGATGAGTTCGTGACATCAAGGGGAAGGGAAAGAGTCCAAAATCAAGGCGTGGGATCGCCGGAATCCTCCTCGCCGTCGTGGAGCCGTGGCTTCCCGTCGGCCTCCTCCTCCTCCCACCGAGTTGACTCAGTCAACTCGGTCAACATCCATTATGGTAAGTGCTGACTTTCCCCTTTTGATAACCTGCTATTTATAGCCTTTCCCAATTTGGAAACTCATGTTAATCCAATTCGACAAACTCAAACGCGCGTAATTTTCTCGTCGTAATTCCGATTCCGATAATTCTCGCGGCCACGAACTCGTCTCAACATACTCTTCAAATATTACCCGAAGTCAAACATATCGATCAAATGGATAAAAAGTCAACCCTTCGAAGCAACACACATTAAATCGACTAAATAATCAACAAACGGCAAAATTCGCAACTAATTCCTCGTAACTCCAAATCATGCTCCGGAAGTTCCCACGAACTCGAAATTAAATTCTGAACAACTTCCGTGAAGAAGCCGAAACCAAATTCTCGTCCGGTAATTTAGTCGTTAAGTAGCCCACCATTTAAATCTGAACTTCAAATATTCATAACTAATTCCTCGGTCGTCCAAATTACGATCCGGAACCGCCCACGAACTCGTAATCACATATAGAACGACTCTCGAGAAGAGACCCAGCTCCAATTCTCGGCCCATAATTTAGTCGTTAACAAACTCTGACGAGCAAATCCGTTATCGGAAATCCACGTCGATACACTAACTCGCGAATTGAGCTGATTCCACTACTGATTCTGTTCTGGGTCGTCACAAATCCACCCCCCATAGAAAAATTTCGACCTCGAAATTTCCAAGTCTGCCGACTACAAGGTAGGAGCACTGCCTCTGCACACTGCTCAACTGCCCAGTGGCTACATCAATTGAACAACTCTGGCAACTGATTCCACAATAGGAGATAGCTCTGTGCTGGAATCTCTGTACCCACAAATCACAAATCTGAACTGGCTCCACACAAGCGCCAAGTGTTCCTACATAAGGAACAGACAGGGTACACAATGCAAAACCAATTTGAAATACAGTTCCGCCACACGGAACACAACTCGCACAAAAGCCAATGCTATAGGCAATGCCGAACCACATGGCATAACACAACCTCGCCTATGACCACATATGGATCAAAACAACATGGCAAATCACAACTCCAACTACACACATCAACTCAAATTCAAACCAAACTCACTCCAACACAATGAAGTACAACATCGTTCCTCAAAACGACGTCAAACAATATCAAAATCACAGTGGACAACAACCTGGTATTGCAAGCAACCTCGAACAGCTGAAACTGCTGGTCCCGAATCCTCCGGAACTGCAATACCGTGGTCCACAACATGCCCTCCAAGGTCTGAATAGTCCTCAAAGATCGTCCGCCAATCCGAGGATAAGATCCGGTACTAACTCGTAATCTGGTCCCCAATGCTCACTGCAAAGCTCGCCAACACACAGTCGTAATTGATTATCTCGGACAGCGAATCGGGACACAGGTATACCACGTGAATGGCCAATCTCTGTCAAACACAGCTAAGTTAGTCTGCCACTGAAATCCTTTCCCGAAAGTTCAAGGAAAAGTACCAAGTCCGTCAAATGGTCCACAACGGCTTGACAACCGGTATCACAAATCAAAATGCACACAAACACACACAAGGTCACAGCGACAAACGCCACGTCCAACCGGAAATCTCGAATGGCTGATACATCGCGGCAAGTCTCCGCCTCCTAGCCATCACCGGTCGACGAATGTGACATCGGTACACACAAGCTGCTATATTGCTCTTCATGTTGCGTCACGAGTAGTAAACTCGAAGTATCTGACACTTCTCTGCATCACTAGCGCCAAACACGCGCAAAATCACGAGCCTCAACACCATCATACTCAAACTCAGTTCTCGTAGCCCACACTCGGCTAACACGGAAACTCGAGCCACACATACCCACATGCAATACTGAAACTCCTAACTCTCGACTGAATACATCACAACAACAACATCATCCCAAACGGATGGTCAAAGTACAACCACTAGCCTTCCTCGAACAAGTTCAAATGTGCAGCTATAATCGATAGTCGACTCCCTCCATCTACACTGCCTCAAGCCCAAATCTGGCTGAAAATGCAAGTGGATGAAACTCAGTGGTCAGTGTACATCCTACACTGCGCTGCACGTCATAGCTATAGTGTCTCAAACTCTCTGATACTAACACAAATACAGCTACACCCAAATCAAACTCCGAATATGTAGCCTCATAAGTTTTCCACTATTCGTAACCATGAGCCACCGCTCTGCTACACAACATCAAAGCACAACCCAATCCAAACCTCGATGCATCGAACCACTCGAACTCTACGCCTTCTCTGTCAATTCAGAAAGTGAAGTGGTAATCTGGGAAAAATCCTGCACAAGCCGTCGGTAATAGCCTGCCAAACTCAAGAGACTCCCGATCTCTGGTACAATAGTAGGGCAATCCCCAAATCAACACGGCTTCCATCTAGTCAGGATCCACGCCAACTCCCTCGGATAGCCTCACATAACTCAAAATCTTCACACTAATCGGCCAAAACTCACACTGGCTGAACTTCACAAACAGCAAATCATCTCGCGAAGTCCGCTACACCGCTTGCAACAGCTCCAGGTACTAGTCCACACTCTCGGAGTACATCAGGACATTGCCAACGAACAAGACCGCAACTCGTCCAGAAACCGTCTGAACACCTGGTCCATCAAGTCTACACGATCTACGAAGCATTGATCAACCATACAACGTGACCAAAAACTCCAGATACTCGCTCCGAGATCCGAAAGCCACATAGCTACATCTGAATCATCAAACCTCAACTGATAATATCCAGTCCCGAAATCAATCCTCGAAAAGACTGAAGCTCTCGCGAGCTGATCAACCAATCGTCAATCCGAAGCGGAGGATACTCACTCTCCTCTGAAGCGAATCAGGCTTCCGGTAGTCAATGCGCCACCTCATCGAGCCATACAAACAGTCGCACAACTGATGCAAGAGCACACCACGCAAATACGCGGGGTCGCATGAAATCTCCTGAAACCTCCTCCAGCAACTCCTGGAGTCGAAACAATAGCTCCATCAGCTCCGCTAGCTCCGAACGACAAGATGCCGGTAAAATAAGTCCGGCGCCTGGTACAAGCTCAATGGTGTAGTCAGTCTCCCGAACTGGAGGAACACCTGATAACTCCTCCAAAACACACCTGGAAACTCGGGAACCACCTCAATGTCACCAATGTCAGGTACAGCAACCATAGTATCCACAACATGTGCTAAGCAAATAACATAACTCGTCTCCATCATCCGCTCGACCATCACCGCGAAACAGCATCTCGGGGAAATCTGGTCGTCGAAACACAACCTTCTCCTCGAGGCACTCGAACACCACCAATGCATCGTCAGTAAGTCCGTACTCACAAACACACCAAAATCACAATGTCCAGCTACAACAAATCCACGGCTAAGTCATAACCTCCAACAAGGATCTCCCAACCTCCGGATGGATACAACACTCTCCAAAGCCTCGGAAGTGAGATGCAGGTATAATCGCCATGGATATTAAGCAACAGTAACCTCGGAGAAAAGTCTGTCCTCAAACAAGGTCATGGCACGAACTCCAACATGCCCAACTAGTCGCCCACGTCAATTACGACTTACTGATTAACTCATCAAAAAAGTACATTGATCAGACTGCAGGAACAACATGAGGATCTCCCTGTAAACTCTAAGCCGTCAAACCGCTAGAACAGCTGGCTGAGGCGCTCCCTCGCAACGTGACCCTCCTGGCCACCGAAACAGCAACTAAAAGTGCTCATCGAACACATATCACCGCAACACCTGCTGCGTGAAAGGGTCACCAATGATCGCCCAAACTCATGCCACAGGAGCAAGTCCGCTACACTGTAATCTCCGCCATCGTCAAACGGATCCTGATCTGAAGACCCTCAACAATATCGAAGAGACCATAACCTGATGAAGTCACTGATCCCAAGGTGTCGGAACTCAACCTCATCAAAATCTCGACTAAGTCCATTTTTCTCAAACCATAACATCGAAAATCGTGTACATCTTTCCCTCACACTAGCCTCGCCACTGAGTATAGCAAACTAAGCTCCTCATGGATGTCTCGAGGCACATCAGTCAGACTCCCTCTGATACTCAGGTTCAAACTCATCTCGAACCTCGTGCATAGCTCCCTCTGAAGCCACATAACTCGTGCAAACAGGAACTAACATGTGAACAATGCATCTCTGCCTCAGGTGGGTAAGCATTCCACAATACGCTTGCTGGGTAGCCTGATCAAACATTACAGTATACACAACACTCTGAATGTAGGCCGTAGAGTCGCAACCGGAACTCACACAATATCAGCCCACAAATTACAAGAAACTGAATCAGGCACACATCCCTGCCATAAATCTCAGCTCTGAGGCAACATATAGACGCTCATACACAAACAACCAGGCAAACCGTGCCACACAGTTCACTGAACTCTGAATATTCATCCGAATCCACTGTTCACTGGCAAATCACGCGTCGTATGATCCTCAACAGGATCCACAACCGAAACGACACGGAAAGCACGTCAGGAGGCATCCTAATGAATACAATATCGTTCACAACAAGTGGAACATAATCATGGAACTTCAAATATTTGAAAGCATACAACACCCGGAATTTGATGATTATCCGCCAGCCGGTCGGGTCACCGTTCCAGACATGCTGTATATTCTCAAATACCCTTAGTAAACACGACTACAGAAGTCTACAGAACCTACAACCTAATGCTCTGATACCAAGCTGAAAGGACCCAACCCCGATTTAGCTCCCTAAACCGGAGTCAAACCCCTTCGAAAACACGAACCAACAAAAACCTTTCGAAATTTTGGCAGAGTTTCGTTACTAACGTGGAATTACCATTACCTGCACGCGGAAAATACACTTCATCCTATGCCACAAAAAGCAAACCGTGGGCACCAATCTCATCCGGATTTCTCAATATATCAACAGTAAAGTAAATCAATAAATATATCTATACTTTACTGAAATCCGGTGTAAAATCATATAGCATATACAATAGGACGCTCAGAGCGACTTCTAATACATAATCATATACGCATACCACAGTAGGTAGAACAATAAACCTACTGGATGAAACAAAGTAGCTCGAGCACTATGCCTCCGACCACGACGTGCGACACCAGAGCCTGAACTGCAAACTGGGCACGAAAACCGAAAAGCCCAGGTGAAAGACAATAAACACGTTAGAGTGAGTGGACGAAAATAAATGTCTTTCACCAGATAATAAATATGTTATAAAAACATATGCGAGTCCAGGTAAATATAAACAACATAGTACACGAGGTAAAACTCACACTCCTCCAGTGTACAGAGCATGCAAGTAAAAATCCCACGGGGTCGCTCATGGATACACACACCGTGCTAGTACAGTCCGAATCACGGGATCCCGGACCCACACGTGATTCTAGCCAGAAAGGCCTCAGGTCAGAGGTCTGCCTCCCCCCGGTAAAGGCCTCGGGTCAGGAGTCACAGCCTCCCCTGGCACACATCCTCGGGGATCAGCCGGGATGCAAGTGTATCGATACAACAACACATAACGACTGTACTCTGTGTAAACTAAATCACAAATATTTCGATGTAAATGCATGTAATAGCATATAAGTATAAGTATACTCGTATACGTATATCTGTATAAGTATAATCGTAAATCATATGCTCATGCAAATCCGAAATCTCATACGCATGCTCAAGTTCATAAATCACATAAAAGACTCGCAAGAATTCCGTGAAAAGAAATTGTCCACTCACAGACTGGCGTAACGCGTATCGCGTTAACCCGTGATCCGGCGGAAAGTCCCTCGCCAAAACAACGATCACGAACCCCTGAATATTCACAATGTCCAATATTCAAAGTCATAGTCCGACAATACAATACAAATCACGAGAAACAGCCGTTCTCGGAAACACGTGATTCAAAGTCGACGAATCGTCGAAAATCCGTATATGTATACCACAATACCTCGCTTTACGTTCAGACGCTCAACTTGAAAAACGAACCTCCCCACTGCGATCGGGGCGCGATTTCGAGTCAAATGACATGCGACCTGCCGAAAGTCAAAAAGTCAACTCTGACCGTTGACCGCCGCGTTGACCGCCGCCCACGGCGGCGCCGCCACTGACCGGAAGATTTCTCGGCGGAGCTACCCTTGTTCCACTCAAAATCGTGCACTGAGCAACTTCCATAACTGCATCAAAAGCCAATTCAATCTCTAACTACCTCAATTTCATGAAAACCCGAATTGGTACCAAATCTTCCAATCCAAAATTCTCCAAATTCAAGCAAAATTAGTGCTTCAAATTTACACAGTAGCTTCAAGAGGATGAGAGCAACAAAGCCCATCCAAAATTTCAGCTCGAATCGATCAATAACATGAAACCCGATTACCTCAATTTTCTCACCGTTTCATGCCGGAAATTCCACTCATTCCGGTGAGCCACGCCGGAAAACAAGGCCGGGGATGAGTTCGTGACATCAAGGGGAAGGGAAAGAGTCCAAAATCAAGGCGTGGGATCACCGGAATCCTCCTCGCCGTCGTGGAGCCGTGGCTTCCCGTCGGCCTCCTCCTCCTCCCACCGAGTTGACTCAGTCAACTCGGTCAACATCCATTATGGTAAGTGCTGACTTTCCCCTTTTGATAACCTGCTATTTATAGCCTTTCCCAATTTGGAAACTCATGTTAATCCAATTCGACAAACTCAAACGCGCGTAATTTTCTCGTCGTAATTCCGATTCCGATAATTCTCGCGGCCACGAACTCGTCTCAACATACTCTTCAAATATTACCCGAAGTCAAACATATCGATCAAACGGATAAAAAGTCAACCCTTCGAAGCAACACACATTAAATCGACTAAATAATCAACAAACGGCAAAATTCGCAACTAATTCTTCGTAACTCCAAATCATGCTCCGGAAGTTCCCACGAACTCGAAATTAAATTCTGAACAACTTCCGTGAAGAAGCCGAAACCAAATTCTCGTCCGGTAATTTAGTCGTTAAGTAGCCCACCATTTAAATCTGAACTTCAAATATTCATAACTAATTCCTCGGTCGTCCAAATTACGATCCGGAACCGCCCACGAACTCGTAATCACATATAGAACGACTCTCGAGAAGATTCCCAGCTCCAATTCTCGACCCATAATTTAGTCGTTAACAAACTCTGACGAGCAAATCCGTTATCGGAAATCTACGTCGATACACTAACTCGCGAATTGAGCTGATTCCACTACTGATTCTGTTCTGGGTCGTCACAATTTGCCCCTCGAGATGGTATTTGTAGAGTTACAAAGTCTTAGCTAATTAATTATTGCATTATAAACAACATCAAACTATGGGAATCTTCCCAATTGTTAGACCAATTTAGACATATACAAATGGGAATTTGCAACCAATGATATGAATACCATAAGTACTGAGAATTGATTTACAATAAGAGAAGAAACAATCTACCACACAACAGATGATATTACACATGTACAAAATTAGTGATGCCATCCAGAGGATCCACTATCCATGTTGGATCATCAGTTAGCTCTGTTACACCATAAGCAGCGGTAGTTTCTTACCCAATGAACTAACATTAACACCACTAAAGATATTTCAAAAGATACAATAATCTACAGACATTAATCTACACCACTGCAATTCTAAACACCAAACCGCAACTTCGTAAATACATACATTAGAAGAGAATTAATAGACAGCTAACTTCATGTGTGGGGTAAAGCTGCTTAAAGTGATTAAATATGAGATCTTCACATGCCTTATCAGTCTCTGTGACCAAATCAAAGATGAGCAAATTTCAAACCCAGTAATCAGAATTCAAAAGAAAGTAAACATGTATAGATACATGTTTATGTTTATGTATGTATACTTGATCAAATGGAATGCCTTGTTGTTCGCAAAATTCAAAGAGACAAGCACTGCGATCAAATTGGGATATCAGTTCCAAACCCTCACTATTTAGTCAAGCTTAAGATCTCCAAATACTTGATCAAATGGAACCGCAATTGAGCACAGAGCTCATAAGGACATACATAAGTGAACAGCAATCTAGCAATATCCATTTTGCCCTGCCAACATTTGATAATACACGATTTTTTACACTGAACCATATGATTAGAGATTCTATCAATAAAGAGAATACTAACCTTCATACTTTGCTGATCCTGTATCTCTTGCTTACCGCGAGCTCTAACTTCATCAGGATCAATCTTAGATTGTGGGAGTACTACAAAATCCATTTGCCTCACTTCTGGCCTTGAAGTAAGTTGTTGACCAGATGATTGGCCAGATTTTCTTTCCCTATATCAAAGCTAAAGTCACAAATTTGAAAAAGAAAAAATTTGAAAAAAAAGTGATACACAAAGAAAACAGCAGTAGAACTGGACTCCCCATCCTAAAATTTTTATAATCCATCCTACCATATCACCTTGAAAATTCATCCAAGTCAAGATCACCATCCCTTGATTTCATTCCTGAATCGGTGTTTGTTAGCCTATATTTTAATGAGATATAACAGTTAGATAAATAAGTGAAACAAACTAAAGCACCAGACCTGGGAACTTTCATTCAGGTTCAATTTAAATTAACATAATGGACAATCACATGAAACTTTTTCACTGATGGCCTCCTAAAGGGAACCCTCTCCTCGTCAATGTTTCTTATATCCTCAAATCTTGTACTTTTATTGAATAAAGGTTTATTGAAGTTCAAAAAGACAAAATCAATCCAAAATATGACTCCTTTGAAACAAACAGCCAACAACTAAAGTCAGACTATCCATAATTTGAAGAACCGTTGTGGATTAGGATGAAAATTCAAGGTAGACAGAAACTCATTAAAAAGTTGAAACACTTGAGAAAATTCACATACCCATTTGTCGACCAACTCCTTCGCAAGCAATCTGATGGAAGTTGTTTCTTCATCACTTTTTGACACAAACATAATGACCTGCCAGGCATCAAACAAAAATACAATCTCAGTTGTCACATCTGTTTTAAAAGAACGAAAACAGATCTTGACCTTTCAAAGCCCACTTTGCTTCAGTTGGTCTTTTCTATCCATGTGCTCTAGATCAAGAGGGTGCATAACATAAGCAATAATTCATGTCCCTAAAGAAAAGTTCTCACAGCTCATATTGCATGTCATTCATTATAATGGAGGGAGGCATACATCAATTAAGATCTTCAGAATTGTTGCCCGTATGTTTATATTTGATAAACTTTCATCTGGAAGCGGTTCGAGCCAATTCTTGAGCAGAGTTAGCACTCTATGATCAAAAGAACTCTTGTTGAAGCTGCTTCTTGTGACAAAAAAGGGTCACAAACAAAACTTCTAACAATTCTGATTTGCAACTAAAGTGAGAGAGGAAAGGAAAGTGCAGCCAAGCTTACCTTGAGAGGAAATATGTGAGAAGTCCCACCTTCTTAAGTTTATTAATGGTAGATTTTTCCTGTCTATGAAGGTTTGATCAGTCAATTATATAAGAAAGAAACCATAAGAACAAACATAGTGAAAAAAAACAACTAAATAACTAAACAAACCAACCATTCCCTCAATGTATCGAAACGTGCAAGTTCTTATTGCTTCTAAGTTTTGATGCTCTCAAATCTGCAGAAAACAACAAATACCAATAAAAGATCAGAAATGAAACAAAACATCAAAGTACAAACACAAATGAAACTCTACAAACATGACAATACATTACAGAGATCCTACACTATTGGTACTGAGATGCTGAAAATGTGAAACAAGCTAACACTATCAAAGGCTCCCTCCATTCAAATCATATTTATGTAGTAAATACATGCATAAAGCCATACAGGTAAGATCTTGGCTTTACAGTATATATTCCCAGATAGTAAAGAAAAAAAATAACAATGTAGCTGAACATCTTAAATACCAAATTTCTAGGTTCGGCAAAAAAATTGAATTTCCCACCCAAATAAGCTAAACCAAAATCCATGGATTGCTAATTTCTGCTATGATTGCTATCCAATTCAATCGAACTAATAAGAGATATAACAAACAACCTCGCCTCGCCAAACTCACTTGCTCAATTGTATCAAACCATAAACTTAGAGAATCAATGAAACTATTAGACAAAAAGAAAAATGAATATGCAAGATTTCCCACAATGTCCATATCTCTTCACCAAAAGAAATAAGAAAAAAAACAAAGCAGATCAACTTCAACAACAACAGGTTTAGAGGGACACTTACAAAGTAACACATAAAATCCTTTAATTACACCTTTAAGACAATCACTACCCCACATTAATTAATGAAATATCTACCATGGAGTCAGAGACTCAAGTTCATATGAATCAAGAATCAAACAATAAGGACATTGGTGATGTGAAAAACAAATGGAAAGAGGGGTATAGAAAAAACAACACAATATTGAAGTAGATACTTGAGAATTGATAAAGATGTAAAAACTATAAGTCGCACAAAATTACATAAAAGTCTATATTTGGGTATGAATAACAGGATTCCCTAACCTCGTCTAATGATAAGGAATATAACAAACCTGTGGTGATGCAGCCACATATGCTTTCTATGTTAATCTATGGAACAACTTTTCATTTTCTTCATGCAACCTCTGAGGAGATGTAAGTTATCATTTCAGAACCAAAATGAACATAATGACATATACCAACAAAGATTTGTAGAATAGATTAAGAGATCCTATATTGATGCACAGATGCAATGAACCAAATTGTTCAAAGGTAAACATAATTAATCGTTCTTACCAGTAAATCAAAGAGTCAATTTGAGTTTAGATTTCTTGGTTCGTCTCTATGCGTCACAGGATACCGAGTCGAATTTGTTTTAGCGTGCTAGGGTTCTAGATTGAGGCAACCGAATCCGACGTCGTCTTGTGTTCACGATGAAACTCTGGCCAAGTGAACGATGACGATGAAATGGATAGACGAACGACCCAATATATAGACAGCGAAAAACTGAGAATATGAATCTTCTCAAGAACATAGCCCTTAGCAAAGGAAAATCCAGCAAATGGGAAGAGTCTCGACCAAACGACTGTTAGAGAGAGAAAGCTTCGGCGCAGCAGAAGAAGCAAACTACACAGTTTAAGAACGTCTGGTTTTTAACAGGTAGCAGGTAAGAGGTAGCAGATATAACACAATAGTTAGATCAAAATAAAAAAATATGAATGGTCAAGATTAAATCTGAAATTTTAAATCAAAAGTTACTTATTAAGGTTTGCTATCGTTTCATATGAGAAAACTAAATTTTATACTACAACTTTAAAGAAGTAAGTTAGTTTACTATTTTAAACATGTGGTTTATTGTAAATTACGTCAACACACTCAAGTATTGCCCAAAGTTGATTCCCTTTAAAAATTGGGGGATGGAAAGTTGTAATATATATGATATATATGATTGGTAAGTTTTATAACGTGTATACAATATCAAAATTGTCTTGAAGCATGTTATTCAATGATCACAAACACATCATCATGTTACTTTTATTTTAGTAAAATATGAGAGAGATAGATAAACCAGACTCATATAATTGAATTATATCACATATTAATATCTTAAGAGAATGTGATGCACCTTAATTACACAATGGGTTGTGAGGAAATATACTCATGTAAGTTTGTGGTGAACAATGCATCCATCTTAAATTCTCTAGTTCACACAAACCCATTTAAGACTATTAAGTTTGACCTTATGAAATTCTTAATTTGAGATATTTGAAGATGTGTACGTCCTTTACACTTCAAAAATCATAGTAGCTTGATCAAGAAGACAAGAACTTTCTTTCTTGTTGACCCCCATGGGTCAGCTGCACTAAATCGATCGACCTACACTTTATTTGTTGAGACTATTCATCATCTGATCATCACCAACTACTTACAACTAGTGGAATTCAGAGGTGTGGTCTTCAAGACTAATCTTGTCCACGAATTTCTTTGGACGTGATCTATCAATGAAGAAAGAGGGATATAATTAGTTAACTAAGCTCAAGAATCTGCGAGAGGAAAGAATGAAAAAGTGGGTGGAAAAAAGACTTAAAGAAAGATTTCATGGGGTGTCTTTGAAATCGATACGCACCTGCATTCAATCCATATTCCTCGGTGAGAGTTTTGTGGCTGCGCATTGTAGCTTGACTTGAGGAGAAGCCAAAACATATTCCACATGTCTTCTCATCCATCTTTGCGGGGTGGTTAATTTTCTTTCACATCATCAATGTATAATCCTTCCACAGGTTACTTGCAGTATTGACACTTCATCAGTCTTTCAAAATAAACAACTGATCATAAACATAAACAACTGATCATTCTTCCAAAATCCATCACTAGTAGGTGTACTACGTAAATTATATACATCATTGTAAATAATTTCAAACAAAGCAGATGTTCTTCCTATCTTATAAAAGTAATTCTTTGTTATTTTTGTCTGTGAACATGTAACACATTTATATAAATGCATATCATTTTTATATTTTAGAATTAATTCTAAATTATACATATTAATTATTTTTTTAGTATTGATGTGACCTAATCTATAATTCTATAAAAATAAAGAATCCAACAAGTAAAGAGAAAGTCTATATTTTATTAATATTTAATTTGAACAATTCACCATACATATATCATTTTCTAATAAAGGTATCAGTCTTGATCAATATAAACTTATCTAATTCAAATATAAGTTTGAAATCATATTTATTCAAAAGGTTTGAGGAGACCAAATTCTTTTTAACATCCGGAACATGATAAACATCGATTAGAGTAAGTACTTTGCCCGATGTGAATTCGATTTCAATTGTGCCTTTGCATTTGAGAATTGAAGTTAATGAATTTTCCATGTAGACGACGTTGTCACTGTCACATTGTTCATATGTCTTGAAGACGCTCTTATGTTGGAAACATTATTGGTAGCACCACTATCGACTCACAAAGTTTCAATATCCTCCATCATATATATTGACTTCAGATATCATTGCCACAGACATTTTATCATTAGTTCTTGCCTAGTTTTTGAGCAAATGACAATCTTTCTTGAAGTGACCCTGCTTGCCACAAGGGAAACATCCTCTTTTTCCCTTCTTGCTTGAGTTTAGACATTTTTTAAACTTTTTGAAAAAGTTTCCTTTTCTGTTATTTCCTCCATGGTTAATTTTTTGCGTTTTTAGACTCATCATCAACCATATCATCAACTAAATGAACCTTGGAAAAATATGTTTCTTTAGTTTATCTCCCGGGATCTAAGTTCATCTTCTATACGAAGATGTTATCCCAATTGTTTCATGGACATGTGCTCTTACTTATGTTTGGGACTCTTCTTGCATTCATTCTAAGATGATGAAATTTTGTCCGCAATTGCGAAAACAATTATGGAATCCTCCATGTGCATTTGTTATTAAGTAAACTGATTATGTACATCCATGATCCACAATTCCATAATGAATCTATCTTCAGTCATCTTATAATTAAAAAAATTTAGAAACAAGAAACTTCGTACTTGTAGCATCTTCGGACCTATATTTGGCTCCAAGCGCGTCTCATATTTCTTTGTCGGTACTCATCTCATGGTAGATATCAAATAGTGAATTAGACATTGCATTGCATATATAGTCATGTTGTTCCCACTTTATAGTTTGACGTTGGGAAGCGATCGTCTCGTCATCATTTTCTTCGGGTTTTGGAATACTAAGAACATAAATAATCTTTAGGCTAGGAGTGTAACTTCTTTTGCCATTTTCAAAAGTTTGCTCCATTAAAGCGACAAAGTTTCACGAAATTTGATGTAAACACTTTTAACGATGAAATTGCAAATATAAAGTTAAATATTGTTGAATTTTTTTTGTTTGTGGGTTATGGCAAGTGAAGGAAAAAATACTTTAAAGGCACATAATAGTTTACACTTTGCTTTAGACTTTATTTTCTCCATTACTTATTGTGCAAAGGAGAATAATCAAATAAGCATTTAGGATATAATGAAGCCTAACAATTTTCTATTGTTGATCATCGGTTTGCACTAAGAAGATCGACCTAACACTCGATCAAAGGTTTTACAAGAGAGTTCAAGGTTACTAGAAACTATTTTTGCAGAATAATAATTTCTATATTTTATAGAAATAAAACTAAAAATTTACGAGGAAATAACCCTTTTCTGGAAGATTTGATTGAAGAGAAAGTGGTGTGCACCACTCCTACTTATAGTAGAGATGCCGCTCAAACCCTTTTGCAAGGTTGCACCTCTTCGTCAATAATTTGTTCAGGAAAATGATGTGTTAGCTAATCAACAATCATATTGCTTGATTAATTACAACTCATCCTTAGAATAGATACACCTCTTCATCCCGCTTCTCTGTGCTTTTATATTTTGAAAATATATCTAACAAAAGAGAAAAAGAGGGAGAACGAAACAAACATCAACACCAACACCGAGATCAACGAGTAGCTTATTGCACTCAAATCTTAGGAAATTAGAAGTGTGACTACCATTAATTTTTTTTTCCTCATGTGGACATTAAATTTGGAAATACATTATATAATAAAAGAATTAAATATTAATTTCATCACATTCTTTTGATAAAATAATTTTTTTTTCAGATATTCAAACAATAAAATTATGGTTGAATTTTATGTTGATAATATTTTGATTGATTGGTTGTTTTTTTTGTGATATTCAAACAATAAAATCACTACTTAGTTGTTTTCTTCATCTGAATATTAAATTTGAATGGGGCACATCTTTTAAAATTCGTCTAAGATTTAATAATCTGAGGTCCAACCATAATTATATCACGTAAGTTCTCACCTGAGCCACTAGTAACTAGTAGAAAGTTGATCAATGACCATAATTGGTGTGGACATCGAGAATAGCTCTATCCGAAAACTTCTTTCCACACGATCTTGTAGGAAACAAAGATAGTTAGATTAACTAGTCGATCAAGCTACTTCAAAATATGAAACAATAGATAGCGAATCAAGGTTTCAGGAAGCTTACTTGCATTCGAGGAGACCACTTTCTTTGTGGACTTTTTGGTGAATAAACATTGTTGCACCGGATGCGAAGAAAGCTTTTCACACTCCACACGTCTAATTCTCAACCTTCTTCACATGGAATGTCTTCAAGTGATCCATTAGTGTAGTATCAAAGAGAACAACCTTCTTCTTACAGTACTGGCATATCAGAGCGAGAATTCTTTTTAATATACTACATAGTAAAACACCTGATTAAGTATTTGCTAGTGTTTCATAGTAGCTAGCTATTTTATGCCAATATAAGAGCGGGAAAAGGTGGGGTCATTATTCGTGGTAATTCAAAAGTTAACTGTCCTGAAAAGCATTACTAGAGTAGGTAATTCTAAAATGCATCTCGCATTTTAGTATGATTAGGCACGTATTCTCGACTCGGTCATCTTTGTTGTACGTTTTTCTTAGGTGATCGACTAATAATTTGAAATGACCCAACCTCGATTTAGCTCCCTAAACCGGAATCAAACCCTTTCGAAAACGCGAACCAACAAAAACCGTAGAAATTTTGGCAGAGTTTCGTTACTAACGTAGAATTACCATTACCTGCACGTGGAAAATACACTTCATCCTATGCCACAAAAACCAAACCGTGGGCACCAATCCCATCCGGATTTCTCAATATATCAACAAAAATGTAAAGTAGTAAATATATCTGTACTTTAATGAAATCCGAAGTAAATTCGTATAATATATACAACGGAATACTCAGAGCGACCTCTAACGTATAATCATATAAATATACTACAGTAAGTAGAACAATAAACCTACTGGAAGAAACAAGGTAGCTCGAGCACTATGCCTCCGACCACGACGTGCGACACTAGAATCCGAACTGCAAACTGGGCACGGAAATCGAAAACCTCAGGGGAAAGACATGAAAACTGTTAGAGTGAGTGGACAAAAATAAATGTCTTTCACCGAGTAATATATGTTATAAAACATATGCGAGTCGAAATATAAGTAAATCAAATCAAATAGTATACGAGGAGACGCTGACTCCAACTCGTAAACAAAGCATGCATAAAGAAAATCTCACAGTCAGAACCACGGGGTCCCTAGCCCACACGTGATTCAGAACCACGGGGTCCCTAGCCCACACGTGATTCCAGCCGGTAAACATCCTCGGGGATCAGCCGGGATGCGGTGTATCGATACAACAACGTAACTGAAACTGTACTCTGTGAAAATCAAATCATAAACAGTTCGATGCAAATGCATGAAACAACATATAAGTGTATATATACTCATATACGCATATCCGTATATGTATAATCATAAAACACATGCTCATGTAATCCGAAATCTCATACTCATGCTCAAGTTCATAAAACGTATATAAAGACTCGCAAACAATCCGTGAAAAGAGATTGTCCACTCACAGACTAGCGTAACGCAGTTCGCATTAACCCGTGATCCGGCGGAAAGTCCCTCGCCAAAAGAACTATCACGAACCCCTGAATAATCACAAAATCCATACCTCAAAATCATAACTCGACAATTCAAAACAAATCACGAAAAACCACCGTTCTCGGAAACACGTAATCCGATTACGACAAACTGTCGGAAATCCGGAAATCACACCTCAATACCTCGCTGTAAGTTCGGATGCTCAATTCGAAAAACGAACCTCCCCACTGCGATCGGGGCGCGATTTTGAGTGAAATGACATGCAACTTGTCGAAAACCCCAAAAAGTCAAACTGTGACCGTTGACCGCCGCCGTTGACCGCCGTCAACGGTGGCGCCGCCACCAACCGTGAGATTTCTCGGCGGAGCAACCCCTATTCCACTCAAAATCATCCACTGAGCAACTTTGTCAATTGCATCAAAGGCCAATTCTCACTCTAACTAGTCCAATTTCATGTAAAACCGAATTGATACACAAATTTCAAATCCAAAATTCTCCATCCACAATCAAAATTAGAACTCCATACTTACATGGTTAGAATCATGGAGAGGAGAGCTTCAAAACCCAGTACTTGGTTTAGCTCAATTTGGCTGGAATTCAAGAACCCGAATTCATCAAAATTTCTTCATTTTTATGCCGGAAAATTCTCTCTCTCCGGTGAGTTTGGCCGTGAAGGGAGGCCGGAGACATGTCGGGGTGGCCAAGGCGCATCGAACGGTTCCTATCTCAAGCATTGGGGTGGCCGGAAGCACCACGCCGCCGTGGAGGCCGCCGGTCACCGACGCAATTCTCCTCCTCCACCGAGTTGACTCGGTCAACTCGGTCAACAACATAAATGGCAAGTGTTGACTTGCCCGAAATAGCAACCTTCTATTTATAGGCCTTCCATTTTTGGAAACTTCGTAATTACGTATTTCGACAAACTTTAAACATCCGTAACTCTCGCGTCGTAACTCCGATTCCGATAATTCTCGCTGCAACAAACTCGACTCGACATGTTCTTCAATTATCACCCGAAGTCAAACACATCGACCAAACGGATAAAAAGTCAACTGTTCAAACCAACACATATATAATCCGACTAAATAACCAACAATCGGAAA
Source organism: Geum urbanum (assembly GCA_946800695.1). Taxonomy (NCBI): domain Eukaryota; kingdom Viridiplantae; phylum Streptophyta; class Magnoliopsida; order Rosales; family Rosaceae; genus Geum; species Geum urbanum. Next base: position 37,361,195 of record OX327002.1, on the reverse strand, counting down.
TATTCACAATTTAATCTTCGTAACTCGGAATAATCCTCCGGAAGTTCCCACGAGCTCGAAATCAAATGCTCAACAACTTCCGTGAAGAAGCCAAAACCAAATTCTCGTCCGGTAATTTAGTCGTTAAGAAGGCTGCCTTTAAAACCCGATTATATCGAAACTTCAAATATTCATAACTTATTCCTCGGTCGTCCAAATAACGATCCGGAAACGCCCATGAACTCGAAATCACACGTACAACGACTCTCGAGAAAAGACCCAGCTCCAATTCTCGGCCAATAATTTAGTCGTTAACAAGTCCGGCGATTCGAACAACTGTCGTAACTCTGCGACTACGCGCAAGCTCGTAGATCAAGCTGATTCCTCTTACTGATTCTGTTTCGGGTCGTCACATAATTATAATGCAAATGTGGTAAAATTATAAGACTTCACCGGATCATTGGTCTAACATGAAAATCTCTCTATTGTACATTAACAAGCATCTTTCCTTGTTAGTTTAGATTTTAGATTTGTCGATTTTATAAAAAGTTTAGTTTTAGTTTCATTTCTGCTATTCTATGAGGAGTTATTTTGAATGTTAACAGAAAATTCAACTTAGTAGTATGATTATGACCTAATTCTGGTTTAAGCGGCTAAATCAGGATCAGGTTCTGACACAAACCATGAATCAAAATCAGTTCGAACAAAAAAAATTCATACCAGAGACATTTCCAAATGATTGCAATAAATCAGCAAACAAACACTTGAAGAAAACTTGAGTTAAATAACACACTACAGAATGACAATAACAAACAACACAAAACAATTTCCATAAAACTATATGAATAAAGAAAACTCACATGTCCTCAAAATACATCACAAATTAACAACTTTCTATATACACGTTATCACGTCTACTTTTTATCATGCTATTTTAGTCAAACAGATTATCTATAAGTGTGATTTCACTAATACATAAATCATATTCACAGATCATCACATAGTATAATGGATTGGTTACAAGTCATATTAATCCCCAAAATACATCACAAATGAACAGCTATCTTGGTAGAGAATCATCCACAAAAACATAAAAACCAACCAAGAAAAGATAATCTATTTTAACCATTTGTACATTGAAACCATATAAACTTTATCATGCTATTTCAGTCGAACTAACTTTCTATAAGTGTGATTTTAACGATATATGATTATTTCTAGTCCACTAACATACTAAAGCAAAAGAATGAACCTGCCCTATCGGCACTGCAATGCAAAAGCAAAAGCTGCCTCTATCTATTGATATGCTACACCTGATACATAAGGATGACAAAAAAAGAAGTAAATACCGAATCAATGTACAATTAAGTGTGATTTCACTAATACAAACATCATATTCACAGATCATCACTTAGTATAATGGATTGGTCATAGGCCATATTAATCCTCAAAATACATCACAAATGAACAACTATCTTGATAGAGAATCATCCACACAAACATAAAAATGAACCAAGAAAAGATGATCAATTTTGACCATTTGTACATTGAAGCCATATAAACTTTATCACGTTATTTTAGTCAAACAGACTTTCTATAAGTGTGATTTCAACCATATATAGATAATTTCTAGTCCACCAACATACTTGAAGTAAAAGAATAAACCTACCCTGTCGACACTGCAATGCAAAAGCAAAAGATGCCTCTATCTATTGATATGCTACACCTGAGCATAAGGAAGACAAAAATAAAGTAAATACCAAATCAATGTACAAATAAGTGTGATTTCACTAATACAAACATCATATTCATAGATCATCACTTAGTATAATGGATTGGTCACAGGTCATATTAATCCCAAAATACATCACAAATGAACAGTTTTCTTGATAGAGAATCATCCACATAAACATAACGAACCAAGAAAAGATAATCAATTTTGACCATTTGTACATTAAAGCCATATAAATTTTACCATGTTATTTCAGTCAAACAGACTTTCTGCAAGTGTGATTTCAACCATATATAGATCATTTATAGTCCAACAATATACTAAAGCAAAAGAATAAACCTGCCTTGTCGGCACCGCAACGCAAAAGCAAAAAAACTTACCGATCAGAGACCGAGAAAGTACCGGGTATGCAAGATCTTATGTAATCCAACAACGATAGAGAGGATGCAATAACAGAGAGGATGGATCAGATCGTGAGAGAGGAAGATCAAGAACCAGAGAGAAGCTAGATCGAAAGAAGAGTGAATACTGAATCAATGAACAAAAAGAAAAAATCCACAAAACACTACAAGAAAAGAGGACTTAGACGACGGAACAGTATTAGTTCCGTCGTCTAAGTTACACTTAGACCTCGGAGATTTCTCCGTGGTCCAAGTAACACTTAGACGACGGAGATGTAATTCTCCGTCGTCTAAGTGTTACTTGGACCACGGAGAAATCTCCGAGGTCTAAGTGTAACTTAGACGACGGATGTGAAATTTCTCCGTCGTCTAGGTAAGTACATGGACCTCGGAGACGTATCCGTCGTCCAGGTTATCACTTGGACGACGGAGAATTACATCTCCGTCGTCTAAGTAACATTTAGACCTCGGAGATTTCTCCGAGGTCCAAGTAAAACTTAGACGACGGAGAATTACATCTCCGTCGTCTAAGTTTTACTTGGACCTCGGAGAAATCATCACCTGGACAACGGACCGACACGTCGTGGTGTAAGTTCCACTTAGACGACGTACCGACACCTCCGTCGTCTAAGTGAAGCATTATATATATAGGCCATGCCAAACTCTCTTAGCTTCGATCATTCCATTATATTTTCTCCCGTGGGGAATTTTTGAGATCGAAGGAGAAGGAGAAGGCCGGATTAGGCTAGGCCGGGGCTAGAAATTAAAGGATCTCCGGTGTTCGATCACTAGCTAGCTTAATTAACTGCAGATATCGAGAAGGCGAGCAGGTACGTACGTACGTACGTAGGCAGTTAAAATTTGCATGATTAAATATATATATATATATATATTTAGGGAAACCGTACGTACGTACATACATGCATGAATGTTAATTAGCTATATATACAGATTAAATTACGTACGTAATTTGATGGATCGATGTAGATCGAGTACGTATAATTAATGGTAAATTAATGGACTAATATATATATATGTAATAATTATTTAATTATAATATTTTGTAGCAGTATGGACAAGAGTTGGATGAAGTTAAAGAATAGATGTGATGTCCGGTATATGGATGGAATTAGCGAATTTGTGAATTTTGCGATAGAACATGGTCATGGAAAGAAGCGTTTCAGGTGTCCGTGCCAGAAATGTCTTAATTGTCAGTATGCGGAGGTTAATGTTATGGTGCAACACCTGTACGAAAATGGTATGATGTGGAGTTACACTACATGGAGCGAGCATGGTGAAGCAGTAGAGTTCAGCGCAGCAGACTTCAGCTCAGGGTACAGTTACCATGGTGCCTCATCCAGCGGCAGTGGTGCCGGACCCCCAGCTTGCAACCCAACTGCAGATTTGGTCCATGATGCGTTTCCGGGATGTAGTCATGGCGGACACCAACACCAAGACGGAGGTTACAGTACCACCAATGAGCATGATGACACATTCCCCGCAGCTAGCTTGGCCACTGACACCACTGAGATGGAAAAGTACAACCGGATGCTACTTGAAGCGCAGACCCCGGTGTTCCCTGGATGTCGAGAGAATGTGTTGCAATATGTGATGGAGCAAATGAAGATAAAAGTGAAGCACAAAATGTCAGTGAGTGCTTTTGACGAAATTCAGGAGCAAATATGTAAGTTGCTTCCTGATGATCACAATCTTCCTAAATCTCATTATAAGGTTAGAAATATCCTGAGCAGCCTCGGCCTAAAGTACAGGATAATTGACGCATGTCCGAATGATTGTGTGCTATTTTACAAAGAGTATAAAGAGTTGGACTATTGTCCCGTATGTGGCCAGTGCAGATTCCAGTTGAATAGGAAGAGTTCGAAAAAGAGAATTCCTGTGAAAGTTGTTCGATATTTTCCCTTGATTCCCAGATTGCAGCGCCTGTACATGTCTCTACACACAGCAGAGGCGATGCGATGGTACGCAGAAAAGCGAATAGATGACGATGTCCTGCGACACGCCGCAGATGGGGAGGGTTTCAAACATTTCGACAGAGAATTTGGAGACTTTGCTTCAGAGGTTAGAAATGTTAGACTCGGCCTATCTACAGACGGATTCAATCCTTGGGGAAGTAATAGCTCCGCCGTCAGCACTTGGCCAGTTATTCTGATGCCGTACAACTTGCCTCCGTGGATGTGCATGAACAAGGAATTTAATTTCCTTACCGTATTAATTCCAGGTCCTAAGTCTCCATCGAAGTGCTTAGATGTCTACCTCAGACCTTTGATCGACGAGCTGAAACTGTTGTGGGAAAATGGAGTCCCAACTTATGACAAATTCACTAACACGATGTTCACGATGAGGGCTGCCGTAATGTGGACGATCAGCGATTTTCCAGCGTATGGGATGTTGGCAGCGTGCAGGACAAAAGGATATAATGGATGTCCTATATGTTTGGACGACGTGAACTCTAGTTGGCACGCAGGGAAGGTGTGTTACTTGGGTCACCGTAGATGGCTCCCTCACGACCACCCTTGGCGACAGGATGAAGCTCATTTCGACGGGACGGTAGAGAACAATCCTAAACCCCGTAGTTGGTCGGGCGAAGAGATTTTAGAGAGGTTGAGCTATTTCGACTTTGGTGTGTTGACTAACGACGCGGATGTAAAGAAATGCAATCCAATTCCTCCACATGATCTGAGCTATTGGGATCACAAGAGTATATTCTTTGAACTCCCTTACTGGTCGAAGTTGAAGCTGAGGAACAACTTGGACGCGATGCACATAGAAAAGAATGTGTGCGACAGCGTGGTGGGAACAATTCTCGGTATTAAGTTCAAGACTAAAGATACTCCCAAAGCGCGCAAAGATTTGGAATCAATGAATCTACGTCGTCCCTTGTGGTTGAGGAGGGATAGGAAAGGAGTGTACAACAAGATGCCAGCTGCACCGTACACAGTGAAGCCGACACTTAGACGTTCTGTATTTCACTGGTTTAAGGGCGTTCGTTATCCGGCCACGTATGCAGCTACTATAACTGGAGCAGTGGACGAGGTGCAACACAAGTTTGTTGGTCTAAAGACACATGACTATCACGTTATGCTGCAACGTCTGATTCCAGTGGTAATTCGACCATATTTGCCTCGCGACGTCGTAGAACCAATAGTGGCATTGTGCAGATGGTGGCAGAGGTTATGCGCCAGAGAATTAAAGAAGTCAGATGTCGTGGAATTGCAACAACAAATTGTGCACATCATTTGCAAACTAGAGAGGATTTTTCCGCCTGCTTTCTTCGACATAATGATTCACCTAATGATCCACCTGCCCGAGCAGGTTCTCATTTCTGGTCCGGTCCAGTACACTTGGATGTATCCTCAAGAAAGGTACGTACAACTAATTAATTATACAGGTTTTTCGATTCATAATTTGTTCCACTGGAGATTACTAGCTAGCTATATGCATGTACTTATTTTTATTGTACGTTTGATTAATTTTGTAGACAGCTTGGACAGTATAAGTCATTCGTCAAAAACAGGTCGGCCCCGGATGGCTCCATAGCAGAGACATACCTAATGCATGAGTGCGTTACTTACTGCAACAGGTACCTCAAAGATCCACCACCTCCAACTGCCTCCGATCCCAGTGCCCGCATCAATCTTTCTGTCGTCACCAATGTCGTCCGACCGTTTAGAGGAGTATTAAAGGAAACGTTAACACGGGAAGAACTTATTGAGGCACATTGGGTAGTGTTACGAGACTGTGACGAAGTTGAGCCGTACATGATGTCATACAGGGAGAGGCTTCAGGCGTTATATCCAGACAAGAGTTCGGCGTGGATTGAGAAAATGGTTAAGAAAAAGTTCCCCGATTATTTCTTCCAATGGGTACGTATTTAGTGATTTATATACATATTGAGATCATGCATGTTTAATTTGTAGAAAGTAAACCCTTACATTTTTCCATTTTCGCAGATGATTGATCTGCAAAAATCCGAAAACCACGGGGGGTGGTGGTCTTGGCCAAAGCACTTGCTAGCAGGGAAGCCGATTAAACACTATATTTATCCGGGATGTTTTGTGAACGGTGTGAAGTTCCATTCATTGGCGCGAGATGAAGGAAGAAGAACACAAAACAGTGGGATAGCGGTTGGGAAAGACCCTGATCTATATTACGGAATGATCGTATATGTGGTTCAGCTATGTTACGGGAATGATGTCAACGTTTTCCTATTCAAGTGCAGATGGTTCAAGCGTACAAAGGAAGACCTGGGACTTTTATCAGTCGATACAAACTCAAGCTGGTATGAGGATGAGCCTTTCGCTCTCGCCACCTTAGTTAGGCAGGTGTTCTATCTCGACGATCCGAAAGCTGGTGACGGGTGGAAAATAGTGAACCAGATCTCTCATCGAGGAGTTTGGAATACAGAGACAATTGAAGGGACACCGGCGACGACTGAAGATGCTGCTGAACCAGATAGAGACATTCCTGCCTATCAAGAACCTAATATTTCTGTCATCCGCTCCGACATAATGGACCTGGTTCAAGACGGTGAACGGTTACCCATGCCTGATGGTTGTACAGATCTAACTGAAGAAGAGATTATTGAGGTAGATGAAGAAGACATGCAGGATGAGGACGATGACGACAACTCTGGTTATTCCTCGGACGATGTTGAGTACGATGAGGAGGATGAGCAATCGGATAACAGTGATGATGATGATGACGATTATGACGAAGAGTACGGTCACACGACGAGGATCATTAATTGGTAAACCCTAATTTATTATTGTAATATATATATGATCGATCGATGCATCGTAAAAAGGTGAAAGATTTCTATTATGTCGAGACTTTAAGATTCCTCGTCCAGCTTTGGTTGGTTTTATTGTTTTTAAATACTATTTATGTATAAATTGGATTAATTATGGGTCCCTATATATGATTATATATATTGACTTGTGATAGTATTATTGAGAGCACAAATTTTGTACGTAGTCCCGGCCCCTCTCTTTGCTTTCAACTTCATCGGTGTATTCTCTGATCTTATTAAAAGTAAGCTGAAGCTGCTCTACATTTCGCTGAAGCAGCCCTTCAAACCCTAAATCCTCGACACTAAATGTAGCATGCGCAGATCGGATCGATCGATCATTTTTTTAATTATATTCTTGAATGAGAATAATTGAACGAACATACAAATGACCGGGGACGACCTAAACCCTAAACCGTACGGCCCTAACCTCTGAATTCAGGGTTTTACACTTGGACGACGGAGACAGTCATTATCCGTCGTCTAGGTACACACTTGGACGACGGAGAATGACTGTCTCCGTCGTCCAAGTGACAAACCCTATACCCTAAACCCTAAGGACCCCTAACCCCTGAATTCAGGGTATATTCACCTGGACGACGGATACGACATTCTCCGTCGTCCAAGTACACACCTGGACGACGGATATTAGCGTCTCCGTCGTCCAGGTGTGTACTTGGACGACGGAGAATGTCGTATCCGTCGTCCAGGTGTAAATTTCGTAATTTTTTCTAAGACAACGACCATCTAGACCATCTTCGAATGCATATTCTTTTCGTCAAGACTTTAGAGTAGTATATTCTTGGTGTGTGAGCTTCGACGGTTCGAAAATCGGAGTTGCGAAATGTCCTGTATCCACGTTTCCGGTTTGTGAAATTCTCGGTTTTGCGGTTGACTGTGCCGATGAAACCCTTCCCGAACTTATTATTTCCTGGTCCTTTATAGTAATTATATATTATGTTACGACGAACATATCCAACGGTTGTTTTGTCCAAATTCAATTTCGTTAGTACTCTGCTGCAAATCAGCAACTACAAGTGAACACTAAAGTCTTAAAGATTAGTCGATACTTAACAACTTTCAAAACGTAAAATTATTCGGCGGTTCAAATTTATCTGTTTATATATACGATGCGTTCATCGATATTGTACGACTATTTCACTCGAATGACAGATCGCTAAATTCCTAGCGAATTAATTTAAATATTTTTTTTTGCATAATTTGAACCTAGACGACGGATACGGTCATTTTCCGTCGTCCAAGTGTTCACCTGGACGACGGAAAATGACCGTATCCGTCGTCTAGGTTCAAATTACCATGGCGGTTCGAATAAAATTTTTCTTATTTTTCGATGTAAATATTGACTTGGACGACGGATATGTCGTTTTCCGTCGTCCAAGTGAACACTTGGACGACGGAAAACTACATATCCGTCGTCCAAGTCGAAATAACATGGCGGTTCGATTTGCCGCCTCAATTTTCGGCGCCGCTTGAAATTCCACTTAGACGACGGAAAACACTTTCTCCGTCGTCTAAGTCAACATTTATGGCGGTGAAACGGCCCGCCCATTTATTTGGCGCCGGTTCGAAAAAATTTGACTCTTCACTTAGACGACGGAAAACACTGTTTCCGTCGTCTAAGTGCACTTAGACGACGGAGAATAGTGCTCCGTCGTCTAAGTGAAACTCTATAAATAGGCCGAGCCTCATCTTCTTTTCCTCATCCCTTACAACTTTCTCTCCTCCATCTCCTCTCTCTCTCTCATTCCGGCGATTCTCCTCCGGCGACGCTCCGACGACATTATTTCCGGCGTGGTTCCTCCTCTCCGACGACACAACTCCGGCGATTTTCGCAGAAAACTCTCGAAAAACTCCGATTCGGTAAATTTCTATTTTTCCCTTATTAAAATAATTTTTTTTTAATTAATTAGTTTTAAATATTTCGTAAATGATTATTTTAATGTTATTTATTAATTATTGCTATTAATACTAATTAAATGAATAATTGTAAATTTATTGTTATTAATTATATTTAGATTAATTATTGTTATTAATTAAATAAATGATTACATATTGTTATTAATTAATTAAATGGTAAATTATTGTTATATATTAATAATAATTAAATGAATAATTGTAATTACTTGATAATTTATGAAATGTTTAAATATTATTGTAATTATTTATTAATTAGTTGCATAATTAAATAAATATGAGATTAAATTAATTAGTAGTACGTGTTCGATTTAAATTTAGTACATAGGCTTGGTGTAATTAAGTCGCACTCTTTGGAATAGATGGCGCCTCTTTTCCTTGCTTATCTCCTTAACCCCTCGTGATGTGTGGATTTCATCACCGCACACCATAACCTAAGTGAAGTTATGGACACGAGGTTGAGGGCGGAGTTTGCAAAGGATTTGAGGGAGTGTAAATTTTCGAAAAATTGGCCGAATGTCGGACATGGTGTCTAGAAACGGGTTATGACTGGTGACAGGATTTGGACTAAGAAAGACTTTTGTCGAAATTAGTCCTGCCTCTCGCGTTATCTCTATCCCTAACTGGCCATGTTTTTCGATTTAACCAAGGCTGATTAATTGAAAATTTACACTTTATCGCGCGGGTCGCACGTCCATTGAACGACCGAAAATGCCAAGCTAGTGTACTCTATTTAAATCTTAAACGTACTTAATTAATTAGCGTAAATTTTTAAGTTGTAATTATTATGGTAAGTAGGTACGCGTATTTTAACACCGTACTCTTAGGTTTAAATGGCTCCGCCAAAGACCACATCCGGCAAGAAGAAAGCCCAACAGGAGTCAGAAGATGAGATGCTCCAAATGTTGGCGGCCCAAGTCGGTTGGGTTCAACCGCAGGACGACGCCCTCAATCCGGGGCCTTCTGGGGAAATTTCCTCTGCCCCATTTCTCTCAAGCGGTGATGACGTCGACCCCTTTTCAACTCCGACGCCCGGTACCGCTTCAACGGGAAGTACTCAGGCGTCTTCGACGGCCGATTCTATCATGTACAGCGCCCGCCGTAAGCAAAGGAGGGCCCCCACTGACCCCCAACCGAAAAAGACTCGGGGTCTCGTTAAAGGTGGAAAGGCGGAGAAAATTTGCAAGGCGACCGGGAGCAAGATCGCCTTGCCCTACGACGAATTCACCGGTGGCCCTCCCACACCTCAGCTAGCAAGTCTCTCGGCTCATAGCATTGGGTCGATTGTTCGTAACCGGGTTCGTATCACTGCCCCTACTTAGAGGGAGGTGCCGGATTCGGAGAAGGCGAAAGTCTTTAAGGATCTTTCGGTACGTAATACGTACAATTTTAGTTATTATATACTATTTTTAATATTAGTTATATATAATTTTATAATATATACGATTATAATTTCCAATTTATTTCTGATAGGAACAATTTGCGGTGGATCCGGATCCGGCGATGTTGAGGCATATCAACCAAACCGCCAACAACATCTTCAAAGATTGGAAGTACAGGCTCCATCAGTACTTCCGAACTAACGGTCCCGTGCCTCCCCCCGAAGAGCTGCGTGGGGATAGAGAAGATGAGTGGGAGTGGTTGTGTAACCACTTTGCCGATGAGCAATTTCAGGTGTTAATTTACTTTTTTTATTTCAATTAAGATAATTGAATACTCTAAATTTTAGTTACTTATAAATTTTTTAATGATTTCATTATGTTGTCTAACAGAAATTCTCCGGTGTCAACAAAGCCAACCGGGGGAAGAAGGACAAGCACCATACTTCCGGCGCCAAGCAACTCATTCAAATTGCCAAGGAGCACAGGGATAAGGGCTCCAAACACCCTTATCTCGATGCAAGCGTAAGCGCGTACGTGACGCCTGGGCTCGATAATGAAGCGAGTCAACGCGGCGTAAGTCATATATATATATATATGTGTGTGCGCTAATAATTATAGTAATTATTATTTAAATATTATTTCATTATAATAAATTTATTATTCTTTTGTAGGCAAGAGTGATAGAGCGTGCGCAGGAAGAATTGGCTAACACTCAGCTTGCGTTCCCAGATGTGCCGCTAGAAGACCTGCCTCCTCTATCTGTGGAGAGCCAAATAGCAATTGCGGATGAGGTCTACGGTCGTAGAGCTGGCAAGGAGGTTAGGCACTTCGGGCCTAAGGTGGTTCGAGATTTGTCGACCTCTGAGTCATCATCTACGGGAGGTTCGGGGCGGCGGAGAAGTTCTCAAGCTGCGGCAGCCTATGAAGAGGCTCGAATCGCACGGGAGGAGAATATTGCCATGCGCCAAAGAATGGACCAGCAAGACGAGCGAATAGCCCAACTCATCGCCCTTATGCAACAAGCTCAAAGACAATGTCAACCTCCTCCGAACCCATTCCCCGACGACGACGACCCGGCTGGAGGCGGAGGACGAGGCGGCGCATCTGCTCCTCCAGTGTTTTAGCTAGCTAGTAGTTTATTATTTCGTTTCTTAATTTCCGCATTACGAACAATATTTTCATTTTTAATTATGGGTTTTTTCGATTATGTATGTACAAATTAATTAATTTAATTATTTTATTAATTTAGTGTATTTAATTAATTTAATTAATTTTTTTTCAATTAATATTAATAATATTTTTGAATTTAATTTTTTTTTAAAAATTAATTTTTCACTTAGACGACGGAGACATTAATCTCCGTCGTCTAAGTCCCTACATGGGCCACGGACGTTGTTAGCTTCTCCGTGGCCCAGGTGGTGACTTAGACGACGGAGAATTTAATCTCCGTCGTCTAGGTTACGACCTGGGCCACGGAGAAGCTAACAATCTCCGTGGCCCAGGTAGGAACTTAGACGACGGAGATTAAATTCTCCGTCGTCTAAGTCACCACCTGGGCCACGGAGAAGCTAACAATCTCCGTGGCCCAGGTCGTAACCTAGACGACGGAGATTAAATTCTCCGTCGTCTAAGTCACCACCTGGGCCACGGAGATTGTTAGCTTCTCCGTGGCCCAGGTAGACACTTAGACGACGGAGATTAATGTCTCCGTCGTCTAAGTTCCTACCTGGGCCACGGATGTTCTCCGTGGTCCAAGTGAACTTGGACGACGGAGATTAAATTCTCCGTCGTCTAAGTACTTAGACGACAGCACTTGGAGCACGTACCTTGGACGACGGATTTTCCGTCGTCCAAGTACTTAGACGACGGAGACTGTCACTTAGACGACGGAAATTCTCCGTCGTCTAAGTCACTTTTTCTTGTAGTGAAAAAAAGCTTACCGATCAGAAATAGAGGGATTAACGGGTAAGCAAGATCGAATTTGAGGGAGAGACTACAGCAACAAATCGAGTGATGTGAAATCCTGAATAAATTCCTCTTCAAAAGAAAAAAAAACATATAAATAAGCAAAATATCACAGTTCAACCCATTTACAATGAGCTAAATTTACATAATGGTTTCCAACCAACTCTAGAAATTATCAAAGGTTTAAAGAGTTAAGAACTCATTTATTAAAAGTTAAGATTTTAAAACTACATCAAAGGTTTAAAGAGCTTATAACTCAGCTATCAAAATTTAAAGATTCAAAAAAAGCAATCATGGAGTTCAGCACCTAATTTACTAACCAATAAAATACTCTATGTGATAACCAACCCTCATGGAATCCAGAAGCCGCTAATGTCATCATAGCTAAGAGGTTACTTGATAGAGATGAAAGTAAATGCTCAACTGATAATATATATACATATAACGTGAATCAACACACACATGTGAACCTCCTAAACCAGAATGCCATGAACGACAGTAATAAAAAAACTAATCCATTTAATATCTACATAAAAAAGATACAGTTACACTGTAGCATTGTAAAGAATGTCCCTTCATAGTTAAACTATGACTGTTTTAATAAGTTGCTTATAGAAATCAAATGATGCAATCATTGGTCGTTAATGTAATATAAAGTTTAAGGTATGTTTATTGCATATTAATATGCATCCTGCTTTTGCTTATCCTACCTCATAATAACTTACACCTCTTTAGCATGTTGGGGTTCACGGTTCAGCTTACAAAAGAGACTTGTTGTGGAGAGAGAGGACCTTTTCAAGGTTGTTTGCATTAAAATACAAACAAATCAATCAGACCCAAGAACTTTTAATCAATTAAATCAGAGATGAAAAGTTGATCTGTTCAACTATCCAGAATGACAGATCGGTCAGACCCAAGCAAATCGATCGGTTCAACTACCTAGGACTACAACCCATATCAAAACTTGACTACATAAAACGAAATCGATTGATAACGAACTTACTTGAATCAAGATTATGTGAGAGAGAACAAAGAGCACACAGAGGAGAGCAGATGGTAGAAAAATTGCGAGAAGGGAAAATGGAAAAGTGGAGAAAAAGTGGTGACTGCAGAGAGAGATAGGGGAGTGAGCAGATAAAATAAGGATTAAACCCAACCACACACTTCGCACGAAGCCAACCCGCACGCCTATGCACTATTCACCGATGAACATGAATAAATAGTAAAACCTAAGAATGTTATATAAGAAATTTATTGTTATTGTATATATATCTCGATCGGTTGTATTGTATGAATTATAATTCATGAGTTTAATTAAAAATAAAATAATTAAAAACAACAAAACCAATCTAAATAATATGTACAACATTACACGATTAACAACACTAAAAACTAGTTTCCATGCGTAGGTTTCTAGCTAGGCCCATATATTTACATGAAGGAACCTATATATATCATGAACACTACAAGAAAAATTCACTTAGATCACGGAACCTTTAATGTTCCGCAGTCTAAGTGGAACTTGGACGACGCAGAAATTCTTCGCGGTCCAAGTAACATTTGGATGACGGAAAGGGTGTCTAAGTGAAACTCTATATAAAGGGAGTGGGGGATCCTCTTTTTCTCATCTCATACATTCTCCTATCCTCTCTCTCTCTCACTCTCTCTCAAAAATCTGGCCTCCCTCCTCTGGCGACTTTTCGGCAACCAAAATTCCGGCGTTTCCCTCTCTCCAGCGACTCTTCACTCCTGCGACTTTCTCCGGCGACTCATCTTTTAGGTAATATTTAAATTTTTTAACATAATTATCATTTAACTAATAAATTAGTAAATTAATTGGTAAATTAATTAGTAAAAATAATATATTAGTAATATATAATTGGTAATAATAATTAATATTAGTTGGTAAATGAATAATTATTATTGTAAAGGCATGATAAATAATAATTAATTATTGTAATTAAATATTTTTTTAAGTAATAGTATAATTGTTGATTATTATTGCACGTAATTTTAATTTGTAAATATTGTTGTAATTAATATTGTAAATTAGTAGTAAATATGATAAATTAATTAGTGAATTATTAAAAATAATAAATTAGTAATTATGGCAATTTTGTAGTAAATTGGTATTCTTTGATTTAAATTTAGTACATAAGTTTGGTTTATTAAGTCGCACTCTTTGGAATAGATGGCGCCTCATTTAATAGGTTATCTCCTTAACCCCTCGTGATGTATGTATTTCATCACCGCACACCATAACCTAAGTGAAGTTATGGATACGAGATTAAGGGCCGAGTTTTCAAAGGACTTGAGGGAGTGTAAATTTTCAAAATATTGGCTGAATGTCGGACATGGTGTCTAGAAACGGGTTATGACTGGTGACAGGTTTTGGATCTAAGAAATACTAACACCAATAGAGTATATACCATTGATTTGGTTAACCTCGGGGTGTTTTGTCGAAATTAGTCATGTCTCCCGCGTTACCAATGAGCCTATACTTAATGCCACCAGTTATTTTCACTTAGACGATGGAAAATAAGAATTTCCGTTGTCTAAGTCAAAATAATTGGCGGTATTTCTTTCCCACTAAAATTTTGGCAAAAATTTAAATCACTTAGACGGCGGAAAATCAATATTTCCGTCGTCTAAGTCAAAATAATTGGCGGTATTTTTTCCCACTAAAATTTTGGCAAAAATTTAAATCATTTAGATACCGGAAAATCAATATTTCCGTCATCTAAGTGAAAAAATTGGCGGTATTTTTTGAAAATTTAAAGCACTTAGACGACGGAAATACTGATTTTTCAGCGGTCTAAGTACTCACTTAGACGACGGAAAATAACATTTCCATCGTCTAAGTGCTTAGACGACAGCACTTGGAGCATGGAACTTAGACGACAGTGGTTCCGTCGGAAAATTGCACCTAGACGACGGAAATGGTCCGTGGTCTAGGTGCAGTTTTCCTGTAGTGAGTGCACTTAGACGACAGAAAATAGGGCTCCATCGTCTAAGTGGAACTCTATATAAAGGCTGCGGAGGATCCTCTTTTCCTCATCCCATACATTGTCCTCTCCTCTCTCTCTCTCTCTCATTCTCTCTTAAACATCCGGCCTCCCTCCTCCGGCGACCAAAATTCCGACGTTTCCCTCTCTCCGGCGACTCTTCACTCCGGCGACTTTCTGGCGACTTTCTCCGATGACTCATCTTTTAGGTAATATTTAAATTTTTTAACATAATTATCATTTAACTAATAAATTAGTAAATTAATTGGTAAATTAATTTGTAAAAATAATATATTAGTAATATAAAATTGGTAATAATAAGTAATATTAGTTAGTAAATGAATAATTATTAGTGTAAAGGCATGATAAATAATAATTAATTATTGTAATTAAATATTGTTTTAATTAATAGTATAATTGACGATTATTATTGCATGTAATTTTAATTTGTAGTAAATATGATAAATTAATTAGTGAATTATTAAAAATATTAAATTGGTAATTATGACAATTTTGTATTAAATTGGTAGTCTTTGATATAAATTTAGTACATGAGTTTGGTTTATTAAGTCGCACTCTTTGGAATAGATGGCGCCTTATTTCCTAGTTTATCTCCTTAACCGCTCGTGATGTGTGGATTTCATCACTGCACACCATAACCTAAGTGAAGCTATGGATACGTGGTTGAGGGCGGAGTTTGCAAAGGACTTGAGAGAGTGTACATTTTTGAAATATTGGCTGAATGTCGGACATGGTGTCTAGAAATGGGGTATCACTGGTGACAGGTTTTGGATCTAAGAAAGACTAACACCAATAGAGTATATACCATTGATTTGGTTAGCCTCGGGGTATTTTGTCGTAATTAGTCCTGCCTCTCGCGTTATCTCTATCCCTAACTGACCATGTTTTTCGATTGAACCAAGGCTGATTGATTAAAAGTTTATACTTTATCGCGCGGGTCACACGTCCATTGAACGACCCAAACACCAAGCTAGTGTACTTTATTTAAATCTTAGGCACACTCAATACTTTTAAAATAATTATAGTAATTATTTTTATATAATTGTTATGGTAATAATATTTTAACAACTCCTAGGTTTAAATGGCCCCGTCGGGAAAGAAGAAGGCCCAAAAGGAGGCCGAAGATGCTATGCTCTGACGCTTGGCAGAGCAAGTCTTTTGGGATTTAGAGGAGGACAACGACGCGCCTCCTCTGGACATTTCAACTGGTCATTTGACAGCGCCCACTGGAGAAATTCTCGCTGCCCCAATTATCCCGACCGGTGATGATGACGCACATTCCGGTCCAACGTCTGTGGCTGAAAGTGCTCAGGCGTCGTCGGCCTCCTCTGAATCTATCATTTATAGCGCTCGGCGCAAGCTCTGGAGGGCCCCGACAGACCTTGAACCAAAAAGGACTCGCGGTCTCGTCAAAAGCGGAAAATTCGAGAAATTGTTCAAGGCGACCGGGAAAAAGATTGAGTTGCCGTACGACGAATTCACCGATGGCCCTCCCATATCTCAGCTAGCTAGTCTCTCAGCGCACAACGTAGGGTCAATCCTTCGCAGCAGGGTTCGTATGACTGCCCCTACTTGGAAGGAGTTGCCGGATGAACAGAAGGCGAAAGTGTTTAAAGAACTTTCGGTACGTAATACGTACAATTTTAAATTTATTTTCTAATAACCAATAAAAATCGTAATTTCATAATATATACGATTATAATTTTCTATTTATTTCTTATAGGTGGATCCCACACCGGAGATGCTTAGGCATATCAACCAAACCGCCAACGCCATCTACCGTGATTGGAAGTATAAGATTCATAAGTATTATGACGATATCAGCACGGTGCCTACCCCCGTAGAGCTGCGTGGGGATAGGAAAGATGAGTGGGAGTGGTTGTGTAACCACTTGCAAGATGAAGAATATAAGGTGTTAATTTTTTTATTTAAATTAAGATAATTGAATTATTTTTATTTTAGTTACTTATTAATTTTTTAATGATTTATGTTGTTCAACAAAAATTCTCCAAAATCAACAAGACCAACCGGGAAAAGAATGACAAACATCATACCTCCGACTCCAAGCAAGTGATTCAAATAGCCAAGGAGCACAGATATAAGGGCTCCAAACACCCTTATCTGGATGCTAGCATCAGCGCATACGTGACGCTTGGGCTCGAGAATGAAGCGAGTCAATATGGCGTAAGTGATATATATGTGCTTTTAATTAGCGTAGTTATTATTTAATTATTATTTATTAAATTGTCATACAAATTTATCATTATTTAATTTTTATTATTTTTTTAAGCGAGGTTGGTAGAACGGGCGCAGCAGAAATTGGCCAACACTCAGCTTGCACGCTCAGATTTGCCTGTGACGACCCGAACCAGAATCAGATGTGTTTGGCACGATTCTCGAGATTTGGATATAGTCGTAGTTTTTCGATATTATGTGGTTTGTCGATTCGATTCGCGACTATGTTTTCAGTCGAGAATTTGAGTTGAGTGTCTTCACGGAAGTTGTAGAGTACGTGATTTCGAGCTCGAGGGCGGTTCCGGAAGATTTTTCCGATTACCGAGGAATATTTTATGATTATTTGAAGTTTCAGCTTCCGGCGAGTTTATCCGATTGTTTCGAGCTTATCCGAATCACATCGTATATTCATTCCGGGCCGTTGATTGACCCGAGGGACGAGTATAAATATCGAAAAGTCGAAAAATAGTCGAGAAATAGTCGTAAAAACACGAATTTGCATTGACTTGCGTTGACTTTCCCGTTTTGGAAAGTTTGACTGGTTGACCGTGGAGGAGAGTTTCCGTTTCGGTCTTGCACTTCCGGCGACCGGATTCCGGCCACCATCGGCCACAGGAGAGGTACAGATCGTTTCTCCTTGTGATTTCGAGCATGATGGTAATTGGTTTGAGTAGAATTGGTTCCGTTTTGTGGGAACCCGATTAGGGCCGATTTGGTGTTGGTCGCCGGTGATGGGAGGAAGGTTTCCGGCGAGATTTTTGAGGGGATTTGTTGGGGGTTTTTCTCCCCACACCTAGGAGAAGCTCTCGGGGTAGCTAGTTTTGGAAGAGGTGTGGTTTCGGGGTGAACCCGATTTGAGATCCGGTTTGGGAATTCCGATTTGGTTTCGAGAAATTGAGGTGTTTCCGGTAGGATTTGAGCTACGTGATAGAAGGAAAAGATGTTCGCATGGTTGAGATGAGCTGATCTGGAGCTTTCCGCCGTGGGATTTCACTGTTGACGGCGCGCCGGCGGCGCCGGCGGCGGTCAACGGCGAGAAAAAGTCAACTTTTCAGATTTTGATGTAATTAGTGTCATTTTCTCGTAATCACGCCCTGGTTATTGTACGGAGGTTTTCGGGTTGATTTGGTTAGCCGATTGTCAGTCGAGATTTCGAGTGGGGATTTCGGGATTACTGTTATACATTTTGTACTACATTTCGTATTTCCGGGAACGATTGGTTTCCGTGCATCAGTACAGTGTTGTGGACTACGATTTTGATCAGTTATGTTTTATGAATATGTTCAGGAGATCGAGATCGAGATCTGGATCGTGATCGTGCTTCAGGCGAGGGATCTTCCGCCGGACCACGAGTGTAGCGCGTGTGCGCGTTTCGAGAGTCTGTGAGTGGACACTTTATTTTCACGGATTGATTGCGAGTCTTTATTTATGATTTATGAACTTGAGCATGCAGATTGATTATGATTTTACGAGCATGTGTTTTACGATTATGCTTATACGAATATATACATATACGTACATATTATGTTTTAAGCATGTGCATAGAAAAGATTTATGATTTGGTTTACACAGAGTACAGTCTCAGTATATGTTGTTGTATCGATACACCTTGGCTTCTCGGCTGATCCCCAAGTACGCTCCGGGAAGGACAGATATCCTGACCCGAGGCCTTTCTGGCTAGGAATCACGTGTGGGTCTGGGATCCCGTGATTCAGACTGTGATATCGCGTGGTAGTCCATGAGTGATTCCGCGACTTTATGTTGCATGCTCTGTACGCGTGAGGAGTTGGAGTCTCCCTCGTGTACCCGGACGCGTGAGGAGTTGGAGTCTCCCTCGTGTACCATTTCTTTACTTATACATTTGACTCGCATATGATTTTATACGTATATATTACTTGGTGAAAGACATTTATTTTCGTCCACTCACTCTAACGTGTTTATTGTCTTTCCCCTGGGCTTTTCGGTTTCCGTGCCCAGTTTGCAGTTCAGGTTTGGTGTTTCACGTCGCGGTTTGGAGGCTAGTGATCAGAGTCACCTGTGTTTTCCAGTAGGTTCTTGTTTCACCTACTGATGTACATATTGTATATGTTTTACTCTAGAGGTCACTCTGATACATTCTGATACATGTTGTGCTGATTTTCATGGATATACATATATACATAGTACAGTTTATTTACTGTTGTTGAATATATTGATGTTGTGAAATACGGATGGGATTGGTGCCCACGGTTTGCTTTTTGTGGCATAGGATGAAGTGTTAATTTCCGCGTGCAGGTTATGGTAATTCAACGTTAGTAACGAAACTCTGCCGAAATTTTGAAATTTTTTTATTGGTTCGTATTTTCGAAAGGGTTTGATTCCGGTTTAGGTAACTGAATCGGGATTGGGTCCTTTCCGCTTGGTATCAGAGCATTAGGTTGTCAGATTCTGTAGACTCTTGTAGTTGTGACGCTTAGGGTATTTGAGTTGATACAGCATGACTGGAGTGATGACCCGACTGGCCAGCGGTAACTCATCAATACTTCGGGTGTTGTATATCCTCAAATATCTGTGGTTTCATGATTACGTTCTTTCTGCTTGTGCCTAATGCTTGTCTTGTATCAGTAAGAAGCCTCCTCGACGTGGTCCCCGTGTTGATCGGGATGATGATCCTGATGAGGATCGTCGAACGCGCGACTTGCTGATACGAGTGCTGCGTTTGGAAGAGCGTTTTGACCCTGTGGTCAAGGCTCGCACTGCGGGTGCTACTGTGTTTTCGGGTTCAGTTGATCCAGAGATATGCGAGGCATGGTTGGTTCAGATTGAGCGGGTTTGTGAGCGTCTGCAGTTTACACCTGAGCAGATGACAGTAGCCGCAGTTGGTTTACTTGAGGGTGATGCATACTTTTGGTGGGTCAGCACTGACAGAGTTCCTGTGGATACTCCGTGGACATTGTTTCGTGATTTGTTTATGCGGAGGTATTTTAATCAGGCTACCCAGCAGCGCAAGTACGAGGAGTTTACGAACTTGAGGTAGGGCAGTTTGTCTGTACTTGAGTATCGGGATCGGTTTACTCATTTTTCTCGTTTTGCGCGGGATATGGTGGCTACAGAGGAAGCCAAGTGTCGCAGGTTTGAGCTGGGATTAAATCTGAACATCGAGGCGACGTTGACTACGATGCCGAGGAACAACTTTGATGAGTTTGTTAGTGCAGCTCTCCGAGGCGAGGATATTGAGCAGGAGAGACAGCAGAGGTACCAGCCGAGACGATTTGAGGAAGGTGGACCGAGTCAAGGGCCTTCAAAGAGGCTGAGTTCTGATACTTCTGGTTCAGCTTCATCCTCAGGTGGTGGATCATATCGACCACCAGCTAGTGTATCTAGGTGGAGACAGAGAGGGAGGAGAGATCGACCACAGCGACCACA
This sequence comes from Geum urbanum, assembly GCA_946800695.1. Lineage (NCBI taxonomy): Eukaryota > Viridiplantae > Streptophyta > Magnoliopsida > Rosales > Rosaceae > Geum > Geum urbanum. Next base: position 37,340,328 of record OX327002.1, on the reverse strand, counting down.
GGCTAGTGGGGATTCCAGCGGTTCTAGTTATCCTCGACGACTTTTTCGCACACCTGCTACACCGAGGGAGTATCCGTTGTGCAACCTGTGCAATAGGTATCATGTTGGACCATGTCAGCGGGGTACTATCACTTGTTACAATTGTGGCCAGGTGGGTCACTATTCGAGAGAGTGTCCTCAGTCGTATGGTACTGGTGGACAGGCGGCTCAGAGTTCCGGAGTTGAGCGAGGTGCCACTACGGGAGCTCGACCAGCACAGTTTGCAGGCCAGGGCCGACAGCAGGGACAGCCCCAGCGAGGACGACCAGCCGGACAGGCGAGAGTTCATCCTATGACTATGCGTGAGGGCAGAGCATCACCGGAGGTCGTTATCGGTACGTTACATGTTTTTGGTATTCCAGTAGTTGCATTGTTAGATCCAGGTGCCACACATTCATTCATATCATTTAGATTGTCATCATTGGCTACGGTACCTGCATCTCCACTTCCGGGGTTGTGGAGAGTGTTGTATCCGTCAGGTGAGGTTGTGAGCATCGGTTGGGTTTACCGAGATTCTGAGGTGTTTGTTGATGGCCATGGCTTAGCCGCAGATCTGTTATTGCTTGATATTGTGGATTTTGATCTGATATTGGGTATGGACTTTTTGGAGTCGCACTGGGCTATGTTTGATTGCCACAGGAAGGAGGTCGCATTTCGACGACCAGGGTTGCCTGAGATACTGTTTCGTGGCGAGAAGAACACTTCCCTACCGTGTTTGATTTCCGCGATGAGAGCGGATCGGTTGATGAAGAAGGGTTGTGTTGCGTACTTACCCCATGTTGTGGACACTACAGCCGCAGTGCCGGATCTTGGTAGTATTGAGGTTGTGTCTGAGTTTCCGGATGTGTTTCCAGCGGAGTTACCTGGTATACCCCTTGTGCGAGAGATTGATTTTACCATTGAGTTATTGCCGGGTACTGGACCGATTTCCCAGACACCGTACCGGATGGCACCTGCAGAGTTGAAGAAGTTGCATATTCAGCTTCAGGAGTTGTTGGAGAAGGGATTCATTCGACCGAGTGTTTCTCCGTGGGGTGCTCCAGTGTTGTTTGTGCGGAAGAAGGACGGGTCCATGCGTTTGTGCATCGACTATCGGAAGCTGAATCAGATTACAGTGAGGAACAAGTATCCGTTGCCACGGATTGACGACTTGTTCGATCAGTTGAAGGGAGCGGCAGTCTTTTCGAAGATTGACCTTCGATCCGTATATCATCAGTTGACGATCCGGGATTCAGATGTTGCCAGGACAGCATTTAGGACGCGGTATGGGCACTATGAGTTTTTGGTTATGCCGTTTGGGTTGACCAACGCCCCCGCAGCTTTCATGGACTTGATGAATCGGGTGTTTCGACGATTCCTTGACAAGTTCGTGATTGTATTCATTGATGATATTTTGATATATTCGAGGAGTGTGGGCCTGCACAAGAAGCACTTGCGAGCGGTGTTGCGGACTTTGCGGGATCATCAGTTGTTCGCGAAGTTTAGCAAGTGTGAGTTCTGGTTGGATAGTGTGAAGTTTCTGGGCCACGTGATTTCGGCCGAGGGAGTTAGTGTTGATCCTGACAAGATCGAGGCCGTGCTGAATTGGAGTCGACCCACTACTGTGCCGGAGATCCGGAGTTTCTTGGGGTTAGCAGGCTATTATCGACGGTTTGTACAGGATTTCTCCCGGATAGCTACACCACTGACTAGGTTGACGAAGAAGGGCGTCAAGTTTGAGTGGTCTGATGCGTGCGAGGAGAGTTATTTGCTCCTGAAGGAGAGATTGACTACCGCACCGGTTCTGACATTGCCAGACGATAGTGGTGAGTTTGTTGTGTACATCGATGCGTCGAAGTTGGGACTTGGCTGTGTATTGATGCAGCATGGTAGAGTCGTGGCATATGGTTCCAAGCAGCTGAAACCGCATGAGGCCAATTATCCGACGCATGATTTGGAGTTAGCCGCTATTGTTTTAGCATTGAAGAGTTGGAGACATTATCTGTATGGTGCTCAGTGTAAGATTTTCACTGACCACAAGAGTTTCACTTACTTGCGAACGCAGCCGGATCTGAACATGAGGCAGCGCCGATGGATGGAGTTGATCAATGATTACGATTGCACGTTTGAATATCATCCAGGGAAGGCCAACGTTGTGGCAGATGCACTTAGCCGGAAATCCGGAGCCTCATTGTTTCACATGTGTGTGGCCAGAGTGTCGATGTTAGCCGAGCTTCGAGCTACAGGTGCTGTATTTGGGTATGATGATGATGGAGCTTTGTTGGCCAGCTTTCAGGTTCGACCAGTGTTGGTTGATCAGGTAAGGGAGGCACAGGATTCAGATCCTTACTTGCTGGGCAAGAAGACTAAGATTCGGAATGGTGTGCCTACAGAGTTCCGATTGAGCGACGATGGTACGTTGTTGTTCAGGGGCAGATTATGTGTACCCAGAGACGAGGATTTGAAGAAGGAGATTCTGGACGAGACCCACAGTTCAGCGTATGCGATGCATCCCGGAGGTACGAAGATGTTTCGTACACTTCGAGCGTACTATTGGTGGCGCAACATGAAGCGGGAGATTGCCGCGTACGTGAGTCGGTGTTTGATTTGTCAGCAGGTGAAGGCAGAGAGACAGAAACCTGCAGGGAAACTACAGCCACTTGAGATTCCAGTTTGGAAGTGGGAGCATATCACGATGGATTTCGTCTATCAGTTACCGCGTACTTCGGCGGACAACACTGGCATTTGGGTTATTGTCGACCGATTGACGAAATCCGCACACTTTCTTGCACTTCCAGGGAAGGTTTCAGTGGGCAGATTGGCCAAGTTGTACTTATCAGAGATTGTTCGCTTGCATGGGGTGCCTGTATCCATTGTTTCTGACCGTGATAGTCAGTTCACTTCTGAGTTTTGGCAGGCTTTACAGCGAGCTTTGGGCACGAAGTTGCGATTTAGTACAGCTTTTCATCCTCAGACTGACGGGCAGTCCGAGCGGACCATTCAGACTCTTGAGGATATGTTGAGATCATGTGTGTTGCAGTTTCGTGGAAACTGGGATCAACAGTTACACTTGATCGAGTTCGCCTACAACAACAGCTATCAGGCCAGTATTGAGATGGCACCGTACGAGGCCCTGTACGGGAAACAATGTCGCACTCCATTGTGTTGGAGTGAGGTGGGCGAGCGTTGGCTCATTGGTCCTGATTTGGTGAAAACCACGATGGAGGACATTCAGGTTATTCGGGATCGACTGAAGATTGCCCAGGATCGGCAGAAGAGTTACGCGGATGTGAGGAGGAAGAGTTTAGAGTTCGAGGTTGGTGATTGGGTCTTCCTGAGACTATCTCCGTGGAGAGGTGTTGTGCATTTCGGGAAGCGTGGCAAGCTTCGACCGCGATACATTGGTCCGTATGAGATTACGGAAAGGGTTGGAGCTGTTGCTTACAGACTTGAGTTACCGGCAGAGATGGCTCGTGTGCATGATGTCTTCCATGTTTCGATGTTGCGAAAGTACATCTCAGATCCTTCACATGTGATAGCCCCACAGCAGTTGCCGATCAGAGAGGATTTATCGTATGTTGAGGAGCCAGTGCAGATTCTCGATCGTCGTGAGCAGGAGTTGAGGCACCGTGTGATTCCGCTGGTGAAGGTCTTGTGGCAGAACCATTCAGTGGAGGAGGCCACCTGGGAGACCGAGCAGCGTATGCGGGAGCAGTATCCTCATCTGTTCACATGACAGGTACGTAAATTTCGAGGTCGAAATTTCTTTAAGGGGGGTAGAATTGTGACGACCCGAACCAGAATCAGATGTGTGTTTGGCACGATTCTCGAGATTTGGATATAGTCGTAGTTTTTCGATATTGTGTGGTTTGTCGATTCGATTCGCGACTATGTTTTCAGTCGAGAATTTGAGTTGAGTGTCTTCACGGAAGTTGTAGAGTACGTGATTTCGAGCTCGAGGGCGGTTCCAGAAGATTTTTCCGATAATCGAGGAATATTTTATGATTATTTGAAGTTTCGGATTCCGACGAGTTTATCCGATTGTTTCGAGCTTATCCGAATCACATCGTATATTCATTCCGGACCGTTGATTGACCCGAGGGACGAGTATAAATATCGAAAAGTCGAAAAATAGTCGAGAAATAGTCGTAAAAACACGAATTTGCATTGACTTGCGTTGACTTTCCCGTTTTGGAAAGTTTGACTGGTTGACCGTGGAGGAGAGTTTCCGTTTCGGTCTTGCACTTCCGGCGACTGGATTCTGGCCACCATCGGCCACGGGAGAGGTACAGATCGTTTCTCCTTGTGATTTCGAGCATGATGGTAATTGGTTTGAGTAGAATTGGTTCCGTTTTGTGGGAACCCGATTAGGGCCGATTTGGTGTTGGTCGCCGGTGATGGGAGGAAGGTTTTCGGCGAGATTTTTGAGGGGATTTGTTGGGGGTTTTGCTCCCCACACCTAGGAGAAGCTCTCGGGGTAGCTAGTTTTGGAAGAGGTGTGGTTTCGGGGTGAACCCGATTTGAGATCCGGTTTGGGAATTCCGATTTGGTTTCGAGGAATTGAGGTGTTTCCGGTAGGATTTGAGCTACGTGATAGAAGATAAAGATGTTCGCATGGTTGAGATGAGCTGATCTGGAGCTTTCTGCCGTGGGATTTCACTGTTGACTGCGCGCCGCCGCCGGCAGCGGCGGTCAACGGCGAGAAAAAGTCAACTTTTCAGATTTCGATGTAATTAGTGTCATTTTTCTCGTAATCACGCCCTGGTTATTGTACGGAGGTTTTCGGGTTGATTTGGTTAGCCGATTGTCAGTCGAGATTTCGAGTGGGGATTTCGGGATTACTGTTATACATTTTGTACTGCATTTCGTATTTCCGGGAACGATTGGTTTCCGTGCATCAGTACAGTGTTGTGGACTACGATTTTGATCAGTTATGTTTTATGAATATGTTCAGGAGATCGAGATCGAGATCTGGATCGTGATCGTGCTTCAGGCGAGGGATCTTCCGCCGGACCACGAGTGTAGCGCGTGTGCGCGTTTCGAGAGTCTGTGAGTGGACACTTTATTTTCACGGATTGATTGCGAGTCTTTATTTATGATTTATGAACTTGAGCATGCAGATTGATTATGATTTTACGAGTATGTGTTTTACGATTATGCTTATACGAATATACGTATACGAATATATACATATACGTACATATTATGTTTTAAGCATGTGCATAGAAAAGATTTATGATTTGGTTTACACAGAGTACAGTCTCAGTATATGTTGTTGTATTGATACACCTTGGCTTCTCGGCTGATCCCCGAGTACGCTCCGGGAAGGACAGATATCTTGACCCGAGGCCTTTCTGGCTAGGAATCACGTGTGGGTCTGGGATCCCGTTATTCAGACTGTGCTATCGCGTGGTAGTCCATGAGTGATTCCGCGACTTTATGTTGCATGCTCTGTACGCGTGAGGAGTTGGAGTCTCCCTTGTGTACCATTTCTTTACTTATACATTTGACTCGCATATGATTTTATACGTATATATTACTTGGTGAAAGACATTTATTTTCGTCCACTCACTCTATTTTGTTTATTGTCTTTCCCCTGGGCTTTTCGGTTTCCGTGCCCAGTTTGCAGTTCAGGTTTGGTGTTTCACGTCGCGGTTTGGAGGCTAGTGATCAGAGTCACCTGTGTTTTCCAGTAGGTTCTTGTTTCACCTACTGATGTACATATTGTATATGTTTTACTCTAGAGGTCGCTCTGATACATTCTGATACATGTTGTGCTGATTTTCATGGATATACATATATACATAGTACAGTTTATTTACTGTTGTTGAATATATTGATGTTGAGAAATCCGGATGGGATTGGTGCCCACGGTTTGCTTTTTGTGGCATAGGATGAAGTGTTAATTTCCGCGTGCAGGTTATGGTAATTCAACGTTAGTAACGAAACTCTGCCGAAATTTTGAAAATTTTTTATTGGTTCGTATTTTCGAAAGGGTTTGATTCCGGTTTAGGTAACTGAATCGGGATTGGGTCCTTTCATTGCCGCCGGAAGACCTGCCTCCTCTATCGATGGAGAGCCAAATTGCAATCGCTGATGAGGTATACGGTCGTAGAGTTGGAAGGGAGGTTAGGGGGATGGGACCTAAGGTCCAGTGAGATTTGTCCTCTGACTCATGTACGGGATGTTCGGCGAGGAAAAGTACTCAGGCAGCGGCCGTCCAAGCAGCCTTTGAAGAAGCTCGACGCGCACGGAAGGAAACGCAACTCGCACGGGAGGAAACGTAATCTATGTGCCAGAGGCTTGATCACCAAAAAGCGCAGATAGCCCAGCTCGTCGCCCTCATGGAAAATCAGGCTCGACAACAGTGTCAACCTCCTCCGAACCCATACCCCGACGACGACGATACAGCTGGAGGCAGGGGACTCGGTGGTGCATCTGCTCCTCCAGTATTTTAGTAGTTTGCATGTATTCTAGCTATGTAGTTTATCATATCGTTTTTTCCGATTCCGAACGATTTAATTTCATGTATGTACAAATTTTTATTATTTAAGTAACAATTTATTATTTTAATTAATTTATAAATATTTAAATGAGTATTTAGTATTTTAATTAAATTATTAATATTTTACTATAAATTAAAAAAAATAAATAATCACTTGGACCACGGAAATCAATTCTCCGTGGTCTAAGTGATCACTTAGACCGCGGACTTTCTCCGCGGTCTAAGTGTGAACTTAGACCGCGGAATCCACATACTTAGACGATGGTACTTGGAGGACGTAACATAGTCCACAGAAGTTCCGTCGTCTAAGTACTTAGACGATGAAGAAGCTCACCTAGACGACGGAAACGGTCTGTGGTTTAGGTGATTTTTTCTTGTAGTGGAACTATTAATGAGACTATCATACCATGAGTGCACTTATAATGTGAAAAACACAAATGTTTGGGACACTAGTCACAATCTCAATTTTATTGGACTTAGATGAATAGTGCATGAAGAAAATTAGTCCGTGGATTACTCATTTATATATTTGTATTCTGCACATTGTCGAATTACTCATTAGACCATACAAAAGGTTATACCCTAGATTCTCTCTTGAAAGAAGAACACGTGCCGTCCTCACCTATTTTTCACCGCTCTCTCATATCCGAGACCATGTCGATCGGACACCATCACAAAGTTGATGCTTTCTTCTCATCCGCACTAGCTATTGGAGTAGCACCGGTTGACGTTAGTCAACATTTGGATGAATCTCTGCCATAGGTTTCACACATTTTCTTAGAGAAGAAGATTCTTTGGAATCTCAACAAAGTTGTTGACATGCACGACTTTAAGGCGAAATTTCGATGAGTTTGGTTTTTGGAAGGTAGTTTCCAAGTGGAAGAGAGACCGAACGAAGTATTGCTCTTCACTTTTGACAACAAGCATGATAATAAAAGGGTTATGCGTGGGGTCCTTGACATTTCAAGAAAGCACCATCGGTGGTCCTCAACTATGATGGGGCAACTCCGCTTGTCGATTTCTGACTTTAAACCCATTTTCCTTGTATGTATACTTCACCTTCTCTCTTGGCAATCCCTTAGTTAAGGAGTTTGCAATATTTTCTTTTCATTTAATATAATCAATGGCCAATATACCATTTTTGAGCAAGTTCTTTATATTATTGTGCCTCCGTGTTATATGGCTTTGAGCTCTTGCTATTGCTAACATCGGTCATACTATACACATGCGGCTGTTAGTAGTTTAGACCATAATGGAATGTCAAATAAAAAAAAGCGTAGCCATTTTGCTTCTTTAGCAGCCTTATCTAAAGCTACAAATTTAAATTCCATTGTCGAACGCGTTATTACTATTTGCTTTGAGGACTTCCAAGATATAACTCCTCCTCCAATTGTGAATACATATCCACTTGTCAAATTTAATTCTTTGCTATTAGAAATCTAATTAGCATTAGTAGAGCCTTCTAATAGAGAAGGGTATCTTGTATAATGCAATCCGTAATCAGTCGTCAACTTTAAATTCCTTAATACTTTCACTAAAGATTCCCTATGATCTTTACTAGGATTTCTAGTCTATCTACTTAGCCTACTATATGAGAAAGTAAGATCTTGCAGTGTACTATTCATAATGTACTATTCAAAATTAACATTGAACATTTTCTTTGTGAAATTTATAACATCAAAAGTTTATCCTAATATAAGCATATCATTTACATATAGACACACAATGACATATGAGCTTTTGAACTCCTTAATATATACACATTTATTACACTCATTGATCTTGAAACCGTTCGAAATCATTGTATGATCAAATTTTTCATGTCATTGTTTTGGTATTTGTTTAAGTCCATATAAGAATTTAACAAGTCTACAGACTTTCTTTTCTTGGCCTTTAACCACAAAACTTTCCGGTTGTTCCATGTATATTTCTTCGTCTAATTCACCATTTAAGGTGGAGTTTTACATCCATTTTGTGAATTTCAAGGTAATATACCAATACTATTGCAATTAACATTCGTATTGATGTAATTCACATAACACGTGAATGAGTGCCAAAGAAATCCAACACTTTTTTTCTATAATACTCTTTTGCTACTAGACGAGATTTAAACTTATCTATGCTACCATCTTGTTTAATTTCTTTTTTAAAATCCATTTGTATCAATTTGGTTTAATATCGGTAGTAAGTCAGCCAATTCCCACATATTATTGTGTAAAATGGATTCCTTCCTATTTATTGTTTCTTTCCAAAAGAGTGCATCTGGAGAAGCCATAGCATCTTTGTAAGTTTGTGGTTCTGCCTCTATTATATAGGTTAAATCAGGTCCATAATATTACTGATCTTTATTCTTTTACTTCTTCTTGGTTTCAAGTCTCGTTCTTGGACTTTATAACCAATAACATTTGGTTCCAAGTTATTTTCTTGTATACCAGAAGAAGAAGCTTTGTTAACATGACTTGGATCATGTTTCCTCTTGTGCTCTATGTCCAGGCTTTCCACATACCTAGCAACCACCTTTAATTTTTTTTCAAATTCTTAGTTTTTGGTGCAAGTTACACATCATTCTCGTTTCCTTTGAATTTTTGTCCCTTAATTCTTGCCTTGGAGGTTTCTTCCTTGACCATATTTGCCTTGGCTTCAAGAACAAGTCCATCATTTTGTGCTCACTCTTCAAATGATCATCTTGAACTCCTAGTTTCAAAACTAGATCATCCATATATAGTCATTTCACTCTTCTTATGCTTAAGGTGTATTTTCTATAATTGACCCAACCTGAAAAGTTTCATTAATCACCATACCTTTATCATGAAGTTCGTGAATAATTACCTAGTGTTCATCAACTTGACTAACAATAGTCTTATTGTCTACCATTTTGTAATTCAAGATATTTTCAGCGATGAACTTCTTTGAATTTGCATAATCTACTTTGTACTTTATCTCCAAGGATTCCTAAAGTTCTTTTGCAGTATTGTATAACCTATATACATCATACAAAGTATCATTTAAAATCAAGTGGCACCCAAACTGAATGAGAACTCAATCATACTCAAATGCAATGTCATCCTCTCTGGCAAATCTCAAAACATCAATGTCTTGTAAGTAGTTAGGCAATATATATATTGAATGTTATCCTCTCTGGCAAAAAAACTAAAAACCCATCGTTTAAGAGCTCGACTATCACAGAATTCCTAATTCCCAAATCCTTTTCATCTTCTATTAAAATCCTAACATATTGAACTCTCTCAGTCTCAATCAATTGAATGGGTGATGACTTTGGCATGGCAGCACCCATCAAAGAGACAATGAATGATTTTGGCCTTCCCGAAGGTCGGTGAGGAGAAGGAGATCAAAAACCATGGTCTGAAGAAGAAACTCATCTGGAAAGGTTAGAGCTAGGGGACTCCGAATAGCGACGACGAGGTTTGAAGTTGAAAATTTCCTGAGTTTCTATGTACCCTTTTCAAACGAGACACAAAATGATTGCGTTTCCCGTCTTCGAGAGCATTTCATGTATTCTGTGCGCAAAACACTTTTTTCCCGCTTTTTTACGATGTTTGCAGCATTTTTCTCTCACCTTGCATTAAAGCGCATTTTGATGCGTAAAATGCATCACGTTTTAAAACATTGATTATATCTCTATTAATTAAGGGAATAGTGCTTATGGCAGTTGAGAGGTAGAACTTTCAAAATATCAATATATACCCTTCATCAGCATAAAGTTTACAATCCTCGAATCCAGCAAAAAGGGGTAGAAAAGAAAGAAGAAGAAAAATTAGACACGTGTAGGAGAGACTGAGAATAACTAAACACGTCAAGATCGAAGAGAACAGTTACCCAGAGAAGGCTGACAATAAAAGAAGAATAGGGAGAAGGTGAAAGGATGAATTGAAAAGAAGGGAATGGCTTTGCATGACTTGGGTTGCAAAACTTCCATGGAGCACACGAATTGTCGGAACTGACCTGAAAGTTTGATCGGGGTACACCTAATCATATCTTTGCTAATTTATTATGTTGAATCTTGATCGATGCAGTAGTTGAGCGTTCATACCCATGATATATTCTTTATTTAATCCTTTGTCAATAGGAGATTGACAGAAGTCAATTTGAGTTCTCTTGCTTTAGTCAATTTGGTTGTGATATGTTAGGCGGTGGAAGAGTTTGAACCAAAGGTTTGGGTAAGGCATGAAGGATGATTGATAGCTCCATCAAGTTTGTTCACAAAACTTTGGATTGGTATAATTATTTGGTGAGTTTATATTTCTTACTTTACTATTTAATTGTGTTTCACTGAGCTTCAGAGATTTTCATAACTGGGTCATATGAACTTCTATCAATGTTTCAGTTCTTCAATTTAAGCTATGAATACTGGATTTTTAAGTTTGATAACTTATCGGGCTTGAAAGTCTTGTTGGGATATCTTTCTGATTCTAAGAAAGAATGTTTGCTAGGTATATCTCTTCGATTACCGGGTTTCATTCCGTTGCATATTCACTCAAATCAATTGAGTACTTGAGTTCAGATGGTATATATGTGAAATGCTGACATAATTAAGCAACTTTAAATCTCCACTAACTTAATTAGATATGTGCCATTGTTTTATTATGTAAGATACAAGGTGAAAGAAAGCATATTTGCTTTCAAATCAATAAATTATGATTGTGAGCTATATCAATTGCTGAATTATTTGTACACCATCTTTGGTGAAGGTAGTCTTACCTCATGCTTAGTAGCTATATAATTCAATTTAGTGCTATTTTGGTATGTGAATGCTCCATATTACAACTATTGCCAGCTATAATATGTCGTTTGTAAACAATTGGAGAGTGATCCTTTTATGTTATGCATTCAATCCAATGCAATGTGTTCAAGTAAAGTATTATATGGTCTTTCTTACTGACCCGTACGATGTTCGTATTAGTTTCAAGATATTAGGTTTTGTTTACATCTCTTAATTATGTCATTCATTTTTTTCTTTTTTCATTTTTTGTTATACTAGCCTTCATTTAGCTTTTGATCTCTACATGAATATTGCAATTGTTGTGTTTCTTTTCTAACTGCAGGTATCTCAATTTCTTAATTTTTTTTCTATCAGGTTTAGTTTAGGAATAGAGAGCTTGGAATTCGTTATTTTAGAGCATGCTATATGAATCTTCAGGTCAGTGCACACAACTGAAGTCAAGTCACTACCAGCTACCCACTGAATAACCCTTGTCGACCGAAGCCTTTGAAGTGACGAATAATTTGTCCAGACATTTGACATTTATCATGTACTGTTTCTTAAGTCTGGAAAAATATGATGATCAACGACATGGAAGACAACAGTACTAGATATTGTTTTTGAAACGAATATGAGCACTCCTTGTTATATATATCAACTAATTTTATACTTTAGTTAAATTCTAGGAATTTGCAAATACATAAGCTTATATGAGCACTGTTTGTTATATATATCAACTAATTTTATATTTTAGTTGAATTTTGGACATTCGCAAATACATAAGCTTATCAGCTTAAAGAAGATTAACGCAAATGTTGTCATTTACCTTATAGTCCCAAATATACTTATGTATCTATTTTCTTGGTTAATTTGTCTTACGGTTTTGGTTTCCAATGGTTAAAGCAATTTTTAAAAATATATTTTGTTCGAATTATTCAAAGAAATAAAATAATGTAATGGAGAACACCCACCTTTCCGAACATCATTAGGCAATTCCCTTGAGCTTAACATGTAGCACTACCAGAAATCACACTTAGACAATAAAATCTTAATAATTTCGTCGTCTAAGTGGCCCTTAGACGACGATAAAAACTTTCATTGGACAAGAGAAAATTGCGTCGTCTACGCTGACCTTAGACGATGATATTTATTTTCATCGCCTAAGCAATGTCTTAGATGACGAAATCAATATATTCGTCATCTAAGATCTCACTTAGAGTTTAAAAAATAGAATTCGTCGTCTAAGTATAATATCTTAGATGACGAAAATGTCCTCGTCGTCTTATAAGACGCACATAGACGACGAAAACAGAATTCCTCGTCTAAGCTTGCACTTAGACGATGAGATTTTTTATTTCGTCATCTAAGATCTTATCCTAAACCTAACCCCTAAGCTTTAAACCCTTTCCCCTAAACCCGGAATGTTTTAGACGACGAAATTGTCATCTAAGTAGAGTTTCACAATCTCACATCTAAGAGCATGATCATGTATACCATCTTAAAATGCATATTTGTTTCGTCGAGGGCATAGAGTAAACAATTCTTAGACTGTGAGAGTGGACGGTTTGGAAATCGGAGTTACGAAGATTCGTATATCCATTTAGTTGAAATTTTTGTTTTATGGTTGACTCTTAAAGAATTTCATATTTACTGAAAATTTGTTCACCTACATATTATGTTATGATGAATATATCCAACGGTTATTTTGTCCAAATTCAATTTCGTTAGTGTTGATGTGGAGTGAATATAGACATGTGAATACTTAAGTTATACAACATTAATAGATATGTAACAAGTTTTTCATCTTAAATAATAGGTTTCGTCGCCTAAATAATATGTAACATTATAGACATACGAAACTAATAGGTTTTGTCGCCTAAGTCTAAAATATTGGCGGTTTTTTTGGGCCAAATATTTTTACTAAAAATTCAAAATCAGTTAGGCGACGAAATTTTGTTGGTTTTGTTGCCTAAGTTCAAATTTTTTGCGGTAATTTTTTTTGCAATTTTTTTTTACCAAAAGTTTAAATCACTTAAGTGACGAAATTTGTTGGTTTCGTCGCATAAGTGGTCGCATATAAAAAAAATTTCATCAACTATTTTTGACAATCTCACAATCTCTCTCTCTCTCTCTCAAACCTTACACACCACTTTTGCACCACCACCACCATCATTAAATTATTTATTAATTATAAATTTTGTATTAATTAATAATTAACATTTAATTAATTTTTTTAAAAAAAATACTTAGACGACGAAACTTTTTGTTTCATCATCTAAGTTTTTAATTTAAATTTTTTTATTTAAATCAACCACGTACTTAGACGACGAAAAATCTTCGTTGTCTAAGTGGATTTTTTTTTAAATCGACACTTAATTAGGCAACGAATAACCTAAAATTTCATCGCCTAAGTGGTTTAACTTAGGCGACAAATTATTTTTCCGTCATCTAAGTCCTCGCTAAAACGACAAAAAATTTCGTCGTCTTTTCATTAATTTTTCGTTGTCTAAAATTCTAGACGACAAAAACAAAATCGTCCTCAAAATACTTAGACTACGATTTTTCGATGATGAACCTTAGGCGACGAAAGTCTATTCGCCTAAGTATTTAGGCGAAGAAAAAAGTCACTTAGTTGACAAAGTAGTTTCGTCGCCTAAGTGTATTTTTTTGGTAGTGTAGTTTACTAACTTTTCTTCGAATAATTAGTGGTTGTGAATTATAATCACTACTTTTGGTGTGGTGTAGTGACCACTTGATATTACTCTTAAAAAAGGTCAAGAAATCGATTCACTACAAAACTGATTTCCTGTGATTCATTTTTAAGAAGCAAAAAAATTGTGGTTTAATCATGCACTCAGCAAATAATATAACTGCACACCTTCAATAATATACTGACAAATCACACGTGCGAACACGACATCCTTCCGCATGCGCATAAGCTAGTATATGATAATATTTCTTCTAGATTTTTTAATTCGTTACAAAATAGGATTTACTACTAACAAAAACAAGAAATAATAGGAGTGCCACTCCATTTGCGATTATGTTCTCAAAGATCGAAGGATATGTAGCGAATAAAACTTAATACTATTTATGAAACCATTTAAGCCTTGGAATGGGTTAATGGTTTTAGAAACTTGAATTATTGATTCTCACGATTAGAAGAATCCTTGTCCATCCTCTTTTGGCACTCATGGCGTGTACCGCATACGTACATGTTAGATATTAAATATAGACTTTACAATATTTATATATCTTGTATATAAAGTAAATTAATTTAAATTAAGGTTAAATTATAAGAATCATATGAATATGCTATACAATATAATACACTGATTGCATATCTAAGCCATGTAAATTTGGGAATAATTGTAGAACACACTATGGAAATCTCTTATTATCCTTATAATAGAGCTTCTAGGTCCTTATTTCTGGTTACTCAACATTTTTTCCTTAACTCTATTCGGGGAGCTTAAGTGCAAAAAAAGAGAAGACCATAATCATTGTAACTTTGTTTCATCATGTCTTTTATCATAAATGTATCTGGTTAGTTTTTTTTTGTATAGTTATGTTGATGGTTATATGGTAATGCACAATTCAAATTAACTATTTTAGATGACGAAACGACAGTCATAGCCGTTGCAAAATCGACAAGAAGAAGGAGAGAAACCAATGGAACAATATATCAGGTCTAGAATAAGAGAAAATGGAAATAGAATGGTCCATACTTGGTGAAAGCGCAATATCTTGGTCCCTATGCAATTTCGGAGCTTCATGAACATTTTTCGAGTGGTTACCTCACCCATGCCACGCTGGTCTGGTCACAATGACGAAGCCAATGATCACTATCCTCGATTCCTAAATTAGCAGTAACTGCCTATGACCAAGAATCTCCCGCACATTACAAGAAAAATGATATTCAACAACAAACGTGGTTGCGATGACCATGAATTGTTCGCTGAAAGTTAATATTTTCGAGAAAATTTTAAGTCTTCGCAATTGATCTTATCAGCGATGATCATTTCCTCATTGAAAATTAAATAAGCGACAACTTGTAAAAAATGACGCTTAATATTTCAGTGAATTGCGCAGTTCCCCTAAGTGATATTAATGACGGCTTTGAGAAATCGCAGAAACAAATTAGTGAGGTAGAAAAAGATAGTGAAAGACCTTCAACACCTCCAGAGGGTCATGAGGAAGAATTCGTTGATGACTATGACAGCCAATATAAGTGGGATCGGGGTCTTAGAGCTTGGGTTCCTCAGAATAGAAAGTTTGGGGTAGAGGAGATGACTTTCGTGCAAGAAAAGGAAGTCTTCATGAATGATAATCTTTCTGAGGACTCTTCTAGGGAAGTGGTGATGCAACTGGAAAGGTTTCCGATCCTTCCAAAGAGAAAGGCTCTAATGTCCACCACGAGGTAGAGAAAGGGAAACCAATACCAAAAAGAAAATTGTCAGAGGCTAAAGGTAAGAAGAAGGAACCTAAGGGCATCTGCACCGGCGAGCAGCCGGGCAGACGGTGATCGAGCAGGTGGTGGGGCACCGAAGGTTTGCTCGAGCAAACCGAGTTTCTTCCTCGCACCGGTCAGCTGGTGCTCGCCCAGTCAACGGCGAGCTGCTGCTCGTCCAAACGCTCGAGCGTTTCCTGCTCCGGCGTCTGCTCGACCGCCTGGCGGGCCCCACGCCACGTGGGTGACGTCAGGCGCGTTGGGTTTTTTTTTATAGCTGGCGCGTGTAACACACGCGCCGGTTAAAAGTTAAAAAAAAAAATAACCAACCAATCAGTAACCGCCACGTGGCTTACCGAGCAGTAGAATCAGAAACCAACGGTAAGTGAATCCAGGCCATCCATTTTGAAATCTGAGGCCTCATCCAACGGTCCGATTTTGAATATAACGGCTACTGATTTTTACTGTAGCATCAGACTGTCTTTCTACTTAAATAAATCCAAACAATACCTAAAAAAATTCAAAAAAATCACAAACTCTTCCAAATCTTTACCTATAAATACTACTTCAAGTTTTGCTCAACTCACACCAATTTGAGCATACCATTACACTTCTCCTTCTATCTCCTCTATCATTTCGTTAAGCTTTTTTTCCTAAACAATGGGCACACATTGGCTTCCTTCCGAAGATTTGCAAATGTGTATTTCTTTTGTGCGTCATAGCCTCGATGAATACGACGGCAACAAACAAAAGAGGGAGAAATTGTGGGAGACAATTCATGCGGATTATGTGAAAAATTGGGAGCCAGCACCCGGTGATCCTCCGAAAGAGCCGAGGACCCGAATCGCGCTTTCGTCTCACTACAACAAATTCAAGCGACTCTTGCTAAAATGGGGCGAATGTTTGTACGCGGCACAACAACGTATAGCTAGCGGCACTTCGCTAATGGATGAGGTAAGTTTATTTATTTGTAACATAATAATGAATTATATTATAATTTAAATTATGTAGCATACATTATATAAATTTGTATGCGTAGCAAATTTAATGTATAAAAATTTAAATAATGTATACAATTTATATATACAATATTGTGCTTCAATTTAAATATATACAATATTGTGCTTAAATTTATATATACAATTTGAGGTGGTGTATACGACTTATATATACAATTTAAATAATGTATACAATTTAAATTATGTAGCATATATTATTTCTTTTGTAGCATAATTTTGCACGTACTTTATACAATATTGTGCTTAAATTTGTATATACAATTTAAATAATGTATACGATTTATATATACAATTTAAATAATGTATACAATTTAAATTATGTAGCATATATTATTAATTTTGTAGCATAATTTTGCACGTACTGTATTTTTGTAGCATAATTTTGTAGCTAATATAATTATTTTATTAGGTCAAGCAAGCTCAATCATGTTACTATAAGGATATGAAGAAAGTGTTTACACACTTTGAATGTTGGGAAGTGGTTAAGAATCATCCTTCTTTCATTTCGGTGCTACCAAGTACTCCATCTCCATATGCAAGTAGTGACCAACCTACTCCTTCCGCCGCCGAATCATCTCCAGCCATTAATTTGGATGACGAAGAAGTGAATGAGACACCTCAAAGCCACGTGCCCGCTCCCGCTCCCTCTAGTCCGCCTAGACCAATGGGAACGAAGGCGGCAAAGGAAGCAAGGCGACAAAAGAAACAAGGTAAGACTCCTATTGAGCAACGAGTTGAGGTTTTGCATACCATTGCTAGTGACCAAGCTTCGTGGCAATCCAAGAGGATAGCGCATAATGAGAGTGAGCTTAATTATTACGCGGAGTACATAGAAATTCAAAGGCGGAATGAAGCAAGGGCGGATGAAGAGTTACGATTGAAGAAACTTGAGGAGGAAACGAGGATCATGACTATGGATTTGGAGGCAATGACCCCAATCTCAAAAAGATATTTTACAAAGAGGAAATTAGCCATCCTTAATGCCGGAGAACCTAGTCAAGATCAACATACCGATGAAACATACTCTGATTGTTATCACCCAAGTCGCGTGCTCTTTCCGTAGAAGTTATAGTATTGTACTAAGAATAAATCTGGGCTTGGCTCGTCATTTTCTGTAATTTAAATTTTATGTAATTTAAATTTTCAAGAAATAAAGATGCATTTTATTCATTAAGATGAAATTAAAATACACTTGAAATAAAAACGGAAGCTACATAATTAAACACACGTACAGAAATTAAACACACGTACAGAAATTAAACACACATATAGAAATTAAACACACATACAGAAATTAAACACACATACAGAAATTAAACACAAGTTAAATATTTAGAGTATCTCGCCGGTTTCCAACCTCCAATTGTGCTTCACCAAGTCCTTCTGAAGCTCTGTATGGATGTAACCAGATTCAAGATCGGCAACACGGTCGTGAAACCTATGTATATTTGCTCCATCTCTACTAATTGGCTCAAAAGGAATTCGATTCCCTTGTTGATCCACCGGCCCATCATAAACCCGGAAAGCTCTCGATGGATTTTGCACGTCTTCTTCTTCCTCATTCTCATCCTCATCCTCCACGTACTCTTCTTCAACAATCATGTTATGTAATATGATGCAAGCTAACATGATTTTAGTCATTACCGATTTGTGGTGCAATGTACAACTATGACGAATAATTGCCCATCGAGATTGTAAGATGCCAAAGGCCCTCTCCACATCTTTCCGGTACGCCTCTTGTTTCTTTGCGAACAGTTTATCTTGCGGCGTCTGAGGATTAGAAATAGTCTTGACGAATGTAGAGTACCTTGGATATATTCCGTCAGCCAAATAATAAGCGTGGTTGTACCTCTCTCCATGGACTTCATAGACGGCAGTTGGGCCTCTTCCTGAAAGGACCTCTGAAAACACATCCGATAGGTGGAGCACATTAATGTCATTTTTGGCTCCAGGACACCCGAAGAAGCTGTGCCATATCCACGTATCATACGAGGCCACTGCCTCCAAAATAATAGTTGGGCGACCCTTTCGACCTGAGTACGCCCCTTGATAGGCGGTTGGGCAGTTCTTCCACTCCCAGTGCATGCAGTCAATACTTCCGATCATGCCAGGAAAGCCTCGGCGTTGGCCTTTAGCTAGGAGTCGCGTGAGGTCTGCCGATGTTGGACTGCGGAGGTACCTTGGACCATAGATTTCATACACTTGGCTGCAAAAATCCTTCATGCATGCCAGAGTAGTCGATTCCCCCATCCTTGTAATTTCTGTGCACTGATCCGCGGCCGCCCCATACGCTAACATTCGCAGAGCACCGGTCAGCTTTTGTTCAGGAAGAAGCCCTAGCATTCCAGTCGCGTCTGGTCTTTGATGCCAAGATTGGTCGTGGTTGCAGAGATCCGTCATGATAATGTTGAATCGGTTTTTGCTCATCCTATACCGCCGACGAAATTCTGTCGCCTCGAAGTTGGGACGTTCGATGAAGTAATCATCCATGAGATTGCGTCCCCTAGATAGCCTCTGTCGATCACGATTCGGTTTTTTACCGCGACGTGAACGGCTCGGTCGTGAGGGTTCATCGTCGTCTTGTGCTTCCGCAATGACCACCTGATTGATGAATGATTGCTCCATATAGTCATCCTCTTCTTGTTGACGTTGTCTCCTCCTGAAAAAATGGGGGAAGCTGAAAGGATCCATCAGAGTGATGAACAAGAAAATGTTGCTAAGTGTTGAGAGAGATGAGTTATGTACTCGGATTCTTGTACATGGTGTGAGGCAACTATGAAAGAAAGATGATCGTTTTATAGACAATTGTAGATAATCCGATCGTCAAATATGAACACACGTGTCGCATCGTAATTGGTCAAAAATCTTACCGGAAATCTGGTTCAATTATTTTGTCGACGACGCTATCTCGCAGTGACACGTGTCGCATCGTAATTGGTCGAAAATCTTACCGGAAATCTGGTTCAATTATTTTGTCGACGACGCTATCTCGCAGTGACACGTGTCGCATCGTAATTGGTCGAAAATCTTACCAGATATATAGTCCAATTATTTTACCGACAATGACACATGGCGGTGACACGTGTCAATTTTTAATTAGTCGGAAATCTTACCGGAAATCTTGTATAATTATTACCGATCAAGACACGTGTCACATTATTATTGGTGGTAAATCTATCCGGTAATTCATTTTTAAACATTTCACTACATGACAAAGCTGATTTGCTTGAAGCAAATAGTGAATGGGTGTGTGCAAAACTTGATTTGCTTGAGCAAATCTTGGATACATCTTACTTGAAGCAAGTCTTGCTCTTGCTCTGCTTCTTACTTCAATCATGGGTGCGGATGCTCTAATAAACCTCCTGATAGTTGGTTTGAGTTAAAGGTCAATCCACATGTTTATGTGACTGGATTGCCTGATGATGTCACGGTCGTGGAAGTCGTTGAGGTGTTCTCAAAGTGCGGGATAATAAAAGAGGATCCTGAGACAAAAAAGCCTCGTGTAAAGCTGTATATTGATAATGCGACCGGAAAGCTGAAGGGAGATGGGCTTGTTACATATCTGAAAGTGCCCTCAGTTGATTTGGCTACTAAGATTTTGGATGGAACACCTCTGCGTCCGGGTGGCAAGACTCTCATGTCAGTCACCCAAGCTAAGTTTGAGCAGAAAGGTGATAGATATATAGCCAAACAAGTAGACAACAAGAGAAAGAAAAAACAGAAGAAGGTTGAAGATAAGATGCTTGGCTGGGGTGATCGTGATGATTCAAAAATGTTCATTCCAGCTACTGTTCTTCTTCGTTATATGTTCACCACTGCTGAGATGAGGGAAGATGAAAACTTGCGTACAGCATTGCAGGCAGACGTTGAAGAAGAATGTATGAAGGTTGGCCCCGTTGACTCAGTCAAGGTTTGCGAAAATCATCCCCGTTGACTCAAAAGTGTATAGAGTTGATGAACGGAAGATGTTCGGGGGTAGGAATACATGCAAGCGAGGATGATGGTTTAACAAACCATGCTTTGGTCCGGAATCCGGATGATGATGCTCATCGCTTAGAGCAGCTTGCATCTGAACTTGATGTGTGATTAATAAGGTCTTTTTCAATCAAGCTTGTAATTATACTGGTAATTAATCTTCTACGTACTTCTTACTCATAGATCAGCGTCCGAGGGTAATGTCATTTGAGACTATTTACGTGGGTTTTTGTTTAATAATGTGACTTAATAATGGGGCTAGTTTCATTAGTGATGATTCTCATTATACTTATCGATATCCTATTCTCATATAAGTCACATTATTAACGATGTATTTGTTTAATTTATGATGTAAAATTGTTTGTCTACTTTCATCTGCAAGAGTTTCTCACTAGCTAGCTATGAAACGAAATTACCACGTGTGCACTCGGCAATCAATTCACATGTAACAACGTACAAATCTTAAAAATAAACTGCCTAGTCCTCTTCACACACACACACACACACACACAAAAACACCAGGTTATATCACGATTAACTAGCATATATCGGTGTTTCCGGAAAAAGAGACAGTATATATCGGATATATCGAAGAGATTTCAATCCCTGCAACCACATTCTAGTAGTACGTATTTTACAATGCACAAAGGAGTGTTGGTTGACGTGCAGCGCGCTGTAAGTTGCTAGCAGCTAGCCATTGATGATAACAATTAGGAATAACTATACCATCTGCCAAAGCCGAAAGGAGTCCTTCATTTCCCATACTGAGGTACAAAATGCTCTCCTAGGTGGTGGAAATGGTCATTTTCTCCTTCCAGTATGCGGACTACCTGCGACACAAGAAAAATAAGGAATTACTTTCCAAGCTTTACACTCAAATGAAGTACGTATTGAGAAACCTTGGATGATAATGTAAATGAACCTTAATTAATTAGATGGTAATGGGCATGCGTTGATATCTTAACTAGCATGATCGATCCCAACATATATAGATGCATTATGCATACATTGATACATACATATATATATACACAAATATATATATATACACACATATGTACGTTTTTGCAGTGTGGCTTGTAGGTTCTTGACTTCATATAACTCAAAACTGAATGGTGTCTAACCCTAGAAAGTGTCAAGTGTGCTGAAAAAAATCATGTTTCTTATCTTTTCTGACTTTTCATACGGGACATATTTTGCTCATTAAATAATTTCTATGTATCAATCCTATTGACTCTTCTGAATCAATTAGAGTCTAAATTAGCTGAAGATCAAGCTATTATATTGTATGAATAACAAGATATATCTTATGTGAATTTTAAAATCATCATGTTTAAATGCAAATGGAAAGTTCCTGACCTGACTTATCACTGTCAGTTGGAGGTGACAGTGATGTATAATCTCTCAGGTTATGTATAGAAGGAGGCGTCATGTCTATCCTAAGCATTTCGGACCTGTCCAGAGAACCAATGGGAACAGAGTAGCGTGAACAGGTGATGATTGAGTGCTCACTATTTCCAATATTAGCTTGACAATACAAAATTGGAACATGCTTGGACACAGAAAAGAACATCTTATGTTCTATAGTATCAGTGTCTTCTGTTGTATGATGTCTCAAAACTTCCACAGCTAAGCTATCTTGGATTAATGCAACCTTGCAAGGTATTTGCTTAAGGTAGAACCTTAAATGTCGTCTGATGTGCCTGCAAGCCGTTGCATATTACTAATGGAGTAAACATTTTAAAAAAAAACGAGAATTCAATAGAGGCATGCATAGGAACAACCATTGTGAAATAAGAACAAATGGACATTGGAAGGTGTTATTTGAGTCTTAAAAAAATCAGCAAATGGAGAAAGGGAACTGCATATACCTATCAAGTACAGCCCAAGCTGCATTACAAGCCATTATCTCTTGCAAAATGACCTGCTTAATGGGAAATCCAGCAGTAACTTTGACTTTAATGATGACCTGAATATAGCAAAAAAATAAGTAGGTGAACGAACCAGCAAATAATTAATGGGAAGACTAAGCAGTATACATTCTACGTTGTATATAATGGTGATACATGAACATGTTGATACAACACATCTCTATCAATCCAGTAAGAAACTGAAAGCACTAGTAAGTTATCGAACTATATCTCAGTACTTGGTGAATATATTACCCCATGTTCTTCGCACTTCTCTGCACTTGCAAGTAGCATGTTAACATACATGTCAACTTTCTTTGTAACTTCTTCCTCCACTACACGAATGCTAGTTCCAAAAAATTTTGAGCTTGGTTTCGCTTGAAATCCCACTGCTCCGACAAAGGAAATAAAAGCATGGAGACTAATATCCGTAAAAGTTGTAGGCCATACCAGCTGTTTACTATAGTAGGCTTGTATGCACCAAATAATACAGTAAGATATACACTATGCTAAATGTTTCACCAAATGGAAGCATTAATTTGACAACCACTCTCTGGGTGCAGTCTGGTTTATCTGTTGCTAAGCAACATGATAAAGCCAGTCATGTAAGTTGAAGATGTATGTACTCATGGAGCACAGATTGCAATGAACCATGAGTAGATTTAGGGGTTGGCAAAAAGCCCGGCCCGGCCCGGCCCGGCCCATGTATAGCCGGCACGGGCCGGGCCGGGCCGGGCCTCAACAACATTTTAATATTTGCGGGCCGGGCCGGGCCGGGCTTTATCTTTTATATAAGGATCCGGGCCCGGCCCATTCAAGCGGGCTTTGCGGGCTTTTGCGGGCTTTTACGGGCCGGGCCTTTGCGGGCTTTTACGGGCCGGGCCTATCGGGCTTTAATTATTAAAAAATTAAGACATTTCAAAATAAACGTAACCTTCATCCATGCACCGGGGTTTAAACGTACTCCGACGAGTCTAAATTTTACGTACGATGTTTATCACTATAAGATGGAGTTTTCTACATGTCCTCGTTTATTATTAAAACATATTTAATTCTTATATTGCTTGAATTCTCCATATGTATATTAATGTTCTTACGTTTGTTCATTTGTTATATGGAATGAAATACTTTTGTAAAACTTAATCGGACATGTTTAATTATTTTATAAAATTGACCGTTAGATTGATTGGTTAGAATATTATAACCATGCCTTTAAAATTTTATAAATTTTGGACTTGATTTAGACATCGATCCATGTATTTCGCCAAATGTGACCATAGTACTCTTACAACTAAAACGGAAATTACCCCTCCCGAAAATAATTTTTTAACATCAAATTTTGGACACATATTCTTATGGAATACATATCTATCTCATAGTGTCAAAAAAATTGACATAAAAAATTGATTTATCTACTCCCCCCATAGGAAAATAAGATGAGTGTATTTTAGTGTTTTCACAAATTTTGTTTAATTGTATTGACTGGGATCCAAACTTACTTCGATTAGGCTAATTTTTACGTACGGTGTCTTTTATTACAAGGTGAACTATTATATATGGCCTTCTTTATTGTTAAAACATTTTTAATTCTTATATTGTTTGAATTCTCTACATGCACACTAATGTTCTTACCTTTGTTCCTTGGTTATATGGGTTGAAAGACCTTTGTGAAACGTAATCGATCATGTATCATCATTTTACAAAACTGACTGTCAGATTGGTTGTTCATAATATTCTAAGCATGCCGTTAAAAATTTATAAATTTTGGACTTGATTTAGACCTACATCTATGAGTTTCGCTAAATGTGACCGTAGTACCCTTACAACTAAAACGTAAATTACCCATCCCTAAATGAATTTTTTAAGATCAAAATTTTAACACACATTCTTGTAAATTACATATCTATCTCATAGTGTCAAAAAAATTGACATAAAAATTTAATTTATCTAGTTTCTCCATGGAAAAATAAGCAATATATAAGAGAAGGGTATTGATGTCATTTCACACACTCTCAATTAAACTCTCACCATTGAAAAATTACAAGATCTAATCTGAACCATCTATTATATTTACTGTTTTACTATGTAAATCGATAAAAAAAAATTACAATGAAACCCTAAACCCTAAACCATAAACCTAAACCCTAAACCCTAAACCCTAACCCCTAAATCCTAACTTACTCTAAACCTCAAAATTCCTAAAACCTAAAATCTAACTTACTCTAAACCTCAAAATTCCTAAACCTTAACTTACCATAAATCTCAATCCCCTAAACCCTAACTTACCATAAACCTAAACTCTAACTTATCCTAAACTCTAAACAATGATTTAATGGTAAAATAGATACATAAATATAACTATATATGAAATTCCAATATTTGATCAATATATGTATATGTAATATATTAATATAGACATACACAAATATAAAAGATATATATATATAGTACTAGTCACTATATTATATATATAAGTGTATGTATAATGATATATGTACTACTATCTTATATATATAAAAAATTGACTGTCAGATTGGTTGTTCATAATATTTTAAGTAGGCCGTCCCTAATTTTTATAAATTTTGGACCTAAACCCTAAACCCTAAAACCTAAACCCCAAACCCTAAACCCTAAAAAAATTACAATAAAATCCTAGAACCGGAACCCTAACTTACCCTAAACCTCAAATTCCTAAATCTTAATCTCCTAAATCCTAATTTACCCTAAACCTAAACCCTAACTTATGCTAAACGTACTTTAAATAATGACTTAATAGTAAAATAGATATACAAATTTAATTATATATGGAATTCGAATATTTAATCTATACATGTATATGTAATATATTAATATATATATACACAAATATAAAATATATATCTATATAGTATTAGTCTATTAGACTACTAGTCACTATATCATATATATATATATATCAATATGTGTGTAGGTAAACTTTAACTAGGTATAAATTGTATAATGATTAAAATTCATTAAATGATTTTAATGATATATGTCAATATGTGTGCGGGCTTTGACGGGCCGGGCCTAACGGGCTTTGACGGGCCGGGCCTTGCCGGGCTTTTGGCGGGCCGGGCCCGCGGGCCGGGCTTTAGATCTCTAAACCATGGTCAGCCCACCAACCACCTTGGCGGGCTTTTATGGGCTTTTTTACGGGCCGGGCCGGGCTTTTAGCCCACGGGCTTGCGGGCCTCCACCGGCCCACGAGGCCCACGGGCCAAATGATGACCCCTAAGTAGATTGACGAGTCCTATGCATAGGGTGCATTCCAACAAATTTTTGGAGTACAGGTGATCAAATTTCAATCAGAAAGGAAATTTAGATGTTAAAAACATAATATAAGTAGACTTTGTGTGCACATATATATATAGCCAAGCAAGAACATGAACTCCACGGTTAACAACTGATATTCTTTCAAAATCCACAAAATGCATCATCCAATTAAGACTAAATAGCTTTCTATCAGCAGAAAACAAACACAGAAAGCCGGGGACTTACTGGGGTGCATCACCCTATGCAAGACTCCAAACACAACAATGGTATCGCCTGCCCTTAAAATATCACCCCTCAACCTCACAGCATCAATGGTGAGTTTGAGCTCATGCCCACCGCGGTCTTTCGTTGCATCATAGGCAATAACTACATGTGATGGCGTCATTGGGCTGCTAGCCATGGTTGTTCAACTTGAGCACTACTTACTTGAACACTACAAACCCCTAAACTAGATCATGGAATGGAAGCTTGGTATGATGCCTTGGGGCCCAGAAATGAAACTGGTATTTAAATTGAGAGGAGTTTGCAGCGGAAGCTTGCTGGAGCGAGGAATACAGTAAAATCTCGATAAATTAATAACTTAGGGATTGACAAAATTTATTAATTTAGAAAAGTTATTAATTAATCAAGTATTAAATTAATATATAAGTATTAAATTAGGACCGATAAAAAATATTATTTTAACGAGATTATTAATTAATCGAATATTAAACTATTCATACCAAAGATTGTGCTAATTAAAGATTATGCCGGATAGGCCGATGGTTATTTTAGCTAGAGTTCTCGGAAATTATCTCTCTTTTTTTGTTCCTCACAAAGCTTTTCAGTTCTCCATGGCAACAGACATATGCTGATATACCCATGAATATTCTCACACACAAAATGGCGGGAACTTGCCGTCTTCAATAAGGCCAGTAAGATTTAGCTCATGTATTTAAACAGCTAGTGTCTTGGTCGGCTCAGTCGATGATCTATAATCACATCGGAGACCATCTTTCTCTATCTAAATCTCGAGCCTCGGTCCTGTCCGGCTGTCACAAACCTTGTAAGCTGCATTACTAATGAGGAATTCAGTGATGCGAATCTTCTTGTACATTCTCAAGTCCAAATCATCATAAGAATGTACTAGACTATCTGGTTAGACATGGTACTTCTCCTTGGTTTGACTCGTATTGCTGAAAATTATGTGCATATTTTGGTTGGAAGATGCGTCTCCTTAGTACTACTGCACCTTATTTATTTATTTTGGTTAAATCACCTTATTTTGAAGACACTATTTGAAAATTTATGGTATCGACCAAAAGTTACAACGTACGCTGATCCAATTCTCTATTTAAAACTCGTTATTCAGGTTTTGTGTGTAATGATCCTCATTCCATATGACCACAACCTTGCTTTTGACTACATCAACGTTGCTTGAATATAATTCTTTATTCTGTGTTGTGAAATACGAACCTGCAGAAGTGGATAAAAATTCGTATGATTTTATCGAAAGAAAAACTGTGACAGATGGATGTGAAAGGAAAGGAGCATCATTAATTTCTTCGAATTCCCCGAACTGGAGGAGCATCAGAATGGTCTAATACTTTGATGCTAGAATGATCCTCCCCATTACTCTGACGGGTCACTCTAGGGGTCGTATTTGACCTATAAGTCCGAAAAGTCCAAACTCGGTCCAACCCGAATTTAAGCCGAAAAAAGTCTGGCCCTACAGGCTTAGAGCCGAGGTCTCAAAGCCTGCGGGCCTAAAAATGTCCGGCCTGTAGGGCCGAGTCTGTTAAGCCCATTAATTCTATATATTATAGATTTTATCAATATATACCTATAAAGTCTCAAATTTATCTTAATATCATTTATTCATATACTAAATACCAAATTTTTTAGGTCTATACATTATTTAGTGTATATAATTGTTGATAAATTGGATGATTAAACACTATTAAATTCTAAGATTTTTTATTTAGTACCAAAAAAGAATAGCCCGGCCCGAAAGTCCCATTAAGACCCGAAGCCTAAAAAGTCCGTGGGCTTCAAAATTTCAGAAAACCTTGACCTGACCCACCCTGCATTTTGGAAACATGACGAAAAAGTATGGCCCGGTGGGCTTGGGCTTAGGCGGCCTGGCCTATTGACGATCCCTGGGTCATTTTTACTACATGAAATCATTAATAATAAAGGGAATAAATTTACTTTGGTTGTTGTCAGGTGGTTTATGTGTGCAAAAAACTTCAAGATTTTCGGATAAGCATTTCTTGTATGTACTTTTCAGTTTTATGAAGAGCACAATAGATTACAATGTTAGAAGAAAAAAAAATATATGGTTCAGTGGCCCTGGCTGCATTCATCTTTTTTAGGAGTCTTCTTCACCAAAGTGGAATTTGTTTCATCATTGAATTTTTTTTTTTGTGATACCTGAATTTACCGGTTTTATCACTTTTATACCTGAACTTTGTAAAATATCAATTGTATACTTGAACTTCTATCAAATTTTTCGTTAATATCTATCTGTATTGATGATGTGGCAAACGAAATTTTCATATTTGAAGGGTAAAAATGTAATTTTAAATATAAATATATTTTTACATTATTTTAAATTTTTTAAATAGAATTTTATATGTTTAATTTTCTTTAATTAGTAAAAAGAAATCGCATTGATACTCCCTCGGTGCCTCTCGAGCTCCACCCCCGGCATCGTCGGCGACCTAATGTCCAAAATCAACACCTTATTACTATCCATCAAGATCGTCGCCATGTATCTAAGGTCCTGCTTGTTCCACGCCAACCGAAAGGGCGTGTCTGGCCTCGGTGACTTGTATATGATTGTCGAGTGCTCCTTGTCTCTCAGATCGAAGATCCGTACAGATCCGTCTGCGGAAACCGAGGCAAGAACCCTAGCTTTTCCGCAAGTGATGTCGTAGACTTCCTTATCATGCATGATGAGCTGGGTTCGACGACGCGTTTCTCGACGTCCTAGATCATACACGTCGTGTCGATGCTAGAAGTTTCGATCTGCCACGGCTTGATCTCGTTCTAATCGAATGACGTCAGCGACACGCAGAACTTGGAGGTCTTGAAGTTGTTGAGGACCGAGATCAGCTCAATGGATGAAGAGGAATCCCCAGCGGACCAGAGGCGGAGGTAGTCGCTGGGGAAGGCGAGGATGTCGGAGGAGGTAAGGTTTAGGTAGAACATGAGCTTGGTTGGAGGGTAAGGGTGGTCGAAAGAGACAGATGGGCTGGGCTTTAGGGTTAGGGAGTCCAGGTGGAAAGTGAGGATGTCGACCCGGTTGGAGACTTCCTCGATGAAGCTACCGACGGCGAACTGGGTCTTGTGCGGGTAGTGGCGGGTTCGGGTTTGGGGTATGGCGTAAAACAGGTGGTAGGCGCAAAAACATCTTAAAAGATACCCTATTTATATGAAAATTATATCAATATAATTTAATGACAAATATGGGTCATTACCCACAAAGGATTGGTGAAACTAAGACTCAAGAATACAGGAAACACAAAAAGACGTGAAAGCCAGAAACCTGGCAGACTCGATCACTAGACACTAAATAATTTATGAACTTAATCTACACTAAACCAAATGCTACGAAACTTTAACACAATTAACTAGACTTAGTGGCGAAATACGACACAAAAATTGAGGGTATTCGGAGATGGTTTGATTGCTGAAATAATTCAGTGAATCTACAGTTAATGCAGAAAAAGGTAAATTTCTTAAAAGTAAATTGTTGATGAAATCAGGTAAAGATGAATATCAGGAACTTCTCTCACCCTAAACATCTTACAATTACCCCAACCTAATCTAAGTAATCATGGATGAATGTTCCCCATGAACGAGCTATGATTAAGTCATCTTGTATATTACACTCTCTTACTTGGCATGAAAGAGGGAGTAATCAACCGACTTATACATATGGTGCTGTAAGCATAGAGAACTAGAGTCATTACGTTCTAAGAATTTTTGAGGAACAACAAAGCTTCGAGGGTTGATTTGGTGGTCACGCTTAAGTCACTAAGGAATTGCTTCACACATGAGCCTGTTTGGTCTCTACTGAACATGCAATAATTTGTTGGTTATGCACACACTCAAGACACTAGATAATTAGATTATGCATCTAAGTAGAAACCAAAGAAACATAAACATAGAAATAATCAATGGAAAAATAGTGAAATAAAACTCATCCAAGTTGTTATTAAAATAAAAAGGGGTTCAAAATCGTAAGCATGTCTAGGGCTTCGATCAGCTCCTAACTGAGGAAGTTTATCTACTCATAGTCATGAGAATCCAATATCAAAACTTGATGGAGAAGGAAGAATTCAACCAAAATCCTAAAATTCTTGGTAGGACCGTCTTCGATGGGTCAAAGATTAGTCTTCGATGGATCGAAGATTGACGACTAGGAGTTCCTAGCTGCAGCTTCCTTTTCTTTCTTTTGCTCTTTCTCTCAAAATTCAACAACCCTTAAATGTCTTCAAAATATGCTGATATAGGTGTTACCTTAGGCTTCTCCTTATTATCATAGGGTTGAGTCACCGCCACATGGACTTGCTACATCACCAATCCTTATTGGAATAGAATTCTCCTTTTATTTCTCATTTTTGTATTTTCCTCCAAATAACTTAAATAAACAAAAACATAATTATTTACTGAAAACTAAACAAATAAACCAAGTATTTTTTAGAATAATTAAGCACAAGAGAGTTGTATATTTATGCAATTATCAAAATATCCCACACTTAACATTTGCTAGTCCTCCAGTAAAACACTAAATTAAGACTCTAGAAACGACTCAACAAACAAACAGAGTTCAAAACTCTAATGCCCTTAACACGTCATCTCAGCAATCTTCATATCATTGTAACACCAAGTTCACATATTATTACAATTCAATCCACAAAATTTCGAAGGGTAATGTCAATGCATGACATACATGTAATATGTAGGACAAAGACATAATCATGGTAAATATAAAGCTATAACATGCAATGAAAAAGTAAAAATTCAAGCTCACATAGATATGCTCTCATAAGTGTTTCACTCAATATATGTCTAAGGTTTTCACTCAATTCAATTACTTGCCAAATAGACAGAACCATATGCTTAACTCTTGCGGCTTATCTCCGAAGATCAAAGGCTGCATATCTTGAGGATTTAAAAGGTCTTTCAAAGGTTGTAATGGGGCTAATTTCATGGATTTATAGAACAAAAAGATATGACATTCAAACACAAGTTCTAAAACCTAGTAGAACACCAATAATATGAGACTTTTCTCGAACTTTACAACCATTGAAGCATCTTTACCATTGTGTTACTACTGTGGCCGAATTTCATCTTGTTGAGCATTCATGTCATTCTTCCTATCAACAGTTAACTTGGGGTATAAAGCTAGACATCACAAAAGAACATTTTTGTTTTCTTTCTTGCCATTTCTTTTCATTCTCTTTTTTTTCTCTTCTTTTTTTTTGTTCGGCTTTTTTTTTCTTTTCAATACAACACAATTAGCTTGATACCGTACACTTGTTCCTTTGCATCACCTTCACAAACTGTCACCTTGGTCTTCATGTACCTGTCTCATATAAAGCTTTACTAAGTCTTAGAACAAAGGTAGAGATATAGCTATTCTAAGGTTCAAGGTTAGGATTATGCGGGTGATGACAAAAAGTTCAAACAGGTAGGCTCAAATCGGTTAACTAAAGGGTGCACATCTTGTGTACACAAAAATATGGGACACAGGCTACATATGGCAATGGTGTTAGATCCTAAATGCCTTTATCACTTCCTCAATCAAGACATGTAATGACTATAAGCTTTGAAAAATACAATAGCAAGTTCTAGTAATTTCTAGAGTCTATTAACTTAATCTGCGGTAAGCGGTAGACACACAAGAAAGAAAAGCATGTATATCACATATATGCTCAAAAGCTCACAGGTTAAATGAATCTCATCAAAGTTTAAGCATGCTCATAAGTCTGTACTATATTAACTTGTTTCTACATCCATTACACATTCTCATATGCACCATCCATCAAGATTAACCAAAGAAATTCGTACCACATGTATCACTCTTAGTCATAAATTAGGAAGATATAATCACATCATGGACTAGTTCAGGGCTCCTAAGACTTAAAACATAAAGAAGACTCTTTTTGTGTTGCTTTTCTTGACACTTTTTACTTTTGTATTTTGTTTTTCCAAATAAGACTCAAAAACACACAAGAAAACAAAGAAAAACATCAAAAACTGATACGCAGCTTCGATGGGTCGAAAGCTTCCTCTCCATGCATCGAGGTGTAGTCCCTAGACTCGAACCGACATAACCCTTCAATGGGTCGAAGCAAAGGTGCGATGGACCGAAGGGTCGACGCTGGAACTCCTAAAACTGACTCAAAAATTGGAAATCTGAACACACCAACTTGCAAAAATTATGCAGAATTCATCATACATTGGAATTAGCTTAACTTTTAGTAGTATAAAAAATACACATGTAAAAACATTCGCTCAAAATTTCAGAATTTTCTAACACCTCTAGCCATGTCAAATAAATTTCACAAGTAAGCATACAGCACAGTTCCGAACTAACACACACAAAAACGATAAATTTATACATAGATGATAGAGATATGATATAAACCCCACCCCACACTTAAAATTTGTATTGTCCTCAATGTAAAATAAAACAAATGGTAAATAAGCATGCAATACATCAAACAAGCATGGAATGACACATATAACACATCACAAAACATGGAGAAAAATACTAAAGGAGAAGGGTTAAGAATGCAAATTTGATTTTCAAGCTTCTCCATCAACATGGGTTTCCTCCTAAGTAGCGCTAAGTTTAACATCTTCAGCCAGATGGTACGCTACAAATTCACTCCATTGTAGATGGATCTTGGAGGGGTACTTCCTCTACATCCCTCACTTGAGCTTGCTCATAAAAAGGTTTGACACGGTGTTTGTTTACTTTAAATATGCTACCCAATTTTAGATTGAGAAGTTCAACTGCACCATAGGCAAACAGATTAAGTATAACAAAAGGACCAGTTCATCTAGATTGAAGCTTACCTAGGAACAACTTCAGACGCGAATTGAATAACAAAACTTTTTGTCCAGCAACAAAAGATTTGGCCTTAATCATCTTGTCATGAAATGTCTTGGTTTTTTACTTGTAAATTCGACTATATTCATACGCATTGTTCCAAATCTCATCAAGCTCATTCAACTGTAACTTTCTATGAACACCTGCAACATCAATATCAAAGTTAAACTTTTTGATAGTCCAATATGACTTATGTTCATGCTCCACCGAAAGATGACATCCTTTGCCATAGACCATTCGATAAGGAGACATCCCAATCGGTGTTTTGTATGCTGTTCCATATGCCCATAACTCCTTGTCTAAGCATTGACTCCAATCTTTCCTGGCTGGTCCAACAGTCTTCTCCAAAATTTGCTTGATTTCTCTGTTGGAGACTTCTACTTGCCCACTCGTATGTGGATGACAAGGTGTTGCCACCTTATGATGAACATTGTATTTCCTGAGTAGAGCAGCAAAAGACTTGTTGCAAAAGTGGGAACCTCCATCACTGATGATGTACCTGGGAGTGCCGAATCGAACAAACAATGATTCCAAAAATTTTAAAACAACAGTGGCATCATTAGTTCGAGTGGCCATTGCCTCCACCCACTTAGAAACATAGTGAACTGTAAGTAGAATATATACATTCTGTTGGGAGCAAGGAAAATGACCCATAAAATCAATACCGCACACATCAAAGATTTCTACAACTAAAATTGGGTGTTGGGATATTTGATCTCTAGGACTTAAGTTACCTGTGAGCTGACACCTGGCACATGACTTATGGAACTCATATGCATCTTTAAATAAAGTTGGCCACAAGAAACCACCATCAAGTACCTTCAATGCAGTCTTCTTACCAGCAAAATGATCTCCACCTACATGTGAGTGACAGAAGCATAAAATAGATTGAAACTCAATTTTAGGAATGCAATTTCTTATCAATAAATCAAGACAATGTTTCCAAAGATAAGGCTCATCCCACACGTAGTATTTTTCTGTCTTCACCAACTTGTCTTTCTGAGCTCGACTGTAGTCACTTGGTATTCATCCTGACACAAGAAAGTTAACAATATCTGCATACCAAGGCTCAAAAACACCGAGAGAAAAAAGTTGCTCATCTGGGAAGCTGCCACGCAGGGGTAAAGAATCTTCCTCTGCGTTGGATCCATGTGTGATCCTACTCAGGTGATCTGCCGCCACATTCTTAGTGCCCTTTTTGTCATTGATTTCAATATCAAACTCCTGAAGTAGTAGCATCCAGTGAATCAACCTGAGTTTTGCATCCTGTTTAGTCATTAAATATCTCAAAGTAGCATGGTTAGAGAAAATAATCACTTTAGTTCCTAGTAAGTAAGACATAAATTTTTCCAAAGCAAATACCACATCTAAGTGTTCCTTTTCTGTAGTTGAATAATTCAACTGTGCATCATTCAAAGTCCTGGAACCATAATAGATGACATGGGGCAACTTAGCTGGTTGTTGTCCCAAAACAGCACCAACTGCATAATCAGACGCATCACACATCAATTTAAAGGTAAATTCCAATCGGGTGCTTGTATGATGGGAGTAGTCGTCAGAAGCTCCTTGAGCTTGTTAAATGCCTTCAAGCACTCACCTGTGAAGTTGAACGCTATATCTTTCTTGACCAGTGCACACAATGGTCTAGATATCTTGGAAAAATCCTTGATAAACCTATTATAAAATCATGCATGTCAAAGAAAAGATCTAACATCCTTCACAGTTGAAGGAGGGGGTAAAGTACGCACAATATCGACCTTAACTTTATCAACCTCAATCCCTCTAGCAGATACTAAATGTCCCAAACTATACCTTGTTCTACAATAAAGTGACATTTTTCCCAATTCAAAATAAGGTTAGTCTCAACACAACGTTTCAAAACCATAGATAAATGATGAAGACACATGTCAAAAGAATCACTAAAAACTGAAAAGTCATCCATGAATACCTCAATGATTTTCTCAACCATGTTTGAATATATGTTCATCATGCATCTCTAAAATGTTGTTGGGGGCATTGCATAAGCCAAAAGGCATCCATCTGTAGGCAAAGGGGCCAAACGGACACATGAAAGTGATTTTCTCTTGATCATCTCTATGAATGACAATATGATAATAGCCAGAATAACCATCCAAGAAGCAGTAGAAAGCATGACCTGCAAGATGCTCTAACATCTGATCATTAAAGAGTACACTACCGGATTATTAACCATTCCCGGCGACTTTTAAGTCGCCGGCAATGTTTTTGGACATTACCGGCGATTTTTGCCGAAAAAATCGCCGGTAATGTCTTTTTTTTTTTTTTTTTTACATTACCGGCGACATAATTGTATGTCGCCGGCAATGTCTTTTTTTTTGTTTGTTTTTTTACATTACCATCGAGACATTGCCGGCGACGGACATTACCGGCGATTTTTTGTCGCCGGTAATGTAAAAACAAAAAAAAAGACATTACCGGCGATTTTTCCGGCAAAAATCGCCGGTAATGTCCAAAAACATTGCCGGCGACTTAAAAGTCGCCGGCAATGGTTAATAATCCGGTAGTGGTAAGGGAAAGTGATCCTTACGTGTGGTTGCATTTAGTTTGCGGTAGTCAATGCAAACTCTCCATCCAGTTTGGGTTCTTTGGAGCACCATTACATTCTCATCATTCTTCAAAACTGTGATGCTATAACGCTTTGGAACAACCTGCAAAGGACTCACCTATTTACTGTCAGAAATAACATATATGATACATGCATCCCGAAGTTTGATGACCTCCTTCTTCACAACCTCCATCATTGGAGGGTTAAGCCTTCGTTGAGCTTCCCTTGTGGGCTTAGCTCCCTCCTCAAGATATATTCTATAAGTGCAAAGAGTAGGACAAATGCCCTTGATATCCGCTATAGTCCATCTAATTGCTTCCTTATATTCCCTGAGAATAGTTAATAATTTCTCTTCCTGCAATTGGGTTAGCTTTGAAGAAATAATAACTGGTAAAGTCTTACCAGCTTCCAAGAATGCATACTTCAAATACTCAGGTAACGGTTTAAGCTCAAGTTCAGGGGATACCTCAATGGAGGGATGAAGAGCTTTGTCAGAGACCAGTAATGGAATGGGTTTAGGAACCTTACTTGTTTGCACAAATGATCTAGATTCCAGTTCAGCAATTTCTTCAAAAAATTCCTCAATGGCTATGTCGCGAGTGGACGCAATCCTCAAACACTCATCGTCATCCTCCCATGCCACACTTGAAGGTTTGTATTCCAGTAAGATTTGGTTATTCTCAACCTGTCGACATTGGGCTGGTGGAACAGTTTTTCCTCCAAACTCTAAAGCTTTCTTTAAGGCATCTTTCTCCATCGAATATTGAATGTATTCCTGCATGAAACTATCAAACACGTCAACTGAATATATAACAGGAATAGTCACTAGCATTACCTGGATGCTTTATTGCTTCAAAGATGTTGAAGCGAATCGTTCTATCATCAACCCTCATGGTGAGCATTCCCTCATAACAGTTAATCTTTGTCTCGACTGTCATCAAGAATAGATGACCTAGTATTAATGGAAGTTCAGAGGGCATGGGTTCTCTTTCCATCTTTAAGATGAAGAAATCCGCTGGAAAGATTAAGTCACCTACCTACACTAAAACATCATCAACAACACCTAATGGATAACAACTAGATATGTCAGTCAGTTTAATAGTTACTAATGTGAGTTGCAATTGTTGAGCTAGGTTTAGTTTGTTATAAACATAATAGGCATCAAATTAATAGAAGCACCTAAATCCAATAAAGCACCAGAAAACCTGTTATCTCCAACAATGTAAGGAACTGTGAAACGACCTGGATTCTCCATCTTGGGAGGTAAATTCCTTTGTAGCACAATGGATACTTTTTCGCTCAAAGCTACCGTCTCAGTAGGCCTATACTTTCTTTTAGTTGTACAAAGTTTTTTGAGAAACTTTCCATATTGTGGAATTTGCTTGAGTGCTTCAAGTAGATGAATGTTCACTTGAACCTTTCTGAATATCTTCAGTATGTCATTGACCTTGTCCTCCTTCTCTTGCTTCTTCAACCTGTTTTGAAAAGGAATGGGAATATCAATGGAAGAAGAAGGTTTAGAAGATACATGATTTTTCTTTGAATTGCTCTGAACAGTAGCTTTCGATGGGTCGAATGCTTCCTCCCGATGCATCGAAGCTTGGCCCCTGGATCGCTCTGCCTGATCGGCATTCGATGGATCAAGCCTTTCATCTCGACAGATTAAAGCATCCTCTCTGGACGATGCATCGAAGCTTTTGCCTTTGATGCATCGAAGGTGCTGGTCTAATCTGCCGAGATTAGGCTGCTGGAGGTCCTTTGATGAGTTTTCAAATACAATATGCTGAAGTACCGGTTCCTCCAATGCTTGTGACTTCTTTTTAGGCTCAGGAACTTGCTCTAACACCTTCCCACTTCTCAATTCCATAGCATGTACATCACGTTCATTCCTTGGATTGGGCTCAGTCTTGCTAGGAAGTACTCCAAGGTTCTGCTAAGTCAAAATTTGTTACACTTGACTCATCTTCCGATCAAGAAGTGCAATGGATTTTCCATGTTGTTGACCCATAGTCTTGACTTCTTGAGTGAGAGTGGTTATAGTATCATTTTTTCCCTTTAACACTTTCTTGTTATCCAACATCATCTACTGAAACAATGCTTCCATGCTTGAAGTACCTGTGGATGCCTGAGGTTGTGGAACAAGAGCTTGGTACTACTGATGATTTACTCCAGGTTGTCTTGGAGCAAATCCAAGTGGATTAGATTGAGGGTTTAGCACATTGTTGCTCCTATAGCTTAGAAGTGGATAATATATATTTCCTCCATACTTATTGAATTGTCTTCCAGCAAAATTTACATCCTCTTCTTCCTCATATATTGGAAACTTAGGAGAATCTTCATTTAGATGATCTGTTTCAGAACATATGGTACACAATGCCTGAGTTGCCATCATTGTTTTGTTCTTATCAACCTTCAAGGAGCTTGCAATCAAGGTTATGTCATTCTCCATAGAGCTCAACCTCTTCTCCTTGGCCCCATCAATTGCAATAGCATTCAAAGATCTCCTGCTAGCACTCATGGATCTATCTCTGGACTGAAACTGTCTAGAGTTCTCTGCTTGATTTTCCACAATTGCCTTAGCTTCTTCTCCAGTCAGATTCCACCAATTAGCCCCAGTACCTGCATCAAGTTTTTGTCTATTAAATGAATCCATTCCTTCAAAGAAGAACTCTATCTTAGTATTGATGTCAAACTTATGGTGAATGCATTGTCGAAAGAGCCCTTTGAATTGACTCCATGCTTCATGTAATTCATCCCCATCCATTTGTCTTAATGTGCTAATCTACTTCTTCAAGTTTTTGGTGCGAGATGCAGAATAGATTTCCTTCATGAAGGCAGTAGCCATCTTTGGCCATGTATCCATCGAACTGGAGGTCAATGAGTTGAACCATGCCTTTGCTTGCTCTTTCAAAAAAAATGAGAATAAGAGGAGTTTGACCGTATCTTCCTCAACATTCTGTGACTTCTGTATCCTGTACAGTGCTGTAAACTCATTCAGATGGTCTTAGGGTCTTCAGATGGAGTGCCCCTGAAGCGTGGCGAATTCAAGATGAGAGATGGAGGTATTGAATAAGTTCTCAAATTTTCTGGCAACACAATTGGTGAATCGACTGCCCCTGTACCCGGAGT
Source organism: Geum urbanum (assembly GCA_946800695.1). Classification (NCBI taxonomy): domain Eukaryota; kingdom Viridiplantae; phylum Streptophyta; class Magnoliopsida; order Rosales; family Rosaceae; genus Geum; species Geum urbanum. Next base: position 37,301,616 of record OX327002.1, on the reverse strand, counting down.
AAACCATTCCCTGGGTTTCTGGTTATTGGCTATTGGTGGTAGTGGTGGTGGTGATGGAATGAACTGATCTTCCTATTCTTCAACCTCTGCCTGAGACTCAGAATGTATCTCGAGCTCAGAATTTTCACCACCAGTGTTACTCGTGCTCGCCAATAGTCTCTTTAGTTTTTGGTTATGCTTTACTGATTTCTCAATCTCTGGATCAAGTAACAGTGAGTTAGAGCTTGTAGAATGACAAGTATGCATGCAATAAGATCTTGCACACAGTAACCAATGTAAGACTCAAAAGAAAAAGAAAACTAAACAAAAACCAAAAACCAAAGACACTATTAAGACTTAGAATTAAAAAGCACGACGCCAAAATTTGATAGGCGCAAAAAAACCTTCAAAGATACCCTATTTATATGACAATTATATCCATGTAGTTTAATAAAAAAATAAGGGTCATTAACCACAGATGATTGATGAAACTAAGACTCAAGAACACAAGAAACACAAAAAGACGCAAAAGCCAGAAGCCTGGCAGACTCTACCACTGGACACTAACTAATTTACCATTATAATCTAGACTAAACCAAATGCTACGAAAATTTAACACAATTAACTAGACTAACTGGTGGACTACCACACAAAAATTTAGGGTATTCGGAGATGTTTTAGTTTTCGAAATAATTCGGCGAATCTATAGCTAATGCAGTAAAAGATAAATTTCAGAAAAGTAAACTATTGATGAAATCAGATAGAGATGAATGTTAGGAACTTCTCTACACCCTAAAAATCCTATGATTATCCCGAATTATTCTAAATAACCAGGGATGAATGTTCTCCATGCACGAGCTATGGTTAAGTCATCTTGCATATTACACTCTCTTACTAGGCATGAAAGAGGAAGTGGTCATCTGCTCTTTCTTGATCCCTAATCAACCGATTTATTCATATGGTGGTGTAAGACTACATAACTAGAGTCATTACGTTCTAAGAATGTTTGAGAAACAACAAAGGTTCAAGGGTTGATTTGGTGGTCACTCTTACGTCACTAAGGAATTGCTTCACACAGGAGCTTGTTTTGTCTCTATTGAACATGCGATAATATGTTGGTTATGCACACACTTAAGGCACTAGATAACTAGATCATGCATCTAAGTAACTACCAAAGAAACATAAAAATAGAAATCATCAATGAAAAAACAGTGAAGTAAAACTCATCCAAGTAGTTATTAAAATAAAAAAGGGTTCAAAATCGTAAGCATGTCTAGGGCTTCGATAAACTCCTAACTAAGGAAGTTTATCTACTCATAGTCATGAGAATCCAATATCAAAACTTGATGGAGAAGGAAGAATTCAACCAAAACCCTAAAATCCTGGGCAAGACCGTCTTCGATGGGTCGAAGATTAGTCTTCAATGGATCGAAGATTGATGGCTGGGAGTTCCTGGCTGTGGTTTCCTTCTCTTTCTTTTGCTCTTTCTCTCAAAATTCAACAACCCTTAATTGATCTTCAAAATATGCTTCTATAGGTATGACCTTGGGCCTCTCCTTATCATCATAGGGTTGAGTCACTGCCACATGAACTTGCCACATCACCAATCCTTATTGGAATAGAATTCTCCTTTTATTGCTCCTTTTTGTATTTTCTTCCAAATAACCTAAATAAACAAAAATATAATTAATTACTGACAACTAAATAAATAAACCAAGTATTTTTAGAATAATTAAGCACAAGAGAGTTGCATATTTATGCAACTATCAGTGGGTATAGGGATTCATAGGTGACAGAGTTTTGGTGGTGGCCGAGGTAGGAATCTTGTGTGTTATTGTCCATTATAGTTTGGGGATCAGCAAATTTGGGTGGAGGAGATTTGCAGGAGAAAGAGCTCTGGGTTTTAGTGGAGAAACAATGTCGTTTCTTAATTTTTTTAAAAAAAATCAAAAAAAATCATAAATAATTTAAACTAAACATTTTCATTAAAGAAAAAAATGAAATAAATAATTAAATAAAATGGAAACAAAAGGGCAAACTGGTATTTTAACATCAATTTTGAAAATTCAGTGTGCCACATCAGCAATTCAGACAGTGATTGACAGAAAATTTGCTTGAGGTATCACGTCACTACCACATTATGCACCATTGCCAGCGAGAAGGATAAAAAAAGGCCGGCGACGGAGCAAGTGGCCGGCAATAATGAGCATTGTCGGCGATATGAACCGTCGCCGGCAATAAGATCAAAAAGTCGCCGGCAATGGTCAAAATTATTGCCGGCGACCTTCTCCATCGCCGGCAATAATCTCTTCACCATTGCTGGCGAAATTCCGGCCCAAATATCGCCAGCAATGGTGAAAAATTATTGCCGGCGACGGAGAAAGTCACCGGCAATAAGTTTCCACCATTTTCGGCGATTTTTGGCCGGAATTTCGCCGGCAATAACTCCATTTCCGGCAATTTAATGAATCGCCGGCAATACCTCTTATATCAGATCCAAATCGCAGCAGCTCATTCATTTGGGTAGAGAAAAATCCGGTGAAATCGAAAGAAGGAAAACGCTCTGAAATCCTTGGATATTGTCAAAAGGCGTCGAAAACCCGCTCGGGAAGCTAGCTATATATATACGTAGCTATATATAGGTACGTATCTACGTATGTATATATATGTGTGTTGATTTAATTAGATCGATATATATATGAATGCATGTGTTGATTTAGAGTTGAGATATTGATTATTGGTTTGATATGCAAATTAAATAGAGTGGATATATTGTTGATTTCGAGTGATTGACTGTTGATTTTGAGTTCATTTGAGATTATTTCGATGAAAATATGTTAATTTGTGTATATATATATGTATGGATATAAAATTATTTTTTGAATATTAATTGTTAATATGTCTATATATAAATTCAGGCATGGCAATTTGTAATTGTGAATTGTTGGTATATATATATATATTTTTTAATTTATATGTATTATGCATGGGTCGACTTTTGTTAATTAATCGGATGAATTCGAATGTAATTAATGGTGATTTATTAATTAATTAGTAGTGAATGTGTATATATATATTTATAGTACGTAATGTTAGAATTTTCAGGATGGACAAGAGTTAGATGAGCCTCGAAAGATGGGATGTGAGATATCACCATGGAATTAGGAGTTTTGTGGATTTTGTGAAGGCTAATTGTGGAGACACTACACTTCATTATTGCCCGTGTAAAGAATGTAAGTGTCGCAGCGATCGATTTTGTTTTCCCATTGATAAAGTCTAGAAGCACCTGAGTAAATACTGGTTTTGGGATAAGTACACTTGTTGGATTTATCACGGTGAAACATCGTTAGCGGGTCCGTATGATCATGGAAAATTTGGTGAGAGGGCCAGTCCATCCTATGATCCAACATCGATGTTAATCAATGATATGTTTCCTCATGAGAGCGGTGTATTTGCTGATCAAGCATCAAATGTCCCTCCCGTCGTGCAGGGTTTCCCCCATATTGAGCCAGTCGAGCCATTACGTGGAGCTCATGTCAACACAAGCGGTATGGACAAGTACAACAACCTGATTGCATTGCAACATACTCCGTTGTACGACGGTTGTAGTAATACTGTTCTTGAAAGTGTCATGGGAGTGATGCAGCTCAAAATGGAGAACAAAATGTCTGTCAAAGCTGTTGATTCTTGGCTGAAGTGGACTGCTTCGCTACTGCCACCCGGTCATCGTCTTCTTACCACTCATCATAAGGTGCGACATATCCTGAAAGATCTTGGGCTTTCCTACATCAAAATCCATGCATGCAGATATGATTGTATTCCATTCTGGGGAAAAGATCTTGAAGACCTTGAAGCATGCCCAGTATGTTTTACAGAAAGGTATAAGTTGACTCCTGCAGGCAACAAGAAAGCTGTGAAGATACTTCGATATTTCCCGCTTATTGATAGGCTGGGGCGGTTGTTCATGTGTGCTTCCACGGCCGAAGCTATAAGATGGTGGGCTGAGAGGAATTTGCCTGACGATGACACCCTTATACACCCTTCCGACGAAGAGGCTTGAAAGCACATGGTAAGGGAGTTTGATCATTTTGCAGCAGAGGCCCGAAATGTTTGGCTAGGACTCTCATCTGACGGATTCAACCCTTTTGGCAACATGAGTCTTCAATACAGTACATGACCAGTTATTTTGGTACCGTAAAACCTTCCACCATGGATGTGCATGAAGAAGGAATACAATATGCTCACTCTGTTAATTCCGGGCCCGGGTTATCCAGGAAAGTGTCTCGATGTGTATTTGAGGCCTTTGATTGAGGAGCTTAAGTACCTGAGTGAGTGTGGCCACCCCACTTACGATAGGTTCAAAAATGAGATATTCCAGATGCATGCCATGCTTGTTGGCACTATCAGTGATTTTTCTGCCCGCGGTATGTTGTCGGGCAATGTTACCAGGGGTTACAGGGCTTGTTCAGAGTGCATGACGGTTGATTGTTCCAGTCCTGCAGTAAAATTGTTTAGATGCGTCACCGTTGTTGACTTCCATATGATCACCCATTTAGGCAGGATCAAGACGTTTTTGATGGGACTGTGGAAACAGGTGTGGCACCCAGGCGATGGACAGGGGATGAAATTTTGGAAGTGTTGAATGAATATGATTTTGGCCAGCTGAGCAATCATCCTGAGATAGTGGCGTCAATTCTAGACAAGCCCGAAAGGTATACGTTTTGGACACACAAGAGCATATTCTGGGAACTCCCCTACTGGCCCAGGTTGCCTATTAGACACTACCTAGATGTCATGCACATAGAGAAGAATGTGTGTGAAAGTGTGGTGGGCACAGTTCTTAATTTGGAGGGGAAAACAAAAGACATCCCTAAGGCACGCATTGATCTGAAAGCTATGGGACTGCGAAAACATTTGTGGTTAAGAGATGGTAAGAAAAAAATGCCGCAAGCTCCTTACACCGTCAAGCCGAAGCATAAGCATGAAAATTTTGGGTGGGTGAGTAAAGTCAGGTATATATTCTTATGGCTATGCAGGAAATTAATATAATTTTTACTTATATATGCTTATATGCGAGAAATATAATTGTTGCTTATGGCTATATATGCAGGTATCCTTATGGCTATGCAGAAAATATAAGCAGGTGTGTTAACTTCCGGGACAATAAGATGTACGGATTAAAGAGTCATGACTGCCATGTACTGCTTCAACACCTTTTCCCTATTTTCATTCGAGGGTACCTGCCCAAAGAGGTGGTGGAGCCGTTTGTGGCCTTGTCAAGATTCTTTCAGAAGTTATGCACCAGGGAAGTTAAAAAATCAGATCTCAGGGAGATGCAAGATGACATCATTTTTATCATGTGCAAGCTTGAGAGGATATTTCCCCCAAATTTTTTCGACATCATACCTCACCTGATGATCCATCTTCCCGAACAATTGTTGCTTACTGGTCCCGTGCACTACATTTGGATGTATCCCATGGAAAGGTACAAATGATTCATACATTTGGTTTGCCTCTGTTTTTATATGTAAATTCTAATTTTTTTTAAAAATATCATAACATGCACTTGTTAACTTGTAGACAATTGGAAGCCTACAAGGACTATGTGAAGAATAAATCTACACCTGAAGGGTGTATCGCTGAAGCATATATTGCGCACGAGTGTGTAACGTACACCAAGTTGTATTTGGGAGCGCTAGAGGACCCCCAACAACAGATGCTGATAGATGAACCCCAGTTCAACCTTTCTATCATCTCCAATGACGTGGTAGTACATGGAAGCTTGCCAAAGTCGTACAAGTTGGATGGAAATGAGGTAGCCATTGCCCACTGGTCGGTACTGATTAACTGTCCAGAAGTACAATATTGGAAAAACTATCATCTTTACTGCCCTGCTATTGCCGGAAATGTTGATTACCACAACAGGACGTTTGCAAACTACTTTGGTCAATGGGTAAGGGTATATGTGTATATATATATTTTTTATATCCTTATATAGCATGTGTGTACGTGGTTTTCTTTTTCTATGTTCATAATTTATGGTGTACCTGGTTTCTTATCGTTTTCAGATGAACCATGTAGCAAATGATGGTTGCCCAGAGTGGTCAAACGAATTGAGGGTCTTGGCGATGAAACCGATAGCTTCAAAAGTTTACTCGATGTGTCAGGTCAATGGCGTGAAATTTATATGTGAAAATCAAGACAACCGACTGAAAACACAGAATTGTGGGGTGATGGTCCATAGTGGGCAGGATGGCGTTGACTATTACGGTGTCCTTCATTCAGTTGTTGAACTAATTTATGGGAACCGCATGAAAGTGCACTTGTTCAAGTGTAGATGGTTTGATACTAGCCCGGAGAACATAAGGACCGATCAGTACGGAATATTTTCGGTGAATACTGCTACAAGCTGGTATAAAGAAGACCCTTTCGTTCTTGCCACATCAGTAAAACAAGTGTTTTACCTTGACGATCTTCTCAACAAAGTCTCGTGGAAGGTGGTTAACCATGTTGCTCATAGAAACATATACAGTGCTGCCACACTTGGTGAGACTGCAGATGATGAAGAAGTTACTGCATACCAAGAGCCGAACGCTTTTGACATTCCGGAATCATCTACGATTCGCCTTAATAATGTGAGATCTGGGAGTGTGGTTCGAATTACTGGAGCAGAACTTCTCGATGTTAATCCAAATGAAGTTGACGCAGATTCAGATGACGAGGAGCGGCACATATTGCCAGAGGTTACCTATGAAACTGAGTCAGACTCAAGTGATGAAGATGATTATGATTATCATCCTTAGTACGTTAATGATGTACGTATTTATAGTCGTAAATTGGCTTGGAGGTAAATTATAGTCAGAAATTATAGTGGGAAATTATAGTCGTAAATTATATATAGTCGGAAATTCTAGTCGGAAATTCTAGTCGGAAATTCTAGTCGTAAATTCTAGTCGTAAATTATAGTACGTCGGAAATTATATTCGGAAATTCTAGTGGAAAATTATAGTACATCGGAAATTATAGTCGGAAATTATAGTGGGAAATTATAGTTGTACATTATAGTATGAAATTCTAGTCGAAAATTATAGTCGTACATTATAGTCGGAAATTATATATAGTCGTAAACTATATTCGGAAATTCGATCTAGTCATATTTATAGTACGTCGTAAATTATAGTCGTAAATTAGAGTCGGAAATTATAGTCGTAAATTGACCAGGAATTGGCCAGGAATTGGTCGGAAATTTGCCCGGAATTGGTCAGAAATTGGTCGGAAATTGGCCGTAAATTGGTCGGAATTGGTCGGGAATCACTATCATTACCAACGAGTTGCTTATCAACTCGTGGGCAATACTATTATCAACGAGTTAACTCATTGGTAATAGTATTGCCCACGAGTTAACTCGTAACTCACCGACAATACTTCGATATATCCCAGGAGGCAGCAGCTCGAGCTTAGCTTCCTCATTTCTTCACCTTCTTCCTTCAAAACCCTAAAATCTCCCCATCTCTTCCTCACCTCAAATCTCTCAAATTAACTTCTCTTCCTCTCCTCAAATCTCTCATCCCCTCTCCCCTCTCCCCTCTCCACACAAAAATACCTAAACCCAAAAACCACAAATCTCCCGTCCTCCTCTCCTCCTCCTCTACCTCCTCCCCTCACCTCCGCCGCCGGAATCCGAGCTCCACCATGACAGGTCCTCTCTCTCTCTCTCTATTTTTGTTTTTTATAATTATGTGTATATATATATATGCATTTTAATTAAATTTGTATGCATTTTAATTAACTTGATTAATTAATTTTTAGGTTTTGAGTTAATTTTTGATAATTATTAGACAAGTGTATGTATGTATATATGTAGAAAATATTTAGGTAATTTAAGGTGATTTAATTGGATTAATTGATATAGTTGATAATTATATTGTATTTTTAAGGTGTTGCATGGGCAAATTAAGGTGATTTGGATTAATTGATATAGTTGATAATTTAAGATATATTTGTTAACTTAATTAATTGGTTAAATAAGCATTTGGGTAATATTTAATTGATATTTTGATAATTATATTCGTAATGATCGATATGATATGATGCAATTTAATTTAATGTTTTATATGATATCATAAACATTTGGCCTATGAAATTTAATTTAATGTTTGATATGATGCAAACGGTTCCAAACGGTTCCGGTTCCGAACGGTTCCGGTTCAAAACGGTTCCGGTTCAAAACGGTTCCGGTTCAAAACGGTTCCGGTTCCGGTTCCAAACGGTTATCGGTTCCAACAATTAGTCCTGGATTCGGTTCTATGAAAAACCGGAACCGTTTGGAACTGGAATCGTTTGGAACCGGAACCGTAACCGTTTTGAACCAGAACCGTTTTGAACCGGAACCGTTTGAAACCGGAACCGTTTGGAACCGGAATCGTTCGGTTCCGATTCCGGTTCTAGCGGTTATCGATTCAAAACGGTTCCGGTTCCGAACGGTTCCGGTTCCAAACGGTTCCGGTTCCAAACGGTTCCGGTTTTTCATAGAACCGAAACAAGGACTAAATGTTGGAACCGGAACCGGAACCGTTCGGTTCAAAACGGTTCCGGTTCTAGCGGTTATCGGTTCCGGTTCCGGTTCCAAACGGTTCCTGTTCCTTACGATTCTGGTTCCTTAATTTTCATAGAACCGAATCCAGGACTAATAGTTGGATGTGTAGGAGGTTTTGCGGCAAATTGGCTTGGAGGCATCAAACAGAGAGGGACTAGAAACAGTGGAGGAAGCAGCAGTCAAGGTTCCTCAGCCGCAGTCAGCAACGCGCGCAGTGGCCCAATTATGAATGCTCGCACACAAATGTGGCTAGCTACGCGAGGAGAGGAGGAAGCTGCACGATCCGGATCCGTGCAACCCCCAGTCCATCCTCGAGCCTCAGTCAGCAGACGCTCAGTCAGCAGACCCTCAGTCAGCAAACCCACAGACGAGCGACAGTCAACGGGGGCATCAGAAAATCCCTCCATCCGAATGCCCCCTATTGGCCCGGTGCCTACTCCCGTTTCACGGGAATCATCTGAGGCAGATGGTGCTGGCGCCTCATCATCTAAGCCTCGTCTATCTCCGCCGTCTGGTCTCTTCCTGCCCAACGAGATTCCTGTGATCCCTGAATTCGATGATAGGGGGAGGCCTATTTATATTGAAGGACGGCCGGAGTTCCTGAGCGTGGAGGAAGCGTACAACTGCATCCCGTTCGACCCCGTGTATCTTTGGAGTGTGAGGTGCATCAACCAGCAAACGGACGATGCAGGTAAATTTTATTTAACAAGATTGATTACTTAATTATTACTTAAGACTTATGGTAGGTTCAATTAATGATATCAATTTGTTGACATTGTATTATTAGGCAATTTCGTTAATGGCACTGGAAAACGAAAGACTAGAGGCCCCTGCACTGGGAAGAATCTTGAGCAGGCCACCGGGGGAAGGAAAACGCTCATTAGGGCCAATGATCATGGTGAGGTGATCGAGACATTTGACACCACGCGAAAGTATGCCAGCATGGCCGGGGCCGTCGTGCGGGACAAGGTCTCAATGTTGTGGCCAGATTGGGAATCTGTGCCTCTCTACGTGAAGATGCAAGTGCATAATGCACTGAGTGTGAGTTAAATCGTATTTTCATTACGTAAATTTTACATTTATTAATTAAGTCCAAATAAATATATAATTTTACCGTTTATATATTCATCTTGCAGGTGTGGTTTGACGTGGATGAATGCCTTATTCACACGTGGGTAGAGCGTCAACTACATATCATGTGATGTGATTCGAGTTATTTGAGTATATATCGAGTTAGATTTTTGTTTATCAAGTGTTTTAGTATCTCTAACTTTTTTTTTCTGGTGTTAATATAGGTATAAAGAGTGGAAGAACGAGCTTTCAAAACATTACACACAGTACAAGGAGCTAGGCCGAGGTTCTACCCCTAGCGAATTCCGATTTAGGGAGTACGAGTGGCTGTGGCTGGTAGCCCACTCCGAGCACCCCAAAGCGAAGGTATGCATCTTGAATATATTTTACAACCCTAATGTATCGTATCACATTGAAATAGTTAGTTACTAATTTTTTTACATATGTTTATCAAACAAGGCGATTTCTAAGACGAACAAGGAGAACAGATTGAAAAAAGCCAAGGCCTATCATGCAGGTTCACTCAACTATTTGGGTTGGTCGAGTAAGGCGCATCAACAACAAGAAGTCAACCCGTTTGTGTTTATTCATCAGAAGTTCTATCCGCAGTGCCCTGAAGAAGCGGTAAGTCTTTAGCCTTATTATTTTGTACTTCACATATGCATGTGTTAATGAAACTATTTTTCTCTATTATTTTATTTTGTTTAATAATACGTTATTCATATTCGCTTTTCAATTAGGCGAGAATGGAGGAGGCGATCACAGAAGTCACCATGAATATAGCTCGATACAACCATCCTGACTGCTCGGAGGAAGAAGTGACCCAGTATGCCTCTCAGATCGATCCGCTTGATCGCCCTATAGCGGCTCAGATCATGGAAAAAGCGTGCGGGACTGTAAAGAATACCTACTACTGCAGGGGAATGGGCTCGGCGGGCGAAGGAGTATTAAAGAACACTTTGGAATACTCTACCGGGTCAAGAACTTCAACTTCTAGGAACTCTAACTTAGTAGCGAAGCTTCTGAGGATGCAGAGGGAGTTGGAGGAGCAAAGGAGGCAGATGGAGGAGATGCGGCAATTGGCCGAGCTGCAGACAGTCAGAGATGCCGAGTACCGGGTGATGGCCGAGCAACACCGAATTATGGTCCAGCAGCAGACACAAATGTTCACATGGATGCAGACGATGTACGCGTGCCAGACTACCGGACAACCGCTCCCCACACCTCCCCCGGTCCCTGTGTTCCACACTGATCCACCACCGCAGCAGTCACCACCACAGCAAGACCAGGGTAACCACCGGAGTTCAAATGATTACGTCCACATGGATTTCCTCGACCCTTAGTGTAGTTGGTTGTAGTTTATTTTCGTATTGTTGTTGTTTGTACTATACGTTGGACAATTATGTGTGTACTGTTGAACTTGTATTTGTACGGTTTTTGTTTTTCAGTGCAGGTTCTGGAATTGGGCCCAATCCAGAATTGACTTTTTTTTGACAAATTTCTCCGGGTATTGCCAGCGACTTGAACCTAAGTCACCGGCAATACCCCTCATTTTCCGGCCACGGTGGAGCAACATTGCCGGCGACTGAAGTCGCCGACAATGATGGGGCTATTACCGGCCCCAAATTTCTGGCGAGAGTCGCCGGTAATGACTATCACCGGCGACAAAAAAAGAAAGGCCGGCGACTTGCAATACCCTTAAATGTTGTAGTGCGTTGATAATATTTTGCAAGTCCAAGTATGCGATTGATACTTTAAAAAGTTCAGATATGAAAGTGATAAGGCCGGTAAAGTTCAAGTATCACAGAAAAAAATTTTGCTCCATGTAGTAACTTTCTAATGTTGATCATCTCAGAGTAGCTCAACTGATCTATGAATGTTCCTACTAAAATAAAATAAAACAAATGACTAAACTAGATCAGACAAAAAAAATAAGTCGCAGAAAAAAAAAACACGAAAAGGTACACCATATCTTCATCAATACTTGGAAAGTTTGAACTACCAACTAATTAAAATAGCAAACTACACTAAATGATAGTTTGGAGGAGTCAAATACACTTAAGGATACTGCAGGACAAAATCTTCTAAATAAGGACAGTTTGATATGCTCCTGATACTTGTCATGTGCAACTTTACCAATTTACCCAGGGCACCCCATATATAAAGCAATTATCTGGAAAAAAAATCGGTAATGTTAACCCCAAGGTCTCGATCGCAAGCAATAGCGATCTATCTTCTAGGCTTCAGCAACAACGTCGTTCGATTCTCCTTACATTTTGAAACCTACAATCAATTTTTGAAGCTTGTTGTTGACAAATCTGGATTTTTTTAGTGAAGTTTGATTCATCACGAATCTGTGTTTTGGAGTAGCAGTTGCCCGATTTCAAGCTTATGATCTCTGAATCTCAAATCAACAATTCTCGGGTGAGTTTTAGTTAAGGTTTTGATGGTTCATGTGTTTTTTTGTGTGTTTTTTTTACTGTGATTGATAAATAATTTTGTATTATGTGTTTGATCAAAGGTTAGGTTTTTTTTTATATCAGTATCAGTGCAGTTCGTTTTGCTATGTTTGTTGCTGTATGTTGCAATCTATGATGTTTAATCGAGTTTTCTTAGTAGCGGTTGTGTTTGTTGTTTTTTAGTAGCAGACACCTGAGTTTCCCAATCGTAGTTGTTTCATCTATTTGGTTTTTAGTAATAGTGACCATAAGTTTTTAGTAGCAGTTACAATGTATGATGTTAAATCAAGTTTATTTTTAATAGCAGGTGTGTTTGTTTATTTTTAGTAGTAGCACCTAAGTTTTTTAGTAGATGTTGCTTCATCTAACTGGTTTTCAGTCGCAGGTGCATTTAGAATTGTGTTTGTTAGTGTTTTTGTGTTGAAATATATGTTAAGTATCAGAAACTTTTTTGTATGGTTGAACTGATTTTGGTATGTTCATCACGATCGTATTTTTCATTTTTATTTTAATGTTTACTAGAAATTGCTAAAAATGTCGATAGAGAGGTGTCGCTTGCAGTGCAACGACATGCTGCTTGTTTTGATGTGTTTTATGTCTTCAGTTTTAAAATCAGGATTAGTGACTCATCACTCATTTGATCAGTTTCATCTTTTTGTTTGCTATGTTTTATTGCTGTATGTTTCAATCTATGATGTCAGTTCAAGTTGTGTTACTTGTTTTTCGGTACCAGTGACTTGATTGCAATTGCTTTATAATTGTGTTCTTCATTTGTAGTTGTTGTTTAATTGTATTTTTCAGTGGTAGCTTCTCATTTTTTTGGGTGTTTCTGTGTAGTGATGGCATTTCTTTCAAAGCTTGCAAAAATTACATATGGTAGTGAGGGCCTGCTTATCCCAGTAACAGAGTCGACCAAATTTGATGATCATTGCAATTAAATTTGCTCTAGATTTCGAAATCTCAAACCAGGACACTTCATTTTGAGGTACAGTTTTAGTGATTCGCCTAATACAATTTTGGAAAAAATTGAAGGCATTATTTCTATGTTTGAGGTCTATGAGTATTTACCTACTTACAAATGGATAGAGATCAATGTCTTAGATATTAGGACAGGGTGTTATGGTATTATTAAAGAAGCATTTGTCCCTAAAACTGTTTTGGATGATGATGTATGCATTCAACATCAAAATGATGTTGAAGAGGAGAGCAGTGATGATTCTACTTTTCAGGAGGATGACAATATGATTTTAGAAAATTTTGTTAGTAAGAGAAAACTTTGCTGTGCGAAGTGGGGAGATTATATTAGTCACATTAATCAGTTTTTTAGTGGCGGAGCCATGGAGTTCAGGGAGAAGTTATGCAAGTATTTTTTGGAGAAGGTTTTTGACTTTAAATATGTCAAGAATGATCGGCATCGTGTTACAGCAGTATGTGCGCAAGAAGGATGTGAGTGGTCTGTCCGTGGTACTTTATGCGAAACAAACGACTACTTCTGTAATGACCCGAACCGTGGAATGTGCACATATTGGTCCGAGCCGTGATTATTGTGAATTAATCGTACTCGTGGGTTTTTTCACGACTAAATTATCGGGCAAGAATTTGGTTTGAGTTCCTTCACGAGAATTGTAGAGGATTTAATTTCGAGATCGTGGGAATTTTCGGAGAATTTTTCGGATAAGCGAGCAATGTTTTATCGAGGTTTGAAGTCGGTTGGTGAAATATATATAAAAGTGTTATTTTTATTGTTGATTTAATCGTGACCGTCCGATCTTGATTAGATTTGTTTTGAACCGTTGATTTGGGCATGTATGTGTACGGTATATATATGGTATTAATATGAGAAAAATTGGGAAAGTTTCCATTGTTGACCGAGTTGACCGTGGGTCAAATTGACCCATTTTGGCTGAAATCTTCTCGCCGGCGGTGTGCTCTATTCCGGCATCCTTTGGCTGTGCTTCCTTGATTAAAGTTGTTGGGCTCGAGCACATCTTTCTTTTGATAGGTGGATCATCGAATTTGGTAGCTAGAGGAGGAAGTTACAACATGTTAAAATTGAGGATTTTCTGGCGAATTTCGCCGGCGACGGAGGTGGCGGAGACGGCAGTGATGTGGGTCGAACTTGTGGGGGTTTTGTAGCCCTTGGAATGGTGAGTCTATCCCAAGTGGTCTCGGCCCTTGCCGTGCCCGGTGGTGGCTGATCGGAGAAATTAAATTCCGGCGAGGTTTTCAAACTTCACGGTGAGTTTTGGACATTTTTCGGTTAAAATTGGGCTTAGCTTTGAACTACAAAGTTGTTGGAAATTTCGAGATCTTAAAATTAATGTATAGGTCAAAAATTTATGGGTTGGTGAATTTTTCGGCGACCAATTGCCCCACACGCCGCCTTGCGCGGCGGAGCTTCAGCGATGTGAGATTTTTGGCAAGTTTTATGTCGTTTCGCTTGTTTTCGCATGTCGAACGCAATGGTGAGGTTTTTGATTTGAGTTGAGTGTTCTAATTTAGGACGAGGGTTGTTTGGGTGTATTTTAGAAATTTTGCTATCCTCGTCGATATTTCGAGCGATAGGTCTTTCGAGAATGCGAGGTTCTTGACATATTAGCTCCATATGTTGTGATTCTATATGTATTGATCATATCCCTATTGTTCAGGTGATCGTGATCGAGTGTTTGGCGACGGATCTTCCGCCGGACCTTAGAGTTAGCTTCGTACTGTGAGTGGACACTTTGATTTTCACTGTCGATTTGCGAGTCTTGATTATGCATTTTATGTTATGCATTTTACGAGTATGCAATTATGATTATACATTTATGATTATGTATTTTTACTTGGAGGCACATATATGATTTTTTTTACATGGATTATGGATATATGGATGCATCGATGCACTGGCTTCTCGGCTGATCCCCAAGATGCTCCTGGAAGGTTATGACAAACGCCTGACCCGTGATTATTTGGCTCCCAGGAAGGTTATGACAAGCCCCTTACCTGGTTGAGCATGATTGTAACTTTGAGGAAAATGTACTCAAGTTACGGCCTCCACATTTTTATTCGGTATCCAGGAAGGTTATAACAACCATCTTACCTGTGTTTGATGATTTTAGAATTGCATCATGATTTCTTTTTTATATTGGTGAAAGGCATATTGTTATTTTCGTCCAGTCACTCTAACGATTTCATTTGCCATCCCTTGGGCTTTTCGGTTTCTTTTGCCCAGTTTACAGTTTGAATTCCGGGGTTGCACGTTGACGGTGGAGGCATAGAGTTCAAGTCACACTTCAGTTCGTGTAGGTTCTCAGTTCGACCTACTAGTTGTATATGATGTGTATAGGCGTCGCTCTGAATACTTATGTTATGTTTTCAGTTGAGTTTACTCCTGCATGTTTTCTGGATTTCTTGTAAACCTTGTGGTTTATTGTTATATATGATGTTGAGAAATCCGGATGGGGAACGGAGCCCCACGGTTTGGCTTTTGTGGAATATTCGAAGTGTGATTCTCTTTGCAGGTTCTAATTGTGGTTCACGTATTTCAAAGTAAAGTCTGGCATATTTTTTTTGTTAAGGTCATGTTTTCGAAGGGGTTTGATTTTGGTTTAGGCAACTAAATAGGAGTCCGGTCCTTTCAACTTCTACTTGAAGAATCTGAATAACAAATACACTTGTGTCACAATATCATCTTGTCAGAATCCTAAAAGGTTAAGGAGTAAAGTTGTTGCCACCATCGTAGCCGACAAAGTTCGATCTGACCCTTTGCTGAAGCAAAAACATATTATGAATGACCTGAAGTTCAATATTCAGTACCATACAACATCCAGGGCTAGGCTCATTGTTAATCATGTTTTGAACGGTAGCGAAAGCACTGGATATAGTTTGTTGCCATGGTATATTGATGCTTTGAGGCAAACCAACACTGGTTCCCATGTTGTGCTTTAAGAAAGGGAAGAGAGGTTCCATCGTTTGTGTGTTGGATATCAAGCATCAATTGTAGGGTTCCGTTTTTGCCAACCAATGCTGTTTCTAGATGGACCATTCATAAAAAATAAGTACAAATGAATGCTTTTGGGTGCATGTGCCAAACAAAGAGAACAAAGGTACTTCTTTGCTGTTTTCAATATTGATTCTGAGACTTTTATTTTTTAAGTAGCAATGATTGGGAATGTGTGTTTGCAGTAGCAATATTAGCGATAATCTGACTTTTGTGTTATATTTTTGTAGAAAATTTTCAATTTGCTTTTGCTATAGTTGATTCTGAAGGAAAAGACAATTAAACTTGGTTTCTTGAGCTGGCAATTATGTTGCATGATGATTGTCGCAATATTGTTTTCATGACTAATAGGGGAACTGGACTTATTGATACTGTTACAGAGGTGTTTCCATCTTCTCCTCATTCTTATAGCTACAAGCATTTGAAAGACAATCTCAATAGGAGATATTCGAGTACTTTTAATGATGATTTCAAGAAGAAAATTTTGAGGCAGTTCAGTAACTGTGTGTATGCAAGAACAAAAGGGATATTCGATGAGAGAATGGAGAAGTTGAAAAACTCTAGAGGTCCAATCAAGGAATTTTTGAAGGACTTGCATCTTGAAAACTATGCTATATATTGCTTATTTCCCCGGAAAGAGATATGGTAAGATTAGCAATGCCCTTGCTGAGAGCTACAATAGTATGATAAGGGATGAGATGTGTATGCCACTTCCGCTAATGGTTGAAAACATCCTTGTGAATTTGATGGAGAAGTTCTCTAAAAGAAGGGATGATTCTACTTAGTGGTAGAGTGCTCTGTGCCCTAAGATGGAAAAAAAGTTGCGGAAGAGGATGGACACGGGAAGGAATTGGTAGGTGAGGATCATGTAGTAGTTTTAATTTTCATTAGCGCTTGTTTACATCTGTCTAGTACCAATTTTTATTTAGCAATTCTCGTTGATATTTTTTTCTTCATTATTTGTAGGTCAGCAAATCCAGTTAAGAAGTTTTTGAGGTGTTTATTGAAGAAAAAACATTCATGGTGCATCTAGGTCACAAAACTTTCTCATGTAGTTGGTGGCAATTTCGTTGCTTGTCGTATGAACATGTTGTTCAAGCTATTCAAAAAGCACGAAAACTGATCTTGTTGTATAATGAAGATTACTGGAAGACAAGCTTTTATAAGCGAGCACATGAAATTCCAATATGGCCGATACCTGATTTGGATAAACCTTCCCCTGAAAGTTTTGGAGATGGTGCCCTGAAACCTCCAATTACAAGGAAACCCCTTGGAAGGCCAAGGACTAGAAGAAAGAAGTCCTTTGGTGAATGTTCAAAGCCCCACTTATGGTCGGTGTAACCAAATTGGCCATCACAATGTTCGTACATGCAATGTATCCATTAATTAGCGGAACTCCTGATTTTGATTGATGCCTCCTATCTTGTTTATATTCTTACAAGAATGGGCTCTGAGATATATTTGATTTTTTTGCTAGATTCAGTAGCAGACTTCTTTTTTTGCTGCTCGATTTAGAAGCAGTTGTGATAACTGGTTATAAATGATAGGTTATGCAATGGATAATGTTTACTTTATGTGAGATGATGATACATTTTTCTAATGAATCAGTAGTAATATTTCTACAAGTTGGGGTCGCAGTGCAGCGGCACACTCCTGAATATAAAAGAACATGTTCTTCTTTGTTAGCAGACTTTGTTTAGTATCAGACGGTTTGTTACAATTATAGTGTTTCAGTAGCAGTTTATGAGAAAATCGTTTGGTTTTAATAGTAGTGTTTTATTTTTATGTAAGCAACAGTGTTGATTAGTAGAGCCTTATATTATTTGAGACAACCCGAACCGGAAACTGTATGTTTATCGGCTTGATTTGCGAGTTTCGCGATTAGTCGTGGTGTTGTCGTAATTGGTCGATATGGTGGGTGTGTTAACGACTAAATTATCGGGGAAGAACTTGATTTGAGATCCTTCACGAAAGTTGTAGAGAATTTAATTTTGAGCTCGTGGGAATTTCTGGAGGATTATTTCGAGTTACGTGGAATAAATTATGAATATTTTCGGCCGTTGGATTTAGTCGTGTTTATTCGATTAGTTTCGATACGATTTGGACGGTACGTGTACAATATAAATATGGTATAAATACGTGATGATTTTGGAAAGTTTCCCAAAATGGAAATCTGACCCGTTGACCGCGTTGACCCATGGGTCAAATTGACCCGTTTTAGCCACCGATTTCGTCGCCGACAATGAGCTCGATTCCGGCCATGTTTGGCAGAGGTGTCTTCATGAAAGTTGTTGGGCTTAAGCTCCTCTTTCTTTTGATAGGTGGATCACTCAATTTGGTTGCCGGATGAAGAAGTTATGGTTTGTTAAAGTTTGAGGAATTTCGGTGGCGACGGTGGCGGCGAAGGTGGCTGAATTGGAGGTCCACCTTGTAGGGGTTTTGTAGACCTTGGGGAGAGGAAACTTTTAGAAGTGGTCTTGCACCTTTCCGTGGCCGGTGGTGGCAGATCGGAGGTGGAGAATTCCGGCGAGGGTTTTCGACTTCACGGTGAGTTTTGGAGATTTTCCGTTTAAAATTGGGCTTAGCTTTGAACTACAAAGTTGGTGGAAATGTCGAGATCTTCAAATCCATGTGTAGGTTTCAATTTTCTGGGCCGATGAGTTTTCTGGCGCGCCGCCGTGCGCGGCGGAGTTCCGTCCGAGACGGTTTTCGACAAGTTTTATGTCATTTTTCTCGAAATCGTGCACCGATCGCAATGGTGAGGTTTATATTTTGAATTGAGCATCGGAATTTGTGGCGAGGTTTTATAGTTTGTTTATTGGATTTTTGACGATTTCGTCGATATTCGAGTTATATGTTTCTGGGAATGGTTGGTTGTCAAGATGTGGTTCAGGGTTTTGAATTGTGATTTTGAATAGTGGTATTTATGATTATTCAGGAGATCGTGATCATTCGTTTGGTGAGGGATTTTCCGCTGGATCACAGGATTAACGCGTTTTGCAATGTGCAAGTCTGTGAGTGGACATTTTTTTTCACTGATTGGTTGCGAGTCTTTTATATACGTTTTACGAGTTTGAGCATGCAGTTATGATTATGAATTATACAAGCATGTGTTTTATGATTATGCATTTACGAATATGCTTTATAATTATACATTACGAGTATGCTTTTACATTACGCTTTATGCATTTGCATGGAAACCTTTATGATTTGGCTTACACAGAGTACAGTCTCACTATGTATGGTTGTATCAAAACACTTAGCATCCCGGCTGATCCTCGAGGATGTTTACTGGGGGGGGATTGTTACCCTGACCCGAGGTCTTTACTGCAGGGGAGCAGGCACCCTGACCCGAAGCCCTTTCTGGCTGGAATCATGTGAGGATCAGGGATCCCGTGATTTAGTCTGTACTAGCGCGGATGTGTCCATAAGTGACCCTGCAGGATTTTCGATGCATGCTCTGTACGCGTAAGGAGTTAGAGTCTCCCTCGTGTACCATTTGATTTTTATGCATCTAGACTCACATATGTTTTTTTGAACATATATATGTATTCGGAGGAAGACATTTATTTTCGTCCACTAACTCTAACCATTTATATGTCTTTCCCTGGGATCTTTGTTTTCAATGTCCAGATTGCAGTTTGGACTCAGGTGTCGCACGTCGAGGTTGGAGGCATAGTATTCGAGCCACTTTTCCTTTCTCAGTAGGTTTCTAGTTTGGTCTACTGTTGTGTATATATGTTATACTAGAGGTCGCTCCACTACAAGAAAACATCACTTAGACCACGGAAACGTAATTGTTCCGTGGTCCAAGTGATACCTGGACGACGGAAATGACTCCGTCGTCCAAGTACCACCTGGACGACGGATAATACCATCTCTGTCGTCCAGGTGGTCAGCTGGACCACGGAGTCTTTTCCGTCGTCCAGGTGATCACCTAGACGACGGAGACGGAATTCTCCGTCGTCCAGGTAATCACCTGGACCTCGGAGTCTTCTCCGTCCTCCAGGTGATCACCTGGACGACGGAGAATTCCGTCTCCGTCGTCCAGGTGATTACCTGGACAACGGACTGACACGCCGTCATCCGAGTATACGAAACGTACTTCCACTTAGACGACGTACCGACACCTCCGTCGTCTAAGTGAAGCATTATATAAGCTCGATGCAAAACTGATCGAATTCATTCCTCGATCTATTCATTCCATTTGAAGAAGAATTGAAGGAGAAGGGAGAAGGAGAAGCTAGGGAGCTAGCTAGCTAGAAGCTAGGCCGAGAAGAATCAGGATCGATAAGGGATCTCCGCTGACTAGCTAGTTAGCTTAATTAACGTACAGATATCGAGAAGGCCAGCAGGTACGTACGTACGCAGTTAAAATTTGCTTAATTAATTAATATATATTTAGTGAAAACGTACGTACATATATACATGCAAGGATGTTAGCTGATGTTAGCTATATATATATATATATGTACAGATCGATTAAATTACGTACGTACGTAATTTATGGATCGATGTAGATCGAGTACGTATAATTAAGCGTAAATTAATTGACAAATATATATATATGTAATAATTAATTAATTATAATATTTTGTAGCAGTATGGACAAGAGTTGGATGAAGTTGAAGAATAGATGTGATGTCCGGTATATGGATGGAATTAGCGAATTTGTGAATTTTGCGATAGAACATGGTCAGGGAAAGAAACGTTTCAGGTGTCCGTGTCAGAAATGTCTTAATTGTCAGTATGCGGAGGTTAATGTTATGGTGCAACACCTGTACGAAAATGGTATGATGTGGAGTTACACTACATGGAGCGAGCATGGTGAAGCAGTAGAGTTCAGCGCAGCAGACTTCAGCTCAGGGTACAGTTACCATGGTGCCTCATCCAGCGGCAGTGGTGCCGGACCCCCAGCTTGCAACCCAACTGCAGATTTGGTCCATGATGTGTTTCCGGGATGTAGTCATGGTGGACACCAACACCAAGACGGAGGTTACAGTACCACTTATGAGCATGATGACACATTCCCCGCAGCTAGCTTGGCCACTGACACCAGTGAGATGGAAAAGTACAACTGGATATTACTTGAAGCGCAAACCCCTGTGTTCCCTGGATGTCGAGAGAATGTGTTGCAATATGTGATGGAGCAAATGAAGATAAAAGTGAAGCACAAAATGTCAGTGAGTGCTTTTGACGAAATTCAGGAGCAAATATGTAAGTTGCTTCCTGATGATCACAATCTTCCTAAATCTCATTATAAGGTTAGAAATATCCTCAGCAGCCTCGCCCTAAAGTACAGGATAATTGACGCATGTCCGAATGATTTGCTCAGCAGCCTCGCCCTACACACAGCAGAGGCGATGCGATGGTACGCAGAAAAGCGAATAGATGACGATGTCTTGCGACACGCCGCGGATGGGGAGGGTTTCAAACATTTCGACAGAGAATTTGGAGACTTTGCTTCAGAGGTTAGAAATGTTAGACTCGGCCTATCTATAGACGGATTCAATCCTTGGGGAAGTAATAGCTCCGCCGTCAGCACTTGGCCAGTTATTCTGATGCCGTACAACTTGCCTCCGTGGATGTGCATGAACAAGGAATTTAATTTCCTTACCGTATTAATTCCAGGTCCTAAATCTCCATCGAAGTGCTTAGATGTCTACCTCAGACCTTTGATCGACGAGCTAAAACTGTTGTGGGAAAATGGAGTCCCAACTTATGACAAATTCACTGACACGATGTTCACGATGAGGGCTGCCGTAATGTGGACGATCAGCGATTTTCCAGCTTATGGGATGTTGGCAGCCTGCAGGACAAAAGGATATAATGGATGTCCTATATGTTTGGACGACGTGAACTCTAGTTGGCACGCGGGGAAGGTGTGTTACTTGGGTCACCGTAGATGGCTTCCTCACGACCACCCGTGGTGACAGGATGAAGCTCATTTCGACGGTACGGTAGAGAACAATCCTAAACCCCGTAGTTGGTCGGGCGAAGAGATTTTAGAGAGGTTGAGCTATTTCGACTTTGGTGTGTTGAGCAATGACGCGGATGTAAAGAAATGCAATCCAATTCCTCCACATGATCTGAGCTATTGGGATCACAAGAGTATATTCTTTGAACTCCCTTACTGGTCGAAGTTGAAGCTGAGGAACAACTTGGACGCGATGCACATAGAAAAGAATGTGTGCGACAGCGTGGTGGGAACAATTCTCGGTATTAAGTTCAAGACTAAAGATACTCCCAAAGCGCGCAAAGATTTGGAATCAATGAATCTACGTCGTCCCTTGTGGTTGAGGAGGGATAGGAAAGGAGTGTACAACAAGATGCCAGATGCACCATACACAGTGAAGCCGACGCTTAGACGTTCTGTATTTCACTGGTTTAAGGGCGTTCGTTATCCGGCTACGTATGCAGCTACTATAACTGGAGCAGTGGACGAGGTGCAACACAAGTTTGTTGGTCTAAAGACACATGACTATCACGTTATGCTGCAACGTCTGATTCCAGTGGTAATTCGACCATACTTGCCTCGGGACGTCGTAGAACCAATAGTGGCATTGTGCAGGTGGTGGCAGAGGTTATGCGCCAGAGAATTAAAGAAGTCAGATGTGGTAGAATTGCAACAACAAATTGTGCACATCATTTGCAAACTAGAGAGGATTTTCCCCCCTGCTTTCTTTGACATCATGATTCACCTAATGATCCACCTGCCCGAGCAGGTGCTTATTTCTGGTCCGGTCCAGTACACTTGGATGTATCCTCAAGAAAGGTACGTACAACTAATTAATTAATTTGTTCCACTGGAGATTATATATATACTAGCTAGCTAGCTATATGTACTTATGTAATGTGTACGTTTGATTTTGTAGACAGCTTGGACAGTATAAGTCATTCGTCAAAAACAGGTCGGCCCCGGATGGCTCCATAGCAGAGACATACCTAATGCATGAGTGTGTTACTTACTGCAACAGGTACCTCAAAGATCCACCCCCTCCCACTGCCTCCGATCGCAGTGCCCGCATCAATCTTTCTGTCGTCACCAATGTCGTCCGACCGTTTAGAGGAGTATTAAAGGAATCGTTACCACGGGAAGAACTTATTGAGGCACATTGGGTAGTGTTGCGAGACTGTGATGAACTTGAGCCGTACATGATGTCATACAGGGAGAGGCTTCAGGCGTTAAATCAAAACAAGAGTTCGGCGTGGATTGAGAAAATGGTTAAGAAGAAGTTTCCTGATTATTTCTTCCAATGGGTACGTACGTACGACTCGGTATTAATTATTTAAATACATATCGCTCATGTTTGTAGAAAGTAAACCCTTATATTAATTTGCCCTTTTTCGTAGATGATTGATCTGCAAAAATCTGATAACCACGAAAGGTGGTGGTCATGGCCAAAGCACTTGCTAGCAGGGAAGCCGGTTAAACACTATATTTATCCCAGATATTTTGTGAACGGTGTAAAGTTCCATTCATTGGCCCGAGACGAAGGAAGAAGAACACAAAACAGTAGGGTACCGGTTGGGAAAGACAATGATCTATATTACGGGACTATTGTATACGTGGTTCAGCTATGTTACGGGAATGATGTCAACGTTTTCCTATTCAAGTGCAGATGGTTCAAACGTACAAAGGAAAACCTGGGACTATTATCAGTCGATACAAACTCGCACTGGTATGAGGATGAGCCTTTCGCTCTCGCCACCTTAGTTCGGCAGGTGTTCTATCTCGACGATCCGAAAGCCGGTGAAGGGTGGAAAATAGTGAACCATATCTCTCACCGAGGAATATGGAATACAGAGACAATTGAAGGGACACCGGCGACGACTGAAGATGCTGCTGAACCAGAAAGAGACATTCCTGCCTATCAAGAGCCTAATATTTCTATGGTCCGCTCCGATATAATGGACCTGGTTCAAGATGGTGAACGGTTACCCATGCCTGATGGTTGTACAGATCTAACTGAAGATGAGATTATCGATGAGGTAGATGAAGAAGACGAGCAGGAAGAGGACGCGGACGAGGAGTCAGGTTATTCGTCGGACGATGTTGAGTACGATGACGAGGATGAGCCGTCGACTAACGGGGATGAGGACGATGATGATTATGACGAAGAGTACAGTCATACGACGAGGGAGATTAATTGGTAATTAATTACTGTAATTATTGTAATATATATATGATCGATGCCGGTTTACGGTAAGAAATTAATCTGAATTATATATCCTGGCCAACGGAGAAATTAATAAATATTGGCGCCAAATCTCAATCTCATATAAAACGTACCCTAGCTAAATCCTTGACCATAAATCTAGCAGTTCGATCAGATCGATCGATAAATTTTTTAATTATATTTTTGAATCAGAATAATTGAACGGACACGTACACAAATGACCGGGACGACCTAAACCGTAATCCCTAAGGCCCTAACCCCTGAAATCAGGGTCTATGCACCTGGACGACGGAGAATGGTCATTATCCGTCGTCCAGGTACACACTAGGACGACGGATATGGTCATTCTTCGTCGTCCAAGTTCAGAAACCCTAAACCCTAAACAGTAAGGCCCTAACCCCTGAATTCAGGGTCTATACACCTGGACGACGGAGAACGTCATTCTCCGTCGTCCAGGTTAGAACCTGGACGACGGATAACTTCATATCCGTCGTCCAGGTATAAACCTGGACGACGGAAACGCTCATATCCGTCGTCCAGGTGCAGATATCGTAATTTTTTCTAAGACAACGACCATCTAGACCTTCTTCCAATGCATTTTCTTTTCATCAAGACTTTAGAGTAAACAATTCTTGGTGTGCGAGCTTCGACGGTTCAAAAATCGGAGTTGCGAAATGCCTTGTATCCACGTTTCCGGTTTGTGAAATTATCGGTTTTGCGGTTGACTGTGCCGATCAAACCCTTCCCGAACTTATTATTTTATGGTCCTTTGAAGACAATTATATATTATGTTACGACGAACATATCCAACGGTTGTTTTGTCCAAATTCAATTTCGTTAATACTCTGCTGCAAATGAGCGTCTACTCATGAACACTTAAGTCGTAAAGATTAGTCGATACTTAACATGTTTCAATACGTAAAATTAATCGGCGGTTCAAATTTAACTGTTCATATATACGATGCGTTCATCGATATTGTACGACTATTTCACTCGAATGACAGATCGCTAAATTCCTAGCGAATTATTTTTTTAATTTTTTTTTACGTAATTTGAACCTGGACGACGGAGATGGTCATTTTCCGTCGTCCAGGTGTTAACCTGAACGACGGAGAATGACCATCTCCGTCGTCCAGGTTCAAAAATCATGGCGGTTCAATTTTTTTTTTTATTTAATTTTTTCATGTAATTTTCACTTGGACGACGGAAACTGACCATCTCCGTCGTCCAAGTCCAAAATTATGGCGGTTCAATTTACCGCTTCCGTTTTTGGGACCGCTTGAATTTTCACTTAGACGACGGAGAATTCATTCTCCGTTGTCTAAGTCCAATTCCATGGCGGTTCAAAACGTCCCGCCCCTTAATTACGCGCCGTTTCAAAATTTTGAAATCGCCACCTGGACGACGGAGAACATTGTTTCCGTCGTCCAAGTTCACTTAGACGACGGAGAATAGTGCTCCGTCGTCTAAGTGAAACTCTATAAATAGAGTACGGCTCATCTTCTTTTCCTCATCACTTACAATCCTATCTCTCCTCTCCTCTCTCTCTCTCAAATTCCGGCGATTCTCCTCCGGCGACGACGCTCCGACAACACAACTCCGGCGTGGTTCGATCCTCCTCTCCGACGACACAACTCCGGCGATATTCCCGAAAACTCCGATTCGGTAAATTTCTATTTTTCCCTTATTTAAATAATTTTCATTTTATTAATTAATTAAATTCTAAATATAATTAATTAGTAGAAATTAATTTAGTAATTAGTTTTAAATATTTAATAAATGATTAATTTTTGTTATTAATTAATTAAATCATAATTATTGTTATTTAATACTAATTAAATGAATAATTGTAAATTTATTGTTATTAATTAAATAATTAATTAATTATTGTTATTAATTAATTAATTAAATAATTATTGTTATTAATTAATTAAATGGTTAATTATTGCATGCTAAATGGAAAATAAATTATTGCATGTAATTACGTGTATTTTTTAGTAAATTAATTAGTAGTACGTGTTCGATTTAAATTTAGTACATAGGCTTGGTGTAATTAAGTCGCACTCTTTGGAATAGATGGCGCCTCTTTTCCTTGCTTATCTCCTTAACCCCTCGTGATGTGTGGATTTCATCACCGCACACCATAACCTAAGTGAAGTTATGGACACGAGGTTGAGGGCGGAGTTTGCAAAGGACTTGAGGGAGTGTAAATTTTCGAAAAATTGGCCGAATGTCGGACATGGTGTCTAGAAACGGGTTATGACTGGTGACAGGATTTGGACTAAGAAAGACTTTTTTCGAAATTAGTCCTGCCTCTCGCGTTATCTCTATCCCTAACTGGCCATGTTTTTCGATTTAACCAAGGCTGATTAATTGAAAATTTACACTTTATCGCGCGGGTCGGACGTCCATTGAACGACCGAAAATGCCAAGCTAGTGTACTCTATTTAAATCTTAAACGTACTTAATTAATTAGCGTAAATTTTTAAGTTGTAATTATTATGGTAAGTAGGTATTTTAACACCGTACTCTTAGGTTTAAATGGCTCTGCCAAAGACGACATCCGGCAAGAAGAAAGCCCAACAAGAGGCAGAAGATGCAATGCTCCGCCGCTTGGCGGACCAAGTCGGTTGGGAATTACCACTGGAGGGCAACGACGCTCTCAATCCGGACGGATCATCTGGTCCGTCCGTAGCGCCCTCTGGGGAAATTCCCGCTCCCCCATTCATCTCGAGCGGTGATGACGTCGACCCCTTCCAATCTCCGACGCCCGGTACCCATTCAAAGGGAAGTACTCAGGCGTCCTCGACCGCCGAATCAATCATGTACAGCGCCCGCCGAAGGCAAGGGAGGGCCCCCACTGACCCGGAACCGAAAAGGACTCGGGGTCTCGTTAAAGGGGGCAAAGCGGAGCGTATTTGCAAGGCGACCGGTAAAAAGATCGACTTGCCGTACGACGAATTCACCGGTGGCCCTCCCACAGCTCAGCTAGCAAGTCTCTCGGCGCATGGGATATGGTCAATCATCCGTAACCGGGTTCGTATCACTGCCCCTACTTGGAAGGAGGCGTCGGATCATGAGAAGGCGAAAGTCTTCAAAGATCTTTCGGTATGTAATACGTTCAATTTAGTTATTATATAATATTGTTAATCTCGGCCTAAAATTTCATAATATATACGATTATAATTTTCTATTTATTTTTGATAGGAACAATTTGACGTGGATCCGACACCGGCTATGTTGAGGCATATCAACCAAACCGCCAACTCCATCTACAAAGATTGGAAGTACAGGCTCCATAAGTACTTCAAAGATGTCGGTCCCGTGCCTCCCCCGGTAGAGCTGCAAGGGGAGAGAGAAGATGAGTGGGAGTGGTTGTGTAACCACTTTGCCGATGAACAATTTAAGGTATTAATTTATTTATTTTATTTCAATTAAGATAATTGAATTATTTAAATTGTACTTATTCATTTTTTAATGATTTAATTATGTTGTGTAACAGAAATTCTCCGGTGTCAACAAAGCCAACCGGGGGAAGAAGGAGAAACACCATACTACCGGCGCCAAGCAGTTCATTCAAATTGCCAAGGAGCACAAGGATAAGTGCTCCAAACACCCTTATCTTGATGCAAGCGTAAGCGCGTACGTGACGCCAGGGCTCGATAATGAAGCGAGTCAATGCGGCGTAAGTGATATATATATATGTGCTTTTAATTATAGTAATTATTATTTAAATATGATTTCATTATAATAAATTAATTATTCTTTTGTAGGCAAGGGCGATAGAGCGTGCGCATGAAGAGTTGGCCAACACTTAGCTTGCGTTCCCAGATGTACCGCCGGAAGACCTGCCTCCTCTATCTTTAGAGAGCCAAATTGCAATCGAGGATGAGGTCTACGGTCGTAGAGGTGGCAAGGAGGTTAGGCACTTTGGGCCTAGGGTGGTACGAGATTTGTCGACGACCTCCGGCTCATCATCTACGGGAGGTTCGAGGCAGCGGAGAAGGAGTCAGGTTGCGGCCGTCGAAGCAGCCATTCAAGAGGCTCAACTGGCACGAGAGGAGAATGAGTCAATGTGGCAAAGATTTGACGAACAACAAGCACAAATAGCCCAACTCATCGCCCTCATGGAACAAAATCGAGAAGTATGTCAACCTCCTCCGAACCCACACCCCGACGACAACGACCCGGCTGGAGGCGGAGGACTCGGCGGCGCATCTGCTCCTCCAGTGTATTAGCTAGCTAGTAGTTTATTATCTCGTTTCTTTCCGCATTCCGAACAATATTTTAATTTTTAATTTATGGGTTTTTTCGATTATTCATGTATGTACAAATTAATTTACTTTGATTATTTAATAATTAAGTTATTAATTAATATTCAAAATTTAGTTTATTTATTTAATTTTAGCATTTTTCATTATTTAAATTAAATTAATAATAAATTAAATTAATAATATTTAATTTCAATTTATTTTTTAAAATAAATTAAATATTCACTTGGACGACGGAGATTATGTTCTCCATCGTCCAGATGAAGAACCCTAAACCTAACCCTAAACCCCTAACCCCTAACCCCTAAACCCTAAACCCTAAACCCTAAACCCTGTCGTTGTCCGTGGCCCAGGTGTTCACCTGGACGACGGAGAATTAGTTATCCGTCGTCCAGGTGAACACCTGGGCCACGGAGAAGCTAGCATTATCCGTGGCCCAGGTGTTCACCTGGACGACGGATAACTAATTCTCCGTCGTCCAGGTGAACACCTGGGCCACGGACAAACGAGCAATGTCCGTGGCCCAGGTATACACCTGGACGACGGAGAATTAGCCTTTCCGTCGTCCAGGTGCATACATGGGCCACGGATAATGTCCGCGGTCCAAGTGCACTTGGACGACGGACAGTCTAATTCCGTCATCCAGGTGCTTGGACGACAGCACTTGGAGCACGGACCTTGGACGACGGAGTTTCCGTTGTCTAAGTACTTAGACGACGGAAAACTGCACCTAGACGACGGAAATGGTCCGTGGTCTAGGTGCAATTTTCTTGTAGTGCTCTGAGTACTGTTTATGTTATATTTTCAAATGATTTTTCCTGGATTTCTGTAAAGCTACAGTTGTGTTTATTGCTTTACATTATAATATGTTTTTGAGAAATCCGGATGGGATTGAGGCTCACAGTTTAGCTTTTGTGGTACAGGATGAAGTGTATTTTCCGCTGCAGGTTAATGGTAATAGCGTGTTATAGAGGAAACTCTGTCGAATTTTTTTTGTTTTTTGAAAGTTCAAGTTTTTAGAAAGGGTTTGATTCCAATTTAGGAAATTAAATCGGGGTTGGGTCCTTTCATTATTGATTAAATGATTTAATGAAAAAATGATAAAACTTTGGGAATGTATTGCGACACTGCTAGTTTGTTAACATTCACCTTTTTTTTAGTATCAGTTTTATGAGCAGAATGCTTTAATCAAGTGCTAATGGACTAGTGCTTTTTTCCAGTAGCAGTACCAAATTTTGAGCAGGAGTTCATTATTTTTAAGTAGCATTGCTTAAGTACAGAAAACAATCATTTCCAAAACATAAAAATAACTTTCATTTCATCAACTTGATCCTACAACATTCAGTTTCCTAAATATTATTAATTACATAACTAATTTGTACATATAGCAATATTTTTCATGTCTTATTCCACTTGTTATCAGCCCATGAATTTTGAAACATAACTTTCTTTGTCGTCCATAAAATCCATGATCATGCTTGCACGATACTTATACACATCAACTTTCAACCATTTTTTTGGGATTGGCTCGCCCTTAGACAACTTCTCCATAAAGTGCAAAACAAAAATTCCACAATCATTCTTGCAATGACAAAAATATAGAAGCATTTCTTAGTTTTTCAGTAGCAGCATATCTGCAATAATTTAGTAGCAGCCGAATCACATAAGTCAATAGATGGAAGTTTTTCAGTAGCATCATCTATTTTTTTAACTTACGATGGGTCTTGAATTGTGCAGTTTTGAACATTTTTAATCACGAAGATGAATGTATGTGTCTCGACAAAATTGTGCAAGTTTGCTAGTTTCTCTTCCTCATATTGTGATGCCCAGATAGTCTCAATTATGTTTTTCTATAATGTTAACAATCATCAATTTTCTTGTTTATTTGTCAGCATATCATTATAAAATGAAATGAAAAAGAACTACTTGTCTTGGATAATGCATACCACTTGTTCTGCTCCGTTGAAGTCCTTGTTTTGGAAACCTTCAACTCTGGGTCTTGTAGAGTTGTAGTGAGTCCAGTTCTTCTTCATTACATTAAAAACAAGTAGTGTGAAGTGGAAGTCTTCCTGCTTATGAAGAATTGGAAAAAATAGCAATTTCTTTCCTTCTAGATCAGTCCTGATTTTATCTTTTAGAATTTTCTTCACACCTTCTGAGTACTTGTCGAAGTTTGGACGATGTTGTAACAACTATAGTAAATGTAAACAAATATAGTTTAATGGCCTTATTAATTAACAGAAAAGTCAGTAGTAGATTCCTAAAAACTTTACCGTAAAGTTGCAATCCATCTAGAAGCACTGAACTTTTTCTCTCATCTGGATGATTCTCATGTATGAGTTGATTATAAAGTTTGAAACTGCTAAATCTTTCAGCAACTCCTCGACATTGCTCTGAAAGCATCCTAGTACAAAAGGTTCCTTGCCACAGTTGAGAATAACGTACATATATTAGTATGGTATATTATTAGTTTTTCCAAATACACGTTACTGATTAAAAAACATTACTTAC
Organism: Geum urbanum; assembly: GCA_946800695.1. NCBI lineage: Eukaryota > Viridiplantae > Streptophyta > Magnoliopsida > Rosales > Rosaceae > Geum > Geum urbanum. The sequence continues at coordinate 37,270,567 of OX327002.1, read as the reverse complement.
CCCAACTCTCTCTTTTTCCAGTACATTTGAATGGTTTCCCGGTGTTGCTTGTCCATTTTCTTGAAAACTGAGTGTTTCTTCCAATTTAGTGTTCTCCCCTTATTGTCCTATTCGTTATGCTTTTCCTTGTTTTCATCCTTCTTCTTCCTTATGCAAACTGGAACATAATGTTCTTTCATCTCCTTCTCCTTTTTGTCCCCTCTGGTTTTAATCCTCTTGATTATTGACCTCTGTTTTCCTTTAGTAGCATCCTCCATCGTGTCTTCATGATCCTGAGAACTCATTGTGTCATGCTGTAGTTCTATTATTTTTAACTCAATTTCCTCTTTATGCTACTTCAATAGCTTGCGTTTTGTCCTCATATCCTCTAACTCGTCTTTCTGAGACATCATTTTTTGGAGCAGCACGGATTTTTTCTTGTAATGCTCTTTTTTCTTCCACAGCCTGTCTATGAAATTGTTCTTCCGTATGCATGACTCAATTACGGATGAAGCCATGTCTTGCTTCAGCATTGCCTCATCCTGGCACTGCTTGATGTTGTCAACCTTTCTTCATCTTGAGTATAGTGCAGAACATAATCTAAGTTGACTTCGTTTAGCATCAGCTTCTCCCATTTATCAAGGTCTTCTTTGCTACATCTCCTTTGGTCGTTGTTTGGCAAGTCGACATTACCTTTTGCATTCACTGTTTGCCACCCCTCATCTATAACTTCTGAAACTATTGGTGTTAGCTGTGGATCAGAAAAGAATTAGTTGTAGTCGAAGGGCTGAGAGTCACCATCCACTCTGCTAATTGCTTTCTCTTCCCTAATGTCAGGAACATTTTTCGCATAATCCTTGTCTGCACCCTCATAATTTTTTCCGTTGAGTTGTCTGTCTTTCTTCAGTAGTAGAGTTTACTTTAGCAGAATCTGTTGACAGTGGCGTCTCGAGTTCTTTAGTAGCAGCAGGTTTGGGTTTGAGAGAAAATATATCTTTATCTTCTACAACCACTTCTTCTCTAATAATAGGTGTTGCTGCTGCAAGTTTCTAAATGTTGAATGAGGGAAGTGTAATATCATCATAATCTTCCTCAGTATCAGCAGCATCTCCATGCGACTATTCCTGTTCCTCAGCAATTATTTTTTTACCGGCAGTGTCTTGCTACACGTGATCCACTTGTTCTTCATTAGCAGTAGCTTCATGTGGTTGTTCCTCATCACTGTCATTTTTCTCCTCAATATCGTTGTCGTCATCCTCTTCTTCTGTAACAGTGCCTTGATATTGGTTTGGTTGTGTGTGTGGGTATATGTTCAAAACTGTGTCTTGATCATCTTCTCCCATTGGAGATCCCACGTGGTCATTCCATGCTGCCTATGTCAGAATTAGATTTTGATTTTCTTCTGGTCCTTCTTCTGCCTTTTTGCAGGCCCTTTGTAATTTTTTTTTTACAGGAATTCAAATAAGAGAAGTTTTAAATGTAAATGAAACTTAAATAGTAGCAGTGACAACTTAAATAGTAGCAGTGACATTTTACTCACCGCAATAGGCTTCTTCTTCATCTTTGTCTTCTTCTTCTTCTCATCCTTGTTCGATCTCCTCTTCTTTCTTTGTTTTCTTCCTCGATTTCATTTCCTTTGTCTTTCCCTTTCTCTTTATGAGTAGTTTTGGTGTCGCGAAATTGTCATCATCGTTGTTATCTTCCACACTTGTTGTTGTCATTGGTTTTGTTGTGATGGCAGACTCCCTTACCTGTCATTTTAAACAATATTAGTAGCATATACCAATGTTGGCAACACAAAAAAATTGACCATATTTGATTTGTTTGTTTACCTTGATTGAATCTAAGCATGTTTTCCCTATCTTCTTCCAGACATCACGTCGATTCCATTATACAATAGTTGGATACCTTATTACATCGTCTCCTTCTCATGCACTAATTATGTCACTATTCTTGTGACGACCCGGACCAGAATCAGCAGTGTGATCAGCTATATTCATGGGTTGCTGCGTAATCGCAGATTTACGACAGTTGTTCGAATCGCCAGATTTGAGAACGACTACATCATTGGCCGAGAATTGGAGCTGAGTCTCTTCTTGAGAGTTGTTGTACGTGTGATTTCGAGTTCGTGGGCGGTTCCGGAACGTTATTTGGACGACCGAGGAATATACTATGAATATTTGAAGTTTTGACGTAATTGAGTTTAAGTGGTGGATTCCTTAGCGACTAAATTACCAGACGAGAATTTGGTTTCGGATTCTTCACGGAAGATGTAGAGAATTTAATTTCGAGCTCGTGGGAACTTCCGGAGCATTATTCTGAGTTACGAGGATTATGTTGTGAATATTTTTGATTGTTGATTATTTAGTCGGTTAAAGTATGTGTTTGGTTGAACCGTTGACTTTTTATCCGATTTTTCGAAGTGTTTGACTTCGGGTGATAATTGAAGAAAATGTTGAGTCGAGTTTGTTGCCGCGAGAATTATCGGAATCAGAATTACGACGCGAAAGTCACGTATATTTGAAGTTTATCAAAAAGATGATTATGGAGGTTTCCTTTTTGGGAAGGTATAAACAGTGAACTTGCCATTTAGGGAAGTCAAAGTGGGTTCATTAATGCTGTTGACCGAGTTGACCGAGTCAACTCGGTGGTGAAGGAGATGTGCGACGGTGACCGGCGGTCCACGGCGGTGGTACGCCGTCCGGCCACCTCCGGCCTCGGCTCCGGTATGTTTCACTTCGTCTTGGCCTCCCCAAGGTAACCCCGGCCTCCTTTCACGGCGTGGGACGCCGAAAGTGCATGAATTTTCCGACCAAAAATGAAGAGTTTTGGGTGAATTCGGGTTGTATAATTCCGGCCGAATTGAGCTGCAATTTGGACTGGGTCTTGTAGCCCTCATCACCATGAAGCTACCATGTAAGTTTGGTGTTCCAATTCATCTTGTACATGGAGAATTTTGGATTTGAAATTTGTGAGACAATTCGGGTTTTCATGAAATTGACCTAGTTAGAGTGAGAATTGGCCATCCATGCAGTTGTGAACGTTGCTCAGTGGGTGATTTGGAGTGGAATAGAGGTTTCTCCGCCGGGAAAATTTCAGTTCGGGTTGTGCCGCCACCGCCGGCGGTGGTCAACGGTCAAACTTTGACTTTTTGGGGTTTTCGACAAGTTGCATGTCATTTCACTCGAAATCGCGCCCCGATCGAAGTGGGGAGGTTCGTTTTTCGAATTGAGCATCCGAAAGTACAGCGAGGTATTGAGGTGTGATTATCGGATTTTCGACGATTCGTCGTTATTGGATTATGTGTTTCCGAGAACGGTTATTTCTCGTGATTTGATTTGAATTGTCGAATTATGATTTTGAGAAATGGACTTTGTGAATATTCAGGGGTTCGTGATCTTTCGTTTGGCGAGGGATTTTCCGCCGGATCACGGGTTAACGCGAACTGTGTTACGCTTGTCTGTGAGTGGAGAATTTCTTTTTACAGATTGATTTCGAGTCTTTTATATACGTTTTATGAAATTGAGCATGCAGTATGATCATGGTTTTACGAGCATGAGATTGCATATGAAATTATGTTTATTATGAGCATGTGTTATACGATTATGCTTATATCAGTATATGTATTACGTATATACATTCATATATATTACTTTATGCATTTGCATCGACTTGTTTACGATTTGGTTTACACAGAGTACAGTCTCAGTTACGTTGTTGTATCGATACACTTGCCTCTCGGCTGATCCCCAATGGAGGCCTACCAGGAGGGGCAGTACCCCGACCTGACCGGCGAGGGGCAGTACCCCGGAACCGAGACCTTTCTGGCTAGAATCACGTGTGGGTCTGGGATCCCGTAATTCAGACTGTACTAGCATGGACGTGTCCATGAGTGACCCAGTGAGATTTTCCATGCATGCTCTGTACACGAGTTGGAGTCAGCGTCTCCTTGTATACTATTTGATTTGATTTCTTTATATTTCGACTCGCATATGTTTTTATAACATATATTACTCGGTGAAAGACATTTATTTTCGTCCACTCACTCTAACGGTTTTCATGTCTTTCCCCTGGGCTTTTCGGTTTCCGTGCCCAGTTTGCAGTTCGGACTCTGGTGTCGCACATCGTGGTCGGAGGCATAGTGCTCGAGCTACCTTGTTTCTTCCAGTAGGTTTATTGCTCTACGTACTGTGGTATACGTATATGATTATACATTAGAGGTCGCTCTGAGTATTCTGTTGTATATTTTATACGATTTTACTCTGGATTTCAGTAAAGTACAGATATAATTATTAATTTACATTACTGTTGATATATTTAGAAATCCGGATGGGATTGGTGCCCACGGTTTGATTTTTATGGCATAGGATGAAGTGTATTTTCCGCGTGCAGGTAATGGTAATTCTACGTTAGTAGCGAAACTCTGCCAAAATTTCTACGGTTTTTGTTGGTTCGTGTTTTCGAAGGGGTTTGATTCCGGTTTAGGCAACTAAACCGGGGTTGGGTCCTTTCAGCTTGGTATCAGAGCATTAGGTTATAGGTTCTGTAGACTTCTGTAGTCGTGTTTACTAAGGATATTTGAGAATGTACAGCATGTCTGGAATGGTGACCCGACCGGCCGGCGAATACTCATCAATACTCCGGGTGTTGTATACTTTCAAATATTTGAAGTTCCATGATTATGTTCCACTTTTTGTGAACGATGTTTTATTCATTAGGATGCCTCCTTGACGTGCTTTCCATGTCGGTACGGTTGTGGATCCTATTGAGGATCAATCGACGCGTGAGTTCCCAGAGGATTGTGGGTTTGGATGAGCATTCTGAGTTTAAAGAGTTGTGTGGCACGGTTTGCCTGGTTGTGTGTGTATGAGCGTCTACATGTTGCCTCAGAGCAGAGAATCGTGGCAGTTGATGTTTTGCCTGAGTCAGATCATTGCATTTGGTGGGCTGGTATTGTGTGAGTCCCTGTTGTGACTCCATGGCCTACATTCAGGGTATTGTTTATACGGTAATGGTTTTATCAGGCTATCTAGCAATCGAATGAGGAGTGTTTACCCACCTGAGACAGAGATGAATTGTCCACATGTTTGTCCCTGTTCGCACGAGTTGTGTGGCTTCAGAGGAAGCAGTGCACGAGGTTCGAGATGAGTTTGAACCTGAGCATCAGAGAGAGTCTGATTGTTTTGCCTCGAGATAACCGTGTGGAGCTTAGTGTGCTGCACTCAGTGGCGAGGCTATTGAGAAGGAAAGGTGTACGCGGTTTCCGATGTGACGGTTTGAGGAAAGTGGACTTAGTCGAGATTTTGATGAGGTTGAGTTTCGACAACTCGGGATCAGTGACTTCATCAGGCTGTGGCCTTTTCGATTATGTTGAGGGTCATCAGATCAGGCAGAGGATCCGTTTGACAATGGCGGAGATCACAGAGTAGGGGACTTGCTCCTGTGGCGTGAGTTCTGGTGATCGTTGGTGATCCTTCCACATAACATGCGTCGCTGTGACTTGTGTTCGTGGAGCACTTTCGGTTACTATTGTGGTGACCAGGAGGGTCACGTTACGAGGGAGCGCCCTTAGCCAGCTGTTTTAGCGGTTCGGCAGCTCAGAGTTCACGAGGAGGTCATGATGCTATCCCTGAAGTTTGACCAATGTACCCTTTTGACGAGTTAATCAACAAGTCGCGATTGATGTGGGCGGCTAGTTGGGCATGTTGGAGTTCATGCCATGACCTTGTTTGAGGACAGACTTTTCTCCGAGGTTACTGTTGTTTGATATCCATGGCTATTGTACCTGCATTTCCACTTCCGAGGTTTTGAAGAGTGTTGCATCCATCCGGAGGTCGCGAGATCCTTGTTGGAGGTTATGTGTTAGCCGCGGATCTGTTATAGCTGGACATCGTGGTTTTGATGTGACTATGAGTATGGACTTTTTGGCGACACATTTTGGCTGTGTTCGAGTACCTTGAGAATGTGGTTGTGTTTCGACGACCAGACTTTCCCTGAGATACTGTCTCAGCGGTGATGGTCGAGCGGATTGTGGAGACGAGTTGTGTTGTTTGCTTAGCTCATGTTGTGGATACTACGGTTGCTGTGCCCGACATTGGTGATGTTGAGGTGGTTCCCGAGTTTCCAGGTGTGTTCCGGAGGAGTTACCAGGTGTTCCTCCAGTTCGGGAGACCGACTACACCATTGAGCTTGTACCGGGCGCTGGACTCATTTTACCGACATCTTGTCGTTCGGAGCCAGCGGAGCTGATGGAGCTACAGGTTTGACTCCAGGAGTTACTGGAGGGGGTTTCAAGAGATTTCATGTGACCTAGCGTACCTGCGTGGTGTGCTTTTCCATTGTGTGTACAGAAGATGGTTGGTTCGATGAGGTGGTGCATTGACTACCGAAGCCTGATTCGCTTCAGAGGAGAGTGAGTATCCTCTGCTTCGGATTGATGATTGGTTTGATCAGCTCGCGAGAGCTTCAATCTTTTTGGAGATTGATTTCGGGTCCGGATATTATCATTTGAGGATCGATGAGTCAGATGTGGCTATGTTAGCTTTTAGATCATGGTGCGGGCATCACGAGTTCTTGGTCATGCTGTTTGGGTTGACCGATACCCCGCAACTTTTACGGACTTGATGGACCAGGTGTTTAGACGATTCTGGACAAGGTTGTGGTCATGTTCGTCTGCAACGTCCTGATGTACTCCAGGAGTGTGAGCCAGCACCTGAAGCAATTGTGAGCAGTTTTGCGGACTTCGCGAGATGATAAGCTATTTGCGAAGTTCAGCAAGTGTGAGTTATGGTTGATTTGCGTGAAGATTTTTGGTCACATGATGTTAGCTGAAGGAATCAGTGTGGATTCCGATCAGTTAGAAGCTGTGTTGATTTGAGGATTGCCCTACCATTGTACCAGAGATCAGGAGTCTCTTGGGTTTGGTAGGCTATTACCGACGGCTTGTGCAGGATTTTCCCGGATTGCCCCTCTACTTTCCGGATTGACGAAGAAGGCATCAAGTTCTAGTGGTTCGATGCACACGAGGAGAGTTACTTACTCCTGCACGATGGTTGACCGTTGCCTCGTTTTTGACCTTACCTAACGATCGTGGTCGTGAGTTATGGCGATGCATCGAGGTTTGGATTTGGTTGTGCTTTGATGCTGTGTAGCAGAGCGGTAGCTCATGATTTCAGGCAGTGGAAACTTTATGGGGCTACGTATCCTGTGTATGATATGGGTGTAGCTGTTCTTATGTTAGTATCAGAGAGTTTGAGTCACTACTGCTACGGCGTGCAGCGCGGTGTAGGACGTACACTGATCACTTGAGTTTCATCCACTTACATTTTCGGCCAGATTTGGGCTTGAGGCAGTGTAAATGGATGGGGTTGACTAACGACTATGGCTGCACCTTTGAATTTGTTCGAGAAGGCTAGTGGTTGTACTTTGACTATCCTTCTGGGATATTGTTGCTGATGCATTCAGTCGAAAGTCGGGAGCTTCAGTGTTTCATGTGTGTGTGTGGCTCGAGTTTCCATGTTAGCCGAGTTATGCACTACGGAAGCTGAGTTCGAGTATGATGATGTTAAAGCTCATTGTTTCGCGCGCATTTGGCGTTAGTGATGCAAAGATGTATTAGATACTTCGAGTTTACTACTCATGACGCAACATGAAGAAGAATGTAACAGCTTGTGTGTGCAAATGCCACATTTTTCGACTGGCCATGGCTAGGAGGCAGAGACTTGTCGAGAAGTATCAGCCATTTGAGATTTTTGGTTGGACGTGGCGTTTGTCGCTGTGGTCTTGTGTGCCAGTACGCACTTTGGTTGTGATACCAGTTGTTGAATTTTTGTGGATCATTTGAGGAACTTAGTACGTTTCCTTGTACTTTTCGGAAAATATTTCAGTGGCAGGATGGCATAGCTGTGTTTGACGGAGATTGTCCATCTACGTGGTGTACCTGTTTCCCAGTTTGCTGGTCGAGGTAATCAGCTACAAATGAGTGTTAGTGAGCTTTGCAGTGAGCCTTGGGAACCAGATTACAAGTTAGTACCAGTTCTTATCCTCAGATTGGTGGGCGATCTTTGAGGATTACTCAGACCTTGGAGGACATGTTGTGGCCTTGTGTATTGCAGTTCCGGAGGATTTGGGACCAGCAGTTTCACTTGTTCGAGATTGCTTGCAGTACCAGTTTGTTGACCACTGTGATATTGACGTTGCTTGATGTTGTTTTGAGGAACGATGTTGTACTCCATTGTGCTGGAGCGAGTTGATGTGAGTTGACGTTTAATTCGAACTTTGTGGAATGTGCTACCACAGACTTTTGGATTAGCGGAAACGAGATGATAATTGCTTGAGTTCGATGTTTGAGTTATGTTGATGTGTGTAGACTGAGTTGTGTTTTGCCATGTTGTTTTGATCCGTATGTGGTCATAGGCAAGTTTGTGTTGTGCCGTATAGTTCGGCATCGCCTATAGCGTTGGCTTTTATATGTGTTGTGTTCCGTGTGATGGAACTATATTTCAGGTTTGTTACGTGTTGTGTACCCTACCGGTTCCTTATGCAGGAACACTTGGCGATTGTGTAGAGCCAGTTCAGATTCGTGATTTGAGGGTACAGGGATTTTAGCACGGAGCTATCTCCTATTGTGGAGTCTGTTGTCAGAGTTGTTCAGTTGACGTAGCCATTGGAGAGTTGAGCTGTATGCAGAGGCAGTGCTCCTACTTTTGGTCGGCAGATTTGAAATTTCGAGGTCGAAATTTTTTTAAGGGGGGTGGATTTGTGATGACCCGGACCAGAATAAGCAGTGTGATCAGCTATATTCATGGGTTGCTGCGTAATCGCAGATTTCCGACAGTTGTTCGAATCGCCAGATTTGATAACGACTAAATCATTGGCCGAGAATTGGAGCTGAGTCTCTTCTCGAGAGTCGTTGTACGTGTGATTTCGAGTTCGTGGGCGGTTCCGGATCATTATTTGGACAACCGAGGAATATACTATGAATATTTGAAGTTTTGACGTAATTGAGTTCAAGTGGTGGATTCCTTAGCGACTAAATTACCAGACGAGAATTTGGTTTCGGATTCTTCACGGAAGATGTAGAGAATTTAATTTCGAGCTCGTGGGAACTTCCGCAGCATTATTCTGAGTTACGAGGATTATGTTGTGAATATTTCTGATTGTTGATTATTTAGTCGGTTAAAGTATGTGTTTGGTTGAACCGTTGACTTTTTATCCGATTTGTCGAAGTGTTTGACTTTGGGTGATAATTGAAGAATATGTCGAGTCGAGTTTGTTGCCGCGAGAATTATCGGAATCGGAATTACGACGCGAAAGTTACGTGTATTTGAAGTTTATCGAAAAGATAATTATGGAGGTTTCCTTTTTGGGAAGGTATAAATAGTGAACTTGCCATTTAGGGAAGTCAAAGTGGGTTCATTAATGCTGTTGACCGAGTTAACCGAGTCAACTCGGTGGTGAAGGAGATGTGCGATGGTGACCGGCGGTCCACGGCGGTGGTACGCCGTGCGGCCACCTCCGGCCTCGGCTCCGGTCTGTTTCACTTCGTCTTGGCCTCCCCAAGGTAACCCCGGCCTCCTTTCACGGCGTGGGACGCCGGAAGTGCATGAATTTTTCGGCCAAAAATGAAGAGTTTTAGGTGAATTCGGGTTGTATAATTCCGGCCGAATTGAGCTGCAATTTGGACTGGGTTTTGTAACCCTCATCACCGTGAAGCTACCATGTAAGTTTGGTGTTCCAATTCATCTTGTACATGGACAATTTTGGATTTGAAATTTGTGAGACAATTCGGGTTTTCATGAAATTGACCTAGTTAGAGTGAGAATTGGCCATCCATGCAGTTCTGAAAGTTTCTCAGTGGGTGATTTGGAGTGGAATAGAGGTTGCTCCGCGGGGAAAATTTCAGTTCGGGTTGCGCCGCCGCTGCCGGCGGTGGTCAACGGTCAAACTTTGACTTTTTGGGGTTTTCGACAAGTTGCATGTCATTTCACTCGAAATCGCTCCCCGATCGCAGTGGGGAGATTCGTTTTTCGAATTGAGCATCCGAAAGTATAGCGAGGTATTAAGGTGTGATTATCGGATTTTCGACGATTCGTCGTTATTGGATTATGTGTTTCCGAGAACGGTTATTTCTCGTGATTTGATTTGAATTGTCGAATTATGATTTTGAGAAATGGACTTTGTGAATATTCAGGGGTTCGTGATCGTTCATTTGGCGAGGGACTTTCCGCCAGATCAATGGTTAACGCGAACTGCATTACGCTTGTCTGTGAGTGGACAATTTCTTTTCACGGATTGATTGCGAGTCTTTTATATACGTTTTATGAACTTGAGCATGCAGTATGATCATGGTTTTATGAGCATGAGATTGCATATGAAATTATGTTTATTATGAGCATGTGTTATACGATTATGCTTATATCAGTATATGTATTACGTATATACATTCATATATATTGCTTTATGCATTTGCATTGACTTGTTTACGATTTGGTTTACACAGAGTACAGTCTCAGTTACGTTGTTGTATCGATGCACTTGCCTCTCGACTGATCCCCGATGGAGGCCTACCAGGAGGGGCAGTACCCCGACCTGACCGGCGAGGGGCAGTACCCCGGAACCGAGACCTTTCTGGCTAGAATCACGTGTGGGTCTGGGATCCCGTGATTCAGACTGTACTAGCATGGACGTGTCCATGAGTGACCCCGTGAGATTTTCCATGCATGCTCTGTACACGAGTTGGACTCAGCGTCTCCTCGTATACTATTTGATTTGATTTATTTATATTTCGACTCTCATATGTTTTTATAACATATATTACTCGGCGAAAGACATTTATTTTCGTCCACTCACTCTAACGGTTTTCATGTCTTTCCCCTCGGCTTTTCGGTTTTCGTGCCAAGTTTGCTGTTCGGACTCTGATGTCGCACGTCGTGGTCGGAGGCATAGTGCTCGAGCTACCTTGTTTCTTCCAGTAGGTTTATTGCTCTACCTACTGTGGTATACGTATATGATTATACATTAGAGGTCGCTCTGAGTATTCTGTTGTATATTTTATACGATTTTACTCCGGATATCAATAAAGTACAGTTATATTTATTATTTTTCATTACTATCGATATATTGAGAAATCCGGATGGGATTGGTGCCCACGGTTTGATTTTTGTGGCATAGGATGAAGTGTATTTTCCGCGTGCAGGTAATGGTAATTCTACGTTAGTAGCGAAACTCTGCCAAAATTTCTACGGTTTTTGTTGGTTCGTATTTTCGAAGGGGTTTGATTCCGGTTTAGGCCACTAAACCGGGGTTGGGTCCTTTCAATTCTGTTACGACCCAAACTAAAAAAATTACGCGCTTATCGAGAGGTATTAAGGTTTGATTTAAGTGAGTTCGGTAATGACTTTTTCATCAGGCGAGAATTTGATTTAACTTTCTTTGCAAAAATCGTAGAGTATTTAATTTTGTGCTCGTGAAAATTTTTGGGTAATTTTTCGGATTAATGAGCTAATTGTTATGTTTGTCGGAAGTCGGTGCAAGAAGTAAAATTAAAACGAAATGATTTTTAGTAGGTTAATTCTCGAACGTTTGATCATGATATGATTGATTTCAGAACGTTAGAAATTTTTAGTATAAATAGAATATTTTTGGAAATTATTTTCAGAAAAATTAGGTAAATAAGAAAAATTCACGGTTGACTTGTTTGCTCCCGCCGACCTGTTTTGATTCTCCAGTCAGATCGATTGATTCCGGCGACCTCTGGCGTTATGGAAGGTAGGGAATTGAAGATATTGAATTCCTGTTTATATTGGTGTGTTTGTTATTGAGAATAATGAAGGTATGGAGGCCACTCGAATCGGGTTTTGCGGAGTCACAGTCGTTGGTGGCGGTGCTCCGGTGTGTTTCCGGGGTAGTGAGTTGAGGGGAAATGATCATCTTTTCCCTCTGAATCTTTTGTGTTAGGTAGTGTGGTCCGTCGAAGCTCCACGGCGGAGCTTTAACAACGGTGGGTTTTCTGGCCGATTTGGAACAAATTGTATCGGCTGGTTTTCCGGCGAGTTGGCAGTGAGTTGAGATGCGTGAGATTGGGGTCTGGATCACCGTCGTTGGTGGCGGTTTCCAGAGTTAGGTTTACGGTATGTTTCTACTAATTCCGGCAAATCGCCAGCGAGTTGGACTTCGGCCCAGTTACAAAAGTTGTAGGGCTTGTTACTAGCTTTCTAACGAGGTGTCAAAGTCTTGCATCGGAGAACTTTAGCGGGATGGGCGTGTGGCTCACATGCCACTGCCTGTGGTGGCGCGTTATGGCCACGCGCCGCCGTCTATGGCGGAGCTCCTACGAGGAAAGTTGAGAGATTATTCGTTGGGACTTTCGTGGTTATTTTTTAGGGTCGATTTTCATGATATTTACATATTTTGATATTGTATAATCCGTATTTTAGGACATCAAGATCGTGACCCTAGCAACGAAGGAAATTATGTTGGATCCTAGCAGTAGTCGTTGACTTGTGAGTGGACACCTCTATTTTCATAGCTGATAACGTGTTCATGGTTTTTATGCATTACGCTTTACGATATGTTTTTTCAAGCATTTATTTGGAGGTTTGTTTGTTATAATTTATTTAGTTGCATAGATGCTCTAGTTATTCGGCTCATAACTGAATAGCTGGTCAGGCTGGGTCAGGATCCGTACCTGACATTGATTCATCTCGGGTCAGACAACACCCTAGACACTCCCATCACATGTATTTTCTGTTTATAGTCGTACCGGGTTAGGAGCCCTGAACGACCACCTCCATTGCATTTCAATTTTTTTTTGAACTCGCATTATTTCACAGAAATTAGCGGAAAGGCATGTTAAATCAGTTTTATACAGATTATGTTATTTTGTTCACTCACACTAACGTTTTATATTTTAATGTATTTCCCTGGGTTTTTCGGTTTCCGTTGCCAAAGCTGCAATTTATTTTCCGAGAGTGTGCTTGGTGTCATCTCAGGCTTCGAGTCCACAAGTCTTCTGTCAGCAGTATGTTTTAGCTCACTGTCAGTTTGTATATAGGGGTTGCTCTAGATATCAATTTATTATGTTATTTTAGTAGTACACTTGTTAGTAGAGTGTTTCTGTAAACAATTGAGTCAGCTACTTTTTATAGTCGTAGAGCTACTTCCTTTGTATGCCGAACCTACAAGCTGTCAATATGTTTTCAAATATTTCTGAGTTTGGTTGCTGGTTTTAGTTTATGCCATTTGTTGAGAAATCCGGATGAACGTAGGTAGTCCACAGTGTGTCTGTGGAATTATGTGTGGAGTATTATTTTTCTACAGATTTTTGGGTTGTCTAATTTTCAAATAGAGTTATGTCAAAATTTTCACAGAATTTCTCGTAATTTAGTTAGTCATTAGGATTTAATTATAGATTACTAGCTAAACTATCTAGTTTACTAGTAAACTAGGGTTAAGTCCTTTCATATTCTCACAAATCCAATACTACATGTAAACAAAATAAAGGAATACATATTAGTTAAATTGATTTTATGGCAGCAACATATGAAACTTTTGGGTTGAGGGTATGTACCGCTACGAGCAGGACACATCCTCTTGGACTTTTACCGTTTACACAATCTGTTAAACAATTCAGTATATACGTGAGTACCGGTTTGGCCCAGTTGTAGTTTCCTAAGTTGTCAAGGTCTTTTATGCGCTCTAAAAAACACCATGCCAAGGTTGATCCAGCCCCCGCAAACAGGAATGTGCAAAAAAGATAACACAGTATCAACTTTGTTGCGCTGTCCACATAGTTTGGGTTTGTTCTCCTCCTCAAAATCATGAGGTCTATTTAATTAGATATTTCTTGCCTTGAGCATCGATCAAACGTGCTGAAATATTTATTGACAAAGGCATTGTCCTTCGGCCTACTAGATTTATCTGCTCGCATTATCATCCCTGGTTATAGAAAAAGAGAAAAATAAAAAACATTCAATTGCATTTAATAAACAGGAGCATCTGATAAAGTTGGTCAAAATCTATAGCAGTAGTTTCTAAAATGATAATAATCACATGCTACCTAAGTTAAGTAAGGCAAAAATTTCCTCCACGTCTTTAGTTCTTATTTCACCCATTTTGTTGCCAATCTCAAACATCCTGACTTTTCCGTCAAAGCTGTTAAGAGTTTTTTCATCATTATATCTAACTTCTTCTCCACAACATCTATATTCCCTTCATAAAACACGTTGATTAACTGTCTAAAGGGTATGTTATCTAATTTTGCCTTCAAACTTACCAGTGCTGGTTTGTGTTATGGTTTTTCGAAACTACCCTTAACCCTCAACATCAGATCTGCCATCGTTGATGTGGTGCATTTGTATTGCGGAGTTTTCTCATTTGGATCCGCATTCTCATGGAGTCTCCCACATTGTTTCTTGTCCTTTTTCTGTTTGATTTCCCGTTTCTTTTGCTGGGACATTTTTTTTTAGAGTTGTTGCTTCTTGTCTTAGTCATTTTCTGCAATAAAATAGTATCAACCATGTTTTTTCAGTAGCAAACATTAATAACTATATATGAATCACAGTCAAAATAATATTCAGTCGCAGTAGAAGCCATTTGTACAGAGCAACATTTTTTCAGTAGCTAACATTAATAACTATATAAGAATTACACTCAAAATAATATTTAATAACAATAGAGGCCATTTGCACAGAGAACCATTTTTTTAGTATCAAACATTAATAGTTATATAAGAATCACACTCAAAATAATATTCAGTAGTAGTAGAGGGCATTTGCACAGAACAACATTTTTTCAGTAGCAAATATTAATAACTATATAGGAATCACACTCAAAATAATATTCAATAGCAGTAGAGGCCATTTGCACAGAGAACCCTTTTTTTAGTAGCAAACATTAATAACTATATAAGAATCAAACTCAAAATAATACTCAGTAGTAGATGCCATTTGCACTGAGCAACATTTTCAGTAGCGAACATTAATAATTATATAAGAATCACACTCAAACTAACAGTAGTAATAAGAAATTTACATCCATACACAAAAAATGCAGGATCAGTGACTATTTTTGAAAAAAGAAGAAGAAGCAAAACCCTAACTCATTAATCATAAATACAGTACCACTTGAAAACAAAACTCATTCAAGTTCAGTCAAAACACAACAATAACATCTCGAAGCTTTTAAACAAGAAATTAATCACACTATCAATTCAGATCAACAAATAAACACAGTATCAGTGACAAAATGAGAAGATCTAGTACGAAAAACTCAAAAATAGACATGCAAAGCCAAATCTAGTACGAAAATCAACAAAAAACCATAGTAGAACCACAATTCAAAACCCTAAGAGAAAAAAAAATTGATTTCTCATTGAACAAATGGAATAGCAGTGCAAACCTTTATACATTATGAGAAGAAACACGATTGAAGTGGCAAGAAGCAACGGTGATGCTGTATTTATATTGATGAGGAACCAACGAGGTTGATTGAAATGAAGCAAGAAGACGAAATGATGAGACGATGCCTTGCAATTTCTGGAGTAGCAGAGCAAGAGCAAATGAAGTGAAAGGGCACGTTTATGAAATTTTTCTGATTTATGTGAAAGGTAGAATCGTCTTTTTCGGCTATTTAATGGACTGAGTATGGTTGTTACTACGTTTGTGCTTCAGGCCCAGTCTTTTATTGTCTAAATCAAGTTATAGTTGAATTATGAGTAATATTATTTATTATCTTGTCTTGTACTATTAGTCCGACTCAAAAGTAATCATAACAGAAATACATATTAGTCCGACTCAGTACTATGCAAACTAACCACACTAATAATATAGGAGTGAGGCAAACAGATCCCACAAAATGTGTTACACCAATGACGCTTTGACAGGACAACAAAAATCTGTAATACATCAATGTCTTGCACAGAAAGAAATAAGCCATACATTATACATTATCACAAAGAAGCCGACGTGTGTTTTCATTATTTATTTCGGTATTAGAACATTAATAATATCAGTACTCGAGTGTCCTGTTATTCTCGGTCAAATCCTATATGACAAATATACAAAAAAAAAAAACCTAACTACCATATAATTACTATAAGATGTGGATTCTCGTTGCCACAACTCCCACAAGATGTACCAGAAATTAATTAAGGAGCTAGATGACATTAGAGAAGCCAGGCATTAAAGATCTTTTTTTTCAGTAATCAATCATGGTCGATGCATTGCACCACAAGGCAGAGCGGGAATCACAATCCAAATAAATTATTATTACCCACATTCCTCCAATAGATAAATTATATTAGTTTTAAGGGTAATTGCTATGAGTAGACACCTGATCATGTCCGCGTATGTAATTGCAAAACGATCATATACCAGGCTAAAATTGAAGATCTTCAAATATCAGCTCAAAACTCAAGAGATAAGCACAGCCCAAATAACAAAAATTATATAAAATATAATTCATTGAAAAGAGAAAAAACAACAAAAACAAACAGAAAAAATTAAACAATGAGAAGGTTTAAAGCTACCAAAAAGATAATAATTTTGAGAAGGAGATAAAAGCTTTTTGCTTCTAGGCAACCAAACAGATCCATAGAAAGATCCAGCACGACCTTCATACCTCAGCGAGTTGAGATGGTGGGTGCTGTGGAATGGTGTGACAGGTTCTCTTTCATTTGCGCAGTTAAAGCCTCTCCCAAGCTATCACCTGAGCTGTCAAAGAAATCCGTAGCCCATTCAAAGTGAAAACAAAGAGTACAGTAAATAAGTCAGAAATGGAACATTGAAGCTCAAACAAAGTAACTATCACCTGTGGTTGCAGCTAAAAAGGCATTGCAGAGAAAGATCTAAGGGCACAGCCAGAATACAAGGAGCTTATGGGATTTCTAACCTGGCTGTGAGATTTAGAAAGTGACCAGCCTCTGTCTAAACTGAAGAAGCACAGTGGTAACTATAATGGGGTAACCTCGAAAGAGGATTGTGTCTACTCAACCTCCCACCTTAAACTGAAATGTGAACTAATTTGTGACAACAAAGGCACGTTCATTATCCAGGAGTTAGATTCACATCATACGCTCCTCATAACTGAACTTCATATGTGCAATCCCTCACCCTCAACCTAGCCCAGTCTTACTACTGTGTTTCTTTACTCTGCTCGATCTTCACTTAGCATCAATTCATTAGATTGTCCTTCAACTTTCATTTCTCAAGACAATAATCTCAATACTGTATAAATGTCCTTGCCTCTGTGAGGCTGTAATTGATCTGTTTTAAATCTATATACATGTTTCTGTATTCCAATCCAGCTACATTCGATCTCATTCTTCACACCCTTATGTTTCATCTCTTTCGTAACTCGAATCATGCTTTCCCATCTTCCTCTCATTTCATATGCTCGAGCTAGCACCAAATAAGGTAGAGATGACTGTGGTTCTGCCTTCATCATCAGTTGTGCAACTACTTCAGTGAGTTTTATGTCATGCTGAGAGGCACAAGCACAAAGAATTGATTCCCATATCATAGAACTAGGTTCATAAGGCATTGCATCTACTATATCCATTGCTTCCTCAAGTTTACCAGCTCGACACAACATGTCTATTATGCATGCATAATACTCTTTAGCAGGTATGACCCCATATTCCTTCTCCATGGATCTAAATATTGACATTCCCTCATCCACAAAGCTCCCAAGATTGCAAGCTAACAACACTCCTGCTAAAGTTATATTATCCGCCAGCAAACCCTCACTGATTAACTTCCTAAAGGTGTTCAGAGTCTCAAACACTTTACCATTGGCAGCCAAACCCATAATCATGGTGTTCCAAGATATCAAATCTTTCACACCCATACTTGCAAAGATTTTGGTGGTGTAGTCTATTAATCCAACTTTAGAGTAAAAATGAACAAGTGAACTGGAGACAGTAGCATCAGACTCAAAACCTAATTTAATAACCAACGAATGGATTTGGGAACCCTGTTCAACTGGAAGGAATGTGGATGTTGAGCTCTGAACACTGCTAAGAGTAAACTCAGTTGGCCTCAGATTCTTCCTCAAAGTCAGCTCAAAAAGTTGGACAGCAACCTCAACAAAACCATGCCTTACATAGCTAGATATCATGGAACTGCAAACTGCCGAGTCCCACCTGCTTAGTGCTTGAAAGAGCCAGACAGCATCCTCCAATCTGTTGCATTTGGAAAACATGTCAATAGCAGTGCTTGATACAATGCTATTAGAAAAAAATCGCACCTTGAAGCTGAAAGCAATGATTTGCTTACCCCTTTCCAAATCAAGCAATTTGCAACAAACGTTCATTATAGTAGATACCGTAAACTCATCAGGGGAATGCTTGCTGCTACTCATGAGAACAAACAGATCTAAAGCCAATTCTTCAAACCCAGATCTATGACAACCCCAAATCAAACTATTCCAAGAAATGGTATCCACCTCCTCCATAGTCACAAACACTCCAAAAGCATAATCCACCAAACCGAGCTTCCCATACATGTCGATCAACGAATTCCCAACTACCACATTCGACAAATCCATACCATTGCTCATCATACCACCATGAATTTGCCTCCCCTGATAAACACAAGACGCAACTGACATCATAATCGAAAACGTGTACTCAGTCGGCCTCACACCCAAACTCTGCATTTTCGAAAACATCCCCATTGCACAGTCAACAAACCCACGTGAAACGTAACTCGAAATCATCGAGTTCCAACTAACAACATCTCTCTCAGGCATTTCGTCGAACACCTTACACGCCCTTACAGGCTCCCCAAATTTACACAAGCCATTCAAGCAAATATTCCCAGACACATTGTTAATCAAATCAATCTCATCGAAAACTCTCAACGCATCCCAAAGCGTACCGAAACGAAAGTAAACATCGAGAAAACGGTTGCCTAGAAAAGTATGGCGGTTGAATCCAACTTTGATTAACCGGGAATGTAAAACGGTGACGAATTTAAAAGACTTGAGAGACAAACAGTGGTCTATGAGATGAGAGTAATAGGAGAGTGAGGTTTTCTGAAGCCCATAATTAATTTGCTTGAAAAGCGATGGCATGCAAACTCAGTACTACAAATGAAACGCAGAGCTGTGTGGTGTGAGGCTAAGCAGTGATACGGTACCGTTTTTAGGCCGTGATTTTGGTTTTGGGTCTGCTTGTTTTAGGAACTTCCATCCACGTAGCTTTGCAACCAACTGGGTATGGAAGCAACTGAGGTTATGTAAGCGCCTATTTGGATAGATTGTAAAAGTGATTTTCACTATCAGTCATTTTCAAGAGTAGCACTTTGAAGACTTTTAAGTGATTTTCTACAAAATTTTAAAGTATTTTTTAGTATAACCAAACACTCTAAAATTTCTACATAAAAAATTACTTTTAAGGATAAGGTGGAGATGTCTAATATAATTAAGGACAGCAGTTTATTATTTGGACATGTAAAGACATTATTACAGACAATGACAAATTAATATAGTAATGTCACATGTCAATGTATATTTTACCATTTTATCTCTAAGTTTTACAAAAGAAAATTTGTCTAAAAATATTTAAAGATTGTTTTTGTTAAAGAAGAATACAATAACTGATAGACTGAAAACTGTAACTCTTTCATTGATAGAATGTCTTATATATAGGCTGATACAATATATTAAAATCAGTATCCCTATTAAACAAGGACTCTCTCTATCTTTATCACTACCGCTGGAAACACTATAGCCGACGATTTTTTAAAAACTATAACCGACGAGATAAAAATTTCGTCGTCTATAGTGGAAAAAATGATTTTTTTTTTAATTTTTTTTAAAAACTCGTCAGCTATAGTACTATAGCCGACAAGTTTTTAAAAAAAATTTAAAAAAAATTATTTTTCCCACTATAGTCGACGAGATTTTTATCTCGTCGGCTATAGTTTTAAAAAAATCGTCGGCTATAGTATTTCCAGCGGTAGTGTATCTAGACTAAATCTTATCTGACTAGGACAAGACACACCGGAAGTTACGGAGAATAAATCTCCTTAAACACTTCCCCTTGTGTCGATGGCCTTAGGAATGATGCATGACATGTTGTCTCACTAAAAATTTCGCCAACCAAACAAAAATATCATGAGTAAAACAAAAGCTTGGTGTAAGGAAAAAAAAAGTACAACACATCAACTACAAACGCTACTACATGTGACGTAGACTCCCTCTGATGTCTACAAAAATGTAACTCCCCCTGACTGTAAACTCAGTCATGGAGTTCAGATAACCTATGCATACCAATGCGTCTCACATGTTTCACAAATGTAGATTTAGGTAGTGACTTGGTAAACAAGTCCGCAACATTATCTGTCGAACCAACCTGGCTCACATGGATATTCAACAACTGATATTGTTGTTGATTGAAGAAGAATTTCGGCGAGATATGCTTTGCACTGTTACCCTTAATGTGAGCCAACTTTATATGTTCAATATATGCCACATTATCCTCAAAGATGCAAGTAGGAGCTGTCGTAGTAGATGGTAATCCACTAAACCCTTGAATATGATGAATGACTATCCTAAGCCAGACACATTCTTCAACTGCTTCATGCAAAATAATAATTTCTGAATGATTCAAGAGAGTAGCAACAAGGGTTTGCTTAGTTGATCTCCAAGAAATTGTCATGTTTCCCATAGTGAAAACATAACTAGTCTGTGAACAACCTTTATGTGGGTGAGAGAGGTACCCAGCATCAGCAAATCTGACAAACACATCAACCGGTGTTTCGAAATAGGGGATAGCAGTAAAATTGCTCGCAACAGGCTCAATCTTTGATGGATCAAAGAACAACTCTGATGGATCGAAGGCATGATTCTAGTTCGACCCATAAGCATCCTTCGATGGATTGAGAGAAATTCTAAATGGATCGAAGGCTCTGCAATTGGAATGCTGTGATTCAACCATCCATTTCCCGAGACGTTCAAACTTCTCTCTGGAAGAATAAACTCAAGTCAATGGAACCCTTCAAGTACCTAAAGATTTGTTTACTCAATTTCAATGATGTTGCGTAGGCGCAGAGCTAAATCTAGCCATCAAGTTAATTGAGAAGGCAATATCTGGACGCGTGTACTGAGCTAGATACAGCAAAGCTCCAATAGCATTAAGATATGGAATTTCAGCTCCCAAGATTTCCTCATCGTCATCTAGCGGATGAAATGGATTCTTCTTGGGGTCCAGACTGTGAACAACCATTGGCGTGCTAACAGGGTGTGCTTTGTCCATATTAAACCTTCTGAGCATTTTTTGGACATAAATAGAGTGGTGAATAAGGATTCAACCAACTCGATGTTCTAGCTCTAATTCAAGACAAAATCGAGTCATACTAACACTACAAGAAAAAGTGACTTAGACGACGGAGAATTTCCGTCGTCTAAGTGACAGTCTCCGTCGTCTAAGTACTTGGACGACGGAAAATCCGTCGTCCAAGGTACGTGCTCCAAGTGCTGTCGTCTAAGTACTTAGACGACGGAGAATTTAATCTCCGTCGTCCAAGTTCACTTGGACCACGGAGAACATCCGTGGCCCAGGTAGGAACTTAGACGACGGAGACATTAATCTCCGTCGTCTAAGTGTCTACATGGGCCACGGAGAAGCTAACAATCTCCGTGGCCCAGGTGGTGACTTAGACGACGGAGAATTTAATCTCCGTCGTCTAGGTTACGACCTGGGCCACGGAGATTGTTAGCTTCTCCGTGGCCCAGGTGGTGACTTAGACGACGGAGAATTTAATCTCCGTCGTCTAAGTTCCTACCTGGGCCACGGAGATTGTTAGCTTCTCCGTGGCCCAGGTCGTAACCTAGACGACGGAGATTAAATTCTCCGTCGTCTAAGTCACCACCTGGGCCACGGAGAAGCTAACAACGTCCGTGGCCCATGTAGGGACTTAGACGACGGAGATTAATGTCTCCGTCGTCTAAGTGAAAAATTAATTTTTAAAAAAAAATTAAATTCAAAAATATTATTAATATTAATTGAAAAAAAATTAATTAAATTAATTAAATACACTAAATTAATAAAATAATTAAATTAATTAATTTGTACATACATAATCGAAAAAACCCATAATTAAAAATGAAAATATTGTTCGTAATGTGGAAATTAAGAAACGAAATAATAAACTACTAGCTAGCTAAAACACTGGAGGAGCAGATGCGCCGCCTCGTCCTCCGCCTCCAGCCGGGTCGTCGTCGTCGGGGAATGGGTTCGGAGGAGGTTGACATTGTCTTTGAGCTTGTTGCATAAGGGCGATGAGTTGGGCTATTCGCTCGTCTTGCTGGTCCATTCTTTGGCGCATGGCAATATTCTCCTCCCGTGCGATTCGAGCCTCTTCATAGGCTGCCGCAGCTTGAGAACTTCTCCGCCGCCCCGAACCTCCCGTAGATGATGACTCAGAGGTCGACAAATCTCGAACCACCTTAGGCCCGAAGTGCCTAACCTCCTTGCCAGCTCTACGACCGTAGACCTCATCCGCAATTGCTATTTGGCTCTCCACAGATAGAGGAGGCAGGTCTTCTAGCGGCACATCTGGGAACGCAAGCTGAGTGTTAGCCAATTCTTCCTGCGCACGCTCTATCACTCTTGCCTACAAAAGAATAATAAATTTATTATAATGAAATAATATTTAAATAATAATTACTATAATTATTAGCGCACACACATATATATATATATGACTTACGCCGCGTTGACTCGCTTCATTATCGAGCCCAGGCGTCACGTACGCGCTTACGCTTGCATCGAGATAAGGGTGTTTGGAGCCCTTATCCCTGTGCTCCTTGGCAATTTGAATGAGTTGCTTGGCGCCGGAAGTATGGTGCTTGTCCTTCTTCCCCCGGTTGGCTTTGTTGACACCGGAGAATTTCTGTTAGACAACATAATGAAATCATTAAAAAATTTATAAGTAACTAAAATTTAGAGTATTCAATTATCTTAATTGAAATAAAAAAAGTAAATTAACACCTGAAATTGCTCATCGGCAAAGTGGTTACACAACCACTCCCACTCATCTTCTCTATCCCCACGCAGCTCTTCGGGGGGAGGCACGGGACCGTTAGTTCGGAAGTACTGATGGAGCCTGTACTTCCAATCTTTGAAGATGTTGTTGGCGGTTTGGTTGATATGCCTCAACATCGCCGGATCCGGATCCACCGCAAATTGTTCCTATCAGAAATAAATTGGAAATTATAATCGTATATATTATAAAATTATATATAACTAATATTAAAAATAGTATATAATAACTAAAATTGTACGTATTACGTACCGAAAGATCCTTAAAGACTTTCGCCTTCTCCGAATCCGGCACCTCCCTCCAAGTAGGGGCAGTGATACGAACCCGGTTACGAACAATCGACCCAATGCTATGGGCCGAGAGACTTGCTAGCTGAGGTGTGGGAGGGCCACCGGTGAATTCGTCGTAGGGCAAGGCGATCTTGCTCCTGGTCGCCTTGCAAATTTTCTCCGCCTTTCCACCTTTAACGAGACCCCGAGTCTTTTTCGGTTGGGGGTCAGTGGGGGCCCTCCTTTGCTTACGGCGGGCGCTGTACATGATAGAATCGGCCGTCGAAGACGCCTGAGTACTTCCCGTTGAAGCGGTACCGGGCGTCGGAGTTGAAAAGGGGTCGACGTCATCACCGCTTGAGAGAAATGGGGCAGAGGGAATTTCCCCAGAAGGCCCCGGATTGAGGGCGTCGTCCTGCGGTTGAACCCAACCGACTTGGGCCGCCAACATTTGGAGCATCTCATCTTCTGACTCCTGTTGGGCTTTCTTCTTGCCGGATGTGGTCTTTGGCGGAGCCATTTAAACCTAAGAGTACGGTGTTAAAATACGCGTACCTACTTACCATAATAATTACAACTTAAAAATTTACGCTAATTAATTAAGTACGTTTAAGATTTAAATAGAGTACACTAGCTTGGCATTTTCGGTCGTTCAATGGACGTGCGACCCGCGCGATAAAGTGTAAATTTTCAATTAATCAGCCTTGGTTAAATCGAAAAACATGGCCAGTTAGGGATAGAGATAACGCGAGAGGCAGGACTAATTTCGACAAAAGTCTTTCTTAGTCCAAATCCTGTCACCAGTCATAACCCGTTTCTAGACACCATGTCCGACATTCGGCCAATTTTTCGAAAATTTACACTCCCTCAAATCCTTTGCAAACTCCGCCCTCAACCTCGTGTCCATAACTTCACTTAGGTTATGGTGTGCGGTGATGAAATCCACACATCACGAGGGGTTAAGGAGATAAGCAAGGAAAAGAGGCGCCATCTATTCCAAAGAGTGCGACTTAATTACACCAAGCCTATGTACTAAATTTAAATCGAACACGTACTACTAATTAATTTAATCTCATATTTATTTAATTATGCAACTAATTAATAAATAATTACAATAATATTTAAACATTTCATAAATTATCAAGTAATTACAATTATTCATTTAATTATTATTAATATATAACAATAATTTACCATTTAATTAATTAATAACAATATGTAATCATTTATTTAATTAATAACAATAATTAATCTAAATATAATTAATAACAATAAATTTACAATTATTCATTTAATTAGTATTAATAGCAATAATTAATAAATAACATTAAAATAATCATTTACGAAATATTTAAAACTAATTAATTAAAAAAAAATTATTTTAATAAGGGAAAAATAGAAATTTACCGAATCGGAGTTTTTCGAGAGTTTTCTGCGAAAATCGCCGGAGTTGTGTCGTCGGAGAGGAGGAACCACGCCGGAAATAATGTCGTCGGAGCGTCGCCGGAGGAGAATCGCCGGAATGAGAGAGAGAGAGGAGATGGAGGAGAGAAAGTTGTAAGGGATGAGGAAAAGAAGATGAGGCTCGGCCTATTTATAGAGTTTCACTTAGACGACGGAGCACTATTCTCCGTCGTCTAAGTGCACTTAGACGACGGAAACAGTGTTTTCCGTCGTCTAAGTGAAGAGTCAAATTTTTTCGAACCGGCGCCAAATAAATGGGCGGGCCGTTTCACCGCCATAAATGTTGACTTAGACGACGGAGAAAGTGTTTTCCGTCGTCTAAGTGGAATTTCAAGCGGCGCCGAAAATTGAGGCGGCAAATCGAACCGCCATGTTATTTCGACTTGGACGACGGATATGTAGTTTTCCGTCGTCCAAGTGTTCACTTGGACGACGGAAAACGACATATCCGTCGTCCAAGTCAATATTTACATCGAAAAATAAGAAAAATTTTATTCGAACCGCCATGGTAATTTGAACCTAGACGACGGATACGGTCATTTTCCGTCGTCCAGGTGAACACTTGGACGACGGAAAATGACCGTATCCGTCGTCTAGGTTCAAATTATGCAAAAAAAAATATTTAAATTAATTCGCTAGGAATTTAGCGATCTGTCATTCGAGTGAAATAGTCGTACAATATCGATGAACGCATCGTATATATAAACAGATAAATTTGAACCGCCGAATAATTTTACGTTTTGAAAGTTGTTAAGTATCG
The DNA here is from genome assembly GCA_946800695.1 of Geum urbanum. Taxonomy (NCBI): domain Eukaryota; kingdom Viridiplantae; phylum Streptophyta; class Magnoliopsida; order Rosales; family Rosaceae; genus Geum; species Geum urbanum. The sequence continues at coordinate 37,245,047 of OX327002.1, read as the reverse complement.
ACTAATCTTTAAGACTTTAGTGTTCACTTGTAGTTGCTGATTTGCAGCAGAGTACTAACGAAATTGAATTTGGACAAAACAACCGTTGGATATGTTCGTCGTAACATAATATATAATTACTATAAAGGACCAGGAAATAATAAGTTCGGGAAGGGTTTCATCGGCACAGTCAACCGCAAAACCGAGAATTTCACAAACCGGAAACGTGGATACAGGACATTTCGCAACTCCGATTTTCGAACCGTCGAAGCTCACACACCAAGAATATACTACTCTAAAGTCTTGACGAAAAGAATATGCATTCGAAGATGGTCTAGATGGTCGTTGTCTTAGAAAAAATTACGAAATTTACACCTGGACGACGGATACGACATTCTCCGTCGTCCAAGTACACACCTGGACGACGGAGACGCTAATATCCGTCGTCCAGGTGTGTACTTGGACGACGGAGAATGTCGTATCCGTCGTCCAGGTGAATATACCCTGAATTCAGGGGTTAGGGGTCCTTAGGGTTTAGGGTATAGGGTTTGTCACTTGGACGACGGAGACAGTCATTCTCCGTCGTCCAAGTGTGTACCTAGACGACGGATAATGACTGTCTCCGTCGTCCAAGTGTAAAACCCTGAATTCAGAGGTTAGGGCCGTACGGTTTAGGGTTTAGGTCGTCCCCGGTCATTTGTATGTTCGTTCAATTATTCTCATTCAAGAATATAATTAAAAAAATGATCGATCGATCCGATCTGCGCATGCTACATTTAGTGTCGAGGATTTAGGGTTTGAAGGGCTGCTTCAGCGAAATGTAGAGCAGCTTCAGCTTACTTTTAATAAGATCAGAGAATACACCGATGAAGTTGAAAGCAAAGAGAGGGGCCGGGACTACGTACAAAATTTGTGCTCTCAATAATACTATCACAAGTCAATATATATAATCATATATAGGGACCCATAATTAATCCAATTTATACATAAATAGTATTTAAAAACAATAAAACCAACCAAAGCTGGACGAGGAATCTTAAAGTCTCGACATAATAGAAATCTTTCACCTTTTTACGATGCATCGATCGATCATATATATATTACAATAATAAATTAGGGTTTACCAATTAATGATCCTCGTCGTGTGACCGTACTCTTCGTCATAATCGTCATCATCATCATCACCGTTATCCGATTGCTCATCCTCCTCATCGTACTCAACATCGTCCGAGGAATAACCAGAGTTGTCGTCATCGTCCTCATCCTGCATGTCTTCTTCATCTACCTCAATAATCTCTTCTTCAGTTAGATCTGTACAACCATCAGGCATGGGTAACCGTTCACCGTCTTGAACCAGGTCCATTATGTCGGAGCGGATGACAGAAATATTAGGTTCTTGATAGGCAGGAATGTCTCTATCTGGTTCAGCAGCATCTTCAGTCGTCGCCGGTGTCCCTTCAATTGTCTCTGTATTCCAAACTCCTCGATGAGAGATCTGGTTCACTATTTTCCACCCGTCACCAGCTTTCGGATCGTCGAGATAGAACACCTGCCTAACTAAGGTGGCGAGAGCGAAAGGCTCATCCTCATACCAGCTTGAGTTTGTATCGACTGATAAAAGTCCCAGGTCTTCCTTTGTACGCTTGAACCATCTGCACTTGAATAGGAAAACGTTGACATCATTCCCGTAACATAGCTGAACCACATATACGATCATTCCGTAATATAGATTAGGGTCTTTCCCAACCGCTATCCCACTGTTTTGTGTTCTTCTTCCTTCATCTCGCGCCAATGAATGGAACTTCACACCGTTCACAAAACATCCCGGATAAATATAGTGTTTAATCGGCTTCCCTGCTAGCAAGTGCTTTGGCCAAGACCACCACCCCCCGTGGTTTTCGGATTTTTGCAGATAAATCATCTGCGAAAATGGAAAAATGTAAGGGTTTACTTTCTACAAATTAAACATGCATGATCTCAATATGTATATAAATCACTAAATACGTACCCATTGGAAGAAATAATCGGGGAACTTTTTCTTAACCATTTTCTCAATCCACGCCGAACTCTTGTCTGGATATAACGCCTGAAGCCTCTCCCTGTATGACATCATGTACGGCTCAACTTCGTCACAGTCTCGTAACACTACCCAATGTGCCTCAATAAGTTCTTCCCGTGTTAACGTTTCCTTTAATACTCCTCTAAACGGTCGGACGACATTGGTGACGACAGAAAGATTGATGCGGGCACTGGGATCGGAGGCAGTTGGAGGTGGTGGATCTTTGAGGTACCTGTTGCAGTAAGTAACGCACTCATGCATTAGGTATGTCTCTGCTATGGAGCCATCCGGGGCCGACCTGTTTTTGACGAATGACTTATACTGTCCAAGCTGTCTACAAAATTAATCAAACGTACAATAAAAATAAGTACATGCATATAGCTAGCTAGTAATCTCCAGTGGAACAAATTATGAATCGAAAAACCTGTATAATTAATTAGTTGTACGTACCTTTCTTGAGGATACATCCAAGTGTACTGGACCGGACCAGAAATGAGAACCTGCTCGGGCAGGTGGATCATTAGGTGAATCATTATGTCGAAGAAAGCAGGCGGAAAAATCCTCTCTAGTTTGCAAATGATGTGCACAATTTGTTGTTGCAATTCCACGACATCTGACTTCTTTAATTCTCTGGCGCATAACCTCTGCCACCATCTGCACAATGCCACTATTGGTTCTACGACGTCGCGAGGCAAATATGGTCGAATTACCACTGGAATCAGACGTTGCAGCATAACGTGATAGTCATGTGTCTTTAGACCAACAAACTTGTGTTGCACCTCGTCCACTGCTCCAGTTATAGTAGCTGCATACGTGGCCGGATAACGAACGCCCTTAAACCAGTGAAATACAGAACGTCTAAGTGTCGGCTTCACTGTGTACGGTGCAGCTGGCATCTTGTTGTACACTCCTTTCCTATCCCTCCTCAACCACAAGGGACGACGTAGATTCATTGATTCCAAATCTTTGCGCGCTTTGGGAGTATCTTTAGTCTTGAACTTAATACCGAGAATTGTTCCCACCACGCTGTCGCACACATTCTTTTCTATGTGCATCGCGTCCAAGTTGTTCCTCAGCTTCAACTTCGACCAGTAAGGGAGTTCAAAGAATATACTCTTGTGATCCCAATAGCTCAGATCATGTGGAGGAATTGGATTGCATTTCTTTACATCCGCGTCGTTAGTCAACACACCAAAGTCGAAATAGCTCAACCTCTCTAAAATCTCTTCGCCCGACCAACTACGGGGTTTAGGATTGTTCTCTACCGTCCCGTCGAAATGAGCTTCATCCTGTCGCCAAGGGTGGTCGTGAGGGAGCCATCTACGGTGACCCAAGTAACACACCTTCCCTGCGTGCCAACTAGAGTTCACGTCGTCCAAACATATAGGACATCCATTATATCCTTTTGTCCTGCACGCTGCCAACATCCCATACGCTGGAAAATCGCTGATCGTCCACATTACGGCAGCCCTCATCGTGAACATCGTGTTAGTGAATTTGTCATAAGTTGGGACTCCATTTTCCCACAACAGTTTCAGCTCGTCGATCAAAGGTCTGAGGTAGACATCTAAGCACTTCGATGGAGACTTAGGACCTGGAATTAATACGGTAAGGAAATTAAATTCCTTGTTCATGCACATCCACGGAGGCAAGTTGTACGGCATCAGAATAACTGGCCAAGTGCTGACGGCGGAGCTATTACTTCCCCAAGGATTGAATCCGTCTGTAGATAGGCCGAGTCTAACATTTCTAACCTCTGAAGCAAAGTCTCCAAATTCTCTGTCGAAATGTTTGAAACCCTCCCCATCTGCAGCGTGTCGCAGGACATCGTCATCTATTCGCTTTTCTGCGTACCATCGCATCGCCTCTGCTGTGTGTAGAGACATGTACAGGCGCTGCAATCTGGGAATCAAGGGAAAATATCGAACAACTTTCACAGGAATTCTCTTTTTCGAACTCTTCCTATTCAACTGGAATCTGCACTGGCCACATACGGGACAATAGTCCAACTCTTTATACTCTTTGTAAAATAGCACACAATCATTCGGACATGCGTCAATTATCCTGTACTTTAGGCCGAGGCTGCTCAGGATATTTCTAACCTTATAATGAGATTTAGGAAGATTGTGATCATCAGGAAGCAACTTACATATTTGCTCCTGAATTTCGTCAAAAGCACTCACTGACATTTTGTGCTTCACTTTTATCTTCATTTGCTCCATCACATATTGCAACACATTCTCTCGACATCCAGGGAACACCGGGGTCTGCGCTTCAAGTAGCATCCGGTTGTACTTTTCCATCTCAGTGGTGTCAGTGGCCAAGCTAGCTGCGGGGAATGTGTCATCATGCTCATTGGTGGTACTGTAACCTCCGTCTTGGTGTTGGTGTCCGCCATGACTACATCCCGGAAACGCATCATGGACCAAATCTGCAGTTGGGTTGCAAGCTGGGGGTCCGGCACCACTGCCGCTGGATGAGGCACCATGGTAACTGTACCCTGAGCTGAAGTCTGCTGCGCTGAACTCTACTGCTTCACCATGCTCGCTCCATGTAGTGTAACTCCACATCATACCATTTTCGTACAGGTGTTGCACCATAACATTAACCTCCGCATACTGACAATTAAGACATTTCTGGCACGGACACCTGAAACGCTTCTTTCCATGACCATGTTCTATCGCAAAATTCACAAATTCGCTAATTCCATCCATATACCGGACATCACATCTATTCTTTAACTTCATCCAACTCTTGTCCATACTGCTACAAAATATTATAATTAAATAATTATTACATATATATATATTAGTCCATTAATTTACCATTAATTATACGTACTCGATCTACATCGATCCATCAAATTACGTACGTAATTTAATCTGTATATATAGCTAATTAACATTCATGCATGTATGTACGTACGTACGGTTTCCCTAAATATATATATATATATATTTAATCATGCAAATTTTAACTGCCTACGTACGTACGTACGTACCTGCTCGCCTTCTCGATATCTGCAGTTAATTAAGCTAGCTAGTGATCGAACACCGGAGATCCTTTAATTTCTAGCCCCGGCCTAGCCTAATCCGGCCTTCTCCTTCTCCTTCGATCTCAAAAATTCCCCACGGGAGAAAATATAATGGAATGATCGAAGCTAAGAGAGTTTGGCATGGCCTATATATATAATGCTTCACTTAGACGACGGAGGTGTCGGTACGTCGTCTAAGTGGAACTTACACCACGACGTGTCGGTCCGTTGTCCAGGTGATGATTTCTCCGAGGTCCAAGTAAAACTTAGACGACGGAGATGTAATTCTCCGTCGTCTAAGTTTTACTTGGACCTCGGAGAAATCTCCGAGGTCTAAATGTTACTTAGACGACGGAGATGTAATTCTCCGTCGTCCAAGTGATAACCTGGACGACGGATACGTCTCCGAGGTCCATGTACTTACCTAGACGACGGAGAAATTTCACATCCGTCGTCTAAGTTACACTTAGACCTCGGAGATTTCTCCGTGGTCCAAGTAACACTTAGACGACGGAGAATTACATCTCCGTCGTCTAAGTGTTACTTGGACCACGGAGAAATCTCCGAGGTCTAAGTGTAACTTAGACGACGGAACTAATACTGTTCCGTCGTCTAAGTCCTCTTTTCTTGTAGTGTAAGGTCTTTCATCTCAAATTCAGATTTCAAGTAGCCAACCGTCTCATTGATCTCGTCAAGAGTCTTACTGATGTTTATATCATATACATAGACTGTTACTATAACAAATTTGGAACTTGTTTTTTTAATGAACACGCAAGGGCATAAGTCATCATTCTTGTATCCCTTCGTGATCAAGTAGTCACTAAGACGTGTGTACCACATCCTACCAGATTGTTTCAATTCATATAGTGAACGTCTCAATCTGATTACATCAGCACTCCGTTGTTTAGAGGAATAATTGATAGACTGAAAAATGTAACTCTTTCATTGATAGAATACCTTATATATAGGCCGATACAATCTATTATAATCAATATCCCTATAAAACATGGATTCTCTCTATCTCTATATAGACTAAATCTTATCTTAGTAGGACAAGACACACACCGAAAGTTACGAAGAATAAATCTCCTTAAACAGTTTTCTTTTCCATTCAAATTTTATTTTCATCATTTTTTTTGTTTTTTATTTGCAAACATAGTAGACCACCTGCTCGTTCACAATTTAGTAGCTACTTCAATAAAAACTCGATTATCAATTTATTCATTAACAATTGTATAGCTCTGCGGTTTTTTAGTAGCAATGTTTACAAAAATTAAGTATCACTTTCGAATACAATAAAATTTTGAAAATGATGCACTACCAACTTGACGACCCAATCAGTACCACTCTAAGAATGATTCAGTAGCAATGGCACAAAACTTCAGTATCAACTCAACAAAATTTCAATAGCAGCTCGATGAACGATTTATTAACAGTGGGACAAAGTTTCAGTATCAACTCAACAAAATTTCAGTAACAACTCGATGAATGATTCAGTAGTAGTTCAACTAACGATATAGCAACAGCAGTTTGAAAAATGCAGTAATACAGTTGAGGAACATAGTAGTTGACAAAATTTTAGTAGCACAGTAGCAACTCGATGAATGATTCAGTAGCAGCTCAACTAACAATGTAATAGTAGTAGTTTCAAAAACGTTGTAGCAACATTTTGAAAAAGAAAAACAGTAGCAGAGTTTGGTACCAATTTGAAAAGAAAACAACAGTAGCAACAATTTAAACTTAGTAATAGTTTCAAAAACACAGTAACAATAATTTGAATATAACACATTTCAGTAATAATGATGCTACTGCACCTCAAAAATACAAACATTTTGAATTTAAATTTTGTAACAAATTTACACATTTGTCCTTTTAGATAAAGAGAATGGTACTACATAAACACTTCTTGACGGCCAAAAGTGCGCTAACAACAATAATTAAAAGTATGCAATAACAATCATTCCTAAAGTCACTCTCGAAATAAATAAAAAAATTCATTCCAAAAGTCGAATAAAAGGATTTTCCAAGTCCAACGCCAAATTTCAAATAAACAATGATCTACTTCACATAATCGATTGCAGTAAATATAATCTCCTATTGAATCTATTACACTGTACCAAATCCAAAAAAAATTCAAAAGATATAGTTCAAGTAATTAAGTTGCTACTTATTCTGAAAATGAAATGTCACTACCGGAAGAATTACTATGACCGACGACTTGGTGTCGTCGGTCTGTTTCCGTTTATCGTCGGTCATACCTATATCCGACGACACATCGTCGGATATAGTATCGTCGGTAATAAACCGTTGGTAATACTATATCCGACGATGATTTAGGGTTATCGTTGGAAAATAGAGACACTAAATCCGACGATATCTTATCGTCGGTCATAGTTTAAACTATATCCGACGATGTCATCGTCGGATATAGTTTTCTCCATGGTCAAAATGGTTGACTGTGGAGAAAACTATAACCGACGATGTTGACACATATCGTCGGTTATAGTTAAAAATATTTAATTTTTTTTGCAGGTTTTGGGTTTTATCCCAAAACCTGCATTCACAAAAAATCACGCTATCTATATATTGTTCAAATTGAAAATCAAAAACCATTGAAACTATAGTACGTAGTAAATAAATAAATAATAAAAACCGAAATCGTTCAAATCTGTATACGTATGCGTAGTAAATAATGAAAATAAAAATTAAATCGACAATTGTTCAAATGTAGGGGGGTCCTGGTCCTAAGTCTATGTGGTCAAACGGATTGGAGAAAGTTGGTTGGTCCTGGTCCTGGTCTGGCTGAGGCTGAGGCTGCGGCTGAGGCTGAGGCTGAGGCTGTGGCTGTGGCTGTGGCGCACCGAAAATGGGCGGGGGAGCTATCTGGATTCCAGATGCTTGCAACTGTGCATAACAATGCTGTATCTATGTCCCCATTTGCTGCTGCTGTTCGGCCAACCGATTCTGCTCTGCTGCTTGCACTTGCTCCATCTCCTCCATCCGACGCCGTTGAGCTTCCATCTCAATTGATTGCCTATGAAGTTGGTCGTGTAGCTCATTAGTCCTCGAAGATGATGATGATCCCGATCCGCGAGAGAATTCAAGGGTATGCTTCAGCAGCCCTTGACCCCATTTTCCGGAACCCCTGCAGTAGAATGTGTTCTTCCCTGGAGGGATCGCAGTTGACATAATCCTGGCCCTGACGATTGGATCAGATTGATCAATCTGATCAATCGGGAGTTCCGCATCGGGGGTGTTGGGATAGAGCTCTCTCGCCACTTGAGTCAACACCTCCGGAATCGCCTCCTGAATTCTCGCCTAATTGACAAAGAACAATAAAATATTAATTAAAAAAACAATCTAAATAAATAAGAAATAAGTTTATTTTGTTATAAGGACACTTACAGCATATTCGGGGGACTGCGGATACGCGTGCTGCATCGTATAGACAAGGGGATCCTCTTCTGGGTGGTTGGCCGCCTCCTCGATCCAACCCGAGTATGATCTGGTACCGGCATGATGATTTTTGGTGTTTTTGGCCCGATTCCTTGTGTTGACTTCAGAAAGAGCCTGCGCGATTAATTAAACATAAAAAAAACACTCATTAGCCAAATAATTTAAGGGAAGTACGATAAAACAAAAATTAAATCGATTGAAGGTTGCGTACCTTCAATTTCGGGTTGTTGAAGTGAACCACAAGCCATCGCCACTCATACTCCCTATAACGAAACTCGCTAGGGGTACCCTCACGATCGTCCCCGTACTTTTTCCAATGCTTCTTCAGCTCGGCCTTCCACTCCTTATACATATATATACCCATAAAATCAAGCGTTAGTAACTAACAACATTGTATGAACATAATCAAAAGAAACGAAAAAATTGAAACAAATGGCCGTCTGCAAACCTGCTCCCATGCACTTCATCCGCCCACGTGGGTCTAATGTTCGCCATCCCCGCGTACTTTCGAGTGACCTTTCCCTCGATCACCTGCCCTCTATCCCCGGTCGGAATCATAAGTTGGCCACCACCGCTAGCCTGAATGGCTTCGTCCAGTAACTTGCCGACGACGGGGCCTCTGGTTTTCTTCTGTTTGGCACCGGGCACGATCTCGCCTATCACATATATATGTAGACGATTTTTTAAACATCAACACCTAATTGAATTTAAATATTAGGGAGTAAAAAGATATCACTAATTAATATTTACCTGATTCGTCGGTGCGTTATCCCGGAATCCTCGCACTCCAGAGAGGTGCCGGGAAGGGTATATACGCATATGCCTGCTCCGGGGTAATGAACCCTAGCTGTCCCGGAATAGGCATCCCGTCAGAATCGACGTGAGGTATCGTCGGGATTTCCAACGGTAAGAATAATGTAGGCAGCGGGCATAGTCGCATCCTCGCCGAGGACTGAGTGGATCCACCAGCCTCCTCGGAAGAATGAGGAGCTGTCTGGTGGATGACGGGGGAATGGTCCTAGCGATGAATGTCCGGCATTCGGACCGAGGATTGAGTCGCACTATCCGTTGAAGGCGTGCGACTGACCTGATGAACCCTCCTCGCGCCTGAGGATCGAGCCGGCTCGGGCTGCTGCTGAGGTTGTCCCTCGCCCATCAGCCGACGGTGTCGAGAGGTCAGCGGAAGACTGTAAGTGTTGGGGACGCTGGTGGATCCTGATGCGGACTGACTTCAGGTGCCATCAGGATCCCCAGCTCCCGAGCCCTTATCCCCACGTCTCGATCTCCCTCTCCCTCTGGACCTCCCCCTCGAAGTACTCGACCCGGCCCCTCGGGAAGGTCTGCAATTAAACCATTGCATCGTTGCTATAAAATTATTAAAATTAAAAATAATTCCTAATTCATCCAAAAAATCTAGCACATGCATATTCCAATATATATCAATAATCCAATATATCCAATATATAAATATTCCACAAAAATCAACAATAATTCCATAAAATCCAATACATATATAATCCAATAATTTAACTATATATATATATCAATAATTCCAATAATCCAAATTCAACAATAATTCCAAATCCAATTAACAAAAAACTTAATCAAATTTAACCTAAAATTCCAAATCCAAATTCCAATATATATATATAAATAATCCGACGCCAAATCCAAATTTAACCTAAAATTCCAATATATTCCAATATATATCAATACATGCATAAAATTCCAAAAAAATCGAAATTTAACCTAAAATAACATACATATTATTTATTGGAATTCAATCTAAATTTAACCTAAAATAACATACATTTAACCGAAATTTAACCTAAAATTCAAAATTATTCTAATATATATCAATACATGCATAAAATTAACAAATTCCACAACTATATCAATACATGCATCCACATTATCGATCAACACATTCCACAACGTAAAATCTAACCTAAATTAGAAAAATTCGAAAATTTGAATTTAGGGATTTCAAACCTGATTTTTCACTAATCGACGAGGGATTTGGCTTGATGATCGATGGAATACCACTTGAGCTTCGATTGCTTGCTTGTAGCACGAAGGAAACGGAGAAAATCGATCGGAGGCGTTGGAGCAGTTTGGGGCAGTTTCGTTTCTGCCCAAAATGTACCCAGATCAGGATATAAAACAGAACTATAACCGACGAGATAAGTAAACTCGTCGGATATAGTTGAACCGAAACTATATCCGACGAGATTTCATATGCATATCGTCGGATATAGTTTCGGTTCAACTATATCCGACGAGATTTTCATGCATGTCGTCGGATATAGTTCTTCTATTTATTTTTCATTTATGCCGGTGTACGTTATTAAATATGTAGTGTATTAATATATATATATATATATATTTATTAATAGGTAATACGAAATTATTAATAGTTAATACCAAATTATTAAATTATTATTTAATAATACGATATAATTATTAATCGATCGGTACGGTTGTGTATTTCTTTTTTTCAATCGATCTCTCGAGCTCTCTCATTTATGATGGGGCCGGATATAGCAATTTCATCGATCGACACAATGGGCAGTCGATAATCTGAATAAAATTCATTTTACATTGCACGTTCTAATTAGTCAAAATAACATACATATATATACACTAATTAAGGCGCATAATCAGAATCATCGCTTGAGTCTGACTCTGTTTCCGAGTTACTTTCAGGTAACATGTGTATGTCCTCGTCACTTGAGTCTTCATTGTCTTCATTTTGATTAACATCAAGAAGATTCGGTTGATGTGTTCGTATCACACTGCCCTGTCTCACATTATTAAGGCGAATTGTTGAGGTTTCAGGAATACCAGTTGCGTTCGGCTCTTGGTATGCACTGACTTCTTCATTATCCGAGGTCACACCAAGGGTTGAGGCACTGTATATGTTTCGTGGAAGAACATGGTTAACCACTTTCCACGCGCCTTTATGCACAAGATCATCAAGATAGAACAATTGTTTCACCACCGTTGCCAACACAAACGGATCATCTTCATACCAGCTTGTGGCAGTATTCACCGAAAAAATCCCGTATTGATCGGTCCTTGTGTTTTGAGGGTCGGTATCAAACCATCTACACTTAAACAAGTGCACGGTCATGCCTTCCCCATATATTAATTCGACAACTGAATGGAGAACACCGTAATAGTCAACTCCATTCTGCCCACCATGCACCATTACCCCAGAATTCTGTGTTTTTCGTCTGACATCTCTATGTTCACAAATAAATAGCACGCCATTTACCTTACACATAGATAAACTCTGGAAGTTACCGGTTTCTGCGCCAAGAGCCTCAATTCGTGTGACCACTGAGGGATACCATCATCTTGTACATGATTCATCTGAAAATAATCATTTATTAACTTAACTATAAATAGGATGCGAGACATGCACTTAACATCGATCATATACAGGTCAATTTAAGTATCAACTTACCTAGTTGCCAAAATAGTTTGCGAACGTCTTGTTGTGGTACTCAACATCACCGGAAATAGCAGGGCAGTAAAGGTGCAAATTTTTCCAATATTGAACTTCTGGACAGTTAATCAATACCGACCAATGGGCAATGACTAGCTCATAAGGTTCCAACTTGTACGAGTTGGGCAACTTTCCAGAAACTTCAACATCATCGGAGATGATCGAAAGGTTGAACTGCCCTCCATCTACTCGCATATGTTGTGGAGGGTCCTCCAACGCTCCCAAATACAACTTGGTGTACGTTACGCACTCATGCGCAATATATGCTTCAGCGATACACCATTCGGGTGCAGATTTGTTCATCATATAGTCTTTGTAGTCCCCTAATTGTCTGTAAATTGGTAATTATAGATCGAGCATGTTATGCTTATTTCAACAATATATAAGTGAATAAATAATATTAAAGATCGACATATATATAGCCAGATTCAGAGATGCATTACGTACCTTTCCATAGGATACATCCATGTGTAGTGTACTGGACCAGTAAGCAACAATTGTTCCGGAAGATGGAGCATCAGGTGAGGCATGATGTCGAAAAAGTTTGGAGGAAATATCCTTTCGAATTTGCACATGATAAAAATGATGTCCTGTTGCATTTCCAACGAGTCCGATTTCTTCACTTCTCTTGTGCATAACTTCTGAAAGAATCTTGACAAAGCCACTAACGGCTCCACCACCTCTTTGGGCAGGTACCCTCGAATGAAAACAGGGAAGAGGCGTTGGAGCAGTATATGACAGTCATGACTCTTTAGTCCGTACATCTTGTTGTCTTTGAAGTTAACACATCGACTTATATTTCCGGCATAGCCTGAAGGATACCTGACATTAACCATCCAGCCAAAAATTTCACTCTTCTGGGCAGGCTTCACGGTATAAGGAGCTTGTGGCATTTTTTTCTTCCCATCTCTCAACCACAAATGTTTTCGCAGTCCCATCCTTTTAAGATCAATGCGTGCCTTCGGGCCGTCTTTAGTTTTTCCCTCCCAATTCAACACTGTGCCGACCACACTCTCGCACACATTTTTCTCTATGTGCATGACATCTAAGTAGTGTCTGATCAGCAACTTGGACCAATAAGGAAGTTCCCAAAAAATACTTTTGTGTGTCCAGAATTTATACCTGTCGGGTTTGTCAGGTATTGACGCCACTATCTCAGGATGATTGCTTAGCTGCCCAAAATCGTATTCATTTAGCACTTCTAAGATTTCATCCCCCGTCCATCTCCTCGGCTGCTCACCTGTTTCCACAGTCCCATCAAATGCCTCCATATCCTCCCGAAATGGGTGATCATGTGGAAGCCAACAACGATGTCGCATCTGTACAATCTTCCTGCAATGAGGTCTGCAACACTCAACCGTCATGCACTCTGGACAAACCCTGTATCCCCTGGTAACGTTGCCCGACAACATCCCGCGTGCAGGAAAATCGTTAATGGTGCCAACAAGCATGGCATGCATCTGGAACATCTCATTTTTGAACTTGTCATAAGTGGGATGACCATGCTCACTCAAGTACTTAAGCTCCTCAATCAAGGGTCTCAGATACACATCGAGACACTTTCCTGGATAACCCGGCCCTGGAATGATCATAGTGAGCATATTGTATTCTTTCTTCATGCACATCCATGGAGGAAGGTTGTAAGGTACCAAAATAACTGGCCATATACTGTATTGAAGACTCATGTTGCCAAAAGGGTTGAATCCGTCAGATGAAAGCCCCAGCCAAACATTTCGAACATCTGATGCAAAATAAGAAAACTTCTTCACCATGTGCTTCCAAGCCTCTCCGTCAGCAGGGTGTATAAGCGTATCACCGTCGGGCAAATTCCTCTCGGCCCACCATCTCATAGCTTCAGCCGTGTGTGCAGACATGAACAACCGTTCTAGCCTATCTATCAGCGGAAAATACCGAAGTATCTTCACAGCTTTCTTGTTTCCGGCAGGAGTCAACTTATACCTATCTGTACCACATACTGGGCATTCATCAAGGGATTCAAGATCATTCCCATAAGCATCTTCACCCCAGAAGAGAACACAATCATATCTACAAGCATGGATTTTGATGTAGGAAAGGCCAAGATGTTTAAGGATCTGTCGCACCTTACGATGAGTGGTAGGAAGACGATGACCGGGGGGCAACAACGAACCAGACCACTTCAGCCAATCATCAACAGCCTTCACACTCATTTTGTTCTCCACTTTGAGCTTCATTACTCCCATAACACTTTCGAGAACAGTCTTATTACACCCGTTGTACAACGGGGTCTGTTGGAAGGCAATGAGGTTGTTGTACTTGTCCATACCAGCAGTGTTGACAGCTGTAGGTACTTGCTGGACTGGCTCAATATGAGGGAAGTCTCCAACGGCGGGAGGGATATCGATATCCGGTGCTTGAGCAAATATACCGCTCTCATGAGGAAACATATCGTTGATCAACCTTGTTGTTGGATCATTGGATGTACTGCCACTCTCAAAAAATTGTCCGTGATCATGTTGACCAACTGTTGAACTCTCACCGTGATAAATCCAACATGTGTACTTATCCCAAAACCCGTTTTTCTTCAAGTGCTCCAATACTTTATCGATGTAAAAATGATATCGCTCGCTGCGACACTGACATTTCGTACACGGACAATAATGAATTGTCATCCCTCCACAATTAACCTTCACATATTCTACAAAACTTCTAATTCCACGGTGATATCTTACATCCTATCTTGGAAGACATATCCAACTCTTGTCCATCCTGAAAATTATAACTGCATGTATATATACCCATGATCTTATTAATTCAAATTTCATAGCTAGATATAAATATTTATTATTTTAATTCCCATAATTTTAATATATATATACACACACACGTACACCCTAACTATATATATATATAATCGATCACAAAAATCTAAATATATATATAACGTTAACCATGCACGTACGTACTAGCTAGCTAGCTAGTGTACATTTAATCCTAAATATATAATAATCACAATATATGTAATGCAATATATTAATTAAATTAATTAATCACCCTAGCTAGCTAGCTAGTTATTGCTATATATATATTCACAATAATCAAATTAAAATTAACAACAATTAATATATATTTACGATCAATCACGCGTACGTACTCAAAATCAACCATCGATCAATTACTCAAACTCAAGAATCAATTAATTAATTAACTCGATCGATCAATCAATATATATATATATATATTCAAAATCAATTAATATCGATCGATCTATATATATATTCAACAAATTAAGCATTAATACATGCATGCATAACACATATATATATATATTAATTAAGCACGACGTACCTATATATATATAATGCGCATGATCATGAATCATCACGAACTCATTCTCGACATCACCCAAAGATCGATTTCAGAGCATTTTCAGAAAAAATGGAAAGTTTTTTGAATGACAGATCGAGCTGCTGCCCAGATCTGAAATAAGAAACTATAACCGACGATATGAAAAAATCGTTGGTAATAGTAAAAAAATTCGTCGAACATAGTCGAAAACTATGACCGACGAGTTTCCGGCGACTATAACTGACGACAAGAAAATCTCGACGGTCAAAAAACTATAACCGACGAGAAAATCCTATCGTCGGTTATAGTTTACTATAACCGACGATATCCCTTCTCGTCGGTCGTTCTTTGAGGACCTCGTCGGATATAGTACTTCTTCTGGTAGTGTGTCTTGCGATGTTTTTTCAAGAAAATATAAACATACAAAAACACAATGTTGAAAAAGAGCAAAAAAAATAAAATCAAAATATTGCTACTATAGTGCTAAAGCATCATGTTCCTGCAACACATTTCAAGACAAACAACCCAAATTGTAATTTTCAGAAGAAAAAAAAGAAGAAAACACAGTAACAGTGCCCGAGATTTGAATAACACGGTAGTGGAGGCAGCAACGGACTGTGAAGGAGACCAAGATTGAAGAAGCAGTCACGCATGGAGTCAATCCAAGGCATCACAGCGGTGCTCGAGGTCGAACCGATGCAAGAGTTATGGCGGCTCTTAAGGTCAAGCCGAGCCAGGACCTGCAGCGACGTTCGTGGTCGAGCCTGTCACTGGGGTGCGAAGCCAAACCAGTAGTTAGACGAGGTCGATGAGGAACCTCCGGGCGGTGTGAGAGGCCGAGCTCCAGCTATGGTATTATGTGTTGTTGAGCTCGTGCATGGCGAGATGCTTTAGATAAACAGTGCTTCATGGTGATGAAGATTTGACCAGTTGTAGAGAGCGAGAAGCCGTGAACTAAGGATTTTCCATCGCCGAAAGTAGAGGATAAGGCGGCAGTACGGTCTGGAGAGGGTGGCGACATTGTTGAGAAAGGAGTTGATTGCTACTCTGTAATTCTCAAACTGAGAGAGAGAGAGAGAGATTTTTGTTATATTAACGGGTTGGGTTTACTGATACTACATTTTGGCCTGGGTTTCAGGCCCAGTCTTTTTTTGTCTAAATATTAATGTAGTTGGTTTTTTTGTATAATACATACTTAACTTGTCCTTTTTTTTAATTTCAAAAAGTACTTTTATATATTTGGAAGTTCTTTAAAAAGCTACACCAAATAGTCCCTAATTATAAAAAGCAGCTCGATCAAAAACATAGAGGAAGGTCTGGAGCTCTAGGATTTTATTGTTCTGGGAGTTTGAGTGCAGAGTGCATAATGATGGATAATTAAGTAACTTTATGAAAACTAAACTAGGGGCAACACACACCCTATGATTTTTTTTAGAAGAACACACACCCTATAATGGGTGTGAAGAAGCAACGAGATTTTCTCTTTTCCCTTTTTTTTTCGCTCGGACCTTAGCTTCGTCTCCACTTTCCCTTGCCGAAACCAGGTCTTTGAGATTGGCAGCTGTCGTAGAGATTTTTGGACTTGTTTTGAACTATGGTGAAACTCAATGTAAGTATCTAGTCTGTAACTGTAATAATTATAGTGTGTTGTGAATGATATGAATAATTATAGTGTGTTAAGATGTAGTGAACTCAAAATTGTTGAACTTCTCGAGGGACTTTGTGATAAGATGTAGGACTAGACTCTGCGCAAGGTAATCTACTTTTATAATTGTTTCTTTTGTATCGCATGATGTTTGGATGGATTCCCTCATTCCGATTTTTCTTTTGCAGACAGATTCAAACAGACGAGAGTGGATCAAAGTGGATAGTTGAGATAACCTCACAATAGGTACTTATATACTTGCACTGTAGAGTTTACAGATGATGTTTTTCGTGTAAATTAATATCAATATTTGCATCAATTGAAATGTTTGAATCATCTCTAAGTTTCTAGTCACTAATTAATAGGTTGAAGTGCCTTTTTTACAGTTAGGATTTAGCTATAGTTCTCTCTGTTTCAGGATTTTGAATAATCTCTAATGTCCTTTATTTTTTTAGGATTCATGGTGGTTAACTTGTAGAGCTGTTATTGTCTTGCTCGTTTTGGGTAGTGATTGACAATTCTCGCGGAGATGTTCAGACTTGTTTTGAACTATGGTGAAACTCAATGTAACACTAATACAAAATCTGCATCACACAACAGTCAAATTATGTTGTCTGATGTTTAAAATTACCGTTGTCTTTATGTGTGTTGTCTGATGAAATTTCGGGACAACGATGCATCACTGTTATCTGTTAGCTTTTGGGACAGCGTTTATTTCATAAAAAGTGTTGTTTGATTTCTGAATGTCATGCCATGTCAGGGTGGTGCACATACAATGAATGCTATGAGGTCGATGGCACGGGCAAGTATCACACATCATTTTTTATCAGACAAGGCTTGGAGCCTTGATTTCATCATTGTGTGATAAAATATTAAATAATGGTTGAAGCCTTTTTGGAATATTGTGTGATAGTTGATCAGACAATGGTTGGAGCCATTTTAATACATTGTGTGATGGATGTCACGAATTATGTCACACAGTATATTAAAGTCATTTATAAGCATTATGTGATGGCTTGTGTAAACAATACATGTCATTTTTAACCATTGTGTACTATATATGACACAACACATATTCATTCACTCATTGTCTATCCAAACTCTGTACCATATAAACAGTGATTTACCTAATGCTAGTTTTAAAACTGAAATTCATAATCCTGCGTTTAAACTAAATCCTCCAAATTGAAATGCAATAGTATGTCATTACAATCTTAAACATACATATTACTCGCATTGTGGCAAAAGCCGAACAAATGACATCTAAACAATCTAAACCAGCAAAATACCATAACTATTGTTCATACCATATCTAAACCAGCAAATGACATCTAAATTAAAGTTTACTAGCAAATTGTTCATGGAAATCATATGCTAGCTAGCTAGCATATCTACAACTACCCAATATGTCCAGTCATACCTCCGCAAAATAAAAACCTTGACCAAAATTAACGGACCCAATTTAGAACATACGCTGCCTATTCACCTCGCATCTCATCAAACAAGGCTTGAGATACTCCAATTTACATCTCCTTTCCCATTGAAAGTGGAGCAAAAATTTTAAGTTCTAGACTAATATTCATACAAACAAGAAAGAAAAGAGAAGGTTATTGTATCACATATTAACTTTTACTTTCCCAGCTCTGGATGCTTCCACTAGTATTGATGCATGTTTACGTTGATTTATTTGGTATCCACATAGGGCCATCTCCTTGTAGACATATTCGAAGTATTCCCATAGCAAAGCACAGGCCTTGAGCATTGATGTATGTGTATTCATTAAGCACAAGGGCAGTAGCACCACCTTCCCGTGCAGGGTCAGAATCAGAGTTATGTGTCTTAATTTCTTCAAACAAGTCTTTAGGTCTGGAAAACATATCAGTGTGTCCATACACTTTCAACATTGTATTTATCATCCCAATGTTAGGGGTACAGTGGTTTTTCATGTGTTGAAATATAGAAACACACTCCTCAATATGTCCACCCTCCATGGAAGACCTTATCATGCCTATAAATGTGACCTCCAAAGGTTCGGTATTAGATAGGTTTTTCATCTTCTCAATCTGTAAGCATAATTCCAAGACCATTCAATGTCATGGTTTACTTAGAACATAATATAGCTAGGAACATAATATAGCTAGGTGAAGACTTAACAGTTAAAAAATGAAAGCCAAAAACCATTTGGCCTAAATGGGAATGTCTAAGTTCACAATTTTCACAAGCCATATCCAGTAATATCTAGGTCTAGCATGAGGAGTGAGAAACCATGTCATCTAAAAGTATCAACTTGGCTTAAATGCACCATGCATAGATAACTGAGCCCGTTCCTATGCTCAAAACTCTACAGACAAAAATTACCTGCAACAGAGCATCCTGCCATCTACCACTCTTACAAAGATAGCATGCTAACTCATAATACACACTGTCTGTCCCAACCACTCCCCTTCTTTCCATATCCCTGACGGCTTCCACAACTTCATTCATTTTTCGTTCACACCATAAAGCTCGAACAACAGATGTAATTGAAAAATAGTGAGGGACAAAAGATGATATATCCATTTCTACTACACATACAACACAAACCAAATCACCTTTGTAGTTAAGAGCTTTTGGAGCTTCACCACTTTTTTTCATTTTTCTAAATAACTCATACACGAGCTCATACTTTCCAGATTGTAGCATTACCTAACAAGAACAGGCATATCCTATAAGGCTCATACTGTAATTTAAGAACTAGCATTGCATTTTTTTATATACTTTCACACTACAAGAAAATTGCACCTAGACCACGGACCATTTCCGTCGTCTAGGTGCAGTTTTCCGTCGTCTAAGTTAGACGACGGAATCTCCGTCGTCCAAGGTCCGTGCTCCAAGTGCTGTCGTCCAAGCACCTGGACGACGGAGATTTAGTGATCCGTCGTCCAAGTTCACTTGGACCGCGGACATTATCCGTGGCCCAGGAAGACACCTGGACGACGGAAAATCTAATTCTCCGTCGTCCAGGTGTCTACCTGGACCACGAACATTGCTCGTTTATCCGTGGCCCAGGTGTTCACCTGGACGACGGAGAATTAGATTTTCCGTCGTCCAGGTGAACACCTGGGCCACGGAGAACGACAGGGTTTAGGGTTTAGGGGTTTAGGGTTAGGTTTAGGGTTTGTGCACCTGGACGACGGAGAACATAATCTCCGTCGTCCAAGTGAATATTTAATTTTAAAAAAAAATTGAAATTAAATATTATTAATTTAATTTATTATTAATTTAATTTAAATAATGAAAAATGCTAAAATTAATTAAATAAACTAAATTTTGAATATTACTTAATTATTAAATAATTAAATTAAATTAATTTGTACATACATGAATAATCGAAAAAACCCATAAATTAAAAATTAAAATATTGTTCGGAATGCGGAAAGAAACGAGATAATAAACTACTAGCTAGCTAATACACTGGAGGAGCAGATGCGCCGCCGAGTCCTCCGCCTCCAGCCGGGTCGTTGTTGTCGGGGTGTGGGTTCGGAGGAGGTTGACATACTTCTCGATTTTGTTGTATGAGGGCGATGAGTTGGGCTATTTGTGCTTGTTGTTCGTCAAGTCTTTGCCGCATTGACTCATTCTCCTCTCGTGCCAGTCGAGCCTCTTGAATGGCTGCTTCGACGGCCGCAGCCTGACTCCTTCTCCGCTGCCCCGAACCTCCCGTAGATGATGAGCCGGAGGTCGTCGACAAATCTCGTACCACCCTAGGCCCAAAGTGCCTAACCTCCTTGCCAGCTCTACGACCGTAGACCTCATCCGCGATTGTAATTTGGCTCTCTAAGGATAGAGGAGGCAGGTCTTCCGGCGGCACATCTGGGAACGCAAGCTGAGTGTCAGCCAACTCTTCATGCGCACGCTCTATCGCCCTTGCCTACAAAAGAATAATTAATTTATTATAATGAAATCATATTTAAATAATAATTACTATAATTAAAAGCACATATATATATATATATATCACTTACGCCGCATTGACTCGCTTCATTATCGAGCCCTGGCGTCACGTACGCGCTTACGCTTGCATCAAGATAAGGGTGTTTGGACCCCTTATCCTTGTGCTCCTTGGCTATTTGAATGAACTGGTTGGCGCCGGTAGTATGGTGTTTCTCCTTCTTCCCCCGGTTGGCTTTGTTGACACCGGAGAATTTTTGTTACACAACATAATTAAATCATTAAAAAATGAATAACTACAATTTAAATAATTCAATTATCTTAATTGAAATAAAAAAATAAATTAATACCTTAAATTGTTCATCGGCAAAGTGGTTACACAACCACTCCCACTCATCTTCTCTCTCCCCTTGCAGCTCTACCGAGGGAGGCACGGGACCGACATCTTTGAAGTACTTATGGAGCTTGTACTTCCAATCTTTGTAGATGGAGTTGGCGGTTTGGTTGATATGCCTCAACATAGCCGGTGTCGGATCCACGTCAAATTGTTCCTATCAAAAATAAATAGAAAATTATAATCGTATATATTATGAAATTTTAGGCCGAGATTAACAATATTATATAATAACTAAATTGGACGTATTACGTACCGAAAGATCTTTGAAGACTTTCGCCTTCTCATGATCCGGCGCCTCCTTCCAAGTAGGGGCAGTGATACGAACCCGGTTACGGATGATTGACCCTATCCCATGCGCCGAGAGACTTGCTAGCTGAGCTGTGGGAGGGCCACCGGTGAATTCGTCTTACGGCAAGTCGATCTTTTTACCGGTCGCCTTGCAAATACGCTCCGCTTTGCCCCCTTTAACGAGACCCCGAGTCCTTTTCGGTTCCGGGTCAGTGGGGGCCCTCTTTTGCCTACGGCGGGCGCTGTACATGATTGATTCGGCGATCGAGGACGCCTGAGTACTTCCCGTTGAATGGGTACCGGGCGTCGGAGATTGGAAGGGGTCGACGTCATCACCGCTCGAGATGAATGGGGGAGCGGGAATTTCCCCAGAGGGCGCTACGGACAGACCAGATGATCCGTCCGGATTGAGAGCGTCGTTGCCCTCTTGTTGAACCCAACCGACTTGGGCCGCCAACATTCAGAGCATCTCATCTTCTGCCTCCTGTTGGGCTTTCTTCTTGCCGGATGTGGTCTTTGGCGGAGCCATTTAAACCTAAGAGTACGGTGTTAAAATACCTACTTACCATAATAATTACAACTTAAAAATTTACGCTAATTAATTAAGTACGTTTAAGATTTAAATAGAGTACACTAGCTTGGCATTTTCGGTCGTTCAATGGACGTGCGACCCGCGCGATAAAGTGTAAATTTTCAATTAATCAGCCTTGGTTAAATCGAAAAATATGGCCAGTTAGGGATAGAGATAACGTGAGAGGCAGGACTAATTTCGACAAAAGTCTTTCTTAGTCCAAATCCTGTCACCAGTCATAACCCGTTTCTAGACACCATGTCCGACATTCGGCCAATTTTCGAAAATTTACACTCCCTCAAGTCCTTTGCAAACTCCGCCCTCAACCTCGTGTCCATAACTTCACTTAGGTTATGGTGTGCGGTGATGAAATCCACACATCACGAGGGGTTAAGGAGATAAGCAAGGAAAAGAGGCGCCATCTATTCCAAAGAGTGTGACTTAATTACACCAAGCCTATGTACTAAATTTAAATCGAACACGTACTACTAATTAATTTACTAAAAAATACACGTAATTACATGCAATAATTTATTTTCCATTTAGCATGCAATAATTAACCATTTAATTAATTAATAACAATAATTATTTATTTAATTAATTAATAACAATAATTAATCATTTATTTAATTAATAACAATAAATTTACAATTATTCATTTAATTAGTATTAAATAACAATAATTATGATTTAATTAATTAATAACAACAATTAATCATTTATTAAATATTTAAAACTAATTACTAAATTAATTTCTACTAATTAATTATATTTAGAATTTAATTAATTAATTAAATGAAAATTATTTAAATAAGGGAAAAATAGAAATTTACCGAATCGGAGTTTTCGGGAATATCGCCGGAGTTGTGTCGTCGGAGAGGAGGATCGAACCACGCCGGAGGAGAATCGCCGGAATTTGAGAGAGAGAGAGAGAGAGAGGGGAGAGGAGAGATAGGATTGTAAGGGATGAGGAAAAGAAGATGAGCCGTACTCTATTTATAGAGTTTCACTTAGACGACGGAGCACTATTCTCCGTCGTCTAAGTTCACTTGGACGACGGAAACAGTGTTCTCCGTCGTCCAGGTGGCGGTTTCAAAATTTTGAAACGGTGCGTAATTAAGGGGCGGGACGTTTTGAACCGCCATGAATTTGGACTTAGACGACGGAGAATGGATTATCCGTCGTCTAAGTGAAAATTCAAGCGGTCCCAAAAACGGAAGCGGTAAATTGAACCGCCATAAAAATTGGACTTGGACGACGGAGATGGTCAGTCTCCGTCGTCCAAGTGAAAATTACATGAAAAAAAATAAACAAAAATAAATATGAACCGCCATGATTTTTGAACCTGGACGACGGAGATGGTCATTCTCCGTCGTTCAGATGAACACCTGGACGACGGAAAATGACCATCTTCGTCGTCAAGGTTCAAATTACGTAAAAAAAAATTTTAAAAATAATTCGCTAGGAATTTAGCGATCTGTCATTCGAGTGAAATAGTCGTCCAATATCGATGAACGCATCGTATATATGAACAGTTAAATTTGAACCGCCGATTAATTTTACGTATTGAAACATGTTAAGTATCGACTAATCTTTACGACTTAAGTGTTCATGACTAGACGCTCATTTGCAGCGGAGTATTAACGAAATTGAATTTGGACAAAACAACCATTGGATATGTTCGTCGTAACATAATATATAATTGTCTTCAAAGGACCATAAAATAATAAGTTCGGGAAGGGTTTGATCGGCACAGTCAACCGCAAAACCGATAATTTCACAAACCGGAAACGTGGATACAAGGCATTTCGCAACTCCGATTTTCGAACCGTCGAAGCTCACACACCAAGAATTGTTTACTCTAAAGTCTTGATGAAAAGACTTTGCATTGGAAGAAGGTCTAGATGGTCGTTGTCTTAGAAAAAATTACGATATCTGCACCTGGACGACGGAAATGAGCGTTTCCGTCGTTCAGGTGATAACCTGGACGAGGGATAATGACGTTCTCCGTCGTCCAGGTGCATAGACCCTGAATTCAGGGGTTAGGGCCTTACTGTTTAGGGTTTAGGGTTTGTGAATTTGGACGACGGAGAATGACCATATCCGTCGTCCTAGTGTGTACTTGGACGACAGATAATGACCATATTCCGTCGTCCAAGTTCTAAACCCCGAATTCAGGGGTTAGGGCCTTAGGGTTTACGGTTTAGGTCGTCCCCGGTCATTTGTGTGTCCGTTCAATTCTTCTGATTCAAAAATATAATTAAAAAATATTGATCGATCGATCCGATCTGCTAGATTTAGGGTCCAGGATTTAGGGTTTTATATGAGATTGAGATCTGGCGTGGCGCCAAAGGTGAAAATTACAATTATTACAATAATTAATTACCAATTAATCTCCCTCGTCGTATGACCGTACTCTTCGTCATAATCATCATCGTCCTCATCCCCGTTAGACGACGGCTCATCCTCGTCATCGTACTCAACATCGTCCGACGAATAACCTGAGTCCTCGTCCGCGTCCTCTTCCTGCTCGTCTTCTTCATCTACCTCATTGATAATCTCATCTTCAGTTAGATCTGTACAACCATCAGGCATGGGTAACCGTTCACTATCTTGAACCAGGTCCATTATATCGGAGCGGACCATAGAAATATTAGGCTCTTGATAGGCAGGAATGTCTCTTTCTGGTTCATCAGCATCTTCAGTCGTCGCCGGTGTCCCTTCAATTGTCTCTGTATTCCATATTCCTCGGTGAGAGATATGGTTCACTATTTTCCACCCTTCACCGGCTTTCGGATAGTCGAGATAGAACACCTGCCGAACTAAGGTGGCGAGAGCAAAAGGCTCATCCTCATACCAGCTAGAGTTTGTATCGACAGATAATAGTCCCAGGTCTTCCTTTGTACGCTTGAACCATCTGCACTTGAATAGGAAAACGTTGACATCATTCCCGTAACATAGTTGAACCACGTATACAATAGCCCCGTAATATAGATCACTGTCTTTCCCAACCGCTACCCCACTGTTTTGTGTTCTTCTTCCTTCGTCTCGGGCCAATGAATGGAACTTTACACCGTTCACAAAACATCCGGGATAAATATAGTGTTTAACCGGCTTCCCTGCTAGCAAGTGCTTTGGCCATGACCACCACCCTCCGTGGTTATCAGATTTTTGCAGATCAATCATCTGCGAAAATGGGCAAATTAATATAAGGGTTTACTTTCTACAAACATGAGCGATATGTATTTAAATAATTAATACCGAGTCGTACGTACGTACCCATTGGAAGAAATAATCAGGAAACTTCTTCTTAACCATTTTCTCAATCCACGCCGAACTCTTGTTTTGATTTAACGCCTGAAGCCTCTCCCTGTATGACAACATGTACGGCTAAACTTCGTCACAGTCTCGCAACACTACCCAATGTGCCTCAATAAGTTCTTCCCGTGTTAACGATTCCTTTAATACTCCTCTAAACGGTCGGACGACATTGGTGACGACAGAAAGATTGATGCGGGCACTGCGATCGGAGGCAGTGGGAGGGGGCGGATCTTTGAGGTACCTGTTGCAGTAAGTAACATACTCATGCATTAGGTATGTCTCTGCTATGGAGCCATCCGGGGCCAACCTGTTTTTGACGAATGACTTATACTGTCCAAGCTGTCTACAAAATCAAACGTACACATTACATAAGTACATATAGCTAGCTAGCTAGTATATATATAATCTCCAGTGGAACAAATTAATTAATTAGTTGTACGTACCTTTCTTGAGGATACATCCAAGTGTACTGGACCAGACCAGAAATAAGCACCTGCTTGGGCAGGTGGATCATTAGGTGAATCATGATGTCAAAGAAAGCAGGGGGGAAAATCCTCTCTATTTTGCAAATGATGTGCACAATTTGTTGTTGCAATTCCACCACATCTGACTTCTTTAATTCTCTGGCGCATAACCTCTGCCACCACCTGCACAATGCCACTATTGGTTCTACGACGTCCCGAGGCAAGTATGGTCGAATTACCACTGGAATCAGACGTTGCAGCATAACGTGATAGTCATGTGTCTTTAGACCAACAAACTTGTGTTGCACCTCGTCCACTGCTCCAGTTATAGTAGCTGCATACGTAGCCGGATAACGAACGCCCTTAAACCAGTGAAATACAGAACGTCTAAGCGTCGGCTTCACTGTGTATGGTGCATCTGGCATCTCGTTGTACACTCCTTTCCTATCCCTCCTCAACCACAAGGGACGACGTAGATTCATTGATTCCAAATCTTTGCGCGCTTTGGGAGTATCTTTAGTCTTGAACTTAATACCGAGAATTGTTCCCACCACGCTGTCGCACACATTCTTTTCTATGTGCATCGCGTCCAAGTTGTTCCTCAGCTTCAACTTCGACCAGTAAGGGAGTTCAAAAAATATACTCTTGTGATCCCAATAGCTCAGATCATGTGGAGGAATTGGATTGCATTTCTTTACATCCGCGTCATTGGTCAACATACCAAAGTCGAAATAGCTCAACCTCTCTAAA
This sequence comes from Geum urbanum, assembly GCA_946800695.1. Lineage (NCBI taxonomy): Eukaryota > Viridiplantae > Streptophyta > Magnoliopsida > Rosales > Rosaceae > Geum > Geum urbanum. Next base: position 37,218,315 of record OX327002.1, on the reverse strand, counting down.
ATCTCTTCGCCCGACCAACAACGGGGTTTAGGATTGTTCTCTACCGTACCGTCGAAATGAGCTTCATCCTGTCGCCACGGGTGGTCGTGAGGAAGCCATCTACGGTGACCCAAGTAACACACCTTCCCCGCGTGCCAACTAGAGTTCACGTCGTCCAAACATATAGGACATCCATTATATCCTTTTGTCCTGCAGGCTGCCAACATCCCATAAGCTGGAAAATCGTTGATCGTCCACATTACAGCAGCCCTCATCGTGAACATCGTGTCAGTGAATTTGTCATAAGTTGGGACTCCATTTTCCCACAACAGTTTCAGCTCGTCGATCAAAGGTCTGAGGTAGACATCTAAGCACTTCGATGGAGATTTAGGACCTGGAATTAGTACGGTAAGGAAATTAAATTCCTTGTTCATGCACATCCACGGAGGCAAGTTGTACGGCATCAGAATAACTGGCCAAGTGCTGACGGCGGAGCTATTACTTCCCCAAGGATTGAATCCGTCTGTAGATAGGCCGAGTCTAACATTTCTAACCTCTGAAGCAAAGTCTCCAAATTCTCTGTCGAAATGTTTGAAACCCTCCCCATCCGCGGCGTGTCGCAGGACATCGTCATCTATTCGCTTTTCTGCATACCATCGCATCGCCTCTGCTGTGTGTAGAGACATGTACAGGCGCTGCAATCTGGGAATCAAGGGAAAATATCGAACAACTTTCACAGGAATTCTCTTTTTCGAACTCTTCCTATTCAACTGGAATCTGCACTGGCCACATACGGGACAATAATCCAACTCTTTATACTCTTTGTAAAATAGCACACAATCATTCGGACATGCGTCAATTATCCTGTACTTTAGGCCGAGGCTGCTCAGGATATTTCTAACCTTATAATGAGATTTAGGAAGATTGTGATCATCAGGAAGCAACTTACATATTTGCTCCTGAATTTCGTCAAAAGCACTCACTGACATTTTGTGCTTCACTTTTATCTTCATTTGCTCCATCACATATTGCAACACATTCTCTCGACATCCAGGGAACACCGGGGTCTGCGCTTCAAGTAGTATCCGGTTGTACTTTTCCATCTCACTGGTGTCAGTGGCCAAGCTAGCTGCGGGGAATGTGTCATCATGCTCATTAGTGGTACTGTAACCTCCGTCTTGGTGTTAGTGTCCACTATGACTACATCCCGGAAACGCATCATGGACCAAATCTGCAGTTGGGTTGCAAGCTGGGGGTCCGGCACCACTGCCGCTGGATGAGGCACCATGGTAACTGTACCCTGAGCTGAAGTCTGCTGCGCTGAACTCTACTGCTTCACCATGCTCGCTCCATGTAGTGTAACTCCACATCATACCATTTTCGTACAAGTGTTGCGCCATAACATTAACCTCCGCATACTGACAATTAAGACATTTCTGACATGGACACCTGAAACGTTTCTTTCCCTGACCATGTTCTATCGCAAAATTCACAAATTTGCTAATTCCATCCATATACCGGACATCACATCTATTCTTCAACTTCATCCAACTCTTGTCCATACTGCTACAAAATATTATAATTAATTAATTATTACATATATATATTTGTCCATTAATTTACGCTTAATTATACGTACTCGATCTACATATCGATCCATCAATTACGTACGTACGTACGTAATTTAATCGATCTGTACCTATATATATAGCTAACATCAGCTAACATCCTTGCATGTATATATATATGTACGTACATTTTCACTAAATATATATTAATTAAGCAAATTTTAACTGCGTACGTACGTACCTGCTGGCCTTCTCGATATCTTTACGTTAATTAAGCTAACTAGCTAATCAGCGGAGATCCCTTATCGATCCTGATTCTTCTCGGCCTAGCTAGCTTCTAGCTACCTAACTCCCTTCTCCTTCTCCCTTCTCCTTCAATTCTTCTTCAAATGGAATCATGAAGAGATCGAGGCTAGGAATGAATTCGATCAGTTTGGCATCAGGCTTATATAATGCTTCACTTAGACGACGGAGGTGTCGGTACGTCGTCTAAGTGGAAGTACGTTTCGTATACTCGGACGACGGAGGTGATCACCTGGAGGAGGGAGAAGACTCCGAGGTCCAGGTGATCACCTGGACGACGGAGAATATTATCTCTGTCGTCCAGGTTATCACCTGGACCTCGGAAAAGACTCCGTGGTCCAGGTGATCACCTGAACGACGGAGACGGTATTCTCCGTCGTCCAGATGGTACTTGGACCACGGAGTATTTTCCGTGGTCTAGGTGTTACTTGGACCACGGAACAATTACGTTTCCGTGGTCTAAGTGCTGTTTTCTTGTAGTGTCATATTTCCTGCCTCTGAGTTTAATTAAATATATCTATTACTCTACCAGTCAATACCTTGCCCCTTATAATTCAGGAATTCCAAATCTGTTCTTGAAAGTTAGCAAACCTTGAGCTATAAGTTTTAGATAAAGGAAAAGAGAGAGCAAGAAATTGGTACTCTCCAATGGCTATTGCAAATTATTAGTAATCAAAAGTAAGTAAAGAAATGGTGTCAAATCTATAACATAATAGGGGGTTTGCTTACATGTACTTTGAACTGCTAATTATATTTGATTTTGGGGATCTTTATTATTGAGTAGAATTATTTACCTGAAGGCTAAATGCTAAAGAACAAGTGCTTCATGTGAGTGAAAGAAATTTAACTTAAATTGAATAAGTGTGTCATAGTTGCATACTAAACATAACTAATGCTAAGTGAGAGTTCTCATACTCTGCTCCCATGTTTCCACTATGAACAAAAAGTCTCCAGTCTATTTGAAGGTGTAGAAGATTGTCAGTCTGAAATTCCCAGCTATATAGGTTATATGGCATAATTTCTTGCCCTTGCTCCTCTTGGATTTGATCATCTTCACAATGAACATGTCCAATACATATTGATGGATTAGCTCATTTGAAGCTTTACAAAATCTAATAAACTCGATATATGCAAATTCTGTTCCGAAAGTCCTACCAGCAAGAGTAATTGCCAAGTCTGCTTAAACATTTACCTCTGAATTTAGGTCCTGTATAAGCAAGTATACATGAATATGTCAGAATGTTATAATTAGCCCAAATGAAGCAAACAACATACACATGCACTTAACAAGAGTATCTACAAGAATTATCATCCAGTGGAGATATAGAATCAACTTTTCTCACCCTAAGAACATGACTGATCACGAAGAAGACAAATTTATCCTTCAGTTTCTTCACTTATTCATACAAAGTAGCTATGTTCGGGTGTATTACCTGCCATTACCCTTGAACTTGTGTCAGTAATCATCAGTTATATATACACCAAATCTAAAAGTTGTCTTTTCATCAATCATTTATACACAATAATCTGAAGACCATAAATAACATGAACCTTGTCGGAGTCTCATATATTTCCTCTCCTTTGCTGAATCGATGAGCAACAAAGTTAATTATAGCTCGATGTAGGTCAAATGTAGCAAAATAAAATAAAATTGAGATAGAGAGATAGCCACCGCCTGGTCGTGAGGAGGGGATGCAGTCGTCGACGTTGGGTCACGGCCTCCGTTGTAGTTCGACCTCCGGCATTGATCCCTCTAAACAAAACAACAAACATTCAATAGAGAAGGAAGCAGCGCAATATCCAACCTTATACTAACTCTGAACCCATGATCAACTTCAACTCAAACTCAGACTCTACCGCACATCCCAATCGTCAATAACCAATCCTTGTATAGGGTTTAGAGAGGAAAAGTGCGATAGGGAACAACAATAACACAACCACCAAAATTGTCCAACTCGCTGAGTTACATTGGTGTTGCATCGCATTACTCGATTCTGAAGCTTCGACCAAATCAGGTTGAGATGTTGAAATTTCAAAGTCATCGGTTATAGTATAAAATTTCAGAAAAAAAATACCCGAAAATGTACAATTCTAATCCCCGAACCCACAATTCGTATTACACCCTAACCTATGGATGATCTAAATTAATGTTATTGAAAACATTGACGTTAATATCCTCGTCTTTCGGATCCTCCTGCGGCCGCGTGGTAGGCAAAGAGAACGCAGGTGGAGTCGGGACTGGAAATCCAGATGACTGGAGTTGTGCAGCATCATATCGGGCATAAAGAGGTACGGAGGCGGACAAACACATGTTCCCGTAGAGGAACTATCCGAAGGACCTGCATTACAGGCCGACGGCTGCGATGATGGAGTAAGTGACCTTGGCTGGGAGATAGGAGGCATATAGACACCTGTGACGACCCGGAACAGAATCAGTAGAGTAATTGGCTTAATTCACGAGTTAGCACGTAATCTTAGTTTTTCGATAATTGTGTGGTTTGCCGGTTTTGATTACGACTTAATTATCGGCCGAGAATTTGAGTTGAGTCTCTTCTCGAGAGTTATTTTACACGTGATTTCGAGTTTGTGGGCGGTTTCAGATGATTATTTCGATGACCGAGGAATATAATATGAATATTTGAAGTTTCGAAATATTGTCGAGTTTATCCGTTCATATCGAGTTTATCCGAATCGTAATGGTTATTCGTTTCGGATGGTCGATCATCCCGAGACGTGAGTATAAATATCAGAAATAGTCGAAAATTGTCGAAAATCACTGTTCGGGAAGTTTGATCGTCGTTTGACAAAGGCTGACCTTTGATTTTCGTTGACCGGAGCTCCACCGCACGTGTGCGAACTGTTACTGTCGGACTTCGCGATTCCGGCCACCTCCAGCCGAGATATTGGTATGGATCGATTCCTCTTTCAATTTGCAATTGTTTAGAACTTGGAATTTCTTGATTTGGTTTAGATTTGAGGAAGATATTGTGGTTTGAAGTTTGTGATTTTCCGGCCGGTTTTGGGTTTCGTGGACAGAGGTGCTCTGGTTCCAGGCAGCTGAAACCACATGAGGTCAACTATCCGACGCATGATTTGGAGTTAGCCGTTATTGTGTTAACGTTGAAAAGTTGGAGATATTATTTGTACGGAGCTCAGTGCAAGATGTACACCGACCACAAAAGTCTCACCTACTTGCGGACGCAGCCCGACTTGAACATGAGGCAGCGCAGGTTGATGGAGTTGATCAACAACTATGATTGCATTTTCGAGTACCATCCAGGGAAGGCTAATGTTGTTGCCGATGCACTTAGTCGGAAATCCGGAGCTTCGTTATTCCATGTGTGTGTGGCCAGAGTGTCTATGTTAGCCGAGCTTCGGGCTACGGGAGCCGAGTTCAAGTGGGATGATGAGGGAGCCTTGTTAGCCAGTTCCCAGGTTCGACCCGTGTTGGTTGATCAGGTTCGTGAAGCTCAGGATTCAGATTCCTACATGTTGGACAAGAAGACCATGATACGAAATGGTGTGCCAACAGAGTTCCGGTTGAGTGACGACGGAACGTTGTTGTTCAGAGGCAGGTTGTGCATGCCCAGAGATGAGAGTCTGAAGAAGGAGATTCTGGATGAGGCCCATTGTTCGGCGTATGCGATGCATCCCGGAGGTACGAAGATGTTTCGTACACTTCGAGCGTATTATTGGTGGCGCAACATGAAGCGGGAGATTGCCGCATATGTGAGCCGATGTTTGATCTGTCAGCAGGTTAAAGCGGAGAGGCAGAAACCTGAAGGGAAATTACAGCCACTGGAGATTCCGGTTTGGAAATGGGAGCACATTACCATGGATTTCGTTTATCAGTTGCCGCGTACTTCGGCTGGTAACACTGGTATTTGGGTTATTGTGGATTGACTGACGAAATTCGCTCATTTTCTCGCACTTCCGGGGAAGATATCAGTGGGCAGGTTGGCCAAGCAGTATTTATCAGAGATTGTTCGACTGCATGATGTGCTTGTATCTATTGTTTCTGACCGAGACAGTCAGTTTACCTCAGAGTTTTGGCAGGCGTTGCAGCAAGCCATGAGCACGAGATTGTGTTTCAGTACAGCTTTTCACCCTCAGACTAACGGACAGTCTGAGCGGACTATACAGACTCTTGAGGATATGTTGCGGTCTTGTGTGTTGCACTTTCGAGGAAATTGGGACCAGCAACTACATTTGATAGAGTTCGCCTATAACAACAGGTATCAGGCCAGTATCGAGATGGCACTGTACGAGGCCTTGTACAGGTGGGAGTGCCGCATTCCGTTGTGTTGGAGTGAAGTGGGCGAGCGATGGCTTATTGGCCCTGATTTAGTGAAGAGCACCATGGAGGACGTCCAGATTATCCGGGACAGATTGAAGATTGCCCAGGATCGTCAGAAGAGTTATGTGGACGTGAGGAGGAATAGCCTCGAGTTTGATGTGGGCGATTGGGTCTTCCTGAAACTATCTCCGTGGAGGGGAGTTATGGCAGGCTTCGACCACGGTACATTGGTCCATACGAGATCACCGAGAGGATTGGAGCTGTGGCTTACAGACTTGAGTTACCAGCTGAGATGGCTCGTGTTCATGATGTTTTCCATGTTTCGATGTTACGAAAATATATTTCAGATCCGTCACATGTGTTAGCGCCACAGCAGCTATCGATCCGAGAGGATTTGTCATATGTAGAGGAGTCAATACAGATTCTCGATCGTCGTGAGCAGGAGTTGAGGCACCGTGTTATACCGCTGGTGAAAGTCTTGTGGCAGAATCACTCGGTTGAGGAGGCCACCTGGGAGACTGAGCAGCGTATGCGGGAGCTGTATCCTTATCTGTTCACTTGACAGGTACGTAAATTTCGATGTCAAATTTTTTTTTAAGGGGGGTAGATTTGTGACGACCCGGAACAGAATCAGTAGAGTAATCGGCTTAATTCACGAGTTAGCGCGTAATCGCAGTTTTTCGATAATTGTGTGGTTTACCGGTTTTGATTACGACTTAACTATCGACCAAGATTTTGAGTTGAGTCTCTTCTTGAGAGTTATTGTACACGTGATTTCGAGTTCGTGGGCGGTTCCGGATGATTATTTCGATGACCAAGGAATATAATATGAATATTTGAAGTTTTGGAATATCGTCGAGTTTATCTGTTCGTATCAAGTTTATCCGAATCGTAATGGTTATCCGTTTTGGACCGTCGATCATCCCGAGACGCGAGTATAAATATTGGAAATAGTCAAAAATTGTTGAAAATCACTGTTCGGGAAGTTTGACTATTGTTTGACCAAGGCTGACCGTTGACTTTTGTTGACTAGAGCTCCACCGCGCGTGTGCGAACTGTTGCCGTCAGACTTCGTGATTCCGGCCACCTCCGGCCGAGATATTGGTATGGATCGATTCCTCTTTCAATTTGCAACTGTTTAGAACTTGGAATTTCTTGATTTGGTGTGATGACCCGAACCAGAATCAGATGCGTGTTCGGCATTATTCTCGAGATTGAGTTTAGTCGCAGTTTTTCGTTATACATGTGGTTTGCGGACTCTATTTGCGACTATATTTTTGGCTGAGAATTTGAGTTGAGTGTCTTCACGGAAATTGTAGAGTACGTGATTTCGAGCTCGTGAGCGGTTTCGGAAGATTTTTCCGATAACCGAGGAATATTTTATGATTATTTGAAGTTTCAGTTTTCGACGAGTTTATCCGATTGTTTCGTGTTTATCCGAATCGTGATAGTTATCCGTCGAATCGTCGATTGAGCCGAGGCGCGAGTATATATATCGGAATAGTCGAGAATTAGTCGAAAATCTAAATTTGGGGCTTTGACTGAACGTTGACCACCTGTTGACTTTCCAAAATTGGAAAGTAGCCGTTGACCCGTGAAGGAGAGAGAGCGACCCGGTTCAGTTCGTCGGCCGACCCAACTTTTCCGGCCACCTCTGGCCAGGCTGAGGGTACAGTTCGAATCCTCTCGTGATTCTATTTCATTTTATGTATGAGTTTGTTAAAATTGGTGATGTTTACCTTGAGTTCGAATCGGGCCGAGGGGAAGGTTTTCGCCGTTAATGTTCACGGTGGTTCCGATGAGATTTGGAGGTGGGGTTGTTGGGGGTTTTGCTCCCCACACCTCGGTAATGCTATCTGGGTTATTGGTTTGGGACGAGGTGAAGTTTAGAGGTGAACCCGATTAGGTTTCCGGTGTGATATTCCGATTTGATTTTGGATGAAATTGGTGATGTTAGAGTTTGAATTGAGGTAGGTTGTAGTTATGAAAGTGACTCAGTTTGAGATGGGCTTCCTTTCTGGAGCTTCCTCGCCGGAAAATGTCACCGTTGACGGCGCGCCGGCGGCGGCGGCAGCGGTCAACGACGGAGCTCCGGCGAGGAGTTGACTTTTTGGATTTTGATGAAATTAGTGTCATTTTTCTCGAAATCGCGCCCTGATTATCGTCCAGAGGTTTTCGGATTGATTTGGTTAGCCGATTTTCAGTCGAGGTTTCGAGTGGGGATTTAAGAATTTCCGTTATTCATTTTGTACTGCATTGCATATTTCCAGGAACGGTTGGTTTCCGTGATTCAGTATAGGGTTGTGGACTTTGATTTTGATCCGTTATGTTTATGTATATTCAGGAGATCGAGATCAGGATCGTGATCGTGCTTCAGGCGAGGGAACTTCCGCCGGACCACGAGATTAGCGCGAGTTCGCACTAGCTGATCTGTGAGTGGACAAGTTTCTATTTTCACTGTTGATTTTGCGAGTTCGTTGATTTTATGATTTCCGTATTTATTTTATACGATGATTGAGATATATGTTATTTTTCGGAGGTGTTGTTATGTGTTTATTGGTGATTGGCATTTATTGCATCGATGCTACCAGAGTTGAGAGATTCCTCTGGCCCAGAGTTAAGAGATTCCTCTGGCCCAGAATTGAGAGATTCCTCTGAAGCAGAGTTGAGAGATTCCCCTGAGTGCCGCCGGGGTCGAGAGATTCCCCTGGCCTATCACCGTCGGGTTTGAGCGATTCACCCGACGTCGGGCTTGAGAGATTCGCCCAACAACCTCCATATATATATGTGATGTGTGTTGTGTTCCGAACTCGCACTGTTTTACATTGTATATGTGTATAACTGGTGAAACGTATATGTTTATTTTCGTCCACTCACTCTAACGTTTTATTTGCCTTTCCTCTAGGCTTTTCAGTTTCCGTGCCCAGTTTGCAGTTCGGATTCTGCTGTTTCACGTCGCGGTGTGGAGGCTAGTGATCTGAGCTACCTGTGTTTTCCAGTAGGTTCTTGTTTCGCCTACTGATGTGTTTACTGTATATATTTTATACTAGAGGTCGCTCTGATACATTCTGATACATGTTTATACAGATTTTTCTCGGATATACATATATACATAGTACAGTATGTTTACTGTTATTGATTATATTGATGTTGAGAAATCCGGATGGGATTGGTGCCCACGGTTTGGCTTTTGTGGCATAGGACGAAGTGTTATTTTCAGGGTGCAGGTTATGCAATTCTACGTTAGTAATGAAACTCTGCCGAAATTTTGAAAAATTTTTGTTTGTTCGTATTTTCAGAAGGGGTTCGATTCCAATTTAGGTAACTGAATCGAGGTTGGGTCCTTTCAGCTTGGTATCAGAGCATTAGGTTGTCAGATTCTGTAGACTCTTGTAGTTGTGACGCTTAGGGTATTTGAGTTGATACAGCATGACTGGAGTGATGACCCGACTGGCCAGCGGTACTCATCAATACTTCGGGTGTTGTGTGTCCTCAAATATCTGCAGTTTCATGATTACGTTCTTTCTGCTTGTACCTAATGCTTTTCTTGTATCAGTAGGATGCCTCCTCGACGTGGTCCCCGTGTTGATCGGAATGAGGATCCTGATGAGGATCGCCGAACGCGCGACTTGCTGATGCGAGTGCTGCGTTTGGAAGAGTGTTTTGACCCTGTGGTCAAGGCTCGCACTGCGGGTGCTACTGTGTTTTCGGGTTCAGTTGATCCAGAGATATGCGAGGCATGGTTGGTTCAGATTGAACGTGTTTTTGAGCGTCTACAGTTTACTCATGAGCAGATGTCAGTAGCTGCAGTTGCTTTACTTGAGGGTGATGCGTATTTTTGGTGGGTTAGCACCGACAGAGTCCCAGCTGATACTCCGTGGACATTTTTCTGTGATCTGTTTATGCGGAGGTGCTTTAATCAGGCTACCCAGCAGCGCAAGTATGAGGAGTTTACAAACTTAAGGCAGGGCAGTTTGTCTGTACTTGAGTATCGAGATTGGTTTACCCGTTTGTCTCGTTTTGCGAGGGATATGGTGGCTACAGAAGAAGCCAAGTGTCGCAGGTTTGAGCTGGGATTGAATCTGAATATTAAGGCGACACTGACTACGATGCTTCAGAACAACTTTGATGAGTTTGTCAGTGCTGCACTCCGAGGCGAGGATATTGAGCAGGAAAGACAACAGAGGTATCAGCCGAGACGGTTTGAGGAAGGTGGATCGAGTCAGGGGCCTTCAAAGAGGCAGAGTTCTGATACTTCCAGTTCAGCTTCATCCTTAGGCGGTGGATCTTATCGTCCACCAGTTGGTGTACCGAGGCAGAGATCGAGATAGAGGAGAGATCGACCGCAGCGACCACAGGCTAGTGGGAGTTTTAGTGGCTCTAGTTATCCTCGGCGTACTGGTGGCACTTTTGCTGTACCGAGGGAGTACCCGTTGTGTAGTCTCTGCAGCCGACATCATGTGGGTCCATGTCAGCGAGATCCTGTCACTTGTTTCCGCTGTGGCCAGGTGGGTCACTATGCGAGGGAATGTTATCAGTATGATGTTACTGGTGGACGGGGGGCCCAGAGTTCCGGAGGAGAGCGAGGTGCCACTTCGGGAGCTCGACCAGTATAGTTTGCAGGCCAGGGCAGACAGCATGGACAGCCCCAGCGAGGATGACCAGTCGGACAGGCGAGGGTGCATGCTATGACTCTACGTGAGGGCAGAGCTTCACCGGAGGTCGTTATTGGTACGTTACATGTTTTTGGTATTCCTGTACTTGCATTGTTAGATCCGGGTGCCACACATTCATTTATATCATTTAGACTGTCATCATTGGCTACGGTACCTGCATCTTCACTTCCGGGGTTGTGGAGAGTATTGTATCCGTCAGGTGAGGTTGTGAGCATCGGTTGGGTTTACTGACATTGTGAGGTGTTTATTGATGGTCATGGATTAGCCGCAGATCTGTTATTGCTTGATATTGTGGATTTTGATCTGATCTTGGGTATGGACTTCTTGGAGTCGCACTGGGCCATGTTTGACTGCCACAGGAAGGAGGTCGCATTTCGACGACTAGGGTTACCCGAGATACTGTTCCGTGGCGAGAAGAACACTTCACTTCCGTGTTTGATTTCCGCGATGAGGGCGGATCGATTGATGAAGAAGGGTTGTGTTGCTTACTTAGCCCATGTTGTGGACACTACTGCTGCAGTGCCGGATCTTGGTAGTATTGAGGTTGTTTCCGAGTTTTCGGATGTGTTTCCAGCGGAGTTACTTGGTATACCCCCTGTACGGGAGATTGATTTTACCATTGAGTTGTTACCGGGTACAGGACCGATTTCCCAGACACCGTATCATATGGCGCTTGTAGAGTTAAGGGAGTTGCAGATTCAGCTCCAGGAGTTGTTAGAGAAGGGATTCATTTGACCGAGTGTTTCTCCGTGGGGTGCTCCGGTGTTGTTTGTGCGGAAGAAGGATGGGTCCATGCGTTTGTGCATCGACTATCGGAAGCTGAATCAGGTTACAGTGAGGAACAAGTGTCCGTTGCCGCGGATTGATGACTTGTTCGATCAGCTCAAGGGAGCATCAATATTTTCGCAGATTGACCTTCGATTCGGATACCACCAGTTGCGGATCCGAGACTCAGATGTAGCCAGGACAGCATTTAGGACACGGTATGGGCACTATGAGTTTTTGGTTATGCCGTTTGGGTTGACCAACGCCCCCGCAGCTTTCATGGACTTGATGAATCGAGTATTCAGACGATTCCTGGACAAGTTCGTGATTGTATTCATTGACAATATCTTGATCTATTCCAGAAGTGTGGGCCAGCACAAGAAGCATTTGCGAGTTGTGTTGCGGACTTTGCGGGACCATCTGTTGTTCGCGAAGTTTAGCAAGTGCGAGTTCTGGTTGGATAGTGTGAAGTTTCTGGGCCACGTGATTTCGGCCGAGGGAGTCAGTGTTGATCCTGACAAGATCGAGGCCATGCTGAACTGGAGTAGACCCACTACCGTACCGGAGATTCAGAGTTTCTTGGGGTTAGCAGGCTATTACCGACAGTTTGTGCATGATTTCTCCCGGATTGCTACACCACTGACCAGATTGACGAAGAAGGGCGTCAAGTTTGAGTGGTCTGATGCGTGCGAGGAGAGTTATTTGCTCCTGAAGGAGAGACTGACTACCGCACCGGTTCTGACATTGCCAGACGACAGTGGTGAGTTTGTTGTGTACAGTGATGCGTCGAAGTTGGGGCTTGGCTGTGTGTTGATGCAGCATGGTAGAGTTGTGGCCTATGGTTCCAGGCAGCTGAAACCACATGAGGCCAACTATCCGACGCATGATTTAGAGTTAGCCGCTATCGTGTTAGCGTTGAAGGGTTGGAGGCATTATTTGTATGGTACTCGGTGTAAGATTTACACTGATCACAAGAGTCTCACCTACTTGCGGACGCAGCCGGATCTGAACATCAGACAGCGCCGATGGGTGGAGTTGATCAACGATTACGATTGCACTTTCAAGTACCATCCGGGGAAGGCCAATGTTGTAGCAGATGCACTTAGCCGGAAATCTGGAGCCTCGTTGTTTCACATGTGTGTGGCCAGAGTATCGATGTTAGCCGAGCTTCGAGCTACGGGTGCTGTGTTTGGGTATGATGATGATGGAGCTTTGTTGGCCAGTTTTCAGGTTCGACCTGTATTGGTTGATCAGGTACGAGAGGCTCAGGATTCAGATCCTTACTTGCTGGGCAAGAAGACCATGATATAGAATAGTGTGCCTACAGAGTTCCGATTGAGCGACGACGGTATGTTGTTGTTCAGAGGCAGGCTATGTGTGCTCAGGGATGAGAGCTTGAAGAAGGAGATTCTGGACGAGGCCCACAGTTCAGCGTATGCGATGCATCCCGGAGGTACGAAAATGTTTCGTACACTTCGAGCATATTATTAGTCGCGCAACATGAAGCGGGAGATTGCCGCGTACGTGAGTCAATGTTTAGTCTGTCAGCAGGTGAAGGCGGAGAGGCAGAAACCTGCAGGGAAACTACAGCCACTTGAGATTCCTGTTTGGAAGTGGGAGCACATTACGATGGATTTCGTCTATCAGTTACCGCATACTTCGGCGGGCAACACTGGTATTTGGGTTATCGTTGACCGACTGACGAAATCCGTACACTTTCTTGCTCTTCCGGGGAAGATTTCAGTGGGCAGATTGGCCAAGTTGTACTTATCCGAGATTGTTCGCTTGCATGGTGTGCCTGTGTCGATTGTTTCTGACCGAGATAGTCAGTTCACTTCTGAGTTTTGGCAGGCGTTGCAGCGAGTTTGGGCACGAGATTTCGATTTAGTATAGCCTTTCATCCTCAGACTGACGGGCAGTCCGAGCGGACCATTCAGACTTTTGAGGATATGTTGAGATCATGTGTATTGCAGTTTCGCCGAAACTGGGATCAGCAGTTACACTTGATTCAGTTCGCCTACAACAACAGCTACCAGGCCAGTATTGAGATGGCACCGTACGAGGCCCTTTACGGAAAGCAGTGTCGCACTCCATTGTGTTGGAGTGAGGTAGGCGAGCGTTGGCTTATTAGACCTGATCTGGTAAAGAGCACTATGGAGGACATACAGGTTATCCGGGATCAATTGAAGATCGCCCAAGATCGGCAGAAGAGTTACGCGAATGTGAGGAGGAAGAGTTTAGAGTTTAAGGTTGGTGATTGGGTCCTTCTGAAACTATCTCCGATGAGGGGAGTTGTGCGTTTCGGGAAGCGTGGCAAGCTTCGACCCCAATACATTGGTCCGTATGAGATTACGGAGAGGGTTGGAGCTGTTGCATATAGACTTGAGTTACCAGCTGAGATGGTTCGTGTGCATGATGTCTTCCATGTTTCGATGTTGCGGAAGTACATCTCAGATCCTTCACATGTGTTAGCCCCATAGCAGTTGCCGATCAGGAAGGATTTGACGTATGTTGAGGAGCCTGTGCAGATTCTCGATTGTCATGAGCAGGAGTTGAGGCACCGTGTGATTCCGCTAGTGAAGGTCTTGTGGCAGAACCATTTAGTTGAGGAGGCCACCTGGGAGACCGAGCAGCGTATGCGATAGCAGTATCCTCATCTGTTCACTTGACAGGAACGTAAATTTTGAGGTCGAAATTTCTTTAAGGGGGATAGATTTGTGACGACCCGAACCAGAATCAGATGCGTATTCGGCACGATTCTCGAGATTGAGTTTAGTCGTAGTTTTTCGTTATACATGTGGTTTGCCGACTCTATTTGCGACTATGTTTTCGGCTGAGAATTTGAGTTGAGTATCTTCACGGAAATTGTAGAGTACGTGATTTCGAGCTCGTGGGCGGTTTCAGAAGATTTTTCCGATAACCGAGGAATATTTTATGATTATTTGAAGTTTCGGTTTTCGACGAGTTTATCCGATTGTTTCGTGTTTATCCGAATCGTGATGGTTATCCGTTTCGAATCGTCGATCGACCCGAGGCGCGAGTATATATATCGGAATAGTCGAGAATTAGTCGAAAATCTAAATTTGGGGCTTTGACTAAACGTTGACCACCTGTTGACTTTCCAAAATTGGAAAGTAGCCGTTGACCCGTGAAGGAGAGAGAGCGACCCGGTTCAGTTCATCGGCCGACCCGACTTTTCTGGCCACCTCCGGCCAGGCTGAGGGTACAGTTCGAATCCTCTCGTGGTTCTCTTTCATTTTATGTATGAGTTTGTTAAAATTGGTGATGTTTACCTTGAGTTCGAATCGAGCCGAGGGGAAGGTTTTCGCCGTTAATGGTCACGGTGGTTCTGATGAAATTTGGAGGTGGGGTTGTTGGGGGTTTTGCTCCCCACACCTCGGTAATGCTATCTGGGTTATTGGTTTGGGACGAGGTGAAGTTTAGAGGTGAACCCGATTACGTTTCCGGTGTGATATTCCGATTTGATTTTGGATGAAATTGGTGATGTTAGAGTTTGAATTGAGGTAGGTTGTAGTTATGAAAGTGACTCGGTTTGAGATGGGCTTCCTTTCTGGAGCTTCCTCGCCGGAAAATATCACCGTTGACGGTGCACCGCCGCCGGCGGCGGCGGTCAACGGCGGCGCTCCGGCGAGGAGTTGACTTTTTGGATTTTGATGAAATTAGTGTCATTTTTCTCAAAATCGCGCCCTGATTATTGTCCAGAGGTTTTCAGATTGATTTGGTTAGCCGATTTTCAGTCCAGGTTTCGAGTGGGGATTTCGGAATTTCCGTTATTCATTTTGTACTGCATTGCATATTTCCGGGAACAGTTGGTTTTCGTGATTCAGTACAGGGTTGTGGACTTTGATTTTGATCCGTTATGTTTATGTATATTCAGGAGATCGAGATCAGGATCGTGATCGTGCTTCAAGCGAGGGAACTTCCGCCGGACCACGAGATTAGCGCGAGTTCGCGCTAGCTGATCTGTGAGTGGACAAGTTTCTATTTTCACTGTTGGTTTTGCGAGTTCGTGGATTTTATGATTTCCGTATTTATTTTATATGATGATTGAGATATATGTTATTTTTCGGAGGTGTTTATGTGTTTATTGGTGATTGGCATTTATTGCATCGATGCTACCAGAGTTGAGAGATTCCTCTGGCCCATAGTTGAGAGATTCCTCTGAAGCAGGGTTGAGAGATTCCCCTGAGTGCCGCCGGGGTTGAGAGATTCCCCTGGCCTATCACCGTCGGGTTTGAGTGATTCACCCGAAGTCGGGCTTGAGAGATTCGCCCGACAACCTCCATATATATATGTGATATGTGTTGTGTTCCGAACTCGCACTGTTTTACATTGTATTTGTATATAACTGGTGAAAGGCATATGTATATTTTCGTGCACTCACTCTAACGTTTTATTTGCCTTTCCCCTGGGCTTTTCGGTTTTCGTGCCTAGTTTGCAGTTCGGATTCTGCTGTTTCACGTCGCGGTATGGAGGCTAGTGATCTGAGCTACCTGTGTTTTCCAGTAGGTTCTTGTTTCGCCTACTGATGTGTTTACTGTATATATTTTATACTAGAGGTCGCTCCGATACATTCTGATACATGTTTATACGGATTTTTCTCGGATATACATATATACATAGTACAGTATGTTTACTGTTATTGATTATATTGATGTTGAGAAATTCGGATGGGATTGGTGCCCACGGTTTGGCTTTTATGGCATAGGACGAAGTGTTATTTTCAGGGTGCAGGTTATGCAATTCTACGTTAGGTACGAAACTCTGCCGAAATTTCGAAAAGTTTTTGTTGGTTCGTATTTTCAGAAGGGGTTCGATTCCGGTTTAGGTAACTGAATCGGGGTTGGGTCCTTTCATTTGGTTTCGATTTGAGGAAGATATTGTGGTTTGAAGTTTTTGATTTTCCAGCCAGTTTTTGGTTTTGAGGGTTTTAACTCGTGGGGCCACGACGGTTCTTTTGGGAGTGGTCTCGAAGGCCGCCGTGCGCCGTGGACGGAGAACGGAGGAGATCGGAGATCGCCGACGGTGGAGGAATTTGTGGCTTTCAAGCTGATTTCCGGCCAATCCCACCGTAATTGATCTTAGCCATAGAAGAGAGATGTGTTGCACTCGTCGAGATGAAGTTTCGGTGGGCTTGGCGGCCGAAAAATCACTCTGGTTGACGGCACGCCGCTGGCGGCGGCGGCGGTCAACACCAGAGCTCCGGCGACCCGTTGACTTTTTGGAATTTGATGATTTTAATGTCATTTTACTCGTATTCGCGCCCCAATCGTCGCCTTGAGGTTTTCGAGTTTATTTGGGTATCGAATTTTCGTCGATTATTTTGCACTGTGTTATATATTTCCGGGAATAGTTGGTTTCCGCGGTGTGGTACAGTGTTGTGAATTGTGATTTTGATCAGATATATGAAAGGACCCAACCCCGATTTAGCTCCCTAAACCGGAATCAAACCCTTTCGAAAACACGAACCAACAAAAACCGTAGAAATTTCCGCAGAGTTTCGTTACTAACGTGGAATTACCATTTCCTGCACGCGGAAAATACACTTCATCCTATGCCACAAAAATCAAACCATGGGCACCAATCCCATCCGGATTTCACAATATATCAACAATAATGTAAAATAATAAATATATCTGTACTTTATTGAAATCTGGAGTAAAATCATTTAGTATA
This sequence comes from Geum urbanum, assembly GCA_946800695.1. Taxonomy (NCBI): domain Eukaryota; kingdom Viridiplantae; phylum Streptophyta; class Magnoliopsida; order Rosales; family Rosaceae; genus Geum; species Geum urbanum. The sequence continues at coordinate 37,201,030 of OX327002.1, read as the reverse complement.
TACAACAGAATACTCAGAGCGACCTCTAATGTATAACCATATATGTATACCACAGTAGGTAGAACAATAAACATACTGGAAGAAACAAGGTAGCTCGAGCACTATGCCTCCGACCATGACGTGAGACACCATAGTCCGAACTGCAAACTGGGAACGGAAACCGAAAAGCCCAGGGGAAAGACAAGAAAACTGTTAGAGTGAGTGGACGAAAATAAATGTCTTTCACCGGGTAATATATGTTATAAAAAAATATGCGAGTCAAAATATAAATAAATCAAATCAAATAGTATACGAGGAGACGTTGACTCCAACTCGTAAACAGAGCATGCATGGAAAATCTCACGGGGTCACTCATGGACACATCCGTGCTAGTACAGTCAGAATCACGGAGTCCCAGACTTCCACGTGATTCTAGCCAGAAAGGCCTCGGTTCCGGGGTACTGCCCCTCACCGGTCAGGTCGGGGTACCGCCCCTCCTGGTAGGCCTTCATCGAGGATCAGCCGAGAGGCAAGTGTATCGATATAACAACGTAACTGAGACTGTACTCTGTGTAAACCAAATCATAAACAAGTCGATGCAAATGCATAAAACAGTATATATAAATGCATATACATAATATATACTGATATAAGCATAATCGTATAACACATGCTCATAATAAACGTAATCTCATATGCAATCTCATGCTCGTAAAACCATGATCATACTGCATGCTCAAGTCCGTAAAACGTATATAAAAGACTCGCAATCAATCCGTGAAAAGAAATTGTCCACTCACAGACTAGCGTAACGCAGTTCGCGTTAACCCGTGATACGGCGGAAAGTTCCTCGCCAAAAGAACGATCACGAACACCTGAATATTCACAAAGTTCATTTCTCAAAGTCATAACTCGACAATTCAAGACAAATCACGAGAAACCACCGTTCTCGGAAACACGTAAGCCGATTACGACAAACTTTCGAAAATCCGAAAATCACACCTCAATACCTCACTGTAATTTCGGACGCTCAACTCGAAAAACGAACCTCCCCACTGCGATCGGGGCGCGATTTCGAGTGAAATGACATGCAACTTGTGGAAAACCCCAAAAAGTCAAAGTTGACCACCGTTGACCGCCGGCGGCGGCGGCGCCACCACCAACAGTGAAATTTCTCGGCGTAGCAACCTCTATTCCATACAAAATCACCCACTGAGCAACTTTCATAACTGCAACAAAGGTCAATTCTCACTCTAACCATGTCAATTTCAAGCAAAACCGAATTGTCACCAAAATTTCAAATCCAAAATTCTCCATACACAAGCAAGATTTGATCACCAAACTTACATAGTAGAATCATGGATATGAGGGCTTCAAAACCCAGTCCTTGGTTTAGCTCGAATCGGCCGGAATCTTGCAACTCGAATTCACCCCAAAATCCTTCATTTTTGATCGGAAAATTCCTCTGCTCCGGCGAGCCACGCCGTGGAGGGAGGCCGGAGATGGACTCGGGAGGCCGAGGCGATGCGGGAGGGACAAGCCCCGTGGCCGGAGATGGCCGGACGGCAGCTCGCCGCCGACCACCGTGAAGCACTGTCGAGCTTCTCTCTCTCCACCACGTGTTGACCAAGTCAACACGGTCAACTCCCATAATGGCAAGGTTGACTTGCCCAAACAAGTAACCTTCTATTTATAGGCCTTCTCAAAATGGAAACCACATAATTCACTTTTCGACAAACTTCAAATACCCGTAACTTTCTCGTCGTAACTCCGATTCCGATAATTCTCGCGGCAACAAACTCGACTCGACATATTCTTCAATTATCACCCAAAGTCAAACAAATTGACCAAATCGATAAAAAGTGAACGGTTCAAACCAACACATGTTTAACCGACTAAATAATCAACAATCGGAAATATTTATAACTTAATCTTCGTACATCGGAATAATCCTCCGGAAGTTCCCACGAGCTCAAAATTAAATTCTCAACATCTTCCGTGAAGAAGCCAAAACCAAATTCTCGTCCGGTAATTTAGTCGTTAAGAGCACCACCATTTAAATCTGATTATGTCAAAACTTCAAATATTCATAACTTATTCCTCAGTCGTCCAAATAACGATCCGGAACCGCCCACGAACTCGAAATCACACGTACAACGACTCTCGAGAAGAGACCCAGCTCCAACTCTCGGCCAATAATTTAGTCGTTATCAAGTTTGGCGATTCAAACAACTGTCGGCAATCTGCGACTACGCGCAAGCTCGTCGATTAAGCTGATTCCACTGCTGATTCTGTTCTGGGTCGTCACAAATCCACCCCCCTTAAAAAAATTTCGACCTCGAAATTTCTGAGTCTGCCGACTAAAAGTAGGAGCACTGCCTCTGCATACTGCTCAACTATCCAGTGACAACGTCAACTGAACAACTCTGATAACAAACTCCACAACAGGAGATAGCTCTGTGCTGAAATTCCTGTACCCTCAAATCTCGAATCTGAACTGGCTCTACACAATCGCCAAGTGTTCCTGCATAAGGAACAGATAGGGTACACAACATGTAACGAACCTGAAACATAGTTCCGCCACACAGAACACAACACACACAAAAGCCAACACTATAGGCGATGCCGAACTATACGACACAACACAAACTCGCCTATGATCACATACAGATCAAAATAACGTCGCAAATCACAACTCAGTCTACACACATCAACATAACTCAAACATCGAACTCAAACAATTATCATCTCGTTTCCGCTAATCCGAAAGTCTGTGCTAGCACATTCCACAAAGTCCGAATCAAATGTCAACTCAAACTCAAACCAAACTCGCTCCAGCACAATGGAGTACAACATCGTTCCTCAAAACTACATCACACAACATCAAAACCATAGTGGTCCACAAACTGGTACTGCAAGCAATCTCGAACAAGTGAAACTGCTGGTCCTAAATCCTCCGGAACTGCAATACCGAGGTCCACAATATGCCCTCCAAGGTCTGAATAGTCCTCAAAGATCGCCCGCCAATCTGAGGATAAGAACCGGTATTAACTTGTAATCTGGTCCCCAATGCTCGCTGCAAAGCTAACCAACACTCAGTCGTAGCTGATTATCTCGGTCAGCGAACTGGGACTTGGGCACACCACGTGAATAGCCAACCTCCGTCAAACACAGCTATACCATCCTGCCACTGAAATCTTTTCCGAAAAGTAAAGGAAACGTACTAAGTTCGTCAAATGGTCCACAATGGCTTGACAACTGGTACCACATATCGAAGTGCATACTGGCACACAAAACCACAGCGACAAACGCCACGTCTAACCGGAAATCTCAAATGGCTGACACTTCTCGGTAAGTCTCTGCCTCCTAGCCATGGCCAGTCGACAAATGTGCCATCTACACACACAAGCTGCTACATTCTTCTACGGATTGCGTCACGAGTAGTAAACTCGAAGTATCAAACACATTTCTGTACCGCTAGTGCCATCGCACGCAAAAACAATGAGCTTCAACATCATCACACACTAACTCAGCTTCCGTAGCACACAACTCAGCTATCACGGAAACTCGAGCCATACACACATGGAACACTAAAACTCCTGACTTTCGACTGAATGCATTAGCAACAATATCCCAGAAGGATAATCAAAGTACAACCACTAACCTTTCTCGAACAAACTCAAATGTCCAGCCATAGTCGTTAGTCGACCCCATCCATCTACACTGCCTCAAGTGATCAGTGTACGTCCTACACTGCGCTGCACGCCATAGCAGTAGTGTCTCCAACTCTCTGATGCTAACACAAGAACAGCTACACCTAATACCATACACAGGATACGTAGCTACATAAGGTTCCCACTGCCTGAAACCATGAGCCACCGTTCTGCTACACAACATCAAAATATAACCAAATCCAAATCTCAATGCATCGCCATAACCCACGACCACGAACTCACTATGATCGTCAGGTAAGATCAAAACCGAAGCAACGGTCAACCATCCTTCAGGAGTAAATAACTCTCCTCGCGTGCATCGAACCACTCGAACTTGGCACTTCTTCGTCAATCCGGAAAGTAGAGTGGCAATTCGGGAAAATCCTGCACAAGCTGTCGGTAATAGCCTGCCAAACCCAAGAGACCCCTAATCTCTGGTACAATGGTAGGTCAACCCCAAATCAACACGGCTTCTACCTGATCGGAATCCATGCCACTCACTCAGATAACATCACACAGCCCAAAATCTTTATGCTAACTAGCCAAAACTCATACTGGCTGAACTTCATAAACACCTGGTCATCTCGCAAAGTCCGCAAAACCGCTTGCAACTGCTTCAGGTGCTGGTCCACATTTCTGGAGTACATCAGAATGTTGCCGACGAACATGACCGCAACTTGTCCAGAAACCGTCTGAACACCTGGTCCATCAAGTCCGTAAAAACTACGGGGTATCGGTCAACCCAAACGACATGATCAAGAACTCGTGATGCCCGCACCATGATCTGAAAGTTAACATAGCCACATCTAACTCATCGATCCTCAACTGATAATATCTGGACCAGAAATCAATCTTCGAAAAGACTGAAGCTCTCGCGAGCTAATCAAACCAATCGTCAATCCGAAGTGGAGGATACTTGCTCTCCTCTTAAGCGAATCAAGCTTCGGTAGTCAATGCACCACCTCGTCGAACCATCCAACATCCGTACAAACATTGCAAGAGTACCCCACGTAAATACGCGGGGTCACATGAAATCTCCTAAAACCTCCTCCAGCAACTCCTGGAGTCGAAACTGTAGCTCCATCAGCTCCGCTGGCTCCGAACGACAAAATGCCGGTAAAATGAGTCCAACGCCCGGTACAAGCTCAATGGTGTAGTCGGTCTCCCGAACTGGAGGAACACCTGGTAACTCCCCCGGAACACACCTGGAAGCTCGGGAACCACCTCAACGTCACCAATGTCGGGTATAACAACCATAGTATTTACAACATGAGCTAAGCCAGAACACAACCTGTTTCCACCATCGCCACGAAATAGTATCTCGGGGAAACCTGGTCGTCGAAACACAACCTCCTTCTCGAGGTACACGAACACAGCCATGATGTGTCGCCAAAAGTCCATACTCATAGTCACATCAAAACCACGATGTCCAGCTATAACAGATCCGCAGCTAAGCCATATCCTCCAACAAGGATCTTTCGACCTCCGGATGGATGCAACACTCTCCAAAACCTCGGAAGTGGAAATGCAGGTACAATAGCCATGGATATCAAACAACAGTAACCTCGGAGAAAAGTCTGTCATCAAACAAGGTCATGGCACGAACTCCAACATGCCCAACTAGCCGCCCACGTCAATTGTGACTTGTTGATTAACTCATCTAAAAGGCTGCGTTGGTCACTTCAGAAACAGCATCATGACCTCCTCCTAAACTCTGAGCTGTCGAACCGCAAACACAGCTGGCTGAAGGCGCTCCCTCGTAACGTGACCCTCTTGGCCACCGAAACAGCAACTGTGAGTGCTCCACGAACACAAGTCACCGCAACACCTGCTGAGTGATAGGATCACCAACGATCGCCCAAACTCATGCCACATTAGCATATCCGCTACTCTGTGATCTCCGCCATCGTCAAACGGATCCTCTGCTTGATCTGATGACCCTCAACATAATCGAAAAGACCACAGCCTGATGAAATCACTGATTCCGAAGTGTCGGAACTCAACCTCATCAAAATCTCGACTAAGTCCATTTTCCTCAAACCATCATATCGAAAACCGCATACACCTTTCTTTCTCAATAGCCTCGCCACGGAGTGCATCATACTAAGCTCCTCACGGTTATCTCGAGGCATACCAATCAGACTCTCTCTGATACTCAGGTTCAAACTCATCTCGAACCTCGTGTATTGCTTCCTCTGCAGCCACATAACTCGTGCAAACAGGGATAAACATATGGACAATGCATCTCTGCCTCAGGTGGGTAAACACTTCTCATACGATTGCTGGGTAGCCTGATAAAACCTTTACCGTATAAACAACACCCTGAATGTAGGCCATGAAGTCGCAACAGGAACTCACACAATATCAGCCCACCAAATGCAATGATCTGACTCAGGCAAGACACCAACTACCACAATTCTCAGCTCTGATGCAACAAGTAGACGCTCACACACACACAACCAGGCAAACCGTGCCACACAATTCTCTGAACTCAGAATACTCATCTAAACCCACAGTTCACTGGGAAATCACGCGTCGATTGATCCTCAATAGGATCCACAACCGTACTGACACGGAAAGCACGTCAAGGACGCATCCTAATGAATAAAACATCGTTCACAACAAGTAGAACGTAATCATGGAACTTCAAATATTTGAAAGTATACAACACCCGGAGTATTGATGAGTATCCGCCAGCCGGTCGGGTCACCATTCCAGACATGCTGTACATTCTCAAAAATCCTTAGTAAACATGACTACAGAAGTCTACAGAACCTACAACCTAATGCTCTAATACCAAGCTGAAAAGGACCCAACCCCGATTTAGCTCCCTAAACCGGAATCAAACCCTTTCGAAAACACGAACCAACAAAAACCGTAGAAATTTCGGCAGAGTTTTGTTACTAACGTGGAATTACCATTACCTGCACGCGGAAAATAAACTTCATCCTATGCCACAAAAATCAAACCGTGGGCACCAATCTCATCCGGATTTCTCAATATATCAACAATAATGTAAAATAATAAATATATCTGTACTTTATTGAAATCCGAAGTAAAATCATATAGTATATACAACAGAATACTCAGAGCGACCTCTAATGTATAACCATATACGTATACCACAGTAGGTAGAATAATAAACCTACTGGAAGAAACAAGGTAGCTCGAGCACTATGCCTCCGACCACGACAGGCGACACCATAGTCCAAACTGCAAACTGGGCACGGAAACCGAAAAGCCCAGGGGAAAGACATGAAAACTGTTAGAGTGAGTGGACAAAAATAAATGTCTTTCACCGAGTAATATATGTTATAAAAATATATGCGAGTCAAAATATAAATAAATCAAATCAAATAGTATACGAGGAGACGCTGACTCCAACTCGTAAACAGAGCATGCATGGAAAATCTCACGGGGTCACTCATGGACACATCCGTGCTAGTACAGTCAGAATCACGGAGTCCCAGACTTCCACGTGATTCTAGCCAGAAAGGCCTCGGTTCCGGGGTACTGCCCCTCGCCGGTCAGGTCGGGGTACTGCCCCTCCTGGTAGGCCTTCATCGAGGATCAGCCGAGAGGCAAGTGTATCGATACAACAACGTAACTGAGACTGTACTCTGTGTAAACCAAATCATAAACAAGTCGATGCAAATGCATAAAACAGTATATATAAATGCATATACGTAATATATACTGATATAAGCATAATCGTATAACACATGCTCATAATAAACGTAATCTCATATGCAATCTCATGCTCGTAAAACCATGATCATACTGCATGCTCAAGTTCGTAAAACGTATATAAAAGACTCGCAATCAATCCGTGAAAAGAAATTGTCCACTCACAGACTAGCGTAACGCAGTTCGCGTTAACCCGTGATACGGCGGAAAGTTCCTCGCCAAAAGAACGATCACGAACACCTGAATATTCACAAAGTTCATTTCTCAAAGTCATAACTCGACAATTCAAGACAAATCACGAGAAACCACCATTCTCGGAAACACGTAATCCGATTACGACAAACTTTCGAAAATCCGAAAATCACACCTCAATACCTCACTGTAATTTCGGACGCTCAACTCGAAAAACGAACCTCCCCACTGCGATCGGGGCGCGATTTCGAGTGAAATGACATGCAACTTGTCGAAAACCCCAAAAAGTCAAAGTTGACCACCGTTGACCGCCACCGCCGGCGGCGCCACCACCAACCGTGAAATTTCTCGGCGGAGCAACCCCTATTCCATGCAAAATCACCCACTGAGCAACTTTCATAACTGCAACAAAGGTCAATTCTCACTCTAATCATGTCAATTTCAAGCAAAACCGAATTGTCACCAAAATTTCAAATCCAAAATTCTCCATACACAAGCAAGATTAGATCACCAAACTTACATAGTTGAATCATGGAGATGAGGGCTTCAAAACCCAGTCCTTGGTTTAGCTCGAATCGGCCGGAATCTTGCAACCCGAATTCACCCCAAAATCCTTCATTTTTGATCCGAAAATTCCTCTTCTCCAGCGAGCCACGCCGTGGAGGGAGGCCGGAGATGGACTCGGGAGGCCGAGGCGAAGCGGGAGGGACAAGCCCCGTGGCCGGAGATGGCCGAACGGCAGCTCGCCGCCGACCACCGTGAAGCACCGTCGAGCTTCTCTCTCTCCACCACGTGTTGACCAAGTCAACACGGTCAACTCCCATAATGGCAAGGTTGACTTGCCCAAACAAGTAACCTTCTATTTATAGGCCTTCCCAAAATGGAAACCACATAATTCACTTTTCGACAAACTTCAAATACCCGTAACTTTCTCGTCGTAACTCCGATTATGATAATTCTCGCGGCAACAAACTCGACACGACATTTTCTTCAATTATCACCCAAAGTCAAACACATCAACCAAACAGATAAAAAGTCCACGGTTCAAACCAACACATGTTTAACCGACTAAATAATAAACAATCGGAAATATTCATAACTTAATCTTCGTACCTCGGAATAATCCTCCGGAAGTTCCCACTAGCTCAAAATTAAATTCTCAACATCTTCCGTGAAGAAGCCGAAACCAAATTCTCGTCCGGTAATTTAGCCGCTAAGAGCACCACCATTTAAATCTGATTATGTCAAAACTTCAAATATTCATAACTTATTCCTTAGTCGTCCAAATAACGATCCGGAACCGCCCATGAACTCGAAATCACACGTACAACGACTCTCGAGAAGAGACCCAGCTCCAACTCTCGGCCAATAATTTAGTCGTTATCAAGTCTGGCGATTCAAACAACTGTCGGCAATCTGCGACTACGCGCAAGCTCGTAGATTAAGCTGATTCCACTGTTGATTCTGTTCTGGGTCGTCACAATATATTTTATGATTATTCAGGGGATCGAGACCGTGCTTCGGGCGAGGGATCTTTCGCCGGACCACGTGATTAGTGCGAGTGTGCATTTTGCTCACCTGTGAGTGGACAATTTCTTTTCACTAATAATCGCGAGTCTTTATACACGTTTTACGAGCATGAGCATGCATATGAGATTATGATTTATATGAGCATGTGTTATACGATTATGCCTATGCAATTATACATTACGTATATGCATTTACATATTGCTTAATACATTTGCATAAAATTATTTATGATTTGGTTTACACAGAGTACAATCACAGTATATGTTGTTGTATCGATACACTTGCATCCCGGCTAATCCCCGAGGATGTTTACTGGGGGAGGCTGTGACCCCTGACCCGAGGCCTTTACTGGGGGGGGGGCAGACCTCTGACCTGAGGCCTTTCTGGCTAGCACGGATGTGTCCATGAGCGACCTCGTGGGATTTTTCCATGCATGCTCCGTACGTTGGAGGAGTTTAAGTTCACATCGTGTACTATATCATATTCATTCATTTTGACTCGCATATGTTATTATAACATATATTATTCGGCAAAAGACATTTATTTTCGTCCACTCACTCTAACGATTTTCATGTCTTTCCCCTGGGCTTTTCTGTTTCCGCACCCAGTTTGCAGTTCAGATTCTGGTGTTTCGCGTCGTGGTCGGAGGCTAGTCATTCGAGCTACCTTTCTGTTCCAGTAGGTTACTCGTTTTGCCTACTGTTGTATATTTTGTATATATATACTAGAGGTCGCTCTGATACGCTATTGATACATGTTTCTATGTGATTTTCCTTGGATTTTCTATATATTACAGTTACGTTTACTGTTTATTGTTATTGATTTGATATTGAGAAATCCGGATGGGATTGGTGCCCACGGTTTGGCTTTTGTGGCATAGGATGAAGTGTATTTTTCGGGTGTAGGTTAATGGCAATTCTGCGTTAGTAGTGTTACTCTGCCGAAATTTTTATGGTTTTTGTTGGTTCGTGTTTTCAGAAGAGGTTTGATTCCGGTTTAGGAAACTAAATCGGGATTTGGTCCTTTCAACACCTGAATGTACAGAACCCGTAGAGGCGGCCGGCTACGGTAGCGAGGGAGTTATGCCTTCATTGAAAAACAGCATCGTGCAGGCGGGTCGGCGGGCCACTACATCTTCTTGCGGCTGCTAAAGCAGTTGAAGGTGTCGAGAGGTCTTGGGGCAGCTATAAGTGTTACTTATAGAGGCGGACGAGGAACTATCACCGCTAGACCCGGTTCCTTTTTTAGAGACCTTCGAACTCTTCCGACATAACCAATTCATCATCCTTAATTATTTAAACCCTAATTAATTAAACCTTATTTAAATTAAACCATACATAAATCACAAAATTTCACACCACAAATTTATACCTAATTCACAAAATTCACAAAATTCATACATAAACAAAAAATTCATACCTAAATCACAAAATTCACAAAATTCATACATAAATCACAAAATTCATACATAAACAACAAATTCATACCTAAATCACAAAATTCATACATAAATCACAAAAGTTATACATAAATCACATATTTCATATATTCACAAAAATCACAAAAATCACATAATATGTGACGACCCGGAACAGAATTAGTAAAGTAATCGGCTTAATTCACGAGTTAGAGCGTAATTGCAGTTTTACGGAAATTAATTGATTTACCGGTTTTAATCACGACTTAATTATTGGCCGAGAATTTGAGTTGAATGTCTTCTCGAGAGTTGTTGTATACGTGATTTCGAGTTCGTGGGTGGTTCCGGATTATTATTTCGATGATCAATGAATATAATATGAATATTTAAAGTTGCGGAATCTCGTCGAGTTTATCCGTTCGTATCGAGTTTATCCGAATCGTAATGGTTATTCGTTTTGGTCCGTCAATCATCCCGAGTTGCAAGTATAAATATCAGAAATAGTCGAAAAATTGTTGAAAACACTGTTCGGGAAGTTTGACCGGCGTTGACCGAGTTTGGAATGTTGACCACCGTTGGCCCCTGGAGAAATTTTGACCGTTTGAATTCCTCCGGTGAATTGGCTGATTCCGGCTGTTTCAGGCCACGACCTTGGAAGGTAAATTGTTCTCCTCGTGATTCTAAGCAATTTAGAACTTGGTTTTGCTTGAATTGATGTCGAATTGAGGGAGAAATGTTGAATTAAAAATTGGGAAAATCTTGCCGGAATCGGGTTCTGTGGATGGTGGCGCTACGCCCACGGTGGTGGCCGGGGAGTTGGAGGGTTCTGACCGTGGGGCCACAGCGTAGCTTTTGGGAGAGGTCTCGAAGGCTGCCGTGCGCCGTGGACGGAGGATCGACAGCGAACAGATTCGCCGGCAGTTGAGTTTCCCCGTGGGTTTCGAGCTGTTTTGCGGCGTGTGTGGCCGGAACTGGACTTAGCCATAGTTAAGAGAAGTGTTGGGCTCGTTGAGGAGAAGCGTTGGTGAGCTTGGCCGCCGGAAAATCTCTCCGGTTGACGGCGCGCCGCCGCCGGCGGAGCTCCGGCGACTGTTGACTTTTTGGAAATGTATTGAGTTATATGTCGTTTTGCTCGTATTCGCGCCCCGATCGTCGCCTTGAGGTTTTCGAGTTGATTTGGGTACCGAATTTTCAGTCGAGAGTTTGAGTGGGGATTCGGGAGATTTCGTCGATTATTTTGTATGCGTTATATATTTCCGGGAATGGTTGGTTTCCGAGGTGTGGTATAGTGTTGTAAATTGTGATTTTGATCAGATATATTTTGTGATTATTCAGGGGATCGTGATCGTGCTTCGGGCGAGGGATCTTCCGCCGGACCACGTGATTAGCGCGAGTGCGCGCTTCGCTCATCTGTGAGTGGACAATTTCTTTTCATCGATTAGTCGCTAGTCTTTAATACGTGTTTTACGAGCATGAGCATGCATATGAGATTATGATTTATACGAGCATGTGTTATACGATTATACATTTGCGAATACGCATCGACGATTATACTTATACAATTATGTATTACGTATATGCATTTACATTATGCTTTATACACTTGCATAGAACTATTTATGATTTGGTTTACACAGAGTACAGTCACAGTATATATTGTTGTATCGATACACTTGCATCCTGGCTGATCCCCAATGATGTTTACCGGGGGAGGCTGTGACCCCTGACCCGAGGCATTTTCCGGGGGGGGGGGGGGGGGGCAGACCTCTGACCTGAGGCCTTTCTGGCTAGAATCACATGTGGGTCTGGGATCCCATGATTCCGATTGTACTAGCACGGACATGTCCATGAGTGACCCCGCCGAGTTTTACGCTGCATGCTCCGTACACGTGAGGAGTTAGAGTCTCCCTCATGTACTATGTCATATTCATTCATTTAGACTCGCATATTTCATAACATATATTATTCGGCGAAAGACATTTATTTTCGTCCACTCACTCTAACGGTTTTCATGTCTTTCCCCTGGGTTTTTCGGTTTCCGTGTCCAATTTGCAGTTCAGATTCTAGTGTTGCACGTCGCTGTCGGAGGCTTAGTGTTCGAGCTACCTTTCTTTTCCAGTATGTTTCTTGGTTTGCCTACTGTTGTATATTTTGTATATATACACTAGAGGTCGCTCTGATACGTTACTGATACATGTTTTCTATGTGGTTTTCCCTAGATTTTCTATAAATTACAGTTATGTTTACTTTTTTACGTTATTGTTATGATATTGAGGAATCCGGATGGGATTGGTGCCCACGGTTTGGCTTTTGTGGCATAGGATGAAGTGTATTTTCTGGGTGCAGGTTAATGGCAATTCCGCGTTAGTAGCATTACTCTGCCAAAATTTTTATGGGTTTTGTTGGTTCGTGTTTTCAGAAGGGGTTTGATTCCGGTTTAGGAAACTAAATCAGGGTTGGGTCCTTTCATAGTCTCTCAAAATAATCACATATTTCATGTATCACAAATTCCATAAAATTCACAATCACAAATTCCATACTATTCACAAATCTAATAATCCAATCACAAATTTCATACACAAATTAAATAACCTAATGACAAATTCCATACCAAAATTTAATAACCTAATCACAAAATCCATAGCAAAATTCAATAACTCATAATCAAAACTCATACACAATCACATAATCTAATCTATATCAAATCTAAAATCCCTAAATAAATTAAACACTAAAATTTAGGGGGAAAAGCGGAGAGAGAGAGAGGAAGAATCTGTTTGGTTGAGGAGAGGTCGATTTGGGGGCTATTCCGGCAATTGGGGACTTTTGGGGAGGAATTCCGGCAGTTTCGGATGATTTGGGGGAGAGGAGGAGAGGTTTTGGGGGAGGAGAGGCCGAAGAAATGAAGGCTCGGGCTGGGTAACTTGGTTATAACATATAAAGTCGTCGGGTATAGTCATTTTTTAATTTTTTTTTATAGTCTAACTATACCCGACGACTTTATAGGTCGTCAAGTATAGTTTGATCACCATAGCCGACAAGTTCAATTGTGGTCGTCGGCGATAGTATCATAGCCGATGACTTTATCAGTCATCGGGTATAGTTTTGACTATACCGGATGACCCAATGAAGTCGTCAGGTATAGTACTTATTCTGGTATCGTTTTAAGGCCTGGAAAGTCGCCGGAGTGTGGTAGAGAACAAATGAAACCCTAAAAGATTTGAGCCTCGATTCACTCTCCACACTCTTCTAATGGTTGGAAGAGGAAGAAGGGGCTGCAAACGAGACTAGTTTTTTTGCCAAAGGAAGTCGATTGGCAGTGCTTGGCTCCAAACGAAGGCAATACATAGGTCGATCGATCTATCAAGAGAGAGAGAGAGAGAGAGAGAGAGAGAGAGAGAGAGAGAGAGCAGCGATTTGGTTTTTTGTTTTTGAAGAGATGGGTTGTGAGATTTGGGGGTTAGAGTTCTCTCTTCAAAGTGTGAATGTTTGAAGAGAGATCGAGGATTGATGAGATGATGGAAGTGCGATGATTGAATGGGATGATGAGATGAGACCGATGAGTTTTCTGAACAAAGAGAGTGAATCAATGTGTTTTAGAGTGTTCTTCTAAATAGAGAGTTTAAGGTTTGCCAAAGGAGAGTGAGAGCTAAGTGTTTTGTTTGAGTGTTCTGTCTCAACTCAGCACATTTTTCATCTTTATTTTTTCAAACTCTACATCACTCAACGGTTAACAACTATTTCATTGTCTCAGGTTGCATCACACAACGGTTAACAACTATTTTATTGTCTCAGGTTACAACATCTCAACTAATTAGACAATAACATCTACTTCACACAACGTTACATACAAAGACTATTGTCTAATGATATGAACAAAGGAGGAAAATTTATGGTGTGAGAGGGAAAATTTTGAGAATGAGAGGGAAACTAAACAAAAATATGCGCCATAACAAATTTATAATCTGAAATCAGTATCAGACAATGGTTCCATATAAACACTATTGTCTGATGTTATACACAAAGGAGAAAAAAATTTTGGCGGTGAGAGTGAAAGCTTCTTCAAAATGAGCGTCATCTAAGATTTGACACTCACATGAAAATCACACAGCGAAAAGTACCAAAAGAGTTGTGTGAGCTTCCTCGAATGCATCAAATAGACAATAGATAAAAAAAGTAGCTTTGTGCAAGAGTGCAAGAATTTTAGAAATATTAGACCCAGATGGAGTTGTGAAATGGAGGGAATAGTCCCGCCAATTATTCATCTGCACACAATAGATTATTATAGTTTCTTTGTGTGATTATGTAAATTATTGAGATTTTATTCATTCACACAACGAACAAGGATAACAAACGTTGTATGATAGCTATACCATTATCAGACATCGGTCAATTACATCGTTGTTGTCTGATGACTGTTATGTGATGTAGTTTTTGTAGTAGTGTAAGTATCTAGTCTACAGCTATAATAATTATGGCATGTATGTGGATTGTGGATGATCATGAATAATAGAGTTTGTGTTAATTAATTGATTGATGAAGCATAAGTATTTGTGACATGAATTATCTGTGTTTGAAATAAGCATAAGCATTTTTGGCATAAGTATTTTTGGCAAAAGCATAACTTGAATAATGATGAAGCTTAAGTGAATAAGTGCATTAGTTATCCATTTGTGTGTTTGTTTCGGTGCTTGGATTCATGATTTGCTGAATTCTTTAGCATTTGGATAATCTGTATCTTTTTGTGTCATAAGTATAAGTGTGTTAGTGATATATAATAAGTGATGTGTATATGTCCTTTGTTGTGTGAACATGTCATCTATTGTTAAGTTATAAGTGATGGATAAAGGCTGCATATGATAATCTTTATGCAACATCATATTCATATGCATTAAATAGCATGGTATATGATAATCTCATATGATAATCTGTATAAGTTATAAGTGATATGAAGTATCTGTTTGAAGCATAATTATTTGTATTTATTAAATAACATCTGTTTGAAATCTGTATGTATTGATTTGCTGATTTCTTTAGCATTTGTATAAACTGTATTTGTTTGTGACATAAGTATGTAATATTTATAATCTGTATATCTATAGCAGTTGTATACACTGATCAAATTTGGAATAAGATTATGATGAGTATGTTAATCTGTAATTGTAATGGCTTAGCTTGCATATGTCTCATATGGTAAAGCATGAATCTAATTTTGCATTATGTATCTCATATGTACTAAACTGTTGGTGATGTGTAATGAGTTATAAGTAATGAGTCATGCAAATGATATACTGCAAGTGTAATTTTAGGTTGCATTAACCTTTTTTCCCCCTCTTATATCAGTTGAAGAAATGCAAAAAGAACAAAAGTATCAGTCAAGAGATAAAGGATGTAGCTGCGAGTTTCTAAGTTTCTGTAGTATTCTCATTTGGGTCTGTTGCAAGTGCTTGAGATTGTATAAGACTGTAGTTTCTAAGTTTATGTAGTATTCTCATTTGGGACTGTAATTTGCAAGTGCTTGACTGTTTTGAGTCATTTGAGACTGTTTTTAGTGATATGATATGTTTTATGTAGGTTTAGACTGTATTGAGTCATTTGTTAGTGTTTGCTACTTTTTTTTACTGTAAATTACAAGTGTGAGTTATTTGAGAAGGTGTTAGTGTGTTAGCAGGTTTTAATGTGTGTTAGCGTGTAACATGTTTTAAGGCTTTGTTCTGTTTCAGGCCATTTTGGCAGATTTTGAGTCATATTTTGGCCAATTTTAATCAAGAGCTGAAAATGATTAAAAAGAGAGAGTCAAGATTGCTAAAAGATCTATGTAGTCCCAACTTGTGCCAAACTTAACCGAAAATATTCGGGTCGGGTGAAAGGACCCAACCCCGATTTAGTTTCCTAAACCGGAATCAAACCCCTTCTGAAAACACGAACCAACAAAAACCATTAAAATTTTGGCAGAGTAACGCTACTACCGCGGAATTGCCTTTACCTACACCTGGAAAATAACACTTCATCCTATGCCACAAAAGCCAAACCGTGGGCACCAATCCCATCCGAATTTCTCAATATCATATCAATAGCAATAAACAGTAAACATAATTGTAATATATAGAAAATCTGGGAAAATCCGTATAAAACATGTATCAGTAACGTATCAGAGCGACCTCTAGTGTATACATATACAAAATATACAACAGTAGGCGAAACAAGAAACCTACTGGAAAACACAGGTAGCTCGAATAATTAGCCTCCGACTACGACGTGAAACACCAGAATCCGAACTGCAAACTGGGCACGAAAACTGAAAAGCCCAGGGGATAGAAATGAAAATCGTTAGAGTGAGTGGACGAAAATAAATGTCTTTCGCCGAATAATATATATTATAATAAAATATGCGAGTCAAAATGAATGAATATGATATAGTACACGAGGTGAACTCAAACTCCTCCATCATATAGAGCATGTAATGAAAAAATCCCACGTGATCCGTGCTAGTACACGAGGTCACTCATGGACTCATCCGTGCTAGTACAGTCCGAATCACGGGATCCTAGACCCACACGTGATTCTAGCTAGAAAGGCCTCAGGTCAAGCTATCTGTTCCCACCCGGAAATACATCGGCACAAGGAACAGAAATCTGTTCCCACTCGGAAATACATCGGCACAAGGTACAGTTCACTACCAGAAGAATTACTATACCCGACGATGAGGTGTCGTCGGACTATTCCTCTTTATCGTCGGGTATAGCCTATACCCAACGACTCATCGTCGGTTATAGTCTCGTCGGTAATGCACCGTCGGTGATACTATAACCGATGATGAATTAGGTTTTTCGTTGGAAAAAAGGGAGACTAAAGGCAACGATAGTTTATCGTCGGGCATAGTTTCAAACTATAACCGACGATGTCATCGTCGGTTATAGTTTTCTCCATGGTCAAAATGGTTGACCGTGGAGAAAACTATAGCCGACGATGTTGACACATATTGTCGGTTATAGTTAATAATAATTAAAAAAAAATTGCAGGTTTTGGGTTTTATCCCAAAAGCCTAATTAATTAAATTAAAATGGCATTTAATTTTTTTGGCTATATATATATTTATTAATATTTATTTTCGATTGTAGTTTTTTTTTTTCGAATATCGTCGGTTGTAGTTTTTTTTTCCAATCTCTCGATCTCTCTCTCTGATGATCGCTATTTAATTAGCAATTTAATTGACACAATTTAAAGTCAATCATCTGAATATAATTTCCGTTACATTGCACGTTCAAACTCAAAATAACATACATACACTAAGGCGCATAGTCAGAATCATCGCTTGAGTCTGACTCTGTTTCCGAGTTAATTTCAGGTAAGATGTGTATGCCCTCGTCACTTGAGTCTTCATTGTCTTCATTTTGATTAACATCAATAAGATTCGGTTGAGGAATTCATACCACACTGCCCTGTCTCACATTATTAAGGCGAATTGTTGAGGTTTCAGGAATACCAGTTGCGTTCGGCTCTTGGTATGCACTAACTTCTTCATTATCCGAGGTTACACCAAGGGTTGAGGCACTATATATGTTTTGTGGAAGAACATGGTTAACCACTTTCCACGCGCCTTTATGCACAAGATCATCAAGATAGAACAATTGTTTCACCGCCGTGGCCAAAACAAACGGATCATCTTCATACCAGCTTGTAGCAGTATTCACCGAAAAAATGCCGTATTGATCGGTCCTTGTGTTCTGAGGGTCGGTATCAAACCATCTACAGTTAAACAAGTGCACGGTCATGCCTTCCCCATATATTAATTCGACAACTGAATGGAGAACACCGTAATAGTCAACTCCATTCTGTCCACCATGCACCATTACCCCAGAATTCTGTGTTTTTCGTCTGACATCTCTATGTTCACAAATAAATAGCACGCCATTTACCTTACACATAGGATAAACTCTGGAAGTTACCGGTTTCTGCGCCAAGAGCCTCAATTCGTGTGACCACTGAGGGATACCATCATCTTGTACATGGTTCATCTGAAAATAATCATTTATTAACTTAACTATAAATAGGATATGAGACATGCACTTAAATTCATATACCAGTCAATTTATCTATAAACGTACCCATTTGCCAAAATAGTTTGCGAATGTCTTGTTGTGGTACTCAACATCACCGGAAATAGCAGGGCAGTAAAGGTGCAAATTTTTCCAATATTGAACTTCTTGACAGTTAATCAATACCGACCAATAGGCAATGACTAGCTCATAAGGTTCCAAATTGTATGAGTTGGGCAACTTTCCAGAAACTTCAACATCATCGGAGATGATTGAGAGGTTGAACTGCCCTCCATCTACTGGCATATGTTGTGGAGGGTCCTCAAATGCTCCCAAATACAACTTGGTGTACGTTACGCACTCATGCGCAATATATGCTTCAGCGATACACCATTCGGGTGCAGATTTGTTCATCACATAGTCTTTGTAGTCCCCTAATTGTCTGTAAAGTGGTAATTACATATCGAGCATGTTATGCTTATTGCAAAATAAGTGAATAAATAATATAAAAGATCGACATATATAGCCAGATTCAGAGATGCATTACGTACCTTTCCATAGGATACATCCATGTGTAGTGTACTTGACCAGTAAGCAACAATTGTTCCGGAAGATGGAGCATCAGGTGAGGCATGATGTCGAAAAAGTTTGGAGGAAATATCCTTTCGAATTTGCACATGATAAAAATGATGTCCTGTTGCATTTCCAACAAGTCCGATTTCTTCACTTCTCTCGTGCATAACTTCTGAAAGAATCTTGACAAAGCCACTAACGGCTACACCACCTCTTTGGGCGGGTACCCTCGAATGAAAACAGGGAAGAGGCGTTGAAGCAGTATATGATAGTCATGACTCTTTAGTCCGTACATCTTATTGTCTTTGAAGTTAACACATCGACTTATATTTCCAGCATAGCCTGAAGGATACCTGACATTACCCATCTAGCCAAAAATTTCATTCTTCTGGGCAGGCTTGACGGTATAAGGAGCTTGTGGCATTTTTTTCTTCCCATCTCTCAACCACAAATGTTTTCGCAGTCCCATCCTTTTAAGATCAATGCGTGCCTTCGGACCGTCTTTAGTTTTTCCCTCCCAATTCAACACTGTGCCGACCACACTCTCGCACACATTTTTCTCTATGTGCATGACATCTAAGTAGTGTCTGATCAGCAACTTGGACCAATACGGAAGTTCCCAAAACATACTTTTGTGTGTCCAGAATTTATACCTGTAGGGTTTGTCAGGTATTGACGCCACTATCTCAGGTTGATTGCTTAGCTGCCCAAAATCGTATTCATTTAGCACTTCCAATATTTCATCCCCCGTCCATCTCCTCGGCTGCTCACATGTTTCCACAGTCCCATCAAATGCCTCCATATCCTCCCGAAATGGGTGATCATGTGGAAGCCAACAACGATGACGCATATGTACAATCTTCCTGCAATGAGGTCTGCAACACTCAACCGTCATGCACTCTGGAGAAGCCCTGTATCCCCTGGTAACGTTGCCCGACAACATCCCGCGTGCAGGAAAATCGCTAATGGTGCCAACAAGCATGGCATGCATTTGGAACATCTCATTTTTGAACTTGTCATAAGTGGAATGACCATGCTCACTCAAGTACTTAGGCTCCTCAATCAAGGGTCTCAAATACACATCGAGACACTTTCCTGGATAACCCGGCCCTGGAATTATCATAGTGAGCATATTGTATTCTTTCTTCATGCACATCCATGGAGGAAGGTTGTACGGTACCAAAATAACTGGCCATATACTGTATTGAAGACTCATGTTGCCAAAAGGGTTGAATCCGTCAGATGAAAGCCCCAGCCAAACATTTCGAACCTCTGATGCAAAATAAGAAAACTCCTTCACCATGTGCTTCCAAGCCTCTCCGTCAGTAGTGTACGTACGTGCATGGTTATATATCTACCCATGATCTTGGGTATAAAGCATGGGTATATACCCATGGATATATATAAATATATATCTAGCTATGAAATTTTAATTAATAAGATCATGGGTATAAAGCATAATGTAAATGCATAATCGTAAAGCACATGCTCGTATAAGTCATAATCACAAACGTATGCTCATGCTCGTAAAATGTATTATAAAGACTCGCAATCGATCAGTGTAAAGAAAGGTCCACTCACAGACGAGCAAAGCACGCACTCGCGCTAATCATGTGGTCCGGCGGAAGATCCCTCGCCCGAAGCACGATCTCGATCCCCTGAATAATCACAAAATATATCTGATCAAAATCATAGCTCACAACACTGAACCAGACCTTGGAAACTAACCGTTCCCGAAAACATATATCGGGGTACAAAATAATCGACGAAATTCTCAAAACTCTCCGTATAAACCCTCGACTAAAAATCTGAAAGGACCCAACCCCAATTTAGTTTCCTAAACCGGAATCAAACCCCTTCTGAAAGCACGAACCAACAAAAAACATCAAAATTTCGGCAGAGTAACGCTACTAACGCGGAATTGCCATTACCTGCACCCGGAAAATACACTTCATCCTATGCCACAAAAATCAAACCGTGGGCACCAATCCCATCCGGATTTCTCAATATATCGACAATAATGTAAAGTAGTAAATATTACTATACTTTACAGAAATCCGTGGAAAATCGTATAAGAATATACATCAGAATGTTCAGAGCGACCTCTAGTGTATAGTTATATAAATATACCACAGCAGGCAGAACAAGTAACCTACTGGGAGAAACAAGGTAGCTCGAACATTATGCCTCCGACCACGACGTGCGACACCAGAGTCCGAACTGCAAACTGGGCACGGAAACCGAAAAGCCCAGGGGAAAGGCAAATAAAAATGTTAGAGTGAGTGGACGAAAATAAACACATGCCTTTCACCAGTTTATATACATAATCAATGTAAATCAATGCGAGTTCGGAAAGTATATATATGGAGGTTGCCAGGTGAATCTCTTAAGCCCGACGGTCAGGTGAATCGCTCAAACCCGACAGTGATAGGCCAGGGGAATCTCTGAACCCCGGCGGCATACAGGGGAATCTCTCAACCCTGCCCAGAGGAATCTCTCAACTCTGGTCCAGAAGAATCTCTCAACTCTGGCGGACTACCGGTGATCAGCCGAGTAGCCGAAGCATCGATGCAGTAATGCCATCACCAATAAATATAATATAAAACCTCCGAAAATAACATATATCTCAACATCGTATAAAGTAAATACGGAAAATCACGATAAATCACGAACTCGCAAACAACTGTGAAAATATAAAAATGTCCACTCACAGACTAGCGTAACGCAGTTCGCGTTAATCCCGTGATCCGGCAGAAATCCCTCGCCAAACGAACGATCACGAACCCCTAAATAATCATAAAATCCATTTCTCAAAATCATAAGTCAGTACCTCGAATAAAATCACGAGAAATAACCGTTCTCGGAAACACATAATTCAATTACGACGAATTGTCGAAAATCCGATAATCACACCTCGATACCTCGCTATAATTTCTGATTCTCAAATCGAGAAACAAACCTCACCACTGCGATCGGGGCGCGATTCCGAGTGAAACGACATGCAACTTGTCGAAAACCCCGAAAAGTCAACCTTTGACCACCGTTGACCGCCGGCGCCACCCAAACTGAAAATTTCTCGGCGGAGCAGCACCTATTCCACTCAAATCACCCAACAAGCAACTTCCATAACTACACCGAAGTCCAATTCTCACTCTAACTAGTCCAATTTCATGCAAAACCGAAATTACATAAACTTTTCAATCCATGAATTCTCCATGTACAAATCAAATTGGAACTCCATACCTATATGAGTAGCTTCGTGGTGATAGGGGCTTCAAAGCCCATACTTGTTTTAGCTCAATTCGGCCGGAATTTAATCAACCCGAAACCCCCAATTTTCACAAACTTCAACCGAAAAAATACCTCCCTTCCGGCGACCCACGCCGTCGACGGTGGCCAGAGTTACCTTGGGGAGGCCAAGGCGAACTGATTGAACCCTAAGCCGAGCTCGGAGGTGGCCGGACGGCGAGCCACCGCCGGCAGCCGTGGAGCACGTCGAGCTCCTCCTCCTCCCACGTTGACTCAGTCAACCAACTTAATTGCACTAGTTGACTTTCCCAAAGGGGAAACCCACAATAAATAGCTTCCATTTTTAGAAACTTCCACAATTAAATTCACGACAAACTTCGAATACCCGTAATTTTCACGTCGTAATTCCAATTTCAACAATTCACGGAGCAACAAACTAATCTCGACATGTTCTTCAATTACCGCCCGAAGAAGTCAAACACATCGACAAATCTGATAAAAAGTCAACGGTTCAATCCATCACAAGCCTAACAGACTAAATAATCAACGATCGAAAATATTCGCAATTTAATCCTCGTAACTCGGAAAAATCCTCCAGAAGTTCCCACAAGCTCGAAATTAAATTCTCAACAACTTTCATGAAGGATCCGAAATCAGATTCTTGCCCGAAAATTTAGTCGCTAACGAAGCTGTCATTTTAAATCGATTATGTCGAAATTTCAAATATTCATATTATATTCTTCGGTCGTCCAAATAATGATATGGAACCGCCCACGAACTCGAAATCACGCGTATAACAACTCTCGAGAAGAGACTCAGCTCAAATTCTCGGCCAATAATTAAGTCGTGAACAAGTCTGGCGATTCAATTATCTGTCGGAAATCTGCGATTACGCATAACCACATGGACTAAGCTGATTACACTGCTAATTCTGTTCTGGGTCATCACAAAATTTGACACCCAAATCATATCGAAAACCTCACGACTGCGTTCGGACCAAAAAAACGAGTCAAAAACACATAAAAACCTCGAAAAACCGGACCTCGTCGGAGCACCGCCGCGGACCATCGCCGGCGGTGGCGGCGCGGTGGCGACGGCATCCAATCACAGTCAAACTTTCCAGAAATTCTCTTCTCACCAAGCCCAACAACTTCTCTCAAAGGACCACCTCCATCCAACCATCACAGTGGCTGGAAAATGCCTCGAAAGTCACGGAATCCATGGATTCCGGTGACTTTCCGGCGAGCTCCAAAACGGCAACCAATTTGAAATTCCTTCTACCCAAAGCAACTAAAGGTTGAGGGGAAGATTTTCCCCCAAAGACCCGTCCTCAACTATTGCTGGAACACCTAACCCGAATCCGGCAAAAATCCCATTTTTCTCCAAGTTCGTTCTACCTCAAATCAACATCAATTTCGACAAATCCAAGTTCTAATCCATTGCAAATGAAGAGAGGAAGCTAACCATACTGGTTTCAAGGTCTGAGGTGGCCGGAATCGCAAGTTCCGGTGATGGCAGCTCGGCACAGCGGCGGTGGACTATGGTCAACGAAAGTCAACGGTCAACCCAAGGTCAAACGACGGTCAAACTTCCCGAATAGCAATTTTCGACTATTTTCGATATTTATACTTGCGTCTCGGGACGATCGACGCTCCAAAACGGATAACCATAACGATTCGGATAAACTCGATACGAACGGATAAACTCGTCGGTATTCCGAAACTTCAAATAATCATATTATATTCCTCAGTCGTCGGAAAAATCATCTGGAACCGCTCATGAACTCGAAATTACGTGTACAACAACTCTCGAGAAGAGACTCAACTCAAATTCTCGGCCGATAATTAAGTCGTAATCAAAACTGGCAAACCATACAATTATCGAAAAACTACGATTACGCGCTAACTCGTGAATTAAGCCGATTACTCTACTGATTCTGTTCCGGGTCGTCACAAATCTACCCCCCTTAAAAAAATTTCGACCTTGTAATTTACGTACCTGTCAAATGAACAGATGAGGATACTGCTCCCGCATACGCTGCTCAGTCTCCCAAGTGGCCTCCTCTAACGCGGTGCCTCAACTGCTGCTCACGCTGATCGAGAATCTGTACCGGCTCCTCCACATATGTCAAATCCTTTCGGATCGGTAGTTGCTGTGGCGCTAACACATGTGATGGATCTGAGATGTACTTCCGCAACATCAAAACGTGGAAAACATCATGAACACGAGCCATCTCTGCCGGTAACTCCAGTCTGTAAGCCACGGTACCAACTCTCTCGGTGATCTCGTACGGACCAATGTACCGTGGTCAAAGCTTGCCACGCTTCCCAAAACGCACAACTCCCTTCCATGGAGATAGTTTCTGGAAGACCCAATCGCCCACATCAAACTCAAGACTCTTCCTCCTCACATCCGCATAACTCTTCTGGCAATCCTGGGCAATCTTCAATCTGTCCCAGATAATCTGAACGTCCTCCATGGTGCTCTTTACCATATCAGGGCCAATAAGTCATCGCTCGCAAACCTCACTCCAACACAATGGAGTGTGGCATTGCCTCCCGTACAGGGCCTCGTACGGTGCCATCTTGATACTGGCCTGATAGCTGTTGTTGTAGGCGAACTCAATCAAATGTAGTTGCTGGTCCCAATTTCCTCGAAACTGCAACCTCGTGTCCATGGCTCGTGTCCATGGCTTGCTACAACGCTTGCCAGAACTCGGAAGTAAACTGACTGTCTCGATCAGAAACAATAGATACAGGCACACCGTGCAGTCGAACAATCTCTGACAAATACAGCCTGGCCAATCTGCCCACTAATATCTTCCCCGGAAGTGCGAGAAAATGAGCGTATTTCGTCAGTCGATCCACAATAACCCAAATACCAGTGTTGCTAGCCGAAGTACGCGGCAACTGATAAACGAAATCCATGGTAATCTGCTCCGACTTCCAAACCGGAATCTCCAGTGGTTCTAACTTTCCTGCAGGCTTCTGCCTCTCCGCTTTAACCTGCTGACAGATCAAACATCGGCTCATTTATGCGGCAATCTCCCGCTTCATGTTGCGCCACCAGTAATACGCTCGAAGTGTACGAAACATCTTCGTACCTCCAGGATGCATCGCATACGCCGAACAATGAGCCTCGTCTAGAATCTCCTTCTTCAGACTCTCGTCTCGGGGTACGCATAATCTGCCTCTGAACAACAACGTATCGTCGTCACTCAACTGAAACTCTGTTGGCACACCATTCCGTATCATGGTCTTCTTGCCCAACAAGTAGGAATCTGAATCCTAAGCTTTCCGAACCTGATCAACCAACACGGGTCGAACCTGGAAACAGGCTAACAAGGCTCCCTCGTCATCCCACTTGAACTCGGCACCTGTAGCCTGAAGCTCGGCTAACATAAATACTCTAGCCACACATACATGGAACAACGAAGCCCCGGATTTCCGACTGAGTGCATAGGTAACAAAATTGGCCTTCCTTGGATGGTACTCGAAAGTGCAATCGTAGTCGTTGATTAACTCCATCCACCTGTGTTGCCTCATGTTCAAGTCTGGCTGCGTCCGCAAGTAAGTGAGACTCTTGTGATCGGTGTAGATCTTGCACTGAGCTCTGTACAAGTAGTGTCTCCAACTTTTCAACGCTAACACAATAACGGCTAACTCCAAATCATGCGTCGGATAGTTGACCTCATGTGGTTTCAGCTGCCTGGAACCGTAGGCCACAACTCTGCCATGCTGCATCAGCACACAACCAAGTCCCATCTTCAACGCATCACTATAAACCACAAACTCACCGCCGTCCTCTGGTATTGTCAGAACCGGTGCAGTAGTCAACTTTTCCTTCAGGAGCAAATAACTCTCCTCACACGCATCGGACCACTCAAACTTGACGCCTTTCTTCGTCAACCTGGTCAATGGAGTAGCAATCCGAGAAAAATCCTGTACAAATCGTCGATAGTAGCTTGCCAAACCCAAGAAACTCCGGATCTCTGGTACAGTGGTAGGTCTACTCCAATTCAGCACGGCCTCGATCTTGTCAGGATCAACACTGACTCCCTCAGCCGATATCACGTGGCCTAGAAACTTCACACTGTCCAGCCAAAACTCGCACTTGCTGAACTTCGCAAACAACTGATTGTCCCGCAAAGTCCGCAACACCGCTCGCAAATGCTTTTTATGCTGGCCCACACTCCTGGAATAGATCAAAATATCATCGATGAACACGATCACGGACTTGTCCAGAAACCGTCTGAATACCAGGTTCATCAAATTCATAAAGGCTGCGGAGGCGTTGGTCAACCCAAACGGCATAACCAAAAACTCGTAGTGCCCATACTGCGATCTGAAGGCTATCGTAGCCACATCAGGTTCTCGGATCCTCAACTGGTGATATCCGGACATGAGGTCAATCTTCGAAAAGACTGAAGCTCCTTTGAGCTGATCAAACAAGTCATCAATCCGCGGCAACGGATACTTGTTCTTTACTGTATCCTGATTTAGCTTCCGGTAATCGATGCACAACCGCATGGATCCATCTTTCTTCCGTACAAACAAAACCGGGGCACCCCATGGCAAAACACTGAGTCGTATGAAACCCTTCTCCAGCAACTCCTGAAGTTGAACCTGTAACTCTTTTAACTCCGCTGGCGCCATACGATAAGGTGCCTGAGAAATGCGTCCAGTGCCCAGCAATAGCTCAATAGTGAAATCAATCTACCGAACTGGAGGTATACCCAGTAACTCCTCCAGAAACACATCCGGAAACTCGGAAACGACCTCGATATCACTGATGTCCGGCACAATAGCTGTGGTGTCCACAACATGAGCTAAGTAACAACACAGCCATTCTTCATCATCTGATCCGCCTTCATCACGAAAATTACACATGGCAATGAAGTGTTCTTCTCGCCGCGAAACAATATCTCGGGAAAGCCTGGTCGTCGAAATACAACCTCCTTCTTGTGACAGTAAAACATGGCCCAATGTGTCTCCAAGAAGTCCATACCTAATATTAGATCAAAGTCGACGATATCAAGCAACGACAAATCCGCGGCTAAGCCATGGCCCCCAATAAAAATCTCACAATCTCGGTATACCCAGCTAATACTCACAATCTCACCGGACGGATACAATACTCTCCACAACCCCGGAAGTGGAGACGCAGGTACGGTAGCTAAAGATGATAGTCTATATGACATGAATGAATGCGTGGCACCTGGATCTAACAATGTAAGTACTGGAATACCAAAGACATGTAACGTACCAATAACGACCTCCGGTGAAGCTCTGCCCTCTCGCAAAGTCATGGCATGAACTCTGGCCTTCCCGGCTGGTCGTCCACACTGAGGCTGTCCCTGCTGTCCGCCCTGGCCTACAAACTGTACTAGTCTAGCTCCCAAAGTGACACCTCGCTCTCCTCCGGAACTCTGAGCCGCCTGTCCACCAATAGGCTGGAGACAGTCCCTCGCAAAGTGACCCTCCTGGCCACAACGATAACAAAGGGTAGGGCCTCGCTGACAAGGACCAAAGTGATGCCTGTTACAGAAACTACATAATGGGTACTCCCTCGGTACGGCGAAAGAACCACCGGTACGCCGAGGATAACTGGAACCGCTAGAACCCCCACTAGACTGTGGTCGCTGCGGTTGATCTCTCCTCTATCTCTACCTCTATCTCGATGCACTAGCTAGTGATCGATAAGGTCCACTACCCGAGGATGAAGCCGAACCGAAAGTATCAAAACTCTTCCTCTTTGAAGGTCCCTGACTCGGTCCGCCCTCCTCAAACCGTCTGGGCTGATATCTCATATGCCTCTCCTTCTTGATATCCTCACCTCGGAGTGCTGCACTGACAAACTCATCAAAGTTATTCCGAGGCATCGTAGTCAGAGTCCCCTTGATGTTCAAGTTCAAACCCAGCTCAAATCTGCAGCACTTGGCTTCCTCAGTAGCCACCATGTCACGCGCAAAACGAGATAAGCAGGTAAACCTGTCCCGGTACTCAAGCATAGACATACTACCCTATCTCAAGTTTGTGAACTCCTCATACTTCCGCTGCTGGGTAGCCTGGTTGAAGTATCTCCGCATAAACAAATCTCGGAACAAAGTCCACGGAGTATCAACTGGAACTCTATCGGTGCTAACCCACCAGAAGTATGCATCTGACTCAAGTAATCCAACTGCTGCCACTGTCATCTGCTCAGGAATAAATTGTAGACGCTCACATACACGTTCAACCTGAACCAACCATGCCTCACAAATCTATGGATCAGCTGAACCCGAAAAGACAGTCGCACCAGCAGTACGAGCTTTGACCACAGGGTCAAAACGCTCCTCCAAACGCAACACTCGCATCAGCAAGTCGTGCGTCTGGAGATCCATATCAGGATCCGCTTCCCGATCAACACGGGGACCACGTCGAGGAGGCATCCTACTGATACAAGACAAGCATTAGGTACAAGCAGAAGGAACATAATCATGAGACCTCAGATATTTAAGAACACACAACACCCGAAGCATTGATGAGTACCGCTGGCCAGTCGGGTCATCACTCCAGACATGCTGTACAAACTCAAATATCCTAAGCGTCACAATTACAAGAGTCTACAGAATCTGACAACTTAATGCTCTGATACCAAGCTGAAAGGACCCAACCCCGATTTAGTTTCCTAAACCGGAATCAAACCCCTTTTGAAAACACGAACCAACAAAACCATTAAAATTTTGGCAGAGTAACGCTACTAACGCGGAATTGCCTTTACCTGCGCCTGGAAAATAACACTTCATCCTATGCCACAAAAGCCAAACCGTGGGCACCAATCCCATTCGGATTTCTCAATATCATATCAATAGCAATAAATAGTAAACATAACTGTAATATATAGAAAATCTGGGAAAATACATATAAAACATGTATCAGTAACGTATCAGAGTGACCTCTAGTGTATACATATACAAAATATATAATAGTAGACGAAACAAGAAACCTACTGGAAAACACAGGTAGCTCGAACAACTAGCCTCCGACCACGACGTGAAACACCAGAATCCGAACTGCAAACTGGGTACGGAAACCGAGAAGCCCAAGGGAAAGACATGAAAATCGTTAGAGTAAGTGGACAAAAATAAATGTCTTTCGCCGAATAATATATATTATAATAAAACATGCAAGTCAAAATGAATGAATATGATATAGTACACGAGGTGAACTCAAACTCCTCCATCGTACAGAGCATGTAATGAAAAAATCCCACTGGGTCACTCATGGACTCATCCGTGCTAGTACAGTCCGAATCACAGGATCCCAGACCCACACATGATTCTAGCTAGAAAGGCCTCAGGTCAAGCTATCTGTTCCCACCCAGAAATACATCGGCACAAGGAACAGAAATCTGTACCCACCCGGAAATACATCGGCACAAGGTACAGTTTCCCCCTGGTAGACATCCTCGGGGATCAGCCAGGATGTAAGTGTATCGATACAACAACATATACTATGACTGTACTCTGTGTAAATCAAATCATAAATAGTTTCATGCATACGTATAAAGCATAATGTAAATGCATAATCGTAAAGCACATGCTCGTATAAGTCATAATCAAAAACGTATGCTCATGCTCGTAAAATGTAATATAAAGACTCGCAATCGATCAGTGAAAAAAAAAGGTGCACTCACAGACGAGCAAAGCGCGCACTCGCACTAATAACGTGGTCCGGCGGAAGATCTTTCTCCCGAAGCACGATCTCGATCCCCTGAATAATCACAAAATATATCTGATCAAAATCATAGCTCACAACACTGAACCACATCTTGGAAACAAACCGTTCCCGGAAACATATATCGCGGTACAAAATAATCGACGAAATTCTCAAAACTCTCCATATAAACCCTCGACTAAAAATCTGGCACCCAAATCATCTCGAAAACCTCACGACTACGTTCGGAGCACGAAAACGAGTCAAAAAGACATAAAAACCTCGAAAAATCGGACCTCGCTAGAGCACCGCCGCCGGCGGCGGCGCGGTGGCTACGGCGTCCAATCACGGTCAACTTTCCAGAAATGCTCTTCTCACCAAGCCCAACAACTTCTCTCAAAGGAACAACTCCATCCAACCACAACAGTGGCTGGAAAATTCCTCGAAAGTCACGGAATCCATGGATTCCGGTGACTTTCCGGCGAGCTCCAAAACGGCAACCAATTTGAAATTCCTTCTACCCAAAGCAACTAGAGGTTGAGGGGAAGCTTTCCCCCCAAAGACCGGTCCTCAACTCTCGCCAGAACACCTAACCCGAATCCGGCAAAAATCCCATTTTTCTCCAAGTTCGTTCTACCTCAAATCAACATCAATTTCCACAAATCCAAGTTATAATCCATTGCAAATGAAGAGAGGAAGCTAACCATACCG
Source organism: Geum urbanum (assembly GCA_946800695.1). NCBI lineage: Eukaryota > Viridiplantae > Streptophyta > Magnoliopsida > Rosales > Rosaceae > Geum > Geum urbanum. The sequence continues at coordinate 37,170,243 of OX327002.1, read as the reverse complement.
GTTTCAAGGTCTGAGGTGGCCGGAATCGCAAGTTCCGGTGATGGCAGCTCGGCACAGCGGCGGTGGACTCCGGTCAACGAAAGTCAACGGTCAACCCAAGGTCAAACGACGGTCAAACTTCCTGAATAGTGATTTTCGACAATTTTCGACTATTTCTGATATTTATACTCACGTCTCGGGATGAACGACGGTCCAAAACGGATAACCATAACGATTCGGATAAACTTGATACGAACGGATAAACTCGTCGGTATTCCGAAACTTCAAATAATCATAATATATTCCTCGGTCGTCAGAAAAATCATCCGGAACCGCCCACGAACTCGAAATCACGTGTACAACAACTCTCGAGAAGACACTTAACTCAAATTCTCGGCCAATAATTAAGTCGTAATCAAAACCGGCAAACCACACAATTATCGAAAAACTGCAATTACGCACTAACTCGTGAATTACGCTGATTACTCTACTGATTCTGATTCGGGTCGTCACATCGGGCCCATTCAATTTTTATTGAGAAAAATTGATATAACGTACCGACATGAACTGATGTTTAATTTCGGATCGGTTTCAGATCAGACCCAAACCCGACCCGATCCGAACCGACCTCAAGCCTAGTTTTTTACAGGAATTTTTTTTTTAATTATTTAAGCAAAACAAGGTTGTTGCTCATGCATATTTGCTAATTCTTCCAAAAATGTCCTCTCATCTTTGGTGTAATAAAATAATTGAAAGTTAAAAATGTAATTGATAAAATAAAATTAAAAAACTGAAGAACAAAAAAAAATCGTTTGTCCCTATGTGTGCCGCGTGTATAAAAGTTGCATTTTTTTTCTCCTAGTTTTAGCTCTAAGAGTTCTTATAACCGTAATTAGACAGTTTTCTGCTTTTCTTTATATGAATGGTTTTAATTTTTCTATAAATTTCTGATTTGAATGCCTGCAATCATTTTATTATTTGTATTTAAAATTAATTTTTCTCTTCACACACATTGTGTGCAATTTATCTAGTTTGTATTTATATTTTGTTATTTATCAATATGTCATTGTTTAATTGACAAATTTCTAACTTAAAAGAGTAAAACAATAAAAGAAGTAATTATAATTGACAACAGCTCTTTCTTTAAGTATGGTGTAGATAAAGAAACACTTTTTACATCATGTATCTTTTAATTTAATTTTTTTTAGATAAAGCGGTAGAAATTTATTGGATAAAATAAGTTACAAGGAGAACATCAATTATCAGAATGATGCAAAAAACTCTCAAAAGCAACATACACTATTACATGCTAAACACAATATAACATAACTAGACGGATTAGACATAGGACAAGAGAAAAAAAATTGGCGGTCCCACATTTTATCTTGTTATGCAGCCTAAAATTATAGCTTGAGGTATTGCTCATCAATCAGCATATTCCTCGTGAGACCGGAATATTACAGTTTGTCCATACACATGCGTCAAACTCGTCATAATAGAGTTTTCAAAAAATTTACCCTCGTCGAAGTTCGTTTAGAGATTGATTAATGAGATCAAATCTTACCAAAAGACTAAAATTGCTTTTTTCAAGGATTTTGCTCATTTTTCTATGGGAGGAGTACCTAAATTGATTTTTTTTTGTTATTTTTTTCATATAGAAAAATAGATATGAGCTCCACGATAATGTATGTGCAGAAATTGGTCCCATAAAAGTTTTGTACATAGTGGCAAATCTAGTTTTAGCCTAAAATAACTTAGGGTCACAACGATTTAATGCATGGATCGACGTCGAATTCAAGTCAAAAAGTTATAATTTTTTAGTACCATACTTAGAGTATTCTAATCATCCCATCCAATTGTCATTTTTACGTAAAAAAAAATTATTTTTTGACGAAAATAATTTTGAGACGACGATTCTTTTCCGTCACAATTGATGAACCTTTTGCAGCATCATAAAAGTGTCATCGCAATTGATGAAACCTTTTGTGATGGCATAAAAGTGTCGTCACAATTGATGAAATCTTTTGCGACGGCGTCGGTTTACCATCGCAAAAGATCTTCACATTTGCGATAGTGATTTTCTCATCGCTATTGATATGTATTTGGATGTTGTCGCAAAAAAACATAGCAAATTGAATTTTTGTTGTTGTAGTGTTTTGTCAAGGAGAGGCTTATGGGAAAGATTAGTGGTTGGAAGCAGAAGGTTCTTTCGGGTGCAGGAAAGGAGATTCTTATTAAGTCAGTTTTTATGGCGGTCCTAGCATATTCGATGTCTTGTTTTGTTTACCCTAGCATTCTTTGTGAGGAGCTAAACTCAACTATGAGTAATTTTTGGTGGGGAAACAAGGAGAAGGAGAGAGGCATGCACTGGAACAGTTGGTCTTTGTTAGGACAGTCAAAAGAGAAGGGAGGGTTAGGGTTTTGGGACCTCATGTCCTTTAACCATGCTCTTGTTGCTAAGCTTGTTTGGAGGTTATTGAGTAACCTTAATAGTTTGCTTGCTTAGGTTTTAAAAGCAAGATATCACCTTAAATGTGATCTCAATGATGCAGAGAAAGGAAGAAGGGCATCATGGGGTGGGCTGGTTTGGTTGCTATTAAAAATATGATCATCAATGACGTTAGGTGGCAATTGATGGATTGTAGGAGCATTGATATATGGAGGGATACTTGGATTAATGGTCTTCAGGATGCATCATCCCAGTTCGGGAGTTTGAGGGAAATAACCCTCACACTGTTGTGGAGCTTATCAATGTTAACTCGCGTCAGTAGGACTTGCGTCCTATTTGGAATCTGATTAGTGATGAGCCTCGAAAGAAGATTGAAATGATTCCTATTGGAGTTAGGGATGGGAAGGATCGCATGGTGTGGTAATGGAATAAATGTTGAATCTATACTGTTAAAAGTGGGTATCACCGCTTCCATTAACAGGTTTCTTGGGGTATTGCATCAAACACTTATTTTTCAATGACTATTAGTGTTGATGCGTGGAAAGTAGTATGGAGTACTAAGGCTCTTCCAAAGATTAAACTCTTTATTTGAAAATGCCTCACTAATGCTATTGCTACTAGTTTGAATTTATGTAGGAGGAAGGTCTCAACTTCTCCTAGATACTTACTATGTAGAGCAAGTGAGGAGTCAATTGAACATGTTTTGTTGCTTTGTGTTAGGACCATAACTGTGTTCCAATTATGTACTTAACCTTATTCTTAAAGCATGCCTTCTTGGAATAAAGCATCATTTTTAATACGTTTCCTTGTCATTATAGGAAATGGAGAGTTTGCGAGGAAGCGAGCTAAAAGATGAAAATTAATCACCTTTTGGAGAAGCCAAGCAAGTTTTCGAAGCATTGGAAAAAGAAGGAGCAAATTTTGAGAGAATGACTCAAAGTCAACCACCAGTCAAAGTCAACTACAAACCCAATTGGAGAAGATATCTTGAAGAGTCATGTGCCACTCACATGTTGGTGGTGAGTTGTCTTTGAACCACCAACAACTCCCTAAAATTTTGGATCATGTCTTGATTTATTTTTGAATTATTTCAAAGCTAAAAGATCTCCTAAAAAGCTTTAGGGTCAATCTTCCCCTTAGACTATAGTATAACTCACTTCCATTTTCAGATTTTCACAGTTTTAGTCTCTCTCTTAGGCCTCCATCCGTACCTAGCCCATATAGCCATCTCATCTACCTCTCCAACACCCGTTAGCACCACCAAAAGGCTTGAAAACGTTCATCACCACCACCATACTTTTATTTCCACCATCTTCTCCCAAGCCTAAAGTAAGTCACTCAAGTTCTTGGAGCATAGGAGTATATTTGAAGTAAGAAGGGAAAAGGAGCTTGAAGAGCTTGGATATTTTAGGACTCTTTGGTTGTCTCTTCTCCTATTTGTCAATAATTTATGTATTTATACTCTATCTTAGCTATGTGTAGTAAGTAGACAATTTTGGGAGGCTAGGGTGTGATGAACATGTCTTGGATTATGTATGTTTCATGGTTTTAGTGTATGTTATGAAGATTTTTCTTGTGAATGAGTTCATTGTGTGATTGTGGTATGTTTATATGCTCGAGCTTGTTCTGTAGTTCTCATATGCGTGTGTTGAGTCTAGCTAGGTTGATGTATGTGTTAAAGAACTTAAAAATGACCTTTGAATGAATTAGCTACTCACTTAAGGATAAATAAGCATGTAAACATGATTAAGGTATTTTCTAAGTGGTTTACCTTGATACTTGGTTCCCTTAGTACCTAGCATGGACTAGAGCTCATTTGAGTCTTAATAGACTTCAGGGACTCAAGTCAAGTACACATTAAATCCAAAAGGTTATTGTGGTTATAAGTATATGTGACGACCCAGAACAAAATCAGCAGTGGAATCAGCTTGATTTACGAGCTTGCGCGTAGTCGCAGATTTCTGACAGTTATGTGAATCGCCGGATTTGTTAACGACTAAATTATTGGCCTAGAATTGGAGCTGGGTCTCTTCTCAAGATTCGTTGTACGTGTGATTTCGAGTTCGTGGGAGGTTCCGGTTCGTTATTTGGACGACCGAGGAATAAATGATGAATATTTGAAGTTTCGACGTAATCAGATTTAAATGGTGATGCTCTTAGCGACTAAATTACCAGACGAGAATTTGGTTTCGGCTTCTTCACGGAAGTTGTTGATAATTTAATTTCGAGCCTGTGGGAACTTCCGGAGCATTATTCCGAGTTACAAAGATTAAGTTGTGAATATTTCCGATTGTTGATTATTTAGTCGGTTTAAATATGTGTTGGTTTGAACAGTTGACTTTTTATCCGATTGGTCGATGTGTTTGACTTCGGGTGATAATTGAAGAACATGTCAAGTCGAGTTTGTTGCCGCAAGAATTGTTGGAATCGGAATTACGACGAGGAAGTTACGGATGTTTAAAGTTTGTCGCAAAATGTATTTTGGAGGTTTCCTTTTTGGGAAGCTATAAATAGTGAACTTGCCATAATTGGAAAGTCAACAGCTTCATTTATTTGGTTGACCGAGTCAACTCGGTGGTGGAGAGAGAGGAAGTGCGACGGCGTGGAGCTCGCCGGCGGTGGTTCACCGTCCGGCCACCCCAAGGCTTGGGGAAGGGTCCGTCTGGTGCGCCTCGGCTTTCCCGTGGTGGTGCCAGCCACCATTTGCGGCGTGGGTCGCCGGGAAAGGAGGAAAATTCGGCCAAAAATGGAGCAAAAATTGGTGAATTCAGATTCTATAATTCCGGCCGAATTGAGCTACAATTTGTAGTGGGCTTTGAAGCTCTCCTCTCCATGATTCTAACCATGTAAGTATGGAGTTCTAATTCGATTTGTACTTTGAGAATTTTGGATTTGAAAATTTGGTACCAATTCGGTTTTGCATGAAATTGACCTAGTTAGAGTGAGAATTGGCCTTCGATGCAGTTGACAAAGTTGCTCAGTGGGTAATTTGGAGTGGAATAGGGGTTGCTCCGCCGAGAAATTTCACGGTTGGTGGCGGCGCCGCCGTTGGCGGTGGTCAACTTTGACTTTTTGCGGTTTTCGACAAGTTGCATGTCATTTCACTCGAAATCGCGCCCCGATCGCAGTGGGGAGCTTCGTTTTTCGAATTGAGCGTCCGAAATCAGAGCGAGGTATTGAGGTGAATATCAGATTTTCGACGATTCGTCGACATTGAATTACACGTTTCCGAGAACGGTGGTTTCTCGTGATTTGATTTGAATTGTCAAGTTATGATTTTGAGTAATGGACTTTGTGATTATTCAGGGGTTTCTCGTTCGTATGGCGATGGATTTTCTGCCGGATCACGGGTTAACGCGAACTGCGTTACGCTAGTCTGTGAGTGGACATTTCTTTTCACAGATTGATTGCGAGTCTTTTATATAGGATTTACGAACTTGAGCATGCAGTTTGATCAGGATTTTATGAGCATGTGTTTTACGATTATGCTTATACGAATATACGTATACGAATATACATACATATATTCCGCGATATATTTACGCTGCATGCTCTGTACGTGGGTGGTAGTCAGCGTCTCCTCACGTACCATTTGATTTTCATGCATTTGACTCGCATATGATTTTATACGTATATATTACTTGGTGAAAGACATTTATTTTCGTCCACTCACTCTAACAGTTTTCATGTTTTTCCCCTGGGCTTTTCGGTTTCCGTGCCCAGTTTGCAGTTCGGACTCTGGTGTCGCACGTCGTGGTCGGAGGCATAGTGCTCGAGCTACCTTGTTTCTTCCAGTAGGTTTATTGTTCTACCTACTGTGGTATACTTATATGATTATACGTTAGAGGTCGCTCTGAGTATTCCGTTGTATATATTATACGAATTTACACCGGATTTCAGTAAAGTATAGAGATATTTATTGTTTTACTTTACTGTTGGTATATTGTGAAATCTGGATGGGATTGGTGCCCACGGTTTGATTTTTGTGGCATAGGATGAAGTGTATTTTCCGCGTGCAGGTAATGGTAATTCCACGTTAGTAACGAAACTCTGCCGAAATTTTGAAAGATTTTTGTTGGTTCGTGTTTCGAAAGGGTTTGATTCCGGTTTAGGGAGCTAAATCGGGGTTGGGTCCTTTCAGCTTGGTATCAGAGCATTAGGTTATAGGTTCTGTAGACTTCTGTAGTCGTGTTTACTAAGGATATTTGAGAATGTACAGCACGTCTGGAATGGTGACCCGACCGGCCGGTGGATACTCATCAATATTCTGGGTGTTGTATAATTTCAAATATTTGAAGTTCCATGATTACGTTCCACTTGTTGTGAACGATGTTTTATTCATTAGGATGCCTCCTGACGTGCTTTCCGTGTCGTTTTGGTTGTGGATCCTATTGAGGATCAATCGACGCGCGATTTTCTAGAGAATTGTGGATTTGAATGAGCATTCTGAGTTCAGAGAATTGTGTGGCACGGTTTGCCTGGTTGTGTGTGTATGAGCGTCTACATGTTGCCTCAGAGCAGAGAATTGTGGCAGTTGATGTTTGCCTGAGTCAGGTTGTTGTATTTGGTGGGCTGATATTGTGTAAGTTCCTGTTGCGACTCCATGGCCTACATTCAGAGTATTGTTTATACGGTATTGGTTTAATCAGGCTACCCAGCATTGGAATGAGGAGTGTTTAACCACCTGAGGCAGAGATGTATTGTTCACATGCTTGTCCCTATTTGCACGTGTTATGTGGCTTCAGAGGAAGCAGAGTACGAGGTTCGAGATGAGTTTGAACTTGATCATCAGAGAGAGTCTGATTGATGTGCCTCGAGATAACCGTGAGGAGCTTAGTGTGTTGCACTCAGTGGTGAGGCTGTCGAGAAGGAAATGTGTATGCGGTTTTCGATGTGATGGTTTGAGGAAAGTGGACTTAGTCGAGATTTTGATGAGGTTGAGTTCCGACACTTCGGGATCAGTGACTTCATCAGGCTGTGGTCTTTTCGATTATGTTGAGGGTCATCAGATCAAGCAGAGGATCCGTTTGGCGATGGCGGAGATCACAGTGTAGCGGACTTGCTCCTGTGTTATGAGTTTGGGTGATCGTTGGTGATCCTTTCTCGCAGCAGGTGTTGCGGTGACTGGTGTTCGTGAAGCACCCTCAGTTGCTATTGTGGTGACCAGGAGGGTCACGTTAAGAGGGAGCGCCTTCAGCTAGTCGTGTTTGCGGTTCGACAGCTCAGAGTTCACGAGGAGATCCACATGTTGTTCCTGAAGTTTGACCAATGTAGCCTTTTGATGAGTTATTCAGCAAGTCGCACTTGATGTGGGCGGCTAGTTGGGCATGTTGGAGTTCGTGCCATGACCTTGTTTGAGGACAGACTTTTCTCCGAGGTTACTGTTGTTTGATATCCATGGCTATTGTACCTGCATTTCCACTTCCGAGGTTTTGGAGAGTGTTGCACCCATCCGGAGGTCGCGAGATCCTTGTTGGAGGATATGGCTTAGCTGCGGATCTGTTATAGCTGGACACCATGGTTTTGATGTGACTATGAGTATAGACTTACTGACGACGCATTTGGCTGTATTCGAGTGCCTCGAGAAGGAGGTTATGTTTCGACGACCAGATTTCCCCGAGATACTGTTTCACGGTGATGGTCAAGCGGATGATGGAGATGGATTGTGTTGCTTGCTTAGCTCATGTTGTGGATACTATGGTTGCTGTACCCGACATTGGTGACATTGAGGTGGTTCCCGAGTTTCCAGGTGTGTTCCGGAGGAGTTACCAGGTGTTCCTCCAGTTCGGGAGACCGACTACACCATTGAGTTTGTACCGGACGCTAGACTCATTTTACCGGAATTTTGTCGTTTGGAGCCAACGGAGCTGATGGGACTACAGGTTCGACTCCAGGAGTTGCTGGAGGAGGTTTCAGGAGATTTCATGCGACCCTGCGTATTTGCGTGGTGTACTTTTGCATTGTTGTGCGGATGTTGGATGGTTCGACGAGGTGGTGCATTGAATACCGAAGCCTGATTCGTTTCAGAGGAGAGCAAGTATCTTTCGCTTCGGATTGACGATTGGTTTGATCAGCTCGCAAGAACCTCAGTCTTTTCGAAGTTTGATTTCGGATCCGGATACTATCAGTTGAGGTTCGATGAGTCATTTATGGCTTAGACGATTTTCGAATATCGGTGCGGGCATCATGAGTTCTTGGTCACGCTGTTTGGTTGACCAAGGCCCCGTAGTTTTTACGGACTTGATGGACCAGGTGTTCAGACGGTTTCTGGACGAGTTTGCGGTCATGTTCGTTGGCAACATCCTGAGGTATTCCAGGAATGTGGACCAGCACCTGAAGCAATAGTGAGAAGTTTTGCGGACTTCGCGAGATGATCAGCTATTTGCGAAGTTTAGCCAGTGTGAATTTTGATCGATTAGCGTGAAGATTTCGGATTCTGTGTTGTTATCCGAGGGAGTTGGCGTAGATCTTGACCAGATAGAGGCCATGTTGATTTGGGGTTGACCTATCATTGTACCAGAGATCAGGAGTCTCTTGAGTTTGGCAGGCTACTTTCGGTGTTTTGTGCAGGATTTTCCCGAATCACCACTTCACTTTTCGGATTGACGAAGAAGGCTTCAAGTTCGAGTGGTTCGATGCACGTGAGGAGAATTACTTACTCCTGCAGGATTGTTGACCGTTGTTTCAGTTTTGACCTTACCTGACGACCGCGACGAGTTCGTGGGTTATGGCGATGCATCGAGGTATGGATTTGGTTATGTTTTGATGTTGTGTAGCAGAGCGGTGGCTTATGGTTTCAGGCAGTGGAACTTTATGAAGCTACGTATCCGGAGTTTGATTTGGGTGTAGCTGTCCTTATGTTAGCATCAGAGAGTTGGAGATACTACTGCTACAGCGTGCAGCGCACTGTAGGATGTACACTGATCACTTGAGTTTCGTCCACTTGCATTTTCGGCCAGATTTGGGCTTGAGGCAGTGTAGATGGATGGGGTCGACTAACGACTATGGCTGCACCAGTGAGCTTGTTCGAGAAAGGTTAGTGGTTGTACTTGACCATCCGTCTGGGATATTGTTGCTGATGCATTCAGTTGAGAATCGGGAGCTTCAGTGTTCATGTGTTTGTAGCTCGAGTTTCCGTGTTAGCCGGGTTATGCACTACGGAAGCTGAATTCGAGTATGATAATGTTTAAGCTCATTGTTTCGCACGCATTTGGCGCTAGTGATGCGGAGATGTATCAGATACTTCGAGTTTATTACTCGTGACACAACATGAAGAGCAATATAGAAGCTTGAGTGTCCAGATGCCACATTTGTCGACTGGCGATGGCTAGGAGGCAGAGACTTGCCGAGAGTGTCAGCCATTAGAGATTTCCGGTTGGACGTGGCGTTTGTCGCTGTGATCTTGTGTGTGTTTGTGCGCATTTTGATTTGTGATACCAGTTGTCAGGCCATTGTGGACCATTTGATGAATTTGGTACGTTTCCTTGTACTTTTCGGGAAAAGATTTCAGTGGCAGGCTGGCATAGCTGTGTTTGACGGAGATTGTCCATCTACGTGGTGTACCTGTGTCCCGGTTCGCTGGTCGAGGTAATCAGCTACGACTGTGTGTTGGCAAGCTTTATAGCAAGCGTTGGGGGACAAGATTATAGTTTAGTACCAGTTCTTATCCTCAGATTGGCGAGCGATCTTTGAGGACTATTCAGACTTTGGAGGGCATATTGTAGACCTCGGTATTGCTGTTCCGGAGGATTTGGGACCAGCAGTTTCAGTTGTTCGAGATTGCATGCAGTACCAGTTTGTGTACCACTATGATTCTGACGTTACTTGATGTCATTTTGAGGACGATGTTGTACTCCACTGTGCTGGAGCGAGTTTGGTTTGAGTTTGAGTTGATGTTTGATTCGGATTTTGGTGGAATGTGCTACCACAGGTTTTCGGATTAGCAGAAATGGGTTGATAATTGCCCGAGTTTGATGTTTGAGCTATGTTGATGTAAGCAGGTTGAATTGTGTTTTGCCACGTTGTTTTGATCTGTAAGTGGTCATAGGCGAGTTTGTGTTATGCGGTATGGTTCGGCGTCGCCTATATTGTTGGCTTTTGTGTATGTTGTGTTGTGTTCCGTGTGGCAGAACTATGTTTCAGTTTTGTTACGTGTTGTGTCCCTTATCTGTTCCTTATACAGGAACACTTGGCAATTGTGTGGAGCCAGTTCAGATTTGAGATTTGAGGGTACAGGGATTTCAGCACGGAGCTATCTCCTATTGTGAAGTTTGTTATCAGAATTGTTCAGTTGACGTAGCTACTTGAGAGTTGAGCAATATGCAGAGGCAGTGCTCCTACCTTTAGTCGGCAGACTCAGAAATTTTGAGGTCGAAATTTTTTTTAAGGGGGGTGGATTTGTGACGACCCAGAACAGAATCAGCAGGGGAATCAGCTTGATCTACGAGCTTGCGCGTAGTCACAAATTTCCGACAGTTATGTGAATCGCCAGATTTGTTAACGACTAAATCATTGGCCGAGAATTGGAGCTGGGTCTCTTCTCGAGAGTCGTTGTACGTGTGATTTCGAGTTCGTGGGCGGTTCCGGTTCATTATTTGGACGACCGAGGAATAAATGATGAATATTTGAAGTTTCGACGTAATCGGATTTAAATGGTGATGCTCTTAGCGAATAAATTACCGGACGAGAATTTGGTTTCGGCTTCTTCACGGAAGTTGTTGAGAATTTGATTTCTAGCTTGTGGGAACTTCCGGAGCATTATTCCGAGTTACGAAGATTAAGTTGTGAATATTTCCGATTGATTATTTAGTCGGTTTAAATATGTGTTGGTTTGAACAGTTGACATTTTATCCGATTGGTCGATGTGTTTGACTTCGGGTGATAATTGAAGAACATGTCGAGTCGAGTTTGTTGCCGCGAGAATTGTTGGAATCGGAATTACGACGAGGAAGTTACGGATGTTTAAAGTTTGTCGCAAAATGTATTTTGGAGGTTTCCTTTTTGGGAAGCTATAAATAGTGAACTTGCCATAATTGAAAAGTCAACAGCTTCATTTATTTGGTTGACCGAGTTGACCGAGTCAACTCGGTGGTGGAGAGAGAGGAAGTGTGACGGCGTGGAGCTCGCCGGCGGTAGTTCACCGTCCGGCCACCCCAAGGCTTGGGGAAGGGTCCGTCTGCTGCGCCTCGGCCTTCCCGTGGTGGTGCCGGCCACCGTTTGCGGCGTGGGTCGCCGGGAAAGGAGGAAAATTCGGCCAAAAATGGGGAAAAAATTGGTGAATTCGGGTTCTATAATTCCGGCCGAATTGAGCTACAATTTGTAGTGGGCTTTGAAGCTCTCCTCTCCATGATTCTAACCATGTAAGTATGGAGTTCTAATTCGATTTGTACTTGGAGAATTTTGGATTTGAAAATTTGGTACCAATTCGGTTTTGCATGAAATTGACCTAGTTAGAGTGAGAATTGGCCTTCGATGCAGTTGACAAAGTTGCTCAGTGGGTGATTTGGAGTGGAATAGGGGTTGCTCCGCCGAGAAATTTCACGGTTGGTGGCGGCGCCGCCGTTGGCGGTGGTCAACTTTGACTTTTTGCGGTTTTCGACAAGTTGCATGTCATTTCACTCGAAATCGCGCCCCGATCGCAGTGGAGAGCTTCGTTTTTCGAATTGAGCGTCCGAAATCAGAGCGAGGTATTGAGGTGAATATCGGATTTTCGACGATTCATCGACATTGAATTACGTGTTTCCGAGAACGGTGGTTTCTCGTGCTTTGATTTGAATTGTCGAGTTATGATTTTGAGTAATGGACTTTGTGATTATTCAGGGGTTCATGATCGTTCGTATGGCGAGGGATTTTCCGCCGGATCACGGGTTAACACGAACTGCGTTACGCTAGTCTGTGAGTGGACATTTCTTTTCACGGATTGATTGCGAGTCTTTTATATAGGATTTACGAACTTGAGCATGCAGTTTGATCATGATTTTATGAGCATGTGTTTTACGATTATGCTTATACGAATATACGTATACGAATATACATACATATATATATTATGTTTTATGCATGTGCATGAAAAGGATTTATGATTTGGTTTACACAGAGTACAGTCTCAGTATATGTTCTGGTATCGATACACATTGGCTTCTCGGCTGATCCCCGAGTACGCTCCGGGGGGGACAGATATCTTGACCCGAGGCCTTTCTGGCTAGGAATCACGTCTGGGTGGTAGTCAGCGTGGTAGTCCATGAGAGATTCCGCGATATATTTACGTTGCATGCTCTGTACGTGGGTGGTAGTCAGCGTCTCCTCACGTACCATTTGATTTTCATGCATTTGACTCGCATATGATTTTATACGTATATATTACTTGGTGAAAGACATTTATTTTCGTCCACTCACTCTAACAGTTTTCATGTCTTTCCCCTGGGCTTTTCGGTTTCCGTGTCCAGTTTGCAGTTCGGACTCTGGTGTCGCACGTCGTGGTCGGAGGCGTAGTGCTCGAGCTACCTTGTTTCTTCCAGTAGGTTTATTGTTGTACCTACTGTGGTATACTTATATGATTATACGTTAGAGATCGCTCTGAGTATTCCGTTGTATATATTATACGAATTTACACTGGATTTCAGTAAAGTATAGATATATTTATTGTTTTACTTTACTGTTGATATATTGAGAAATCCGGATGGGATTGGTGCCCACGGTTTGATTTTTGTGGCATAGGATGAAGTGTATTTTCTGCGTTCAGGTAATGGTAATTCCACGTTAGTAACGAAACTCTGCCGAAATTTTGAAAGATTTTTGTTGGTTCGTGTTTCGAAAGGGTTTGATTCCGGTTTAGGGAGCTAAATCGGGGTTGGGTCCTTTCAATATATTCTCTTGACTCGTAACCCAATAGGTGCGAGTTGGGGGAATCACATAGACTTTCTCTCGGATTCTCTAATAGAGATTCGAGAAGGGGAACCTTTCCACATATACCACACGATATGCTTGTTGACTTCACAACGTGACATACAATCGAGATGCAAGCCCAAAATGGCTTGGGTCTTAGTTTCGATTCATAAAATACTTCAATGTTGGGCTCAAGTCATCTAGAGTTTAAAATGACCTTGGAACTTGGGTTTAAAACCAAACATGACCCAAAAGTTCACGATTTGGACGTTAATTTGTGTGAACGGACTTTAATCCATTACATCAACCATGACATTGTTTGATGCATCATATGGTTGGTGGGACTTCCCTGGCCGACCTACTTTCCTTATCTTGAATTTGTGTTATTTAGTTTCCACATTCTAGTTTAATAACCAACCAATCCAACTTCTTTAATCACTCATCTTAATCTCACCATCCTTGGCAATGCTAAGTCTCCAAAGGACTTAGTAGTGTGAGATTCACTTTCACTTTCACATTTTATTTTCTTTTAGTGTCAAGTATTGTCTAGTGAATTGTGGTGTTTGTGCTTTTCACTTCGAGCTAAGGAATCTAAGTACTTAAGTCTCAAGGGTTCGATACTCAATTTCATTTTCTAAACTATTACTTGTCCCAATATACTTACAGGTGAAGATCATTCTTGCACTTATGAGTTAGCCAATAGCTAACTAAGTGTGGCCGGGGGTATAAATCTTCCAACAAGTTTTTGGCGCCGTTGCCGGGGATTAAGTTTATTTTAATTTCTTAGCTGGTTAACATTTGATTGCGGATTATCCGGACATTATTGCTTGATCTTTGTTTCTTTGCTTTTGATTTCTTTCCATTTATCACTTAGAATCTTGTTTTGCTTATCTTTACTTCATAAGGATACTTTGGTAAGTTTGTTGGGTTAAAAGGGTGCTAGAAATTGTAGTTTCTAACTTTTGTTGTAGGGCATTTTCGTCCCGCCAAGGATTCTCCTCGACCCGTCGAAATTTGACACAAATGTAGCAGATTGGTTTCATCGACCGATCAAAATTTTCTAGTGAAATTTTTTGACCCATCGTAAACTGGGCTATGGCTTGAGGTTGTTTACTCAATCCCTAATCCTTTACCTTTACTTATCTATATCCCTTTGGAGCATTTTTAATTAGTGTCTTACTTTCACGTATAGTAGCTAGTGTATGTCTTACCTTATCAAACGTACTTTACATTGCACCTTTGTTTATTGGGACTTTATTTAGTGATTCCGGTATATTGGGTCTCGCAAGCCTTTACCTTGATTCATCTCGGTGTCCATAGCACAGTGAGTGTCACTATGCCACGTACGAGAATCTCGTTCAAACTCTTAGAGGGCTCATTGATGTTTCCTTGATGGGGGTGTTAAAGAAGCACCGTGGAAGACCCTCAAGACTTTGAGTACTTTGAGAGTCTAGGCCTAACATCTATTGGTTGCCTAGTATGTTTTCAGGTTCATGCCCTTTCGTCACACATGTCTACACACTCCATCTTCTAGTTCATCACCCATTTCATGGAAAAATAATTTGGGTTTCGACGACGTGGCTCCTACAAGAGAAGGTGCTTATACAAGTAGTGAAGAAGGGAGTGGTATACCGGTGTTGAGGGTTAGTAACCGGGAAGCACTTGAGAATTTTTTTGATCTTGCTCTAGAAACTCGATGAGAGAATCCTTCTTGTGGAGGCCGAGTGTTCACAATCGAAGTTAATCCTCATCTTGGAGAAGAAGCTAGTGAGCACGGAGAAGGCTCCTCATCAGAAAATGAAAGAGTACCTTCAATAGAGTCAATAACTATAGGAGAAGGTGGAGAAATCTATGAAGGACGACCATTAAGGGAGTGTGCTCTCCCCTCATTGGCGGCATATACCGGATGTATTGTCCTCCAACCATTGGTAGGCAAATCGTTTGAGATCAAGCCTAGCTTTCTACAAATAACTTACTTCAATTTTTAAATTTTCATAGTTTTAATCTCTCTCTTAGGCCTCCATCCATACTCAACCCATATAGTCATCTCCTCTACCTCTCAAACACCCATTAACACCACCAAAAGGCTTGAAAACCTCCATCACCACCACCATACTTTCATTTACATCATCTTCTCCTAAGCCTAAGGTGGGTGACTCAAGTTCTTAGAGCATAGGAGCATATTTGGAGCAAGAAGGGAAGAGAAGCTTGAAGAGCTTGGATATTTTAGGACTCTTTGGTTGTCTCTTCTCCTATTTGTCTATAATTTATGTATCTATACTTTATCTTAGCTATGTGTAGTGAGTAGACAATTTTGGGAAGCTTGGGTGTGATGAACATGTCTTGGATTATGTATGTTTCATGGTTTTAGTGTATGTTATGAAGATTTATGTTGTGAATGAGTTCATCGTGTGATTGTGGTATGTTTACATGCTTGAGCTTATTCTGTAGTTCTCATATGCATGTGTTGACTCTAGCTAGATTAATGTATGTGTTAAATGACTTAAAAATGACCCTTGAATGAATTAGCTATCACTTAAGGATAAATGAGCATGTAAACATTCTTAAGGTATTTTCTAAGAAGTTTACCTTGACACTTGGTTCCCTTAGTACCTAGCATGGATTATAGCTCCTTTGAGTCTTAATAGACTTGAAGGACTCTAGTCAAGCACACTTGAAATCCAAAAGGTTATTGTGGTTGTTAGTAGATTCTCTTGACTCGTAACCCAATAGGTGCGAATTCGGGGAATCACATAGACTTTCTCTCGGATTATCCAATAGAGATTCGAGAAAGGGAACCTTTCCATATATATCACACGATATGTTTATTGGCTTCACAACGTGACATACAATCAAGATGCAAGCCCAAAATGGCTTGGGTCTTGGTTCTGATTCACAAAATACATCAATGTTGAGTTCAAGTTTTCTAGAGTTTAAAACGACCTAGGAACTTGGGTTCATTGTTTGATTTGGACATTAACTTGTGTGAATGAACCTTAATCCATTACATAAAACGGGACATTGTTTGATGCGTCATATGGTTGAAGGGACTTCCCTAGCTAACCTACTCTTCTTATCTTAAATTTATGTTATTTAGTTTCCGCATTCTAGTGTAATAACCAACCAATCCAACTTCGTTAATCATTCATCTTAATCTCATCATCCCTGGCAATGCTACGTCTCCAAAGGACTTTGTAGTTTGAGATTCACTTTCACATTTTATTTCCTTTTAGGGTCAAGTATTATCTAGTGATTCGTAGTCTTTGTGCTTTTCACTCCGAGCTAAGGAATCTAAGTGCTTAATCCTTGTAGGTTTGACACTCAATTTCCTTTTCTATACTATTACTTGTCCTCGTATACTTGCATGTGAAGATCATTCTTGCACTTATGAGTTATCCAATAGCTTACTAAGTGTGGGGTATAAATCTTCCAACACTTTTCCCTTGGGTAAAAATGAAAGGACTCAACCCCGATTTAGCTTCCTAAATCGGAATCAAACCCCTTCGAAAACACGAACCAACAAAAACTTTTCGAAATTTGGGCAGAGTTTCGTTACTAGCGTGGAATTACCATTACCTGCACGCTGAAAATACACTTCATCCTATGCCACAAAAAGCAAACCGTGGGCACCAATCCCATCCGGATTTCTCAATATATCAACAGTAAAGTAAACAATACATATAATATATATACTTTACTGAAATCCGGGTAAAATCGTATAACATATTCAATAGGACGCTCAGAGCGACTTCTAATACATAATCATATACGCATACCACAGTAGGTAGAACAATAAACCTACTGGATGAAACAAAGTAGCTCGAGCACTATGCCTCCGACCACGACGTGCGACACCAGAGCCTGAATTGCAAACTGGGCACGGAAACCGAAAAGCCCAGGTGAAAGACAATAAACACGTTAGAGTGAGTGGACAAAAATAAATGTCTTTCACCAAGTGTATATGTTATAAAAACATACGCGAGTCGAAATAAAAATAAATCAAATCAAATCCTTTACGAGGAGACGCTGACTCCAACTCGTAAACAGAGCATGCATAGAAAGTATCACGGGATCACTCATGGACACGTCCGTGCTAGTACAGTCAGAATCACGGAGCCCTTGACTACCATGTGATTCATAGCCAGAAAGGCCTCGGTTCCGGGGTACTGCCCCTCGCCGGTCAGGTAGGGGTACTGCCCCTCCTGGTGGCCTACCATCGGGGATCAGCCGAGAGGCAAAGTGTATCGATACAACAACGTAACTGAGACTGTACTCTGTGTAAATCAAATCATAAACAGTTCGATGCAAATGCATGAAACAACTTATAAGTGTATGTATACTCGTATACGTATATCCGTATAAACACATTCGTATAATCGTAAACACATGCTTATATAATCATAATCTCGTATGAAATCTCATGCTCGTAAAACCATAATCATGCTGCATGCTCAAGTTCATAAACGTGTATAAAAGACTCGCAATCATTCCGTGAAAATAAAATATCCACTCACAGACTGGCGTAACGCGTATCGCGTTAACCCGTGATCTGGCGGAATGTCCCTCGCCAAACAAACGATCACGAACCCCTGAATATCCACAATGTCCAATATTTAAAATCATAATCCGACAATAGAAATCAAACCACGAGAAACCACCGTTCTCGGAAATACACAATTCAAAGTCGACGAATCGTCGAAAATCCGTATATACCACCTCAATACCTCGCTTTACGTTCGGACGCTCAACTCGAAAAACGAACCTCCCCACTGCGTTCGGAGCGCGATTTCGAGTCAAACGACATGCAACTTGCCGAAAGTCAAAAAGTCAACCCGTTGACCATTGACCGCCGTTGACCGCCGCCCACGGAGGCGCCGCCACTGACCGGAAGATTTCTCGGCGGAGCAACCCCTATTCCATGCAAAACCACCCACTGAGCAACTTTGTCAACTACACCGAAGTCCAATTCGCACTCTAACATGGTCAATTTCATGAAAAAACGAATGAATACACAAATTTCCAATCAAGAATTCTCCTTACACACATCAAATTGAATCTCCAAACTTATAGGGAAGCATCTATGGGATGAGAGCAACAAAGCCCACCCAAAATTTCAGTTCAAATCGTCCAAAATCATAGAACCCGAATACCTCAATTTTCCTTGAATTTTGGCCGGAAATATCTCCTCATCCGGCGAGCCTTGCCGTGAAAGGAGACCAGAAACGGAACAAGGGAACCAAGACGCGTCGAAGGAGACCAAGGCCGAGCCTTGGGATGGCCGGAATGCTTCTCGCCGTCGGCGAGCCGTGGAGGTGTCGCGCCACCCTCCCATGGCCGAGTTGACTCGGTCAACTCCAGTCAACAAGCATAATGAATAGTTTGACTTTCCCTTTTTGGCAGCCCACTATTTATACTTTCCCAAAAAGGAAACTTGTAATTATCCTTTCGACAAACTTCAAACGCGTATAACTTTCTCGTCGTAATTCCGATTCCGATAATTCTCGTGGCCACAAACTCGTATCGACGTACTCTTCAATAATCACTCAAAGTCAAACATATCAGCCAAACGGATAAAAAGTCAACTGTTCAGCCCAAACACATAATAAATCGACTAAACCAACAACAAACGGAAATATTCGCAACTAATTCCTCGTAACTCCAAATCATGCTCCGGAAGTTCCCACGAACTCGAAATTAAATTTTGAACAACTTCCGTGAAGAAGCCGAAACCAAATTCTCGTCCGGTAATTTAGTCGCGAACAAACCTGCCATAATAATTCGTTTCCGTCGAAACTTCAAATATTCATAACTAATTCCTCGGTCGTCCAAATAACGATCCGGAACCGCCCACGAACTCGTAATCACACGTACAACGACTCTCGAGAAGAGACCCAGCTCCAATTCTCGGCCAATAATTTAGTCGTTAACGAGCCTGGCGATTCAATAACTGTCGAACAACTCTGCGACTACACACAAACTCATCAATCAAGCTGATCATACTGCTGATTCTGGTCCGGGTCGTCACAAATCCACCCCCCTTAGAAAAATTTCGACCTCGAAATTTTTGAGTCTGCTGGCTAAAAGTAGGAGCACTGCCTCTGCATAGTGCTCAACTCACCAACGGCAATCTCGACTGAACAACTCTGATAACATACTCCACAATAGGAGATAACTCCGTGCTGAAATCTCTGTACCCACAAATCACAAATCTAAACTGGCTCACACAATCGCCAAGTGTTCCTACATAAGGAACAGATAGGGTGCACAATAGATAGCAAACCCGAAACACAGTTCCGCCACACGAAACACAACACACATAAAAGCCAACACTATAGGCGATGCCGAACCACACGGCATAACACAACCTCGCCTATGGCCACACACGGATCAAAATATCAAGGCAAATCACAACTCAGTTCACACATCAATATATCTCACATATTCATATCAGCATAGCTCGAACATCGAACTCGGGCAATAACCAATCCATTTCCGCTAATCTGATAGTCTGTGGTAACACACTCCACAAAATTGGAAACAAACATCAACTCAAATTCAAACCAAACTCACTCCAACACAATGAAGTACAACATCGTTCCTCAAAACGACGTCAAACAATATCAAAATCATAGTGGACAACAACCTGGTACTGCAAGTAACCTCGAACAGCTGAAACTGCTGGTCCCGAATCCTCCGGAACTACAATACCAAGGTCCACAACATGCTCTCCAAGGCCTGAATAGTCCTCAAAGATCGCTCGCCAATCCGAGGATAAGAACTGGTACCAACTCGTAATCTGGTCCCCAATGCTTACTGCAAAGCTTGCCAACACTCCGTCGTAGCTGATTATCTCGATCAGCGGACTGGGACAGGTACACCACGTAAATAGCCAATCTTCGTCAAACATAGCTATGCCAGCCAACCACTGGAATCATCTCCGAAAGTACAAGGAACTGTACTGAGTACGTCAGACGACCTACAAAGGCCCAACAACTGGTATCACGAACCAAAGTGCAAACAACATACACAAACACAGCAACAATCGCCACGTCTAATCGGAAATCTTCAATGGCTGACACTTCTCGGCAAGTCTCTGCCTCCTAGCCATCGCCAGTCGACGAATGTGGCATCAGCACACACAAGCTGCTACATGGCTCTGTGGATTGCGTCACGACTGGTAAACTCGAAGTATCTGATACCTCTCTGCATCAACAGTGCATAACGCACGCAAAACTACAAGCCTCAACATCATCACACTCGAACTCAGCTCTCGTAGCCCATAACTCGGCTAACACGGAGACTCGAGTCATACTCACACATGAAATACTGAAGCTCCCAACTCTCGACTGAATGCATCAACAATAGCATCATCCCAAACGGATGATCAAAGTACAACCTTTAGCTTTTCCCGAACAAACTCAAAGGTGCAGTCATAGTCGTTAGTTGACCCCATCCATCAACACTGCCTCAAGCCTAAATCTGGCCGAAAATGCAAGTGGATGAAACTCAAGTGATCAGGGTACCTCCTACATCACACTGCACGCCATAGTAGCAGTATCTCCAACTCTCTGGTGCTAGCACAAGGACAGCTACATCCAAATCACGCATAGGATATGCAACCACACAAAGTTCCACTGTCTGGAACCACGAGCCACCGCTCTACTACACAGCATCAAAGCACAACCAAATCCAAACCTCGATGCATCGCCATATCACACGAACTCGTCGTAGTCGTCAGGTAAGGACAAAACCGAAGCAACGGTCAACCATCCTGCAGGAGTAAGTAACTCTCCTCGTGTGCATCGAACCACTCGAACTTGACACCTTTTCGTCAATCTGGAAAGTAGAGTGGCAATCCGGGAAAATCCTGCACAAACCGTCAGTAATAGCCTGCTAAACCCAAGAGACTCCAAATCTCTGGTACAATAGTAGGGCAAACTCCCAAATCAACACGGCTTCGAACTGGTCAGGATCCACGCCAACTCCCTCGGCAAGTATCACACAGTTCAAAATCGTTACGCTAATCGGCCAAAACTCATACTGGCTGAACTTCACAAACACAAGATCGTCTATCTAAGTCCGCAAAACCGCTTACAACTGCTTCAGGTACTGGTCCACACTCCGGGAGTACATCAAGATGTTGCTGACGAACATGGCCGCAACTCGTCCAGAATCGTCTGAACACCTGATTCATCAAGTCCACACAATCTACAGGGGCATTGGTCAACCAAACAGTGTGACCAAAAACTCCTGATGCCCGCACCGAGATCCGAAAACTGTCCAAACCACAACTGACACATCAATCCTCAACTGATGGTATCCGGATCCGAAATCAATCTTCAACAAGACTGAAGCTCTCGCGAGCTGATCAACAAATCGTCAATCTGAAACGGAGAATACTTGCACTCCCCTGAAGCAAATCAAGCTTCCGGTAGTCAATGCATCACCTCATCAAATCATCCAACATCTGTATAAACAGTGCAAGAGCACACCACGCAAATACGCGGGGTCGCACATAGTCTCCTGAAACCTCCTCCAGCAACTCCTGGAGTCGAGACTGTAGCTCCATCAGCTCCGCTGGCTCCGAACGACAAGATGTCGATAAAATGAGTCCAGCATCCGGTACAAGCTCAATAGTGTAGTCGATCTCTCGAACTAGAGAAACACCTGGTGACTCCTCCGGACCACACCTGGAAACTCGGGAACCACCTCAATGTCACCAATGTCAGGTACAGCAACCATAGTATCCACAACATGTGCTAGGCAAACAATATAACTCGTCTCCACCATCCGCTCGATCATCACCACGAAACAGCATCTCGGGGAAATCTGGTCGTCGAAACACAACCTCCTTCTCGAGGTACTCGAACACAGTCAATTGCATCGTCAGTAAGTCCATACTCACAATCACACCAAAACCACAATGTCCAGCTATAACAGATCCGCGACTAACCCATATCCTTCAACAAGGATTTCGCAACCTCCGGTTGGATACAACACTCTCCAAGACCTCGGAAGTGGAGATGCAGGTACAATCGCCATGGACATCAAGCAATAGTAACCTCGGAGAAAAGTCTGTCCTCAAACAAGGTCATGGCACAAACTCCAACATGCCCAACTAGTCGCCCACGACAATTGCGACTTGCTGAATAAATAATCAAAAGGATACATTGATCAGACGGTAGGAACAACATGAGAGTCTCCTCGTAACTCTGAGCCGTCGAACCGCTAACACAGCTGAGTGAGGGCACTCCCTCATAACGTGACCCTCCTAGCCACCGAAACAGCAACTGAAAGTGCTCCTCGAACACAAATCACCGCAACACCTGCTGCGTGAAAGGATCGCCAATGATCACCCAAACTCATGCCACAGGAGCAAATCCGCTACTCTATGATCTCCGCCTTCGCCAAACGGATCAGCAGAGGATCCTTAACATAATCGAAAAGGCCACAGTCTGATGACGTCACTGATCCCGAAGTGTCGGAACTCAACCTCATCAAAATCTCACTGCTGAATCCACTTTCCTCAAACCGTCACATCGAAAACCGTACACATCTTTCCCTCACAATAACCTCGCCACTGAGTGCAGCACACTAAGCTCTTCACGGATATCTCGAAGCACATCAATCCGAATCTCTCTGATACTCAGGTTCAAACTCATCTCGAACCTCGCACACTGCTTCCTCTGAAGCCACATAACTCGTGCAAACCGAAATAACATAGGAACAATGCATCTCTGCCTCAGGTGGGTAAGCACTCCACATTCGATTGCTGGATAGCCTGATAACACCATCACTGTTTACACAACACTCTAAATGTAGGCCATGGAGTCACAACCGGATCTCACACAATATCAGCCCACAAAATACAACAATCTAACTCAGGCAAACATCACTGCCATAAATCTCAGCTCTGAGGCAACATATAGACGCTCATATACACATCCCCAGATAAACCGTGCCACACAGTTCACTGAACTCTGAATACTCATCTGAATCCACTGTTCTCTGGCAATTCACGCGTCGAATGATCCTCAACAGGATCCACAACCGAAATGACACGGAAAGCACGTCAGGAGGCATCCTAATGAATACAATATCGTTCACAACAAGTGGAACGTAATCATGGAACTTCAAATATTTGAAAGCATACAACACCCGGAATTTGATGATTATCTGCCGGCCGGTCGGGTCACCATTCCAGACATGCTGTACATTCTCAAATATCCTTGGTAAACACGACTACAGAAGTCTACAGAACCTATAACCTAATGCTCTGATACCAAGCTGAAAGGACCCAACCCCGATTTAGCTTCCTAAATCGGAATCAAACCCCTTCGAAAACACGAACCAACAAAAACTTTTCGAAATTTGGGCAGAGTTTCGTTACTAGCGTGGAATTACCATTACCTGCACGCTGAAAATACACTTCATCCTATGCCACAAAAAGCAAACCGTGGGCACCAATCCCATCCGGATTTCTCAATATATCAACAGTAAAGTAAACAATACATATAATATATATACTTTACTGAAATCCGGGTAAAATCGTATAACATATTCAATAGGACGCTCAGAGCGACTTCTAATACATAATCATATACGCATACCACAGTAGGTAGAACAATAAACCTACTGGATGAAACAAAGTAGCTCGAGCACTATGCCTCCGACCACGACGTGCGACACCAGAGCCTGAACTGCAAACTGGGCACGAAAACCGAAAAGCCCAGGTGAAAGACAATAAACACGTTAGAGTGAGTGGACGAAAATAAATGTCTTTCACCAAGTGTATATGTTATAAAAACATACGCGAGTCGAAATAAAAATAAATCAAATCAAATCCTTTACGAGGAGACGCTGACTCCAACTCGTAAACAGAGCATGCATAGAAAGTATCACGGGGTCACTCATGGACACGTCCGTGCTAGTACAGTCAGAATCACGGAGTCCTTGACTACCACGTGATTCATAGCCAGAAAGGCCTCGGTTCCGGGGTACTGCCCCTCGCCGGTCAGGTAGGGGTACTGCCCCTCCTGGTGGCCTACCATCGGGGATCAGCCTAGAGGCAAAGTGTATCGATACAACAACGTAACTGAGACTGTACTCTGTGTAAATCAAATCATAAACAGTTCGATGCAAATGCATGAAACAACTTATAAGTGTATGTATACTCGTATACGTATATCCGTATAAACATATTCGTATAATCGTAAACACATGCTTATATAATCATAATCTCGTATGAAATCTCATGCTCGTAAAACCATAATCATGCTGCATGCTCAAGTTCATAAACGTGTATAAAAGACTCGCAATCATTCCGTGAAAATAAAATGTCCACTCACAGACTGGCGTAACGCGTATCGCGTTAACCCGTGATCCGGCGGAATGTCCCTCGCCAAACAAACGATCACGAACCCCTGAATATCCACAATGTCCAATATTCAAAATCATAATCCGACAATACAAATCAAACCACGAGAAACCACCGTTCTCGGAAATACACAATTCAAAGTCGACGAATCGTCGAAAATCCGTATATACCACCTCAATACCTCGCTTTACGTTCGGACGCTCAACTCGAAAAACGAACATCCCCACTGCGTTCGGAGCGCGATTTCGAGTCAAACGACATGCAACTTGCCGAAAGTCAAAAAGTCAACCCGTTGACCATTGACCGCCGCCCACGGAGGCGGCGCCACTGACCGGAAGATTTCTCGGCGGAGCAACCCCTATTCCATGCAAAAC
This sequence comes from Geum urbanum, assembly GCA_946800695.1. Lineage (NCBI taxonomy): Eukaryota > Viridiplantae > Streptophyta > Magnoliopsida > Rosales > Rosaceae > Geum > Geum urbanum. The sequence continues at coordinate 37,145,180 of OX327002.1, read as the reverse complement.
CACCCACTGAGCAACTTTGTCAACTGCACCGAAGTCCAATTCGCACTCTAACATGGTCAATTTCATGAAAAACCGAATGAATACACAAATTTCCAATCAAGAATTCTCCTTACACACATCAAATTGAATCTCCAAACTTATAGGGAAGCATCTATGGGATGAGAGCAACAAAGCCCACCCAAAATTTCAGTTCAAATCGTCCAAAATCATAGAACCCGAATACCTCAATTTTCCTTGAATTTTGGCCGGAAATATCTCCTCCTCCGGCGAGCCTTGCCGTGAAAGGAGACCGGAAACGGAACAAGGGAACCAAGACGCGTCGAAGGAGACCAAGGCCGAGCCTTGGGATGGCCGGAATGCTTCTCGCCGTCGGCGAGCCGTGGAGGTGTCGCGCCACCCTCCCATGGCCGAGTTGACTCGGTCAACTCCAGTCAACAAGCATAATGAATAGTTTGACTTTCCCTTTTTGGCAGCCCACTATTTATACTTTCCCAAAAAGGAAACTTGTAATTATCCTTTCGACGAACTTCAAACGCGTATAACTTTCTCGTCGTAATTCTGATTCCGATAATTCTCGTGGCCACAAACTCGTATCGACGTACTCTTCAATAATCACTGAAAGTCAAACATATCGGCCAAACGGATAAAAAGTCAACTGTTCAACCCAAACACATAATAAATCGACTAAACCAACAACAAACGGAAATATTCGCAACTAAATCCTCGTAACTCCAAATCATGCTCCGGAAGTTCCCACGAACTCGAAATTAAATTTTGAACAACTTCCGTGAAGAAGCCGAAACCAAATTCTCGTCCGGTAATTTAGTCGCGAACAAACCTGCCATAATAATTCGTTTCCGTCGAAACTTCAAATATTCATAACTAATTCCTCGGTTGTCCAAATAACGATCCGGAACCGCTCACGAACTCGTAATCACACGTACAACGACTCTCGAGAAGAGACCCAGCTCCAATTCTCGGCCAATAATTTAGTCGTTAACGAGCCTGGCGATTCAATAACTGTCGAACAACTCTGCGACTACACACAAACTCATCAATCAAGCTGATCATACTGCTGATTCTGGTCCGGGTCGTCACAAAAAATGGTGTGGTTTGGATTTCATGTTGGTCTAAAGATCGAGAAAGAAAAGGTGACACAGTTGAGCTATTGGTTCGAGAAGCTGCTAAACATACCAATGGAGAAGCTTGAAGGTACCCTTTTTATGGTGTCAGTGACTTTTGTGATGTGGGAAATATGGAAGAGTCAGTGTGCTTTTGTTTTTGATCATGTTAAGCCCTCCCCTGAGGTAACAATTAGAAGAGCTAGTAATGCGGCGCTCTGTTTTATTGAGGCAACCAATTGTTGTGTTTTTCCAAACATGACTAGGAGTAACATTATGTGGATGCCTTTTTATCTGGGTAAGGTGAAAATTAACTGTGATGCTAGCTGGGATCCCTATTTGAATTTGGCTTGCTTAGGTGGTGGCTAGAAATGAGCACAAGTTTTTGGTGGATGGTTTGTCAGCTAGAGTATCCTGTGCATCTACTCTTGTGGGGGAGACTTTAGCTGCAAAAATAACTGGCGTTAGAGTTAGGTGGTGAAGATGCTATTTTTGAGTCTGATTCTAAGGAGATGGTGTGTGCACTAAAGGATGAGAGGTTGGCGAGTTCATGGATGATTTTTCCTTTGATCTGAGAGATAAGGCGTATGTGTATGGGAATACCATCGACGGTTGGCAATAAGTGCAAGAGAAGCCAATTATGCAGCACATGCGGCGGCAAGGCTAAATGACATGAACTACAAGGCTACCACCATCATTAACTTGTGTGCTAAGGAATGATGGGTGCCCTTGCCCCCCTTAGAATACTTTTGCAGAATGTGTTTTTGTGACTTCCTTAATCCTATCTATATCTCCAGTATTTAAGGTATATGGAGATTTTAAGTCAAGTTTTTATTTATATGTCTTTGTGCTATTATGAAAGAGGCATTGCCTTTTTCCCCTTTATCCCCTTTATGAAAGTTTCTTTCAAACAAAAAAAAAACTCATACAAATTTTTATTTATGTATTTTTTAAATTTATTTTAAATTTTATATTTTTCACACACATATATAACGTTTGTACTACTCTATCTAGAATTTCTCAAATTAAAGATAAGAAATAAAATAAAAATATATCTATTTTTATTAGTAGCAGTTCAAGTCTTTGAATTTCAATATGTTAGTAGCAGATTTGGGCATTTTTAGTAGCAACATTTTTCCATTTTGTTTTCATTTTGACTTAAAAAGGTTTAAAATTATGGAATTAGAACTGGATTACTACATCTCTTTAAGTTTTTCAACAGCTTTTTTTATAAAGTCACATGAATTTATTTTTTCAAAAGTCACATGGAAATTGGAAATTTACTCTTGTATTAATTAAGACATATGAGCGACATAATTTATAAGAACACATAAAGTTGACTCGTTTTGGAAACTTGACCCTTAGCTTTAAAAGAATCTAAATTATTTTTATTAACAAAATAAGTGATCTTAATGTTCTAAATTGTACTTGCATTTATTTTGTTAAAAAAACAATCTTAGGCTTTTTTTAAGCTAAGGGTTTCCCAAACGAGCCAATTCAAATTTATGAGTTCGAATTTATCATAAGTGGGATGACAAACGTTACTTAGGTACTTAAACTCTTCAATTAAAGGTCTCAAATACACATCGAGACAATTTCCTGGATATCCCGGCTCTGGAATTAACATAGTCAGCATATTGTATTCTTTCTTCATGCACATTCATGGAGGAAAGTTGTACGGTACCAAAATAACTGGCCATATATTGTATTAAAGACTTATGTTGCCAAAAGGGTTGAATCTATCCAATGAGAGCCCGAGCCAAACATTTCGGATCTCTGATGCAAAATGAGAAAACTCCCTAACCATATGCTTTCAAGCTTCTACGTTAGCAGGGTATATAAGGGTATCATCGTCAGGAAAATCCCTCTCAGTGTGCCATAACATAGCTTTGGCCGTGTGTGCAGACATGAACAACCGTTCCAGCCTATCAATCAGTGAGAAATACTGAAGTACCTTCACAACTTTCTTATTCCCTGCAGGAGTCAACTTATACCAATTGTGTGACAGACCGAACACGCATCAAGGTTTTCAAGATCATTCCCTTCAGAATCTTCACCCCAGAAGAGAACGCAATCATATCTGCATGTATGGATTTTGATGTAGATAAGGCCAAGATGTTTCAGGATATGTTGCACCTTACGATGAATGGTAGGAAGGCAATGACTATTGCTCGAGGGGCAGCATCGAAGCAGTCAACGCCAGATAATCATCAATAGCCTTGACACTTAATTTGTTCTCCACTTTGACCTTCATTACTCCAATGACACGTTCAAGAACAGTCTTACTACACCCGTTGTACAACGCAGTCTACTGGAAGGCAATCAGCTTGTTATACTTGTTAATACTGGGAGTGTATACAGCTCTAGGTAATTGCTCGACCGCTTCAATAGGAGGGAAACCCTCAACGGAAGGAGGGATATCTTGTGCTTGAGCAAATATACCGCTCTCATAAAGAAACACACCGTTGACCAACTTTATTGTTTGATCATTGGATGTACTGGTTCTCTCAGAAAATTGCCCATGATCATGCTGACCCGCAGATAATGTTTTACCGTGACAAATCCAATATGTGTACTTATCCCAAACCCGTTTTTCTTCAGGTGCTACCATATTATAGCAATGAAAACACAATACAAATCGCTGTGACACTAACATTTCATACACGTGCAATAATGAATTGTATTCCTGTTAGCATTAGCCTTCACATATTTCACAAAACTCTACATTCCAAGGCCATATCTTCGATCCCATTATGGAAGGCAAATCCAACTCTTATCCATCCTAAAAATTTCGACTGGATATATATATACACATGCACCAATTAAAAATTCATCATTATATCTACATACATCGATCTTTAAACTGCAAATTACATTAATTCTTCTACTCCTTAATTATACATTAACATATATATATAGGCATACTATATATATATCAACAATTAATATATAATTATATATATATTTTTATTGAATTCAACTCAAAATCAACGTACAATCAACTCTAAATCAACAATATCACACACACACACACACACACACACACACACACACACACACACACACACACACACACACACACACACGCACGTACCTATATATATGTAGCGGGATATAGCTACATGAACTCATTTTGGACATCTTCCAACAACACCTAACGATTTGAGAGAGTTTTGTGGTTTTCTCACATATATTTTTTGATTGATTGAGCTGCTACCCAGATCTGTAAAAAAAGTACTATAGCCGACGACTTAATAATTTCGTCGGCTATAGTTAAAAAAAGTCATCGCCTATAGTCGTAACTATACCCGACGACCTTCCCTTGAGAAAGGCCGACGACTATTTTTTTGGTCGTCGGCTATAGTATTATAGCCGACGACAACAAAAATCGTCGACTATAGTCATTATTCTGGTAGTGTTCCCAAAAATTATGTCGCCTATATGTCTTAATATCTATACGGCTCTAACCAATCAATGGTGAGCATGACATATTTAGCCAATCGACCCTTTTTATGAGATTAATATAACTTATTTGTTAGGAAGAACAATTTTAGAAGATAATTTTTTTTGTTATTAAAAATAAATAAATTGACCAAAATACTCTCTTGCAGTAAATATTTTTTTAAGGCAAAAATAAAAAGTTATGAGAAAAGGTAGGAAACTGAAAAAAAAAATTTAAGTAGTAACAAGCTAGAAGAAAAACCTAAATCTCAAATAGTAAATTGAAAAGTTTAAAACATCAGTCCTTAAGTAGCGACATGAAGAAAGATCCAAACCTGAGGGTACTAAATTGAAATTTGTCTTTTTTGTGTGAATATAAGGGCGGTGCGGCAACTCTCAAATCTTGATTAAGGAGAGTGTTGAATACATAAGGGGGGGGACATATAACCTGAATTCCATATTACAATAACCTCATATAGACTATCTCGAATACTAACAAGACACCCTACAATAATTATGTAAACAACCATGCACTAACTAGCAACGAACAGTTCTTCAATGGCCATTCCATCTGTTTTGGTAATGACGACAAATCGAGAAAGAAAAGCGGCTTTCCCAGTGAAAGCAATGCATCAATACCTGTTTTGTAATAGGTTTCCCAATTTGCTGCCGACATATGTCGACACTTTTTCTCATCCAACCACTAGGTAGGAGGAACCATTTGAAAATAGTTCGTCCACAACCTAGGATCAACAAGACACTAAAATTGTACACATAGACAGATTGACTAAATTGCACGACACCTTTTATCACAACAAAGCAGTAAATTAATTATTTTTGACAAAAATAAAAAACAAGACATAATTAAAAACATATATGGACCTTATAAAAAAGAGAGACATATAGGGACCAACAGTTACTAGCTGAGATCAAATACCACCGTATCCACTGATCAGAACCTCCTGCCATTGTCAACTGACGCGGCTTCCAGCCCAAGACCATTACAGTCGTCGTTCACACGCTATCGACCACTCCCACAGCAACATCCAAATCCGATTCTAGCCCACATCCCCCATCCAATGAATCAGGTTGGATAGAACTGGAGACCGCAGGACCACAACCTGTAACAAACCACCACCGAGAACACCGCACATAGAGCCGACAGATCCCCGCAACGCTCGCCTACCCCTCCAACCTTTAAACCCACTAGCAACGTTGTTTCCCAACCACTGCTCCCATTTGATTTATTTCTAAACACACCCACCTGGGACCACCAACATTACATTAGACTACAGACTCGTCCGGCTGCACTCGTAGTGCCGACGAGGCCAGAGGCACGTTCCGCACGGAGAGCCGCCTGAAGAGACAGCGGTGAAGACAAAGAAAACTTTGTAGAGTGCGTGCGGCGCTTTTTACTCTTTAGGGTGTTTTTTTTTTGTATCAAGTAAACCTTCAAGATCCATGCTTCTTTCTTATATGTACTAATTGTTTGTGTGACCACGGCAACATCAATCAATGCAATTGTAGGAAAACAAAGAATAAGGCTAATTAAAGACTGAATTCTCTCGGGCAGCCACTCCCTTGGATGATAAAAGAAAGATCTATCGATCGTACGTAACACTACTTACCCAGGATGCCATGATCCCAAATAAGAAGATTCATGCTGCTATGTCAAAGGGCTGTCATCTTGTTCGTTACAAAGTCTGCCTCTCTGAAACTATAACCGATGTTGTTTAAGGTGTTAACAGTAAACTGTCATTCTTCATCATTACCTATCATTAGCTTGTAATTGTTATTTCAGTTTACCTAGTTTGTCTACTTGTCCAGCTAGTTACAACTGTTTTTATGCAGCTGGACAATATGCAATACAAGCAACTCTGCATCTACTTCTACTTCTGCAAAATAGTCTATACCTTCTGCTTTTTTGGGCAAGTGTGTCAAACATTCACTATGGCATAAGAGATTGGGGCATGCTTCTGATGCAGTTGTCAATGCTTTACTGAAGAAGAACATTGTTAGTGCTTCTGCAGATTCTAAAGTGTGTGAAGATTGTCTTTTAGGTAAGTTTCATAAATTGCCTTTTGAAACTTCTCATTCTAGGAGTGCTCTTCCCTTGGATCTTATTCACTCAGATGTATGGGGACCCTCACCTCATATGTCTATAGATGGATATAGATACTTCGTTTTATTCATAGGTGATTGTACAAGATACGCATGAATTTTTCCATTGAAGAATAAAAATGAAATGTTTGCATATTTTCATTCTTTGCTTGCTTTTATTCAAACTCAGTTTTCCACCACAATAAAATGCTTGAGATCAGATGGTGGAGGGGAATATACAGGTTTTGTGTTTAGACAGTTTCTTAGTAGCAAAGGCATACTTCATCAAATTTCTTGCCCTTATACACCTGAACAAAATGGCATCTTCGAGAGAAGGAATAGACATCTGAGGGAAACTGCTGTAACATTAATGCAGACTGCAACAATTCCTGCTTGTTTTTGGTACCATGCTTGTGTTATGTCAGTCTACATCATTAATAGAATGCCAACTCAGGTTCTACAATTGCAGTCACCTTTTGATAAACTTATATCATCAAGTGCCTTATGTAGATGTCATTAGAGTTTTTGGCTGTGCCTGTTATCCTCTTCTAGCTCCCTTAAAGCATACTAAGTTGCAATCTATGACTGTCAGATGTGTTTTTTGTTGGTTTTGCAGCTGGATACAAAGGATATATATGCTATGACCCTGTGAGTAAGAAGTTTATCATTTTTAGACATGTCTTCTTAGATGAAACTATGTTCCCTTATGCTATGTCCTGCCACTCCAAAGCCTACTCATTCAAGTATTCAGACTCAGACTTTATCACAGCAATCAAAAGAAAATTTGATACAACCTTGCTTATGTTTTACGCAGTCCTACACTCAAGTTCCCCACCTTATCACAAAACATACAGGTTCATCTCTTCTCCTTCAGAATTCTCATATATCTAGTCCAATGATAATACTGCTGCAGGGTTATTAGATACAATTTCCTCTTCAACATCAGCTAATCATGGTCACTCTTCTGTCTCTCCATCCACTACGCATATACCAGAATAATTGTGGGTACCAGCTTCACCTAATTCAACAGCTGAGCATAATATAGCCTTTGATCCAAGATCTCATACTCAGATTGATTTTCAAGAGGAGGTTGGAACATTAATGTGCATACACAGCCAGGAAGTGGTATCTTTGTAGTATTGAAGTGCTCACCTTCTAGACCTACAACACAAGTTTCAGATGTCAACATTTTGCATCCTATAGCTGGTTTAACCAATGCAGATATGAATAATTATCCTATGCTTACTAGAGCCAAGAGAGGCATATTCAAACCATAGTGTTTTCTCTCCGTTATGTCTTAAGCTGAGCTCAGTGACATTGAACCTAGTACTCATAAGACAACTCTGAAGTGTCCAATATGGAGACAAGCAATGCATGCGGAGTATGATGCTTTGATATAGCAAAAGACCTAGAGTTTAGTTCATTTACCTCCTAGTAAGAATCTAGTCTCATGTAAATGAATTTTTAAAATCAAAAGAAATTCATATGGCAGTATTGCAAGACATAAAGCAAGATTGGTAGCAAGAGGTTTCTCTAGTAGACTATGATGAAACATTCTCTCCAGTGGTCAGACATACCACATTGCGATTGATCTTGGCTCTTGCTGCTTATAATGGTTGGATATTGCATCAGATGGATGTAAAATATGCTTTTTACATGGTATACTTTCAGAAGAGGTTTATATGGAGCAACTAGGTGGTTTTGAGCATGAAGGTCTAATAACTCATGTCTGTAAACTTCATAAATCCCTCTATGTACTCAAGCAAGCTCCAAGAGCCTGGAATGAGAGGTTTACATATTTTCTTCCTTCTCTTGGATTTCAGAGCTCCTATTCTGATCCCTCATTATTTACAAAAACATCCAACAGTGTCACTGTCTATCTCTTGCTGTATGTGGATTATATTATCATCACAGGAGGATGTGAACAACTTATTGCTGACATAAAGTGTGCTCTTCAGAGTGAATTTGATATGAAAGACCTTGGGAAGCTGCATTATTTTCTTGGTCTTGAAATTCACTACTTTGACACAAGGTTGTTTGGTGTCAAAAGAAATATGCTTCTGAATTAGTTCACAAAGCAGGCTTAGATAATTGTCACTCTCAAGTCACTCCTTATTAATCAGGACTCAAGCTGGTTAAGGAAGACAATAACTCACTTAAGGATCATGAAATCTCTTTGTTCAGGAGCATTGTTGGATACTTGCAGTATCTCATTATCACAAGGCCAGATATCACATTCAGTGTTAATTCTGTGTGTCAATTTCTGCACTGTCCTATAGATGATCAAAACAAATACTTAGATATGTGAAGGGAACTATCGATCATGGCATTGACTTCTATAAGAACACACTGCCTTTTACTTTACATGCATATTGTGATGCAGATTGGGCCAGGGATCCTAATGATAGGAAATGAACTACTGGTTTTGCGATTCTTCTCAATCAATCTCTAATTTTCTGGTGTTCAAAGAAACAAAATACAGTGTCTAGGTCCTCTACAGAGGCTGAGTATCATAGCATGGCAGATACAACCTTAGAAGTCATGTGGCTTAGTCATTTATTCAGAGATCTTCATGTTTGTCTAGATGGAACTCTTACACTCTATTGCTATAACATATTTGCATTGGCATTAGCTACTAATCCAGTACATCACTCCAAGCTCAAACACATCGAAGTTGATGTACACTTCACTAGAGATCAAGTTAAAGCTAGAATGATCAGATTATAGTTTGTTACAACACATGAGCAGCTTGCTGATTTGTTTACCAAAGGCTTATGCAGTCCTCAACACAATTACTTGAAAAACAACTTAATTAATGGTTACTACTCACCATTAAGTTGAGGGATGGCGTTAATAGTAAACTATTATTTTTCATCATTTACCTATTGATAGTCGCATATTTATGCGTCTATTCGGTATTTAATTTGTTCCCTATATTTAGTTTATTGTTATTAATTGAGTGAATTAATTATGTTTATTTGTTTTTAGGTATTTTGGAGATTAATGAAGAAAATGAGATTAAATAATATATTTTAAGAGTTATTGTGGAAGAGGAGGATTTATGGAGTGAAGAAATCCTAATTTGAGAGGAATACTAATTATCCACGTGACCTTGGTGAAGGAAGTATTGGCAAGGTGATTAACTAAGAGAAGCTTGGCGAGGAATTATAAGTACGAGACATATATACATGCAACTTGGTTTGGCTGGCACGTGATGTTGGAATTATTTACTTATATATTTGCGTTTGGCGAGAGACGTACGTAAGGGGAACAATTAAAGATTAAAAGAAGTGGTGTTTGACTTGGACTTTGGGAAGAATTTCATTTGAAGTTGGAAACTGCATGCACGTGGGCTAGCTAGGTTTCCTAGCTATGTTGCATGCAGATATATATATATATATATAGCATGTGGGATGGAAAAAGGAGAACGGCTGGCGAGAGAATAAGAAGAAAAAGACAAAAATAAGTAAAGAAAAAGAAGTAGTTGAGGAAAAGAGGAGCTGTATTGCGAGCCTGCGATCCCGACGGGGATCAAGAGTTTATTTCTTCTCCTTCTTTTGTTCATCTTTTATGAATTCTTCAATGTTATTATTTAAAACTATGTGTAGCTAAATTTCCTTTGTTAGGGGCTGATTGAAGCCCTAGATATGCTTACGATTTTGAACCCCATTTGATTATATTAATTATTTGGATGAGTTTTGTTTCACTATTTTCTCACCGTATGTTTTCTATGTTCATGTTTCTTTGAGTACACGCTTAGATGCATGGCTTAGGATCTATAGTCTTGATTATGTATATGACCACCTTATCATTGCATATTCTCTAGAGACAAACATGAATTTGTGTGAAATAAGCCTTAGTGATGTAAGGGTGACCACCTTATCAACCCTTGAACCTCTGTTATTCTTCAAACATTCTTAGAACGTAATGACTTCAGTTCTCTAGGCGTATATCACCATATGTATAAGTCAGTTAAGTGAGGATCAAGATCGAGCGGATTGTCCCTCCCTCTTTCATGCCAAGTAAGAGAGTGTAATACATAAGATGACTTAACCAAAACTCTTGTGTGGGGAGTATTCATCCATGGTTAGTTCAATTATATTGGAGAGGTCGTAAGTATGTTTAGGGTGGAGAGAAGTCCTTAACATTCATATCTCATTGGTTATATACAACAATTTACTTTCTGCAATTTACTGATTTCTGCATTAACTGTAGCTTAGCTGATTTATTTCGGTAACCAAATCAACTCAGAAAACCCTCAAATTTTGTGTGGTAGTGCGCCACTGTGTCTATTTCATTGTGTCCAAATTCGTGGCATTTGAGTTTGTCTAGCTTAGGCTCGCGTTGTCATTAGTGTACTGTAGTCGAGTCTGTCAGCATAGTAGTTTGTTAGGATTTAGTTTCACCAATTCCTTGTGTTCGATAACCCCTATTTATCCTGCTACATTGATATATCCAGGTTGTGAATAGGGTATCTTTGAGGGATGTTTACCCGCCTTGTCACCTATCATTAGCTTGTAATTGTTGTTTTCAGTTTACCTAGTTTGTCTACTTGTTCGGCTGGTGACAACTGTCCTTATGCAGCTGAACAATATGTATATATAAGCTGTTGAGAATCTCTTTGTTTCTACTACAATACAAACACACTTTTCTTGCTTCCTTTCTATTATCCTAACACAAGGAGCCTACCATATGTTCTTTATGTCTTTGGATAATTGGAATGAGGAGCCTGGGAGTCGAGCCTTTGCCATTTAAGGAGTCGATAACTAGCTGCATATCTCCTTCCACCATCACATTTTTGGCTCCAACTCTAATGTCTTGGGTGAGGCCATCGAGCTAGAGCTTCAACCAAAAAATTGGCAGTTTTGCTAAATGCTAGCTCTAGCCCCAGAAAGGATTGGTTGGCCTTTACTATCTTGAATGACGAATCCTGCAGCCGCCTTCCCAATCCCATGCATTGTCCAACATTGAACCATCAAAGTACATTGAGTTTATTACGGTCAGAGACTAGAGGGCACTACCAGCAGAAGTAGTATACCTGACGAAGTCCTCAAAAAATGACCGACGAGAAGGATTCTCGTCGATTATAGTAAACTATAACCGATGACAGGATTACCTCGTCGGTTATAGGTTTTTGACCGTCGAGATTTTCTTGTCGTCGGTTATAGTCGCAGGAAAATCGTCGGTTATAGTTTTCGACTATTACCGACGATTTTTTTGGACTATTAGCCACGATTTTTTTCTATCGTCGGCTATAGTTTCTTATTTCAGATCTGGGCAGCAGCTCGATCTGTCATTCAAAAAAATTTCCTTTTTTTCTGAAAATGCTATGAAATCGATCTTTGGGTGATGTCGAGAATGAGTTCGTGATGATTCATGCATTATATATATGTACGTGCTTAATATATATATATATGTCTGTGTGTGTTGTGCATGCATGCATGTATTGCTTTTGTTGAATTGATCGATCGATATTGATTTTGAATATATATATATATATATATATTGATCGATCGATCGAGTTAATTAATTGATTCTTGAGTTTGAGTAATATATTGATCGATGGTTGATTTTGAGTACGTTATTAATGATCGTAAATATATATTAATTGTTGTTAATTTTGATTATTGTGAATATATATATATATAGCTAGCTAACTAGCTAGGGAGATTAATTAATTTAATTAATATATTGCATTATATATATTATGATTATTATATATAGGATTAATTATATATATAGCTAGCTAGCTAGTGTACGTACGTGCATGGTTATATATATATATATTTAGATTTTTGTGATCGATCGATTATATATATATATAGTTAGGGTGTACTTGTGTGTATATATATATTAAAATTATGGGAATTATAATAATAAATATTTATATCTAGCTATGAAATTTTTATTAATAAGATCATGGGTATATATCCATGCAGTTATAATTTTCAGGATGGACAAGAGTTGGATGTGTCTTCCAAGATGGGATGTAAGATATCACCGTGGAATTAGAAGTTTTGTCGAATATGTGAAGGTTAATTGTGAAGGGATGACAATTCATTATTGTCCGTGTACGAAATGTCAGTGTCGCAGCGAGCGATATCGTTTTCACATCGATAAAGTATTGGAGCACTTGAAGAAAAACGGGTTTTGGGATAAGTACACATGTTGGATTTATTACGGAGAGAGCTCATCAGTTGGTCAACATGATCACGGACAATTTTTTGAGAGTGGCAGTACATCCAATGATCCAACAACAAGGTTGATCAACGATATGTTTCCTCATGAGAGCGGTATATTTGCTCAAGCACCAGATATCCCTCCCGCCGTTGGAGACTTCCCTCATATTGAGCCAGTCCAGCAGTTACCTACAGCTGTCAACACTGCTGGTATGGACAAGTACAATAACCTCATTGCCTTCCAACAGACCCCGTTATACAACGGGTGTAATAAGACTGTTCTCGAAAGTGTTATGGGAGTAATGAAGCTCAAAGTGGAGAACAAAATGAGTGTGAAGGCTGTTGATGATTGGCTGAAGTGGTCTGGTTCGTTGTTGCCCCCCTGTCATCGTCTTCCTACCACTCATCGTAAGGTGCGACAGGTCCTTAAACATCTTGGCTTTTCCTACATCAAAATCCATGCTTGTAGATATGATTGTGTTCTCTTCTGGGGTAAAGATGCTTACGGGAATGATCTTGAATCCCTTGATGAATGCCCGGTATGTGGTACAAATAGGTATAAGTTGACTCCTGCCAGAAACAAGAAAGATGTGAAGATACTTCGGTATTTTTCCCTGATAGATAGGCTAGAACGGTTGTTCATGTGTGCACACATGGCTGAAGCTATGAGATGGTGGGCCAAGAGGAATTTGCCCGACGGTGATACGCTTATACACCCTGCTGACGGAGAGGCTTGGAAGCACATGGTGAAGGAGTTTTCTTATTTTGCATCAGAGGTTCAAAATGTTTGGCTGGGGCTTTCATCTGACGGATTCAACCATTTTGGCAACATGAGTCTTCAATACAGTATATGGCCAGTTATTTTGGTACCGTACAACCTTCCTCCATGGATGTGCATGAAGAAAGAATACAATATGCTCACTATGATAATTCCAGGGCCGGGTTATCCAGGAAAGTGTCTCGATGTGTATTTGAGACCCTTGATTGAGGAGCTTAAGTACTTGAGTGAGCATGGTCATCCCACTTATGACAAGTTCAAAAATGAGATGTTCCAGATGCATGCCATGCTTGTTGGCACCATTAGCGATTTTCCTACACGCGGGATGTTGTCGGGCAACGTTACCAGGGGATACAGGGCTTGTCTAGAGTGCATGACGGTTGAGTGTTGCAGACCTCATTGCAAGAAGATTGTACAGATTCGTCATCGTTGTTGGCTTCCACATGATCACCCATTTCGAGAGGATATGGAGGCATTTGATGGGACTGTGGAAACAGGTGAGCAGCCGAGGAGATGGACGGGGGATGAAATATTAGAAGTGCTAAATGAATACGATTTTGGGCAGCTAAGCAATCATCCTGAGATAGTGGCGTCAATACCTGACAAACCCTACATGTATAAATTCTGGACACACAAAAGTATTTTTTGGGAACTTCCTTATTGGTCCAAGTTACTGATCAGACACTACTTAGATGTCATGCACATAGAGAAAAATGTGTGCGAGAGTGTGGTCGGCACAGTGTTGAATTGGGAGGGAAAAACTAAAGACGGCCCGAAGGCACGCATTGATCTTAAAAGTATGGGACTGCGAAAACATTTGTGGTTGAGAGATGGGAAGAAAAAAATGTCACAAGCTCCTTATACCGTGAAGCCTGCCCAGAAGAATGAAATTTTTGGCTGGATGGGTAATGTCAGGTATCCTTCAGGCTATGCTGGAAATATAAGTCAATGTGTTAACTTCAAAAACAATAAGATGTACGGACTAAGGAGTCATGACTGTCATATATTGCTTCAACGCCTCTTCCCTGTTTTCATTCGAGGGTACCTGCCCAAAGAGGTGGTGGAGCCGTTACTGGCTTTGTCAAGATTCTTTCAGAAGTTATGCACGAGAGAAGTGAAGAAATCGGACTTGTTGGAAATGCAACAGGACATCATTTTTATCATGTGCAAATTCGAAAGGATATTTCCTCCAAACTTTTTCGACATCATACCTCACCTAATGCTCCATCTTCCGGAACAATTGTTGCTTACTGGTCCAGTACACTACACATGGATGTATCCTATGGAAAGGTACGTAATGCATCTCTGAATCTGGCTATATATATGTCGATCTTTAATATTATTTATTCACTTATTGTTGCAATAAGCATAACATGCTCGATCTATAATTACCAATTTACAGACAATTAGGGGACTATAAAGACTATGTGATGAACAAATCTGCACCCGAAGGGTGTATCGCTGAAGCATATATTGCGCATGAGTGCGTAACGTACACTAAGTTGTATTTGGGAGCGTTGGAGGACCCTCCACAACATATGCCAGTAGATGGAGGGCAGTTCAACCTTTCGATCATCTCGGATGATGTTGAAGTTTCTGGAAAGTTGCCTAACTCGTACAAGTTGGAACCTTATGAGCTAGTCATTGCCCATTGGTCGGTATTGATTAACTGTCCAGAAGTTCAATATTGGAAAAATTTGCACCTTTACTGCCCTGCTATTTCCGGTGATGTTGAGTACCACAACAAGACGTTCGCAAACTATTTTGGCAACTGGGTATGTTTATAGATAAATTGACCTGTATATGATGTTAAGTGCATGTCTCGCATCCTATTTATAGTTAAGTTAATAAATGATTATTTTCAGATGAATCATGTACAAGATGATGGTATCCCTCAGTGGTCACATGAATTGAGGCTCTTGGCGCAGAAACCGGTAACTTCCAGAGTTTATCCTATGTGTAAGGTAAATGGCGTGCTATTTATTTGTGAACATAGAGATGTCAGACGAAAAACACAGAATTCTGGGGTAATGGTGCATGGTGGGCAGAATGGAGTTGACTATTACGGTGTTCTCCATTCTGTTGTCGAATTAATATATGGGGAAGGCATGACCGTGCACTTGTTTAAGTGTAGATGGTTTGATACCGACCCTCAGAACACAAGGACCGATAAATACGGAATTTTTTCGGTGAATACTGCTACAAGCTGGTATGAAGATGATCCGTTTGTGTTGGCCACGGCGGTGAAACAATTGTTCTATCTTGATGATCTTGTGCATAAAGGCGCGTGGAAAGTGGTTAACCATGTTCTTCCACGAAACATATACAGTGCCTCAACCCTTGGTGTGACCTCGGATAATGAAGAAGTCAGTGCATACCAAGAGCCGAACGCAACTGGTATTCCTGAAACCTCAACAATTCGCCTTAATAATGTGAGACAGGGCAGTGTGGTACGAATTCCTCAACCGAATCTTATTGATGTTAATCAAAATGAAGACAATGAAGACTCAAGTGACGAGGACATACATATCTTACTTGAAATTAACTCGGAAACAGACTCAAGCGATGATTCTGACTATGCGCCTTAATTAGTGTATGTATGTTATTTTGAGTTTGAACGTGCAGTGTAAAATGAATTATATTCAGATTATCGACTTTAAATTGTGGCGATCGATTAAATTGCTAAATAGCGATCATAAGAGAGAGAGATCGAGAGATCGGAAAAAAAAATACAACCGATCGACGATATTCGAAATAATATCGTATTATTAAATATTAATAAATATATATTATTAAATATAGCCAAAAAAATTTAATGCCATTTTAATTTAATTACGCTTTTAAATTGTTTCGGTTTTTTTTTCTAATAATTTCGTATTAAATATTAATAAATATATATTAATACACTACATATATATAACCGGCATATATATGAAAAATAAATTAAAAAACTATATCCGACGAAATTCATATGAAATCTCGTCAGATATAGTTTCGGTTCAACTATGACCGACGATATTACTTATATCGTCGGGTATAGTTATGGTTTATATTGGCAACTGGGTACGTTTTGGGCAGAAACGAAACTGCCCAATTTCGAATTTTTCCTCTCCTCTACGATTTTTTCCATTTCCGGTGTGTTGGGAGCAAGCAATCGAAGCTCAAGCCAAAGCCCATTGAATCTCTAGCCAAAGCCCTCGTCGATTTTCTCCATTTCAGGTTTGAAATTCCTAATTTCGTAATTTCGATTTTTTTTTATTTAGGTTAGATTTGAAGTTGTTTCGTTTGTTGATCGATAATGTGGATGCATGCATGAACATTGTGATTATATATTGGATATTGTTGAATTATATGGAATTATTGTTGATTTTTGTGGAATATTAATTTATATATTGGAATTTTTGTGGATTATTGGGGATTTATATATTGGATTATCTTGATTTTTGTGGAATTTTATATATTGGAATTATTGGAATTATATATTGATTTTATGGAATTATTGGAATTTTTGGATATATATATTGGATTTATATATTGGATTATTGATATATATATATATATATTGGAATATATATAGTTAAATTATTGGATTATATTTGTATTGGATGAATTATATTGGATTATATATATATTGTAATTATTGTGGAATATTTATATATTGGAATATATATTGGATTTATATATTGGATTATTGGAATTTTTGTGGAATATTTATATCTTGGATTATTGGAATTATATATTGGATTTTATGGAATTATTGGAATTTTTGGATATATATATATTGGAATATTTATGTATTGGATTATTGATATATATTGGAATATGTATTCGAATTTTTGGATGAATTAGGAATTATTTTGAATTTTTATAATTTTATAGCAACGATGAATTGGTTAAATTGCGGTGATTCCCGAGGGGGGTCGAGCTCGAGGGGGAGGTCGAGGGGGAGAGGGAGATCGGGACGTGGGGATGAGGGCACCGGAAGTCGGTCCGCATCAGGATCCACCAGCGTCAGCAACACTTACAGTATTCCGCAGACCTCTCGACACCGTAGACTGATGGGCGAGGGACAACCTCAGCAGCAGCAGTTCGAGCCTCCTCGATCCTCAGGCGCGAGGAAGGTTCAAGATGTTAGTCGCACGCCGGAAACAGATAGTGCGACTCAATCCTCGGTCTGAATGCCGGACATTCATCGCGAGGACCATTCCCCCGTCATCCACCAGACAGCTCCTCACTCTTCCGAGGAGGCTGATGGATCCACTCAGTCCTCGGCGAGGATGCGACTATGTCCGCCGTCTACCTTATTCTTACCGTTGGAAATCCCGACGATACCTCACGTCGATTCCGACGGGATGCCTGTTCCGGGACAGCTAGGGTTCATTACCCCGGACCAGGCATATGCGTATGTACCCTTCCCGGAACCTCTCTGGAGTGTGAGGATTCCGGGACAACGCATCGACGAATCAGGTAAATATTAATTAGTGATATCTTTTTACTTAGTGATATTTAAATTCAATTAGGTGTTGATGTTTAAAAAATCGTCTACATATATATGTGATAGGCGAGATCGTGTCCGGTGACAAACAGAAGAGAACCAGAGGCCGCGTTGTCGGCAAGTTACTGGACGACGCCATTCAGGCTAGCGGTGGTGGCCAAGTTATGATTCTGACCGGGGATAGAGGGCAGGTGATCGAGGGAAAGGTCACTCGAAAGTACGCGGGGATGGCGGGCAGCCTCATACGGGATAGAGTCCCAATGTTGTGGCCAGATTGGAATTCAGTGCAGCAATCCGACAAATATCAGCTGAATAATGCGTTGTCGGTGAGTTGAATTGTATATTCATTATGTAAATTTTCTAAATAAATTTTTAATATTATTGATATATATATATGCATTGCAGAGGTGGTTCCGCGTAGATGCAGACATTAGACCCACGTGGGCGGATGAAGTGCATGGGAGCAGGTTTGCAGACCGGCATTTGTTTCAATTTTTTCGTTTCTTTTGATTATGTTCATACAATGTTGTAAGTTACTAACGCTTGATTTTATGGGTATATATAGGTATAAGGAGTGGAAGGGTGAGCTGAAGAAGCATTGGAAAAAGTACGGCGACGATCGTTCGGGTACCCCTAGCGAGTTTCGTTATAGGGAGTACGAGTGGCGATGGCTTGTGGTTCACTTCAACAACCCGAAATTGAAGGTACGCAACCTTCCATCGATTAAATTTTTGTTTTATTGTACTTCCCTTAAATTATTTAGCTAATGAGTATTTTTTTTATGTTGGATTAATCGAGCAGGCTCTTTCTGAAGTCAACACAAGGAACCGGGCCAAAAACACCAAAAATCATCATGCCGGTTCCAGATCATACTCGGGTTGGATCGAGGAGGCGGCCAACCACCCAGAAGAGGATCCCCTTGTCTATACGATGTAGCACGCGTATCCGCAATCCCCCGAATATGCTGTAAGTGTCCTTATAACAAAATAAACTTATTTCTTATTTATTTAGATATAATTTTTTTAATTAATATTTTATTGTTCTTTGTAAATTAGGCGAGAATTCAGGAGGCGATTCCGGAGGTGTTGACTCAAGTGGCGAGAGAGCTTTATCCCAACACACCTGATGCGGAACTCTCGATTGATCAGATTGATCGATCTGATCCGATCGTCAGGGCTAGGATTATGTCAACTGCGATCCCTCCAGGGAAAAACACATTCTACTGCAAGGGTTCCGGAAATTGGGGTCAAGGGCTGCTGAAGCAAACCCCTGAATTCTCTCGCGGATCGGGATCATCATCATCTTCGAGGACTAATGAGCTACAGGACCAGCTTCATAGGCAAGCAATTGAGATGGAAGCTCAACGGCGTCGGATGGAGGAGATGGAGCATGCGCGAGCCGCAGAGCAGAATCGGTTGGCCGAATAGCAGTAGCAGATGGGGACATGGATGCAGCACTGTTATGCACAGTTGCAAGCATCTGGAATCCAGATAGCTCCCCCGCCCATTTTCGGTGCGCCACAGCCACAGCCACAGCCACAGCCTCAGCCTCAGCCTCAGCCGCAGCCTCAGCCAGACCAGGACCAACCAACTTATGACGATCCGTTTGACCACATAGACTTAGGACCAGGACCCCCCTAGATTTGAACAATTGTCGGTTTAATTTTTATTTTAATTATTTACTACGCATATGTATACAGATTTGAACGATTTCGGTTTTTTATTTATTTATTTACTACGTACTATAGTTTCAATGGTTGTTGATTTTCAATTTGAACAATATATATTGGTGATTTTTTGGGAATGCAGGTTTTGGGATAAAACCTAGAACCTGCAAAAGAAATTTAATTATTTTTAACTATAACCGACGATAAGTGTCACCATCGTTGGTTATAGTTTGAAACTATGTCCGACGATAAACCATCGTTGCCTTTAGTCTCCCTTTTTTCCAACGATAACCCTAATTCATCGTCGGTTATAGTATCACCGACGGTGCATTACCGACGAGACTATAACCGACGATGTGTCGTCGGATATAGGCTATGACCGACGATGAAAGGGAACAGACTGACGACACCAAGTCGTCAGCTATAGTAATTCTTCTGGTAGTGGGGGGTTCTATCTGTTTGTATTTCCATTGTGAATCTGATACTACACAAGACAAGTTGTCGCAATAGTCACCACAAAACTAGCTAGGGTTAGCTAGCCAATTCATTTCTAAAGATTATCATGCAATTCAGTTTCTGGTTATCCATATTTCACTAGCAAGTGGCTAGAATTTTCTCATCATAAGCAAATCACTATTTCATTTCACAAACAGATAAACCTAATTGTTCAGCAAAATCCCCATAATTTTTTTTAAAACATTGGAAATGATTTTGAGGAGATCGAGAGGAGAGAGAATTCAGAGAAACGTTTTGCCACAAAATTGGTTTCCCTTCTATGCAGTTCTAGCCGACGTACCATAGCTATCCCAAATACGAATATGAAAAATAAATATGGATATGAATGAGTGATTTTTCAGTTAATTCGGAGTCATTGGCAGTAGACACTAGACAACCTCCTCTTCCTAGTTTTTTTTACCTAAATCTTAGCCGTAGATTTGGGTGAATTACGTGCTGTGTACGTTTATGATCGAGGGATTCATGTATTCAAGTCCATTTACATTGGTGTGCATTTGAGTGATTTGACTTTGACCAAGCAATATAATTCGTTTTGAATGTCGACTCTTCCTTCTTGTTTGACGTTGCTTCCGGTTTCATCCGCATCCTCGTGTAGTTCTTACTTATAGACCGACATGTATCCAGAGCTCCACGTACTACTAATTCAATTTTCCCTTGCTAATGCAGACACAAGTTAATTAAGCTAGCTCTGGAATATTTGACGTACGTTGCATTGCTTTCCTCAAAAGCGTACGACCACTAATCTAGTTAGCTTCAGTTCCAAGTTTAATTTCAAGTCCACGCACTGAGAAGATCGAAAATCCACTCGGACAAATATATAAAGAGATTTAGAATCCATAGTTATATGCAGCTGCTAAACTTTGAGGCTTCATGTTGTATGACAGTTTGTTTAGTTTCCTGAGTACGTTGAATTCATGGGAGAAATTATATGCAGCAATAGTAGTAGAAACCTGCACTTCCAGTTCAATCACGTCCTTCACGTACTCTTCTTCGTATTTGGTCTATCAATCGGTATCGTAGCTACCGTATATTTCGAGAGTTACTCTTTACCAAGATTTCAATCCTCCTTCAACTCCATTAATGATTTCATAAGCTTTCCTCTAAAAGCGTCACCTCCTCCTCCTCCTCACCAACCGCAATCACCATTTCAAAGGCCATCTCCGCCGCATCTGGTATTGTCTTTCACAACCAATAATGCAACATCCTCGTCAGTATCCGAGTACACAAGTGTTTCCTTGAAAGAAGAGAAGCTACTACTAGCACACAACATGAGTGACGAGGAATTACTTTGGAGAGCATCTATGGTCCCTCGAGCTGATATGCCGTACAAACATGCTCCGAAATTAGCTTTCATGTTCTTGACAAATGGGCCTCTCCCTCTGGCTCCCTTGTGGGAGAGATTTTTCGAGGGACATGAGGGTCTCTACTCCATCTATGTGCACGCACACCCTTCTTTCAACGAATCGATTCCTCGAACTTCCGTCTTCCATGGTCGTAGAATTCGTAGCCAGGTTAGTGATTCGCTTCAGTTAATTTCTTGATCAATACATTGATGTACGTACGTATAAAATGTTACTAATATGTGTAATCATATGCATGCACTTGCAGCCCGTTTACTGGGGAACTTCCTCGATGTTGGATGCAGAGAGACGGCTATTAGCGACTGCACTGCTTGACGTGTCCAACCAAAGATTTGTATTGCTCTCCGAGTCTTGCATCCCCTTGTTTAACTTCACAACAATTTATGACTACCTCATAAACTCAAACCAAAGTTTCTTAAGCGTATTTGATGACCCGAGGAGAGCCGGTCGAGGCCGTTACAATCCTCAAATGCGTCCACAAATAAACCTCGCAGATTGGCGGAAAGGGTCTCAATGGTTTGAAGTGCACCGGGACCTGGCCGTCCATATTGTCTCTGATAGGAAATACTACCCTATCTTTAAGGAACACTGTCACCCTCCTTGTTATATTGATGAGCATTATATTCCAACACTCGTCCACATGTCGTATGGTGATTTGAACTCAGACAGGAGCATTACTTGGGTGGATTGGTCGAGGGGTGGTCCTCATCCTGGCAAGTTCGGATGGCCGGAAATTACAGATGAATTTTTGAATGCAATTAGGTTCGGGGGATCGTGCGAATATAACGGCAATACAAGTTCGAAATGTTTCTTATTTGCTAGAAAGTTTCTGCCTACTGCTTTGGAGCCTTTGTTACGAGTTGCTCCTCTGCTACTTGGCTTTGAACCCTAGTTCGTATTCTTCTTCTTTTAATAATATATTGCGTGGATACTTAATTCATCTTTACTTAAATAGAATTCTAAAAATTATTAATTTCCAGAATGCATGCATGGGCTCGAGCTTCGAAAAACGTTGGTCAGTTCCGTAGTTGTCAAGGAACAAACTAGCTAGTCACAAATTACTGAAATTAGTGTCGCCAAGTGCCCAAGGCCAAGCAAGGAATGATGATAATTATCCACCTAAGCATGTTATGGTTAATTACTTGATCATCTAACAGTCTTATGTCTTCATATATGTATCCATTCCAGTGATGCCACTATCGAGTTTGGAATTTTCTTGGTTCTGACAGATGGACGTAGATGATAGAGAGCATTATCCATACAATTAAGTACGTAGTACGTTATAAAACGCTAGCTGGCTAGTCGACCTTAATATTACCCTTAAAAGTTTCATGTCCATCTATACCTACTGCTTATACACATATATCACCGGCCAAACAAATATATAAGTTCGTACGTCTCTTGTAGATCGGTTGATCGATCAACTAATTGCAACCAGTTCAGATCGATCATATATACCATGGGATTTCGCAGGCATCCACCGTCACCACCACCGCAGCACCCAGATCCCTTTGCACCGCCGCCACCTCCTCCTGTACATCATCATCATCATGACCCCCCGCCGCCTCCACGACCTGAGTTCTATCACGCACGTGGACCACCACCACCACCTCCTCCTCCTCCTCCTCCTCCTCCTCCTCATGATGATCATCATCACTATCCACCTGGTCAGCGGCCTCCGCGACCTTTTCCACCAGGTCCTCCAGGACATAGGCATCCCCCACCACACTTCAGAACACCTCCCCCTTACCATCATCCTCCACCGTACTAGCTAGCTAGTTTTATTTACTAGCTATCTTATGTATCTAGTACAGACGACACGAAGTGATCAGTGCAGCAGAAAGCAATTAATATCGATCACCAGCTGCAGGCGGCTGATTGGATATCCAGCAGCAGGTTGTATATCATAGTATGCATATATCTTCTTTTTAATTAATTACTACTTTGTTTTTCTTATTAACATTATAATAGCTAGATACACGAATAAACACAATCTCAATATATATTTCGTATGCGTATGCATATTGACTATATTCTGATTTTGAAAAGATTACTGTTGTAATTTATATCTGAGTATTTCTTAATTTGTTTGTTTAGCACTTTGCAGTAGTACGTTTTGTGTTGTTTTGTAGCATCTCTTGTGCAAATATTTGATTACCTACGTTTAATAGGAAAGCTGATATATATATACTGAATCTTTAATTGCAGTCTGTACTTTTCGAACTCATCCAAACTAGTATATCTGTCAATCGGATGATTTTCCTATTTAATATGTTCTGTGCAATTAGACTTGTTTAGGGATATGAATCATATGGTAGAAGGCCTTTAGAAAATGAACGATACTTCGAGGCATAATCTACACTACACCAAAAAAGTCCCCTGGAGACTGATATATAAGTGTTAGAATATGTCTTGAATCAGGTATGAACCGCGGCATACGGAGGTCTCGTTGTTCCTCAAAAATTAGTAAAACTGTTCTCTTCTGCCTGTAGACATAGTTAACACATTGTTAATGAACCACGTAAATCTGTGTTATTTCTTACATTCGTTCTAACAATAGGTTCCCATTGCTATCAATGTGGACAGATATCAATCCCCATTGCTTGTGTTTCCATTGCACCTTAGAATTCTTGATGACATCCGTCTCCATAATGGATATGTATTTAAAGTAATTAATACATACACTAAACAAATATGTACTATTAAATACTTAAATAATACATATACATGTATACATACACAAGTGGTCCCTATTATTTTTTCCTCTGTTACAAGATGAATATATATAATAATAATAATAATAATAATAATAATAATAATAATCAGGAACATTAAAATGCCAAACAAGCACTGCCAACCTAAATTTCAACTTAAAACTTGATTTATCACTATAAATTAAGGAAACTGCAGAAAATACTTAATAGAGAAAAATGTGTAAACCTAGAGATAACATGACCATATTCAGAATCAATAGGCATCGAGAAAAGCTTGAAAAACTAGATCAAGTTAAGACTAAATACTTGCTCATACCTTATATATATGTAGATAAGGTACATAAAACACGTCTAATTCAGAAATAGGATCAAGTTACGCGTACGATCAATTTTTTTGGTGTAGTGTAGATTCTGAAAGCCTCGAAGTATCGTTAATTTTCTAAAGGCCTTCTACCATATTATTCATATCCCTAAACACGTCTAATTGCACAGAACATATTAAATAGGAAAATCATCAGATTGAACATATTTATGTACCATATGATTCATATCCTAATGTGCATCAAAAATTTATGTACCTAAATACTTTCTCATCCCTTATATGTTTTTGATCCTATTTCGGCCTTAATTAATTACATACATCGTCGCACTGCTTCTTGCAGCTTGGCCACTTTCAATACATCAAACACCATGTCAAAAAAATTAGGTACATAAATTTTTCATACACACGAAAAGTGCCTGGCCTTGCTCTAATAACCTGGGCAAGGGAAACCAAAAACAACTATACAGGAGTAGGGTCTGACCTTACTTAAGCGTTTGTGGCTCAGTTGTTCAAGGTATTGGAGTATTATACCCTCTGATAGCCTTCGAGTCTCAATCTCAAATGCTAAATGTTGCAAAGTTTTAATGGAAAACGAATCACTGAGGATGTTTGAAACCAATAACATGCCATCTTCATGAATGGAATAAGACCAACCTCTGACATATAACAAAGTAAAATAGAGCCACCAAATACGTAATCGTTCCAGATAAATTTGGGAGAAAAAAGAACTACACAAATGTATAGACCACATGAAATACATAAACAAAAACAAAATAACGCTGAAAGTAATCCTCGTGAATGGAAGGTTACCTTCTACCATCACTAATCTAGCTAATAATGAAGCATGCTCTCTAACATTATTTAGTTATACCTTTGCCAACTCTGAGTGAAGCACCTTTAACCTTCAAAATCACAAACACAAAGTAAGAAAAACAAATTTATATTCCATTCATATAACAGAGAATCCCATCGGCATGAAACACAAAGATACCCTTTGTTCTAGAATCAGGACGTATGAACATTGGAGCATTCTTAGCACCCTTAAGTCTTTAACCTTCAAGATCACAAACAAAAAGGTAACACAAACTAAAATTTAATCCATTCATATAACAGAGAATTCAACACTACCACAATAAACACTATAACCGACGAGATCTGTAAAACTATAACCGACGAGATAAAAATCTCGTCGGTTATAGTGGAAAAAATATTTTTTTTTAATTTTTTTTTAAAAAAAATAAAAAATCTCGTCGGTTATAGTACTATAACCGACGATAATGGCTAAAAATCTCGTCGGTTATACTATTACCGACCCCCTTTAACCAACGGACTATATCCGACGACCCTTAAACATCGTCGGTTATAGTCCGTTGGTTAAAGGGGGTCGGTAATAGTATAACCGACAAGATTTTTAGCCATTATCGTCGGTTATAGTACTATAACCGACGAGATTTTTTATTTTTTTAAAACAAAAATTTTAAAAAAATATTTTTTCCACTATAACCGACGAGATTTTTATCTCGTCGGTTATAGTTTTACAGATCTCGTCGGTTATAGTATTTATTGTGGTAGTGCAATCCGCATTTGAAACTTAAAGATGCCCTTGGTTAGAGTTCTATCAGATCACTATAAGCATTTGAAACAGAGTATCAAAATTCTGATCAATTCATCAGGACTTATATATGAACATTGGAGCATTCTTAACACATATGGAATCCATAAACCCTATTAAAATTCCCATTAATGTCAGAGTAACTGAAATGACCCAACCCCGATTTAGCTCCCTAAATCGGAATCAAACCCTTTCGAAAACACGAACCAACAAAAACCGTAGAAATTTCGGCAGAGTTTCGTTACTAACGTGGAATTACCATTACCTGCACGCGGAAAATACACTTCATCCTATGCCACAAAAATCAAACCGTGGGCACCAATCCCATCCGGATTTCTCAACATATCAAGAGTAAAGTAAAACAATAAATATATCTGTACTTTACTGAAATCCGGTGTAAAATCATATAGTATATACAACAGATTACTCAGAGCGACCTCTAATGTATAATTATATGAGTACACCACAGTAGGTAGAACGATAAACCTACTGGAAGAAACAAGGTAGCTCGAGCACTATGCCTCCGACCACGACGTGCGACACCAGAATCTGAACTGCAAACTGGACACGGAAACCGAAAAGCCCAGGGGAAAGGCAAATAAAAATGTTAGAGTGAGTGGACGAAAATAAACATATGCCTTTCACCAGTTTATATACATACTCAATGTAAAACAATGCGAGTTCGGAACACAACACATATATATATGGAGGTTGTCGGGCGAATCTCTCCAGCCCGACGTCAGGTGAATCGCTCAACACGACGGTGATAGGCCAGGGGAATCTCTCAACCCCGGCGGCACTCAGGGGAATCTCTCAACCCTGCTTCAGAGGAATCTCTCAACTCTGGGCCAGAGGAATCTCTCAACTCTGGTAGCATCGATGCATTAAATGCCATCACCAATAAACATATAATAACACCTCCGAAAATAACATATATCTCAATCATCATATAAAGTAAACACGAAAATCATAAAATCCACGAACTCGCAAATCAACTGTGAAAATAGAAACTTGTCCACTCACAGACTAGCGTAACGCAGTTCGTGTTAACCCGTGATCCGGCGGAAAGTCCTTCACCAAACGAACGATCACGAACACCTGAATATTCACAATGTCCATTACTCAAAGTCATAACTCTACAATTCAAAATAAATCACGAGAAACCACCGTTCTCGGAAACACGAAATCTGATTACGACAAACTGTCGAAAATCCGAAAATCACACCTCAATACCTCGCTGTACTTTCGGACGCTCAATTCGAAAAACGAACTTCCCCACTGCGATCTGGGCGCGATTTCGAGTGAAATGACATGCAACTTGTCGAAAACCCCAAAAGTCAAACTTTGACCGTTGACCGCCGCCGTTGACCACCGCAGCGGCGGCGCCACCACCCGAACTGAAAATTTCTCGACAGAGTAACCTCTATTCCATTCAAAATCATCCACTGAGCAACTTTCTCAACTGCATCAAAGGCCAATTCACACTCTAACTAGCTCAATTTCAAGCAAAACCGAATTGTTCCCAAAATTTCAAATTCAAAATTCTCCAAGCACAAATCGAATTGAAACTCCAAACTTACATGGTAGCTTGTAGGTGATGAGAGCTTCAAAGCCCACTCCAAATTGCAGCTCAATTCGGCCGAAATCGGATCACCCCAAAACTCCAAAAATCCCAAACTTTGGCCGGATTAATCTTCCACCTCCGGCGACCTCGCCGTGGAGAGATACCGGAAACAGAACGGGGTGGCCGAGGCGCACCGGAAGAGACCATCGCCGAGCCCGGAGGTGGCCGGACGGCGTGCCGCCGCCGGTGGCCGTCGATCGCCGTCGCACCTCCCACACACCACCGAGTTAACTTGGTCAACTCCAGTCAACTAATTTAATTGCTGTTTTGACTTTCCGAATATGACAACTCTCATTTATAGCTTTCCCAATTAGGAAACTTCCATAATTCAATTTTCGGCAAACTTCAAACGCACGCAACTTTCACGTCGTAAATCCGATTCCGATAATTCTCGCGGCAACAAACTCGACTCGATGTACTCTTCAATTACCACCCAAAGTCAAACACATCGACCAATCGGATAAAAAGTCAACTGTTCAAACCAACACATATTTAAACCGACTAAATAATTAACAATCGGAAATATTCACAACTTAATCTTCGTAACTCGGAATAATACTCCGGAAGTTCTCACAAACTCGAAATTAAATTCTCAACAACTTCCGTGAAGAAGACGAAACCAAATTCTCGACTGGTAATTTAGTCGCTAAGAAATCCACCATTTAAACCCGATTATATCGAAACTTCAAATATTCATAACTTATTCCTCAGGCGTCCAAATAACGATCCGGAACCGCCCACAAACTCGAAATCACATGTACAACGACTCTCGAGAAGAGACCCAGCTCCAATTCTCGGCCAATGATTTAGTCGTTAACAAATTCGGCGATTCGAACATTTGTCGTAAATCTGCGACTACGCGCAAGCTCTTAGGTTAAGCTGATTCCACTGCTGATTCTGTTCTGGGTCGTCACAGTAACAACAAATTTGGAGAATCTACGTTATAATCTATCATACAAAAATCAAAGCTGTCAAAATAAAGTTTTAGCATTTCCTATTACTCACTTGTCTTTCAAAGAATGAGGAAGGACTAAACCAGCATAGCCTTCCCAGCTTACAGACAAGTGTCATTAAGCTAGCATCCTGTTATTAGCCAAGATATCAAAAAAAGGAAGACAAATGGTTCAATTTCTTAGAAAGAAAAATCCATTCGGTAACATGTCATCGATGTTCTCATTATCAAGGCCTACAATCGGTACAACATGATTAGAGGGTTATGCATGTGCGAAACAAGTTAGCAGATCGACCAAAATTAAGTTGAGTACTCAGAGTATATAGAACTCCCTGTAACCTTAAATTATAGAAATAGAATTACAGGTAAATCAGATCACATCAATGAAATGCAGTCCCTAAATCAATAGTAATATGCAGTGCATACAAATCATATAAACGTTTAACTGAACCAAATACATTACCCAAATCCAATGTCATTGAAATCCCCAATTCTTGGTATAGCAATTAGATATTTTTTTCTGTATAGTTTTACTCCACGTACCTCACGGTCACCAAACAAAATTAGATTCAGTTTCTAATTATTCAAGGTCAAAATAGCAAACCCAGCAAGATATAAAAGGGTTTAGACGAAATCTGCATTTAGATGAGCGAAATAAGCAGTACCTGAAAACCCAAAGTCCCAATGTAAAGCAAATAAGAAATTTCAAGACCCATTAACAAATTCGAAGAAATTAGGAAAAGTAAGGTCCTATAGAAATGGAAACTGAAACCTATCCTCAGAGATTTCGGTTTCCTCGGTGGAGACCGTACGACATGTACCATCTGATGAACACAACAATCACTGTAGATCTAACCCAGAGATGATATTGGAACTTGGAAGAGAACCATGGTTTGTTGTGTCGGGTGTCGATTCGAAAATTTTATAGTGCTCCGGAGTACAAAAACTTTCAAGTTTTGGAGTGTTAGATAACTTCTGTGGTCTCAACTTTTTAGAGAAATAAAGTGATCAAACGCTCCAAAACTGGAGAATTTTTGTACTCCAGAATACTGTAGACCCCAGAATCAATCTGGTACGGGTTGAGCGAGAGAGAGCGAGGGAGTCGTTCGTTCACTCGTATTTGAGAGAGAGAGAGAGAGAGAGAGAGAGAGAGTGAGAGAGAGAGAGAGAGAGAGAGAGAGAGAGAGAGAGAGAGAGAGAGAGAGAGAGAGAGATAGATACTCTGCCCCAACATCATTCTCAATTTTGTCTAAGAGTTCTCAATGTTGAGGGAGAAAATAGATACGCAGAAGATATGATCTGAAACTATATTTTATGGTAGATAGCCTTACATATGCATTATAATTTGATACAATTAATATCGATATAAATCAAAGATTGAAAGAATATCTAAATTTCTATTCTAATTAGGACACCGAGATACCAGGAATATTTCTCCTAGAACTCTACCTCTTGTGTCGTGATCCTGATGTATGATGCATAATCAGTTAACTCACTAAAAACCTTGTTAAGCAAACAAAAACCTCTTGAAAAAAAACAAAAGTTTTCTTTAAGGGAAAAAAAGTACAAAACATCAACTACAAATGTGACTATATGTGATGTAGACTCTTCTTTATGTCTACAAAATGAACTCTCCCTGATTAATAACTTAATCTTGGAGTTCAGATAGTGTTCGCATTCCAATGCATCTCACATGCTTTACAAATGATGATTTTGATAAAGACTTGGTGAACAAATCTGCAGCATTATCCACCAAACTAATCTGGTTCGCATGGATAATCAATAACCGCTGTCATTGTTGATAGAAGGAGTACTTCGGCGAAATATGTTTAGTATGATCACCCTTAATGTAACCCAATTTTATTTGTTTAATGCAAACCGCATTATCTTCAAAGATACAAATTGTTGTTGTCGTAGATGGTAATCCACTAGACCCTCGAATACAGTGTTATATTGTCCTAAACTATACACCTTTTAACCGCTTCATGTAAAGCTATAATTTTCAGAATGATTCGAGGAAGTAGCAACAAGGGTTTGATTTGTTGATCTGAAAGAAATCGCTGTGTTCCCCATGGTGAATACATAACGTGTTTGGGAACGTTCTTTATGTGAGTCAGAGAGATACGCAACATCAACAAAACCAACCATGATGTCTCTGAGTAGGGGACTACTGAAAGGACCCAACCCCGGTTTAGTTGCCTAAACCGGAATCGAACCCCCTCGAAAACACGAACCAACAAAAACCGTAGAAATTTTGGCAGAGTTTCGCTACTAACGTGGAATTACCATTACCTGCACGCGGAAAATACACTTCATCCTATGCCACAAAAAGCAAACCGTGGGCACCAATCCCATCCGGATTTCTCAATATATCAACAGTAAAGTAAAATAGTAAATATAGTTGTACTTTATTGAAATCCGGAGTAAAATCGCGTAACATAAACAACAGAGAGCTCAGAGCGACTTCTAATACATAATCATATATGTATACCACAGTAGGTAGAACAATAAACCTACTGGAAGAAACAAGGTAGCTCGAGCACTATGCCTCCGACCACGACGTGCGACACCAGAGCCTAAACTGCAAACTGGGCACGGAAACCGAAAAGCCCAGGGGAAAGACATGAAAACTGTTAGAGTGAGTGGACGAAAATAAATGTCTTTCACCAAGTAATATATATACGTATAAAATCATATGCGAGTCAAATGCATGAAAATCAAATGGTACGTGAGGAGACGCTGACTACCACTCACGTACAGAGCATGCAACTTAAAATATATCGCGGAGACTCTTGTCGGCTTCCACGCGATAGCACAGTCTGAATCACGGGATCCCAGACCCACACGTGATTCCTAGCCAGAAAGGCCTCGGGTCAGGATATCTGTCCCCCCCGGAGCGTACTCGGGGATCAGCCGAGAAGCCAATGTGTATCGATACCACAACATATACTGAGACTGTACTCTGTGTAAACCAAATCATAAATCCTTTCCATGCACATGCATAAAACATAATATGTACGTATGTATATACTCGTATACGTATATTCGTATATGCATAATCGTAAAAAAAAAAAAAAACACACACATGCTCGTAAAATCATAATCAATCTGCATGCTCAAGTTTGTAAATCTCAAATAAAAGACTCGCAATCATTTCCGTGAAAAGAAATTGTCCACTCACATACTAGAGTAACGCAGTTCGCGTTAACCCGTGATCCGGCGGAAAGTCCATCGCCAAACGAACGATCACGAACCCCTGAATATTCACAATAACCATTTCTCAAAATCATAATTCGACAATTCAAGACAAATCACGAGAAACCACCGTTCTCGGAAACACATAATCCGAATACGACGAATCGTTGAAAATCTGATATGTACACCTCAATACCTCGCTATATTTTCGGATGCTCAAATCGAGAAACGAACCTCCCCACTGCGATCGGGGTGCGATTCCGAGTCAAATGACATGCAACTTGTCGAAAATCCAAAAAAGTCAAACCGTTGACCGCTGTTGACCACCGCCCACGGCGGCGCCGCCACTGATCGAATCATTTCACGGCGGAGCAACCCCTATTCCACTCAAAATCATCCACTGAGCAACTTTGTCAACTGCAACGAAGGCCAATTCATATTCTAACTCATCCAATTTCATGATAAACCGAAAGTCCACACAATTTTCAAATCAAGAATTCTCCCTACACAAATCAAATTGAAACTCAAAACCTACATGGTTAGGTTCGTGGAGAGGAGAGCTACAAAGCCCACTACAAATTTCATCTCAATTCGGCCAAAATTGAATCACCCCAAAACACCAAGTTTCATGAAATTTCTTGCCGGAATTCTCACCATTTACGACGTCCCACGCCATCGACGGAGGCCGGAGATGGGACGGGGTGGCCGGGACGAAGCTTTTTGGACCGGAGCCGAGCTCCATGGTGGCCAGATGCAATCTCGCCGCCGGCAAGCCGAAGTCGCCGTCGTGAAGCCCATCTCCACCGAGTTGACTCAGTCAACTCGGTCAAACCAATAAATGAACCAGCTTTTGACTTTCCCTTTTCGGCGAACTTTGAACACCCGTAACTTTCTCGTCGTAATTCCGATTCCGATAATTCTCGCGGCCACAAACTCATCTCGACATGTTCTTCCAATATCACCCAAAGTCAAACACATCAGCCAAACGGATAAAAAGTCAACTGTTCGACCAAACACACATTTAAACCGACTAAACAATCCACAATCGGAAATAATCACAACTAAATCTTTGTAACTCAAAGTTATGTTCCGGAAGTTCCCACAAACTCGAAATTAAATTCTGAACAATTTCCGTGAAGAAGCCGAAACCAAATTCTCGACCGGTAATTAAGTCGTTAAGAACACTACCATTTAAATCCGAACTTCAAATATTCATAATTAATTCCTCGGTAGTCCAAATAATGATCCGGAACCGCTCACGAACTCGAAATCACACGTACAACGACTCTCGAGAAGAGACCCAGCTCCAATTCTCGGCCAATAATTAAGTCGTTAACAAAGCTGGCAACTCAAACATCAATCGAAAATCCGCGATTAAGCAGTAACTCACGTATATAGCTGATCATACTGCTGATTCTGGTCCGAGTCGTCACAACTACAGTGAATGAAATTCACGCGCTAGCAACAGAAGCTCCCGTCGACGGGTCGAGAGACTTGCTTTGGTTGATCCAAGGTCTTCCATTCCACGGGTTGAGATAGAATCTCGACAGGTTGAAAAACCTAGGTTGATTCATCTAGAGTATCTGGTTCGACAGGTCAAACTGTGTCAAATCTGACTGTTGCGTTTCAACCATTCCTTTATCCGGAATTTCAAGTTTCTCTCTTATTTATTTGTAGGGAAAGAGTAGGCTCAAGTCAATGGATTCTTTCAAGTACCTGCTCGGGTATTGCATTAACTTACCTAATTCTAGAGACTTTCAACATTGCAGGATTTACAGTAGGTATAACCGATCTCGTCGCTTTAATGATATCAGTAAGGAGTTAGGTATTGAATTTGCTTCTTTTTGTAGATCAAGAATATGCACTTCAATTTTACACTGAGATGTGCGGGGATCATGATGAGATATATTGGGGACATACCACGTTAATTTCTAACGTTTAACCAGAATGAAACCATTCTTATCTCCCACTAACGGCGGAAAGTATGTCTCATCACAGTGACTTATTGCAAAACCAGTGGTGAAGAGATATCCTGTCAAATGTTCTAAATAGTGGATAATCGTTAGAGAATCATAACCAATATAAATGCATAATCATCAACGGTTACCAACTGGTACGCATTAAATGGTTGGCGACTTACGGGTCTCAAGTGAATAAGAATAGTTGCATGTCACATTGCATATCCCCAAGCAGATACTGGATATGCATTACCATTGTGCTGGCCACAAGATGTAACCACTTGATTTGTGCCTATACTAAACCGATATATGAATGAACATGAGGGACGGAATGTTCAACTTCAATCTCAATAGACATGCAAAAATCATCAAAAGATTTTCATGTAAACTTTCATGTATTATCTAATCTAATAGACATGATTTGATAGTCCGGGTGGTGAGCATGAAACTTAATAATTTGTGCTAGGAGTTTTGCAAATACAGTATACCATGTGGATTGCAAAGACGTGTGACCTATGCATCAATGCAACAATCAAAACTATATATAAATAGTCCGCATACCAGTTTGATTTATCCAAAAATAAATTCTTTGAAATATGTGGAGGAATGGAAGTTGTGTTAACAACAAAAGACCATTATGCATGTTAACAGTATTACATACATGAACAAGCTTTGCAAACTGAGTGATGTGCCTTGGATTTTGGCAGAAAGTTATCTGGTGTGAAAGTGTTGTACTTGTCTTTGAGACCGAGCCTAGACCGAGTGGATTAATCTCACTCACCCCATCTAAATTGATGGTTATAGATATTTTCACATGCTCCTTTGCTCTTAAGTACTGATGACCATGAAATTTCTCAATATCGTGATAATCATAATGCAAAGCTCATATTAGGCCAAGTCACACATAGTAATATAAGTGACTGCATTAGATTAAATGATTAATATTGTAGTAATATATAAACCACTACAAATCCTCATAAACCTCTTCATATTGCACCGCTGGCAGCATTATATGGAGATTGAACACAAAACTCTTTACCATTCAAACTATATTATTCCAACTGAAAACCACTGGCACAAAAGTTTTCAAAACTTAACATGGTTTAATTAGAGTGTTGATATTAGCAACATAAAAAATCGATGTATAACAACATCTGGCCGGTCGAAATAACCCTTGTAGATTAAATTCTATGGCATGACAAAAATCAACGTAAAATCATATCTAGTGTAGAATTTTAGGTTGGTCGTTTTGTCGATGAATTTTTTTCTGAACCTTTATTTGTCGATAAAACCGATGTAAAACATATGAAAAAAACTAATTCCGGGTTAGATTTTCGATGGGTCGAATAAACCAAAAACTAATATAAATTTCGTATATTAATTTTCGACGGGTCGAAGCAAGCCTTCGATGCGTCGAAAATAAACAAATTTCACGATAGTAGGTCACCTTCAACGGGTCGAGAAACCTTCGATGGGTCGAAGGAAAACCTAATTTTATTTTTTTAGATAACCATTCTCGACAAGTCAAAAAATGAATTTTTTTGAGACAATAGCCTTCATTCGACGGGTCAAGATGGATCTTCGACGGGTGGATGGGCTAAATATATGATCAAGGACCACGTACTTTAGACGAGTCAAAAAAGTGCAAAAACCAATCCAGGAGCCTTTCTTCGACGGGTTGAGGTAAACCTTCGACGGGTTGCAAATTTCTAGGATCAAACTATCCTCTTATGTTTCTCTCGTTTTCATGATATTTTAATGCTATAGTGCCATAGAGCTATGTATAATTTAAACCATTCAAACAATATGAAGTTTAATAACCATTCTTAAAATTTTCAAATAACGAAAGGAATTTTTTTATTACTTTGCCAAAATCAAAACTTAAATAAAAAAATCGTTCTTATTCAAAACTAAAACTGATTACAACAAGTCAAAAGTAAACTAAACTTGATTACATAGCAAAGACATGAGTCTTAAACATAGACTAACTAAAAACCAAAGTGTCCAAACTTGCTTTTGTGTCATCTGCTACAATAAGATTGAGTTTACCGCAATTTTTCATCTCATAGTCTCCAGTGAAGTTATTCTCATTTGCCAAGTATCGTGTGCACTTTTGGTAGGAATTTGGAATATCCTTGCGAGCACGACATTTTTTGTGCGAGTGCTTGATAGAACCGCATCTATAAAAATGTGACAAGTGATAAGAAGAAGCAGATTTTGAAGAATGTCCATCATTCCTTGGACCAGAAGTTGATGGATTCTTGTTGGAGTTACTTTGGCTGGCGTTTCGGTGAGTCCAAGTCAAATTCTGACTATGTCCACTACCATGACTTCTGCCCCATTCTCCTCTTCCACCATGGTTATTGTCAGGCTTAGAACGATCATTCCTCTTTTCCTTACGTGCCTTCCCACCAGTGTTTATACTTCTTATGGACCTTTTTAGTACCGGATGGCCTAACATTGTTGTTGAGAAGAATCTCACAATACTGCTCTTTCTTGGCCAGACCATTCATGAGATCACTAAAAGATCTTAGTCTTCCCTACTCATAACCTATGAAATATTTATGTGCAAGTGTGTCCATGAAAGTAAGGAAGGTTCTTAAATACTGCTCGATCATAGCCTGATCAGACTCTATAATGCTATAAATACTTAACTTCGATTGTAGCTCCAACATAGCTTGATTGAAGGCATCAATCTTTGGATAATCCAATAACCGGGTTGAATCCCATGTTTCTTGTAGTTTTAGAAGTTGTGCATCATGCATATTGTTGAACCTATCTTCTAAAGTCGCCAACAAAACTGCGGGGTCCTTATTTAGTAGATACTGCTTCTTCAAAACTGGATATATATGCCTCCTCAAAAATATGAGGGCTAGACCTTTGGGAGCTGAAGTCTGTGGCTTAGTTCCAAGTGGTCGTGGTGGTTTGATAGTATCCATTAGATTTATACCGAAAAGAGTATTCTCAACAATTGACACCTAACGGTGGTATTCTACCCCTTGTAGGTCAAGGATATCAAACTCAGGCCTTTTCGGCTCTATTCATGTCATCTACAAAAAAGACAAGAGATGCAATTAGTATCCAATCGAATGACCCATGATCAATAATATCAAGTTTCGAGAATAAGAACCATGATCAATGATGTTTAGTCATAAAAGTCGATGCAAATCTGGTGGCTTAATACCACTCCCCAGAAAACCGTGACTGTCAAATAGTCAATAATATCGAGTTTTTTTTTTCAATGTGAAATAATAATTAACCATAATATTCACTAATAACCATTACTCCCCCAGGACCATCACTAATTTTAAACCTTGAGGAAGAGGTGGTTAAATCCCCTTTTCACTCATACCTACATTTATCCATAGAAACTACATGCATATAATAAATCATGGTATTTAAATCTAAATCTAGACCTAGATCTAGGGTGTTGCGGTAATTAAGTTTTGCAATCTATTTCTAAATCAAAGAAGGTTAGTCGATTTACTTCAAGGGTGTTATGCTCGGTATGAAAACTTCGCTGAAAAGAAGTTTGAGGCGAAAAAGAAAAATCTGGCGATGGACGGCAGTGGTGTTCTGACTCCGGTAGTGGAAGTGATTCCGGCAGTGGAGGTTTGGTTTGGTTTTTTTTAGGGGTTTGATTTTTTTTATTTTTTTCTGTTTAGGAAAAGACACACACCGAGATACCAGGAATATATCTTCTGGAACAAAAATAAAATAAAATTGTCTTTAATATAGAAAGCAATATTTGTACGCGTATAAACCGCTTGTTTATAGGAAAGAATAGGAAACTCTGGGCCCAAATCATCAATAGGGCCCGATGAATACTTTGACATTGGACATATATAATAAGAGTCATATCAGTCCCCATAGGCCATTTATGGTGTAGTTCTACTTTGATTTTTATTGCAAGATCACTAAGATGTAATGATCTAAATATTGGGAAGAAATTCGAATATCAAAGCTAGGCACTAGGGGTGGGTACGAATCCCACAAATTATGAACCTGATCCCGTCCTGATCTCGCTTGGGATAGGATGAGATCAAAAATAAATTTTTTACTATTTCGTCCCGTCCCATTTTTTAAGGATGGGATCGGCTCTTGATTTTGAAATTTTGATAGACCTGTCCTGCCTCACATAATATGTTTTGTCTATCTTGATAGACCTGTCCCGTCTAAACCATGCGAATACCTCCTAGTGATCCTTCAAGATCTAAATCAATTGTCCCGCAATCTTGGGATCCAGTTATGCGCCAATGCGTACCGTTGGCTGTGGATGTTCGGGTTATAGTTGTATAGTGTGCAGCTCGTCGCATTCAGTGACCGGCTGAATAACGTTTAATCTATCTCGTGGATCGTCGGGTTTTTCTTCCTTGGCTAGGGTTTCTATGTGTTCTATTACCTCCATTCGTGTATTATCTCCATTATGTTGAGCTACCTTCTCCACGAAGTCTTATCCTTGGATTGTCCCAATGCCATAATCATTTGGGAATTTTTCCAGAAGCATGTGACTTGCTATTATAAACTTTAGCTTGCTACTTCCAGGTCTCCTGAGACTCATGTTGTAGGATGTGGGCAAGTCTATGATAATGAAATCTGTCCTTGTCTTGTTCTAGGGGTGCTGGGTGCTCCAATCCCAAATAGCATATAGTCGCTTTCGAGCGGGTTTGTTGTTTCCCTTGAAAAGCATGCAATGCTTTTATGGTCATGCGTCATCTTGCTATTAGGTCGCCTGAGTCCCTCATATGCCTTCCAAAAGATGATGTTAATTGAAGCTCCATTGTCGATCAAGATTCGCTTCATGAGATATCGGTCCACCACTCAATCAATGCCGAATGCCAGTGTGCTATTTTGGTGTCCCTCTTCTTCGCTTCACGAGAAGGTTATGGGTGGCCATTCCTTCCTCCCCATCCTAATGGGTTTGTTAGAGTGTACTGCGAAAACATCCCTTGCAGTAGACTTCGACTCTTCTCATGGGGCCTCCGACTTTGTCTTTCCCTCGGAGATCGTATAAATTGTTCCTCCTATTTCAATGTTCGCCACCTGGCGTGTCGCGTTCGGTTTTTGGAAGATGATCTTTCCCGCCTTATACAGGATTTATATCTCTCTTGCAAAGATTTCACAATCATTGGTGTTGTGGGTATTGGATTGGTGGTACATGCACCAAATTCCCTTGTCATTTCGCATCAAGACCGCCCCTCGTAATCTCGGTATTAGTAGGCGGATCTAGGCCTTATTTTTCTAGAGT
Organism: Geum urbanum; assembly: GCA_946800695.1. NCBI lineage: Eukaryota > Viridiplantae > Streptophyta > Magnoliopsida > Rosales > Rosaceae > Geum > Geum urbanum. The sequence goes on along the minus strand of OX327002.1, from coordinate 37,105,898 downwards.
ATTTCTTGTGACGACCCGGACCAGAATGGGTATAGTAATTGGCTTAATCTGCAAGTTTCACGAGTAATTGTGGTTTAGCGTAATTAATCGGATATGCAACTTCGTTCACGACTTAATTTTCCGGCACGAATTTGATTTGGGTTTGTTCGTGGAAAATGTAGAGAATTTGATTTCGAGTTCGTGCCAGCTTTCCGAGGATTTTCGGATAATCAAGGAATATAAAATGAATATTTGAAATTATCATCGAGTTAGTCGTGTTTATCCGTTTGAGTTTGAGTTATCCGAATTGTGGATAGAGCCGAGTCGCGACGTATAAATAGCCGAATAGTCGTAAAGTTGACTTTTTGGATTTTTGTCAAGTTTTATACCATTTTGCTCGTAACCGCGCCCCGATCGTAGCCTTGAGGTTTTCGAGTTGATTTGAGTAGCGGATTTTAAGTCGAGGTTTTATGTGGAGTATTTAGGGGTTTTCGACGATTATTTTGTATCCGAGTTATATGTTTTCGGAAATTGTTGGTTTTCGAGGTGTGGTACAGAGTAATGAATTGTGATTTTGATCAGTTATATTTTGTGATTATTCAGGGGATCGAGATCGTACGTTGGGCGAGGGATCTTCCGCCGAATCTCAGGATTAGCGCATTTGCGCGTTGTGCCTATCTGTGAGTGGACCTTTATTTACACTGTCGTAGCGAGCTCGTGATTTCAGAATTTATTTCCAGTACAGTATTGAGATTACTTTATTATTTTTAGAGGTATTGTTTTATATTTTATTGGTGATGGCATTTACTTAGCATCGATGCATTGGCTACTCGGCTGATCACCGGTAGTCTAGTTCCAGGATTGAGAGATTCCCCTGATGTGCCCACTAGGCTAGAGAGATTCGCCTAGTCTATCACCGTCGGGCTTGAGAGATTCGCCTGACCGTCAGGCTTGAGAGATTCACCTGACACCTCCATTTATTTTAAGAACTCGCATTGTTTTTATGTTATATAAATGGTGAAAGGCATATGATTATTTTCGTCCACTAACTCTAACAATTTTATTTGCCTTTCCCCTGGGCTTTTCGGTTTCTGTGTCCAGTTTGCAGTTCGGATTCTGGTGTTGCACGTCGCACTCGGAGGCTTAGTATTCGAGCTACCTTTATTTTCCAGTAGGTTTCTGGTTTAGCCTACTGTTGTGTATTTATGTATATATATACTAGAGGTCGCTCTGAATACTCTGATGTTATATTTTCATATGATTTTCCCTGGATTTCTGTAAAGTTATAGCTTTTGTTTATTATTTTACAATTATGATATGATATTGAGAAATCCGGATGGGATTTGTGCCCACTGTTTGGCTTTTGTGGCATAAGATGAAGTGTGTTTTCGGGTGCAGGTTAATGGCAATTCCGTGTTATAGAGAAACTCTGCCGAAATTTCAATGGTTTTTGCAAGTTCGTGTTTTCAGAAGGGGTTTGATTCCAGTTTAGGAAACTAAATCGGGGTTGGGTCCTTTCAGCTTGTTATCAGAGCATTAGGTTTCAGGTTCTGTAGACTTCTGTAGTTGTGATACTAAGGATATTTGAGTATGTACAGCATGTCCGGAGCGATGACCCGATTGGCCAGCGGTAACTCATCAATGCTTCGGGTGTTGTATGTTCTCAAATGTCTGAAGTCTCATGATTATGTTCCTTGTGCTTGTGACTAATGCATTTCTCTTATCATTAAGATGCCTCCTAGACGTGGTCCCCGTGTTAATAGGGATGTGGATCCTGATGAGTATCGCCGGACGCATGACTTGCTTATGTGAGTATTACGTTTGGAAGAGCGTTTTGACCCTGTGGTCAAAGCTCGAACTGCTAGAGCGACTGTTTTCTCGGGTTCAGCTGATCCAGAGATATGTGAGGCTTGGTTGGTTCAGGTTGAATGAGTTTGTGAGCGTCTGCGTTTCACTCATGAGCAGATGACAGTGGCAGCAGTTGGTTTACTTGAGTTTGATGCATACTTTGGTGGGTTAGCACCGATAGAGTTCTGGTTGATACTCCATGGACTTTGTTCAGAGATTTGTTTATGCAGAGGTATTTCAACCAGGCTACACAACAGTTGAAGTATGAGGAGTTCACCAACTTGAGACAGGGTAGTATGTCAGTACTTGAGTACCGGGATAGATTTACTCGCTTATCTCGGTTTGCTCGTGACATGGTGGCCTCAGAGGAAGCCAAGTGCCGGAGATTTGAGTTGGGCTTGAACCTGAACATCAATGGGACATTGACTACGATGCCTCGGAATAACTTTGATGAATTTGTGAGTGCTGCACTTCGAGGCAAGAACATAGAGAAGGAAAGGCATATGAGATTCCAGTCTCGACGATTTGAGGAGGGTGGACTGAGTCAGGGACCTTAAAAGAGGCTGAGTTCTGATACTTCCGGATGGGCATCATCATCTGGCAGTGGACCATATAGACCACCAGTTGGTATAGCTAGACAGAGACAGAGATAGAGGAGGGATCGACCACAGAGACCACAGTCTAGTGGGAGTTCTAGCGGATCCAGCTATCCTCGACGTATCGGTGGCACTTTTGCTGCACCAAGGGAGTAACCATTGTGCAATCTCTGCAACAGGCATCATTTTGGTCATTGTCAGCGAGGCCCTATCATTTGCTATCGTTATGGCCAGGAGGGTCACTATGTGAGGGAGTGTTTCCAGCTTGCTAATGTTGGTGGACAGGCAGCTCAGAGTTCAAGAGGAGATAAAGGTACCACATCTGGAGCGCGACCAGTACAGACCTTTGGACATGGCGGACAACAGAGTCACCCTCAAAGTAGATGACTAGACGGGCAGGCCAGGGTTCATGATATGTCATTGCGTGAGGGCAGAGCATCACCAGAGGTTGTTATTGGTACGTTGCATGTTTTTGGCTATCCAGTACTTACTTTGCTAGATCTAGGTGCTACGCATTCATTCATATCATATAGATTGTCATATTTAACTACTATGCATGCATCTCCACTTTCGGGGTTATGGAGGGTGTTGTATCCATCCATAGAGGTTGTGAGTATTGGTTGGGTGTATAGAGATTGTGAGATCTTTATTGGAGGTTATGGGTTAGCCGCAGATTTGTTATTGCTGGATATCGTCGATTTTGATGTGATTTTGGGTATGGACTTCTTGGAGACACATTGGGCTATGTTTGACTGTCACAAGAAGGAGGTTGTGTTTCGACGCCCAGGTTTTCTAGAGATACTATTTCACGGTAAGAAGAATACTTCATTGATATATGTGATTTCAGCGATGAAGGCCGAGCAGATGATGAAGAAGGGTTGTGTTGCATATTTGGCTCATGTGGTAGATACTACGGCTGCTGTACCAGACATTGGTGATATTGAGGTGGTTTCTAAGTTTTCAGATGTCTTTCCGGAAGAATTACAAGGTGTTCCTCCAGTTCGAGAAATCGATTTCACCATTGAGCTTTTACCAGGCTCTGGACCCATATCACAGGCACCGTATCGTATGGCGTCAGCGGAGTTGAAGGAACTACAGATTCAACTTCAAGAGTTGCTGGAGAAAGGTTTCATACAACCTAGTGTATCACCGCAGGGTGCTCCTGTACTATTTGTGCGGAAGAAGGATGGTTTCATGCGGTTGTGTATTGATTGCCGGAAGCTGAATCAAGTCACCGTGAAGAACAAGTATCTGTTGCCACGGATTGATGACTTGTTTGATCAGCTCAAGGGAGCTTTAGTCTTTTCGAAGATTGATCTCAGGTCTGGATACCATCAGTTGAGGATTAGAGAGTCAGATGTGGCCAGGACAGCTTTCAGATCACGATATGGGCATTATGAGTTTTTGGTTATGCCGTTTGGGTTGTCCAATGCCCCCGCAGCTTTCATGGACTTGATGAACTAAGTGTTCAGGAGGTTTCTGGACAAGTTTGTGATCTTGTTTATTGACGACATCCTGATTTACTCTAGGAGTATGGGCCAGCACAAGAAACATCTACAAGCTATTTTGCAGACTTTGCGGGATAATCAGTTGCTGTGGGAGTCAGCGTAGATCCTGACCAGATTGAAGCCGTGTTGAATTGGAGTAGACCTACCACCGTACCAAAGATCAGGAGTTTCTTGGGTTTGGCAGGTTATTATCGGTGCTTTATGTAGGATTTTTCACGGAATGTCGCTCCACTTACCAGATTGACAAAGAAAGATGTCAAGTTTGAGTGGTCCGATGCATGTGAGGAGAGTTACCTGCTCTTGAAGGAGAAATTAACTATTGCACCGGTTCTGACTTTACCTGACGACAGTGGAGACTTTGTGGTTTACAGCGATGCATCGAAATTGGGACTTGGTTGTGTTTTGATGCAGCATGACAGAGTGGTGGCAGCTGAAACCACATGAAGTCAAATATCATACGCATGATTTATAGTTGGCTGCTATTGTATAAGCCTTGAAGAGTTGGAGACACTACTTGTATGGAGCCCAGTGCAAGATATACACAGATCACAAGAGTCTCACCTATTTGCACACGCAGCCAGACTTGAATATGAGATAGCGTAGATGGATGGAGTTGATCAATGATTATGATTGCACCTTTGAATATCATCCAGGGAAGGCTAATGTTATTGCTGATGCACTCAGTCGGAAATCTGGAGCTTCATTGTTTCATGTGTGTGTGGCCAGAGTTTCCATGTTAGCAGAGTTACGGGCCACAGGAGCTGAGTTTGAGTGGGATGAAGATGGAGCCTTGTTGGCTAGCTTCCAGGTTTGACCGGTATTGGTTGATCAGGTTCGGGAAGCACAGGATGCGGATTCCTATCTAATGGACAAGAAAACCATGATTCGGAATGGTGTGCCAACAGAGTTCCGGTTGAGTGATGATAGTACATTGCTATTCAGAGGTAGATTATGTGTACCCAGAGATGAGGGTTTGAAGAAAGAGATTTTAGACGAAGCTCATTGTTTTGCTTATGCTATGCATCCCGGCGGTACGAAGATGTTTCGTACACTTCGAGCTTATTACTGGTGGCGAAATATGAAGAGGGAGATTGCTGCATATGTGAGCAGATGCCTTATATGTCCGCAAGTTAAGGCAAAAAGGCAGAAGCCTGAGCGAAAGTTACATCCCTTGGAGATTCTGGTTTGGAAGTAGGAGCACATCACCATGGATTTCGTGTATCAGTTATCGCGTACTTCGGCTGGTAATACTGGTATTTGGGTTATTGTAGACCGTTTGACGAAATCCGCTCATTTCCTTTCACTTCCAGGAAAAATTTCTGTGGGCAGATGGGCAAAGTTGTATTTGGCCGAGATCGTTCATTTGCATGGTGTGCCCATATCCATTGTTTCTGACCGAGACAGTCAGTTTACTTCAGAGTTCTGGCAGACATTGCAGCGAGCGTTGGGTACCAGATTGCATTTCAGTACAGCTTTTCATCCTGAGACTGATGGGCAGTCTGAGCGGACTATTCAGACCCTCGAGGATATGTTGCGGTCTTGTGTTTTGCAGTTTAGAGGAAATTGGGACCAACAACTGCATTTGATTGAGTTTGCTTACAACAATAGTTATCAGGCCAGTATCGACATGGCTCCGTATGAGGCTCTATACGGGAGGCAGTGCCGCACTCCCTTGTGTTGGAGTGAGGTAGGCGAGCGATGGCTTATTGGACCTGATCTGGTGAAGAGCACCACAGAGGATGTTCAGATTATCCGAGATATATTGAAGATTGCCCAAGATCGCTAAAAGTGTTATGTTGATGTGAGAAGAAAGAGTCTCTAGTTCGAGGTGGGCGATTGGGTCTTCCTGAAACTGTCTCCTTGGCGAGGAGTTGTTCGTTTCGGGAAGCGTGGCAAGCTTCAACCACGGTATATCGGTCCGTATGAGATTGCGGAGAGGCTCGGTGCCGTGGCTTATAGGTTAGAGTTGCATCCAGAGATGGCGAGGGTGCACAATGTTTTCCATGTTTCGATGTTGCGGAAATACATTCCTGATCCATCATATGTTTTGGCACCACATCAGCTTCCTATTCGAGAAGATTTGACATATGTGGAAGAGCCGGTACAGATTTCCGATCGGCGTGAGCAGGAGTTGAGGCACAGAGTCATACCGCTTGTGAAGATCTTATGGCAGAATCATTCAGTTTAGGAAGCCACCTGGGAGACCGAGCAGCATATGCGGGAGCAGTATCCTCATCTGTTCACCTAGCGGGTACGTAAATTTTGAGGTCGAAATTTTTCTAAGGGGGGTAGATTTGTGACGACTCGGATCGGAATGCGTATAGTAATTGGCTTAATCTGCGAGTTTCACGAGTAATTGTGGTTTAGCGTAATTAATTGGATATGCAACTTCGTTCACGACTTAATTTTCGGGCAAGAATTTGATTTGGGTTTGTTCGTGGAAAATGTAGAGAATTTGATTTCGAGTTCGTGGGAGCTTTCCGAGGATTTTTTCGGATAATCGAGGAATATAAAAAGAATATTTGAAATTATCGTCGAATTAGTCGTGTTTATCCGTTCGAGTTAGAGTTATTCGAATTGTGGATAGAGCCGAGTCGCAACGTATAAATAGCCGAATAGTTGTAAAGTTGTTGCAAAAACGCGAAAATGAGCTATTTTGACCGAGTTGACCAGAGCTGGGCCGAGTTGACCGTGTCAACCGGGTTGACTCAGTGAGTCATTACTCACCGTCGTGGTGGTTGCCGGAATGGCGCAGTTGCCGGATTTCAAGGTAGGGAATTGAAGCCTATGATTCATGCTTGCTTTTGATATATGTTTTGTGATGTTTGGTGGAGTTTTTGGTGTGGAATTTTGGAGGAGAAACTGTGTGGAATCGGAGGTGACGGAAGGTGGTACACCGGCCACGGTAGTGGCCGGGGATTTGAGGTGAATGACTCGTGGGGCCACAGCGAAGCCTTTGGGAGTGGCCTCGAGAGCCGTAGTGCGCCGTGGCCGGAGTTCCAGTGGGAATCCGTGTTGCCGGCCGATTTGAAATCCAAGGGATTTCGGGCAGTTCACGGCGGAATTGGAGGAGGATGTAGTTGAGAGATGTGTTGGGCTCGAGGAGTAGAGGAATTCTGGACTTTCCTTGCCGGAAAAATCTCTTCGATGACGGCGTGCCACCGCAACCGGCGGCGGTCAACGGCGGAGCTCCGGCGAGGTGTTGATGTTTTGGATTTTTGTCAAGTTTTATACAATTTTGCTCGTAATCGCGCCCCGATCGTAGCCTTGAGGTTTTCGAGTTGATTTGAGTAACGGATTTTAAGTCGAGGGTTTATGTGGAGTATTTGGGGGGGGGGGGGTTTCGACTATTATTTTGTATCCGAGTTATATGTTTCCGGAAATGGTTGGTTTCCGAGGTGTGGTATAGAGTAATGAATTGTGATTTTGATCAGTTATATTTTGTGATTATTCAGGGGATCGAGATCGTACGTTGGGCGAGGGATCTTCCACCAGATCTCAGGATTAGCGCGTTTGCGCACTATGCCTATCTGTGAGTGGACCTTTATTTACACTGTCGTAGCGAGTTCGTGATTTCAGAATTTATTTCCAGTACAGTATTGAGATTATTTTATTATTTTTGGAGGTATTGTTTTATATTTTATTGGTGATGGCATTTACTTAGCATCGATGCATTGGCTACTGGGCTGATCACCGGTAGTCCAGTTCCGGGGTTGAGAGATTCCCCTGATGTACCCACTAGGCTTGAGAGATTCGCCTAGTCTATCATTGTCGAACTTGAGAGATTCGCCTGACCGTCGGGCTTGAGAGATTCGCCTGACACCTCCATTTATTTTAAGAACTCGCATTGTTTTTATGTTATATAAATGGTGAAAGGCATATGATTATTTTCGTCCACTCACTCTAACAATTTTATTTGCCTTTTCCCTGGGCTTTTCGGTTTCTGTGCACAGTTTGTAGTTCAGATTCTGGTGTTGCACGTCGCAGTCGAAGGCTTAGTATTCGAGATACCTTTCTTTTCCTGTAGGTTTCTTGTTTAGCCTACTATTGTGTATTTATGTATATATATATATATATATATATACTAGAGGTCGCTCTGAATACTCTGATGTTATATTTTCATATGATTTTCCCCGGATTTCTGTAAAGTTACAGCTTTTGTTTATTATTTTACATTATGATATGATATTGAGAAATCCGGATAGGATTGGTGCCCACGGTTTGGCTTTTGTGGCATAGGATGAAGTGTGTTTTTGGGTGCAGATTAATGGCAATTCCGCGTTGTAGTGAAACTCTGCTGAAATTTCTATGGTTTTTGCAAGTTCGTGTTTTCAGAAGGGGTTCTATTCCGATTTAGGAAACTAAATCGGGGTTGGATCCTTTCATTTCTTTATTCGATTCCTAAGCAATTGAGAAAATTTCTCAGCAAGGTGGGTTTGTGTTTCGGGCTTAGTTGTTTTGTGGTGCTACAGGTCGGATTTGAGTTTGTGATGGTGGATTGTGTTGGTGATTCGGTTGCTGGTGATATGGTTTTTGATTTTGCTATTCGTGGCAATGACTGTCACCATGTTTTTTTGGAATGAATCTGTGTTGTGTTTCTTTGGTCGGTGGGATGGTGATTTTGGGTGGTGGTGCTGTTTTTCGGAGTTGGAAGTTTATTCGTGGAAGGTCCGGATGCCCCGTAGGGTTCACTTTCAATGACTGCCTTCTGTACTATTAAATCAATGACTTCATCATACTTGAGGTGGTCTTTCTTGACAAGCTTCTACACGAATGGTGTCTCGCTCATGTTTTCTAGCAAAGCCAATTTAGCTATATTCTTATCGAGATTTTGGGAAGTGTTTGCCAAAGCTCTCCAGCGATTGATGAAGCTTGATAAACTTTCGGTCTTCCCCTGACGAACTTGCAAAAGGATGCTCGCGGTGTTGTATTTTCCCTATAGTCAGTATCGTTTGAGAAAACATTCCACGAGCTCGTTGAATGAGTGCATCAACATTGATGGTACTTCATAGAACTAGTTTCTTGCTTCCTTGGTTAGCATTTCCTGGAATAAGAAATAGAGGGTTGCATTCGAATATCGGGTCCCTGCAATCGCGTATTGATATTCGTTGATGTGGACCCTAGGATCTCTGTTTCCCTTGAATTGCTTGATTTTGACAGTTTTTGCAAGCGGATCTATTCCTTATACATGGATCGCCTCCAAATATAGACTCACCCGAGAGCTGTACATGCCATTTTCCCCAGGGTGCCTTTCTTTTTTGAGTGATGAAATGTTTGCTGCCAATTCCTCTATTCGGTGAAGCTCTGTCGTGTTGTTCTTTGCCACGACATCTTCGTCGTCATATTCCTGTCTTTCTTTCGGGTAGGGGAGGTGGTCCTTGCAATAGCGGATTGCAGAGATCCCCAACTGGATTGATCCGGATGATATCATAATCCCTTTCTCCCCTTAATTCTTCCCTTGGCTGGGGCTCTCCCTTATGTTAGGCTTCCTGATTGCGGATGAACGCGTTAAGTCTTTCTTGGGCCATTCGTTCTTCATCCCTCTCGCATCGCATCTACTGTAGCTCGCTAATGAGATGGGCCTGAGCGTTTTCTTCCTCTGTAATGTGCTCGATGAAATGTCGGATGCTCCTGAGTTCATTATTCTCAACCATCGGCTCGATGGGGTAATGAATGTCGATCTATCATCGGCTTCTCCTGTCATGGGTTGCTACCTATATTTTCTGCTTACAGGCATTGAGATGGTGGTGTTGGTACATGGTTTGTGATTATTCTCTTCCCATAGATGGCACCAAATGTCTCTACTAGATTTCGCTGGGGTATTTAGTAGAAGCACGGATAAGGCTGTTTGAGGTGGTGATAGTGATGTTCACCCGAATACTGCTCTGCATCATCTCTGTTAGGAATAATACATAAACAAGCATTAGAGGTTTTAACGGGGTTTGCCCGCCTTCAACACTTTGATACCTAAGTTACAATATGTATCGAATAAAATAGTCAAAGTAAGAGTAAAGTAACTGTGTACCTTGCCTTAGTCATAAATTAGTTGCTTATAAGGGTGGTTGAAGATATTGCTTGTTGATCCTCATTGATATGGGATCTTCTAATGTTGGGCCTGATATGTATTCGATATTGATTTATCGGGCGCGTGACTATTTGGATGAGGTCAAGTCCTTGTTCGAAGTTGCAGCTTGTGTCGTTATCTTGCATTTGGCTCTGACAGTGTTAACCAGTTTAGTGCCTAAGTGGGCATTAATAGGTGGTACAGTAGCATATACCAACATATTTTATTAAGGGTTGACATATTAAATTATCAAACCAATAGCATTATTTAACAAAAAAATAAAATTACCTTCGAACGATCAACATATTACACTTCTTGTAGTATAAATTACATGTATCAATTAAACATGAATTAAATTGCTCGTTTTAATTAACCATTAAGTAAAACGGCATTATTTTGTATAGTTGTAAACTTTTAAGTCATATCAAATTATATTTATCTTATATTGAACCAAAAATTTGGTTCGTTTAATCTCATTCGAATTTTAGTTGTTTAATACTCTCTTAAATGTTCATTTTAAATTAGACCCGAAATTGGACCCATCCTATCCCATCCCATTCAGGTTTCAGGATGATCAAATGGAACTTTTAAAATACCCAATTGTGACGACCCGAACCAGAATTTGATGCATGTTCGGCACGATTCTCGAGATTGAGTTTAGTCGCAGTTTTACGTCGTATATGTGGTTTGCCGATTCGATTCCCGACTATGTTTTCGGTCGAGAATTTGAGTTGAGTGTCTTCACGGAAGTGGTAGAGTACGTGATTTTGAGCTCGTGGGCGGTTCCGGAAGATTTTTACGATAACCGAGGAATATTTTATGATTATTTGAAGTTTCGGTTTCCGACGAGTTTACCCGATTGTTTCGAGTTTATCCGAATCGTGATGGTTGTCCATTTCGTATCGTCGATCGACCCGAGGCGCGAGTATAAATATCGGAATAGTCGTGAATTGTCGTAAAAACACTGTTTGACCGTTGACTGAACTTTGACTTTCCAAAATTGGAAGTTGACCTGTTGACCCGAAAAGGAAAGTTTCCCGTTTGGGAGTTGCCGTCCGACGACCCATTTTCCGGCCACCTCTGACTCCGGAAAGGGTATGGTTAGCTTCCCTTTTCGATTTCGAGTCGATTGGTATTTGAATTTGTTGAAATTGGTTAGGTTTCCTAAGGGTCCGAATTGGGGCCGATTCGGGTTAATCGCCGATGATGATTTGGGTGGTTCCGGCGAGCCACGGTGGTGGTGGTGAGGGGGGTTCGACTCCCCTCGCCCCTCTGAGTCTATTGGTATGCTTGAATTGAACTGTGGTTGTGATTTTGGGGTGCTCCGATTAGGTCACCGGAATGAATATTCCGATCTGTTTCGAGGGATAATTGAAGGGGTTCCGGTTGGATTTGAGGTTTGTGGTAGTTATGGAAGTGGTTCGTATGGTTGTGATCTTTAGTTCTGGAAAGTTTCGCCGTGAAACTCCACGGTTGATGGCGCACCGCCGCCGCCGGCGGCGGTCAACGGCGGAGCTCCGGCCAAAAGTTGACTTTTTGGATTTTGATGTAATTAGTGTCGTTTTTCTCGAAATTGCGCCCTGATTATCGTCTAAAGGTTTTCGGGTTGAATTGGTTAGCCGATTTTCAGTCGAGGTTTCGAGTGGGGATTTCGGAATTTCCGTTATACATTTTGTACCGCATTGCATATTTCCGGGAACTGTTGGTTTCCGTGATTTAGTACAGGGTTGAGAATTATGATTTTGATCAGTTATGTTTTTGTGAATATTCAGGAGATCGAGATCGAGATCGAGACCGTGATCGTGCTTCTGGCGAGGGATCTTCCGCCGGTCCTCGAGATTAGCGCGAGTGCGCGTTTTGCTCATCTGTGAGTGGACAATTTCTTTTCACGGAATTCTTGCGAGTCTTGATATATGATTTATGAACTTGAGCATGCGTATGAGATTTCGGATTACATGAGCATGTGTTTTACGATTATACGATTATACTTATACGGATACACGTATACGAATATACATACACTTATATGTTGTTTCATGCATTTGCATCGAAATGTTTATGATTTGGTTTACACAGAGTACAGTCATGGTTACGTTGTTGTATCGATACACTCGCCTCTCGGCGGATCCCCGATGGTAGGCATTTGTCAGGGGAAGCTGTGACTCCTGACCCGAGGTCTTTACCGGGGGGAGGCAGACCTTTGACCTGAGGCCATTTCTGGCTAGAATCACGTGTGGGTCTGGGATCCCGTGATTCTGACTGTACTAGCACGGTGTGTGTCCATGAGTGACCCCGTGGGATTTTTACTTGCATGCTCAGTACGCTGGAGGATTATGGTTTTACCTCGTGTACTTGTTATATTTTATTTACCTGGACTCGCATATGTTATTTTAAACATATATATCAACTGGTGAAAGACATTTATTTTCGTCCACTCACTCTAACGTGTTTATTATATTTCCTTTGGGATTTTCGGTTTCCGTGCCCAGTTGCAGTTCAGGTTTGGTGTTTCACGTCGCGGTTTGGAGGCTAGTGATCAGAGTTACCTGTGCTTTCCAGTAGGTTCTTGTTTCGCCTACTGATGTGTATACTGTATATATTTTACTCTAGAGGTCGCTCTGATACATTCTGATACTTGTTTATACGGATTTTCTCGGATATATTTATATACTACAGTACTGTTTACTGTTTATGATTCATATATTGATGTTGAGAAATCCGGATGGGATTGGTGCCCACGGTTTGGCTTTTGTGGCATAGGATGAAGTGTTATTTTCTGGGTGCAGGTTATGGCAATTCCACGTTAGTAACGTAACTCTGCCGAAATTTTGAAAATTTTTTGTTGGTTCGTATTTTCAGAAGGGGTTCGATTCCGATTTAGGTAACTGAATCGGGGTTGGGTCCGTTCACCAATCCTGTCACGTCTTATCCCATTCGGAATAAGGATAGGCATAAAAAAAAATGGACCCTACCCGTCCCGTGCCCACCCCTACTAGGCACTAATGCAAATTACTAAAATTAGTAAATGAAGCGACCCACACAAATGACCCAATATATCTTTGTAGACATGTAAAATTTAATAAATAAAATATAAATTTATTAAAATTGCTGGTCAATAATTCAAATGTCATGTTGACCGAATATGGTTGGTCCATGACTTTTACAAATTATACACATGGGTCATATTTTCATTAGCAATAAATGAATCCTGAAGCAACTTTCGGAAAAGTGCATGCCATGATGGAAGATCATAGATTTAATGTTAGCAGACAATTACTAAGTCAACATTAAAGCGAGAATACCAAATCGGATTGATTGAGTCCGATCAAAATCAAATTTAAATAAGATCGGGAATCATGATAGTTGATTTAGTCCGATTGAAATTAAGTATTAAATTGATTATTTTCTTCCTTAAAATATTAGTCAATCAATTAAAATTGATTGATTAAAGTAAATAAGAAAATTAGTTAATTTCGAGTCATAAATACATTGCCAAATTAAGTGGAGCTCAACCACTATATAGTATGTCTTCACAAAGTAAGAGCACACAACTTTAGGCACACAATAAAGTGACTGTTGCTCTGAAGTCTCAAGCACCCGAAGAACCATCAAGTTTTGAAGAACAGCTATTAAGTTTCCAAGTAACCAAGTTCTTCATCAAACATAAATCCGAGTCTATCATCAGATTCAAGAATAAGTGTACATCACCCTTGAGTCGAATACATCATCGGAGATAGAATCAAAGGATTACATACAAAGATTGTAACCCACAAATTCATAAATCAATAAAAAAAATTGTTGTACACATGTTCTTGTTTGATTCGTCACAGGAAATTAGTGTCTACAAATTGGCATATTGATAGGACCATAATTATATGCCTATTACACTCCTAACTTTATGCTTATAGTTTGTTTTCTATGTATAAAGCATTGTTCTTATGACGTTTCATGTTCTTGCTAGGAAATATGGAGTTCGCTCAAAAATGCATTAAAGATGAAGAATTAGATACTTATTGGAGAATGCGTATACATTTCGAGGTTACGAAAGAATTTGGAGCAACTTTGGGAAAATGATGAAATAACTTCAGTGGAAGTCGCCAGAAGTTGCCCAGAACCCGCCAAAATTTGCTACAGCCGGCCGGCCCACCTTGGTTAGTCCAATCACATGAACTCTAACCCAATAGAGGCCCATACAGCCCATTTATACTTACCAATCTGATTTGGAGAGAAAGAGAAGAAGTTGGATGGCATGATGTTACTAATTTGGAGTTTAGCCTTCTAAAGCCTAAAATAGTAGATCATGGTCTTTCTAATTCAAAGTTAAATTTTAGATCTTCTATCTCACCATTTTATATCATGCAAGGGTGCAAATTAACCATCCTATTCAGACCAAATTCGAGCTCTCATTGCACCCACACATAACTCGCCTCATTTTCAGATTTTCCATAGTTTTAGTCTCTCTCTAGACCCCATATCCTTATCCCAACACTCTAACACTGTCTTCTACCTCCTCTCCTCTCATTCTAGGCCAAAACACCTCTATAACCACTATCATTAGAGACCTAGCTCTTCCATCTCTTCGGTAGAGCCAAACCTCTCCACCACCACACCATCACTTTGGCCTATTTTGGGTGTTACTCCTCTCATCTTTGCCTCTAAGGTTTGGTTTGATTTTTAGAGTTCAAAGGAGTGAGAAGTAATCCATCTTCCCCTTGGCTCCTTGGAATCCCAAGGAGTATCCTTACCTTCTCTTGAAGATTTGGTGCTAGCTTGGAATGGAGAAGTGGAGCTAGAAGCCTTAGAGTCATTTGGTGGAGCTTTAGCTAAGGGGACTCTTCGGTTATCTCTTTACTCTTCTATTTCTAAGAATGTATCTAAACTTTGTTTTCCATTATGATTAGTGAGTAGTTGTCTTTTGGAAGGCTAGAGCTTAGCCCTAGCTAATTTTATGTACATACAATTGTGTTTTAAGTTATGGAATTGAATTGGTTTAGTGTACTACATGTTGTAAATGGGTTTGATAGCTTGTAATGTGATTGTGGTATGTTTGTATATTTGGGCTTGATTCAATGTTTTCATATTCATGTCTTATCCATAACTGAGTTGGGATATGTTTAGGGAAGCTAAAAATCAACCTAGGTGAACTAGTCACTCACCTAAGAAAAATAAACATGTAAACATGACTTAGGTTGTATTTGAGAAAATTTGCTTAAGGTTTGGTTTTCATTGGGCTTGAGCATTAACCGAAGCCTTCTTGAAGTCCAAATGACTCAAGGAGCTTCGGTCAAGCTTACAATTACTCGAATGGGCTTTATAGCTAATTGTTACTTCTTCTAATTCATGGTCTAAAAGGTGTGGATTAGAAACGTTATTAGAACATACTTTCATGTCCTCTAATAGGAATTTAGGAAGGAAAGCCATTCACATTCATCATAAGTGAACATATATTGAACTCATTAGGCATGTGGTATGATTAGGATACGATTCGTAATTGAGTTTCATTGTAGTTTCGGTTTGCTTTATACTTGAATGTTGGACCGGAACACTTCTAGTGCCCCAATGACCTAAGAGATTCGGTTCACAACTAATGGTGAACCAAAAAGATCACGAATTAGACAAACACATATGAATCAGATAACTTGAACATTGTTGGTACATTGAGTTGGCTAGTGGCGACATCTCCAGCAAAACATTTACATTTTGTGTTGTTCTTACTTTATGTTTTCACTTAATTAGTTAGTAGTAAACATTCAATCAATCTTTGGTATAACCACTCATAGTAATTCAACCATCCCTTGCAATGCTAAGTCTCCAAAGGACTTAGTCTTATGAGATACACTTCCACATCTTGCTTTGGTTTGAGTGTCATGTTTTGTGTCTAGTTAATCCGTGATTTCAAGTGCATAATCGAGTCAAGCTAAGGAGTTTCAGTTGTCAATTCTCGTGGGTTCAACACTCGACTTCCTTACAAATACTATAACTTGATCCCGTATACTTGCGTGTAAGAGAAATCCATTTAGCTTTAAACTAATCATTAGTTAAAAGGTTAGAGGGATAAATCTCACGAACAAGTCATTAGAACATACTTTCATGTTCTCTAATAGGGACTTAGGAAGGAAAGCGATTCACATTCATCATAAGTGAAAATATATTGAACTTATTAGACATGTGGTATGATTAGGATACGATTCATAATTGAGTTACATTATAGTTTCGGTTTGCTTTATACTTGAACGTTGGACCGGAATACTTCTAGTGCCCTAATGACCTAAGAGATTCGGTTCACAACCAATGGTGACCCAAAAAGATCACTAATTGAACAAGCACGTGTGAATCTGACTAACCTCATAACTTGGACATTGTTGGTAAATTGAGTTGGCTAGTGGCGACATCTCTAGCTAACCATCCCTTATTTTTTTTTGTTCTTACTTTATGTTTTCACTTAAGTAGTTAGTTGTAAACATTCAATCAATCTTTCGTGTAACCACTCATCGTAATTCAACCATCCCTTGCAATGCTGAGTCTCCAAAGGACTTAGTCTTGTGAGATACACTTCCACATCTTGCTTTAGTTTTAGTGTCATGTTTTCTGTCTAGTTAATCCGTGACTTCAAGTGCATAATCGAGTCAAGCTAAGGAGTTTAAGTTGTCAATCCTCTTGGGTTCGACACTCGACTTCCTTCAAATACTATAACTTGACCTCGTATACTTACGGGTAAGAGAAATCCACTTTGCCTTAAACTAATCAATAGTCAAAAGGTTAAGGGATGAATCTCATGAACACATGCCTAATGGGACCTTCTTTTCCGTTCATCTCCTTCTCAAAAAGTTTAAAGAATCCCAATGCAAACAATGGCGTCCAAGAAGATTGAAGTTGTTCCTCTGAAGAAAGCCAAGTCAACTACAACAATGACCTCCAAGAAGGTTGAAGTTTTTTTCCCTAAGAAAGCTATGTCAACCACCTCAAGGTCCAGCAACAAGTCTATTAGCCTCGTCACTCGAAGAATGTCAAAAGTTCAACCCACAACGTATATGGCTCTCTCAACCAAACCTCACTAGCCGGTCATCACCTTGGAGAATTCAGGAGGACGTGTTTTTCAAAGTAAACAAAGAGGTATTCAAAGTGATAATGACTCAAGGGCTCGATTGTATTCATCAGCTCATTTCAACTCCAGTACATGATCCTAAAATGAGTCACCCAACAACAAAGAAGATGGTGATCCATTGGTGAACTTAGATGCTATGTCACACTCCACGGCAGCGCAAGTCTTCATGACAAGAGAAATTTCACTCGAGGACCAAGTATTAAGCTTGATTAGCGCGGTTGAAAAATTGAACCAAGCCGTTGAAGAAAAATATTTGCAAATTGTTGAGCTTAAGGGTCAATTGGAAAGCAACTGTGAGAATGAATCTGCTGAAGGGCCTCTACAAAAGGACAAAGGAAAGAGCAAGCTAAGTGAATCCTCCAAGAACAATGAGAACTCGATTGGTTCTTTCATTTACCAACAACTTAAAGATATAAGGAACAATTCCATAAGAGCTCAGTCTGGAGGTGCTTCTAGGGACTCTCTCACATATTCCAAGCTGTACACAAAGAGGGTTGATAGTCTAAGGATGCCTTATGGATACCAACCACCGAAATTTCAATAGTTAAAAGGGAAGGCAACCCAAAACACCACATTGCTCACTTTTTCGAAACTTGCAACAGTGCCGAAACAGAAGGCGACCATCTCGTCAAGCAATTTTTTCGGTCTCTAAAAGGTAATGCTTTTGAATGGTATTCAGACTAGGATCCGGAGTCCTCAGTCGATAGTTGGGACCAGATGGAACGCAAGTTTCTAAACCGCTTTTACAATATAAGGCGCACTGTAAGCATGATGAAGCTCACTAGCACAAAGCAACTAAAAGATGAGCCCGCAATCGACTATATCAACCATTGGCGTACACTAAGTCTCGATTGCAAGGATCGATTGTCGGTGGTGTTCGCGGTAGAGATGTGCATTCAAGACATGCACTTTGACTTATTGTACATTCTGCAAGGGATGAAGCCTTGAACGTTTAAAGAGCTTGCCATGCGTGCCTGTGATATAGACTTGAGTATAGTTAGTCATAAGGGGAGAACAGAGTCTATAGTTGGCCCATGAAAATAGAGATTCTTTGAAGAAAAGTAGACAAGACTATGAGAAAATCTTCAAAAGAATCAATGTGGTCAATGTAGCTCTGGTCAAGATCGCCACAAAAGAGGGAAAGGAAGTAAAGAAGCAAGAGCCTTTTCGAAACTATGAGTGGAAAAAGTGGACACTAAAAGATATGGAAGAGAAGACCTATCCTTTTTCGGACTATGATATGGCAGGTATGCTAGAAGATTTGCTTGAAAAGAAGGTGATACAAGTTTTGGAAAGCAAGCGGCCTGAAGAAATGCATCGAGTCAATGATTTGAAGTATTGCAAATATCATCGCCTTATAAGCCACCCAATTGAGAAGTGTTTTGTCTTGAAGGACAGTATCATGAAACTCACTAAGAAGGAGTAATCGAGCTATATGTGGATGAGGTAGCTGAGGCAAATTGCACATTTATTGTTTTTGGATCATTTGAACTAACCTATATGTGCACAACCCCCATGAAGCGACCATACTGTTGGACAAAAGCGCCATCTGTGGAAGGGGAATTCAAAACATCTAAGCTGAGAGAACGAGTACACTTGACCAAATTGAACGTAGTTGCACGGTCATCCATAAGGTTGAGTTAATTGATGACAATGGAGGATGGATACTTGTCACACGAAGGAAAACATGTAAAGGTTGTCCCTCGGGTGGTCTAATCAGCCAAGTGAAAAAGAACCCAGTAGTCTAATCTACACGCCTTTAAGGGAATGACCATGAAGAGAATGTTAGATGGAAGACAAATTCCGACATGGCGCGCCCGCTCATGTCACCCAAATTTCTTAAGCATTCCTCTAATGAGTGTAACCAACAAGGGTAAAAGATGACTGTTCACATGACATCAAATCAAGAATATAACCTTAAAGTTTCCACTAGCAAGACAAGTGTTGCAGATTTGAAGAGAGAAGATGAAGAAAGTAAGGTGTGGAAGCAACTACAACATTTACCGTTGCGTTTCAGTCTTTACGACTTGCTGTAATATCCCACATCAACAAGGTGTGCCCTAATTCAAGCCATGCTGGACCTTGGGAAGTACTATGTGCTAATCAAAGAAGTTGATAATGTAAAGCCAAAATAATATTCTATGTGCTCCGAGTGTTGCAATGCATTTTACTTAACGGACGAAGATCTTCGTTTGGGTTCTAAACCACGCAATCGGCCACTATTGTGACATGGTATACATGAGAGGAAAGAATAAATCACATAATGGTTGACGGAGGCTCTGCCGTAAACATCATGCCAATGTCAACAATGATGCAGCTTAGCATAAGACCTGAAGAACTATCCTGAAGCCACCTAATGATTCAAGATTTCAATCAAGGAGGACAAAGGGCAATGGGTATGGTCTAGAAGGATTTGACAATGGGAGAGCTAAAATCAAGCATCTTGTTTCATGTCATCGATGCAAGAACCTCGTTTAACTTGCTCTTAGGACGCCTATGGATTCATGAAAATGGGATGGTGCCTTCTACTCTCCATCAATGTCTCAAATACTATCGTGATGGAGTGAGGATGATAGAAGGGAATTCTAAAGCTTTTATTGAGGCTGAGTTGTATTTCGCAGATGCCAAATTTTACAAAGACGAGGAAACGATGAAAAAATGCGTCCAAGTGAAACATCGTCGACCAAGATTGTTAATGAGAAGGGTTATGAATGGGAGAAGCCTGTCAAGTCATACAACAAGAAGGGTCATGAAGAGGAGAAGCCAAAATATTCATCGAGTAAAAATGCGTCGGTTTCAGAAGACAAGCATGTAGCCATAATCGCTTTACTCCGCTATGTCCCAAAGTCTAAGCGGGAAGTAGGTGAATCGCCATTTGTGGAGCCAAACAAAGATGCTCCATGAAAGCTTGAGGAGAAAGACATCACTTCGTTGAAAGAAACCATGACTTTACCTCTGCCCGAGGTAAGTGACACAACCCCCAAAAAATCTCCTCTGAAGGGATTTGTGAAACCAACTCAAAGTGCGATGGAACATGGAACCCTCCCCGACAAAAGAACGGAGGAAGGTTTTGACCCCAATGCTTAAAAGTTATTAGCAAAAACTGGTTACAAATTTAGTTCCTTAAGGAAAGATGGTGACCGTGAAATCAAAAGTCAAAAGGTACACCAACTTGAAGAATCTCAAAAGAGGTTAACGGGAAACTGAGTGGTTGATTCTTCTAAAATGGGTCTTAGCTTTGCTTCGAGCCCACTGGTCAAAATTTCCGACAAAAGGAGTAAGCATGTCAGTACTCACGACATCAATGTTGAAGTGATAAAAGAAAGCGAAGAGCCTCAACAAACTCCTCGAGCCTTAGCATTCGATTGTATTAGTCCGAATTGTCAAACTATCGTGGAGGAGTATGCGAGTACACAGGACACCCGTGCTTCAATATTTGAGCGTATTGACACCTCTCTTAGTCGAGCTTCAATGTTTCAGTGCCTCTCTATGGCAACCAATCCATCTTCTATGTTCAATAGACTAACAACACCAAACGAGCCAGAGGGAAAACATGATGAACCGTCACCCAAATTGGTCTTAGCAAGACTTCAAGCAATTTATGAACATCAAAAGAGGAAAAGAAAAGAACTTGATGATGTGAAAGAAGAAAGAGACATCAAAAGCCTTGTTCCCTCATGGATGAAGCGATGATCAATGCTAGAAGTAAGTATGGATAAGAGCTCAAAGGAAAACACCGTACAATTATTCTCACTGGTCAAGGAGGACCTGAAAAAGATGACGAAGAAGAAATTCAATCCTCTTACCATATCACAATAAGGTAAGTAAAAGACAATGAAAATGAGTCAATTGAAGATGAATTAGGTGAAGCTCTTTCATCATTTAAAGACGGGGGGGGGGGGGGGGGGGGGGCAGGCTACAATGGACAAACTCATGGAAATAAACTTGGGGATGGAAAAGGAGCCTAGGCCAATCTTTGCTAGCGCCTTGCTAAGTCTTGAAGAAGAACGTGAGCAACTTGAATTACTCCTCGAGTATAGAGACGTATTCGCTTGGACATACAAAGAAATGCTTGGACTTGACCCAAAAGTGGTCATTCATCATCTCGCGGTAAAGCCTGAAGTTCGACCAATCAAGCAAACACAATGTCATTTCTGAATAGAACTTCTTACACAAATTGAAGATGAAGTTGACAAGCTAATTGCCGCGGGTTTCATAAGAAAAGTCCAATATTCCAAGTGGATTGCAAAACATAGTACCTGTTAAAAAGAAGAACGGGAAAATTCGTTTATACGTGGACTTTCATGACTTGAATGACGCTTGTCCAAAGGATGACTTTCTATTGCCAATCATCGAGTTAATGGTCGACGCCATAATATTTTATGGAGGGGTCATCAGGCTACAGTCAAATAAGGATGGCACTAGAAGATGAAGAGCTCACAACATTTTGTACCCCCAAAGGCATATATTGCTACAAAGTCATGCCATTTGGCTTGAAGAATGCTGGGGCGACGTACCAATTGGCCATGCAAAAAATCTTCGGTTACATGCTTTATAAATATGTGGAGTGATACATTGATGATCTTATTGTGAAATCAAAGAAAAGAAGTGACCACTTGCAGGACCTAAGAAGAGTATTCGGAAGGTTACAGAAGTACCAACTCAAAATCAACCCAATTAAATGCGCATTTGGTGTCACTTTCTGTAAATTCCTTGGATTCATCGTGAAGCACCAAGGTATAGAGGTAAACCAATCGAAGATTAAGGCAATACAACACATACCTGAGCCAAGAAATTTACGGGAACCGAAGAGCCTTCAAGAGCGACTCGCCTTCATTCGACGATTCATATCTAATCTCGCTGATCGTTGCCAACTGTTCAGTCAACTCCTGAAGAAAGATGCACCATTTGTGTGGGATGAAGCATGTCATAATGCCTTCGAGAGTATAAAAATGTACATGTCAAATCCTACCGTTTTGGGTGTGCCTACCTCGGGAAAGCCGCTCATACTTTACATTGCGACTCAAGAAAGATTATTTGGAGCATTGTTAGACTAGAAAATGAGCTAAGTAAGGAAAGAGCTTTGTATTACCTGAGTCGAACCTTAATTGACCCCGAGTTAAACTACACACTAATAGAGAAGAATTGTCTTGTACTTGTCTATGCCATTCAAAAGTTGAGGCACTAGATGCAACGATACTTAATTCACTTACTGTCAAGTGTTGAACCGATAAAGTTTGTCATGTCTTAGACAGTGCTTACGAGAAGAATGGAAAAGTGGGCATTGCTTCTAAATCAACATCAGATTAGCTACGTTCCAACGAAGGTGGTAAAACGGCAAGTTGTAGCTGATTTCTTGACTGATTATCCGATATTGACAAATGGAAGAACTGCACTCTAGAGTATGCAGAGCTCACCAGTCCGGTCCAAAGCATCACTATCAAGTAAAGAGGATGGGACACTATTGGCCTACGATGGTCAAATACTGTATGGACTATGCAAAGAGATGTTAAGCATGCCAATTCCACCTGAACCTTATCCTCCAAGTGCTAGAACCTCTCCACCCAATAGTGGCATCATTTCTATTTGACGGGTGGCGTTTAGATGTCGTGGGGCCCATAAATCTAAAATCCTCCGTTGGGCACTCATAATTCTTAGCAACTACAGATTATTTTTGAAAGTGGGCTGAGGCAATATCGGTCAAAGAGGTAAAAAAAAGAGACGGCTATAGACTTCATCACGACACATATCATTCAACGCTATGGTCTGCCACATTACATCGTCACTATAATGCTAAGTTCTTTTATAATACACTACAAGAAAACAGTACTTAGACCACGGAAACGTAATTGTTCCGTGGTCCAAGTGACACTTGGACGACGGAGAAGTCTCCGTCTTGCAAGTACCACCTGGAGGATGGAGAAGACTCCGAGGTCCAGGTGTCCACCTGGACGACGGAGACGGTATTCTCCGTCGTCCAGGTGATCAGCTGGACCTCGGAGTCTTCTCCGTCGTCCAGGTGGACACCAGGACCTCGGAGTCTTCTCCGTCCTCCAGGTGATAACCTGGACGACGGAGATGGTATTCTCCGTCGTCAAGGTGATCACCTGGACAACGGACTGACACGCCGTGGTCCGAGTAACTTCCACTTAGACGACGTACCGACACCTCCGTCGTCTAAGTGAAGCATTATATAAGCCCGATGCCAAACTCTCTTCATTCCATCCGATCCTCGATCTCTTCATTCCATTCGAAGAAGAATTGAAGGAGAAGGGAGAAGGAGAAGGAGAAGGAGAAGGAGAAGGAGAAGGAGAAGGAGAAGGGAGAAGGCCGAGAAGGATCAGGATAAGGGATCTCCGCTGACTAGCTAGCTAGCTTAATTAACAGATATCGAGAAGGCCAGCAGGTACGTATATATATATATTTAGTGAAAACATACGTACATACATGCATGGATGTTAGCTATATATACAGATTAAATTACGTACGTATGTAATTGATGGATCGATGTAGATCGAGTACGTATAATTAAGCGTAAATTAATGGACTAATATATATATATGTAATAATTAATTAATTATAATATTTTGTAGCAGTATGGACAAGAGTTGGATGAAGGGGGTTGAAGAATAGATGTGATGTCCGGTATATGGATGGAATTAGCGAATTTGTGAATTTTGCGATAGAACATGGTCAGGGAAAGAAACGTTTCAGGTGTCCGTGTCAAAAATGTCTTAATTGTCAGTATGCGGAGGTTAATTTTATGGTGCAACACCTGTACGAAAATGGTATGATGTGGAGTTACACTACATGGAGCGAGCATGGTGAAGCAGTAGAGTTCAGCGCAGCAGACTTCAGCTCAGGGTACAGTTACCATGGTGCCTCATCCAGCGGGAGTGGTGCCGGACCCCCAGCTTGCAACCCAACTGCAGATTTGGTCCATGATGCGTTTCCGTGATGTAGTCAT
The DNA here is from genome assembly GCA_946800695.1 of Geum urbanum. NCBI lineage: Eukaryota > Viridiplantae > Streptophyta > Magnoliopsida > Rosales > Rosaceae > Geum > Geum urbanum. The sequence continues at coordinate 37,081,831 of OX327002.1, read as the reverse complement.
GGTGGACACCAACACCAATACGGAGGTTACAGTACCACTAATGAGCATGATGACACATTCCCCGATGCTAGCTTGGCCACTGACTCTAGTGAGATGGATAAGTACAACCGGATGCTACTTGAAGCGCAGACCCCGGTGTTCCCTGGATGTCGAGAGAATGTGTTGCAATATGTGATGGAGCAAATGAAGATAAAAGTGAAGCACAAAATGTCAGTGAGTGCTTTTGACGAAATTCAGGAGCAAATATGTAAGTTGCTTCCTGATGATCACAATCTTCCTAAATCTCATTATAAGGTTAGAAATATCTTGAGAAGCCTCGGCCTCAAGTACAGGATAATTGACGCATGTCCGAATGATTGTGTGCTATTTTACAAAGAGTATAAAGATTTGGACTATTGTCCCGTATGTGGCCAGTGCAGATTCCAGGTGAATAGAAAGAGTTCAAAAAAGAGAATTCCTGTGAAAGTTGTTCGATATTTTCCCTTGATTCCCAGATTGCAGTGCCTGTACATGTCTGTACACACAGCAGAGGCGATGCGATGGTACGCAGAAAAGCGAATAGATGACGATGTCCTGCGACACGCCGCGGATGGGGAGGGTTTCAAACATTTCGACAGAGAATTTGGAGACTTTGCTGCAGAGGTTAGAAATGTTAGACTTGGGCTATCTACAGACGGATTCAATCCTTGGGGAAGTAATAGCTCCGCCGTTAGCACTTGGCCAGTTATTCTGATGCCGTACAACTTGCCTCCGTGGATGTGCATGAACAAGGAATTTAATTTCCTTACTGTACTAATTCCAGGTCCTAAATCTCCAGGGAAGTGCTTAGATGTCTACCTCAGACCTTTGATTGACGAGCTGAAACTGTTGTGGGAAAATGGAGTCCCAACTTATGACAAATTCACTGACACGATGTTCACGATGAGGGCTGCCGTAATGTGGACGATCAGCGATTTTCCAGCTTATGGGATGTTGGCAGCCTGCAGGATAAAATGATATAATGGATGTCCTATATGTTTGGACGACGTGAACTCTAGGGGACGATGGCTTCCTCACGACCACCCGTGGCGACAGGATGAAGCTCATTTCGACGAGACGGTAGAGAACAATCCTAAACCTCGTAGTTGGTCGGGCGAAGAGATTTTAGAGAGGTTGAGCTATTTCGACTTTGGTGTGTTGAGCAATGACGCGGATGTAAAGAAATGCAATCCAATTCCTCCACATGATCTGAGCTATTGGGATCACAAGAGTACATTCTTTGAACTCCCTTACTGGTCGAAGTTGAAGCTGAGGAACAACTTGGACGCGATGCACATAGAAAAGAATGTGTGCGACAGCGTAGTGGGAACAATTCTCGGTATTAAGTTCAAGACTAAAGATACTCCTAAAGTGCGCAAAGATTTGGAATCAATGAATCTACGTCGTCCCTTGTGGTTGAGGAGGGATAGGAAATGAGTGTACAACAATATGCCAGCTGCACCTTACACAGTGAAGCCGACGCTTAGACGTTCTGTATTTCACTGGTTTAAGGGCGTTCGTTATCCGGCTACGTATGCAGCTACTATAACTGGAGCAATGGACGAGGTGCAACACAAGTTTGTTGGTCTAAAGACACATGACTATCACGTTATGCTGCAACGTCTGATTCCAGTGGTAATTCAACCATACTTGCCTCGTGACGTCGTAGAACCAATTGTGGCATTGTGCAGGTGGTGGCAGAGGTTATGCGCCAGAGAATTAAAGAAGTCAGATGTGGTGGAATTGCAACAACAAATTGTGCACATCATTTGCAAACTATAGAGGATTTTTCCCCTTGCTTTCTTTGACATAATGATTCACCTAATGATCCACCTGCCCGAGTAGGTGCTCATTTCTGGTCCGGTCCAGTACACTTGGATGTATCCTTAAGAAAGGTACGTACAAGTAATTAATTATACAGGTTTTTCGATTCATAATTTGTTCAACTGGAGATTACTAGCTAGCTATATGTACTTATTCTTATTGTACGTTTGATTTTGTAGACAGCTTGGACAATATAAGTCATTCGTCAAAAACAGGTCGGCCCCGGATGGCTCCATAACAGAGACATACCTAATGCATGAGTGTGTTACTTACTGCAACAGGTACCTCAAAGATCCACCACCTCCCACTGCCTCCGATCACAGTGCCCGCATCAATCTTTTTGTCGTCACCAATGTCGTCCGACCGTTTAGAGGAGTATTAAAGGAATCGTTAACACGGGAAGAACTTATTGAGGCACATTGGGTAGTGTTGCGAGACTGTGACGAAGTTGAGCCTTACATGATGTCATACAGGGAGAGGCTTCAGGCGTTAAATCAAAACAAGAGTTCGGCGTGGATTGAGAAAATGGTTAAGAAGAAGTTACCCGATTATTTCTTCCAATGGGTACGTACGTACGTCTCCGTATTTAATTAGTAATTTATATACGTACATATCGATCATGTTTGGAGAAAGTCCAAATTAAACCCTTATATTAATTTTCCCTTTTTCGCAGATGATTGATCTGCAAAAATCTGAAAACCACGGGGGGTGGTGGTCATGGCCAAAGCACTTGCTAGCAGGGAAGCCGGTTAAACTCTATATTTATCCCGGATGTTTTGTGAACGGTGTAAAGTTCCATTCATTGGCCCGAGACGAAGGAAGAAGAACACAAAACAGTGGGGTAGCGGTTGGGAAAGATAATGATCTATATTACGGGGCTATTGTATATGGGGTTCAGCTATGTTACGGGAATGATGTCAACGTTTTCCTATTCAAGTGCAGATGGTTCAAGCGTACAAAGGAAGACCTGAGACTATTATCAGTCGATACAAACTCTAGCTGGTATGAGGATGAGCCTTTCGCTCTCGCCACCTTAGTTCGGCAGGTGTTCTATCTCGACGATCCGAAAGCCGGTGAAGGGTGGAAAATAGTGAACCATATCTCTCATCGAGGAATATGGAATACAGAGACAATTGAAGGGACACCGGCGACGACTGAAGATGCTGCTAAACCAGAAAGAGACATTCCTGCCTAGAAAGAGCCTAATATTTCTGTCATCCTCTCCGATATAATGGACCTGGTTCAAGATGGTGAACGGTTACCCATGCCTGATGGTTGTACAGATGTAACTGAAGATGAGATTATCGATGAGGTAGATGAAGAAGACGAGCAGGAAGAGGACGCAGACGAGGACTCAGGTTATTCATCGGACGATGTTGAGTACGATGACGAGGATGAGCCGTTGTTTAACGGGGATGAGGACGATGACGATTATGACGAAGAGTATGGTCATGCGACGAGGATTATTAATTGGTAATTAATTATTGTAATTATTGTAATATATGATCGATGCATCATCGATCAAAAATTAATATAAATTAATATTATAAGGAGGAGAATGTATGTATGTATGTATATATATATTAATTAATTAATTACACGCGTCCATGCTCGATCAGATATCGGATCGACCGACGTACGTAAACTAAATTAAATTAATTAATTAATCCGACTTATATATATCCTGGAAAACGGAGAGAGGGGAGGAGAGGGGAGGGGAGAGGGGAGGAGAGGAAGAGAGGGGAGAGGGGAGGAGAGGAAGCTAATTAGAGAGGATTGAGGAGAGGGAGGAGAGGGAGGTGAAGAGAGAATTTCAGTGTAAGAGAGGGAAGAGGGAAGAGAGATCGATGCGAAGAGAAATGGGGAGGAGGAGAGAGGGGAGGAGAGCTCGAGCTGCCCTGGAAATAATTACCATTGCGATCGACCTATTTCCGACCAATTTCCGACTAAATAATTTCCGACAACATTTCCGACCATATATAACTACAATTTCCGACTACAATTTCCGACTACGATTTCCGACTACGATGGTCGACTACAATTTCCGATGATTCGCGTCTTTTCAAGCACTTAATTAAACACTCAATCAAACACGAAAACAATTAAAACCCTTCTTTGTAGATGTAGCATTGGTAAGTAGGGATCGTTCTTAACCGGGGATTGAGGGTGCATGCATAACTATGCTAGGTTTGTTTAGGGGGGGTGCAGAGTTGGTTTGTTTTCTAAGTTCCTACGAAAATTAAACCCTAATCTAATATGTACATGTGATCATCACATCATGTCATCCTCTACCGGTTTCATACTTCAACCACTTACCATCTACGAAATTCTCACCTTTCAACCTGCAAGTTATACACATGCTTTTAAGGTGGACGAAGCGCGCCAACACCTTATTTATTCTAAGGTTCATACAAAATATGCTAGGGAGGAACGAAGCGCGTATCACCCAACACATTAAGAAGCTTTAAGCATACAAGCATGCATACAAATCAAGATTAAAAACTAAGAACACATGGAAGATAAATAAATTAGTCAAAATGTATATCCTTAATTTAAACAAACTTCAATACAAAAACAAAGAATCCTTACAAAACCGAAGATGGGATAGAGAGTTTATGGTTACACTTTTAATTCCGTGAAGCGCACTGCGAACGCCAAGTGATGATTCTCAAGAACAAGACGAAGCGCGCCAATTATTCTTGATCCGAGGAAGATGGAAGCTTCGGCTTTGAGAGGGATTCGAAGTGTATGTAGGGAGGAGTGTTTAGGACAGCGTTTCGGCTTCTATGATGTGTGATCCCCAATGAAAGAGTCGAGCTTCCCTTTATATAGAAGAAGATTAGGAAACTTCCCACCTTCTGAAAGCTGTCAAATCTGACCCTTCTGTATTAAAAGCTACGTTTCGGACGTTTTACAACTTCAAACGGCGTGATTCTTTCGGCACTAGAAAATAGACTTCCAGGGCTTTCCAGCTATGTATTAATCGTGCCATAATTCCTGCTAACGCGCCTTCACTGCCCATTTAAAGTTGGCTGTTACGCAGAATGACCTGTACCTACGAAATCCGGGATTGCTGAATATTTACACATTGTAACGGCATGATTCTAGTGGGGTTGGAAACTAGACTTTCATATCTTTCTAAGCATGCCTCACATGTGTCCAAATTCGTTTTCAATTGATTTTGGTGGCCTGTTGAAGTGGGCTGATCTGCACAGGCAGATTTCCTGATTTCTAGCTTTTGATCCATTTTCTTCTTTTGGGCTTCTTTGTGGGCGACTCTTGACATGATCTTGGACCTTCTTGGACATATGAGCATGGTCTTGACCCATCTTAGTGATCTTTGATCCATTCTTTATAAATCGTGGCCCATTCTTCTTCATCTTTCCTCCTCATTTTAGGAACTTCCTCCTTAGTAGGTTTTGAGCTCATTTCTGCCTCCTTTACGGATTCCTCCTTTATTTCTACCTACAAACATAAAGTAAGTTAAAAACATATTTACTAAGCACAAAACAAAGCTAAATATAGAGATAAAGTGATTAATAATCAAGCATAAAATGCGTAGATCAAATTCCCCCACACTTGGACTTTGCTAGTCCCTAGCAAGTAACTTGGACATAAGATAAAACAAAAGAAAGAAAGAAATTTCAACGTTGGAGCTAGTCTCCATGTTGAGTCTTAAATTTTTTATTTTTTTATTTTTTTTATTTTTTTTATTTTTTTTTAGTACAAATATATGGAGACTCAAAAACAAAAACATTTCAACGTTTCAAAGCCGCATATCATCATGTTAACATGTTTAAAACGCTGAAAACACTAAGTTAGTAAGACCACACCTAAAACTAAGGCCATAACTTAGTCAAATGTAGAGAGAAATTGAATTCCCCCACACTTAAACTTTGCTAGTCCTTAGCAAAACTAAACAAAACAAAGACTTTCTACACATTAAAAGAGATGGAATCACAATTTTTTTTATTTTTTTTTTATTTTTTATTTTATATGGCGATGGAATCACAAGATTTCAAGAGACAATAGAGATATGATCATATCATGAACAAGTAAGACGTGGAGAAAACAATGGTGATGTTAAAGCTGTGCATGTTTCGAACAAGACTTAAATCAACTCACATGGATGCACTCATCATATTTTCACTCAAATTGGATAAAAGTAATTGAAAACCTCATGAATGAAATACTTGCACAAATGAACCAAACCATATGCTTACTCATGCAACTTACTCAACCAATCGAAGGCTACTCATCTTAAGGATCATAAAGGACTTCAAAGTGGTTGTAATGGGGCTAAGGCTAAGGCATTCGGAATATAGATATGTGGTGGTAACAACGTTCCAAAGACTTAGTCTAGCACAAAAATCTTTATCAAATTCGTCACTTTTCTTCATTCCCACGTTACCATGGTCAGATTTCTATTTCGGGGGCCTAATCGCATCATTTTGGGCCCGGACTTCATTCTAAACTTCCATTGAGCTTTGTGAATAGGACAAAGGCCATATTTCTTCATCTTTGGGCCTTCAATTCGTGGCATACTCCAGATTCACAAGTATGGGGGACATTAATCCAAACATTTACAAAACAGAACACATTGCCATGAGAGATTACACATTTTTTTTTTTTTTTTTTCTTTTTCTTTTCATTCTCTCAAAATTTTTTTTTTCTTTCTTTTGGCAATAACACAATTTTTTTAAGCTATTTGGACAAGTCTATCCCCATACACACATCATAACAATCAATGTACATCACCAAAATTGTCATCTTCTCCTCTTGTCGACATTACTTCACACCAAGTTTGCAGAACGTAGGGTAAAGAAGTCCTACACTAGGCAAAGTGTTTAGGTATTACAGGTGATGAAAGAAAGCTTAACGTGGGCTCAAATGGTTTATCTAGGGGTGTCGCAACTTGTGCGCACATAAGGGACTCATGGCTATTTTGGCTAAGTGGTGGAAAACCTAAGTGCCTTTAATCATATCCAAAATCAGAGTATATATTGACTTAAAAGCTTTGCAAATTTACATGAGTAAGTTCTAGTAATCTCTAGTTCATTAAAATCTATGGCAAGTAATCAAATGAGGCATATGACTATTTTTGAGACTAATATGCACGAAATTCACTCTCAAGAAATGTATATGCTCAAAAACTTACTTTAAGGTTCATATGATCTAAGAACTTATTCTAACATGCGAAATCTGTACCAAGTTTAAATCCATATCTACTACATGTCATGACACTCAAAATACTTCTATTAGCACAAGAAATCTTGAAACGCCATATGTATTCATTTCTGGTTCAAATTCATCCTAAAGACTCTTTAAAACACTAAGTCAAACAAAAAGACTCAAGACACTCAAACAAGTGTAGATTTAGTCCTCATCTTCTTTGGGCAACCTTATTGAAATGGCCAGTTGGCGAGAGAGACCAAGAGAGGTAGGAGTGATTTCGAACAAGTTCTTTCTCACATCCAAAACTCGTCTTAGAAACCGTCCCCTTCTAGACACCAAGTCACAAGGATTTCTTACTCAAAGACAAGTATTCATCCACTACACTAATTAGACTCTCAAAATACACTACTTATGACTCAACTAAGATTTACGAAACTAAGCTAACTAAAAACACTAAAAACACTAGAAATTTCGAAATAAAAAGATAAAGGGAAGAGAAAGCAAATCTGTTGTCGTCTCCTCCATTGGGTTGCCTCCCAACAAGCGCTTGTTTTTTAAAGTCTTGCAGCCTAGACTTGATGCATCATTTTTGCTCTACGAATAGCCTGATCTTGAGGGCATCTCCTCCACGTTTGGTCCTTTAATGAGCTCTTAAGAAGAATGTACACAAGTTAGTAATCACAAAACGTATAATCACAAGTTAGAAATCTTAGAAAATGAGCACAGCTGCAAGTAAAATTCATGTAGAATTAATGGTACTTCAGAATGCAACCAAAATTTACGAGCAAAAACTAGACACATATATACAAAACTCTGTAAATTTTCAGAAAATTGCGAGACATGTAGCTATGTCAAAAAAAATTCACAAAACAGAAAAATTGTCAGTCAGTAAATCTCGAAAATTTATGAACACTAATGTATTATACACAAAATTTATATATTCATATAAAATGAGTTAAAAAAAATTGTTATGTTAGTCAATTCATGTTAGTAAATTAGAGTTAGTGTGGCCTGCAAAACAGAGGTTAGTATGAACAAAAAACAAAAATTACAAACATGCACAAATTTCAAAACAAATGACACATACAAATTCCAGATTCACGGAAATTGCGCGCAGCTGCTTGTCGATTTTCTGAAGAATTATTGGTTAATCCGATGGGGCTGAAAATATACGAGCAAAAACTAGACATATATATACAAAACTCTGTAAATTTTCAGAAAATTCCGAGACATGTAACTACGTCAAACAATTTACCCAAAACTGGGCAGTGTGCAGCCCTGCAAAACAGAAAGTTATTAACATAATGTACAAGCATAATCACACAATTCTTTTCAATCCCCGGCAACGGCGCCAAAATTGAATCGCGTCTTTTCAAGCACTTAATTAAACACTCAATCAAACACGAAAACAATTAAAACCCTTCTTTGTAGATGTAGCATTGGTAAGTAGGGATCGTTCTTAACCGGGGATTGAGGGTGCATGCATAACTATGCTAGGTTTGTTTAGGGGGGGTGCAGAGTTGGTTTGTTTTCTAAGTTCCTACGAAAATTAAACCCTAATCTAATATGTACATGTGATCATCACATCATGTCATCCTCTACCAGTTTCATACTTCAACCACTTACCATCTACGAAATTCTCACCTTTCAACCTGCAAGTTATACACATGCTTTTAAGGTGGACGAAGCGCGCCAACACCTTATTTATTCTAAGGTTCATACAAAATATGCTAGGGAGGAACGAAGTGCGTATCACCCAACACATTAAGAAGCTTTAAGCATACAAGCATGCATACAAATCAAGATTAAAAACTAAGAACACATGGAAGATAAATAAATTAGTCAAAATGTATATCCTTAATTTAAACAAACTTCAATACAAAAACAAAGAATCCTTACAAAACCGAAGATGGGATAGAGAGTTTGTGGTTACACTTTTAATTCCGTGAAGCGCACTGCGAACGCCAAGTGATGATTCTCAAGAACAAGACGAAGCGCGCCAATTATTCTTGATCCGAGGAAGATGGAAGCTTCGGCTTTGAGAGGGATTCGAAGTGTATGTAGGGAGGAGTGTTTAGGACAGCGTTTCAGCTTCTATGATGTGTGATCCCCAATGAAAGAGTCGAGCTTCCCTTTATATAGAAGAAGATTAGGAAACTTCCCACCTTCTGAAAGCTGTCAAATCTGACCCTTCTGTATTAAAAGCTACGTTTCGGACGTTTTACAACTTCAAACGGCGTGATTCTTTCGGCACTAGAAAATAGACTTCCAGGGCTTTCCAGCTATGTATTAATCGTGCCATAATACCTGCTAACGCGCCTTCACTGTCCATTTAAAGTTGGCTGTTACGCAGAATGATCTGTACCTACGAAATCCGGGATTGCTGAATATTTACACATTGTAACGGCATGATTCTAGTGGGGTTGGAAACTAGACTTCCATATCTTTCTAAGCATGCCTCACATGTGTCCAAATTCGTTTTCAATTGATTTTGGTGGCCTGTTGAAGTGGGCTGATCTGCACAGGCAGATTTCCTGATTTCTAGCTTTTGATCCATTTTCTTCTTTTGGGCTTCTTTGTGGGCGACTCTTGACATGATCTTGGACCTTCTTGGACATATGAGCATGGTCTTGACCCATCTTAGTGATCTTTGATCCATTCTTTATAAATCGTGGCCCATTCTTCTTCATCTTTCCTCCTCATTTTAGGAACTTCCTCCTTAGTAGGTTTTGAGCTCATTTCTGCCTCCTTTACGGATTCCTCCTTTATTTCTACCTACAAACATAAAGTAAGTTAAAAACATATTTACTAAGCACAAAACAAAGCTAAATATAGAGAGAAAGTGATTAATAATCAAGCATAAAATGCGTAGATCATCCGACTACGTACAATTTCCGACTACGATTTCCGACAACGATTTCTGACACGATTTCCGACTACGATTTCCAACACGATTTCCGACTACGTACAATTTCCAAGTACAATTTCCGACTACATTTTCCGAGTACATTTTCCGACTATGTTCCGACACGATTTCCGACTACAATTTCCTACTACAATTTCCGACTACAATTTCCAACGTACTAAGGATGATAATTGTAATCATCTTCATCACTTGAGTCTGACTCGGTTTCATAGGTAACCTCTGGCAATATGTGCCGCTCCTCGTCATCTGAATCAGCGTCAACTTCATATGGATTAACATCGAGAAGTTCTGCTCCAGTAATTCGAACCACACTCCCAGATCTCACATTATTAAGGCGAATCGTAGATGATTCCGGAATGTCAAAAGCGTTCGGCTCTTGGTATGCAGTAACTTCCTCATCATCTGCGGTCTCACCAAGTGTGGCAGCACTGTATATGTTTCTATGAGCAACATGGTTAACCACCTTCCACGGGACTTTGTTAAGAAGATCGTCAAGGTAAAACACTTGTTTTACTGATGAGGCAAGAACGAAAGAGTCATCTTCATACCAGCTAGTAGCAGTATTCACCGAAAATGTTCCGTACTGATCGGTCCTTGTGTTCTCCGGGCTAGTATCAAACCATCTACACTTGAACAAGTGCACTTTCATGCGGTTCCCATAAATTAGTTCAACAACTGAATGAAGGACACCGTAATAGTCAACGTCATCCTGCCCACCATGGACCATCACCCCACAATTCTGTGTTTTCAGTCGGTCATCTCGATTTTCACATATAAATTTAACGCCATTGACCTGACACATCGAGTAAACTTTTGAAGCTATCAGTTTCATCGCCAGGACCCTCAATTCGTTTGACCACTCTGGGCAACCATCATCTGCTACATGGTTCATCTGAAAACGTCCAGTAATACGTACACAAGAAATTATGTCATCTTGAAACCACAAAACCATGTACATACATACATGCTATATAAGGATATATATAAAAATAGACATATACACATATACCCTTACCCATTGACCAAAGTAGTTTGCAAACGTCATGTTGTGGTAATCAACATTTCCGGCAATAGCAGGGCAGTGAAGATGATAGTTTTTCCAATATTGTACTTCTTGACAGTTAATCAGTACCGACCAGTGGGCAATGGCTACCTCATTTCCATCCAACTTGTACGACTTTGGCAAGCTTCCCTGTACTACTACGTCACTGGAGATGATAGAAAGGTTGAACTGGGGTTCATCTATCGGCATCTGTTGTTGGGGGTCCACAAGCGCTCCCAAGTACACTTTGGTGTACGTTACGCACTCGTGCGCAACATATGCTCAGCGATACACCCTTCAGGTGCATATTTAATCTTCACATAGTCCTTGTAGGCTCCCAATTGTCTACAAGTTAACAAGTGCATGTTAACTTACTTAAAAAATAAGAATTTACATGTAAAAACATAGGCAAACCAAATGTATGAATCATTTGTACCTTTCCATGGGATACATCCAAGTGGAGTGTACGGGACCGGTAAGCAACAATTGTTCGGGAAGATGGATCATCAGGTGAGGCATTATGTCAAAAAAATTTGGGGGAAATATCCTCTCAAGCTTGCACATGATAAAAATGATGTCATCTTGCATCTCCCTGAGGTCTGATTTTTTAACTTCCTTGGTGCATAACTTCTGAAAGAATCTTGACAAGGCCACCAACGGCTCCACCACCTCTTTGGGCAGGTACCCTCGAATGAAAATAGGGAAAAAGCGTTGAAGCAGTACATGGCAGTCATGACTCTTTAATCCGTACATCTTATTGTCCCGGAAGTTAACACACCTGCTTATATTTCCTGCATAGCCATAATGATACCTGCATATATATATATATATATATATATATCCATAGGCAACAATTATATTTCTCGCATATAACCATAATCCGGTAAAAATTTAAGGCCAAATTCCTGCGTAGCCATAAGAATATATACCTGACATTACTCAGCCACCGAAAAATTTCATGCTTATGCTTCGGCTTTACGGTGTAAGGAGCTTGCGGCATTTTTCTCTTACCATCTATTAACCACAAATGTTTCCGCAGATCCATTGCTTTCAGATCAATGCGTGCCTTAGGGATGTCTTTTGTTTTCCCCTCCAAGTTAAGAACTGTGCCCACAACACTTTCACACACATTCTTCTCTATGTGCATGACATCTAGGTAGTGTCTGATAGGCAACCTGGGCCAGTATGAGAGTTCCCAGAATATGCTCTTGTGTGTCCAAAACTTATACCTTTCGGGCTTGTCTGGAATTGACGCGACTATGTCAGGATGATTGCTCAGTTGGCCAAAATCATATTCATTCAACACTTCCAAAATTTCTTCCCCTGTCCATCGCCTGGGTGCCACACCTGTTTCCACAGTCCCATCAAACGCGTCTGGATCCTGCCTAAATGGGTGATCATATGGAAGCCAACAACGGTGACGCATCTGAACAATTTTACTGCAATAAGGACTGCAACAATCAACCGTCATGCACTCTGAACAAGCCCTGTAACCCATGGTAACGTTGCCCAACAACATACCGCAGGCAGGAAAATCACTGATGGTGCCAAGAAGCATGGCATGCATCTGGAACATCTCGTTTTTGAACCTATCGTAAGTGGGGTGGCCACACTCACTCAGGTACTTAAGCTCCTCAATCAAAGGCCTCAAATACACATCGAGACACTTTCCTGGATAACCCGGGCCCGGAATTAACAGAGTCAGCATATTGTATTCCTTCTTCATGCACATCCATGGTGGAAGGTTGTACAGTACCAAAATAACTGGCCATATACTGTATTGAAGACTCATGTTGCCAAAAGGGTTGAATCCGTCAGATGAGACCCCTAGCCAAACATTTCGGACCTCTGCTGCAAAATGATCAAACTCCCTGACCATGTGCTTCCAAGCCTCTCCGTCGGAAGGGTGTATAAGGGTGTCATCGTCAGGCAAGTTCCTCTCAGCCCACCATCTCATTTCCTCGGCCGTGAAAGCACACATGAACAACCGCTCCAGCCTATCAATAAGCGGGAAATATCAAAGTATCTTCACAGCTTTCTTGTTGCCTGCAGGAGTCAACTTATACCTTTCTGTAAAACATACCGGGCAGGCTTCAAGGTCTTCGAGATCTTTTCCCCAGAAGAGAATACAATCATATCTGCATGCATGGATTTTGATGTAGGAAAGCCCAAGATCTTTCAGGATATGTCGCACCTTATGATGAGTGGTAGGAAGATGATGACCGGGTGGCAGTAGCGAAGCAGTCCACTTCAACCAAGAATCAACAACTTTGACAGACATTTTGTTCTCCATTTTGAGCTGCATCACTCCCATCATACTTTCAAGAACAGTCGTACTACAACTGTCGTACAACGGAGTCTGTTGCAATGCAATCAGGTTGTTGTACTTGTCCATACCGCTTGTGTTGACATGAGCTCCAGGTAATGGCTCGACTGGCTCGATATGGGGAAAACCCTCAACGATGGGAGGGACATTTGGTGCTTCATCAGCAAATACTCCGCTCTCATGAGGAAACATATCATTGATTAACATCGCTGTTGGATCATAGGATGAACTGCCCCTCTCAGCAAAATCTCCATGATCATAGCGTGGACTGACCCTCTCACCAAATTGTCCATGATCATGCGGACCCGCTAACGATGTTTCACCATGATAAATCCAACAAGTGTACTTATCCCAAAACCCGTATTTACTCAGGTGCCTCTGGACTTTATCAATGGGAAAACGAAATCGATCGCTGAAACACTTACATTCTTTACACGGGCAATAATGAAGTGTAGTGTCTCCACAATTAGCCTTCACAAAATCCACAAAACTCCTAATTCCCTGGTGATATCTGACATCCCATCTTTCGGGGCTCATCCAACTCTTGTCCATCCTGAAAATTCTAACAATTTTACGGATTAATTATATATATATATACACACACATTCACTACTAATAATCGACGCGATATCTCAAATCAACTCTAATTAAATCAACACATGCATGCATATATATATATATCGATCTAATCTCTGAATTCGATTCAGTACTCGATGATGGTATTCTTCTTTTTTCAATTCAAAACGTATTTGACTAGGTAGGAGGCTCTGTTAAGCCTGGCTCCGATAACACTACGATAATACCAGTCGTTGATTCAGACACAAGATAAGATTAACTACAAGCAGTTTTCTCGTTTCCGTGACATCAACAACATTTCATATATATCTCACGAATTGGATTTGATCAACACACACACATATATATATATACATACACATATACGTATATATACACGTACCTATATATATAGCTTCCCGAGTGATCGAGTTTTCGATGCGCGCCTTAATTTTGACAATATACCGAAGGATCGATTTCAGAGCGTACGTTTTCCTTCTTTCGATTTCTCTGGATTTTTTTCGATCAAAATGAATGAATGATCGAGCTGCTGCTATCTGCGTCTAATATAAGAGACATTGCCGGTGACGGAGTAAGTCGCCGGAAATGAAGACATTACCGGCGACTTTACGCCGGAAAATCGCCGGTAATGTTTCAAAACATTACCGGCGACTCCAACCGTCGCCGGCAATGTCGAGCCACACATTTTCGGTGAAATTCCGGCCGGAAAATCGCCAGAAATGTTCGGCTTGACATTGCCGGCGACGGTTGGAGTCGCCGGTAATGTTTTGAAACATTACCGGCGATTTTCCGGCGACATTACCGGCGACGGAGTAAGTCGCCGGTAATGATGAACATTACCGGCGACTATTCCGGTCGCAGGCCTTGTCTCCGGTGATCTCGCCGGTAATGATGCCATATGTGGTAGTGGTGGGTTTAGGGATGGTAATGTATTCAATTTGTCACTTGAGTTCTTAAGAAACATGTCTATGATTAAGAGCTATAGTTTAGATAAGTAGATACCAAAAGAGGAATTTCACTATGAATGTATCGTCGAAGGGTTAGGAAGCCCAGTTTGAAAGGACTCAATCCCGATTTAGTTTTCTAAACCGGAATCAAACCCCTTCTGAAAACACGAACCAACAAAAACCATAAAATTTTTGGCAGAGTAACGCTACTAACACGGAATTGCCATTAACTTGCACCCGGAAAATACACTTCATCCTATGCCACAAAAGCCAAACTGTGGGCACCAATCCCATCCGGATTTCTCAATATCATAACAATAATGTAAAGTAATCAATAAAATTATACTTTACAGAAATCTGGGAAAATCGTATGAAAAATATAACATCAGAATGCTCAGAGCGACCTCTATTGTATAATTATATAAATATATCTCAGTAGGCAGAACGAAAAACCTACTGGAAGAAACAAGGTAGCTCGAACACTATACCTCCGACTGCGACGTGCGACTCTAGAATCCAAACTGCAAAGTGGGCACGGAAACCGAAAAGCCCAGGGGAAAGACAAATAAAACGTTAGAGTGATTGGACGAAAATAAACATATGCCTTTCACCAATTTCATATACAATAAACAAGTATAACGAGTTCAGAAAACATATATGGAGGTTGTCAGGCGAATCTCTCAAGCCCGAAGGTCAGGCGAATCTTTCAAGCCTGACGGTGATAGGCCAGGGAAATCTGTCAACCCCAGTGGCATAACAGGGGAATCTCTCAACCCTGCCCAGAGGAATCTCTCAACTCTGGTCCAGAGGAATCTCTCAACTCTGGCAGACTACCGGTGATCAGTCGAGTAGCCGAAGCATCGATGCAATAATGCCTTCACCATAAAAATATAAAATAATATCTCCGAAAATAATAAATAATCTCAACATCGTATAAAATAAATACGGAAAATCACAAAAAATCACGAACTCGCAACGACAGTGAAAATATAAAAATGTCCACTCACAGGTGAGCGTAACGCGATACGCGTTAATCCCGTGATTCGGCGGAAAATCTCTTGTCAAACGAACGATCATGAACCCATGAATAATCATAAAATCCACTGCTCAAAATCATAACTCGACACCTCAAATCATATCACGAGAAACAACCGTTCCCGGAAACATATAATTCAATAACGACGAAATCGTCGAAAATCCGATAATCACACCACAAAATCACACCAACAACTTTCCAGTTCAAAGTTAAGGCCAATTTTGATCGGAAAACCTCCAAAAATCAACTCAAAGTTCCAAACCCTTACCGGAATTTCAAACCGATCGATCTCCTTCCTCCGGCCACGGCAACCCTCAAGACCACTTGTAATAGCTTCCTTACCTTGAGGCTAACAAAACCCCTCAAACACCGAGCTCCAACTCCACTGGAAAAGCCACCTCCGACCACCACGAAATCTCACCGGAAAACACCGATTTTCGCCGAGCCATATCTTCCTCCTCCGGCCACCATAGGGGGGTGATCCAACTCTCAATCTGAAGAGGGCCACGAGCCCAACAAACTCCGTCAAGGGACCCCGGGCAACCGTGGTTGGAATCGGCCTCCACGGCGGCGCGAAGTCGCGACACCCAAATGGTACAAACGGGTCGCCTCCTTGACCCGTGGTCAACGCGGGTCAAGGCCCAGTTTCCCTTTTTGGCAAGTTTTCAAATTCGGCAAGTATTTTCCCGAATTTATACCGTACGCGTATCGAACCCAAACGGATAAATACGACAATATTCGACGGACGAAAATATTCACAACTTATTCCTCGTAACTCGGAAAAATTCTCCGGAAGTTCCCACGAGCTTGAAATTAAATTCTCTACAACTTCTGCGAAGGATCCCAAATCAAATTCTTGCCCGATAATTTAGTTGCTAACGAAGCCGCCATATTAACCAATTACGTCGAAATCGCGACTAATCGCGAAACTCGCAAATCAAGTCGATAACTATCCCATTTACGGTTTGGGTCAATCGATAGTCCAAAACGGATCAAAATCACAATTCGGATAGACTCGAATACGAATGGATAAACTCGACGATATTCTGAAATTTTAAATATTCATATTATATTCCTCGATCGTCGAAATAATAATCCGAAACCGCCCACGAACTCGAAATCACGCGTACAACAACTCTCGAGAAGTGACTCAACTCAAATTCTCTGCCAATAATTAGGTCGTGATCAAGACCGGCAATTCAATCAAATATCGGAGAACTGCGATTATGCGCAAGCTTGTAGATTAAGCTGATTACACTACTGATTCTGTTCTGGGTCGTCACAAATCTACCCCCCTTAAAAAAATTTCAACCTCGAAATTTCGAAACCTGCCAACTAAAAAGTAAAAACATGCAATAAATCCGAAATGTAATTCCACCACGCGGAATACAACACACACACAAAGGCCAACGTTATCGGCAATGCCAAACTATATGGCACAACATAATTCGCCCCATGATCACATACAGACCAAAATAATGTAGCAAATTCATAACTCAACCTGCTCACATCAACATAACTCTAACGTCGAACTCCAGCAAGTAGCAACCTGTTTCCGCTAATCCGAAGGTCTGTGGTAGCACATTCCACTAAATCAGGATCAAACGGCAGTTCAATCCAAACTCGCTCCAACACAATGGAGTGCAACACAGATTCTATACACAACTTCATACAACGTCATAATCATACTGGTCTACAAGCTGGTACTGTAAGCAATCTCGAACAGTTAAAATTGCTGGTCCAAATCCCTCGGAACTGCAATACACAAGACCCACTACAAGAAAACAGCACTTAGACCACGGAAACGTAATTGTTCCGTGGTCCAAGTTACACTTGGATGACGGAGAAGTCTCCGTCGTCTAAGAACCACCTGGACGACGGATAATACCTTCTACGTCGTCCAGGTGATCACCTGGAGGACGGAGAAGTCTCCGAGGTCCAGGTTATAACCTCGGAGTAACTTCACTTAGACGACGTACCGACACCTCCGTCGTCTAAGTGAAGCATTATATAAGCCCGATGCCAAACTCTCGATCTCTTCGATTTGAATTCATTTCCATCGATCTCTTCATTTTCCATTCGAGAAGAATTGAAGGAGAAGGGAGAAGGAGAAGGAGAAGGGATTGGAGATCGATCGATCGAATTCGAAGGGCCGAGAAGGATCGATCAGGATAAGGGATCTCCGCTGACTAGCTAGCTAGCTTAATTAACAGATATCGAGAAGGCCAGCAGGTACGTACGCAGTTAAAATGTGCTTATTAATATATATATATATATATTTAGTGAAAACGTACGTACGTACATACATGCATGGATGTTAGCTATATATACAGATTAAATTACGTACGTACGTAATTGATGGATCGATGTAGATCGAGTACGTATAATTAAGCGTAAATTAATGGACTAATATATATATATGTAATATATAATTAATTAATTATAATATTTTGTAGCAGTATGGACAAGAGTTGGATGAAGTTGAAGAATAGATGTGATGTCCGGTATATGGATGGAATTAGCGAATTTGTCAATTTTGCAATAGAACATGGTCAGGGAAAGAAACGTTTCAGGTGTCCGTGTCAGAAATGTCTTAATTGTCAGTATGCGGAGGTTAATGTTATGGTGCAACACCTGTACGAAAATGGTATGATGTGGAGTTACACTACATGAAGCGAGCATGGTGAAGCAGTAGAGTTCAGCGCAGCAGATTTCAGCTCAGGGTACAGTTACCATGGTGCCTCATCCAGCGGCAGTGGTGCCGGACCCCCAGCTTGGAACCCAACTGCAGATTTGGTCCATGATGCGTTTCTGGGATGTAGTTATGGTGGACACCAACACCAAGACGGAGGTTACAGTACCACTAATGAGCATGATGACACATTCCCCGCAGCTAGCTTGGCCACTGACACCAGTGAGATGGAAAAGTACAACCAGATGCTACTTGAAGCGCAGACCCCGGTGTTCCCTGGATGTCGAGAGAATGTGTTGCAATATGTGATGGAGCAAATGAAGAAAAACGTGAAGCACAAAATGCCAGTGAGTGCTTTTGACGAAATTCAGGAGAAAATATGTAAGTTGCCTGATGATCACAATCTTCCTAAATCTCATTATAAGGTTAGAAATATCCTGAGCAGCCTCGGCCTAAAGTACAGGATAATTGACGCATGTCCGAATGATTGTGTGCTATTTTACAAAGAGTATAAAGATTTGGACTATTGTCCCGTATGTGGCCAGTGCAGATTCCAGTTGAATAGGAAGAGTTCGAAAAAGAGAATTCCTGTGAAAGTTGTTCGATATTTTCCCTTGATTCCCAGATTGCAGGGCCTGTACATGTCTCTACACGCAGCAGAGGCGATGCGATGGTACACAGAAAAGCGAATAGATGACGATGTCCTGCGACACGCCGCGGATGGGGTGGGTTTCAAACATTTTGACAGAGAATTTGGAGACTTTCCTTCAGAGGTTAGAAATGTTAGACTCGGCCTATCTACAGACGGATTCAATCCTTGGGGAAGTAATAGCTCCGCCGTCAGCACTTGGCCAATTATTCTGATGCCGTACAACTTGCCTTCGTGGATGTGCATGAACAAGGAATTTAATTTCCATACCGTACTAATTCCAGGTCCTAAATCTCCATCGAAGTTCTTAGATGTCTACCTCAGACCTTTGATCGACGAGCTAAAACTGTTGTGGGAAAATGGAGTCCCAACTTATGACAAATTCACTGACACGATGTTCACGATGAGGGTTGCCGTAATGTGGACGATCAGCGATTTTCCAGCTTATGGGATGTTGGCAGCCTGCTGGATAAAATGATATAATGGATGTCCTATATGTTTGGATGACGTGAACTCTAGTTGGCACGCGGGGAAGGTGTGTTACTTGGGTCACCGTAGATGGCTTCCTCACGACCACCCCTGGCGACAGGATGAAGCTCATTTCGACGGTACGGTAGAGAACAATCCTAAACCCCGTAGTTGGTTGGGCGAAGAGATTTTAGAGAGGTTGAGCTATTTCGACTTTGGTGTGTTGAGCAATGATGCGGATGTAAAGAAATGCAATCCAATTCCTCCACATGATCTGAGCTATTGGGATCACAAGAGTATATTCTTTGAACTCCCTTACTGGTCGAAGTTGAAGCTGAGGAACAACTTGGACGCGATGCACATAGAAAAGAATGTGTACGACAGCGTGGTCGGAACAATTATCGGTATTAAGTTCAAGACTAAAGATACTCCCAAAGCGCGCAAAGATTTGGAATCAATGAATCTACGTCGTCCCTTGTGGTTGAGGAGGGACAGGAAAGGAGTGTACAACAAGATGCCAGATGCACCTTACACAGTGAAGCCGACGCTTAGACGTTCTGTATTTCACTGGTTTAAGGGCGTTCGTTATCCGGCTACGTATGCAGCTACTATAACTGGAGCAGTGGACGAGGTGCAACACAAGTTTGTTGGTCTAAAGACACATGACTATCACGTTATGCTGCAACGTCTGATTCCAGTGGTAATTCGACCATACTTGCCTCGGGACGTCGTAGAACCAATAGTGGCATTGTGCAGGTGGTGGCAGAGGTTATGCGCCAGAGAATTAAAGAAGTCAGATGCGGAATTGCAACAACAAATTGTGCACATCATTTGCAAACTAGAGAGGATTTTTCCCCTTGCTTTTTTTGACATCATGATTCACCTAATGATCCACCTGCCCAAGCAGGTGCTCATTTCTGGTCCGGTCCAGTACACTTGGATGTATCCTCAAGAAAGGTACGTACAACTAATTAATTTTTTTGTTCCACTGGAGATTATATATATACTAGCTAGCTATATGTACTTATTCTTATTGTACGTTTGATTTTGTAGACAGCTTGGACAGTATAAGTCATTCGTCAAAAACAGGTCGGCCCCAGATGACTCCATAGCAGAGACATACCTAATGCATGAGTGTGTTACTTACTGCAACAGGTACCTCAAAGATCCACCACCTCCCACTGCATCCGATCGCAGTGCCCGCATCAATCTTTCTGTCGTCACAAATGTCGTCCGACCGTTTAGAGGAGTATTAAAGGAATCGTTAACACGGGAAGAACTTATTGAGGCACATTGGGTAGTGTTGCGAGACTGTGACGAAGTTGAGCCGTACATGATGTCATACAGGGAGAGGCTTCAGGCGTTAAATCAAAACAAGAGTTCGGCATGGATTGAGAAAATGGTTAAGAAGAAGTTTCCCGATTATTTCTTCCAATGGGTACGTACGTACGTCTCGGTATTAATTATTTAAATACATATCGATCATTTTTGTAGAAAGTAAACCCTTATATTAATTTGCTCTTTTCCACAGATGATTGATCTGCAAAAATCTGAAAACCGCGGAGGGTGGTGGTCATGGCCAAAGCATTTGCTACCAGGGAAGCCGGTTAAACACTATATTTATCCCGGATGTTTTGTGAACGATGTAAAGTTCCATTCATTGGCCCGAGACGAAGGAAGAAGAACACAAAACAGTGGGGTGGTGGTTGGGAAAGACAATGATCTATATTACGGGGCTATTGTATATATGGTTCAGCTATGTTACGGGAATGATGTCAACGTTTTCCTATTCAAGTGCAGATGGTTCAAGCGTACAAAGGAAGACCTGTGACTATTATCAGTCGATACAAACTCTAGCTGGTATGAGGATGAGCCTTTCGCTCTCGCCACCTTAGTTCGGCAGGTGTTCTATCTCGACGATCCAAAAGCCGGTGAAGGGTGGAAAATAGTGAACCATATCTCTCACCGAGGAATATGGAATACCATGACACCTGAAGAGACGCCGGAGACTGAAGATGCTGCTGAACCAGAAAGAGACATTCCTGCCTATCAAGAGCCTAATATTTCTGTCATCCGCTCCGATATAATGGACCTGGTTCAAGATGGTGAACGGTTACCCATGCCTGATGGTTGTATAGATCTAACTGAAGATGAGATTATCGATGAGGTAGATGAAGAAGACGAGCAGGAAGAGGACGCGGACGAGGATGAGGACTCAGGTTATTCGTCGGACGATGTTGAGTACGATGACGAGGATGAGCCGTCGTTTAACGGGGATGAGGACGATGATGATTATGACGAAGAGTACGGTCATACGACGAGGGAGATTAATTGGTAATTAAGTATTGTAATTATTGTAATATATATATGATCGATGCTGGTTAATTTACGGTAATTAATTAATCCGAATTATATATCCTGGACAACGAAGAAATTAATTGCAGGTTGTCGCCTTTGGGTATTTTGGCGTTCTCCCTAAATCCTCGACCCTAAACATTTGCAAATCGGATCGATCATTTATTTAATTTTTCTATGGTCATTCAAAATAATTGAACGGACACCTGAATTCAGGGTCTATATACCTGGACAACGGAGATGAGATATTCCATCCACGTTTATATTAGGTCCCCCGCCATTTTCACCTTTGGCGCCCCGCCAAATCTCAATCTCATATAAAACCCTAAATCCTGGACCCTAAATCTAGCAGATCGGATCGATCGATCAATTTTTTAATTATATTTTTGAATCAGAATAATTGAACGGACACACAAATGACCGGGGACGACCTAAACCGTAAACCCTAAGGCCCTAACCCCTGAATTCAGGGTTTAGAACTTGGACGACGGAGAATGGTCATTATCCGTCGTCCAGGTCCACACTAGGACGACGGATATAGTCATTCTCCGTCGTCCAAGTTCACAAACCCTAAACCCTAAACAGTAAGACCCTAACCCCTGAATTCAGGGTCTATACACCTGGATGACGGAGATGAGATTCTCCGTCGTCCAGGTACTACCCTGGACGACGGATAAGGTCAAATCCGTCGTCTAGGTACTAACCTGGACGACGGAGAATCTCATCTCCGTCGTCCAGGTGCAGATTTCGTAATTTTTTCTAAGACAACGACCATCTAGACCTTCTTCCAATGCATATTCTTTTCGTCAAGACTTTAGAGTAAAAAATTCTTGGTGTGTGAGCTTCGACTGTTCGAAAATCGGAGTTGCGAAATGCCTTGTATCCACGTTTCCGGTTTGTGAAATTATCGGTTTTGCGGTTGACTGTGCCGATCAAACCCTTCCCGAACTTATTATTTTATGGTCCTTTGAAGACAATTATATATTATGTTACGACGAACATATCTAACGGTTGTTTTGTCCACATTCAATTTCGTTAATACTCTACTGCAAATGAGCCTCTACTCATGAACACTTAAGTCGTAAGGATTAGTCGATACTTAACAACTTTCAAAACGAAAAATTATTCGTCGGTTCAAATTTAACTGTTCATATATACGATGTGTTCATCGATATTGGACGACTATTTCACTCGAATGACAGATCGCTAAATTCCTAGCGAATTATTTTTAAAATTTTTTTTAATGTAATTTGAACCTGGACGACGGAGAATGGCCATCTCCGTCGTGCAGGTTCAAATTACCATGGCGGTTCGAATTTATTTTTTTTAATTTTTTCCATGTAATTTTCACTTGGACGACGGAGATGGTCATTCTCCGTCGTCCAAGTCCAAAATTATGGCGGTTCAATTTACCGCTTCCGTTTTTGGGACCGCTTGAATTTTCACTTAAACGACGGAGAATTCATTCTCCGTCTTCTAAATTCAAAATCATGGCGGTTCAAAACGTCCCGCCGATTAATTGGCGCCGCTTGAAATTTTTTGAAACCGCCACTTAGACGACGGAAAACACTATTTCCGTCGTCCAAGTGAACTTAGACGACGGAGAATAGTGCTCCGTCGTCTAAGTGCAACTCTATAAATAGAGTTGCACCCCCCTCATTTTCTCATCATTCCATCTCCTCCTCTCCTCTCCTCTACTCTCCTCTCCTCCGGCGATCCTCCTCCGGCGACGCTCCGACGACAATTTTTCCGGCGTGGTTCCTCCTCCCCAACGACTCAACTCCGCCTATATTCCCGATTACTCCGGTGAGGTAAATTTCTATTTTTTTCCTTATTAAAATTATTTTCATTTAATTAATTAAATTCTAAATATAATTTATTAATTAGTTTTAAATATTTCATTATTGTAATTATAATAATGAAAAAGTGGTTAATTATTGTAATTAATAATTATTTAAATGCATAATTGTAATTAGTTGATAATTATTTAAATGAATAAATTTATTATTGTAATTATTTATTATTAGTTGATAAATGAATAAATTTATTATTGTAATTAGTTCATAATTAATTAGTTGATAAATAATAATTTATTATTGTTATTATTTATTGTTTTACTTAATTGTTAATTACGTGTGTTTTCTAGTAAATTGCATGGTAGTACGTATTCGATTTAAATTTAGTACATAGGCTTGGTTTATTAAGTCGCACTCTTTGGAATAGATGGCGCCTCTTTTTCCTAGCTTATCTCCTTAACCCCTCGTGATGTGTGGATTTCATCACCGCACACCATAACCTAAGTGAAGTTATGGACACGAGGTTGAGGGCGAAGTTTGCAAAGGACTTGAGGGAGTGTAAATTTTCGAAAAATTGGCCGAATGTCGGACATGGTGTCTAGAAACGGGTTATGACTGGTGACAGGATTTGGACTAAGAAAGACTTTTGTCGAAATTAGTCCTCCCTCTCGCGTTATCTCTATCCCTAACTGGCCATATTTTTCGATTTAACCAAGGCTGATTAATTGAAAATTTACACTTTATCGCGCGGGTCGCACGTCCATTGAACGACCGAAAAAGCTAAGCTAGTGTACTCTATTTAAATCCTAACCGTACTTAATTAGCGTAAATTTTGCACTCGTAATTATTATGGTAATTAAGTAGGTATTTTAACAATGTACTCCTAGGTTGAAATGGCTCCATCCGGCAAGAAGAAAGCGCAACAGGAGGCAGAAGATGCCATGCTCCGAATGTTGGCGGCCCAAGTCGGTTGGGTTCAACAGGAGGGCAATGACGCTCTCAATCCGGACGGATCATCTGGTCCGTCCGTAGCGCCTTCTAGGGAAATTCCCGCTCCCCTATTCATCTCGAGCGGTGATGACGTCGACCCCTTCCAATCTCCGACGCCTGGTACCGATTCAACGGGAAGTACTCAGGCGTCCTCGACCGCCGAATCAATCATGTATAGCGCCCGCCGTAGGCAAAGGAGGGCCCCCACTGACCCGGAACCGAAAAGGACTCGGGGTCTCGTTAAAGGGGGCAAAGCGGAGCGTATTTGCAAGGTGACCGGGAAAAAGATCGACTTGCCCTACGACGAATTCACCGGTGGCCCTCCCACAGCTCAGCTAGCAAGTCTCTCGGCGCATGGGATAGGGTCAATCATCTGTAACCGGGTTCGTATCACTGCCCCTACTTGGAAGGAGGCGCCGGATCATGAGAAGGCGAAAGTCTTTAAAGATCTTTCGGTACGTAATACGTCCAATTTAGTTATTATATAATATTGTTAATATTAGTTAAAATTTCATAATATATACGATTATAATTTTCTATTTATTTTTGATAGGAACAATTTGCGGTGGATCCGACACCATCCATGTTGAGGCATATCAACCAAACCACCAACTCCATCTACAAAGATTGGAAGTACAAGCTCCATAAGTACTTCCAAGATGTCGGTCCCGTGCCTCCCCCGGTAGAGCTGCAAGGGGATAGAGAAGATGAGTGGGAGTGGTTGTGTAACCACTTTGCCGATGACTCCTTTAAGGTGTTAATTTATTTTTTTTATTTCAATTATGATAATTGAATTATTTAAATTGTAGTTATTAATTTTTTAATGATTTAATTATGTTGTGTAACAGAAATTCTCCGGTGTCAACAAAGCCAACCGGGGGAAGAAGGAGAAACACCATACTACCGGCGCCAAGCAGTTCATTCAAATAGCCAAGGAGCACAAGGATAAGGGCTCCAAACACCCTTATCTTGATCCAAGCGTAAGCGCGTACGTGACGCCTGGGCTCGATAATGAAGCGAGTCAATGCAGCGTAAGTGATATATTTATTATGTGCTTTTAATTATAGTAATTATTATTTAAATATGATTTCATTATAATAAATTAATTATTCTTTTGTAGGCAAGGGTGATAGAGTTTGCGCATGAAGAGTTGGCTAACACTCAGCTTGCGTTCCCAGATGTGCCGCCGGAAGACCTGCCTCCTCTATTCTTAGAGAGCCAAATTGCAATCGCGGATGAGGTCTACGGTCGTAGAGCTGGCAAGGAGGTTAGGCACTTCGGGCCTAGGGTGGTACGAGATTTGTCGACGACCTCCGGCTCATCATCTACGGGAGGTTCGGGGCAGCGGAGAAGGAGTCAGGCAGCGGCTGTCGAAGCAGCCATTCAAGAGGCTCGACTGGCACGAGAGGAGAATCGACTGACATAAGAGCAGAATGAGGCAATGCGGCAAAGACTTGACGAACAACAAGCACAAATAGCCCAACTCATCGCGCTCATGAACCAAAATCGAGAAGTATGTCAACCTCCTCCGAACCCACACCCCGACGACAACGACCCGGCTGGAGGCGGAGGACCCGGCGGCGCATCTGCTCCTCCAGTGTATTAGCTAGCTAGTTAATTATCGCGTTTCTTTATTTCCGAGTTTCGAACAATATTTTATAATTTTTATGGGTTTTTAATTTGGATGTGTATGTACAAATTAATTAATTATTTAATTAATACATTAATTAATATTAAAAATTTAGTTTAATTAATTAATTTCGACTATATTTCATTATTTAAATTAAATTAATAATAAATTAAATTAATAATATTTAATTTTAATTTTTTTAAAAAAATTAAAAAGTCACTTGGACGACGGAGATTATGTTCTCCGTCGTCCAAGTGCAAAACCTAAACCTAAACCCTAACCCCTAAACCCTATACCCTGCCATTCTCCGTGGCCCACGTGTTCACCTGGACGACGGAGAATTAGAGTTTCCGTCGTCCAGGTGAACACCTGGTCCACGGAGAAGCTAGCATTCTTCGTGGCCCATGTATGCACCTGGACGACGGAGACGCTAATTCTCCGTCGTCCAGGTGAACACGTGGGTCCGTGGCCCACGTGTTCACCTGGACGACGGAGAATTAGCGTTTCCGTCGTCCAGGTGCATACATGGGCCACGGATAATGTCCGCGGTCCAAGTTAACTTGGACGACGGAGAACTAATTCTCCGTCGTCCAGGTGCTTGGACGACAGCACTTGGAGCACGGACCTTGGACGACGGAGATTCCGTCGTCCAAGTACTTAGACGACGGAAAACTGCACTTAGACGACGGAAATTATCCGTGGTCTAGGTGCAGTTTTCTTGTAGTGACCACAACATGCCCTCCAAGGTCTGAATAGTGCTTAAAGCTCGCCCACCAATCTGAGGATAAGAAGCTGTACTAAACTGTAATCTGGTCCCTAATGCACACTGCAATGCTTGCCAACACTCTGTTGTAACTGATTATCTCGATCAGCAAATTGGGATAGATGCATCACGAAAATGGACAACCTCTGCCAAATACAGCTATACCAACTTGTCACCGAAATCTTTTCCAGAAGTACCAGGAAAAGAACTGACTTTATCGAATGGTCCACAATGACCCGAAGTGCGTACTGGCACACAAAATCTACAGTGACAAGCTCCAGCTTCTAATCGGAAATCTCCAATGGCTGTAACTTCCCAGCAAGTCTCTGCCTCCCAGCCAACGCCTACTGACAAATGTGGCATCTGCTCACATAAGCTACTGTATTCCTCTTCATATTGCGTCACGAGTAGTAAACTCGAAGTATCAGATACATCTTCGTACCACCAGTGCATAACGCACGTAAAACAATGAGCTTCAATATCATCACATTCTAACTCAGCTCTCGTAGCTCGTAACTTGGCTAACACGGAAACTCGAGCCACACACACACGAAACAATGAAGCTCCCGATTTCCAACTAAATGCATCAGCAATAACACCCCAGAAAGATAATCAAAGTACAACCACTAGCCTTTCTCGGATAAACTCAAATGTGCAGCCATAGTCGTTAATTGACCCCATACATCTACACTACCTCAAGCTCGAATCTGGCTGAATATGCAAGTAGATGCAACTCAAGTGATCAGTGTACATCCTACATTGCGCTGGATGCTGTAACAATAGTGTCTCGAACTCTTCGATGCTAACATAACGAAAGCAACTCCCAACTCATACCTAGATTATGTAACTTCATAAATTTTCCACTGCCTGAAACCATGAGCCACCGTAATGTTATGCTGCATCAAAGCATAACCAAATCCAAATCTCGATGCATTGCTATAAACCACGAACTCGCCACGGTCGTCAGGTAAAGTCAAAACCGGTGTAGTGGTCAATCTTTCCTTCAGGAGTAAGTAATTCTCCTCACACGCATTGAACCACTCGAACTTGACGCCTTTCTTTGTCAATCCAGAAAATGAAGTGGCAATCCGAGAAAATCCTGCACAGAGCGCCGATAGTAGCCTGCCAAACCTGAGAAACTCCTGATCTCTGGTACAATGGTAGGTCAACTCCAATTCAACACGGCTTCTATCTGGTCAGGATCCATGCCGACTTCCTCGGCTGACATCACGTGGCCCAAAAAACTTCACGCTAATCAACCAAAATTCACACTTGCTGAACTTCGCAAACTGCTGATTATCTCGCAAAGTCTGCAAAATAGTTCACAAATGCTTCTTGTGCTGGCCCACACTCCTGGAGTAAATCAGGATGTTGCCGATGAACACAACCACAAACTTGTCCAGAAATCGTCTGAACACCCGGTCCATTAAGTCTGTAAAAGATGCGGGGGCATTGGTCAATCCAAACGGCATGACCAATAACTCATGATCCGAAAGTGGTCCTTGCCACATCTGACTCTCTGATCCTCAACTGATGGTATCCGGACCTGAGATCGATCTTCAAAAAGACTGAAGCTTCCGTGAGCTAATCAAACAAGTCGTCAATCCGAGGTAGAGGATACTTGCTCTCCTCTGAAGCCTGATTCAGCTTCTGGTAGTCGATACACCATCTCGTCGAACCATCATTCTTCCGAACAAATAGTACAAGAGCACCTCACAGTGATACACTGGATCGTATGAAGTCTCCTCCAGCAACTCTCAAAGTTGAACCTGTAGCTCCATCAGCTCCACTGGCACCGAACGACTAGATGCTGGTGATATGAGTCCAGCGGCCGGTAAAAGCTCAATGGTGTAGTCGGTCTCCCGAACTGAAGGAATACCCGGTAACTCCTTCGGAACATACCTGGAACCTCTGGAACCACCTCAACATCACCAATGTCTGGCACAGCAGCCGTATTATCCACAACATGAGCTAAGTATGCAACACAACCCTTTTTCATCATCCGCTCGGCCTTCATCGCTGAAATCACACATGGCAATAAAGTATTCTTCTCACCGCGAAACAATATCTCGGGGAAACCTGGTCGTCAAAACACAACCTCCTTCTCGTGATACTCGAACATAGCCTAATGTGTCGCCAAGAAGTCCATACCTAACATCACATCAAAATCGATGATAACCAGTAATAATGAATCTGCGGTTAACCCATAACCTCCGGATGGAAGCAACACTCTCCAAAACCTCGGAAGTGGAGATGTAGATACAATAGCCATGGATATCAAGCGACGGTAACCTTAAAGAAACTCTGTCCACATACAAGGTTGTGGCACGAACTCCGGCATGCCCAACTAGCCGTCCACATCGATTGCGACTTACTGAATGACTCGTCTAGAAGTCTGCGTTGGTCAAACTCCACTTTTCTGTTCCAGTAGGTTTCTTGTTTAGCCTACTGTTGTGTATTTATGTATATATATACTAGACGTCGCTCTGAATACTCTGATGTTATATTTTCATATGATTTTTTCCCGATTTCTGTAAAGTTACAGCTTTTGGTTTATCAGTTTACATTATGTTATGATATTGAGAAATCTAGATGGGATTGGTGCCCACGGTTTGGTTTTTGTGGCATAGGATGAAGTGTGTTTTCGGGTGCAGGTTAATGGTAATTTCACGATATAGTGAAACTCTGCCGAAATTTCTAAGGTATTTGTAAGTTCGTGTTTTCAGAAGGTGTTTGATTCCGGTTTAGGAAACTAAATTGGGGTTGGGTCCTTTCAGCTTGATATCAGAGCATTAGATTTCAGGTTCTGTAGACTTCTGTAGTTGTGATACTAAGGATATTTGAGTAGGTACAGCATGTCTAGAGCGATGACCCGACTAGTCAGCGGTTACTCATCAATGCTTCGGGTGTTGTATGTGTTCAAATGTCTGAAGTTTCATGATTACGTTCCTTGTGCCTTGTGACTAATGCTTTTCTCTTATCATTAGGATGCCTCCTAGACGTGGTCCCCGTGTTAATAAGGATGTGGATCCTGATGAGGATCGCCAGACGCATGACTTGCTTATGCGAGTATTGCGTTTGGAGGAGCGTTTTGACACTGTGGTCAAAGCTCGAACTGGTGGAGCGATTGTTTTCTCGGGTTCAGCTGATCCAGAGATTTGTGAAGCATGGTTGGTTTAGGTTGAATGAGTTTGTGAGCGTCTGCATTTCACTCCTGAGCAGATGACAGTGGCAGCAGTTGGTTTACTTGAGTCTGATGCATACTTCTGGTGGGTTAGCACCGATAGAGTTTCGGTTGATACTCCGTGGACACTGTTCCGAGATTTGTTTATGCGGAGGTATTTCAACCAAGCTACACAGCAGCGGAAGTATGAGGAGTTTCTTGCGTGAGGGCAGAGTATCACCGGAGGTTGTTATTGGTACGTTGTATGTTTTTGACTATCCAGTACTTACTTTGCTAGATCCAGGTGCTACACATTCATTCATATCATATAGATTGTCATCTTTAGCTACTATGCCTGCATCTCCACTTCCGGGGTTGTGGAGAGTGTTGTATCTGTCCGATGAGGTTGTGAGTATTGGTTGGGTGTATAAGGATTGTGAGATCTTTGTTGGAAGTCATGGTTTAGCCGCAGATTTGTTATTCCTGGATGTTGTCGACTTTGATGTGATTTTAGGTATGAACTTCTTGGAGACACATTGGGCTCTGTTCGACTGTCACAAGAAAGAGGTTGTGTTTCGACGTCCAGGGTTCCCAGAGATACAATTTCGCGGTGAGAAGAATACTTCATTGCCATGTGTGATTTCAGCGATGAAGGCCGAGCGGATGATGAAGAAGGGTTGTGTTGCCTATTTTGCTCATGTTGTGGATACTACGGCTGCTGTACCAGACATTGGTGACATTGAGGTTGTTTTTGAGTTTCCAGATGTGTTTCCGGAGGAATTACTAGGTGTTCCTCCAGTTCGAGAAATCGATTTCACCATTAAGCTTTTACTAGGCACTGGACCTATATCACATGCACCTTATCGTATGGCGCCAGCGGAGTTGAAAGAGTTACATATTCAATTTCAAGAGTTGCTGGAGAAAGGTTTCATACGACCCAGTGTATCACCGTGTGGTGCTCCTGTACTGTTTGTGCGGAAGAAGGATGGTTCCATGCAGTTATGTATTGATTACCGGAAGCTGAATCAGGTCACTGTGAAGAACAAGTATCCGTTGCCGTGGATTGATGATTTGTTTGATCAGCTCAAGGGAGCTTCAGTCTTTTCGAAGATTGATCTCAGGTCTGGATACCATCAGTTGAGGATCAGAGAGTCAGATATGGCTAGGATAGCTTTTAGATCACGGTACGGGCATTATGAGTTCTTGGTTATGTCGTTTGGGTTGACCAATGCCCCTGCAGCTTTCATGGACTTGATGAACCGGGTGTTCAGACTGTTTTTGGACAAGTATGTGATCGTGTTCATCGACGACATCTTGATTTACTCCAGGAGTGTGGGCTAGCACAAGAAGCATTTGCGAGCTGTCTTGCGGACTTTGCGAGACAATCAGTTGTTTGCGAAGTTCAGCAAGTGTGAGTTTTGGCTGGATAGCGTGAAGTTTTTGGGTCACGTGATATCTGCTGAGGGAGTCAGCGTGGATCCTGATAAGATAGAAGCCGTGTTGAATTGGAGTAGACCTACCAGCGTACCAGAGATCAGGAGTTTCTTGGGTTTGGCAGGTTATTCTCGGCGCTTTGTGCAAGATTTTTCATAGATTGCCACTCCACTTACTAGATTGACGAAGAAAGGAGTCAAGTTCAAGTGGTCCGATGCATGTGAGGAGAGTTACTTGCTCTTAAAAGAAAAAGTTGACTACTACACCGGTTTTGACCCTACCTGATGATAGTGGAGAGTTTGTGGTTTACAGCGATGCATCGAAATTGGGACTTGGTTGTGTTTTGATACACTGGCTTATGGTTCCAGGCAGCTAAAACCACATGAAGTCAACTGTCCTACCCATTATTTGGAAATGGCTGCTATTGTATTAGCTTTGAAGAGTTAGAGACACTACTTGTACGGAGCTTAGTGCAAGATATACACAGATCACAAGAGTCTTACCTATTTGCACACGCAGCCAGACTTGATTATGAGATAGCGTAGATGGATGGAGTTGATCAATGATTATGATTGCACCTTTGAGTATCATCCAGGGAAGGCTAATGTCATTGCTGATGCACTCATTCGGAAATCTGGAGCCTCATTGTTTCATGTGTGTGTGGCTAAAGTATCCATGTTAGCAGAGTTAAGGGCTACGGGAGCTGATTTTGAGTGGGATGATGATGGAGCCTTGTTGGCTAGCTTCCATGTCTGACCGGTATTGGTTGATCAGGTTCGAGAAGCTCAGGATGCGGATTCCTATCTGTTGGATAAGAAGACCATGATTCAGAATGGTGTCCCAATAGAGTTTCAGTTGAGTAATGATGGTACATTACTATTCAGAGGTAGATTGTGTGTACCCAAGGACGAGGGTTTGATGAAAGAGATTTTAGACGAAACTCATTGTTCTGCTTATGCGATGCATCCCGGCGGCATGAAGATGTTTCGTATACTCCGAGCTTATTACTGGTGGCGAAATATGAAGATGGAGATTGCCGCATATGTAAGCAGATGTCTTATTTGTCAGCAGGTTAAAGCAGAGAGGCGAAAGCCTGCGGGAAAGCTACAGCCCTTGGAGATTCTGGTTTGGAAGTGGAAGCACATTACCATGGATTTCGTGTATCAGTTACCACGTACTTCGGCTGGTAATACTGGTATTTGGGTTATTGTACACCGATTGACGAAATCAGCTCATTTCCTTGCACTTCCAGGGAAGATTTCAGTGGGCAGATTGGCAAAGCTGTATTTGGCCGAGATCGTTCGTCTGCATGGTGTGCCTGTATCCCTTGTTTCTGACCGAGACAGTCAGTTTACTTCAGAGTTCTGGCAGGCATTGCAGCGAGCCTTGGGTACCAGATTGCATTTTAGTACAGCTTTCTATCCTCAGACTGATGGGTAGTCCGAGCGGACTATTCAGACCCTCGAGGATATGTTGTGGTCTTGTGTTTTGCAGTTTAGAGGAAATTGGGACCAGCAACTGCATTTGATTGAGTTTGCTTACAACAACAGTTATCAGACCAGTATTGATATGGCACCATATGAGGCTCTATACTGGAGACAGTGCCGCACTCCATTGTGTTGGAATGAGGTGGGCGAGCGATGGCTTATTGGCCCTGATCTGCTGAAGAGCACCATGGAGGATATTCAGATTATCCGGGACAGATTGAAGATTGCCCAGGATCGCCAGAAGAGTTATGTGGACGTGAGAAGGAAAGGTCTCGAGTTCGAGGTAGGTGATTGGGTCTTCCTGAAACTATCTACTTGGAGGAGAGTTGTGTGTTTCGGGAAGCGTGGCAAGCTTCGACCACGGTATATTGGTCCGTACGAGATTACCGATAGAATTGGCAATTTTGATCACCACTTAGTTATCGGGCGAGAATTTGAGTTGAGTCTCTTCACGAGAATTGTAGTATGCATGATTTCGAGTTCGTAGACGGTTTCAGATAATTGTTTCGACAACCGAGGAATATGTTATGAATATTTGAAATTGCGTAATTTTGTCGTGTTTATCCGTTTGAGTTTGAGTTATCCGAAACGTGGATGTGATTCGATTTGGACCTTCGATCGTCTCGAGCCGCGAGTATAAAATATCGAAATAGTCAAAAAATTGTCAAAAATCACTGTTTGGGAAGTTTGACCGTCGTTTGACCTGTTGACCCGCGTTGATCGAGTTCAAACCGGACCACCGTTGACTCGCCGTCCGACTTGACGTTTCCGGCCACCTCCGGCTACAATTTTGGTATGGTTAGCTTCTACTCTTGATTTCCTATGGTTTAGGACTTGAATTCATGTGATTTGGTGAGGTATAAGTGGAGAACGAGTTCGGTGAAATCCGTGGATTTCGCCGTCGTCGAGGGCGGCGCTCCGACGACATTTAGGGTCGGGGGTATGGGGGGAAAGGTTCCCCTCAACCTTTTGAAGCTTTCGGGTGAAGGAATTTTAGTTTGGTTGAGGTTTGAAGCTCGCCGGAAAACTCACCGGAATCCATGGATTCCGTGAGTTTCAAGGTGATTTCCGGCCAGTGGGCTTGGAATTGGAGGTTGTGGTAGAAGACAAATGTGTTGGGCTTAAGGAGTACTTGTGATCTGGAAAATTTGGCCAGAATCCGCCACGGTTGACGCAGCGGCGGCGGCGGTCAACGACGGCGCTCCGGCGAAGGCGTTGACTTTTTGGATTTTTGTCAAGTTTTATGCCGTTTTGCTCGTAATCGCGTCCCGATCCTCGCCTTGAGGTTTTCCAGTTTAGTTGAATACCGGATTTTAAGTCAAGGGTTTATGTGGAGTATTTGGGGGTTTTCGTCGATTATTTTGTATCCAAGTTTTATGTTTCCGGAAATGGTTGGTTTCTGTGACGACCCGGACCAGAATCAGCAGTATGATCAGCTGTATACGTGAGTTATCGCATAGTCATAGATTGCCGACAGTTGATTGAATCGCCAGGCTCGTTAACGACATAATTATTGGCCGAGAATTGGAGCTGAGTCTCTTCTCGGGAGTCGTAGTACATGTGATTTTGAGTTCGTGGGCAGTTCTGGATCGTTATTTGGACGACCGAGGAATTAATTATGAATATTTGAAGTTTCGGCATATTCGGATTATAATTGCGAACTACTTAACGACTAAATTACCGGACGAGAATTTGGTTTCGGCTTCTTCACGGAAGTTGTTCAGAATTTAATTTCGAGTTGTGGGAACTTCCGGAGCATGATTTTGAGTTACGGAGTTTAAGTTGTGAATATTTCCGATTATTGATTGTTTAGTCGATTTAATGTGTGTTGGTTCGAAGGGTTGACTTTTTATCCGTCTGGTCGATGTGTTTGACTTCGGGTGATAATTGAAGATCATGTCGAGACGAGTTTGTGGCCGCTAGAATTATCGGAATCGGAGTTACGACGAGAAAGTTACGGATGTTCAAAGTTCGTCGAAAAGGATAATTACGAAGTTTCCAAAAAGGGAAGGCCTATAAATAGAAACCTGCTATTTTGGGCAAGTCAAAGACTTACCATTTTGGGGTTTGACCGAGTTGACCGAGACAACTCGGTGGAGAGAGGAAGTTCTCCACAGTGCTCGACGGCGACTCCACGGTGGCGAAGGATTCCGGCCACCCCGTGGGACGGGGTTGGTCCCGTTAGAAGCGCCTCAGCCTCCTCGTCCTTTCCCCGGCCACCGTTCAAGGCGAGGCTCGCCGAAAATGGAAGGAAAATCCGGCCAAAATGGAGGAGAAACTTGTGAATTTGGGTTCCATGATTTAAGCCGAATTGAGATGCAACTTTGAGTGGGATTTGAAGCTCTCCTCACCTACAAGCTACCATGTAAGTTTGGTGGTCTAATTTTGCTTGTGTATGGAGAATTTTGGGATTGAAATTTGTGTGAACATTCGGTTTTTCATGAAATTGACATGGTTAGAGTGAGAATTGGCCTTCGGTGAAGTTATGGAATTTGCTCAGTGGGTGATTTTGAGTGGAATAGGGGTTGCTCCGCCGTGAAATTTTCCGGTCAGCGGTGGCGCCGCCGTGGGCGGCGGTCAACGGTCAAAGTTTAACTTTTTTGGACTTTCGAGAAGTTGCATGTCATTTGACTCGAAATTGTGCCCCGATCGCAGTGGGGAGGTTCATTTTTCGAGTTAAGCGTCCGAACGTAAAGCGAGGTATTGAGGTGTTATATACGGATTTTCGACGATTCGTCGACTTTGAATTTCGTGTTTCCGAGTACGGTGGTTTCTCGTGATTTGATTTGTATTGTCGAGTTATGATTTCACGAAATGGTTATTATGATTATTCAGGGGTTCGTGATCATTTGTTTGGCGAGGGACTTTCCGCCGGATCACAGGTTAACGCGTATCGTGTTACGCCAGTCTGTGAGTGGACAGTTTATTTTCACGGAATTATTGCGAGTCCTTTATATACGTTTTATGAACTTGAGCATGCAGTATGATTATGGTTTTACGAGCATGAGTTTTCATACGAGATTTATGTTTATTATGAGCATGTGTTATACGATTATACTTATATGTTGTTATGTGTCCACAAGTGGCCCCGTGTGATATGTATACATGCTCTGTACGCATGAGGAGTTAGAGTCTCCCTCGTGTTTATGTACGTGAGGAGTTAGAGTCTCCCTCGTACTGGTATGCGTGAGGAGTTAGAGTCTCCCTCGTGTACTCGGACGCGTGAGGAGTTAGAGTCTCCCTCGTGTACCCTTTGATTATTTATACTTTTGACTCGCATATGATTTTATACGTATATTTTATTTGGTGAAAGACATTTATTTTCGTCCACTCACTCTAACGTGTTTCATGTCTTTCCCCTGGGCTTTTCGGTTTTCGTGCCCAGTTTTCAGTTCAAGCTCTGGTGTCGCACGTCGTGGTCGGAGGCATAGTGCTCGAGCTACTTTGTTTCATCCAGTAGGTTTATTGTTCTACCTACTGTGGTATGCATATATGATTATGTATTAGAAATCGCTCTGAGCGTCCTATTGTATATGCTATATGATTTTACACTGGATTTCAGTAAAGTATAGATATATTTATTGATTTACTTTACTGTTGATATATTGAGAAATCCGGATGGGATTGGTGCCCACGGTTTGCTTTTTGTGGCATAGGATGAAGTGTATTTTTCGCGTGCAGGTAATGGTAATTCCACGTTAGTAGCGAAACTCTGCCAAAATTTCTACGATTTTTGTTCGTTCGTGTTTTCGAAGGGGTTTGACTCCGGTTTAGGGAGCTAAATCAGGGTTGGGTCCTTTCAGCTTGGTATCAGAGCATTAGGTTATAGGTTCTGTAGACTTCTGTAGTCGTGTTTACTAAGGATATTTGAGAATGTACAGCATGTGTGGAATGGTGACCCGACCGGCCGGCGGATAATCATCAAATTCCGGGTGTTGTATACTTTCAAATATTTGAAGTTCCATGATTACGTTCCACTTGTTGTAAACGATGTTTTATTCATTACGATGCCTCCTGATGTGCTTTCCGTGTCGTTTCGGTTGTGGATCCTGTTGAGGATCATTCGACGCGCGAGTTTCCAGAGAACAGTGGATTCGGATGAGTATTCAGAGTTCAGAGATTTGTGTGGCACAGTTTGCTTGGTTGTGTGTATGAGCGTCTACATGTTGCCTCAGAGCTGAGAATTGTGGTAGTGATGTTTGCCTGAGTCAGATTGTTGTATTTGGTGGGCTGATATTGTGTGAGTTTCGGTTGCGACTCCATGGCCTACATTCAGAGTGTTGTTTATACAGTAATGGTTTTATCAGGCTACCCAGCATTCGAATGTGGAGTGTTTACCCACCTGAGGCAGAGATGCATTGTTCACATGTTTGTTCCTGTTTGCACGTGTTATGTGGCTTCAGAGGGAGCTATGCACGAGGTTCGGAATGAATTTGAACCTGAGCATCAGAGAGAATCTGATTGTTGTGCCTCGAGTTATCCATGAGGAGCTTAGTGTGCTGCACTCAGTGGCGAGGCTATTGAGAATGGAAGATGTACGTGGTTTCCGATGTGATAGTTTGAGGAAAGTGGATTTAGTCGAGATTTTGATGAGGTTGAGTTCCGACACCCCGGGATCAGTGACTTTATCAGGCTGTGGTCTTTTTGATTGTGTTGAGGGTCATCAGATCAAGCAGAGGATCCGTTTGACAATTGCGGAGATCACAGAGTAGCAGACTTGTTCCTATGGCATGAGTTGGGTGATCGTTGGTGATCCTTTCACGCAGCAGGTGTTGCGGTGACGTGTGTTTGTGGTACACTTTCAGTTGCTGTTTCGATGGCAAGGAAGGTCACGTTACGAGGGAGTGCCCTCAGCCAGCTGTTGTAGCGGTTTGGTAGCTCAGAGTTTACGAGGAGATCCTCATGTTGTACCTGCAGTCTGATCAATGTACCTTTCTGGACGAATTATTAAGCAAGTCGCATTTGATGTGGGCGGCTAGTTGGGCATGTCGGAGTTCGTGCCATGACCTTGTTTGAGGATAGATTTTCTCCGAGGTTACTTTTGTTTGATATCCATAGCTATTGTACTTGCATCTCCACTTCCGAGTTTTGGAGGGTGTTGCATCCATCCAGAGGTCGCGAGATCCTTGTTAGAGGTTATGTGTTAGCCGCGGATCTATTATAGCTGGACATCGTGGTTTTGATGTGATTGTGAGTATGGACTTACTGACGATGCATTTGGCTGTGTTCGATGCTTCGAGAAGGAGATTATGTTTCGACGACCATGTTTCCCCGAGACACTGTTTCGCGGTGATGGTCGAGCGGATGATGAAAAGAGTTGTGTTGCTTGCTTAGCGTATGATGGGGACACTTCGATTACTGTACCCGATATTGGCGACATTGAGGTGGTTCCCGAGTTTCCTGAGATGTGTGCCGGAGGAGTACCAGGTATCCTTCCAGTTCGGGAGACCGACTACATTATTGAGCTTGTACCAGGTGTTGTACTCATTTTACCAGCATCTTGTCGCTCGGAGCCAACGGAGCTGATGGAGCTATAGTTTCGACTCCAGGAGTTGCTGGAGGAGGTTTCAGGAGATTTCATGCGACCCCGCGTATTTGCATGGTGTGCTCTGGCATTGTTTGTGAGGACGTAGGATGATTTGACGAGGTGGTGCATGGACTACCGAAGCCTGATTCGCTTCAGAGGAGAGTGAGTATCCTCCGTTTCGGATTGACGAGCGGTTTGTTCAGCTCGCGAGAGCTTCAGTCTTTTCGAAGATTGATTTCGGGTCCAGATATTATCAGTTGAGGATCGATGAGACAGATGTGGTTTAGACAGCTTTTGGATTTCGGTGCGGGCATCAGGAGTTCTTGGTCACGTTGATGGTTGACCAATGCCCCGTAGATCATGCGGACTTGATGGACCAGGTGTTCAGACGATTCTGGACGAGTTTGCGGTCATGTTCATTGGCAACGTCCTGAGGTATTCCAGGAATGTGGACCAGCACCTGAAACAATAGTGAACAGTTTTGCGGAATTTGCGAGACGACCAGGTGTTTGCAAAGTTCAGCCAGTGTGAGTTTTGATCGATTAGCGTGAAGATTTTGGGCTGTGTGATGTCAGCCGAGGGAGTTGGCGTGGATCCTGACCAGTTAGAAGCCGAGTTGGTTTGGGAATTGCCCTACTATTGTACCAGAGATCGGGAGTCTCTTGGGTTTGGCAGGCTTGTACCGACGGCTTTGTGCAGGATTTTTCCAGATTGCCACTTCACTTTCCGGATTGACGAAGAAGGTGTCAAGTTCGAGTGTTCGAAGCACGCAAGGAGAGTTACTTACTCATGCGGAATGGTTAACCGTTGTTTCGATTTTGACCTTACCTGACGATCGCGATGAGTTCGTGGATTTCGGCGTTGCATCGAGGTATGGATTTGGTTATACGTGATGCAGCTTTGCAGAGCGATGGCTCAGGGTTCCAGGCGGTGGAACTTTGTGTAGTTGCATATCCTGTGTATGATTTGAGTGTAGCTGTCCTTATGTTAGCATCAGAGAGTTTGAGACACTACAACTATGGCGTGTAGCGAGGTGTAGGACGTACACTGATTACTTGAGTTTCATCCACTTGCATTTTCGGCCAGATTTGGGCTTGAGGCAGTGTAGATGGATGGGGTCGACTGACGACTATGGCTGCACCTTTGAGCTTGTTCGGGAAAGGTTAGAGGTTGTACTTTGATCATCCATCTGGGATGATGTTGCTGATGCATTCAGACGAAAGTCAGGAGCTTCAGTATTGCATGTGTGTATGTGTGGCTCGAGTTTCCGTGTTAGCCGAGTTGCGAGCTATGGGAGCTGAGTTCAAGTGTGATGATGTTGAGGCTCGTGGTTTCGCGCGCATTTGGCGCTAGTGATGCGGAAGTGTATCAGATACTTCGAGTTTACCAAACGTGACGCAACATGAAGAGCAATGTAGCAGCATGTGTGTGCAGATGCCACATTCGTCGACTGGCGATGGCTAGGAGGCAGAGACTTGCCGAGAAGTGTCAGCCATTTGAGATTTCCGGTTAGACGTGGCGATTGTTGCTGTGATTGTGTGAATTGTATGCACTTTGGTTTGTGATACCAGTTGTCAGACTATTGTGGGCTATTTGATGAACTCAGTACATTCCCTTGTGTTTTCGGAGATGATTTCAGTGGCAAGTTAGCATCGCTGTGTTTGACGGAGATTGTCCATTTTGTGATGTGCCTATGTCCCAGTTCGCTGATCGAGGTAACCAGCTACGACAAAGTGTTGGTGAGCTTTGCAGTGAGCATTGTGGACCAGATTACGAGTTAGTACCTGTTCTTATCCTCAGATTGGCGGACGATCTTTGAGGACTATTCAGACCTTGGAGGGCATGATTGTGGACCTCGGTATTGCAGTTCCGGAGGATTCTGGACCAGCAGTTTCAACTGTTCGAGATTGCTTGCAGTACCAGTTTGTTGACTACTATGATTTTGATGTTGCATGATGTCGTTTTGAGGACAATGTTGTACTCCATTGTGCCGGAGCGAGTTTGGTTGAGTTTGAGTTGATGTTTGATTCTGATTTAGTGGAATATGTTACCACAGACTATCAGGTTAGCGGAAATGGGTTGATTATTACCCGAGTTCGATGTTTGAGCTATGCTGATATGAGTGTGTGAGTTATATTGATGTGTGAACTGAGTTGTGATTTGCCAGGATGTTTTGACCCGTATGTGGTCATAGGCGAGTTTGTGTTATGCCGTATAGTTCGGCGTCGCCTATATTGTTGACTTTTATGTGTGTTGTGTTCCGTGTGGCGGAACTGTGTTTCAGGTTTGCTATATGTTGTGTACCCTATCTGTTCCGTATACAGGAACACTTGGCTATTGTTTGGAGCCAGTTCAGATTTGAGGTTTGTGGGTACAGGGATTTCAGCACATAGTTATCTCCTATTGTGGAGACGGTTGTCAGAATTGTGCAGTTGACATTGTCGCTGGTAAGTTGAGCAGTATGTAGAGGCAGTGCTCCTATGTATGGCCAACAGACTTGGAAATTTTGAGGTCTAAATTTTTTAAGTGGGGTGGATTTGTGATGACTCGGACCAGAATCAGTTGTATACGTGAGTTATCGCATAGTCGCAGATTGCCGACAGTTGATTGAATCGTCAGGCTCGTTAACGACTTAATTATTGGCCGAGAACTGGAGCTGAGTCTCTTCTCGAGAGTCGTAGTACATGTGATTTCAAGTTCGTGGGCGGTTCCGGATCGTTATTTGGACGACCGAGGAATTAATTATGAATATTTGAAGTTTCGGCATAAACGGATTATAATGGCGAGCTACTTAACGACTAAATTACCGGACGAGAATTTGGTTTCGGCTTCTTCACGGAAGTTGTTCAGAATTTAATTTTGAGTTTGTGAGAACTTCCGGAGCATGATTTTGAGTTACGGAGTTTAAGTTGTGAATATTTCTGATTATTGATTGTTTAGTCGATTTAATGTGTGTTGGTTCGAAGGGTTGACTTTTTATCCGTCTGGTCGATGTGTTTGACTTCGGGTGATAATTGAAGATCATGTCGAGACGAGTTTGTGGCCGCTAGAATTATCGGAATCTGAGTTACGACGAGAAAGTTACGGATGTTCAAATTTCGTCGAAAATGATAATTACGAAGTTTCCAAAAAGGGAAGGCCTATAAATAGAAACCTGCTATTTTGGGCAAGTCAAAGACTTACCATTTTGGGGTTTGACCGAGTTGACCCAGTCAACTCGGTGGTGAGAGGAAGTTCTCCACGGTGCTCGACGGCGACTCCACGACGGCGAAGGATTCCGGCCACCTCGTGGGACGGGGTTGGTCCCGTTCGAAGCGCCTCAACCTCCTCGTCCATTCCCCGGCCACCGTTCAAGGCGAGGCTCGCCGGAAATGGAAGGAAAATCCGGCCAAAATGGAGGAGAAACTTGTGAATTCGGGTTCCATGATTTAAGCCGAATTGAGATGCAAATTTGAGTGGGCTTTGAAGCTCTCCTCACCTACAAGCTACCATGTAAGTTTGGTGATCTAATTTTGCTTGTGTATGGAGAATTTTGGGATTGAAATTTGTGTGAACATTCGGTTTTTCATGAAATTGACATGGTTAGAGTGAGAATTGGCCTTCGGTGCAGTTATGGAAGTTGCTCAGTGGGTGATTTTGAGTGGAATAGGGGTTGCTCCGCCGTGAAATTTTCCGGTCAGCGGTGGCGCCGCCGTGGGCGGCGGTCAACGGTCAAAGTTTGACTTTTTTGGACTTTCGACAAGTTGCATGTCATTTGACTCGAAATCGCGCCCCGATCGCAGTGGGGAGGTTCGTTTTTCGAGTTGAGCGTCCGAACGTAAAGCGAGGTATTGAGGTGTTATATACGGATTTTCAACGATTCGTCGACTTTGAATTTCGTGTTTCCGAGAACGGTGGTTTCTCGTGATTTGATTTGTATTGTCGAGTTATGATTTCACGAAATGGTTATTGTGATTATTCAGGGGGTTCGTGATCATTTGTTTGGCGAGAGACTTTCCGCCGGATCACGGGTTAACGCGTATCGCGTTACGCCAGTCTGTGAGTGGACAGTTTATTTTCACAGAATTATTGCGAGTCCTTTATATACGTTTTATGAACTTGAGCATGCAGTATGATTATGGTTTTACAAGCATGAGTTTTCATACGAGATTTATGTTTATTATGAGCATGTGTTATACGATTATACTTATATGTTGTTAAGTGTCCACGAGTGGCCCCGTGTGATATGTATACATGCTCTGTACGCGTGAGGAGTTAGAGTCTCCCTCGTGTTTATGTACGTGAGGAGTTAGAGTCTCCCTCGTACTTGTATGCGTGAGGAGTTAGAGTCTCCCTCGTGTACTCGGACGCGTGAGGAGTTAGAGTCTCCCTCGTGTACCCTTTGATTATTTATACTTTCAACTCGCATATGATTTTATGCGTATATTTTATTTGGTGAAAGACATTTATTTTCGTCCACTCACTCTAACGTGTTTCATGTCTTTCCCCTGGGCTTTTCGGTTTCCGTGCCCAGTTTGCAGTTCAGCCTCTGGTGTCGCACGTCGTGGTCGGAGGCATAGTGCTCGAGCTACTTTGTTTCATCCAGTAGGTTTATTGTTCTACCTACTGTGGTATGCGTATATGATTATGTATTAGAAGTCGCTCTGAGCGTCCTATTATATATGCTATATGATTTTACACTGGATTTCAGTAAAGTATAGATATATTTATTGATTTACTTTACTGTTGATATATTGAGAAATCCGGGTGGGATTGGTGCCCACGGTTTGCTTTTTGTGGCATATGATGAAGTGTATTTTCCGCGTGCAGGTAATAAAAATTCCACGTTAGTAGCGAAACTCTGCCAAAATTTCTACGGTTTTTGTTGGTTCGTGTTTTCGAAGGGGTTTGACTCCGGGTTAGGGAGCTAAATCGGGATTGGGTCCTTTCATTTTCCGAGGTGTGGTACAGAGTAATGGATTGTGATTTTGATCAGTTATATTTTGTGATTATTCAGGGGATCGAGATTGTACATTGGGTGAGGGATCTTCTGCCGGATTTCAGGATTAGCGCGCTGTGCTTGTCTGTGAGTAGACATTTCTTTTCACTGATTAGTTGCGAGTCCTTATTACACGTTTTACGAGAATGAGCTTGCATATGAGATTATGATTAATACGAACATGTGTTTTACGATTATGCATTTGTGAATACGCATGGACAAATATGTTTATACAATTATGTATTACGTATATGCAATTACATTATGCTTTATACACTTGCATAGAACTATTTATGATTTGGTTTACATAGAGTACAGTCACAGTATATATTGATGTATCGATACACTTGCATCCCGGCTGATCCCCGATGATGTTTACCGTGGGAGGCTGT
The DNA here is from genome assembly GCA_946800695.1 of Geum urbanum. Classification (NCBI taxonomy): domain Eukaryota; kingdom Viridiplantae; phylum Streptophyta; class Magnoliopsida; order Rosales; family Rosaceae; genus Geum; species Geum urbanum. The sequence goes on along the minus strand of OX327002.1, from coordinate 37,037,637 downwards.
GACCCCTGACTCAAGGCCTTTACCAGGAGGGGGGGGGAGTAGACCTTTGACCTGAGGCCTTTCTGGCTAAAATCACGTGTGGGTCTGGGATCCCGTGATTCAGACTGTACTAGCGCGGACGTGTCCATGAGTGACCCCACGGAGTTTTACGATGCATGCTCTGTACGCGTGAAGAGTTAGAGTCTCCCTCGTGTACTATATCATATTCATTCATTTAGACTCGCATATATTTTTATAACATATATTATTCGGCGAAAGACATTTATTTTCGTCCACTCACTCTAACGGTTTATATGTTTTTCCCTGGGCTATTCGTTTTCAATGCCCAGTTTACAGTTCAGATTCTGGTGTTGAATGTTGCAGTCGGAGGCTTAGTATTCGAGCTGCTTTTCTATTTCAGTAGGTTTCTTGTTTAGCCTACTATTGTGTATTTATGTATAAATATACTAGAGGTCACTCTGAATACTATAATGTTATATTTTCATATGATTTTCCCCATATTTCTGTAAAGTTACAGCTTTTGGTTTATCACTTTACATTATGTTATAATATTGAGAAATCCGGATGGGATTGGTGCCCACGGTTTGGTTATGTGGCATAGGATGAAGTGTGTTTTCGGGTGCAGATTAATGATAATTCCACGATATAGTGAAACTCTGCCGAAATTTCTAAGGTTTTTGTAAGTTCGTGTTTTCAGAATGGGTTTGATTCCGGTTTAGGAAACTAAATCGGGGTTGGGTTCTTTCATGTAGAATATTAGCAGCATTATTATCATATGACATCTTCACAGAAATTGCTTCCTTAAGTGGTGAGTATCAATGTAATACTCTGAGTATTGGGATTCTGTTTGGCTTCATCAAAAGTTAGTCTATCTTCAATGAACTAAAAGTCATTGTTTCGAGACAAAGCTTATCTGATCACCTTTTATGCTCTGTTATTATGATGTGTATACAAATTGTGATCCGTGTTATCAGCTTAATATGTATAACAAAGTCATTGTTATTATGATCCGTTATTGTATGTATACAAATATCATAAGATATATATATATATATTTATGTAACATACTTAGATTACTGGAATCATATCCGATGAGTATGAAGCTTATGAAATTAAGATTGATTTTCCCCTTATCTTTACTTCAATACATGAAATCTTGCAGCACTGTATATACATACTGGCCATGATCCTTTACAAGAGATGCGAATATGGATTAGTATTTATTGATAGTTGTCACATTTCTAGCTGATGTGAAAATATGAGTCCCAAATCAGAGCTTTTGCTACTGAAGTAGTTCTGTGTTGCCACCACAGACAACTTATGCCCTCCCTAAATACAATCCATTACATTCCAAAAGCAAGCATTTAAGTTTGCTGCAATTTCATGCACTTTTTACTTCATATTACACACCTTAGTTGTTTGATTCTCTCAAAAAATTTCATTATCAGTGAGATTCCAGTACAAGATAAACTAGAAACAAGAGTGAAATGTATTGGTGTGTCACTGGCAGGGTATTAATACACGCAATTAGTAGAGAAGAAAAGATGACGACTTTGTTTCAAATATTTTGCTTGCTTTCTTCAATCTCCTCATACTACTATCAAGTAAAGTATGTTTCTGATTCGTATTCGTAGTTTGATGTATATGTATTTCTGTCATATGACTATTGTTTATGGTCGTGCAGTAGAATTACTAAAATATTATTTTCGATAATTCTGGATCATTTGTGGCTTTCAAGGTAACTACATGAACCACTTTTATATATTGGTTGTGTAGCTTTATTTCTGATTTTGTGTGAAGAAATGGTATGTTGGAGTACCGAATCTAAGTTGCACTAATTGACTTACAGTATAAGTTAGGTATATTTGCTTGGTAATGGTGTATCTAAATTTATAGAATTGAAGCATTTGTTATATCATGCTTATGTTCTTGCTACTGCTTTTAGCTCAATATGTAGGAAACAGTTTTTCAATCCAAGTCAGTGTGTAATATCATGAAATCAATGGTCATAAAAATATTTGCAACTATGATCACCACTGAACAAGTTATAAGAACATGACATTGGGAGATGATGGTAACTGAAATCATCATCTTATGCAAAAAATGTATTGAAGACAAAATCTAACAGTACGTGAGCCCATTGACCGTAGAGTTGCCAGCAGAAGAAAACAACAACTAGTTTCAGAATGCCCAGTTAGCCATAAATATCAAATGACATATTTATAATGCCAATGGGTGGAGAGGAGAAGATTAAATAGCCATGATATAGTTGTGTCAATTTTTGGTGTTTGAAAATGAAATAAATTGAATGTATAAGATTATGAGGCTATGGGAACCGATTATGAATATATCACAATTTCGGCCCATGCCCGTAGCCTCATGATATTGCTCTCGGTTAACGGTTTGATATAATGATGTATGCCCAACTTTGGTGTTAAACATGCCCAACTTTGTTATGAATGAGATGGTTTGATTGTTTGTTTATTGGTTCTTAATTCAACTAGATGTTTTTTTCCGGTTTCGTTAACTATATTGTTATAAATCTGTGTTTTTTGCAATTTATGACATGGTCATTATCACGAATTCATTGTAGACTCCAAGACGCTGGACAAAGTCTTTACAGTTTGGGTACAAGAATGAGAAAACTCCACCTTAAAATTACTGAACTTGAATTGGATGAGTTGTTTGATATAAGCTACAAACAAAACAGATCAGTTAGATCAAAGCTCACTTCATTTGTCTCATCTTTCCAGTAGTGCAATCTAAAGCAGACTCAAGGTTAGATTTCAGTTTTTTTTCCAATGGATATTAAATGACTAAGGGATGAAGGCTTTGCTTATATCTTTATTTCTCGGCTTCATGCTTGCTTATGATAGGTGGATAGGCTTCACAGCTACTTTGAACGAGATATCAACCTCGGTGTTGGAGTTTTGGAGGTATTGAATTCCAAGAGGCAGATGTAATACGCGTATCATTTAAGCTTAGATCGTTTGAATTAAAATTCGATTATGAACTGAAATTAGTGATGGAAAGAAAACATGATTTCCATATTCTTAAATTCTGTGAATTTTCAAAGACTTCAAGATGTTGAGGGGTTTTAGGAAACCAAAAACTATCGCCAGATGGTATTTCAAATTTTCAACCCAAACCCAATTTGTTTTTCCACTTTGTATTACCCTAAATTGTCTCTATTTATTTACAATTGTTTCAATAATAGGTATTTTTTATATGGGATATGATGTAAAGACCATGTATATGAGGCTTGACACAACTCTGTGCTCAAATATTTGAAGAACGATGTTGCTAATCTTCTCAGAAAAAGCCAAATCTTTTTACCATCTATTTGAGCGACATTTATAGATTTCTAATTTCAGCAGATCGACATTACAGGAGAGTCGACAAGCATATGAGTAAAATGATGAGCATATCTAGAGATTTCTAATATCAGCAACATTGTTTTACGTCTTGTTAGATCTTTGCAGAAATCTGTCATGAAGATCAACAGATGAGTAAAATATTTTTTGCTCTTTACTTCTTTGTTGGTTGTAGGTGAAACCAGTTAAGGCCTACATGGCTTAGATCACTGGAAACGACCTGACTCTCTTGAACCTTCAAAAGCTGGATCTTCTATTAAAGGTTTAGTGACTTTCCATAATTCATATTTGTGTCATATGAGTTTTACTTGCTGGATTGTTACTTTACTGCAATTATTCTGTCTATCACCATTAAAGTTTAGATGCATTATTGGTGTGGTGTGTTCACTGTCTGAATTCATTTGCGGCTTTTAGATGAGGATTACGTGGTGTTATGTGGTTTTCTGACAATTTGTGTAGCATCTTGAATGGTATGTTAACTAGAGCTAATTTTTAGTTTTGTTTGTGGAACTGAAATTAAGTGTTGGAGACAAATGCTTACCACATTAAATGCTTGAAGTTGTGAATGGAATGAAGATGTAAAGGATCAGTATTAGAGACTCCATTTCTGAAAAGCAAATTTGATGAAAGCTGTAAAACCCAGAAGAATTGATTGAAATTCTTCTGTTTAATTTAAGTCATCCACCAAGCATACACTTCGGTGATATATAGAGCAGAGACAAACATTATAGGGAAGGGATGAGAATAGTAACAAGAGCATATTAGTTTTGTTCTTAGTATGAAATCTTCTTAATTTTCAATGATTATGTCAGACCAAATTACTTCACCTTTCTTCTAAAGTGCCACATTTTCTGAAGACTGAAGTATCTCCCTTCCATCTTTTGGCCAAAAGCGGCAGACCAAGATGCTATTGCCAAGTATAATGATTACTGAATTTGTGTCGAGTTAAGGAGGAATTAGTCACCAAATTAAGGATTAAGCATTAAGCATATGATTAGAGATGAATGTTTACCTAGCATTAAGGAAAACTAAGACTTAGAACAAAGTGAAAACAAGAAGAAGTTGCTTTAGACTTTTTTTCAAGCTAATGCATATATATGCAGTTTTTCATAATATAGACTATTCATAATTGCATAATGAATTCAAGTAAGAGTTTCTAGCATGACTGCTTAAGTTATTAATACATTACTAGAAGGAAATTATGGGGTTCCCTTTCTCTGCATAACACTTTCTTTTTCGATGTGTTTCTTTACGCATTTGAGTTTTTCCTTTTTCTTTCAGTGTTCATTTGGTTACAGGGATTAAGATTTCTCTGTTTTAATCTTTTAATGTAAGTTGATAAATGTGCATGAGTCTCTCTTTGCCTTTCTGCTTATAAGTAATCAGAACCTAAATCTTTCTATTGAATTTTTGTGTCAAGCCTATGGAATGGTGAATATCTTGCTGATGTGATTGTAGCTAATCTATAATTTTCAGAGTCGAAGCTACTAAATTTATGTGTAACCACTTTGGCTCACCTCTTACGCTTCTGGATCGCACTGTACCTGGTGCATAGACGTGGTAGGTAGGTAGAGTAAACTACTCAAATCTCATCGTTAAGGTCTGATTTCGCTCTCTTTTATACCAAATACGTTTTGTTTTCTTGGTTCTCACCTATTGTAGTGGTGTGATTGGTGAATGTTTTGTTCTGATGCTCTCTTTGAAATTAAGGATTTGATATATTTTTTTGACATGATACTGATTAGTTATCTTTTCAATTTTATTCTCACAACTTCAGGTTCATAAGTCATTTTTTAAAAATACTTTTGGTTGATCATATCACAGATTTTGTGGAAAAAACATAACTCAAAGGTGGGAGGTGTTTGACATCAATGGGTATGGAATTTTTTCTTTTCCTTTTTTATATCTTAGTTTTATATTTGGGGTTGATAAAATATAAAGTTTAGATTTAATATAGGAATCCATGGATATATGAGTCTACTTATGTTTTCCTTCTCAAAATATGTTAAGTAATGCGAAGTTGTTGATCGGAACCATTGTCATAACCATTGCTCTCTTTGCTAAAAACTAGAAGAAGTTTCCTAAAAACTAGTATTTTCTTATTGGTTACATTATACTATATTCTTTTTTAGAAGTATGTATGTGTTATATATTTTAGGCATTTTTAGTTTTGAAAAAACAAGTGTATGGTGGATATGTTGTGAATTTAGTGAACTGATTTATGGGTTTATGAGATTTTTTGATAATAAAGCTATCTATTTGAGATTGAATTTGAATTATGGGTTTTAGGACAGTATGTGTTGTTTTATATAGATATTAGGACTAAATGACCGAGTATTTGGTTTGGCTGATTAAGAGGGCAGTAGATGAGTACTGAGGATATGAGAAGAGCTGAAGATAGGATGTTATAGAATTCATTAGATTTTTTTTTTGAAGACTGCCGATTTATATGTTTTCGTTGCTTTATGTATTGATAACTGTAGAGGGTGTTTTCGAATGGATATTTTATGTGTATATTGATAATGCAATAATAAAATATTCTTGGCTCATTGATTAGTTTATGTTTTGGCTACTTCAGGTGCTGAATTGTATTATGGCATTTGTTTTCAGGGTGAATTTTCATAAGTTAGTTTTTATTTATTTATTTATTGTGTTCATGGTTACTGACTTGTAAAAAGCTGGGAATTAAATCAGCTTTATCAGAGATTAGCTATGAATGAATGTAATTTGTAATAAAGCTGATCTTAGATTCAATTTGGTTTCTTGGAAGAAAAATAATGAAACCCAGTTAGGTTCAAGCTTTTAAGGTGTTGAGAAAACTTAAAAGGTGTTATTAATTTGAGTCGGAAGATACATGATCGTATGTAACCATCTATATATGTGCATTTGGACTCATGTTTGCCTATAAACTTCAGAAACATTGAGTTTTATAAACATTTTTTTTATTTTGTTGAGTATCTTCTACATTGAGAAATAAGTATATTCCTATATTTAATTTGGTAGGTTGCACTGGAGGTGCTTCAATTGGCAATGCTACGAGTCTATAACCAATAGCTTTATTGAAGTAATAGAAATTACTCTTGGATTCTATTGTCAAATTAATGAAATTATGAGTTTAACTTTTAGTCCCTAAAGCATTGATTTTAGTCTTGATGCATATACATTTTTGGTACGTGAATGATTCTTTTAATCTTCTTCTACAGTTAAACCTTTATAAATTAATAACCTTGGGACTGACAAAATTTATTAATTTAGCGATGTTATTAATTAGTCGAGTATTAAATTAATACTCAAGTCTCCAAGTTGGGACCCGCAAAAAATATTATTTTAACGAGGTTATTAATTAATTAATCGAGTATTAAATTATCAAAATTTTACTGTATATTGCGCATTGGAATTTGATTTTAACCGAATTGTATGTTAATCTATTGGATTTTCATTTGAGTTGGAATTTGAGAAATATGCAACCTTACGTGAATGCATTGGATGTTATGTAATGGAATTTGATTTGATGCAATGCCCCAATACATAATTTGATGTTAATATGAGTTGGAATTTAAGAAAGATGCAAAACATAAGTTGTAGTTCTGGATCTCAACTGAAAGGACCCAATACCCCGATTCAGTTGCCTAAACCGGAATCGAACCCCTTCTGAAAATGTGAACCAGCAAAAATCTTTCAAAATTTCGGCAGAGTAACGTTACTAACGTAGAATTGCATTAACCTGCACCCTGAAAATAACACTTCATCCTATGCCACAAAAGCCAAACCGTGGGCACAATTCCCATCCGGATTTCTCAATATCATAACAATATCAATAAACAGAAAACATATCTGTAATATATAATATATCCGAGAAAATCCGCATAAAACATGTATCAGAATGTATCAGAGCGACCTCTAGTGTAAATATATACAATATATACATCATTAGGCGAAACATGAACCTACTGGAAAACACAGGTAGCTCGGATCACTAGCCTCCAACCGCGACGTGAAACACTAGAACCTGGACTGCAAACTGGGCACGGAAACCGAAAAGCCCAGGGGAAAGACATAAAAACTGTTAGAGTGAGTGGACGAAAAGATAATTGTCTTTCGCCGAATGATATATATGTTATAAAAACATATGCGAGTCCAGATGCATAAATAATCAAATAGTACACGAGGGAGACTCTAACTCCTCACGCGTACAGAGCATGCATAAAAATCCCACGGGGTCGCTCGTGAACACATCCGTGCTAGTACAGTCCGAATCACGGGATCCCAGACCCACACGTGATTCTAGCCAGAAAGGCCTCAGGTCAGAGGTCTGCCTCCTCCCGGTAAGGCCTTGGGTCAGGAGTCACAGCCTCCCCCGGTACACATCCTCGGGGATCAGCCGGGATGCGAGTGTATCGATATAACAACATATAATGAGACTATACTCTGTGTAAACCAAATCGTAAATAGTTCGATGCAAATGCATGAAACAATATATAAATGCATATACGTATTGTATAATGGTAATAGCATAATAATCTAACACATACTCATATAAATCGAAATCTCGTATGCATGCTCAAGTTCGTAAAACGTGTATAAAGACTCGCAATCAATCCGTGAAAAGAAATTGTCCACTCACAGGTGAGCAAAATGCGCACTCGCGCTAATCTCGTGGCCCGGCGGAAGATCCCTCGCCCGAAGCACGATCTCGATCTCGATCCCCTGAATAATCATAAAACATATCTGATCAAAATCATAGCCCACAACACTGTACTTGGCCACGGAAACCAACCGTTCCCGAAAACACATTAAACTGTATAAAACAACCGACTGAATTTCTGAAATCTCCACTCGAAATCTTCGACTGAAAATCCGATACCCAAATCAATACAAAAACCTCAAGACGATAATCAGGGCACGATTATGAGAAAAATGACATTAAAAACACCAAAATCTGAAAAGTCAACTGTCTCGCCGGAGCGCCGCCGACGGCGCGCCGTCAACGAAGACTTTCTCCGGCGAGGAAGCTCCAGATTTGAAGTCCTCCTCAAGTCCAGTCTTTTCTTCAACTACCAAAAAGTCCAATTCAAAGCTTAGCACCTCCAATTCAGCTCGAAACCGAAATGAAATCAAACTCCGGCAACCAATTCGGGTTCACCGGAAAACTCAACCAAACCCAAATTAAACCATAGGGGAAGCATCACTAGGCCAAGGGGAGGCGAAACCCCCACCTCCCCGCCACCGTGGCTCGCCGGAAAACTCCAACCGTCACCGGTGAAAATCCCAAACCTAACCCGATTCGTTCTCCTTCAAATCTCCATCAATTCCCATATTTTCAATGGCAAAACAACTTAAAATCACAAGAGGAAGAGAACCATACCCTTAACGTAGCCGGAGGTGGCCGGAAAACCCAAGTCGGCCGGTGAAACCAAACGGGAAAGTTTTCCTCCCTCGGTCAACGGTCAAACTTCCAAAAACGGAACGTCAACTCTGGTCAACTCCCAAACAGTGATTTACGACTATTTCTCGACTATTTTTGATATTTATACTAGTGCCTCGGGTCGATCGACGGTCCAAAACGAATAACCAATTCGATTCGAATAAACACGAAACAACGGATAAATTCGTCGATAATCCGAAACTTTAAATAATCATATTATATTCCTCTGTTATCGGCAAATTCATCCGGAACCGCCCACGAGCTCGAAATCACGTGCTCTACAACTTCCGTGAAGAAACTCAATTCAAATTCTCAACCGATATTTAAGTCGCGAACTAAATCGACAAACCACACACATAACAATAAACCGCGATTAAGCTTAATCTCGTGAATCGTACCAACAACATTACTGATTCTGGTTCGGGTCGTCACATCAACTCTCAAAACTTCCCAGGTTTTGAGCTCTATTTTTTCTTTTTGGTGATTTTTGATGGTTTTGGGTATTGATGAAGTATGCGCTCGATCGCACGTTTTGATTTGATTTTGTTTGGTCTTAAGACTGTTGGGTTCTATAGGTTGGATGGAGTTTATATGATTGTTCACATTTAGCTTGGCTAGATATTGATCTATTTATCGATTTCACTTTAAGTGACTGAAACAAAACCAAGTCAACAATCAATCAGAAATTCAGCATGACCTAAATTCTTTGATCACTAAAACTCTTTGCCCAGTCAAATTGAACAAAGATTTCATATAAAGATAATTGTTTTTAAGAAACAAATTGTGAAGGTAAGATCATTGTTAATAGTTATTCTCATATATACATAAGTAAGAAATGGAACAGGATATGAGACAAAACAAAAAACAGAAGAGCTAAAATTTACATGATGCTATGGAAGAAAGAATGGAGGATTATGACGCCGACGACACTTAAAAACAAAGAGAAAGAAAAAGATTGCTGGTGGGCGGTGAGCTTAAAAATCAAGTAATATTGGGATCGAGTTACAATAGTTGCGGGTTTATATGTGCAAGAAAGAGAAAATGGTTGTGGGTTTATACCATTTCTAACGATTTTGAGCCCTAAAATAGGAGAAATTTACCTTCTATTCTATTCTATTCTAATGTAAGAGCTTCTTCAGGTTTATTTTGTGACAATTTGAGCTTCCGGGCACGAGCTGATTAAAATAAGAAGGAAAAGGCAAATAGGGCTATATCTATTAAAAATCTCAGATATTTGCTGAAACTAGTATACCTAGAAGTCCATGGTTGTGTTTACTCAAAGTTTTGGCCATGTGAGAGTGTAACACAACTTCTCTAAGCAGTAATTCAGATTTGGTATATATACTCGATTAGCCTTCATGTGTTTCCAATTGACTCTATCTATTAAAAATCTCGGATATTTGCTGGAAGTAGTATACATATTCTACTAAAAATAAATAGAAATTGATTAGTATATCTATTCGAATAAGCAGTATATTTGGTGTACCACTGTTATATACATATACCTATTCTAATGGAAGTAGTATACTTGTTCTATTAAAGACAACAGTAATTGAGATTTGGTATATATATTCAATTAGCCTTCTTGACCATATAAAATTGACTATATCTATTAAAAATCTCAGATATTTGCTAAAAGTAGTAAACCAAATCTAAGCTATATCTATTTCTACATATTTGAATCAAGGTAGTCTAATTATGATCTATGTGTGTGTCTATTGGAATTGTTCATGTAGTCTAATTTTAGCTTCGTTTTTGTTTCAATTTGTGGTCAATGTAGTTGATTGAACTAATAAATTGAGTCAACACTGACACATCTCATTTGCGTTCTAGGCTTTGCCCAAAATCGATTTATCCTCATTAGAGATTCTACCGCATGCTCGATAGTGATTCTCTACTTGTATTGGCATCACAATCTTCATAATAGTACGTAATACAATAAAGCTGAGAAGATGTATTGAGGTTGAAGATGAGTACGGAGATGGATGGGTACGAGATGGAGAGTGATGATTAGTATGTTGGAAGTATTAGATATCTTTTAGATATTGGGATATGAAGTTTGGTCTGAATATAACCCTTTAGTTATGTAAATGCCTAAACCCCCTTTAGTCTTGCCCAAAACTACATGTTGAAAGTCGTACCTTACCAATTTTTTCTTTAATTCAGTTTATTTAGTAAATCTTTTCTCAATGATAGGCTTGAAATTAGAACTTTATATCTATGTTTTGCTTGCTTAGTGTCATTTTAGTCTTAGATTTTAGATAGATGGGATATATTTTCTTAGATGAAATTAGATCATATGTTGGTTTGTATGTGGTATGTTTTCAGGTTTGTTTTCAGGTTCGTTTTCATACAGATAGTATGAAAGTACTTCAACATTAATGTTTGCTTCTTTCCACTAAACACTTCACCACTACTACTACAACTAGGGGTGGAATTCGAGCGGTTGGTTCCGTTTTTGATAAAAACCAAAACCAAACTATAAGAATTTCTTCGGTTCGGTTCGGTTCGGTTTTTTAATTTTCGACAATAAAAACCAAGCCATTCGGTTCGGTTTGGTTCGGTTAAAAATTTCGGTTTTTTTTTTTCGGGTTTTTTCGTATTTTTTTTCTTCAAATTATGAACAAACTTCACTAAAAAAAAACCCTAATAAATAGGAGAAAATCAATTACTTTCAGCTTGTAAGACATTAACAAATAACAATAGCATAGCAATCCAAACATCAAATTCAAATTTTCAAGTTACACCATCAATTCCAAGTTTCTAACATCAAAGAAAACATTCCGCAAATAATATTTGTAGTTCAGTTTCAAGTTTTTCAACAGTCCATAAAGCAAACAGTCCAGAAATTAAGAAAATAGCAAAAAAATAGCAAATTGATGCAAAATCTCAACAAAGTTCTAGTAGCATTTTGCTTCAATTTCCAGCACTATTTGATGAAAATTCCAGCAGCTGATCTCAGCATAAGGCAGTTTGCACTTTGCTTCAATAAAAACCCTATTTTGATTTTTGACCATTTTCTCTTTAAGTTTTTAAATCAAAACGACACTGTTTTTCCTATTCACTCCAAAATGACACCGTTTTATATATGTATATGTTCAGTTTTTTTCGGTTTTTTCAGTTCGGTTCGGGTTTTCAAAATCCGAAACCGAAACCGAACCGAATTTTTTCGGTTTTTCGGTTTTTTCGGTTCGGATTTTTTTTGGATTCGGATTTTTTCGGTTTCGGTTTCGGTTCGACTCGGTTTTTTTTTTCGATTTTCGGTTCGGAAGTCCCACCCCTAACTACAACATTGTACTTTTTAGTCTTTAGCTCAAACTAGAAACATAACAACAACCTAGAATAATAAAGCTTCAAACTTTGATTAACAATGAGCTGAATTACCTGAAATGCAGATTAGTATAAAACTACATATCAAACTACTAGTATACAACTACTTTAAGCATAAAAGTTTGCTTCTTTCTTCCAATAAACACTTCACTACTAATATGGAATACCATCACAATACAGTCTCATATTAAGCCAGAAATACAAAGCTAATATGATATTTCAAACACAATCTGTATATATAGCCATTGCTATACTAATATGATATTTCAAACACAAATAATGCAGTATCAAAGCTAGCTGAAATGAAATCTATGTCCTGCCACCTTACACAGACAACTAAACTTAAAATTAAATGCTGATGAATACATAACCCACGAAGTTATAAAAAAATTTGTACAGGGACAATGGGTTAGTCTCAGTACGCTTTCCTTAAAAAAAAACTATAAAAAAACCGGTGCCTTATGTTCAAGTATTGTAAACACATATTGTAATCCAATTCAAAAAGGAGCAATCTTGGGTTCAACTTTTGAATATCCGATCCTCCATCGATAAAAAGTTGGACCTTTAATTAAGTACACCTAAAGAAACCCGAAACATAATTAATCAACAAAGTTTCAGCAGAATCCAAATCTTACACGATAATAATTTACTTAGCATAGTTACATGTTATAACGAATATGAGATGCACATATATAATTGCCTTCATACGTCTCATTTTCACATAGAATCTATTTGTTCATACATCTGAGATATTTCATTTACATAGATTTAGCCAAATACCCATATACCCAGACTGAGCCTTTGGATGATGATTATGTCAATCATAATGCTCCAGTAGTAATGTAGGCTGTTGGAATCATTGATCCAGATGAGAAAAAAAGTGAAGATAAGTGGCCTTCTTACTTTTTCTAGATGTTTTCATGAAGCAGTCATCTTATTCTCTTAAGGATATAATTCGACAACAACCACCTTAACACGTTTTCAGGAAGGACTATGAGGTAAGTTTGACCTATATGTATTATGAGATGATAAGTAGTTTAATATTATTTTATACATGATGTATTACCTGATTTGTCCAAATGGTTAGCTTACAATTTATTTTTTTCAAACAGTGATAAAGCTATTGATTCATTTTTACCTACCATGTTATCTGGACGTGTATTGTAGAGCAATGGTTGCAATTTTAGAGACTTTAGAAACACAAAAAATATATTCACAGGTACTATTTTATAATCTAAATAAAGTAAATATCGATAAGGTAAGCATCACCATTCAAAGGCCATGTTAGTGTACTGGATAAAATCCAAAAAAACTTCAAGTAACTAATGAATCTATTTTAACATGCCTTCAAAGTCTAGGAATACAAGCTAATAGAAATGCAACATAGGCATTCAAAACCCTAACAACCTCATAAAACTTTTCACTTCTCATAAAACCCAAGACAAAATCTTCAAAAGTAGAGCCTTTTACATACAAATTTGAAGAGTAAACAACTAACATACCCATTTTCGTTACTCTAATCCTCGAGCAGCGCTCCAAGCAGAACCATGTACACATCCTCTTCAACCCTAAGACATTCTTTTGAATACACCAAAAATGAAAACCCAAAAAGTAATTTCATCGTTGTGCATTTCAGAAACAAAAATAGACCCAACAAAAAAAAAGTACCTCTTTGGTAGTTCATTCATCTTGTAACGAACTTGCTTCTTGGGAAAACCCATCACTGCTATAGTGTTAGAAGAGACAGTTAAGAGCTGAGCGGAAACTAAGAAATGTCTCCTCCGCAAGTGGATCGCTACCACAAACAAACAACCTCATTAGATCCAAAAAAATTTATACAGAAAAAGAAAAACCAATAAAAAACCCTGACCTCCGAGAGTCGGGTTGGGACTTTGATCGAGCTAAGATCTAAGAGTCGTGTGAGAGACTAGAGAAGGTTGAGAGCAAAGCTAACATAGTAGGTACATGATTTCCAGATATTGGCTAAACATCAAATAAACATGTAAACAAAATAGATATACATCGAGCTTAATATACATAACTTAACGAAAGATGATGCTTGCACTAATCACACACACAAAAAAGGTACCTAAATCTAGAAATTGAGAAAGAAACAATATATGCATATGACGATATCACAGCAAGTCAAACAACACAATCTAACTGTCAAATTACCAACCCATATACCCTAAACTCAAAATCCGCAAGAATTATATGTTGCATTATCGAGATTTGTATAAAAAAAAGGACTAACGATTATGATTAATAACGGTAACGACATACCGAATAATTATACAAAAAATATAGTTTATAAAGATATTTTGTAAAATATATAATAGTTTACATAATCAGATAATTAGATAGTATATATATAATATATACATACATCATAAAAGTACAATACATTCTACACTTTCCACTGTTTTGGCCTTTTGGGGCTTCTCCCCCTCTTCTTCTTTTCGCCTCTTTTTTGACTCCCCTCCAATCTTCATCTCTCTCCTCTCTCTTTCACTTCTTATTTAACGCCTCCTCAGACCAATCCTTGAAAAAAATGGTACCTCTCAATCTCTCTCTCTCTCTCTCTCTCTCTCTCTCTCTCTCTCTCTCTCTCTCTCTCGATATCTGTTGGGCTGGCCTCCAATCCAGATCAGCTTTCCGTTGACACCGTGAGACTAGCAACTACTGTGATTAGTATCGCATCTTCGAGGTTTGAAATTACAACCTCTCTCTCATGCTCTCAAACACTATTTACGGTCTGTCAAATCTCTTTGTTTTGTAGGTGCTACGTTTTAACATGAGGACGATTTCCCACATGTGCAGCACTCTGTGCTCTCTAAATGGCTCTTAGAGAACTCTGTATGCTTTTTTCCTCTCACTCACCAATTTCATTATGGTTAATTTCACTGTGTATTTCGGTCTTTATAGAGCTTAGGGTATCTGGGTGTTGGGTATTTTGCTTTTCATTTACGACATGTTAAGGGTTTAGCTCAAAGTTTGTATTTAATGGGTTTCTGAAGGTACCCATATGTCATTAGTATGTCAGTAGTGGCTTTGATGGCAGCTAGTTTGCGAGATTAGATTTCAAACCTATTTTTGTATATTTTGTGATTGGTTATATATTTTTGTATACTATTTTTGTTTAGGGTGGTTTTATTCACACACCCTTTTTTACTTAATACACATACCTATTTTTTGTAACTTTTCAAACTTCTGTTTTACCCTCGACAGACTTGAAAGAGGAATTTCTCAGTGTATAAAAATCATAGAGTTCACAAAAACTCAAGAATCACTGTTCCTCTTCACAATATAAATGCTATTTTCACCATTTAAATAACTGAGACTAATCAAATTAATCATGTTGGTATCAATTAAATTCTACAAAGAAGATTGAAGAATCCAAATCGGCGGATGCTATATAGATCTAACCATTTCCTAGATAGATTCATTTTGTTGAACTTGATTTCACATATTCACCGTGGATCAATACATAATTTTTTTATAAGAGACCAAAATCAAAATCGAAGTTGTACGTGGTGTATATCTAATCTTTTCCACCAATATCTCCATAAAGACTTACGTTGGTATCACTTGGTGTCTTTTAAGTTTTAACGATGATTTTTTGTTTTGTTTTTGATCTATCAATCTATGAACGAAATTGCTATCCAGGTACTTCAAATTCTTTTTGTTCGTGAGCTAATGGTGAATTTCAGATCGAATTCAGTCCGCATATTTTTGTTAGATGGTCTATCTTTTGATATCACAAAAGTTTCATGAACTGGATCTCACATTATTTATGAGCAACTGCACAAATCAAATATCGATTGATCAATGCAGCGTCGGCAGCCTACAAGGATAGAGAGCCATAGAGGTTCTGCAAAAGAAGAGTAACTGGGTATAGACAATAGAAATTAAAGGGTAAAAAGGGAAAACATGGAAAAAATTGGCAAAAAAGTATTTATTGGTCTACATCTAGAGAAGAGGTATGTGCGAATAAAATTTTCCTTTTCTTTATTATTTGAATTGACTTGGTAATTGATTTTAGTAGAAATTTTTAAAAACTTGGTGTCAATGTCCTGGTTAGTTTTATTTTCCCAAGGTTTGTTGAAATGTGCTCTGATTATATAAATATTGGAGTCATTCTTATCAATTAATGGGTGTGGAAGATCTATTATTGGAATTCAAGATGATAATATTTGTGTTGATAAATAGCATGTCTCATAACATAAATGGGTTGGATCCATAGTTTAGTTTAGGCTAATCAACAAGAAAAGTAATAAGACAAAAAGAAGTTAGAGATGATACTACTTTGATTCACAGAGCAATATAAATATGAGACGACTCATATAAGAAAATTATATGAAATATGTGTAAACATTCGACTAAGGACTTTATTGGTCCCAAATTTGGGAATTTTTTTTCTTTTGTATTTGTGTTCTAGGTATCGCATGGGCGGATTTTTCTCGACATTCTAAATCTTCCTTGAAATATTAATGAGTTTTTGGTAAACCTCTATGACAAAGTAGCCAAGCGGTAAGGCCAAGCCTTCTAGTTTGAAGCTATACCTCAGAAGATTATGGTAAGATTCTCTGGGCCAAATCCCAATATCAGGATTTTGATTTCAGAGTTTCTTATTTCATTGGTTTGGAGTATGGTATTTACTCTATAACATTGGTGGGTTCGAGGCATTTTCGTCCTGATTTTGTAATCGTGTGGGGCGTGTGAAGGCTAACCCTCTATATTTTCTCTCGATCACAAAGTCTCTTTTACACTCAATTCTCTCTTCCCCTGCTTTGACTCTCCCCTCTCGATTGATCATTTGGTCTCCATTTCAGTTTCTCTTTCTCTCTCTCTTACGTGGATCGACTCTCATTGCAAACTCAGATGGAGACTTTCACTCCGACTCTCATTGTTGCTGACATCAAATATATATAATCTATGGGTTTTCCGTAGCTGAAAAATTCATGCTCAAATTGGCTATGCTTACGAATGTACCTCTCATCACCTTACGATTGGGTTTCTTTTTTCAGCTCTCTCTTGATTGATCTCGCGGGCTCTCGTCCTATTTTATAGGCGTTCTAGGCTTTTCCAGAATCGATTTATCCTCATTAGTGACTCTCCCGCATGCTCGAAAGTGATTCTCTCAGTTGTGGTCGCTTTTGCTCGCATCTCGCGCATAACATGAAGGTTCACTCTCTACGATGTCTTACCTCCTTTAAAAATTTAATTTTTGCTTAGATCAAACAATAATATCCTTTCATTTTAACTAATCCAATGTCTTATCTTCCACGTTTTTCCAATGAATTGGGAGTGAGAAAAAAAAAGAACTTGATTGAGCTTAGGTGTGAGGGAGTGAAAAGTTACATTTCCAATCCAAACCAAGCAAGCCACTTTAATCTGGCTTGCTATGCTGATTGTCTGCATATGTCATGGGTTATTTGACAGCTAGATTCAATTATTGAAGTTCGTTACATTTGTCTTCTGCCCCGTCGATTATCACGTCTGCAATGCTAATATACTCATTGTTTTGTAGTTGGTTTTGTGAAATAGTTGTGGTTGGTTATGACATTTGAACTACAATAGATAGAAACCTAGAACGATTGAGATTAGGTTAGGAGAAACTAAAAATGTACCATGCTCTTAAGAAAACATGGTTTCGAGTTGTTATTTGACATTTATGATTATCTAAATTCTGTTTTGTAGTTGACAAGAATATGTATTATTACAGTTTGAGATAATGCATGCAGTTTCTATGGATTCTAAACATGTATGTTTATTCTTCACTTAGGATATATCACTCTCTTTTCTCACTAAGCTCTTTAACTATAGGTTGGACGTAAGAGACACTCAATTTTTTGTATGATACACAAGTTTTTTGACTTTATGAGGAATGGGCACAAAGCTGCAGATAATATCTGCATTTGTGGAAAACATGAAGGGCTTAGTTTTCGTCGAAGCTAATGAATTATTTGAGGTTCTGGAGGTGAGCTATGCCTCTAATTTTTTTCCAAAAGTTTCTCCTTTAGTTAGTATTTGTAAAATAATTACTTGGGGCCAAAAAACTATTCTGAATAACTAATGTAGATTTTGTTTATCTTAAGCATGTTAAGAACTTAGTAATATAATTTCATCCTTAGTAATGCCAGTTCCCAAACACGAAGCTCCTCATTTGCTGGCTCCTTAGACTAAAAACAATTATGTTCCTGTGGGTGTATGGCCTCGTCTGAGGGTGGGAACTACAAGAGTGACTTGGGCACTTGTAAAATATATCCTTAATCGGTTAATGTTCTAAGTTGGGTGGTGTATTTAGATTGATCAACACTTATGTGAGTTTTGCTGTAGGTTGTCAATGTGAATAAAAGAAAACAGCAACACGAAAGATGATATCAAGAATTGATTTAAAAGCAATGGTGGCAAAATTTGTAAGAGAAATGTTTGGCCCTTAAGGTTTCATTTGTGATGTAAATTAGTTTACCGCCAATGTGTACGAACCATTATTTAGCTTTTACATGATAACTACTAACTAGCTGAAAGGACCCGACTCCGATTTAGTGGCCTAAACCGAAATCAAACCCCTTCAAAAACATGACCTTAAAAATTTTTTGTCAGAGTTTACTTTGAAATACGTGAGCCAATATTAGAACTTGTAAAGAGAATCACACTTCGAATATTCCACAAAAGCCAAACCATGAGGCTCCTTTCCCCATCCAGATTTCTCAACATCATATATATAATAAACTACAAGGTTTACAAGAAATCCAGAAAATATTCAGGAGTAAACTCAACTGAAAACATAACATAAGTATTCAGAGCGACGCCTATACACATCATATACAACCAGTAGGTCGAACTAAGAACCTACTGAAAGGACCCAACCCCGATTTAGCTCCCTAAACCGGAGTCAAACCCCTTCAAAAACACGAACCAACAAAAACCGTAGAAATTTTGGCAGAGTTTCGTTACTAACGTGGAATTACCATTACCTACACGCGGAAAATACACTTCATCCTATGCCACAAAAAGCAAACCGTGGGCACCAATCACATCCGAATTTCTCAATATATCAACAGTAAAGTAAAACAGTAAATATATCTATACTTTACTGAAATCTGGTGTAAAATCGTATAACATATACCACAGAATACCCAGAGCGACCTCTAATGTATAATCACATAAGTATACCACAGTAGGTAGAACAATAAACCTACTGGAAGAAACAAGGTAGCTCGAGCACTATGCCTCCGACCACGACGTGCGACACCAAAGTTCGAACTGCAAACTGGGCACGGAAACCGAAAAGCCCAGGGGAAAGACATGAAAACTGTTAGAGTGAGTGGACGAAAATAAATGTCTTTCACCAGTTGATATATATGTTTAAAATAACATATGCGAGTCCAGGTAAATAAAATAACAAAGTACACGAGGTAAAACCATAATCCTCCAGCGTACTGAGCATGCAAGTATAAATCCCACGGGGTCACTCATGGACTCCTCCGTGCTAGTACAGTCCGAATCACGGGATCCCAGACCCACACGTGATTCTAAGCCAGAAAGGCCTCGGTTCCGAGGAAACGCCCCTCGCCGGTCAGGTCGGGGTAACGCCCCGCCTGGGATGCCTACCATCGGGGATCAGCCGAGAGGCTAGTGTATCGATACAACAACGTAACTAAGACTGTACTCTGTGAAAACCAAATCATAAACAGTTCGATGCAAATGCATGAAACAGCATATAAATGTATGTATATTCATATACGTATATCCGTATATGTATAATCGTATATTTGTAAAAACACATGCTCATATAATCCGTAATCTCAATACGCATGCTCGAGTTTATAAATCATATAAAAGACTCGCAAGAATTCTGTGAAAAGAAATTGTCCACTCACAGACTGGCGTAACGCGATACGCGTTAACCCGTGATCCGGCGGAAAGTCCATCGCCAAACGAACGATCACGAACCCCTGAATATTCACAATAACCATTTCTCAAAATCATAACTCGACAATTCAAGACAAATCACGAGAAACCACCGTTCTCGGAAACACCTAATTCGAATACGATGAATCGTCGAAAATCCGTATAACACACCTCAATACCTCGCTGTACTTTCGGACACTCAACTCAAAAAACGAACCTCCCCAATGCGATCGGGGCGCGATTTCGAGTGAAATGACATGCAACTTGTCGAAAATCCCAAAAAATCAAACTTTGACTGCCGTTGACCGTTGACCGCCGCTTTGACCACCGCCCACGGCAGCGCCGCCACCAAACGTGAGATTTCTCGGCGGAGCAACCCCTATTCCATGCAAAACCACCCACTGAGCAACTTTGTCAACTGCAACAAAGGCCAATTTCATCTCTAACTAGCTCAATTTCATGATAAACCGAATTGGTACCAAATTTTCCAATCCCAAATTCTCCAAGTACACATCGAATTGAAATACCAAACTTACATGGTAGCATCAAGGGGATGAGAGCTACAAAGTCCACCCAAAATTTCAGCTCGAATCGGTCTATAACATGGAACCCGAATTCACCATGTTCTTTTGAATTTTGGCAAGAAAATTCCTCTTCCACCGTGAACCATGCCGGAAAATGAGGCCGGGGATAGCTTCGGGACATCAAGACGAAGAGAACGGGACAAGAACCAAGCCGTGAGGTGGCCGGATTAGGCACGCCGCCGGCGAAGCCGCAGTGAACCGTCGAGAGCATCACCACCACCTCGGTCAAACCGAGTTGACCAGGTCAATGCAACAATAAAAACTTTGACTTTACTGATTTGGCAACCTTCTATTTATATACATGCCAAATATGGAAACTTCCCCAATTAATTGCGACAAACTTCGAATATCCATAACTCTCGCGTCGTAACTCTGATTCCGATAATTCTCGCAGCAACAAACTCGACTCGACGTACTCTTCAATTATCACCCGAAGTCAAACACATCGACCAAACGGATAAAAAGTCAACCATTCAACCCAAACACATGCATATTCCGACTAAATATTCAACAATCGGAAATAATCACAACTTAATCTTCGTAACTCAGAATAATGCTCCGGAAGTTCCCACAAACTCGAAATTAAATTCTGAACAATTTCCACGAAGAAGCCGAAACCAAATTCTCGTCCAATAATTTAGTCGTTATGTAGCTCGCCATTATAATCCAATTCTATCGAAACTTCAAATATTCATAATTAATTCCTCGGTCGTCCAAATAACGATCCGGAACCGCCCACGAACTCGAAATCACACGTACAACGACTCTCGAGAAGAGACCCAGCTCCATTTCTCGGCCAATAATTAAGTCGTTTTCAAACCTGGCGATTCAAATACTGTCGGAACTGTGCTACTACGCAGTAACTCACGTATATAGCTAATCACACTGCTGATTCTGGTCCAGGTCGTCACAAATCCACCCCCCTTAAAAAAATTTCGACCTCGAAATTTCAAATCTGCCGCCTAAAAGCAGGAGCACTGCCTCTGCATACTGCTCAACTCTCCAGCGACAATGTCGACTGAACAACTTTGATAACAAACTCCACAATAGGAGATAACTCCGTGCTGAAATCTCTGTACCCTCAAATCTCGAATCTGGACTGGCTCTACACAATCGCCAAGTGTTCCTACATAAGGAACAGATAGGCTACACAACACGTAACAAACCTGAAACACAAATCTGCAACACGGAACGCAACACAACACGTACAAAAGCCAACAATATAGGCGACGCCGAACTATACGGCACAACTCAAACTCGCCTATGATCACACACACGGGTCAAAACAACGTGGCAAATCATAATTCAGACTACACACATCAACCTAACTCACACACTCATATCAACATAGCTCAAACATCGGAGTCAGGCAATTATCAATCCACTTCCGCTAATCTGACAGTCTGTGGTAGCACATTCCACAAAATCAGAATCAAACATCAACTCAAACTCAAACCAAACTCACTCCAGCACAATGAAGTACAACATCGTCCACAAAACGACAACATGCATCATCAAAATCATAGTGGTCAACAAACTGGTACTGCAAGCAATCTCGAACAAGTGAAACTGCTGGTCCCAAATCCTCCGGAACTGCAATACCGAGGTCCACAATATGCCCTCCAAGGTCTGAATAGTTCTCAAAGATCGCCAACCAATCTGAGGATAAGAACCGGTACAACTCGTAATTTGGTCCCCCAATGCTCGCTGCAAAGCTCTCCAACACTCTGTTGTAACTGATTATCTCGATCAGTGAACTGGGACATAGGTACACCACGTAGATGGACAACCTCCATCAAACACAGCTATGCCAGCCTGCCACTGAAATCCTTTCCCGAAAGTACAAGGAACTATACTGAGTTCATCAAACGATCCACAATAGTCTGACAACTAGTACCACAAACCAAAGTGCACACAACTCACATAATCAAAGCAACAATCGCCACGTCTAACCAGAAATCTCAAATGGCTGACGCTTCTCGGCAAGTCTCTGCCTCCTAGTCATCGCCAGTCGACAAATGTGGCATATGCATACACAAGCTGCTACATTCTTTTACAAGTTGCATCACGAGTAGTAAACTCAAAGTATCTGATACATCTCTGCATCACTAGTGCCAAATGCGCGTGAAACAATGAGCTTTAACATCATCACACTTGAACTCAGCTCCTATAGCTCGCAACTCGGCTAACACGGAAACTCGAGCCATACTCACTTGAAACACTGAAGCTCCCGACTCTCAACTGAATGCATCAACAACAACATCCCAGAGGGATGATCAAAGTACAACCTCTAGCCTCTCTCGAACAAACTCAAAGGTGCAGCCATAGTCGTGAGTCGACCCCATCCATCTACACTGCCTCAAGCCCAAATCTGGCCAAAAATGCAAGTGGATGAAACTCAAGTGATCAGTGCACGTCCTACACCGCGCTGCACGCCATAGCTGTAGTGTCTCGAACTCTTCGATGCTAACATAAGGACAGCTATACCCAAATCATACACAGGATACGTAACTACACAAAGTTCCACTGCTTAGAACCATGAGCCACTGCTCTGCTACACAGCATCAATACATAACCAAATCTAAACCTCGATGCATCGCCATAACCCACGACCACGAACTCACCACGATCGTCAGGGAAGGAGGAAACCGAAACAACGATCAACCAACCTGCAGGAGTAAGTAACTCTCCTCGCATGCATCGAACCACTCGAACTTGACGCCTTCTTCGTCAATCCGGAAAGTAGAGTGGCAATCCAGGAAAATCCTGTACAAGCCGTCGGTAATAGCCTACCGAACCCAAGAGACTCCCGATCTCTGGTACAATGGTAGGGCAATCCCCAAATCAACACGGCTTCTAACTAGTCAGGATCCACGCCAGCTCCCTCGGCTGACATCACGTGACCCAAAACCTTCACGCTAATCAGCCAAAACTCACATTGGCTGAACTTCGCAAATAGCTGATCATCTCGCGAAGTCCGCAAAACTGCTCACAATTACTTCAGGTACTGGTCCACACTCCCGGAGTACATCAGGACATTGCCAACGAACATGACCACAAACTCATCCAAAAACCGTCTGAACACTTGGTCCATCAAGTCCGCACGTTCTACGGGGCATTGGTCAACAAACAGCGTGACCAAGAACTCCTGATGCCTGCATCAATATCCGAAAGCTGTCCAAACCACATCTAACTCATCAAACCTCAACTGATGGTATCCGGACTTGAAATCAATCTTCGAAAAGACTGAAGCTCTCACAAGCTGATCAAACCAATCGTCAATCCGAAGCGGAGGATACTCACTCTCCTCTGAAGCAAATCAAGCTTCCGGTAGTCAATGCACCACCACGTCGAATCATCCAACATCCGTATAAACAATTCAAGAGCACATCACGCAAATACGCGGGGTCGCAAGAAATCTCCTCCAGCAACTCCTGGAGTCGAAACTATAGCTCCATCAGCTCCGTTGGCTCCGAACGACAAGATGCCGGTAAAATGAGTCCAGCGCTCAGTACAAGCTCAATGGTGTAGTCAGTCTCCCGAACTGGAGAAACATTTGGTAACTCTTCTGGAACACACCTGGAAACTCGGTAACCACCTCAACATCACCAATGTCGGGCACAGCAACCATAGTATCCACAATATGAGCTAGGCAAACAACACAACCCGTTTCTACCATCCGCTCGACTATCACCGCGAAACAGTATCTCGGAAAAATCTGGTCGTCGAAACACAACCTTCTTCTCGAGGCACTCGAACACAGCCAAATGCATCGTCAGTAAGTCCATACTCATAGTCACATCAAAACCACGATGTCCAGCTAGAACAAATCTGCGGCTAACACATAACCTCCAACAAGGATCTCGCAACCTCCGGATGGATGCAACACTCTCCAAAACCTCAGAAGTGGAGATGCAGGTACAATAGCCATGGATATCAAACAACAATAACCTCGGAGAAAAGTCTGTCCTCAAACAAGGTCATGGCACAAATTCCAACATGCCCAACTAGCCGCCCACAACAATAGCGACATTGCCGAATAATTCATCAAAAGGCTACGTTGGTCAGACTTCAGGTACAACATGAGGATCTCCTCGCGAACTCTGGGCTGTCAAACCGCTAACACAGTTGGCTGAGGGCGCTCCCTCATAACGTGACCCTCCTGGCCACCGAAACAGCAACTGAAAGTGATCCACGAACACAAATCACCGCAACACCTGCTGCGTGAAAGGATTGCCAACGATCGCCCAAACTCATGCCACAGGAGCAAGTCCGCTACATTGTGATCTCCGCCATCACCAAACGGATCCTCTGCCTGATCTGATGACTCCCAATATAATCAAAAAGACCACAACTTGATGAAATCACTGATCCTGAGGTGTCGGAACTCAACCTCATCAAAATCTTGACTAAGTCCACTTTCCTCAAAACATCACATCGGAAACCGCGTACACCTTTCCTTCTCAATAGCCTCACCACTGAGTGCAGCACACTAAGCTCCTCACGGTTATCTCGAGGCACATCAATCAGACACTCTCTGATACTCAGGTTCAAACTCACCTCGAACCTCGTACACTGCTTCCTCTAAAGCCACATAACCCGTGCAAACAGGGACAATCATGTGAACAATGCATCTCTGCCTCATGTGGATAAACACACCTCATTCAAATGCTGAGTAGCCTGATTAAACCATTACTGTATAATCAACACTCTGAATGTAGGCCATGGAGTCGCAACAGGAACTCACACAATATCAGCCCACCAAATACAATAATCAGACTCGGCAAACATCAACTGCCACAATTCTCTGTTCTGAGGCAACATGTAGACGTTCATACACACACAACCAAGCAATCCGTGCCACACAATACACTGAACTCGGAATGCTCATCCAAACCCACAGTTCTCTGGCAAATCGCGTGTCGATTGATCCTCAATAGGATCCACAACCGAAACGGCACGGAAAGCACGTCAGGAGGCATCCTAATGAATAAAACACCGTTCACAACAAGTGGAACGTAATCATGGAACTTTAAATATTTGAAAGTATACAACACCCGGAATATTGATGAGTATCCGCCGGCCGGTCGGGTCACCATTCCAGACATGCTGTACATTCTCAAATATCCTTAGTAAACATGACTACAGAAGTCTACAGAACCTATAACCTAATGCTGTGATACCAAGCTGAAAGGACCCAACCCCGATTTAGCTCCCTAAACCGGAGTCAAACCCCTTCAAAAACACGAACCAACAAAAACCATAGAAATTTTGGCAGAGTTTCGTTACTAACGTGGAATTACCATTATCTGCACGCGGAAAATACACTTCATCCTATGCCACAAAAAGCAAACCGTGGGCACCAATCCTATCCGGATTTCTCAATATATCAACAGTAAAGTAAAACAATAAATATATCTATACTTTACTGAAATCCGGTGTAAAATCGTATAACATATACCACAGAATACCCAGAGTGACCTCTAATGTATAATCACATAAGTATACCAAAGTAGGTAGAACAATAAACCTACTCGGAGAAACAAGGTAGCTCGAGCACTATGCCTCCGACCATGACGTGCGACACTAAAGTCCAAACTGCAAACTGGGCACGGAAACCGAAAAGCCCAAGGGAAAGACATGAAAACGGTTAGAGTGAGTGGACGAAAATAAATGTCTTTCACCAGTTGATATATATGTTTAAAATAACATATGCGAGTCCAGGTAAATAAAATAACAAAGTACACGAGGTAAAACCATAATCCTCCAGCGTATTGAGCATGCAAGTATAAATCCCACGGGGTCACTCATGGACTCCTCCGTGCTAGTACAGTCCGAATCATGGGATCCCAGACCCACACGTGATTCTAAGCCAAAAAGGCCTTGGTTCCGGGGAAACGCCCCTCGCCGGTCAGGTCGGGGTAACGCCCCGCCTGGGATGCCTACCATCGGGGATCAGCCGAGAGGCTAGTGTATCGATACAACAACGTAACTGAGACTGTACTCTGTGAAAACCAAATCATAAACAGTTCGATGCAAATGCATGAAACAGCATATAAATGTATGTATATTCGTATACGTATATTCGTATATGTATAATCGTATATTCGTAAAAACACATGCTCATATAATCCGTAATCTCAATACGCATGCTCGAGTTTATAAATCATATAAAAGACTCGCAAGAATTCTGTGAAAAGAAATTATACACTCACAGACTGGCGTAACGCGATACGCGTTAACCCGTGATCCGGCGGAAAGTCCATCGCCAAACGAACGATCACGAACCCCTGAATATTCACAATAACCATATCTCAAAATCATAACTCGACAATTCAAGACAAATCACGAGAAACCACCGTTCTCGGAAACACCTAATCCGAATACGACGAATCGTCGAAAATCCGTATAACACACCTCAATACCTCGCTGTACTTTCGGACGCTCAACTCGAAAAACGAACCTCCCCACTGCGATCGGGGTGCGATTTCGAGTGAAATGACATGCATCTTGTCGAAAATCTCAAAAAGTCAAACTTTGACCGCCGTTTACCGTTGACCGCCGCGTTGACCACCGCCCACGGCGGCGCCGCCATCAAACATGAGATTTCTCGGCGGAGCAACCCCAATTCCATGCAAAACCACCCACTGAGCAACTTTGTCAACTGCAACAAAGGCCAATTCCATCTCTAACTAGCTCAATTTCATGATAAACCGAATTGGTACCAAATTTTCCAATCCAAAATTCTCCAAGTACACATCGAATTGAAATACCAAACTTACATGGTAGCATCAAGGGGATGAGAGCTACAAAGCCCACCCAAAATTTCAGCTCGAATCGGTCTATAACATGGAACCCGAATTCACCATTTTCTTTTGAATTTTGGCCGGAAAATTTCTCTTCCACCGTGAACCATGCCGGAAAATGAGGTCGGGGATAGCTTCGGGACATCAAGACGAAGAGAACGGGACAAGAACCAAGCCGTGAGGTGGCCGAATTAGGCTCACCGCCGGCGAAGCCGCCGTGAACCGTCGAGAGCATCACCACCACCTCTGTCAAACCGAGTTCACCAGGTCAATGCAACAATAAAAAATTTGACTTTTCTGATTTGGCAACCTTCTATTTATATACATGCCAAATATGGAAACTTCCCCAATTAATTGCGACAAACTTCGAATATCTATAACTCTCGCGTCGTAACTCCGATTCCGATAATTCTTACGGCAACAAACTCAACTCGACGTACTCTTCAATTATCACCCGAAGTCAAACACATTGACCAAACGGATAAAAAGTCAACCATTCAACCCAAACACATGCATATTCCGACTAAATATTCAACAATCGGAAATAATCACAACTTAATCTTCGTAACTCAGAATAATGCTCCGGAAGTTCCCACAAACTTGAAATTAAATTCTGAACAACTTCCGTGAAGAAGCCGAAACCAAATTCTCGTCTGATAATTTAGTCGTTATGTAGCTCGCCATTATAATCCAATTCCGTCGAAACTTCAAATATTCATAATTAATTCCTCGGTCGTCCAAATAACGATCCGGAACCGCCCATGAACTCGAAATCACACGTACAACGACTCTCGAGTACGTGTGATAATTAAGACGTTTTCAAACCTGGCGATTCAAATACTGTCGGAATTCTGCGACTACGCAGTAACTCACGTATATAGCTGATCAAACTATTGATTCTGGTCCGAGTCGTCACACCTACACGAACTGAAGTGTGACTTGAACTCTATGCCTCCACCGTCGACGTGCAACCATGGAACCCAAACTGTAAACTGGGCAAAAGAAACCGAAATGCCCGGGGAAAGGCAAATAAAATCGTTAGAGTGAGTGGACGAAAATAATAATATGTCTTTCACCAATATAAACATGAAATCATGATAGTCAATGCATAGCCTTATCAAACCATCCTTTTTCCTCACAAACAACACTGGAGCACCCCAAGGTGAAACACTAGGTTGAATGAAGCCTTTCTCAATCAATTCCTGAAGTTGAATCTGCAACTCCCTCAACTTTGCTGGTGCCGTACAATAGGGTTGTATGCGATATAAGTCCAGGACCTGGAAGTAACTCGATAGTGAAGTCAATCTCCCTGACTGGGGGGACACCGGGTAAGTCTTCGGGAAACACATTTGGATACTCACAAACCATTGCAATATCACCAATGTCCGGTACACAAACACTCGTATCAATCACATGTGCTAGGTAAGCCACACAACCCTTTCTCAACATCTGTTCAGCCTTCATTGCTGAAATGAAACAAGGTAAAGAAGTATTCTTTTCACCCCGAAACAAGATTTTTGACATGCCTGGACTCCTGAAAAAAACCTCCTTCTTGTGACAGTCAAGAATAGCCCAATGGTTCTCCAAGAAATCCATGCCCAAAATCACATCAAAATCCACAATATCTAGCAGGATCAAATCCGCGGCTAACCCATAATCTCCAATAAAAATCTCACAATCTCTATATACCCACCAGACACACACTACCTCGCCAGATGAATACAACACTCGCCACAAACTAAGGAGTAGAGATGCAGGTACAGTAGCCAATGATGCTAATATATATGACATCAATGGATACGTATCCCCTGAATCTAGTAAAGTAAGAACTGGATGACTAAAAATGTACAACGTACCGATGATGACCTCTGGGGAAGCTCTGCCCTCACGTAGAGAGATGGCATGAACTCAAGCCTGTCCAGCTGGTCGTCTATGTTGGCTGCGATTTTGCTGACCACCCTGTCCAAAAGACAGTGTTGCACGATCACCAGAAGAAGTACCCTGATCTCGACCTGCACTTTGATCTGCAACACCTCTAAAAGTGCCAAGCTGAGGACACTTCCTCACAAAGTGACCCTCCTGGCCACAATGGTAACAACTCATAGTACCCCGGTAAAATGAACAATGATGTCGCTTATTACAAAGATTACATAATGGGACATCCCTTGGTGCAGCTGGTGTGCTGAAGATAGGTCGAGGGTAACTCGATCCATTAGAACTCCCACTCGACTATTGCCTCTACGGTCGACTCCTCCTCCATCTATGACGTTGCCTAGCAATGTTGGTAGGATATCTATAAGGTCCACTACCAGAAGATGATGCTGATCCAGAAGTACCTGAACTCAACCTCTTCGAAGCACCCTCGCTAGGTCCACCCTCTTCAAATCGACGCGTCTAAAACCGCATCTATCTCTCCCTCTCAATGTCTTCACCTCTGAGTGCAGCACTAAGAAACTCATCAAAGTTATCTCAAGGCATAGTGGTCAAAGTCCCCATGATATTTAGATTCAAACCCAACTCAAACCTCCTGCACTTTGCTTCCTCTGATGCCACCATATAACGTGCAAACCGAGACAAACGGGTGAACTTATCTCGTTACTCAAGCATTGACATATTCCCCTGCTTCAGATTAGTAAACTTCTCATATTTCCGCTGTTGAGTAGCTGGATTGAAATACCGATGCATGAACATCTCTTTGAACATCGGCCAAGGAGTATCAATAGGAACTCTGTATGTACCAATCCACCAAAAGTAGGCATCTGACTCAAGCAAACCCACTGCTACTACAGTTTTCTGTTCAGCAGTGAAATGCAGGCGCTCACAAACACGCTCAACCTGAACCACCCAAGCTTCACACACCTCGGGATCAGGGGAACTAGAGAAAGCAATTGCTCCCGTAGTCCTAGCCTTAGCTACGAGGTCAATACGTTCTTCTAAATGCAATACTCGCATAAGCAAGTCACGCGTACGTTGATCCTCATCAGGATCCCCAGTCCGTTCAGCACGAACTTCACGTCGAGGATAAAAGATATTAGTCACAGGATAGAAATGATGTAATCATGAAACTTCAAACGTTTGAAAGCATACAACACTCTAGAGAATTGATGATCATCCGTCGGTCGGTCAGGTCATCGCTCCGGAAATGCTGTACATTCTCAAATGTCCTTAGTAACACAACTACAAGAGTCTACAGAACCTAAAACCTAATGCTCTAATACCAACTGAAAGGACCCGACTCCGATTTAGTTGCCTAAACTGAAATCAAACCTCTTCGAAAACATGATCTTAATTTTTTTTTTCCAGAGTTTACTTTAAAATACGTGAGCCAATATTAGAACCTGCAAAGAGAATCACACTTCGAATATTCCACAAAAGCCAAACCGTAAGGCTCTGTTCCCTATCCAGATTTCTCAACATCATATATATAATAAACCATAAGGTTTACAAGATATCCAAAAAACATTCAGGAGTAAACTCAACTAAAAATACAACATAAGTATTCAGAGCGATGCCTATACACATCTTAAACAACAAGTAGGTCGAACTGAGAACCTACACGAACTGAAGTGTGACTTGAACTCTATGCCTCCACCATCGACGTGAAACCCTGGAACCCAAACTGCAAACTGGGCAAAAGAAACCGAAAAGTCCAGGGAAAGGCAAATAAAATCGCTAGAGTGAGTGGACGAAAATAATAATATGCCTTTCACCAATATAAACATGAAATCATGATGCGAGTCTAAAACCATCAATCACAGGTAAAGTGGTTGTCATAACCTTCCTGGATACCTTATAAAATGTGGAGGCCATAACTTGAGTACATTTTCCTCAAAGTTACAATCATGCTCAACCAAGTAAGGGGTTTTTCATAACCTTCCTAGGTGCCATATAATCACAGGTCAGGCGTTTGTCATAACCTTCCCGGAGCATCTCGAATATCAACCGAGAAGCCAGTGCATCGATGCATCCATATATCCATAATCCATGTAAAAAAAAATCATATATGTGCCTCCAAGTAAAAAAACATAATCATAAATGCATCATCATAATTGAAAACACGTAAAATGCATAACATAAAATGCATAATCAAGACTCACAAATAGACAGTGAAAATCAAAGTGTCCACTCACAGTACGAAGCTAACTCTGAGGTCCGACGGAAGATCGCTCGCCAAACACTTGATCGCGATCACCTGATCAACAGGGATACGATTAATACATATAGAATCACAACATACGGAGCTAATACATCAAGAACCCCACGTTCTCGAAAGACGTATCCCTCAAAATATCGACGAGGATAGCAAAATTTCCAAAATACAACCAAACAACCTTCGTTCCAAAATAGAATACTCAAATCAACTCAAAAACCTCATGAATACAATCGGGACGCGATTACGAGTAAAACGATATAAAAATCTCTAAAAATCCCAAAAAGTCAACCCTCGCCAGAGCTCCCCCGTTGACCGCCACCGCCGGCGGCGGCGCGGCGCCAACTGTGACCAACTCCAGTGATCCATACCTCAAAATCTTCCTCTCCTGAAGCCCAACACATTTCCCTTCTACCATCAAGGCCAAATCCAATCACACCGGCCAGAATTTTGGTCGAAAGCCTCGCTGGATTTTCCTCTCCGGTCACCCCCACTGACCACCTCAAACCACCTCCTTAACCCAAATTAACCACCCAGAAATCTTCTATGGGTTGAGGGGAAGAAAACCCCCCACCAACCCGACACCAAAACTCATCGTAAAACGCCACCCGATTCTGGTGAAATCCACGATTTTCATTGAGCTCGAACTCCCTCAAATCTCAACCAATTTCAACAAATGAATACATGAATCAATAGGAAATCAAGAGGGCTTTCCAACCATACCAAGAACAGGGCCGGAGGTGGCTGGAATCGTCGGGTCCGACGACGGGAAGAAAACGGGTCGGTGGAGAAAACGAGTCACCCTGAGTCAACTCGGTCCAACTCGGTCAAACTCGGTCCAAATGTGTGATTTTCCGATTTTTACGACTATTTGATATTTATACTTTGTGAACCAACCAAATTCCGGATTCGGAAAACTCAAACCCAATTGGATTAGTACAACTAACTCGACAACAATTTCAAATATCCTTTTTATATTCTCCGATTATCCAAAAAATCCTCCGAACCCTCCTACGAACTCGAAATCAAATCCTCTACAATTTCCGCGAAGGAACTCAAACCAAATTATTGCCCGATAATTTAGTTGTGAACAAACCCGCCATATCGACCAATTACGACAAAAATGTAACTAATCGTGAAACTCACAAATCAAACAAATTAACATACAATTTCTGGTTCGGGTCATTACACTTGCATTTTAAATAGATTATAGCTTGGTCAGAGGAAACAGATTTTCACATGTCCTTTTCTTTTAATAATTTCAAGAAAATGCTAACACCTATGTATTACCTATTATAATTTGGTTAAATGAGATGGGTGGTTCTTACTTTGGCTGTAAGGTTTGATTTAATGTTCCCATTCACAGTTGAATTGTTGATAGATTTTGATTATTTCAGGTCCCTTATTTGATTACGAAGCTGGATTCTGCTGAGAAGACATTGAAGGAATTATTGGTATGATTTTCTGTTATATTAATTGAATACTTATGGCAGTTGTTCTCCTACTTCAGTTCTAACAGTTCTCTTGAAATTTTGGTTGACGCATATAGTTTATCAAATTTTATTGAAACTTAGGTCAAGATGGCAAATTGATGAAGATGTCATGTTCAATCCCACTAAGTACCAGTTGCTAGAACAATCTGTGGTGGAGTAAGCTAAGGTACTGCACTCATCATGTTTTTTGGTTGCTGGGTAATTAGTCACTTGGATCATTATATAGTTTAATTGTTCATATCTCTAGATTCTGAGAATGAACAACAAAGAAATAGTATTATGTCATGAGTCCTTTAAGTCAATGAACCCTTTGGTGACAAATTTTTTCTTTCCTTTCTTTTCCCACTTATCTTATGATTTAGGCTTTAGCTTAGAGTATAACCAAAATGATTAGAATCCATCATATTGAACATATGGCTGATTAAATAGTTTCTTTAATCATGGGGCACTCCGCTGTAGAATAATGGACATTTTCAAGGCTTAGAAACCATTGAGAGTAGTATACACTACAAGAAAAATGCACCTAGACCACGGACGATTTCCGTCGTCTAGGTGCAATTTTCCGTCGTCTAAGTACTTAGACGACGGAATTTCCGTCGTCCAAGTGCTTGGACGACGGAGATGGAGAATTCCGTCGTCTAAGTGAGACTTAGACCGCGGACATTCTCCGGGGTCTAAGTGTCCACTTAGACGACGGAGATGACAATCTCCGTCGTCTAAGTGAATTTTTACGTTTTTTATCAAAAAAAAATAATTTTATTTTTTAAAAAAATTAAAATTTAAAAATTCACTTAGACGACGGAGATTGTCATCTCCGTCGTCCAAGTGAATTTTTAAATTTTAATTTTTTTTTAAAAAAATAAAATTATTTTTTTTAAAAAAATGTAAATTAAAAATTCATGAAATGCTAATTAATAATTTAATAATTAGCATTTAATGAATTTTTTGTTTAATTTTTTGTATATCAATATTCATAATATTGCAAAATTTATTGAATATTAATTATTAATAATATATAATACGTACAAAATTCATAATGAATAAATAATTTAAATTATTATGGATTTAAATACAATGAATACAAAATTCATAATATAATAAAGTAAATTAATCTAGCATAAATAAACAAAATTAAGCTAAAACTAAACTAATTATAGGCGGCGGTGGTGGTGGCGGCGCCGGTGGTGTTGGCCGGAATGTGGAGGCCGGTGGTAGAGGTGACAATGTAGGCGGTAGCTAGTGGTGTGTGGTGGTGGTGGAGGCGACGTTGTAGGTGGTGGTGGTGTGTGGTGGTGGCAGCGACGGTGGTGATGCCGGTGATGGCGGCAACGGTGGTGATGTCGGTGGTGGTGGTGATGATGATAGTGGATGGTGATGGTGATGATATATGGTGGGTGGTTTGATTGGGGGGGGGGGGAGAGATGGAGAGGGAGAGAGGGAGAGGGAGAGTGGATTGAGGGAGAGGAAAAAATGAAGAGAGATTGAGAAAATGATGAATTTATAGAGTTTTAAATCACTTGGACGACGAAAATACTGATTTTCCGTCGTCTAAGTGCTTTAAATTTTCAAACAATACCGCCAATTTTTCACTTAGACGACGGAAAATCAGTATTTCCGTCGTCCAAGTGATTTAAATTTTTGCCAAAATTTTTGCGGGAAAAGAATACCGCCAATTATTTTTACTTATACGACGGAGATGACAAATTTCCGTCGTCTAAGTGGATTTAAATTTTTGCCAAATTTTTAGTGGGAAAAACACCGCCAGAAATTATAAATTCAAAATTTCACTTAGACGACGGAAATGTCTTTTTCCGTCGTCTAAGTGAATTTTTTTTAATTAAAATAATTTTTTTATTTTTTTTAAAAAAAATAAAAATTTAAAAATTCACTTAGACCACGGAGATGACCATTTCCGTGGTCTAAGTGAATTTTTAATTTTTTTTTTTTAAATTTTTTAAATTTTTTTTTATTTTTTTAAAAAAAAATTTAAAATTTAAAAATTCACTTAGACCACGGAGATGACCATCTCCATGGTCTAAGTGAATTTTTAAATTTTTTTTTTAAATTTTTTAAATTTTTTTTTATTTTTTTAAAAAAATTAAAAATTTAAAAATTCACTTAGACCACGGAGATGACCATCTCCGTGGTCTAAGTGAAAATTCCGTAAAATTATTTTTTAAAAATAATTTGTAATGAATTTTTGGACCTGTAATTTGAATGGAATTGTCGTAAAATATCGATTAAAGAATCGTATATATAAAAAGTGGGATTTAAGACGATGAATTAATTTACGTATTCAAACTTGTTAAGTATCTACTACTATGTATAACTTAAGTGTCGGTACGTATAGGCTCATTGCACATTGATATTAACGAAATTGAATTTGGAAAAAACGATCGTTGGATATACTCACCATAACACCATATATAAGTAGAATAATTTCCACTAAATACTGAGTTCGTTCAGGGTTTCATCGGCACAGTTAACCGCAAATCCAAAATTTTTACAAAACGGAAACCTGGATACACGAAAATTCGTAAGTCCTATTTTAAAACCGTCGACGCTCACACTCCAAGCATTGTTTACTCTATGGTCTCGACTAAAAGAATATGCATTGGGACATGGTCTAGATGGTCGTTGTCTTAGGTGAAATTACGAAATTTTCACTTAGACGTCGAAAATGCACATTTCCGTCGCCTAAGTAAAAACATGGTTTAGGGGATAGGGCCTTAGGGTTTAGGGTTACAGTACTTAGACGACGGAGATGAGTATTTCCGTCGTCTAAGTGAATTTTTAAATTTTTTTTTAAAATAATTTAAAAATTTTTTTTTAAAATTTTTTAAAATTTTTTTATTTTTTTTTAAAAAAAATAAAAATTAAAAAATTCACTTAGACCACGGAGATGGTCATCTCCGTGGTCTAAGTGAATTTTTTAATTTTTAATTTTAAAAAATATTTTTTTATTTTTTTAAAAAAAATTAAAAATTTAAAAAAATTCACTTAGACGACGGAAAAAGACATTTCCGTCGTCTAAGTGAAAACTTAGACCGCGGAAACTTTCTCCGCGGTCTAAGTGAAATTTTTAAATTTTTGAAATTTCACTTAGACGACGGAGAAGTCTTTTTCCGTCGTCTAAGTTACACTTAGACCGCGGAAATTTTCTCCGCGGTCTAAGTTTCACTTAGACGACGGAAAAAGACATCTCCGTCGTCTAAGTGTTCACTTAGACCGCGGAGAAGTTTCCGTGGTCTAAGTGTTACTTAGACGACGGAACCTTTAAGGTTCTGTGGTCTAAGTGCATTTTTCTTGTAGTGATAGCAGGGACTAGGGACACAATAAAATTGGCTAGGCATTTTATTAGGAGGTTAAATTTGAACGTATATTGATGGCAGATAAGAAAATGCAGGTTGAATTTGATGGTTCGACAAATGATGCTCTAGAAATGCACTTTGATGAAGGAACATTTGTAGAAGCCTTGGCCAATATTCATATGTGAAGTTCATTTTTGTAATGGAGTTTTGTTGTTAGGCACCATAGGGCCATGAAGAAATTTGTCAAACTAATGACTAACTCATAACACTACTGAAAAAAAATTCAATTTACCATCTTACGGAACTCTATTGTTCCTGAGGTAAATATATATATTAGCATGGACTTTTAAATACAATTTCATGAGCTTGGTGTCTTCTCGTTCATATGGCATAAAAAAGAAATCACACCAAGGGTAAAATAACTATATTGATATGATTCCATGGGTTTTCTATAGTGGTAAAACCACCCAAGGGGCGGGCAGCTACCGAGTTCTATACATATCTCACTTTCTTTATGTATTCTTAGATGGTAGCTAACACAGTCAAATTAGCTTAATCGTAGGAAGTAATTAGCGTGTAGCAAAGATAGCCTCTATATATGTACAAAAGCTCATATCAATGAAACAAAAAATCCTAGAATGCACCCTAGGGCTAAGCACCCCAAGGTCTATTTTTTAAATTGCCATGTGGTAGAATCTAGGTCGTCCCTATTTTCCTATTATGTTAAATTAAACTTATGATAGACAAGTGTATTGGATCTCTCTATCCCATGAGAAGAAAGCCGCCTGAATTCTTGTTGCCACCCACCGAGAAAATCCTCCATCTCTCTCATCACCCTCTCTCCTCTACTCGAAATCCCAAATTTTCTCTGGGTGCCATTGTCACTGCCACAGCTGTCTACACGCATACCCAAACCGATTTCTGCAAGCCTTAACATTGTCATTAACTCTCCTCCTGAATACTGATCGAAAAGTCGCCTTCGAGACCCATCCGCTCGACTTTTGCTCCCCCACCGAATCCTTGTCGAAGGACAGGTTAGTGAAGCCGACGGCAGCGTTTAACAACGGAAAAAGACTGGTTTCCTTGCGAACTTCAGGGTGATGTTTCGCCATGGCCACTGGGACAAGTCGTCACTGATGCGGAGCAGCGTGGCGAGGTGACGAGATCATTAGATTATGAGATAACGTCGTCCGACTTGATACCGAGATAGAGCACTATTACTCATTTTCACCCAGTTTGAATTACTTATTGCTACCATCAGATATGAGCATCTTATTGTAAGATTAGTCAGCCATGTTATACTTTGACAATATTAACCAATCACGAAATGACACGTGTCAAAGTCTAAAAAATAGCCCACGGGTGCTTACCCTTATGTGCACACCAGCCTGATCCCAATGAAACAGTGATTTAGCCAGTTCTTCTTTCTTTCATTAGTATTAGAGCAAGACTAAAACATCTTTACACCAGTCATTGCATCTTATCTCTCGTGCAACAAATTTCTTTCTCATTTTTTTGTGCTCTATATCTGTGACGACCCGAACCAGGATCAGTAATGTTGTTGGTACGATTCACGAGATTAAGCTTAATCGCGGTTTATCGTTATGTGTGTGGTTTGTCTTTTTAGTTCGCGACTTAAATATCGGTTGAGAATTTGAATTGAGTTTCTTCACGGAAGTTGTAGAGCACATGATTTCGAGCTCGTGGGCGGTTCCGGATGAATTTTTCGATAACCGAGGAATATAATATGATTATTTGAATTTTCGGATTATCGACGAGTTTATCCGTTGTTTCGTGTTTATCCGAATCGTATTGGTTATTCGTTTTGGACCGTCGATCGACCCGAGGCACTAGTATAAATATCGAAAATAGTTGAGAAATAGTCGTAAATCACTGTTTGGGAGTTTACCAGAGTTGACTTTCCGTTTTTGGAAGTTTGACCGTTGACCGAGGGAGGAAAACTTTCCCTTTTGGTTTCGCAGGCCGACTTGGGTTTTCCGGCCACCTCCGGCTACGTTAAGCGTATGGTTCTCTTCCTCTTGTGATTTTAAGTTGTTTTGCAATTGAAATTATGGGAATTGATGGAGATTTGAAGGAGAACGAATCGGGTTAGGTTTGGGATTTTCGCCGGTGACGGTTGGAGTTTTCCGGCAATCCACGGTGGCAGGGAGGTGGGGGTTTCGCCTCCCCTTGGCCTAGTGATGCTTCCCCTATGGTTTAATTTGGGTTTGGTTTAGTTTTCCGGTGAACCCGAATTGGTTGCCGGAGTTTGATTTCATTTCGGTTTCGAGCTGAATTGGAGGTGCTAGGCTTTGAATTGGATTTTGTGGTAGTTAAAGAAAAGACTGGGCTTGAGGAGGAATTCAAATCTAGACCTTCCTCGCCGGAGAAAGTCTTCGATGACGGCGCGCTGCCGCTGGCGGCGGCTCTCCGGCGAGACCGTTGACTTTTCAGATTTTGGTGTTTTTAATGTCATTTTTCTCGTAATCGCGCCCTGATTATTGTCTTGAGGTTTTCGTATTGATTTGGGTACCAGATTTTCAGTCGAAGATTTCGAGTGGAGATTTCAGAAATTCAGTCGGTTGTTTTATACAGTTTAATATGTTTTCGGGAACGGTTGGTTTCCGTGGTTTAGTACAGTGTTGTGGGCTATGATTTTGATCAGATATGTTTTATGATTATTCAGGGGATCAAGATCGAGATCGTGCTTCGGGCGAGGGATCTTCCGCCGGGCCACGAGATTAGCGCGATTGCGCGTTTTGCTCACCTGTGAGTGGACAATTTCTTTTCACGGATTGATTGCGAGTCTTTATACACGTTTTACGAACTTGAGCATGCATACGAGATTTCGATTTATATGAGTATGTGTTAGACGATTATGCTATTACCATTATACAATACGTATATGCATTTATATATTGTTTCATGCATTTGCATCGAACTATTTACGATTTGGTTTACACAGAGTACAGTCTCATTATATGTTGTTGTATCGATACATTCGCATCCCGGCTGATCGCCGAGGATGTGTACCGGGGGAGGCTGTGACTCCTGACCCGAGGCCTTACCGGGGGGAGGCAGACCTCTGACCTGAGGCATTTCTGGCTAGAATCACGTGTGGGTCTGGGATCCCGTGATTCGGACTGTACTAGCACGGATGTGTTCACGAGCGACTCCGTGGGATTTTTATGCATGCTCTGTACGCTTGAGGAGTTAGAGTCTCCCTCGTGTACTATTTGATTATTTATGCGTCTGGACTCGCATATGTTTTTATAACATATATATATCATTCGGCGAAAGACAATTATCTTTTCGTCCACTCACTCTAACCGTTTTTATGTCTTTCCCCTGGGATTTTCGGTTTCTGTGCCCAGTTTGCAGTCCAGGTTCTGGTGTTTCACGTCGCGGTTGGAGGCTAGTGATCCGAGCTACCTGTGTATTCCAGTAGGTTCATGTTTCGCCTACTGATGTATATATTGTATATATTGTATATATTTACACTAGAGGTCGTTCTGATACATTCTGATACATGTTTTATGCGGATTTTCTCGGATATATTATATATTACAGATATGTTTTCTGTTTATTGATATTGTTATGATATTGAGAAATCCGGATGGGATTGGTGCCCATGGTTTGACTTTTGTACCATAAGATGAAGTGTTATTTTCAGGGTGCAGGTTAATGCAATTCCACGTTAGTAACGTTACTCTGCCGAAATTTTGAAAGATTTTTGTTGGTTCACCTTTTCAAAAAGGGTTTGATTCCAGTTTAGGCAACTGAATCGGGGTTGGGTCCTTTCAGCTTGGTATCAGAGCATTAGGTTGTCAGATTCTGTAGACTCTTGTAGTTGTGACGCTTAGCATATTTGAGTTTATACAGCATGACTGGAGTGATGACCCGATTGGCCAGCGGTACTCATCAATACTTCGGGTGTTGTGTGTTCTCAAATATCTGCGGTTTCATGATTACGTTCTTTCTGCATGTACCTAATGCTTGTCTTGTATCAGTAGGATGCCTCCTCAACGTGGTCCCTGTGTTGATTGGGAAACGGATCCTGATGAGGATCGCTAGACGCACGACTTGCTGATGCGAGTGCTGCGTCTGGAAGAGCGTTTTGACCCTGTGGCCAAAGCTCGTAGTGCTAGTTCTACTGTGTTTTCGGGTTCAGCTGATCCAGAGATATGTGAGGCATGGGTGGTTCAGGTTGAACATGTATGTGAGCGTCTGCGGTTTACTCCTGAGCAGATGACAGTGGTAGCAGTCGGATTACTTGAGGGTGATGCATATTTTTGGTGGGTTAGCACCGACAGAGTTCCAGTTGATACTCCGTGGACTTTGTTCCGTGATTTGTTTATGCGGAGGTATTTCAATCAGGCTACCCAGCAGCGCAAGTATGAGGAGTTTACGAACTTGAGGCAGGGCAGTATGTCTGTGCTTGAGTATCGGGACAGGTTTACCCGCGTATCTCGTTTTACGCGTGATATGGTGGCTACTGAGGAAGCCAAGTGTCGCAGGTTTGAGATGGGTTTGAACTTGAATATTAAGAGGACTCTGACTACGATGCCTCGGAACAACTTTGATGAGTTTGTCAGTGTAGCACTCCGAGGTGAGGATATCGAGCAGGAGAGGCA
This sequence comes from Geum urbanum, assembly GCA_946800695.1. Taxonomy (NCBI): domain Eukaryota; kingdom Viridiplantae; phylum Streptophyta; class Magnoliopsida; order Rosales; family Rosaceae; genus Geum; species Geum urbanum. Next base: position 36,996,613 of record OX327002.1, on the reverse strand, counting down.
GCAGAGGTACCAGCCTAGACGGTTTGAGGAGGGTGGACCGAGTTAGGGGCCTTCAAAGAGGTAGAGTTCTGATACTTCTGATTCAGCTTCATCCTCTGGTAGTGGACCATATAGACCGGCAACTGGTGTATCGAGACAGAGACCGAGATGGAGGAGAGATCGACCGCAGCGACCACAGGCTAGTGGGGGTTCCAGCGGTTCTAGTTATCCTCGGCATACCGGTGGCACATTTCCTGTACTGAGAGACTATCCATTATGTAGCTTCTGCAACAGACATCACCTTGGTCCATGTCAGCGGGCCCTGTCACTTGTTATCGTTGTGGCCACGTGGGTCACTATTCGAGGGAGTGTCCTCAGTTGTTTGGTGCTGACGGACAGACGGGCCAGAGTTCCGGAGCTGAGCGAGGTGCCACTTCGGGAGCTCGACCAGAACAGTTTGCAGGCCAGGGTAGGTAGCAGGGACAGCCTCAGCATGGACGACCAGCGGAACAGGCGAGGGTTCATGCCATGACTCTACGAGAGGGCAGAGCTTCACCAGAGGTTGTTATCGGTACGTTACATGTCTTTGGTATTCCAGTACTTGCATTGTTAGATCCAGGTGCCACACATTCATTCATGTCATATAGACTATCATCATTAGCTACGGTACCTGCATCGCCACTTCCGGGATTGTGGAGAGTGTTATATCCGTCAGGTGAGATTGTAAGTATTGGTTGGGTATACAGAGACTGTGAGGTGTTTTTTGGAGGTCATGTTTTAGCTGCAGATTTGTTGTTGCTTGATATTGTGGACTTTGATTTGATCTTGGGAATGGACTTCTTAGAGACGCATTGGGCTATGTTTGACTGTCACAAGAAGGAGGTCGCGTTTTGACGACCAGGTTTTCCCGAGATACTGTTTCGCGGTGAGAAGAACACTTCATTACCATTTTTGATTTCCGCGATGAGGGCAGGTCGGTTGATGAAGAAGGGTTGTGTTGCTTACTTAGCTCATGTGGTTGACACTACGGCTGCAGTGCCGGACCTTGGTAGTATTGAGGTTGTTTCTAAGTTTCCGGATGTGTGTCCAGCGGAGTTACCTAGTATAACCCCTGTTCGGGAGATCGACTTTACTATTGAGTTATTACCAAGCACTGGACCGATTTCACAAACCACGTATCGTATGGCACCAGCGGAGTTGAAAGAGTTGCAGATTCAACTCCAGGAGTTGCTGGAGAAGGGTTTTATTCGACCTAGTGTTTCTCCGTGGGGTGCCCCGGTCTTGTTTGTATGGAAGAAAGATGGATCTATGCGATTATGCATCGACTACCGGAAGCTGAATCAGGTTACGGTGAAGAACAAGTATCCGTTACCGCGGATTGATGATTTGTTCGATCAGCTTAAGGGAGCATCATTCTTTTCGAAGATTGACCTTCGATCCGGATATCACCAGTTGAGGATCCGAAACTCTGATGTAGCCAAGACAATTTTCAGGTCGCGGTATGGGCATTACGAGTTCTTGGTTATGCCGTTTGGGTTGACCAACGCCCCCGCAGCTTTCATGGACTTGATGAATCGAGTGTTCAGACGGTTTCTGGACAAGTTCGTGATTGTGTTTATCGATGATATTTTGATTTATTCCAGGAGTGTGGGCCAGCATAAGAAGCATTTGCGAGCAGTGTTGCGGACTTTGCGGGACCATCAGTTGTTTGCAAAGTTTAGCAAGTGCGAGTTTTGGCTGGATAGTGTGAAGTTTCTGGGCACGTGATATTGGCTGAGGGAGTCAGTGTTGATCCTGACAAGATTGAGGCCGTGCTGAACTTGAGTAGACCTACTACTGTACCGAAGATCCGGAGTTTCTTGGGTTTAGCAGGCTATTACCGGCGGTTTGTACAGGACTTCTCTCGGATTGCTACACCCCTGACCAGATTGACGAAGAAGAGCGTCAAGTTTGAATGGTCTGATGCATGTGAGGAAAGTTATTTGCTCCTAAAGGAGAGATTGACTACTGCACCAGTTCTGATATTGCCAGACGATAGCGGTGAGTTCGTAGTGTACAGTGATGCGTCGAAGTTGGGGCTTGGCTGTGTGTTGATGCAGCATGGTAGAGTTGTGGCCTATGGTTCCGAGCAGCTGAAACCACATGAGGTTAACTATTCGACGTATGATTTGGAGTTAGCCGCTATTGTGCTAGCGTTGAAGAGTTTGAGACATTACCTGTATGGAGCTCGGTGTAAGATCTACACCGACCACAAAAGTCTCACTTACTTGCAGACGCAGCCGGATCTGAACATGAGGCAACGCCGGTGGATAGAGTTGATTAACGATTACGATTGCACTTTCGAGTACCATCCAGAGAAGGCCAATGTTGTAGCTGATGCACTTAGCCGGAAATCTGGAGCCTCGTTGTTTCATGTGTGTGTGGCCAGAGTGTCGATGTTAGCCGAGCTTCGAGCTATGGGTGCCGAGTTCGAGTGGGATGATGAGGGAGCTCTGTTGGCCAGTTTTCAGGTTTGACCCATATTGGTTGATCAGGTACGAGAGGCCCAGGATTCAGATTCCTACTTGTTGGGCAAGAAGACCATGATACGAAATGATGTACCTACAAAGTTCCGATTGAGCGACGACGGTACGTTGTTGTTCAGAGGCAGGTTGTGTATGCCCAGAGATGAGAGCCTAAAGAAGGAGATTCTGGACGAGGCCCATAGTTCAGCTGATGCGATGCATCCTGGTGGTACGAAGATGTTTCGTACACTTCGAGCGTATTACTAGTGGCGCAACATGAAGCGGGAGATTGCCGCGTACGTGAGTCGATGTTTGATTTGTCAGCAGGTTAAAGCAGAGAGACAGAAACCTGCAGGGAAGTTACAGCCACTGGAGATTCCAGTTTGGAAGTGGGAGCATATTACCATGGATTTTGTTTATCAGTTGCCGCGTACTTCAGCAGGTAATACTGGTATATGGGTTCTTGTGGATCGACTGACGAAATCCGCTCATTTTCTCGCACTTCCGGGGAAGATATCAGTGGGCAGATTGGCCATGTTGTACTTATCAGAGATTGTTCTCTTGCACGGTGTGCCTGTGTGTATTGTTTCTGACCGAGATAGTCAGTTCACCTCTGAGTTTTGGCAGGTATTACAGCAAGCCTTGGGCACGAAGTTGCGATTCAGTACAGCTTTTCATCCTCAGACTGACGGGCAGTCTGAGCGGACTATACAGACACTTGAGAATATGTTGCGGTCTTGTGTGTTGCAGTTCCGCGGGAATTGGGACCAGCAGTTACATTTGATAGAGTTCGCCTACAACAACAGCTATCAGGCCAGTATTGAGATGGCACCGTACGAAGCCCTGTATGGGAAGCAGTGCCGCACTCCGTTGTGTTGGAGTGAGGTGGGCGAGCGATGGCTTATTGGCCCTGATCTTGTGAAGAGCACTATGGAGGACGTCCAGATTATCCGGGACAGATTGAAGATCGCCCAGGTTCGTCAGAAGAGTTATGCGGACGTGAGGAGGAAGAGCCTCGAGTTTGATGTAGGTGATTGGGTATTCTTGAAACAATCTCCATGGAGGGGAGCTGTACGTTTCGGGAAGCGTGGCAAGCTTCGACCATGATACATTGGTCCGTACGAGATCACAGAGAGGGTTGGAGCTGTTGCTTACAGACTTGAGTTACCAGCTGAGATGGCTCGTGTTTATGATGTTTTCCACGTTTCGATGTTGCGGAAGTACATCTCGGATCCATCTCATGTCTTAGCCCCACAGCAGTTACCGATTCGAGAGGATTTGACGTACGTGGAGGAGCCTGTGCAGATTCTCGATCGTCGTGAGCAGGAGCTGAGACACTGTGTGATCCCGCTAGTGAAGATCTTGTGGCAGAATCATTCAGTGGAGGAAGCCACCTGGGAGACTGAGCAACGTATGTGGGAACAGTATCCTCATCTGTTCACTTGACAGGTATGTAATTTTCGAGGTCGAAATTTTTTTAAGGGGCGTAGATTTGTGATGACCCGAACCAGAATCAGTAATGTTGTTGGTACGATTCACGAGATTAAGCTTAATCGCGGTTTATCGTTATGTGTGTGGTTTATCGATTTAGTTCGCGACTTAAATATCGGTTGAGAATTTGAATTGAGTTTCTTCACAGAAGTTGTAGAGCACGTGATTTCGAGCTCGTGGGCGGTTCCGGATGAATTTTCCGATAACCAAGGAATATAAGATGATTATTTGAAGTTTCGGATTATCGACGAGTTTATCCGTTGTTTCGTGTTTATCTGAATCATATTCGTTATTCGTTTTGGACCGTCGATCGACCCGAGGCACGAGTATAAATATCGAAAATAGTCGAGAAATAGTCGTAAATCACTGTTTGGGAATTGACCAGAGTTGAGTTTCCGTTTTTGGAAGTTTGACCGTTGACCGAGGGAGGAAACCTTTCCCGTTTGGTTTCGCCGGCCGACTTGGGTTTTCCGGCCACCTCCGGCTACGTTACGAGTATGGTTCTCTTCCTCTTGTAATTTTAAGTTGTTTTGCAATTGAAATTATGGGAATTGATAGAGATTTGAAGGAGAACGAATCGGGTTAGGTTTGGGATTTTCGCCGGTGACGGTTGGAGTTTTCCGTCGAGCCACGGTGGCGGGGAGGTAGGGGTTTCGCATCCCCTTGGCCTAGTGATGCTTCCCCTATGGTTTAATTTAGGTTTGGTTTAGTTTTCCGGTGAACCCGAATTGGTTGCCGGAGTTTGATTTCATTTCGGTTTCGAGCTGAATTGGAGGTGCTAGGCTTTGAATTGGACTTTGTGGTAGTTGAAGAAAAGACTGGGCTTGAGGAGGACTTCAAATCTGGAGCTTCCTCGCCGGAGAAAGTCTCCATTGACGGCGCGCCGCCGGCGGCGGCAGCGCTCCGGCGAGACCGTTGACTTTTCAGATTTTGGTGTTTTTAATGTCATTTTTCTCGTAATCGCGCCCTGATTATCGTCTTGGGGTTTTCGTATTGATTTGGGTATCGGATTTTCAGTCGAAGATTTCGAGTGGAGATTTCACAAATTCAGTCGGTTGTTTTATACAGCTTAATATGTTTTCGGGAACGGTTGGTTTCCGTGGTTAAGTACAGTGTTGTGGGCTATGATTTTGATCAGATATGTTTTATGATTATTCAGGGGATCGAGATCGAGGTCATGCTTCGGGCGAGGAATCTTCCGTCGGGCCACGAGATTTGCGCGAGTGCGCGTTTTGCTCACCTGTGAGTGGACAATTTCTTTTCATGGATTGATTGCGAGTCTTTATACACGTTTTACGAACTTGAGCATGCATACGAGATTTCGATTTATATGAGTATGTGTTAGATTATTATGCTATTACCATTATACAATACGTATATGCATTTATATATTGTTTCATGCATTTGCATCGAACTATTTACGATTTGGTTTACACAGAGTACAGTCTCATTATATGTTGTCGTATCGATACACTCACATCCCGGCTGATCCCCGAGGATGTGTACCGGGGGAGGCTGTGACTCCTTACCCGAGGCCTTACCGGGGGGAGGTAGACCTCTGACTTGAGGCCTTTCTGGCTAGAATCACGTGTGGGTCTGGGATCCCGTGATTCAGACTGTACTAGCACGGATGTGTTCACGAGCGACCCCGTGGGATTTTTATGCATGCTCTGTACGCGTGAGGAGTTAGAGTCTCCCTCGTGTACTATTTGATTATTTATGCATCTGGACTCGCATATGTTTTTATAACATATATATCATTCGGCAAAAGACAATTATCTTTTCGTCCACTCACTCTAACAGTTTTTATGTCTTTCCCCTGAGCCTTTCGGTTTTCGTGCCCAGTTTGCAGTCCAGGTTCTGGTGTTTCACGTCGTAGTTGGAGGCTAGTGATCCGAGCTAGAGTAGGTTCATGTTTCACCTACTGATGTATATATTGTATATATTGTATATATTTACACTAGAGGTCGCTCTAATACATTTTGATACATGTTTTATGTGGATTTTCTCGGATATATTATATATTACAGATATGTTTTCTGTTTATTGATATTGTTATGATATTGAGAAATCAGGATGGGATTGGTGCCCACGGTTTGACTTTTGTACCATAAGATGAAGTGTTATTTTCAGGGTGCAGGTTAATGCAATTCCACGTTAGTAACGTTACTCTGCCGAAATTTTGAAAGATTTTTGTTGGTTCACGTTTTCAGAAGAGGTTCGATTCCGGTTTAGGCAACTGAATCGGGGTTGGGTTCTTTCAATATCTCATAAAACAATCACCGATATCATCTTCATGGAAAATCAAAATTTCAAATCATTCTGATCATTCTGATCATCCAATCATGGTGATAGTGTTTAATCAAAACAATCGATCATATCAATCTAATCGGCAAGGTAGTTCCTACAGTTGAAGTTCTCTCTCCAAACAATAAATTCAACAAATCTTGGCTAATTCACAAGCCAATGTTATTGGAGCTAAGCCAAGTTTATCTAAGATTGCCTCCCACAACTGGATCATTAACAGTTGCTAGGTGTTTTACACCACAAAAAAAATACCTTATTCCTTACACAAGTTTATCGATATAGTAGAATGGAAGTAGAGGTTATTACCCGCTGAATAAAGATGAGATTGAGTACTTTAGATGCAAAAAGAAATGCGAACGTCAGAAAATTGATATGCTCGACTACACAGTTGATAATTAATTAAACAATATAGTTAGACTCGACCTAAATTAACAAACAAACACAGAAATACAGAAGACTCGGTGATAGATTACCACATAAATTTTCAGATAATTTGAAGATAGTTTGGTTATCTAAATAAATTAGAGAACACAGAATATGAAATGAAAACAAAAATTGAAATTGTAGGAAATCAAATGGATTGAAGCGTTAGGTACTTCTCTCCATCCTAGATAGTTCCAATCTACCCCAAACCAACTCACACAAAAATGAATAAATGTTTCTCATGTATGAGTTATGATTAAGTCATATACATATTACACTCTTTTACTTGACATGTTATCTGGATTGATTACCTGGCTTAATGTGATCTTAACCTAGGAGATATGGTACTATGATGGGTCTAAATCTACCTAACATAAGTCTTTAAGATTCGTAGAGTGTTTGAAAAATAACAAGGCTTCTAGAGCTACTATGATGGGTGCTCTTGCATCACATAGGAATTACTTCACACAACTAATCGTGTTGCTTTTCTCTCTATAGAATATGCAATGATAAGATGATCACATACATATATAAGACAATAGATTCTACCACATGCATCTAAGTTGACCATAAAAGAACACATAATAGGAACCATCAATGATAAAATAGTGAAGAAAAACTCATTCAAAAGTTGTATAAATCACAAGGGGTTCAAAATCGAAACATGTCAAGGGCTTCAATAAGCCCCTAACAAGAAGAGTTTAGCTACTTATGAAATAGAAAATTGAATCAAAATAATCTATAAAAATTGATACAAACAAATGGAGGAGAATACTGGTGCGCGTCCTTACTTATTCTTCTGTTACTCTCTTATTCTTTTTCCTCTCCTTACATATGTCCACCGAATCAACTAGGTAATTAACCTAGTTATTCCCACGTGCTGACTAACTACAATATGGACTCCTTATTTCTCTAGCCAATTAAATTAAATCTTTATTGCCATTGAAGACCTCGAATTAGGTTCTTTTTCAATATTTTCTCCACAGACCTTACAAAATAAATAAACATTAATAAATATACCGAAAACATAACAACAACACTAAGTATTTGGTTCAATTAAGCATAGATAAGTTGCACATTTATGTAACTGTCAAAATACCCCACACTTAGCTTTTGCTAGTCCTCGAGCAAAACACTAAACTATTACTCAAAATTAAAAAGACACATTTTACAAACACGACTCTAATGCCCTCAACATATCGTCTCAGCCATCCTTCTAACACTGCAACACCAAGTTGACATAATATTTCAATTCAATCCACAAAATTTTAAAGGTTAATGTCAATGCATGACACACATGTAATAGGTAAGACGAAGACATAGTCAAGATGAATACAAAGCTAAAATATGCAGTAAACAAGTAAAGATCAAACCTCGCATAGATATGCTCTCACAAGTGTTTCACTCAAGACATGTCTAATGTTTTCACTAAACTCAATTACTCGGAAAATGAGGAGTGTCTTGTTGCCTTCAACAAGTTGAAGGAGCTCCTGACCACCGCACCGATCATCCAAGCATCATATTGGAATCTTCAAATTGAACTCATGTGTGATCCATCTGACTATGCTGTAGGTGTTGTATTGGGGCAACTTCCAGACAAGCTTCCCCACGTGATTTATTATGCTTCTCGGACTCTTCACGATGCATAGTTGAAATATTCAACTACAGAGAAAGAGCTTTTGGCTGTTGTATTTGCGTTAGAGAAATTTAGATCTTATCTGCTAGGAACTAAAGTGATTAATTTCTTTGACCATGCTGCATTGAGATATCTTATAAAAAACAGGATGCAAAGCCAAGATTGATCAGGTGGTTGCTACTCCTCCAAGAGTTTGATGTGGAGATTAAAGATAAGAAAGAGACTGAAAATGTTGTTACAGACCACTTGAGTCACCTGACTCATGGATCCAATGCAGAGGAGAACAATATCCCTTTGCGTGAGAGCTTTCCAGATGAGCAACTCAAGGTCGATTCAGGATTCTGAGCCTTGGTAAACGTACATTATCAATTACAAAGTTTCAAAGTTGGTACCAAGTACTACACTATAGCACAAAAGGATAAATTGGTAAAGATGGCCAAGCAGTATGTGTGGGATGACCCATATCTATGGAAGCATTACCCTAACTCCATCATTCGCAGGTCTGTTCCTGACTCTGAGTTTCAATCAATCCTATCTTTTTGTCATACACAGGTAGGAGGAGGCCACTTTAATGCGAAGAAAACTGTGATGAAAGATTTGGAATGTGGTTTCTTTTGGTCAACATTATTCCAAGTTACACACGTCTTTAGTGTGGCATGTCCTAGATACCAACAAACAGGTAACTTAGGAGCTAAAGATCAGATGCCTCAACAATTGATTTTAGTTGTAGAAATATTTGATGTGTGGGGAATTGATTTCATGGGTCCATTTCCTTCTTCCCACTTTAATGTTTACATCTTACTTGCAGTTGATTATGATTCAAAGTGGGCGGAGGCAATTGCCACCATAAATAATGATTCAGTTGTTGTGTTGAAGTTCTTAAAGTCTATATTTGCAAGATTTGGCACATCCAAGTACGTAATTGGTGATGGAGGATCTCCCTTTTGCAACAAGACTTTTGCTGCTTTGCTTTGGAAATACAATGTCACACATAAGATGGTTAGACCTTATCATCCTCAGACAAGCAGGCAAGTGGAGGTCTCAAACAAGGAGATCAAAAATATTTTTCAAAAATACTGTAGCTCCTAGCAGGAAGGATTGGAATCAATGGTTGGGTGAAGCTTTGTATGCGAGTTGCTTACAAGACACCTATTAGGATGTATCCTTATAGGTTGATTTATGGAAAAGCATTACATCTACCGGTGGAACTTGAACACAAGGCATCAAATAGTTTAATTTTGATGTTGATGATGCTAGTGTTCATAGGAAACTACAGCTGAATGAGTTGGATGAAATCCGGAATAATGAATATGAACCCAGTCAGATTTACCAGGCAAGCCACATCTTTTTGGAGCAATGTACAAAGTGATCGGGCTATCTTGAAGAAATCCTTGATAAACATGCGATAGAAACCTGCATGTCCAATAAAAGAACGCACCTCTCTTACAGAAGTGGGAGATGGCCAAGTACGCACAATATCAACTTTTTCTTTATCTACTTCAATCCCTTTTCAGAAACATCATGTCCTATGATATCCCTTGTTCAACTATAAAATGACATTTCTCCTAATTCAAGAAAAGGTTCTTTTCAACACAATTCTAAAACCAAAGATAAATTATGCAGACATAGGTCAAAAGAATCACCAAAAACTGAAAAATCATACATAAATACCTCGATGATCTTCTCAACCATGTCTAAAAAGATGCTCATCATGCATCTCTGGAATGTTGTTGGCGGGTTGCACAATCTGAAAGGCATCCTCCTATATGCAAATGTGCCAAAAGGACAAGTAAAGGTAGTCTTCTCTTGGTCTTCTCTGTCAATGACAATCTGGTTGTTGCCAGAGTAGCCATCAAGAAAGCAATAATACACATGACCTGCAACACGCTCCAACATTTGCTCAATAAAAGGGAGGGGAAAATGATCCATCACTACCAACATAAGCATTATAGCCGATGAAAAGTTGAAAACAAGCCAACGAGTTTTTTTACTGTCAACTATACTGTACTTTAGCTGAGGGTAAAAAACCATTGTCGATTAAACATTTCTACCATCGGCTATAGTATTATAACCGACAGTAAAAGTTGTAGCCGTCAGTTATAGTAAAAATATATCATCGGCTATGCATAATTACACATCGTCGGGTATAGTTATCGGGTTTATATCTCCGCTCCCTTCTCTCAAAAACCCTAAAATTTTCTCTCTCTCACTCTCTCTCTCTCTCTCTCTCACTCTCTCTCTCTCTCTGACGCGCCTCTCCATCGCCGCCGCCGCCTCGCCCTCTCTGTCGCCACCTCTCCCTCTCCGCCACCACCTCAAAAACCCTAAAATTTTCTAGGTCCAACCCCGCCGCCGCCTCTCTCCGTCCTGCCTCCGTTGCCCCTAAAATTTGGTTTTAATTTGGTTTGGTTGTAAATTTGGTTGTAATTTTGTTTTGGTTCAATAAAATTGAGATTATGATTTGGTGAATTTAATTAACTAGTTTTCTGATAGATGGTTTGGTGAAGGAATTGACAGATATGGATTTCTGGGAATAGAAATCCATATCTGCAGTTTTTTTTCTCAGATCTAAAACTATCGCCGACAATATTTATATACAATGTCGTTGGTAATAGTTTCTCCGTTCAACAATTTCAGCAGGAGGGAAGGCTTTGGCCGACGACTTTTTTGTCGAAAGTCGCCGGTGATAAGTTCAAACTATAGCCGACAACGTTGTTGTTGTCGTCTCTAGTTTGGACTATAACTAATGAGGTTGATTAAAAGTCGTCGGCTATACTATAGCCGACAACCTATTCTTGATGGTACGATAGCCAATGAAGGTTTGTCGGCTATATTATAGCCAATGACTTTTGGCTAACTGGCAAACGACTTTAGGTCGTCGGCTATAATACTTATATCGGTAGTGCATGTGAGTTGTAGCGTTGAGTTTGCAATAGTCAATGCAAACTCTCCATCATGTCTGAACTCGTTGGGGCACCATCTGAAAGGACCCAAGCTCGATTTAGTTTCCTAAACCAGAATTAAGCCCTAATGACTCTCCTAACCTTATTTACTAGTCACTAATTGACAACCAATATAGAGATCCAAAACTCATAAGTTAATAAAATAAAGAAACTTTTCACATACAGGTTCACTACTAAAATATACAGGTTATACAACTGTATTTGACATCAGAATAGCTAGACAAATTAAACTAAATATTTAAAGTAAAATACTAACTCGCAGGATAAACCTTGGATCTTACGGTAGATACTACTATGTCATGAACTGCGTGCACGCTCGACCTCAAACGAACTCTACAAACTGGCTAGTTAAACCGAAAAGCCCATGGAAAGGCACATAAAATAATAAAATGAAAACTATAAATAATATGCCTTTCACTATAAATGTACATAAAAATAATATGACTCTAAAAATATGATCATCCAGGTACTCCTGGGTACTATAAAATATGTAGAGGCTACGAGTCGGGTCATCCGACCTCAAGTCCTAATAGTACCTAGGTCAGGTTCCTGGCCCTTCTGGGTGGTCTATAAATCCTCGGGTTAAGTCTCTAACCGTCCTGGAGTGTCTCGGGGATCAGCTGAGAAGCAGTGCATCGATGCAACAACTATGACTATGCTCTATGTAAAACATTATGTTGTATGTCTCCAAGCTAATGCATAACTATAATAATGCAAAAATGAAAAGTGTATAACTGTAAAATGCATAACTATAGACTCACAAAACAACAGTTAAAATAAACTGTCCACTCACAGTACTGTGCCATGATTTCCACCAAACTGAAGCCTGTTAGTTGGCGGTACTATGCATCTGCCACTAGCTGCTAATACGTCGTCCTGAAACAATGATTCATATTTTTTTTTAAAAAACTAATCGTTGAGAATAATATTGAATAACTGACCTCGTTTACCTAATGAGCAATATCATCAAGAACATCGCATTCTCGAATATCGTGCTTCCAAAACTACAAACAAGCTTTAATCTAATTCCGTATTCTAAATCTTGATTCCTTTTTAAGTTTGTAACACAATTCTTGAACATTATGCGACTCGAGGTCAATTCAATCTTCGACTCAACCAATCCTTAAAATCATTAAATCAATTCATTAATGTCTGATTAATCAAACGTTTAAACCAACAATGTCCAAACCAGTTTAATAACCTCATTATTTTGATCAGTACGTGATTACGAGTAAAACGACATATTACTCGACCCATTTAGGAAGATAATTTTTCGATCAATTTTTTCGGCCACGCGCAGCCACAGACGATGCCGTGTGCTACCCACGCACTACCACCGGCGACCACTGCTGATGGTGACAAATGACCAACCAAAACAAATCTCTTGAGGAGCCCAAAAACTTTGTCCAAAGCACACTTACCTAATTCTGACAAGTTTAGCCAGAAATTGCCCCGAAAGCTCACGGCCATAAATCATTTTGGGGCCATTCCCCGTCGTCGAGCCAAGGCGGGTCTCGAGGCATATATCAACTCCGCGGGTAACCCATAACCTCCTATAAAAATCTCACAATCCCGATACACCCACCCGACACACACTACCTCGCCAGATAGATACAACACTCGCCACATACTAGGGAGTGGAGAAACAGGTATAGTGGCTAATGATGCTAATCTATATAACATGAAGGAATGCGTAGCCCCCGGATCTAAAAAAGTAAGAACTGGCATACCAAAAACATATAACGTACCGATGATGACTTCAGGGGAAGCCCTTCCCTCTCTCAGGTTCATAGCATGCACACGAACTTGTCCAGCTGACCGTCCATGTTGACTACGATTCTGCTGGTAAGCTTGCCCAGAAGACTGTGTTATTCGATCTCCAGAAGTGGTACCCTGACCATATCTGTAACCTTGAGCTGCAACACCGTCCGAAGTGCCTCCTAGCGGATAATCCCACATAAAGTGACCCTCTTGACCACAGTGGAAACAACCAGTAGTGCGTTGCTGACACAACCCATAATGTCGCCTGTTGTAAATGTTGCACAATGGAACATCTCTCGGTGAAGTTGGTGTGCCAAAAGAACGTCGAGGATAACTTGATCCACTGGAACTCGTACTTGCTTGTGGCCTCTGGGGTCCATCCCTCCTCCATCTCCGGCTTCCTCTCTGACCAGATGAGCCAGTAGAAAACCTGTAAGATCCACCACTCGAAGAGGATGCTGATCCAACATTACCAGAACTCAGCCTTTTTGAAGGACCCTGACTAGATCCACCTTCTTCGAAATGGTGAGACTGAAACCGCATCTGTCTCTCTCTCTCTCTCTCTCAATGTCTTCGTCTCTGAGTGCAGCACTGACAAAGTCATCAAAGTTGTCCTGAGACATAGTTGTCAAAGTTCCCTTGATGTTTAGATTCAGACCCAACTCAAACCTCCTGCATTTTGCTTCCTCAGATGCAATCATATCATGCGTAAATCGAGACAAATGGGTGAACTTATCTCGATACTCAAGCACTGACATACCTCCCTACCTCAAATTGATAAACTCTTCAAACTTTCTTTGCTGGGTAGCTTGATTGAAATATCGGTGCATAAACAAGTCCCTGAATGTAGGCCATGGAGTATCAATAGGAACCCTCTCGCTGCTAACCCACCAGAAATAAGCATCTGAGTCCAATAACATGACAGCAGCAACAGTCCTCTGCTCAAGAGTAAAATGTAGGCGCTCATAAACACGCTTCAGTTGTCCTAGCATTCACTACAAGGTGAAAACGTTCTTCTAAACGCAAACCTCACATAAGCAAGTCGTGCGTTCGCTGATCCTCAACAGGATCCCCAGCCCTACCAACACGGGCACCACATCGAGGAGGCATCCTAAGAAAACCAGACATTAGTCACCAAAACCAACAGGGTACAATAATGATACCTCAAACATTTGAAAGCATATAACACCCAGAGCATTGATGATTATTCGCCGGCCGGTCGGGTTATCGCTCCAGAAATGCTGTACATTATCAAAGGTCCTTAGTAACATAAATGCAAAAGTCTACAGAACCTAAAACCTAATGCTCTGATACCAACTGAAAGAACCCAACCCTGATTCAGTTACTTAAACCAGAATTAGATCCTAACAACACTACGACCTTTTAAAAAATTTCGCTAGAGTTTACTTTATAAATTGAGTAAACCAAAAACCTGCAATGAAAACACACTTCCAAATAGTCCACAAAAACTAAATTGTGGGACGCCAATTCCCAACCAAAGTTCTCAAATTCACAAACTACTAATAACAGTAAAAGTAATTCTTTACACTATTTATTCAAAATCCAGTAAGTAACATAAAAGAGAGCAACTAACATAGTACTCCGAGTGACTTCTAATTTACAAATATACAAAACTAGTACATTAAACCAATAACCTACTAGAAAAGAACGGTGACATGAACTCTAGGCCTCTGACGACGACGCGCAACCACAGGATAGAAACTACAAACTGGGCAAGAAAGAAACCGGAAAGCCCAGGGAAAGGCATATAAATAATAAAACCGTTAGAGTGAGTGGAGGAAAATAAACTTTCATTTTTAAACTGATAGTAATAAATATAACATGCCTTTCACAATATATAAGCAAATAAACATGATGCGAGTCTAAAAATTGCGGAGACCCACTCTCGGACACCTCCGCTTCAGTACAGTCTAAATCACAGGATCCCAGACCCACACGTGATTATATAGTGGAAAAGACCTCGGGTCAGGATATCTATCCCCCTCGGAGCATCTCGTGGATTAGCCAAGCATGCCAATGCATCGAGCCCATTAGTATCACTGAGACTGTACTCTGTATAAAACAAATCGTATTTGTTTTCATGCACATGCATAATCGTAAATGCATACTTGTATAACATATAATCATAAATGCATAATTGTAAATGTATACTTGTACGTGCATAATCATAAAATGCATAATCAGGACTCGCATGTCAATTAGTGAAAATAAAATGTCCACTCAGAGTATGCAGCTAGCTCGAAGGTCCGGCGGAAGTTCTCTCACCAAAATCTTTCTCGCAGTTTCCTAAGTAAATAACAGGCTCGTTCAATTTCAGAATTCGATAAAACGCGCGAAAATCAACTCATAAACCATCCCGGAAACCCCACGGAAAAATTGGAATTTTTGACTCGCCGGAACTCCTCCGCGGTGACGGCCACCACCGGCGGTGATGCGTGAACCACACGCGCTCCCGGTCAAAACTGCTCTGATGGGAGCGTTTGACTACTCCTTGGAAAGATCACAACGAGCCCAACATCTTTCCCAATTGGACCAGAGTCTAAATCGCTGTCGATTCGCCAGAAATCACCCCGAAAGGCCACGGGTCGAAAATCGCCGGAAAACTTTTTCGGTCGATTTTGACGCCGGAGGCGCACCTTGGCCTACCAAACCTTAGGGGTTTTGCTCCTTGGACCAAACCTAACCGAACCCACCACCACACCATGCCGGAAAATTGCCAGAAAGCCGCCGGCGAAACAACCCGAAATCCCACGGGTTGACGGCATCAAATCTAACCCAAAACTCATGCAAAAATCAAATATAAATACATGAATGGAAAGAGGAGATGAAGGGCTTCAAATCCATATCAAGAACGCCGGAAACCGTTGAGTTTTCTGGTGGGTCAAAATCGAAATCCAAAACGGGTCGAAACGGTATACGGGTCGCGTACTGTATCGTACAAGTTTTCTGTATTTCTATGAATTACTCTGTATTTCTACCAAAATTCAGTATTTATACCCAAAAGTTTCAGATCAGATCAACGGCAACCATTTGATCTGATCAAGATCCAACGGCCCAAAATAAACCGCCAAGGAAATTTTTTTAAAATACATAATTTCACAAACAAACTTAAAAAAATCAAAACAAATAGCTCGATAACCCGAAAAATTCCCTGAAAATTTCCACGTGTACGAATTAAATACTCTACGACTTCCGTGGAGAAAGTCAGATCAAATTGGCACCCAAAAGAAAAGTCATTAACAAAATTTTACGAGGTGCATAATTCATTGAAAACTTAAAACATAAAGTTTAGCATAACTTTTGGTTCGGATCGTTACATCTGAATTTGCTAATGAAGGTAATCAGAGGTTCATGCTTCATCTGTCAAGTAGCAAATAAGGCGTCGATAGTGTCATATCGGCCCTGTAACCTGTACCACTTGAGAAAGGCATCTATAAAATTGACAAAAGAATCAATGGATCCCTCTAATAGCTCAAAGAACCACTTCAGTGACTCAGCCATCAAAGTTTCAAGGAATTGGAATAGGTAACATAGGGTGGCATCACTTAGGTTTCATGCTGTAGTGGCGGATATGAACTCTTCAAGATGGACACTTGGATTGTTCCACTCAGAGTACTTAGAATCTTTGGGGGCCTTTGTGTGAGCATCTCGCGCAAAATGTGTGATGGAAGTAGAAAATTAGGTGTTGTGGGGTGTGTAGGTTGTGTTTGTTCCTTGCCAGTGTGCTAGGCGCCCCCACCAGATCCCAGCCTCCAATTCAGCTAGAGGGGAGAGGATCAGAGCGACCGCCTCTTATGTAGCAGCCTCTTGGAGAAGGGGTGGACCAAGAAAGAGCAGTTTATGAAGATAGGTTGCTATCTGGATGATTGGAGTATCTCGAGGAATCTTGACAGCGTGCTCAGCTGAGCTTTGCTCAGAGCGATCCCGTCGTAGAGTGTCTAAGGCACTTTGAAGCTCATGCATGGTTGAACTCTTTGCATCACGCTCATGTCAGAGGAGTTCGTGTTCTCTAAGCATACGGGAGGAGATGTCTTCGGGTGCTTTTTTGGGGGAAGGTGGGGTTGGTAAGGATGACCTGGTCGGGATGTCGTCGTTTGGAATCCCTAGATGTTGGGCAGCTGAGATTGTGAAGACTAGCGTGGAGGTTGGCTCCATAGCTTAGAGGAGTGCGAACGGGCTATTGCTGATGCTGGGAAGAAAGAATCTGTAGACAGCGCCAAAAGCTTCGACAAGATTCCAGGCGGGAATCGGTGAAACAGATTTGAAGATGATGAGTTAAGTGCTATGCGGACTTATCTATGATTGTGGCCTGGCTGCTAAGACAGAGAATGAGCGTCAGAAGTGAAGACAGGGTAACCTGCCTAACACACTCTGATGCTTAAGTAAGAACGTGTCTTAGGTGAAGAATGAAATAAGGAACGAATTATATTTATGACGTAAGTGGTTGCTTAAACTTATTCAATAATAAGTGACTTACCTTTATACTTACCCCAGGCAGCACTTTCAGCTACTCTTTCGATGTGAGATTCAGTGCATTCACGTTTTCCTTTACTTACGTGAAAGGAGGACCCAACCCCGATTTAGTTGCCTAAACCAGAATTAGACCCTAATAATGAGTATTCGATAAGGATCCACTACAGTCACTCCATCACTCTGAAGTATTCGATAGGGATCCACTATAGTCAGGCCATCAATCTGGAGGTGTTGAGCATAATCGAACATGACAACAGAAGAAACCAAGTAACAGTCTACAAAACCTATAACCTAATGCTCTGTTACCACTTGAAAGGACTTGACCCCTATTTAGTTGCCTAAACCGGAGTTATATCCTAACGACTCTACTAATCAAAGTGTCAACTCACAATACACAAGAATTGAACTTGAGATCCAAAACTCAAATTACACGAAATAAAGAAATTTTCCACATATTAGTTCACTATTAAAATATAAAAGATATACAATGGATTTCTAAATCAATGCAGGTAGATAAATTAAACTTACTATGTAAAGTAAAATACTAACTAGCTGGATTAATTTTGGATCCTACGGTAGATACTGTTATGCCATGAATTACATGGGCACTCGATGTCAAACGAACTCTGTAAACTGGGCAATTTAAACCGAAAATCTCAGGGAAATGCATATAAAATAATAAAAAAATTGTTAGAGTGAGTGGACAAAAATAATGTTTCATTTTAAACTGAAAGATATATTTAACATGCCTTTCCTCAAAGAGTATCTTAAAAAATGATGTGAGTCTAAAAATATG
This sequence comes from Geum urbanum, assembly GCA_946800695.1. Classification (NCBI taxonomy): domain Eukaryota; kingdom Viridiplantae; phylum Streptophyta; class Magnoliopsida; order Rosales; family Rosaceae; genus Geum; species Geum urbanum. Next base: position 36,978,259 of record OX327002.1, on the reverse strand, counting down.
TACATGCCCAGGTCATGTATTTGTCCTTACCCTCCTGGGTACTGTGTAATGTGTGGAGGCGGTAACTTGAGTCAATCCTCTTTACACCATAAGAACGCCGACATCAGGTGTTTATCCTAACCCTACTGAGTATTGTGTAGATCATGGATCAAGTCCCAGAGCGTCTCGAGGATCAGCCGAAAAGCTAGCACATCGATGCAACAACTGTGACCATGCTCTGTGTAAATCAAAATCATATGTGCCTCCATGCAAATGCAAAATCGTAAATGCATAATCGTAAAATGCATGTAGACTCGTAAAACAACTGTGAAAATAAAATGTCCTCTCACAGTATTGTGTCGTGATTACCACCAAGTCATAGCCTTTGTCGGCATTTCTATACGTCTGACACAAACTGCTAATACGTCGTCCTGAAACAACGATTCATATTTAACAACTAATCGTAGAGAATAATATTCAATAACTACGCTCGTTCAGCTAATGAGCAATACCATCGAGAACATCGCATTCTCGAATATCGTGCTTTCCGAACTTCCCACAAGTTTAATCTCAATTCTAATTTGTGAACCCTTAATTCTCTTTGAAAGTTGCAATACGTTCCTTAACGTTCCGCGACTCAAGGTCGAATCGACGTTCAACTCGATGAACAATAAAATTGTGAAAATATTTAATTAATGTCCGATTAATCACACATTTTAACTAACCATGTCCAAAATCATTCAATAACATCATTATTGCATTTGGTATGTAATTACGAGTAAAACGACATAAAACTTTTGTTAAAATTCATCTTCGCCAGAACACCGTCGTGAACCACTGCCGGTGACTTTTCCCAGCAAACCAAACACCGAACTCTTCCACTCAACAAGCCCAACAATCTGTTCAACTACGTTCAGAGCCAATTTGGCCGGCAACCTGCCTAAAACCTAATTGGGCAAAAAATTTAAAAAATTCTAATTTCGGCGCCGTCGAGCCATGTTGGAGCTCCATGCCAGTCGGGTTAGACTCCCACGAGAGTAGGCTACAAAACCCCTAACCCCCTGACACCAATAAGAGCCGTTAACTACCGCCACCCATGGCAGCGATTTGCAAATGGAAATCGCGTCGATTTGTCGCTGAAACACCCTCAAATCCCATCAAAAATGATACCACAAGTATCCTTACAACAAAAGGAATCAACACATACCTATATCGGTGACCACGTCTGCCGAAAAGTCATTGATAGAAAACCTAAGTTTTTCCAGCTATTCTTCTTAAAATTCCGGCTTGCTCTGGTCGAATCGATATCGGAGACCATAGGGAAATGAAAGAGGATGCCGAGCTGATCATTTCCATACCCAGAATGTCCGGTTTTGTGGCAAACGCCAAAAACTCACCAGAGCTGAGCTCGGCGACGATTTCTGTTGCCACAGCCGGTCAACGTGGGTCAACCCACCCTGCTCGAAACAGAAGGTTTTTGATTTTCCATTTTTGGAAAGTCGTATTTATACTCGCGACTAACGAATATCGTAAATCGTTAAAAACTTTCACTAACCGTAACTTCTTCGTTGTAACTCCGATTTTAACTCTTGACTTGGCCATGAACTCGTCTCAGTAAACTCTACAACTTTTCTCAAAGAAATACCTTGAAAAACTGAAACGATAAATTTTTCGCGAAACGCCAGCGATATTTATCGACGATAAAAACTAATTACCGTCGACGATTAACGTTTGCTCAAAATAACAAGGTAAATCTCGGGTTGGGATGTTACAATCTACCTCCCTTAAGAAAATTTGATCCTCGAAATTTACGCACATATTAGTACAGCACCAACGATTACTACTTCTACATGAGTTCTTTCCGGCTCTCAAATAACATCCACAACTGAGAGGGGGTTATCTGTAATACCTTCACCATGTATCACTTAATTACGAAGTTTTGTTCTTCTGATGGAGAGTCTCAAACAACTACGCACTATTAGGCAGGTACATGAAAGGCTCAAGGTGCAACCTCGGTAATATAAATAACTAAAACATCTGATATCCATGCCTCTCAAATAGAAATTGTTAATAATGATGTCTGCATGTCTGGTCAGTCCAGCCTTAAGTTGTGATTCTGATATGCCAGCTATCTAGATAACGGTACAGCTTTGCCTCCTGAAGTAGCTCCTGATCACCACTTGAACCCTGCACCATAAGCCCACCAGAGGTGTTCTTCCACGAACACTCACACATAAAGTGACCTCCAAAGCCAAAAAGCTAACAAACTGAGGACCCAGACTAACAATTCTAAAGTCATAACATAAGTAGGCATGTGACCTATCGCAAGGGAACTTCTAACCATACTCAGTTCTCTTATTCTTGAAAATTCTACTGAAAATTGGGCATAGTTTCCCCTAAAACTTCAGGAAACCAAAAACCTGCACGAACAGAACACTTCCAATAAAAAATCTCACAAACAAACTGTGGGCACTGTATCCCATCCGGATTTCTCGTAATCAATATACACAACATTATGAATATAAACCACATATACCCATCCGGATTTGTGCATCACAATACTCACAATACAAAATATCTTCACAATTCACATGATTCTTATTCGATAGTCTATTAGAACAAACGCAAATGTCAATAACTATAATGTAGAGAGGCTCATAAGAAATTGCTTGAGATTTTCCTCTATTATGTCCAAAACTACAAGTGGACTCCATAGAATCAATCTGTCATCTCACTTTACTATGTAATTTGGAGCTATGAAATATGTATCCCTACTCTGTGGAATCTTATTAACATGTACTCTGACTGAGATGAATAAGTAATGCTTTTGTATATCTTGAGTTCCAAAACTCAAAGCAACCCATTTCAGAATTCAAGTACCTCAATCTGTAACAGCAAATGTCGCACCAAATCCGAGCACCTCATTAGCTCACATATAGAGCTCACATAGAAGCATTTCTATTACTGTCCAATGCCGAAAGATTCGTTAGAAAAATGGATATAAGCCTCCGCTTAAAATATTTGTCCATGTGAGGTGGTAAAATAAAGAGGCACTAATGTACATACCAAGACTCTCTCAAATTGAATAACTGAATTCGACTTAAGGATCTTGGTTATTTGAAAGTTTTTCATGGAATTCAGGTATCTTCTTAGAAGAATGGGATTTTTATTTCCCAACGTAAGTATGATTTAGAGATCATTGAGGATGCATGATTGTTAGGTGCAACGTCCATTGATACTTCTATGGAGCGAGGTTTCAAATTTTGTGATAAATGTGATGTACGTGCTTAAGGATCTTGGTCATTATAGGAGGTTGGTTCATAGATTAATATATGTTACTATCTCAAGGCCAGATATTACATATATTGTTCACGTACTAAAAAGATTTAGGCATCAACCACGCAAGCTCCATATGGAGGCAGCACTCCGCGTTGAGCGTTACCATAAGAATGCACCAGACCAAGGATTATTCTTCTCATCAAGAAGTGATTTAAAGCTGTGAGCCACCTGTGATTTGAATTAGGCAGGCTATCCAACGATAAGGAGGTCTACCATCGGCTATTATGTGTTTCTTGGCCCCTCAATTTCATGGAGATGAAAACATAAAAAAATGGTGTCCCTTTCTTTAGCTGAAGCAGAGTACCATGCTATGATAGGTGCTTGTTGTAAATTAACTTAGTTAAGGTATCTTCTTAGAGATTTGAGAGAGTTGCACAAAGACCCTGACTTGTCGTATTGCGATAACAAAGTTGCATTATATATTGCAGCAAATCCTGTTTTTCATGAGTGGACTAGGCACATTGAAATGGATTGCCATTACATCAGAGACAAGATTCAAGATGGATCTATAGTTACAAGATTCATGATTTCTTCACATCAATTGGCAGACGTTTTGACAAAGGCTTTAGGAAAAAAAATCTTTACTCTTTTAATTCGCAAGCTAGGAGTACATGTATCTACTCTTCAACTTGAGGGGGAGTATTGAGGAAAAATCTCATGTGTCATATGTATTAAGAAGACATATTCTGTACATATCTCAATTTTCTTATGTATTCCTAGATGGTAGATAGCATAAAAATAGCATAAAATTAGCTTGATTGTAGGAAGTAATTAGCGTGTAGCAAAGGTAGCCTTTGGATATGTACAGAAACTCATATGAATGGAAGATTGATGCAGTCAATGAAAGGACCCAACCCCGATTTAGTTGCCTAAACCGGAATATTTACAGTGTAGATATATACAATGTTTACAAGATTTTTCCTCAATACTCCCCCTCAAGTTGAAGAGTAGATACAATGTTTACATCAGTAGGTGAAACAAGAAACCTACTGGAAAACACATGTGGCTCGAACAACTAGCCTCCAACCACGACGTGAAACACCAGAACCTGAACTGCAAACTGGGCACGGAAATCGAAAAACCCATGGGAAAGACATGAAAACCGTTAGAGTGAGTGGACGAAAATAAATGTCTTTCGCCGAATAATATATATGTTATAAAAACATATGCGAGTCAAATGCATGAAAATCAAGTGGTACGTGAGGAGACGCTGACTCCAACCCACGTACAGAGCATGCATGTAAAATCCTACGGGGTCGCTCATGGACACATCCATGCTAGTACAGTCCAAATAATGGGATCCCAGACCCACACGTGATTCTAGCCAGAAAGGCCTCGGTTCCGGGGTACTGCCCCTCGCCGGTCAGGTCGGGGTACTGCCCCTCCTGGTAGGCATCCATCGGGGATCAACCGAGATGCAAGTGTATCGATACAACAATATATACTGAGACTGTACTTTGTGTAAATCAAATCATAAATAGTTCGATGAAAATGCATGAAACAATATATAGATGCATATATGTAATGTATACTGGTGTAGGCATAATCGTATAACACATGCTCATATAAAACATAATCTCGTATGCACGCTCATGCTTGTAAAACGTATGTAATGACTCGCGATTAACAGTGAAAAGAAGTTGTCCACTCACAGGTGAGCAAAACGCACACTCGCGTTAATCTCGTGGCCCGGCGGAAGATCCCTCGCCCGAAGCACGATCTCGATCTCCTGAATAGTCATAAAACATATCTTATCAAAATCATAGCTTACAATTGAGTACTTCACCACGGAAACCAATCGTTCCCGAAAACATAAAATACTGTACAAAATAATCAACTGAATTCCCGAAATCTCCACTCGAAACCCTCGACTGAAAATCTGATACCCAAACCAACTCGAAAACCTCTAGGCGACGATTGGGGCGCAATTTCAAGAAAAATGACATTAAAATCATCCAAAACCAAAACGTCAACGTTCTCGCCGGAGCGCCGCCGTTGACCGCCGCCGCGCTCAGTCAACGGAGAGTTTCTCCGGCAAGGAAAACCCAGTCTTGAAGCTTACCTCAAGCCCAACACAATTCATAACTAGGACAAAACCCAATTCAAACTGTATCATCACCAAATTATCTCGAAACCAAATCGGAGCTTAACTCCGGCAACCCTTCACGGTTCAACCAAAAACCCAACCTCAATCTCAATTAACCACATAGGGAGCTTCACTGGAGCAAGGGGAGTCGAAACCCCCTCACCCCCGCCACCGTGGCTCGCCGGAGCACCTCCCCCCATCATCGGCGAAACCCAAGAAACTAACCCGGTTCGAATTTAGTCAAAACCCAACCAATTCTCTTAATTTCAAACACAAATCAATAAGGAACTCTAGGGGAATCGATATGTACCCACAACGTGACTGGAGGTGGCCGGAAAATCCGGGTCGGCCGGCGAAATTCAAACGGGTCAACGGTCAACGGCCCAATAGTAAAAGTCAACGCTCGGTCAACACCTCAAACAGTATTTTCGACAATTTTTTTGACTATTTCCGATATTTATACTCGCGTCTCGGGACGATCAACGGTCCAAAATGGATAACCATTACGATTCGGATAAATACGAAACGAACGGATAAACTCGTCGATTAACCGAAACTTCAAATAATCATATTATATTCCTCGATTATCGGAAAAATCATCTGGAACCTCCCACGAACTCAAAATCACGTGCTATACAACTTTCGAGAAAAAACTCAATTCAAATTCTCAGCCGATATTCAAGTCGCGAACTAATCCGGCAAACCACAGCATTAACGACTAATCGCGATTATGCATAATCTCGTGATTCATAGTGATCATTCTACTGATTCTGGTTCGGGTCGTCACAGTCAATTCTTCTTTCTTTTGCACCGAACACTAAATGGGTGCTCCAAAAAAAATTGGTGCACTCTTAAAAATTAAGAACCACACTAATCAAGATTTAAGACACCATGCATGATGTTACTAAAGGGCAACAATGGTAACAACAGATCGATGCAAGCAAGAGTACAAAACCCCGATCTAAACACATGTGATCGACTTACAGGAGTTACTGGTGTGTTTGATTGACATATATAAGTTGAGACCATATTCTCCTTAATCCTTAATTATACTTTGATTTATGTTCTATTATAAATTTTATATGAGTTTTTTTACGGAGTTAGGGTTTTTCCCCCCATAAGAACTAGAACCCTCGTCAGAGATCCATGAAGGTCCTGGCGTGCAATTTCTGTGGCCTCAACAATGAGGGGGCGATGCAGGCTCTCAGGCTTCTAATACAGAAGCATCAACCTTCAATCATCTTTTTATGTGAGACAAAAATCTCAAATTGGGAGTATATGCGTGACTTAAGGTTGAAGTTAGGTTACCTTAATTGTGAATCGGTGTGGAAAGTAGGGCGAGACGGTGGTGTAGGGCAGTTTAAGGGACTTGCTATGTTCTGAAAAGATGACATCCATATCGGCTACTAATCTAAATCCCATAATTACATTGATTTGGAGATTTGGATGGGTTGTTTTTAGGACCATAATTGTGTTTTAATTATGTACCTATCCTTATGCTTAAAGCTTGCCTTCTTGGAATAAAGCATCATTTTTAAAACGTTTCTTTCTCATGCTAGGAAATGTAGAGTTTGCGAAAAAAAAAATGAGCTAAAAGATGGAAATTAACCACTTTTGGAGAAGCCAAGTAAGTTTCCTAAGTATTGGGAGAAGAATGAGCAAAACTGAGAAAATGGCAAAAAGTCAACCGTCGGTCAAAGTCAACTCCTGTCGATCAACGATCAACTCTGGCTGGTCAACGGTCAACTCCGATGCTCAGCTTTGGGGACCCCTTGCCAGAATGTTTTAAGGCCCAAGAATTCCAAGTCCAAGCCCACAAGCCCAAGGGAGAACATATTTTGGTAGAGACATGTGCCACTCACATGCTTGGTGAGTCATCTTTGGACCACTAATTAAAGCCTAAAATTATGGATCACGTCCAACCTAAATTTTGAATCATTTGATGCCAAAATATCTCATCCAAAGCTATAGGGTTCGAGCTCCCCACTACACCCACATATAACTCACTTCAATTTTCAGATTTTAATAGTTTTAGTCTCTCTCTTAGGCCTCCATCCGTACTCAACCCATATAGCCATCTCCTCCACCTCTCAAAGACCCATTAGCACCACCAAAATGCTTGATAACCTCCATCACCACCATCATACTTTAATTTACACCATCTTCTCTTAAGCATAAGGTGGGTGACTCAAGTTCTTGGAGCATAGGAGCATATTTGGAGCAAAAAGGAAAGGAGAGCTTAGAGCTTTTAAGACTCTTTAGTTATCTCTTCTCCTATTTATCTCTAATTTATGTATCTATACTCTATCATAGCTATCGGTAGTGAGTAGACAATTTTGGGAGGCTAGGGTTCTAACCCTAGCCATGTGATGAGATGAACATGTCTTGGATTATGTATGTTTCATGGTTTTAGTGTATGTTCTGAAGATTTGTGTTGTGAATGAGTTCATTGTGTGATTATGGTATGTTTATATGCTTGAGCTAGTTGTGTAGTTCTCACATGCATGTGTTGACTCTAGCTAGGTTGATGTATGTGTTAAAGGACTTCAAAATGACCCTTGAATGAATTAGCTACTCACTTAAGGATAGATGAACATGTAAACATGATTAAGGTATTTTCTAAGAGGTTTACCCCATAGGTGCGAATTGGGGGAATCACAAACTTTCTCTCGGATTCTCCTATAGAGATTCGAGAAGGGGAACCTTTCCAAATATATCACACGATATGCTTGTTGACTTTACAATGTGACATATAATCGAGATGTAAACCTTAAAATGGCTTGGGTCTTAGTTCCGATTCATGAAATACTTCAATGTTGAGTTGAAATCATCTAGAGTTTAAAACGACCTAGGAAATTGGGTTTAAAACTAAACGTGACCCAAAAGGTCATGATTTGGACATTAACTTATGTGAACGGACTTTAATCCATTATATAAACCGGGACATTGTTTGATGCATCATAAGGTTGGCGGGACTTTCCTAGCTGACCTACTTTCCTTATCTTGAATTTGTGTTATTTACTTTCCGCATTCTAGTGTAATAACCAACCAATCAAACTTCGTTAATCACTCATCTTAATCTCACCATCCCTCGTAATGTTAAGTCTCCAAAGGACTTAGTAGTGTGAGATTAACTTTCACATTTTATTTTCTTTTAGTGCCAAGTATTGTCTAGTGAGTCGTAGTTTTTGTGCTTTTCACTCTGAGCTAGGGAATCTAAGTGCTTAATCCTCATGGGTTCGACACTCAATTTCCTTTTCTATATTATTAGTTGTCCCCATATACTTGCGGGTGAACATCGTTCTTGCACTTATGAGTTAGCCAATATCTTATTAAGTGTGGGGGTATAAATCTTCCAACAAGTATTTGGCGTCGTTGCCGGGGATTAAGTTTATCTTAGTTCCTTAGCCAGTTCGCCTTTGATTGCGGATTATCTGCACATTATTGCTTGATGTTTGTTTCTTTGCTTTTACTTTCTTTCCATTTATCACTTAGAATCTTGTTTGCTTATCTTTACTTCATAAGGATACTTTGGTAGGTTTATTGGGGTAAAAAGGTGCTAGAAATTGTTGTTTCTAACCTTTATTGCAGGGCATTTTTAACCTTTTCAGGATTCTCCTCCACCCGTCAAAATTTGACACAAACGTACCAGATTGGTTTCATCGACGGGTCAAAATTTTCTAGTGAAAATTTTTGACCCGTCGAAAACTGGGTTGTGGCTTGAGGTTGTTTACTCCATCCCTACTCCTTTACCTTTGCTTATCTATATCCCTTTGGAGTATTTTTAATTAGTGTCTTACTTTCACGTATAGTAACTAGCGTGTGTCTTACCTTATCGAACTTACATTATATTGCACCTTTGTTTATTGGGACTTTATTTGGCGATTTTGGTATATTGGATCACGGAAGCCTTTACCTCGATTCACCTCGGTGTCCATAGCACAGTGAATGCCACTGCACCACATACCAGAATCCCGTTCAAACTCTGAGAGTGCTCATTGATGTTTCCTTGAGGGGGGTGTCAAAGAAGCACCGTGGAAGGCCCTCAAGGCTGAATACTTTGAGAGTTAGGCCTAACATCTATTGGTTGCCTAGTGTGTTTTCAGGTTTATGCCATTTTATCACACACGTCTACACACTCCATCTTCTAGTTTATCACCCGTTTTGTGGAAGACTAATTTGGGTTTCGACAACGTGGCTTCTACAAGAGGAGGAGCTAGTTCAAGTAGTGAAGAAGGGAGTAGTATACCGGTCTTGAGGGTTAGTAACCGGGAAGTACTTGGGAATTTGTTTGATCTTGCTCTAGAAGGTCAACGAGAGAATCCTTCTTGTGAAGGCCAAGTGTTCACAATCGAAGTTTATCCTCATCTTGAAGAAGAAGTTAGTGATTACAGAGAAGGCTCCTCATCCGAAGATGAAAGTGTACCTTCAATAGAGCCAATAGATATGGGAGAAGGTGGAGAAATCTATGAAGGACGACCATTAAGAGAGTGTGCTCTCCCTTCTTTGGCGGCACATACCGAATTCATTGTTCTCCAACCATTGGTGGGTGAATCATTTGAGATCAAGCCTAGCTTTCTACAAACTCTACCATTGTTCCTTGGCCACGCCAATTCAGATCCTTACTCGTACCTACTAGAGTTCGTGGAGGCGTGTGCCCGGCTAAATATCCACAACATGGACCTAAGCCAATTGAGGTTGAGAGTCTTTCCATAAATTTTGCATGATAAGTCAAATGAATGGCTTAATAAGCTTTCTCCCAACTCCATCAATTCATGGGAGGCACTCCAAAGGAAGTTCATTACAAAATACTTCCCACTGGGAAAGATCAATGAGAGGAGGCCAAGCTTGTTGACCTTCCGAGAAGAGGATGGAGAATTGTTTTTTGAAGCATGGGAGCGATTTAAAGATTTAGACCTTGGTTGCCCCAACCATGGGCAATCTCAAGACATGCTAATGTCCCTATTCTATCAAGGGCTTAGCACGGAGACTAGACAGAAGGTGGACAACGTATGTGGTGGTGACTTCATGGATAAGACCGCGGATGAAGCCCACATCTTATTGGAGAAATTGGCTGAGCGATCGGCGTTATGGGACATAAAGCCTCATGTGAGGAAGTCGGTGGTCTCTCTGGGAAAAGCTACACAAGCTAGCCGGGATGGTATCTAGAAAGTGAAGGGGAACCTATTCAAGAAGACATCATTAAGAAGCTCGAAGAGTCCATGAACAAGAAGTTCAACCTATTGATGAAACAAAATCGAAGTGGAGGGCAAGTTAATCAAGTATTGGAGATAAGTGTGGAACCGGTTGCTTGTATGGTTTGTGAGAGTATAGTGCATAAGACCTTGCAATGTCCTCATCAAGAGGATTATCCAGAGATTATGGAAGAGTGCAAGGGGGTCTTCTATGACTAACCTCAAAAGAACGATCTGTATGCCAACTCCTACAACCCGGGATGGAGGAACCACCCTAATTTCTCTTGGGGTGGTCAAGCGCAAGGTACTCAAGGAGGATCTTCGAGGAAAATGGGAGGATATCAAGGTGATTTTCAAAGACCAAATAGAGGATTTAATAATCAAAGTAGGGATCAAGGTAGTTATGGTGCTTCGGGAAGTGGAAACAAGGGGGTGTCTATGTATCAAAGAGCTCCCGGATTTGTACCAAGGCCTAGTAGAGGATTTTCAAATATCTCGAATGGTAATACTTACCAAGCGAGAGCACCTTGTGTGCCTAAAAATTGACAACAACAACCACCAATGATTCCAGCACCTACTCCTCCACCTCAATTGGAGGCATCCAAGTCAACCACGAATTATTTGCTTGCCAAGCTCGTCAAGAACCAAGAACAGGATCAGAAGTTGTATCTTGACATCTTTATGACTATAAAGAGTAAGAATCAAGCTCTTCGCAATGAGAGCCAACGTGCCATCCACAAGCTTGAGATGAAAGTGAGTCAATTGGCTAAGGCACACCAAAACCAACGGGAAGGTAAAGCTCACGAGTTTCCCTCTACTACAGAGAGAAATCCTAAGCATCAAGTCAACGTGGTGAAAGCGGTATAGAGATCCGGAAGGAGATTTGACAACTATGATGATGCTCCAATCGTGGAGAGTGATGATGAAGATGACGATGACACTCCATTTGGTGTCAAAGTCACACCCCGCAGATTGAAAAGGGTACTCCGAGTAGAGATAAAGTGGTAAAGTTCCAAAAGAGGACCGAGGTGATCCCATTTGAAGATGTCGAGGCGTCGGATGATGAAGAAGATGAGTTAGAAATTGAGAATGTGGGGTCCAAGATCGGTTTGGGTCATAATGGGAACTCCGGAAAGAGTCATGAGGGTATAGATGTGGATATAAGACATTTCGGGGCAGATTTGAGGAAGACAATAAGTGAAGAAGCTGCCCAGAATTTGACCGGTCGAGAGAAATCCTCTACCGGTCGAAGATGGCAACCTGTTTGGGAAGAGGTGCATTTTCGATTCGTCGAAGATAATCCTCGACCTGTCGAAAAAAAAGGCCAGGGCAAGTCCAAGAGGTATTCCGAAGAGATCCTAAGAGATGAAAATTTATGTCTACCCTTCCCTTAAGTGCAAAACAAGAACAGAGCACAAATGAACTTTGACCAGAAGACAAAAGAGTGCTTGGATGTCTTCAAGAAGGTCGCAATCAATATCACCCTTCTTGACGTCATCGAAACCATCCCCATGTACTCCAAGTTCCTCAATGATTTGTGCACCAATCATCGATTGAAAAACAAGCTTCAAGAGGAGGAAAAGAGTGAAAAGGTCAAGCTCAATACCACGGTGTCAGCTATCATACAAAGAAAGGTGCCCAAGAAGTTGAAAGACCCGGGAAGTTTCACCATACCGTGCACCATAGGAACAAAGTACTTTCCGAAAGCTTTGATGGACCTTGGAGCATCCATTAAATTGATGCCATTTTTGGTGTACAAGTCCATTGGCTTGGGAAAGTTGAAGCCGGTAGATATGTCCCTACAACTTATGGATATGAGCATTGTTCATCCAAGGGGTATAGTTGAAGATGTGCTTTTTATGATTGAAGATCTCATAGTGCCGGTAGACTTTGTTATTCTTGACATGGAAGAACTGAGAGGGTATGATGATCACCCCTTGATCTTCAGAAGAGCTTTTCTGGCCATGGTGGATACCAAGATTGATGTTAAAGCCGGAGAGCTTACCATGACTTTGTTTAAGGAGACAAGGGCATTCAAGATATTTGACAAGTCGACAAAGATCCCTTCTCTACAAGCCGTGAGTATCAATATTGTGAATTCAAAACCCGGAAATGATGAAGATGTGACCTACATGGGCCTAGAAGCCAATGCAATGAGTGTTGAAATGGTGATGGCATCAGATAAGGTAAAAGATCGTGCAAAAGAGAGGTTGAAGCCAGAAAAGCACGTCATTGGAAGCAAAATCACTTTGAAGAACTCCGACTCCTCAAAGGATGCATGCTACAAATTGCTTGAGATATGTCCAAGTGGGGTGGTTCTCTTGTGGAATTTGAAGAATGGGAAGACTTTGGAGCTTTATAAAGAGCAAGTGGAGGCCTTTAAGGAGGCAATAATGAATTACAATGGGAAGGTCTTTCATTCTAAGGACCCGACCACGATGGCATGACCTCCTTCCTTCGCCAGACCATGTTTACGTCCGTAAAAACTACAACCTGTAATGGCCGGAGTCCATAGAAAAATGTTTGTTGAATAAAGTGTGAGGTAGCAGATTTGGTGTGACCCAAAGAAGCAGAGAGCTTAGCATGGAAAGCAAGACCAACCTTTGTCTTGCATGTTGGTGATTGTCGGTGACTTCGAACGCTATGTTTTTTATATTCAAGGGAGAGCATTTCTCATATCTTACCTCACTCTCACTTTTATGCTAGTTTCATGTGCTTGTGTGTGTAGTATTCTAGCATTGTCTGTGTGAAATTGTGGTAGGAAATATGTAAGATTGCATGTGTAGTGTTGAGTCTTTTTTAGAAGTGAAATCTAGAGATTTTTGACCTGAAGAGGAATGATAGTTCATAATCCTTGACCGGTCAAAAAAGTAACACAGTGGAGGCAGGTTGATTTCATCGACCGGTCAAAATTTTCTTGTTAAAATTTTCGACTGGTCAAAACCAGGTCTGAACCAATTTGACTAAATGTTGACTTTTAATGAAGGCTTATTCCCCTCTTTTCTTCTTCTTCTCTTCCGCCTCCCCTCTCATTCTTTTCAGTTTTCTCTAGCTTCTCTCTTGGTTACTCTCTCTCCCTCTCTCCTTATCTCTTCACGTGACTTTTATTTATTGCAAATGATGCTTAGTATTTCATCGAGTCATGTTAGCATGTGGTAGCTTTCATGTGGTGCATGTTGTGATACTATTTACTTTGAACTAAATGCCTTCATAAGTTTTTCGATTATTCCATTCTAGGGTATTCAAGTTCTAAGTGTGAGGTCCCTTCGTGTTACATGCTAGACTACAATGTCGTTTTCCTTTGAAATGTTATTAGTATGCATGCCCCCATCGTGGTTGATAGGACCTCTAATAACTTCATTACTTCTTAGAGACTTTATGACCCCTAAAGTGTGAATGCATGCTAGTTACTATGCCTAGGAGAACATGTGTTAGGAGAATAAATTTTTGAAATGGTGATGTCTTGCTATCTTGTGTACACTTTTGTTTACTATATGGCTTTATACAAATTGAGGACAATTTGATTCTAAAGTGTGAGGTAGGCGGCTAAGTCATTTTCACTACTTATTCGACAAACCATCAAAATTGAAAAATGTAGCACAAAAATAAGTATGTTTTGGTGTGTTTTGTGTCTCGAATAACCACCCCCAATGATGAGACTTGAACTTATGGCTAATAGATTGCATGATTTTGAGCATTTTTAAAAAGAGCAAACAATGCAGGTTTAATAGAATTGGAAAGCGCATATGTAATTCAAAATGCATTCACATGAGAAAAAGAAGAATTGACATGTTTTCAAGCTATCCATGCCTCATGTGAGACTCTGAGCCTAATTGTGCATGCATAACTACATTATACACCTATTCTTTCATGTGTGATATCAATTGATCATTTTGTAATCTAGAACTTGCTTGAAACCGTGCGAATCATTTTTCAAAACATGAGATATTTTTAAAAAAGATAGAGGCATTAAGATTGCCACCATGGCCAAATTGCTTATTGAACCTATGATGCATGTACTCTTAGTAAGCCAATTTGAGCCTTATATTACTTAGCCTTTCATTTGATGAAAACCAAAAAATCCTACCTAGCGTAAACACTTATCTTACCCTAACTCGGTAATTTAGCAAGCAATGATGAATTCCTAGGAGGGTGTACTTTTAATGTTGTGTTTATGAAAAGAATGTCAAAAAGATAAGTGTGAGGTGCAGGAGGTTGTTGTGATGTTCAAATTTTAGTGTGTTTTGCTCAAAAAGAAAAGAAAAAAAAGAGAAAAGAATACCAAAGAAAAGAAAAGAGAAAAGAGTTCCACAAAAAGATTGTAGTGTAAATAGAGAATAAGTATTTTGGGAAATGGTTTGTGTGAAGAAAAATAAAAGTTAGTAGCACCTAGAGTTATGTTTGGAACATCAACATGTGAGTCGCTTGTTAGGTTTCTTGGTTCTTGAAATCCTATATCTTTCTTTCATTAAACCCCATTTCCTTAAGTCCCGTTACAACCGGAATAAAAGTCCTCTTGATTAAAATGTTTATGTTTTTGGATTGTTGGAGCATTTAGAGCATTTGGTTGAAAAGAAAGCTTATGAAAAACATGTGATTGATGCGATTTTTTAATGCAAATACTAACCCTCAAATACTTGTGTGCATTGAGTGATATCTAGTGAATTTGATGGTTAGGAACATGTTAATTTGAATACATCTCATTGTGATGCATTTGGCTTAGCATATAGCATGATTATTTCGACTTGTTACATGTGCATTGGTTTCATGTTTTTAAAAGAGTTTCTCAAAAGTAGTTCAATCCATTTAGCCAAAGTTTTTGAGGGAATTCAAACATCCATTTGGGACACTTACAAACTTGTATGTTTTTATACTTTGAGTCTTGCTTAGCTTATTTCTTTTCTTCTTAGTTTGCTTGAGGTCAAGCACAGTTTAAGTGTGAGGTAGTTTGTTAGGACCATAAAATTGTGCTCTAATTATGTACCTAACCTTATGCTTCAAACTTACCTTCTTAGAATAAAGCATTGTTTTTAATACGTTTCCTTATCATGCTAGGAAATGGAGAGTTTGCGAGAAAATGAGCTAAAAGATTGAAATTAACCACTTTTTGGAGAAGCCAAGCAAGTTTCCTAAGCATTGGGAGAACAAGGAGAAAAACTCAGAAAATGACAAAGTCAACTGCCAGCCAAAGTCAACATTAGTCGGTCAACGGTCAACTCCGGCGACCCCTTGCCGGAATGTATTAAGGTCCAAAAATTCCATGTCGAAGCCCACAAGCCCAAGGGAGAAGATATTTTGTTAGAGACGTGTCACTCACATGCTAGGTGAGTCATCTTTGGACGACTAAGTAAAGCCTAAAATTATGGATCATGTCTAACCTTAATTTTGAATTATTTGATGCCAAAATATCTCATCCTAACAAGCTCGTAAAGAGAAGAAGAAGGCCGAGCTAAAGGAGTTAAAGGAGATGGCACCAACATGTACATGCAAGTGCACATCCAAAGAAAACGTCAAGAATGTTGGAAGTCGCAAGTGAAGAAGGAGCAAAGCAACACGTCTAGGTTGTAAGACGTTAAAAAACAAGCGTTTGTTGGGAGGCAACCCAATGGAAGAGTCTACAAACCAGATTTGCTTTCTCTTCCCTTTTTTTTATTTATTATTATTATTATTTCGTAGCTTTTATTTTTCTTAGTTAGATTTTTCGTAAATCCTATTTTTCATGCTTGATTCTTTGTTTTACTTTAGTACATTGAGGACAATGTAGAGTTTAAGTGTGGGGGAGGGGTTTACAATTTATTTGAGTCATAAACTGAAAAATTGGGCGGATAAGAGTTTACTCAAGGATGATGCCCTAAAAAAAATTGTTTTGAGTCTTTGTGTTTAACTTAGTGTTTTAAAGAGTCTTTAGGATGCCCTTAATTAGTCTATGATGAGAATTAGACTGAAAAGTATAAACATATGTCGTTGCATGGGATTTCTTGTGCTAATTGAGATATTTTGATTGTCATGACATGTAGTGGATATGGTTTGCATAAACATGGTACATATTTCACATGTTAGAATAAGCTTTTAGATCATACAAACCTTAAAGTGAGTTTTTGAGCCTACATTACATCCTTTGTTGAGTGAATTTTGTGCATCATGGTCTCAAAAATGTTTACATGCCTCATCAAATTGCTTGCCATAGATTTCAATGAACTAGCGAATACTAGAACTTACTCATGTAGATTTGCAAAGCTTTTAAGTTGATAAATGCTCTTATTTTGGATATGATTAAAGGCACTTAGGTTTTCCACCACTAAACCAAATAGCCATGTGTCCCATATGTGCGCACGAGATGCGACACCTTTAGATAACCCTTTTGAGCCTACATTGAGTCTTTCTTTCATTGTCATATATATCTAAACACTTTAACCTAGTGTAAAATATCCATACACTTGTTCTAAAGACTTGGTGAGGATTTTTGAAACTAAATACATGAAAATGGTGTGAAGATGAAGATTTTGAATAAAAAGATGTATGTATGGGGATAGGCTTGTTCAAATAGCTTAAATATGTGTGTAAATTGCTGAAAATAAAAAACAAAAGATAGAAAAAAATTCGAGAGCTAAAAAAAAAAAAAAAAACTCTCCAGCAATGTGTTTTAGATGTCAAAATTTGGATTAATGTCCCCCATATTTGCGGATTTGGAATGTACCACGAATTGAAGGCCTAAAATGAAGAAATATGGCATTTCTTCTGTCTGTAAAGCTCAAGGAAAGTTTAGAATGAAGTCTTGGCCCAAAAACAGGAAAATTGGCCCCATTTTGAAGTTTGACACATGAGAAAAGATGGAGCTCGAATTGCCTAAGTGTTGACTAAGTCTTTTGAATATTTTTATCACGACATACCTAAATTTTGAATGCCTTAGCCTTAGCCCCATTACAACCTTTCCAAAGTGCTTTATGATCCTTAAGATGAGTAGCATTCGATTGATTGAGTAAATTGCATGAGTAAGCATATGGTTTAGGTTCATTTGTGCAAGTAATTCATTGTATTCATGAGGTTTTCGATTGAATTCATATATATCTTGAGTGAACCTTTGTTTTCATGAGTGAAAAAGATGATGAGTGCATCCTTATAAGATTGATTTGAACTTGTTCGAAACATGCATAGCTTAAATTCACCATTGTTTACTTCCAAGTCTTACTTATTCATGACATGATTATATCTCTATTATCTCTTGAAATCATTGAGAATTTACGTTGAAATCATATGATTCCATCGCCTTATACTTTGTATAATTCTGGAGACAAGGGCTTAGATGTATTTTTGTCAACTTAGAGTTTCCAGCGTTTTAAACATAATAACATGATGATTTGCGGCTTTGAATTGTTGAAATATCTAAGTGTGTTAGTTTTTAGATTGTACGTTTTCCTTTGTTTGTTTTTTGAATTTTGAGTTTTTCTTTTGTTTAGTATTTGCTAGGGACTAGCAAAGTCTAAGTGTGGAAAAATTTGATCTACGCATTTTATGCTTGATTATTAATGTAATTCTCTCTACATTTTGCTATGTTATGAGCTTAGGGAATCCGTTTCTAACTTACTTTATGTTTTTAGGTAGAAGAATAAAGAAGGATGGACAAAAAGAGCAAAATGGAGCTAAAAATGTATTAAGGAGGAAGTTCCTAATTCTGGAGAAGAAATGGTCTGAGAAATGGTCTTCAAATGGTTACTAAAATGCATGCTCACATGGTGTCAAGAAATTGAAACCATTTGACAAATTAAATGGATACCAAAATGGTGCAAATGAGGAAGAAGACATTTCTCCTGCGCGAACCAGGAAAAAGAAATATTGCCGAAATTATGGAAATCCTTGGAGCCGAAGTCATGAAAGATATTTGAATATTATTTGTACCTGATTTGAAGGCCATAATATGTGCAAATATATGATATATTCGGCCAAGGAAGATTGGAGAATAAGGAATGCAAGATTTGAAGATATCGAGATTTCCTACTCCTTGTAAAAGAAGAAAATTTGGGTTGCCAGGTCACCCAACTTCAAAAGGGCACCGAATATGCAAATCAACTCCTGATTTAATGATCAGATATTGTATTTTAAAGCCCTTGAATTATTATTTCCAAACAATCAAGAATCATAATTTTCTGATGTCTATAGCTCTGGGAAAACGTGTTCGAAGACAGGCTGTCAGATTTACCCGGGTACATAAGGAAATTCTTGTTTTAGTAGGAAAAGACCTAATATTCTTCTATAAATTGGGTAGCTTGACTCATTCATCATCATCTCTCATTATACAAGCCAAAGCTCTGCCTAAAACACTTTTTCTCCTCCAAAACCCGAAATCATCAAGAAGGTCGGTCCTCCTCCACACTCCATCAACACCGTGCCTCCAAGAACACCTAATGCAATTGAAGGGTGTTCTCCTCCATCCACTAGAAGGCCATTCTATTCTTTGTACTAGCGCAATCGCGAAATAAAAAGTGTAACATGTCACCTTCTATTTTCTTTATCTTTCTGTATGAACTTCTGATTTTTAAGGAAGAGTTTAAAGAAGTACTTTTAGTTATATGGTTCTAACAATTCCGTGTGTCTTCTTATGTCTCTAGGTATTTTCTCTTCATGTGTCTTCTAATCTTAATGCTTAATCTAAATGCGAGCAATCTTAGTTTTGGTTATGATATGCTTAAGTGTTTACATGCGAGCAATCTTGGTTTGAATACTTACCTGCAAAAGATACATGAAAAACATAGTAAAAGGCTTAGATACTTAATATGATGCATGAAATTGGTTAGGTTATAAAGAGTTAAGGTGAGGAGATGAGATGATCACTTGTAAATAAATAGAATTAGTGTTTTATTTTTGGTCTAGCAAGCATGTTTAGGATTCTTTGTTCTTGTTTGTTTTCTACTTGTCTACGAGTGAAACATGATAGAATCTAGGATTTCTGAATATGTTTGCTTACCAATTTCTGTTCTTAATTTCGTAGATCACTAAACCAAAATTTTCAAACCCCCCATACCTTTTATTTTATGTTTACAAATGTTGTCATGCTTAGTACCCTCAATCCCCAGTTAAGAACGATCTCTACTTATCATTGCTACATCTACAAAGAAGGGTTTTAAATTGCATACGTGTGAACTATGTGTTGAGTGTCTACTTTGTGTTAATATTTGATGCATGTTTTACGCATATCATCAAACACCCATTAGCACCACCAAAAGGCTTGAAAACCTCCATCACAACCACCATACTTTCATTTACACCATCTTCTCCTAAGCCTAAGGTGGGTGACTCAAGTTTTTGGAGCATATTTGGAGCAAGAAGGGAAAGAGAGCTTAAAGAGCTTGGAGCTTTTAGGACTCTTTGGTTATCTCTTTTCCTATTTGTCTCTAATTTATGTATATATACTCTATCTTAACTATGGGTATGAACCTTAGCTATGTGATGTGATGAACATGTCTTAGATTATGTATGTTTCACGATTTTAGTGTATGTTATGAATATTTGTGTTGTGAATGTGTTCATTGTGTGATTATGGTATGTTTATATGCTTGAGCTTGTTGTGTAGTTCTCACATGCATGTGTTGACTCTAGCTAGGTTAATGTATGTGTTAAAGGACTTCAAAATGACCCTTAAATGAATTAGCTACTCACTTAAGGATAGATGAGCATGTAAACATGATTAAGGTATTTTCTAAGAGATTTACCTTGAGACTTGGTTTCCTTAATACCTAGCATAGACTAGAGCTCCTTTGAGTCTTAATAGACTTGAGGGACTCTTATCAAGAACACATTAAATCTAAAAGGTTACTGTTTTTATTAGTAGATTCTCTTGCCTCGTAACCCAATAGGTGCGAGTTGGGGGAATCACATAGACTTTCTCTCGGATTCTCCAATAGAGATTCGAGAAAGGGAACATTTCCACATATATCACATGATATGCTTGTTGACTTCACAACATGACATACAATCAAGATGCAAGCCCCAAAATGACTTAGGTTTTGGTTTTTATTCACGAAATACTTCAATGTTGGGCTCAAGTCATCTAGAGTTTAAAACGACCTAGGAGCTTGTGTTCAAAACCAAACATGACCCAAAAGGTCATGATTTGGATATTAACTTGTGTGAATAGACTTTAATCCATTACATAAATTATGCCATTGTTTGATGCATCATATGGTTTCCGGGACTTTCCTAGCTGACCTCCTTTCCTTATCTTGAATTTGTATTATTTAGTTTCCGCATTCTTGTGTAATAACCAACTAATCAAACTTCGTTAATCACTCATCTTAATCTCACCATCCCTCGCAATGCTAAGTCTCCAAAGGACTTAGTAGTGTGAGATTCACTTTCACATTTTATTTCCTTTTAGTATCAAGTACTGTCTAGTGAGTCGTAGTCTTTGTGCTTTTCACTCCGAGCTAATGAATCTAAGTGCTTAATCCTTGTGGGTTCGACACTCGATTTTCTTTTCTATACTATTACTTGTCCCCGTATATTTTCGGGTGAAGATCGTTCTTGCACTTATGAGTGGGTCAATAGCTTACTAAGTGTGGGGGTATAAATCTTCCAACGGTGGTGCAACTAGTGCAAGGTGGAGACTTACGGGGTTTTACGAGAATCCTGCCACATCTTAGGAGCATCGCTCTTGGTCTTTGCTGAAAGGATTGGGAGATGAATCATCGCTCCTATGAGTTATGATAGGAGATTGTAATGAACTTGTCTCCCTTACTGAGAAGACAGAGAATGGCTTTAGACCGGAAAGTCAGATGCAAGTGTTTCATGATATGCTTAGCTATTTTGAGTTGGGAGATATAGGGTTCCAAGGCTCTCAATTTACATAGAGAGGAATAGGACTACATGAACATTTAAATCGTGCAGTTGGCTCTCTCACGTGGATAAAGCTGTTTCCAACAGCCAAGGTCCGTGTTCTTGAATCGATTCATGGTGATCATGCAACACTATTATTGAGAGCATATGGAGTTGAGCCACAATCCCCTAGGAAAAGGTCCCAATTCTGATTTGAGAGCTTTTGGACTCAAAACAAAGCATGCGAACGAGTTGTAAAAGCTAGGTGGTTAACACGGGTGCTTGGCAGACCACTGTTGTGAATAGTGGGGAAGATTCAAGAGACAAAAATCACATTATCAGCCTAGAAGAAGGCTAACTTTGGTCATCGTAAGAAACAAAAGGCATAGATTCGGTTTTAGCTAGCTATCTTGATGGAAAACGGTGAAGGAGAAGTAGCTGAAGTTGAGAGTTTTAACCTATCAAAAAATTTGGAGGAGCTGTTGGTGGAGGAGATTTGATACTGGCAGCAGTGTTTGAAAGTACAATGGATGAGAGAAGGGGACAATAATACTCCCTACTTTCATAGAAAAGCTTCTAATAGAAAGGCAAAAAACTGAATCTTTGATCAGATAGGAAATGGCAATCTTCTGTGGTAGGTATCAAAAATATTGTTGTTGGTTACTTCTCTAACATGTTCGCTACTGAACATGTGCACTGTGATTATATGCTACGGGATGTAGAACATTTAGAGCCTAAAGTGACACAAAGAATGAATGAGGCTTTGTGTATGTGGTATTCTGTGGATTAAATACGTAAAGCTCTTTTCCAGATGTATCCAAACAATTCACCAGGGCCTGATGGCATGCCCAACCATTATTTTATCAGAATACTAGGACGTTGTGAGGAATAATGCGGTTGCTACAGCTCAGAGCTTCTTACACTCTAGTATACTTTTGGGGGAGGTGAATTACACACATGTGTGACTTATACCGAAGGTGCCTAATCCTTCATTGATGATTGGGTTGAGGACAATCGCCTTGTGTAACGTGATTTACAAGATTTATTCTAAGGCTATTGCTAATCACCTCAAACCCTTGTTGACAGAGATTGTATCCCCTTATCAGAGTGTATCCATTTCGGGTAGGATTATTATGGATAATACTTTGATTTCTAATGAGGTTTCTCACTTTTTCACAATTGGCAATCAAGCACAGGGCCAGTGATGTCATTGAAGTTGGTCATGAGTAAAGCCTATGACAGGATGGAATTGAATGGAATGTTTTAGAAGCTATTTTGAGAAGACTAGGTATTCTTTTTTGGTGAATGGGGAACCAAAGGGATGTCTTACTCCTTCTCGTGGCCTACGATAAAGAGATCCCTTGTCGCCCTATCTATTTATCCTTTGTGTAGAAGTATTCTTGGCTTTATTTCGAAAGAAGACACGAGAAGGGGACCTATAGGGCATCAAAATTGCACTGACATCTCCTTTGATTTATCATATTCTGTTTGCAGATGATAACCTCCTCTTTGGTAAGGCAACGAAGGAGGAGTGTAGCCATATTCAGGTGGTAATTCGTGACTATGAATATGTTTAGTGGCAAAGGGTTAATTTTGAGAAAAGCAACATTGTTTTTGGTAAGAAGACTCTGGGACGGATGCAGGGGTTGATTACTAGTAGACTTAGCATGGAAGTTGTTCCTAAACATGAGAAGTAACTGGGTTTTCTGACCTATTTGGGGAGGAAGAGAGTATCGACATTTTCTTTCTTGAAGGAAAGGCTGAGCAAGAAGCTAGAGGGGTAGCAAAGGAAGCTCCTTAGTGGTGCCAGAAAGGAACTACTTATTCAAGTGGTGGCACAAGCATTGCCTATATACACTATGAATTGCTTCCTCTTACCTAAAGATTTATGTGACACTTTGCATCAAATGTGTGCAAGGTCTTGGTGAGGAAGCAAAGATGAGAACAAGAAGGTACACTGGCTGTCTTGGGAGAAGTTCTTTCTACCAAAAGATGATGGATGTATGGGATTTCATGATTTGTATACTCATAATCTTGCTCTTTTAGTGAAACAAGCTTGAGACTGATAAAATTCCCTAATTCGTTGGCGGCAAGATTGTTGAAAGCAACATACTTTCCGACGGAGATTTTTGGAGGTGTGAACTTCATCCTTCATCATGTTGGCAAAGCATCTATGCTTCTAAAAATTTATTACAACAAGGTGTGAGATGGCAAGTAGGGGATGAAAATTTGATTAACATTTGGAGTGATCGTTGGATCCCAGGGATCCCTTCTTTTCTTCCTGAAGTGTCTCCTTTACCGCAATTGGCCTTGATGGTGGGGGTCTCCGACTAGTTTTGCTTTCTTCCTGTTGATGCTAGCAAAGGTCTTGCTATCCCTATTAGTTGCCGCAAGGTAGGAGACCGACTAGTTTGGCATTAATACTGTAAATTTATGTTTAAAGTGCCTACAAATTGTTATTCTCTTTGAGGCATGATGTTGTAGGACATTCTAATCCCCAGAGGAGTAAGAGTGTTAGGTGCTCCTTATGGGATGCAAAGGTTCCACGTAAGGTGAAGGTACATTTTTGGAATGTATACTGGGGCATTCTTCTAACAATCACTCAATTACATAGCAAGAGAGTCAATGTTATAGGGGGATACGTGTTCTATCAAGCTGCAAATGAATCTATTTTATATTTACAAACCCAATGTGGGTTTTTTAAGGAGTTGGTGAGCTTATTCCCAGAGTTGCATGTGGCCGAGCTCAACAATACAACTCAACAACCAGTCCAAGATTGGTTTGAGCTGTGTACAAAGAAGCTTTCAAAAGACAAACTTGCAGGCTTGATGTTTGTTCTCTGGTCAGTATGGAAAGAGAGGAACATGCAAGTTTGGTCCGACAAGTTTCTGTTCATTAATCAGCTTGCTTTTCAAATATGTTCTCATATAGACTTCCATCGATCAGTGACTGTTTTGCCTCAATCACGTGTTTGACGTCCCCAAAGACAGTGGTCTCCTCCTTTTATAGGTGGCTTAAGGCCAACTATGTAGAATGGCTTAAGGCCAACTAGGATGTAGCGTTTGATGCAGAAAAACAATGTTTTGGGATTAAAGTTGTTTTCCGGGATGCACTAGGAGTCATTGTTGGAGGTATTTGAAAAAAGGTAAGCATAGTTTCAAATCCGAAGCTTGTAGAGGCACTGGCATGTCGGGAGGCTATAGCGTTGGCTACAAGATACCTGCCTGCACCTGTCTATTTTGAGACAATCTGTTTGGAGGTGGTGAGCATTACGACTAGGGCTGGCATTGAAGGTGAGGACTGCTCAGAAATTGGCAAGCTGACAGATCACTTATTGGCCTTGAAGAATGACTTAGTTAGTAGCTTGTTTTAATCATATCTACAGGGAGGGTAATCCCCTTGCACATAGACTAGCAAAATTTGCTTTATGTTCAGAACATGATGTTAGCTGGTATGGGGAGTCCCCTGCCATTATGTCAGGTTTTCTAGCCTTGTGTAATCTTTTATTCTTCTTGATGAAATGAAAGGATGTCTGAACTTCAAAAAAAATGTTCTATTATAAATAAAACAATACTATATATGATGGCACTTCGATCTAGCGTCAGACTGTCAGAGTTTTAGAATAATACATGTATTGGCAAATTCTATACCATGTATATATAGACAAAATTACATAAATTGTCACTAATCTTTGTCCAAAACGACAGTTTGGTAACTATCGAATAACATATGTCAAAATCATATCTACAAAGAGGGTAATCCCCTTGCACATAGACTAGCAAAATTTGCTTTATGTTCAGAACATGGTGTTAGCTGGTAGGGGGAGTCCCCTGCCATTATGTCAGGCTTTCTAGCCTTGTGTAAAGCCTTGTGTAATCTTTGATTATTCTTGATGAAATGAAAGGATGTCTGAACTTCAAAAAAAAAAAAGTTCTATTATAAATAAAACAATACTATATATGATGGCACTTCTATCTGGCTTTAGACTGTCAGAGTTCTAGAATAGTACATGTATCGGCAAATTCTATACCATATATATAGACAAAATTACATAAATAGTTACTAATCTTTGTCCAAAACGACAATTTGGTAACTATCAAATGACATATGTCAAAATGGTCACTATCTCGACATTTTACTATCAAATTGGTCACTCATTTTCAAACATCCGTTAAAAGTGGAATATTCCGTTATTTTTTAGGAGTGTTTATGTCTTTTTCATCTTTTTCTTTTTTCTTTTTCTTTTAAATTGCTTTGATACCAAAAAAATTATATGGCACCGTTGAACCCCCATCCTAACCTCTCTTCATCTATCGTAGCGATTCCTACAGCACTCAATAATAACTATAATTGTCTCATTCTCTCTCTCTCTCTCTCTCACACACACACACACACACACACACATTGATTGCCAACAATTTAAATCAGCAGGGATCGAGATTCGTGCAGTGCTCAATTTACTAACTTGTTTTACCTATAAACCCTAAACCTGCTCCATCATATAAGAGACGAAATAGAAACTGGAACCGGCCCATTTCGATTTCTCTACCTACGACCATGATAGTCGCATATTTGAGCGACTTTTATTATGTTAATCATCCCCATTATTTAGTTATTATGTTATGTTTTTCTTATTATTATTTAATTTTATTTATTTATTTCTAGGTATCTTGAAGTTGAATAAAGAAAAGAAGATTAGATATTACAAATGGACTATTCAATTTGGAGTGCACAAGAGTTACGTACAATGAAGCCCAAGGATGAGAGGAAATCAGCTCGTACTTGGTTTGGGCTGAAGAGCACGTGATCATATGCTAAGTGATGGGCTAATTAACCTAGCTATTTGATGATTGAAGGGAGTTGCCGGATGGAGAGAGAAAGGACGAAAGAAAACAAAATAGAAGGAAAAAAAGGAGAAGTTACGTACGCAAGGAAGGAGACCGCACAGAAAGAAACAGAAAAGGAGGAGATACGTACGTTAGGGAGAGGCAAAGACGAAAAGAAAGAGAGGAAGAAAAAGAGTGGGAATTATGGCGCAGCAAAGGAGAAGCAATCCTGTTCACTTCGAGCAATCTGTAATTCTGCGAGAGTTCTTTCTTCTTCATTCTTTTGGTTTCTCTTTCATGTATTCTTTGATGCTCTTATTTGAGATTATGTATAACTAAAGTCCTTAGTAATTAGGAGGTGATTGAAGCCTTAGATATGTCTTTAATGTCGAATCCCAATTGATTTATATAATTTAGATGAAAATTTCTTTACTGTTTGTTCATTGATAATTCTGTTGCATATTTCTTTGAGTCGAAACTTTGACGTATATTTTAAGGTTTATTATCTTGAATGTATACATGACCAACATATCATTGTATATTCTGTGAGAGATAACGGGTTCCTTGCAGGCACTATAATAAAAATTTGCTGTTGACACGACGCGACGCCGTCACAAAAGAGTTTTTTGCCGTCGTAATTGGTTCAGTCGCTAATACTCTTAGCGACGATACGTCACCATCGGAGGAGGATTCAACGACAGCACACAACGTTGCCAACATTACCGTGAGTTTGGTGCTCTATTAGCGACGACATGTTTCGTCGTTATTGTAAATGGTGCGATTGAATAATGACATCGTTAATGTTTTAATGTTAAATTTAAAAAAATAAATATGACTCTAGAGCCAAATTTTCCCGCCTAATATATAAAATTTTGAATTTCAGTTTTAATTTTTTTCGCACCAAATTTTGCCAACATTAAGTTTGTGATGGTGATTTACCGTCGCCATTGGATGTAAATTTTGTGACGACATATTACTGTTGCTAATAACCTACAACCAACTTTATTTGCATATACCATTAGCCAGAACATATTCAACAAATCAACTAATCAGTCAAAAATCTTCAATTTCACACTTTACAAACATTGTACATAAACAGAATTGCATTAATCTAAAACATCATCGACACTCGGCTTTCTGGTTCGCGAGTTTTCCAATTCTTCCTACAAAAAAAAACGATAACATCAATAATGAAAGAACTAGAACACTGATTGAATCTACATACATAAAAGCTGCACCAATCAACATAGTAGAAATATCTAAAGCACCAACCAGGCTTCCTAACAAGTCGGTATTCATTCAAACATACCACTAAACAGCCAAGCAAGCTGCTCAATTCATTTCTCCGATTGTCGATCTCTCTTGTAGTAACTCTGACAATTTTAATATTTCAATAATCAACAAAGAGCATCAATGAAATCCTAGCAAAGTTGCAAGGTCTGAATTCTTGTTAGAAAACTAAATTTTCAGTTACTAGACAATTAAATATCTATAGCCTTATATATTAATTCATCTAAATCTATATTACTGAGATATGATAGGCACATAGCCTCGTATCACCTACTAGAGAACTGCGATGTGACCAAAAGATTTGTAAGTGTTAACCAGCTCAAATATGCTTTACTTGTAGGCCATCGTCTTATACATTAGCCCATACTTGCTTCCCTCTCCAAAACCTGCACACAAGGATCTTGATTAAAACAATTCCTTTCTAATTTAGAACTGAAGCAAACTCAAAACTGTAAATAATTGTTGGGATTTAAACCAGACAATTGTACCCAGTAATACAAATAAGTGTTATGCTTGGTGAATGAAATCACTATAAATATCTTAGTTAACTTGACTTTCATAAAGATAAAATTTTGAAGTCAATGTAACCAATCCCAGTAATATGAGTAACGCAATCCAACCAAATAAAACATATCTATTTGTACTACTTAACATGAGAAAAGAGAAAACAAACTGAATCGATCAAGATATATAATGATAACCATTAAACACAACCAAGGAATTAATCTTCATTCAACATACATATGAAATCAAATTGTAAAACCAACGAAGTTGAACTATTAACTATAAAATTGGTAGCAAAACACTAGAAAATAGAAGAGTGCGAAACATGAGACCATTTGAAGAGCATGCTTAGCTTCCTGAAAAATAGAAATTCCATAATCAAACTGTAACGACCCAAAACAGAATTAGCAGTGTAATCAGCTGATCAACGCATTTCATACTTGATTCTTAACGCAATTCTCTCTACATTTAACTTTGTTTTATGCTTAATAAATATGTTTCTAATTTACTTTATGCTTTTAGGTAGAAATAAAGGAGAAAATAATAAAGGAGGAGTTTTGGAGCTAAAAGCGTATTAAGGAGGAAGTTCTCAAATCCGGAGAAGAAATGGTCCGAGGAATGGTCTTCAAATGGTTACTAAAATGCATTCCCATATGGTGTCAAGAATTGAAGACCAAATGCCAAAAGAAATGGATACCAAAATGGTGGACAAAAAGATGAAGACATTTCTCCTGCGCGACCCAGGAAAGAGCAAATATGGCGGAATATATGGAGCATATAATGGACGAATTTTGGAGGATATTCCATGAAGATAAATACCTGATTTGAGGGCCAAAATATGTGCAAGAATATGGTATATTCGGCCAAGAATTATTAGGGAATAAGGAATGCAAGATTTGAAGATATGAAGATTTCCTTTTCCTTGAAGAAGAAGAAAACAGGGCAGCCAGGTCACTTAACTTCTAAAATCCGTAGTAAATCCAATTCAATTCCAAATATGGCGTTCCTTATATGGATTTTATAGCCCTTTGAATAAGCTTTCCAATGAAACAAGAATCGGAATTTTCCAAGATCTGAAACTCCGGGAAAACGCGTTTGAAGACAGACTGTCAGATTTGCCCGGGTACATAAGGAAAGTCTTGTTTTGGTAGGAAAAGCCCTACTCTTCTCCTATATAAAGGGGAGCTCGACTCATTCATCCTCATCACTCATTCTAGACTTCTAAGCTTGCCAAAGATCAGCTCCTCAACCTCCAAACACTCGGCCATCCCCTCAAAACCCGAAACACCACCAAACTTCATCCCGTAAACACTCTCCTCCACCTCAAGAAGGACTTTGCTCGCTTTGGCTGGAAATTCTTGGGCTCGTCATCAACTAAGGAGTAGCTACACTTGAAGATTTGCGGTGCGCTTTCACGGAGTCTAAAAGTGTAACATGACCCCTTTTTATTTTGTTTCGGTTTTTGTTTGGATTTCCTTTGTTTGTATTTTGAGAACAAGTTTTGATAAGAGGCTTTATATTTCTAAATTCTTCTAAGTTTCTTCCATGTGTTTTTAACTTTGATTCGAATACATGTGTGTGCTTATATGTTCTTAATGCTTGAAACTGTTTTTAAGTAGATACTCGCTTTGGTTCTCTTTTAAGCATGTTTCACGAACTAATAACAAAGATAAAATTGGATTAGAGAGTTAGCTCGCTTTGGTTGCTGTCTTGTTCAATTATAAGCATGTGTGTGTGTTTTGATTAGAGTTAGGAATTTCGTTGACACTTAGGGAGTCTAGGTATAAAACGGCAAAGGATGAAAGAATGAGTCGATCACATGTATATAATAGTTTAGTGTTTATTTTCGGTTTAGTAAGCATGTTTAGGGTTCTTTGTTCTTGTTTGTTTTCTACTTGTCTATGAGTGAAGCATGATAGAACCTAGGATTTCTCTATATGTTTACTAACCATTTTCTTTCTTTATTTTCGTAGATTATAAATAACCAACTTTCAAACCCCCCTTTCAAACCTTAGCGTAAATATGCATGCACCCTCAATCCCCGGTTAAGAACGATACCCTATTTACCAATGCTACATCTACACAAAAGGGTTTTAATTGCTTACGCGTTTTTGTTGATTGTTAAGTGTTTATTTAATGGTTGCAAATGCGTGTATCAATTTTGGCGCCGCTGCCGGGGATTGTAAAGAATTGTGTGTTTATGCTTGTAAATATGTGAAATTGTGTAAATAGGTATATATATGTAAAGTGTCGAAAATTTTTATACATGTTCATAATACGTTCCATTCTAACTTTTTGTTTTTGCAGCCATGTAAATAGGTACATATTAAAGGAAGTCTTCGATTTGCATTGAGTACGCAAGTTTGGTTGATTAAGTCTCACTCATTGGAATAGATGGCGCCTCTTTTTCTTGTTTATCTCCTTAACCCCTCGTGATGTGTGGATTTCATCACCGCACACCATAACCTAAGTGAAGTTATGGACATGAGGTTGAGGGCGGAGTCTACAAGAACTTGAGGGAATGTCTTTCTCGAGATTTTGGCTGAATGTCGGACATGGTGTCTAGAAACGGGTTATGACTGGTGACAGGTTCTGGATCTAAGAAAGACTTGCATCAATGGAGTATATACCAATGATCCGGTGAGTGGATGAATACTTGTCTTTGAGTAAGAAATCTTTGGTAACTTGGTGTCTAGAAGGTGACGGTTTCTATGACGGGTTCTGGATCCGAGATCTCAAATCGGTCCTGCCTCTCGTGGTCTCTCTTGCCAACTGGCCAAGCTTATTAAAGTTGCCCAAAGAAGACAAGGACTAAATCTACTTTCCATGATCGGTAAGCCTCGGGATGCATCGTCGAAATTAGTCCTGCCTCTCGCGTTATCTCTATCCCCAACTGGCCATGTTTTTCGATTGAACCAAGGCCGATTGATTGAGAATGTACATTTTATCGCGCGGGTCGCACGTCCAATGAAAGACCTAAAGGCTAAACGAACGTGTTCTCTTTAAATTGAAGGCGAAAATCAATGAACAAAATACTTGTGCATATTACTTGTAAATTTCGTGTGCATTATTAACTTGTAAAGAATTAACCACGTTGCATATAGCTTGCATAACCTGCCGGCGGCTTTGTGATGCTCGGATTTCACCACCGGGTACCCTAACCTAAGTGAAGTTAGGGGCATGAGGTCAAACGTATGGTCACGTTGCATCATGTATTTAACACGTAACTTTGTGTGTTTTCTGAAGGTTCTAACGTTTTTCTCTTATGCATTCACTTCATATTTCACTTAGGTTCTTGTTTGATGCATTTGAATGACGATTTAATTGTTTTGAGCATGAATTTGAATGAAACGTGGTGTGCTTGCATTACTCTACTTGTATATATATATATGTTTCTAAATCTTTGCATTGTAAATATGCCTAATTTTGCAGAAAACGTGTAAATTGAGTCTTAACTTATTCTATAAACTTTGCATTCATTTTAGGGAGTCTAAAGCCTTGCATTCACGTTTACAATTCTTGAAGTGTCTTAACTTAGTGTTTTACAGCTTTTGTGTGTTTTTGGTGTGTTTTTGGTTTGTTTTTCTTCGTGTGATTTGTTTTGGTGTGATTTTGTGTGTTTTTATTGCTTTCTTTTAATTTTCAACGTTTTTGGTTAGTGTCTTGCATTACTTGTATATTATTTTGATACTAACACTATTTTGAGGAGGAAGACTTAGAAGAAGATCCGGCTACTAAAGAAGCCGAGAAGAATGTGGCTCCTCACGCCACTAAGGCACAACCCTCATCATCACAATCTGCCCCAAACAAAGGTATTAACTCTATCCCTTCAAGTTTGGTTAATACTAATGCTTCGTTTGCTCGTGCACCATTCCCACATAGGTTGACGAAATCTAAGAAAGATGATCAATACGAAGACATTTTGGACATCTTTCGGAAGGTGCAAGTAAATCTGCCCTTGATCGAGTGCATAAAGCAAGTGCCTATCTATGCAAAATTTCTCAAAGATTTATGCACCCAAAGGAGGCAAACGAGAGCGAAGGAGGTTGTGAAGGTGAATGCAACCGTCTCAGCGGTTTTACAGCGTCGGTTACCCCCCAAATTGAAGGATCCGGGGAGCTTTTCTGTTCCTTGCGTGATTGGTGACAACAAATTCGAAGATGTTATGCTAGACCTTGGTGCATCCATTAACGTAATGCCTTATTACTTATTTGCATCCATGGATTTAGGCGAGCTCAAACAAGACAACGTCATCATTCAGCTAGCCGACCGTTCGCATAAGTATCCTAGGGGATACTTTGAAGATATTCTTGTGCAAGTCAACAACCTGATTTTTCCAGCGGATTTTTACATTGTTGACATGGAGGAGAGTCCTTTGAATACCACGCCATTGCTTCTTGGACGACCTTTCATGAGGACTGCAAGAACGAAGATAGATGTGTTTGAGGGAACGTTTTCCATGGAGATTGATGGAGAAAAGATCGAATTCAACATATTAGATGCCATGAAGGTTCCCGCGGCAAGTGTACATGCCATATTTTCGATGGATATGGTGGAAGAGGCAGCTCAACAACACTAAGACATCATTGAAGATTCACGGCTTGAGGACCCAATTCCGTCAAACACAACATGAAGAACTATCACGTCTAGGCTGTAAGACGTTAAAAAACAAGCGCTTCTTGGGAGGCAACCCAATGGAGGAAATCGCCAAGGCTTTGTTCTCTCCTCCCTTATCTTTTTAATTTCATTGCTTATTTACTTTCCTTAGCTAAAATTTTCGTGGGTCTCTCCCTTCATACGAAATTCTATGATTCCCTTAAATACATTGAGGACAATGTAGAGTTTAAGTGTGGGGGAGGGGTTTACAACTTTATTTGAGTCTTAAAATCATAAAACCGGGCGGACAATGGAACTTTCCGGCGGATGATGCCCTAAAAAAAATTATTTTATGTCTTTCTATTTAGCTTATTTTAGGATGCCCTTAGTTAGTCTATGATGAAAATGGACCGAAAAAGAATACATATGGCGATGAATAAGCACAAAACTGTTTTCGTGTGATAAGTGAGATATTTTGATTGTCATAACATGTAGTGGATATGGTTTGATTAAACATGGTATAGATTTCGCATGTTAGAATAAGTTTTAAATCATACAAACCTAAAAGTGAGTTTTTGAGCCTACATTACTTCATTTGAGAGTGAATTTCGTGCATATGGTGTCTCAAAAACAAAACATGCTTCATCTAATTACTTGCCATAGATTTTAATGAACTAGAGATTACTAGAACTTACTCATGTAGATTTACAACGCTTTTAAGTTGATATATGCTCTGATTTTGGATATGATTAAAGGCAAATTAGGTTACCACCACTTAAACCAAATGGCCTTGTGTCCCATTGTGCGCACGAGTTGCGACACCCCTAGATTAACCCATTTGAGCCCACGTTTAGCCTTTCTTTCATTACCACATTATATCTAAACACTTAGCCTAGTGTAGAGTTCCTACCCTTGTTCTAAAAGACTTGGTGAAGAATTTCGAAGCTAGCACAATGAAAGTGGCGTGAAGATGATGAAAAGATGTGTGTATAGGGATAGACTTGTCCAACAAATTTTGTATTTGAATGCCAAAATTTTCGAGATAAAAAAAGAAATAGAAGAAAAATGTATAAAGATCTCGAGGCATTGTGTTTAGATTGTATAAGTTTGGATTAAAGTCCCCTATACTTATGAATCTGGAGATTGCTACGAATTGAAGGCCCAAAAGTGAAGAAATATGGCCTTTGTCCTGTTCATAAAGCTCAAAGGAAGTTGAGAATGAAGTTAGGGCCCAAAAAGATGAAAATTGGCCCCGATCTTGAAAATTTGACACATAAAGAAGTGTAGAAAGGATGAGCCACGAATTCAAGAAGTTTTAAGTGCTAAACTAAGTCTTTTGAACGTTTTTACACCACCACTTATCTAAATTTCGAATGCCTTAGCCTTAGCCCCATTACAACCTTTCTAAAGTCCTTTATGATCCTTAAGATG
Organism: Geum urbanum; assembly: GCA_946800695.1. NCBI lineage: Eukaryota > Viridiplantae > Streptophyta > Magnoliopsida > Rosales > Rosaceae > Geum > Geum urbanum. Next base: position 36,944,204 of record OX327002.1, on the reverse strand, counting down.
AGTAGCCTTCGATTGGTTGAGTAAGTTACTTGAGTAAGCATATGGTTTGGTTCATTTGTGCAAGTAATTATGAGGTATTTCGATAAAATGCATATATATTTTGAGTGAACCTCTTTTCATGAGAGAAAATATGATGAGTGCATCCATGTGAGATTGATTTAAACTTTTTCGAAACATGCATAGCTTTAACTTCACCATTGTTTTCTCCAAGTCCTACTTGTTCATGACATGATCATATTTCTCTTATCTATCGAAAATTGTTGAACTTTAAATTCTAAAATCATGTGATTCCATCGCCATATACTTAAGAAAATTTCTGAGACAAATTTTGCTAAGGGCTTAGAAGTTGTTTTTATTTTATTTGAGTCCATGAATTATGTTCAACGTAAAGGCTAGCCTCATCGTTGGAATTTTGTTGCTTGCCTTCTCGTTTCCTTTATTTTAAGTTTTTGCTAGGGACTAGCAAAGTTTAAGTGTGGGGGATTTTGATCAACGCATTTCATACTTGATTCTTAACGCAATTCTCTCTACATTTAACTTTGTTTTATGCTTAATAAATATGTTTCTAATTTACTTTATGCTTTTAGGTAGAAATAAAGGAGAAAATAATAAAGGAGGAGTTTTGGAGCTAAAAGCGTATTAAGGAGGAAGTTCTCAAATCCGGAGAAGAAATGGTCCGAGGAATGGTCTTCAAATGGTTACTAAAATGCATTCCCATATGGTGTCAAGAATTGAAGACCAAATGCCAAAAGAAATGGATACCAAAATGGTGGACAAAAAGATGAAGACATTTCTCCTGCGCGACCCAGGAAAGAGCAAATATGGCGGAATATATGGAGCATATAATGGACGAATTTTGGAGGATATTCCATGAAGATAAATACCTGATTTGAGGGCCAAAATATGTGCAAGAATATGGTATATTCGGCCAAGAATTATTAGGGAATAAGGAATGCAAGATTTGAAGATATGAAGATTTCCTTTTCCTTGAAGAAGAAGAAAACAGGGCAGCCAGGTCACTTAACTTCTAAAATCCGTAGTAAATCCAATTCAATTCCAAATATGGCGTTCCTTATATGGATTTTATAGCCCTTTGAATAAGCTTTCCAATGAAACAAGAATCGGAATTTTCCAAGATCTGAAACTCCGGGAAAACGCGTTTGAAGACAGACTGTCAGATTTGCCCGGGTACATAAGGAAAGTCTTGTTTTGGTAGGAAAAGCCCTACTCTTCTCCTATATAAAGGGGAGCTCGACTCATTCATCCTCATCACTCATTCTAGACTTCTAAGCTTGCCAAAGATCAGCTCCTCAACCTCCAAACACTCGGCCATCCCCTCAAAACCCGAAACACCACCAAACTTCATCCCGTAAACACTCTCCTCCACCTCAAGAAGGACTTTGCTCGCTTTGGCTGGAAATTCTTGGGCTCGTCATCAACTAAGGAGTAGCTACACTTGAAGATTTGCGGTGCGCTTTCACGGAGTCTAAAAGTGTAACATGACCCCTTTTTATTTTGTTTCGGTTTTTGTTTGGATTTCCTTTGTTTGTATTTTGAGAACAAGTTTTGATAAGAGGCTTTATATTTCTAAATTCTTCTAAGTTTCTTCCATGTGTTTTTAACTTTGATTCGAATACATGTGTGTGCTTATATGTTCTTAATGCTTGAAACTGTTTTTAAGTAGATACTCGCTTTGGTTCTCTTTTAAGCATGTTTCACGAACTAATAACAAAGATAAAATTGGATTAGAGAGTTAGCTCGCTTTGGTTGCTGTCTTGTTCAATTATAAGCATGTGTGTGTGTTTTGATTAGAGTTAGGAATTTCGTTGACACTTAGGGAGTCTAGGTATAAAACGGCAAAGGATGAAAGAATGAGTCGATCACATGTATATAATAGTTTAGTGTTTATTTTCGGTTTAGTAAGCATGTTTAGGGTTCTTTGTTCTTGTTTGTTTTCTACTTGTCTATGAGTGAAGCATGATAGAACCTAGGATTTCTCTATATGTTTACTAACCATTTTCTTTCTTTATTTTCGTAGATTATAAATAACCAACTTTCAAACCCCCCTTTCAAACCTTAGCGTAAATATGCATGCACCCTCAATCCCCGGTTAAGAACGATACCCTATTTACCAATGCTACATCTACACAAAAGGGTTTTAATTGCTTACGCGTTTTTGTTGATTGTTAAGTGTTTATTTAATGGTTGCAAATGCGTGTATCATCAGCTTAGTCCATGAGGTTATGGGTAATAGCAGATTTCCGACAGATAATTGAATCGCCAGACTTCATCACGACTTAATTATTTGCCGAGAATTTGAGTTGAGTCTCTTCTCGAGAGTTGTTGTACGCGTGATTTCGAGTTCGTGGGTGGTTCCGGATTATTATTTGGACGATCGAAGAATATAGTATGAATATTTGAAATTTCAACACAATTGGTTTAAAATGTCAGCTTCGTTAGTGACTAAATTATCGGACGAGAATCTGATTTCGGATCCTGAGTGAAAGTTGTAGAGAATTTAATTTCAAGATTGTGGGAACTTCCGGAGGATTTTTCCGAGTTACGAGGATTAAGTTACGAATATTTTCGATCGTTAATTATTTAATCGGATAAGCATGTGTTGGGTTGAACCGTTGAATTTTTATCGGATTTGTCGAAGTGTTTGACTTCGGGTGGAAATTGAAGAACATGTCGAGATGAGTTTGTTGCCGTGAGAATTATTGAAATCGGATTTACGACGCGAAAGTTACGGGTATTTGAAGTTTGTCGAAAAGTGAATTTTGGAAGTTTCCAAATAGGGAAAGTATTTAATGAGGTTTCTATTTCTGGAAAGTCAAGGGAAGGCATTTATGGGGTTGACCGAGTCAACTCGGCTGTGGGAGGAGGTGCGACGGTGCTCGACGGCATGCCGACGGTGGCTCGCCGTCCGGCCACCCCAGGGCTTGGCCTTGGTCTCTTCCGACTCGGCTTGACCTCCCCGTCCCATTCCCAGCCACCTTTCACGGCGTGGGATGCCGGAGGAGAAGATTTTTCCGGCCAATGTTTGGAGAAATTTGGGGTTTTTAGTTGAACTTTTTCCGGCCGATTTGAGCTGCTTTGAAGCTCTCATCACCATGAAGCTACCTATGTAAGTATGGAGTTCTAATTTTGCTTGTACATGGAGAATTGTTGGATTGAAACTTGTGTGGGATTTTGGTTTTTCATGAAATTGAACTAGTTAGAGTGAGAATTGGACTTCGGTGTAGTTATGAAAGTTGCTTGTTGGATGATTTTGAATGGAACAGGTGTTGCTCCGCCGAGAAATTTCACAGTTGGATTGCGCCGTCGCCGCCAGCGGTGGTCAACGGTGGTCAAGGTTGACTTTTCGGGGTTTTCGACAAGTTGCATGTCGTTTCGCTCGGAATCGCTCCCCGATCGCAGTGGTGAGGTTTGTTATACGATTTGAGCATCGGAAATTATAGCGAGGTTTTGTGATGTGATTATCGAATTTTCGACAATTCGTCGTAATTGAATTATGTGTTTCCGAGAACGGTTGTTTCTCGTGATATGATTCGAAATACTGAGTTATGATTTTGAGAAATGGATTTTTATGATTATTCAGGGGTTCGTGATTGTTCGTTTGGCGAGGGATTTTTCCGCCGGATCACGGGATTAACGTGAACTGCGTTACGCTAGTCTGTGAGTAGACAATTTCTTTTCACGGATTGATTGCGAGTCTTTATACGCGTTTTATGAACTTGAGCATGCATATGAGATTATGTTTTACATGAGCATGTGTTATACGATTATGCTTATACCAGTATATATTACGTATATGCATTTATATATTGTTTATTGCATTTGCATTGAACTATTTACGATTTGGTTTACACAGAGTGCAGTCTTAGTTATCAGGGTTGTATCGATACACATTGGCTTCTCGGCTGATCCCCGAGTACGCTCCGGGGTGATAGATATCCTGACCCGAGACCTTTCTGGCTAGGAATCACGTGTGGGTCTGGGATTCCGTGATTCAGACTGTACTAGCGCGAGGGAGTCCATGAGAGACCCCGCGGTATTTATGATGCATGCTCTATACGCGTGAGGAGTTAGAGTCTCCCTCGTGTACCATATGATTTTTATGCATTTAGACTCGCATATGTTTTTATAACATATATTATTCGGCGAAAGACATTTATTTTCGTCCACTCACTCTAACGGTTTTCATGTCTTTCCCCTGGGCTTTTCGGTTTCCATGCCTAGTTTGCAGTTCAGATTCTGGTGTCGCACGTCGTGCTCGGAGGCATAGTATTCGAGCGATGTTTCTTTCATGGTAGGTTCTTAGTTTGGCCTACTATTTGTATATCTATACTAGAAGTCGCTTTGAGTATTCTGATGTATATTTTTATACGATTTTCCCCGGATTTCTGTAAAGTATAGTTATACTTATTACTTTACATTACTGTTATTATATTGAGAAATCCGGATGGGATTGGTGCCCACGGTTTGATTTTTGTGGCATAGGATGAAGTGTATTTTCCGGGTGCAGGTAAAGGCAATTCCGCGTTAGTAGCGTTACTCTGCCGAAATTTTGATGGTTTTTGTTGGTTTGTGTTTTCAGAAGGGGTTTGATTCCGGTTTAGGAAACTAAATCGGGGTTGGGTCTTTTCAGCTTGGTATCAGAGCATTAGGTTTTAGGTTCTGTAGACTTCTGTAGTCATGTTTACTAAGGATATTTGAGAATGTATAACATGTCTGGAGTGGTGACCCGACCGGCCGCGGATACTCATCAATACTCCGGGTGTTGTATGCTTTCAAATATTTAAAGTTCCATGATTACGTTCTACTTGTTGCAAACGATGTTTTATTCATTAGGATGCCTCCTTGACGTGCTTTCCGTGTCGGTACGGTTGTGGATCCTATTGAGGATCAATCGACGCGTGATTTGTCAGTGAATTGTGAGTTTGGATGAGTATTCTAAATTCAGAAATTTATGCGGCATGGTTTGCCTGCTTGTGCGTGTATGAGCGTCTACATGTTGCCTCAGAGCAGAGAATTGTGGCAGTTGATGTTTTTGCCTGAGTCAGATCATTGCATTTGGTGGGCTGGTATTGTGTGAGTTCCTGTTGTGACTCCATGGCCTACTACTTCAGGGTATTGTTTATACGGTAATGGTTTAATCAGGCTACCCAGCATTCAAATGAGGAGTGTTTACCCACCTGAGGCAGAAATGTATTGTTCACATGTTTGTCCCTGTTTGCACGAGTTATGTGGCTGCAGAGGAAGCAATGCACGAGGTTCGAGATGAGTTTGAACCTGAGCATCAGAGGGATTTTGATTGATATGCCTCGAGATAACCATGATGAGTTTGGTGTGCTGCACTCAGAGGCGAGGCTATTGAGAAGGAAAGGTATACGCGATTTCCGATGTGTCAGTTTGAGGAAAGTGGACTTAGTTGAGATTTTGATGAGGTTGAGTTCAGGCACCTCGGGATTAGTGACTTCATCAAGCTGTGGCCTTTTCAATTATGTTGGGGGTCATCAGATCAAGCAGAGGATCCGTTTGGTGGAGGTGGTGACCACAGAGTAGTGGACTTGTTCCTGTGACATGAGTTTGGGTGATCGTTGGTGATCCTTTCTCACAGCAGGTGTCGCTGTGACTTATGTTCGTGGAGCACTCTCAGTTGCTATGGTGGTGGCCAGGAGGGTCACGTTGCGAGAGAGCGTCCTCAGTCAACTGTTTTAGTGATTCGACAGCTTAGGGTTCACGAGGAGGTTGTGATGTTATTTCTGGAGTTTGACCAAAGCAGCTTTTTAGACGAGTCAATCAGCGAAGTCGTAATCGATGTGGACGGTTTGTTGGGCATGCCGGAGTTCGTGTCATGACCTTGTATGCGGACGGAGTTTCTTCGAGGTTACCGTCGCTTGATATCCATGGCTATTGTACCTGCATCTCCACTTCTGAGGTTTTGGAGAGTGTTACATCCATCCAGAGGTTGCGAGATCCTTGTTGAAGGATATGGCTAAGCCGCTGAGCTGTTATTGCTGGATACCGTTGATTTTGTTACAATGTTGAGTATGACTTTTGGCAACACATTTGGGCTATATTCGAGTGTCTCGAGAAAGTAGTTGTGTTTCGACGACCAGATTTCCCCGAGATACTGTTTCGTGGTGAGAAGAATATTTTATTACCATGTGAGATTTTAGCGGTGATGGTCGAGCGGATGGTGGAAACGAGTTGTGTTGTTTGCTTAGCTCATGTTGTGGATACTATGGTTGCAGTGCCGACATTGGCGGCATTGCAGTGGTTCTCGAGTTTCCAGGTGTGTTCCGGAGCAGTTACCAGGTATTCCTCCAGTTCGGGAGACCGACTACACCATTGAACTTTTACCAGGCGCTGGACTCATATCACCGGCAATTTGTCGTTCGGTGCCAGCGGAGCTGATGGAGCTACAGGTTCAACTTCAGGAGCTGCTGGAGGAGATTTCGTACGACCCAGTGTATCACTGTGGGGTGCTCTTGTATTATTTGTGCGAATATTGGATGGTTCGACGAGGTGGTGCATTGACTACCGGAAGCTGAATCAGGCTTCAGAGAAGAGCGAGTATCCTCTGCTTCGGATTGACGACTGGTTTGATCAGCTCGCGAGAGCTTCAGTCTTTTCGAAGATTGATTTCAGGTTCGGATACCATCAGTAGAGGATCAGGGAATCAGATGTGGCTAGGACGACTTTCGGATCACGGTGCGGGCATCACGAGTTCTTGGTTATGCCGTTTGGGTTGACAATGCCCCGTAGTTTTTACGGACTTGATGGACCAGGTGTTCAGACAATTTCTGGACGAGTTTGCGGTCGTGTTCGTGGATAATATTTTGATTTACTCCAAGAGTGTGGGCCAGTACTTAAAGTAATTGTGAGCGGTTTTGCGGACTTTGCAAGATGATCAGTTGTTTGTGAAGTTCAGCCAATGTGAGTTTTGGTTGATTGGCGTGAAGATTTTGGACCACGCGATGTCAGCCGAGGGAGTTGGCGTGGATTCTGACCAGATGGAAGCCGTGTTGATTTGGGGTTGACCTATCATTGTACCAAAGATCAGGAGTCTCTTGGGTTTAGCAGTCTGCTATCGGTACTGTGTACAGGATTTTCCCAGATTACCACTCCACTTTCCGGATTGACGATAAATGCGTCAAGTTTGAGTGGTCCGATGCACGCGAGGAGAGTTATTTACTCCTGAAGGAAGGTTGACCATTGCTTCGGTTTTGACCTTACCTGACGATCGTGATGAGTTCGTGGTTATGGCGATATGTCGAGGTTTGGATATGGTTATGCTTTGATGCAGCATAATAGAGCGGTGGTTCATGGTTTCAATCAGTGGAACTTTATGTAGTTGCATATCCTGTGTATGATTTGGGAGTAGCTGTCCTTATGTTAGCATCAGAGAGTTTGAGTCACTACTGCTACGACGTGCAGCGAAGTGTAGGATGTACACTGATCACATGAGTTTCATCTACTTGCATTTTCGGCCAGATTCTAGCTTGAGGTGACGTAAATGGATGGGGTCGACTAACGACTATGGCTACATATTTGAGTTTATTCGAGAGAGGCTATTGTTGTTGCTGATGCATTCAGTCGGAAGTCGGGAGCTTCAGTGTTTCATGTGTGTGTGGCTCGAGTTTTCGTGTTAGCCGAGTTATGCGCTAAGGAAGCTGAGTTCGAGTGTGATGATGTTGAAGCTCATTGTTTTGCGTGCGTTTGTCACTAGTAATGTGGAGATGTATCAGATACTTCGAGTTTACTACTTGTGACGCAACATGAAGAGTGTAGCAGCTTGTGTGTGCAGATGCCACATTTGTCGGCAGGCGATGGCTAAGAGGCAGAGACTTGCTGGGAAGTTACAGCTATTAGAGATTTTCGATTAGAGGTTGGAGCTTGTCGCTGTGCTTTTGTGTGCCAGTACGCACTTCGGTTTGTGGTACCAGTTATCGGATCTTTGTGGACCATTTGATGAACTCAGTTCTTTTCTTTGTATTTTCGAGAAAAGATTTCAGTGGCAGGCTGGCATAGCTGTGTTTGGTGGAGGTTGTCCATTTCATGGTGTACCTGTGTCCCAGTTCGCTGACCGAGATAATCAGTTACAACTGGGTGTTGGCAAGCCTTATAATGAGCATTGGGAACCAGATTACAGTTTAGTACAGTTTCTTATCCTCAGATTGGTGGGTGATCTTTGAGGACTATTCAGACCTTAGAGGGCATGTTGTGGTCTTGTGTATTGCAGTTCCGAGGGATTTGGAACTAGCAGTTTTAACTATTCGAGATTGCATGCAGTACCAGTTTGTAGACCACTATGATTTTGACGTTACATGATGTCGTTTTGAGGAACGATGTTGTACTCCATTGTGCTGGAGCGAGTTTGGTGTCAGCTGACGTTGGATCCTAATTTTGTGGAATGTGCTACCACAGACTTTCGGATTAGCGGAAACAGGTTGATAATTGCCCGAGTTCGGTGTTTGAGTTATGTTGGGGTGAGTAGGCTGAGTTGTGATCCGTATGTGATCATAGGCGAGTTTGTGTTGTGCCGTATAGTTCGGCATTGCCTATAGCGTTGGCTTTTGTGTGTTTTGTGTCCCGTGTGGTGGAATTACATTTCAGATTTGTTGCGTGTTGTGTACCCTATCAATTCCTTATGCAAGAAGACTTGGCAATTGTGAGGAGCCAGTTCAGATTCGAGATTTGAAGGTACAGAGATATTTTCTGTTGTCAGAGTCGTTCATTTGTGGTTGCCACTGGAAAGTTGAGCTGTATGCAGAAGCAGTGCTCCTACTTTTAGTCGGCAGACTTGGAAATTTCGAGGTCGAAATTTTTTTTAAGGGGGGTGGATTTGTAACGACCCAGAACAGAATTAGCAGTGTAATCAGCTTAGTCCATGAGGTTATGCGTAATCGCAGATTTTCGACAGATAATTGAATCGCCAGACATGATCACGACTTAATTATTGGCCGAGAATTTGAGTTGAGTCTCTTCTCGAGAGTTGTTGTACGCGTGATTTCGAGTTCGTGGGCTGTTTCGGATTATTATTTGGACGATTGAAGAATATAGTATGAATATTTGAAATTTCGACATAATCGGTTTAAAATGTCAGCTTCGTTAGCGATTAAATTACTGGACGAGAATCTAATTTCGGATCCTTAGTGAAAGTTGTAGAAAATTTAATTTCGAGCTTGTGGGAACTTCCGGAGGATTTTTCCAAGTTACGAGGATTAAGTTACGAATATTTTCGATCGTTGATTATTTAATCGGATAAGCTTCTGTTGGATTGAACCATTGACTTTTTATCGGATTTGTCGAAGTGTTTGACTTTGGGTGGACATTGAAGAACATGTCGAGATGAGTTTGTAGCCACGAGAATTATTAAAATCGGATTTATAACGCGAAAGTTACGGGTATTTGAAGTTTGTCGAAAAGTGAATTTTGGAAGTTTCCAAATAGGGAAAGTATTTAATGAGGTTTCTATTTCTGGAAAGTCAAAAGAAGGCATTTATGGGGTTGACCAAGTCAACTCGGCTGTGGGAGGAGGTGCGACGGTGCTCGAAGGCATGCCGGCGGTGGCTCGCCGTCCGGCCACCCCAGGGCTTGGCCTTGGTCTCTTCCGACTCGGCTTGACCTCCCCGTCCCATTCCCGGCCACCTTTCACGACGTGGGACGCCGGAGGAGAAGATTTTTCTAGCCAAAGTTTGGAGAAATTTGGGGTTTTTGGTTGAATTTTTTCCGGCCGATTTGAGCTGCTTAAAGCACTGGGCTTTGAAGCTCTCATCACCATGAAGCTACCTATGTAAGTATGGAGTTCTAATTTTGCTTGTACATGGAGAATTGTTGGATTGAAATTTGTGTGGGATTTCGGTTTTTCATGAAATTGAACTAGTTAGAGTGAGAATTGGACTTCGGTGTAGTTATGAAAGTTGCTTGTTGGATGATTTTGAGTGGAACAGGTGTTGCTCCGGCGATAAATTTCACAGTTGGATTGCACCGTCGCCGCCGGCGGTGGTCAACGGCGGTCAAGGTTGACTTTTCGGGGTTTTCGACAAGTTGCATGTCGTTTCGCTCAGAATCGCGCCTCGATCGCAGTGGTGAGGTTTGTGTTACGATTTGAGCATCGAAAATTATAGCGAGGTTTTGTGATGTGATTATCGAATTTTCGACAATTCGTCGTAATTCAATTATGTGTCTCCGAGAACGGTTGTTTCTCGTGATATGATTCGAAGTACTGAGTTATTATTTTGAGAAATGGATTTTTATGATTATTCAGGGGTTCGTGATCGTTCTTTTGGCGAGGGATTTTTCCGCCGGATCACGGGATTAACGCGAACTGCGTTACGCTAGTCTGTGAGTGGACAATTTCTTTTCACGGATTGATTGCGAGTCTTTATACACGTTTTATGAACTTGAGCATGCATATGAGATTATGTTTTACATGAGCATGTGTTATACGATTATGCCTATACCAGTATATATTACGTATATGCATTTATATATTGTTTATTGCATTTGCATCGAACTATTTACGATTTGGTTTACACAGAGTACAGTCTCAGTTATCAGGGTTGTATCGATACACATTGGCTTCTCGGCTGATCCCCGAGTACGCTTCGGGGGGGACAGATATCCTGAACCGAGGCCTTTCTGGCTAGGAATCACGTGTGGGTCTGGGATTCCGTGATTCAGACTGTACTAGCGCGAGGGAGTCCATGAGTGACCCCGCGGTATTTATGATGCATGATCTGTACGCGTGAGGAGTTAGAGTCTCCCTCGTGTACCATATGATTTTTATGCATTTAGGCTCGCATATGTTTTTATAACATATATTATTCGGCGAAAGACATTTATTTTCGTTCACTCACTCTAACGGTTTTCATGTCTTTCCCCTGGGCTTTTCGGGTTCCATGCCCAGTTTGCAGTTCAGATTCTGGTGTCGCACGTCGTGCTCAGAGGCATAGTACTCGAGCGATGTTTCTTTTATGGTAGGTTCTTAGTTTGGCCTACTATTTGTATATTTATACTAGAAGTCGCTTTGAGTATTCTGATGTATATTTTTATACGGTTTTCCCCGGATTTCTGTAAAGTATAGTTATACTTATTACTTTACATTACTGTTATTATATTGAGAAATCCGGATGAGATTGGTGCCCACGGTTTGATTTTTGTGGCATAGGATGAAGTGTATTTTCTGGGTGCAGGTAAAGGCAATTCCGCGTTAGTAGCGTTACTTTGCCGAAATTTTGATGGTTTTTGTTGGTTCGTGTTTTCAGAAGGGGTTTGATTCCGGTTTAGGAAACTAAATCGGGGTTGGGTCCTTTCACAAACAAAGCATGGAAAATTTAACATAAGAGCATCCACACCTATGAAATGGAGAGGAAGTCTTATTTTGAGGAATTCCTCACCCATTTGAGGAATTCCTCTTCAATAGGAAGTCCTAATCCTGTTTTTCGTGCAGCGGTGCTAAAAATAGGATTTCCTATTACTATTCATTATTATTTAAAATTTTAATTTTTTATTTTCGGGTAATATTTTCAACTAATTTCCAAGTAATAGGAAGTCCTATTTAGACGCGCGTTAATATTCTTTGAATCAATTTTGTATGCTGGTAGCTAAATGTAATCCGAGTCATGTAGGACTTAGGTTTTTTGTTGAGCATACATTCGTTATAACAACGTGTTTATTACGATTCTTTATTTCGTCGCGATTCAAAATTGACATTTTTTTAAGTTATGATTTTTGACTCATTTTCTTCACGAATGTTATCGAGGACATTAATATGAACTCATCCGTATTTTTATTGAATTTTTCGGAAGTCCGAGTTATTTATTATGATTTTTTTCAGTTTCAGAGTAAATAATTTATTTAAAATATTACGAATGATCAATTTTTCTCAGCCATCGGATTGCTTAGATCTATTTGAAATGGACGGCCCATATCAACTTAGCCGTTGATCTGTCCGTGGCCCAAGAGCTGCCACGTGTCGCGTTCCGATTCGTCTGTAATTTTTTTAAAAACTTTTTTACCAGGGGTTAAAAAAAAGACATCAGCCTGCGTCACCCACGTGTGTGGGGCCCACCAGGAGGACGACCTCGGCCTCGTGCTCAACAGAGGACGCCGGGGAGGACGACCTCCCGGTCTACTCCATTTTTTCCTCCCGATGCACGTCTTCCCTCTGCTGGACGTCCTCAACACGTGGGCCCCTCTGCCAGACGTCCTCGCCATCCCTCACCGCTGCAGGTGCTCTAAGATGCCGCCAAAGTGTGTACGAGCACCAGCTTCTGCCAGGGGTTCAAACTTCCCGGACACCCACTCTGATTCCAAGAGAATAACATAATCAAAACCCCCCAAGAACAACGAACATATTTAGTATACCCTCACTAAATTCAAAAAGCACGTTCACAAGAATAGGAACTCAATTTGAAACCTAATCTAGAAAATTAGGGATCGGGAGAATGTGAATGGGTACCGCTTGTCGCGATGCAAATTAATGCAAATCGAAATGGATGCGAAATTTCGGAGTGAGACAAAGTGAAGGGAGGCGAAGATGGGCATGGTTGACTGTTTTTCTTCGATGAGAGCGGTGAGATGCACGAAGATACAAATGTCGAGTTATTGACAGGGGGAGAAGGAAGAGTCGACTCGAATAGAAAAGAAAAGAAATTTGCACAAAAAAAGTAGAACTACATGGTGATAGCGAGCGAGTATAATCGGTACAAAATTACTAGGTTTACATTTAGGGCTGTCGGATGAGAGTAGCTCGCTTCTTCCTTCATCACACGTCGTTGGCGGTGAGAGGAATAAGCCAGGTTTCAGCGTCGATGGTGAAGAGAACAACAACTTGCTCTCAGAGCATGTGCAGCGGTGCAGCTGCTCCAGCTGCTCCTCTCCTCTGCTCGAGCAAAAGAGCGAGCAAGGATTGCTCGTGTAGCTGCTTTTCAGCTACATCAAAGAGCGATCGCCGTCGCAGTCCCACCAAATTTCAACTGCTCGTGTTGTTTCTTCCTCCTCGGTGCAGGTGCTCTCAGTGGGCAATTTTAGGTTCAGTGTTTTGAGGAAATTGGTTTACAATTCGACTTCGATCATTTTTCTTATGTTTTTTGGGACGATGTGATGACCCGAACTAGAACTAATAGAGTTTTTGGCACGATTCACGAGATTAAGCTTATTCGCGGTTTTACGATATATGAGTGGTTTGTCGATTTCATTCGCGACATTATTATCAACCGAGAATTTGAATTGAGTTTCTTCACATAAGTTGTAGAGCACGTGATTTCGAGCTCGAGGGTGGTTCCGGATGATTTTTCCGATAACCGAGGAATATAATATGATTATTTGAAGTTTCAGTTTTCGACGAGTTTATCCGAATGTTTCGTGTTTATCCGAATCGTAATGGTTATCCGTTTCGAATCGTCGATCGATCCGAGGCGCGAGTATAAATATCGAAAATAGTCGTAAAATAGTCGTAAAACACTGTTCGAGGTTTGACTGACGTTGACTTTCCAAAAATAGAAGTTTGACCATTGACCCGAGGGAGAACTTTCTCGTTTGGGCTTCGCCGGCCGACCTGCATATTCCGGCCACCTCCGACCTTGCTGAGGGTATGAATAGCTTCACTTTGAGTTCCTTAATTGTTTTGCAATTGGTTCGATGGAAATTGGTTGAGTTTTGCTCGAACCCGAATCGGGATAGGTCACCGGAGTTCGCCGTTAATGGGGGGAGGTTTTCCGACGAGCTTTGGTGGCGGGGGAGTAGGGGTTTCGACTCCCCTTGCCCCAAGGAAGCTTCCCATATGATTTAATTGAAGTTTTGTTGAGTTTTCCGGGGAACCCGAATGGGTTGCCGGAGTTGGTTTTTCGTTTGATTTTCAGGTAATTTGGAGAGGTTCCGATCTGATTTGGGCCTTGTGTCAGTTGAAGGAATGGTTGGGCTGGTTGTGAACTTCATTTCTGGAGTTTCCTCGCCGTGGAATTCCACCGTTAACGGCGTGCCGCCGGCGGTGGCGGCGGTCAACGGCGGAGCTCCGACGAGGGGTTGACTTTTTGGATTTCGATGAAATTAATGTCGTTTTTCTCGTAATCGCGCCCTAATTATCGCCTGGAGGTTTTTAAGTTGATTTGGGTATCGAATTTTCAGTCGAGGGTTTCAAGTGGAGATTTCAGAAATTCAGTTGATTATTTTGTACAGTTTAATATGTTTCCGGAAACGGTTGGTTTCCGTGGTTAAGTACAGAGTTGTGGACTAAGGTTTTGATTAGTTATGTTTTATGATTATTCAGGAGATCGAGATCGAGATCGTGCTTCGGGCGAAGGATCTTCCGCCGGACCACGAGATTAGCGCGAGTGCGCGTTTCGCTCATCTGTGAGTGGACAGTTTCTTTTCACTGATAATCGCGAGTCTTTATACACGTTTTACGAATACGAGCATGCATACCAGATTATGATTCATATGAGCATGTGGTATACGATTATTTTACGTATATGCATTTTATATATTGCTTTACGCATTTGCATTGAATTATTCATGATTTGGTTTACACAGAGTACAGTCACAGTTTATGTTGTTGTATCGATACACTAGCATCTCGGTTGATCCCCGAGGGTGCCTACCAGGGGGGAACTGTACCTTGTGCCGATGTATTTCCTGGTGGGTACAGATATCTGTTTCTTGTGCCGATGTATTTCCGGGTGGAAACAGATACCCTGACCTGAGGCTTTTTTGGGTAGAATCACGTGTGGGTCTGGGATCCCGTGATTCGGACTGTACTAGCACGGATGTGTCCATGAGCGACCCCGTGAGATTTTTACTTGCATGCTCAGCACGCTGGAGGAGTATGAGTTTACCTCGTGTACTTTATTATATTTATTTACCTGGACTCGCATATGTTATTTTAACATATATCAACTGGTGAAAGACATTTATTTTCGTCCACTCACTCTAACGATTTTCATGTCTTTCCCCTGGGCTTTTCGATTTCCGTGCCCAGTTTGCAGTTCAGGTTCTGGTGTTTCAAGTCGTGGTGGGAGGCTAGTGATCCGAGCTACCTGTGTTTTCCAGTAGGTTCTTATTTCGCTTACTGATGTATATATTGTGTATATTGTATATATTTATACTAGAGGTCGCTCTGATACATTCTGATACATGTTT
The DNA here is from genome assembly GCA_946800695.1 of Geum urbanum. NCBI lineage: Eukaryota > Viridiplantae > Streptophyta > Magnoliopsida > Rosales > Rosaceae > Geum > Geum urbanum. The sequence continues at coordinate 36,929,051 of OX327002.1, read as the reverse complement.
TATGCGGATTTTCTCGGATATATTATATATTACAGTTATGTTTTCTGTTTATTGATATTGTTATTGATATTGAGAAATCCGGATGGGATCGGTGCCCACGGTTTGGCTTTTGTGGCATAGGATGAAGTGTTATTTTCAGGGTGCAGGTTTATACAATTCCGCGTTAGTAACGTTACTCTGCCGAAATTTTCAAAGATTTTTGTTGGTTCTCGTTTCCAGAAGGGGTTCGATTCCGGTTTAGGCAACTGAATCGGGGTTGGGTCCTTTCAGCTTGGTATCAGAGCATTAGGTTGTCAGATTCTGTAGACTCTTGTAGTTGTGACGCTTAGGGTATTTGAGTTTATACACCATGACTGGAGTGATGACCCGACTGGCCAGCGGTACTCATCAATACTTCGGGTGTTGTGTGTTCTCAAATATCTGCGGTCTCATGATTACGTTCTTTCTCGTTGTACCTAATTCTTGTCTTGTATCAATAGGATGCCTCCTCAACGTGGTCCCCGTGTTGATCGGGAGGCGGATCCTGATGAGGATCGCCAGACGCACGACTTGCTGATGCGAGTGTTCCGTTTGGAAGAGCATTTTGACCCTGTGGTCAAAGCTCGTACTGCTGGTGCTACTGTGTTTTCGGGTTCAGCTAATCCAGAGATATGTGAGGCATGGGTGGTTCAGGTTGAACGTGTATGTGAGTATCTGCGGTTTACTCCTGAGCACATGACAGTGGTAGCAGTCGGATTACTTGAGGGTGATGCATACTTTTGGTGGGTTAGCACCGACAGAGTTCCAGTTGATACTCCGTGGACTTTGTTCCGAGATTTTTTTATGCGGAGGTACTTCATTCAGGCTACCCAGCAGCGCAAGTACGAGGAGTTTACGAACTTGAGACAGGGCAGTATGTATGTGCTTGAGTACCGGGACAGGTTTACTCGCTTATCTCGATTTACGCGTGATATGGTGGCTACTGAGGAAGCCAAGTGTCATAGGTTTGAGCTGGGTTTAAACTTGAATATCAAGGGGACTCTGACTACGATGCCTCGAAACAACTTTGATGAGTTTTTCAGTGCAGCACTCTGAGGTGAGGACATAGAGCAGGAGAGGCAGCATAGGTACCAACCGAGACGGTTTGAGGAGGGTGGACCGAGCCAGGGGCCTTCAAAGAGGCAGAGTTCTAATACTTCCGGTTCGGCTTTATCCTCGGGTAGTAGACCTTATCGACCACCAGCCAGTGCATTGAGACAGAGGCAAATGTGGAGGAGAGATCGACCGCAGCGACCATAGGCTAGTGGGGATTCCAATGGTTCTAGTTATCCTCGGCGTACTAGTGGTACGTTTCCTGTACCGAGGGAGTACCCGTTGTGCAGCCTCTGCAACAGAATTCACTATGGTTCATGTCAGCGAGCCCTTACCCTTTGTTATCGTTGTGGCCAGGAGGGTCACTTTGCGAGGGATTGTCTCCAGCCTATTGGTGGACAGGCGGCCCAGAGTTCCGGAGGAGAGCGAGGTGCCACTTCAGGAACTCGACCAGTACAGTTTGTGGGTCAGGGCAGACAGCAGGGACAGCCTCAGCGTGGATGACCAGCTGGACATGGGAGGGTTCATGCGATGACTCTACGTGAGGGCAGAGCTTCACCGGAGGTCGTTATCGGTACGTTACATGTCTTTGGTATTCCAGTACTTGCATTGTTAGATCCAGGTACCACACATTCATTCATATCATATAGACTGTCATCATTAGCCACAGTACCTGCATCTCCACTTCTGGGGTTGTGGAGAGTGTTATATCCGTCAGGGGAGATTGTGAGTATCGGTTGGGTATACAGAGACTGTGAGGTGTTTATTGGAGGTCATGGATTAGCCGCAGACTTGCTGTTACTTGATATTGTGGACTTTGATCTGATCTTGGGTATGGACTTCTTGGAGACTCACTGGGCCATGTTTGATTGTCATAAGAAGGATGTCGTGTTTCGACGACCATGTTTTCCCGAGATACTGTTTCGCAGCGAAAAGAACACTTCACTACCGTGTTTGATTTCTGCGATGAGGGCAGATCGGTTGATGAAGAAGGGTTGTGTTGCTTACTTGGCTCATGTTGTGGACACTACAGCAGTTGTGCCTGATCTTGGTAGTATTGAGGTTGTTTCTGAGTTTCCGGATGTGTTTCCAGCAGAGTTACCTGGTATACCCCCTGTGCGGGAGATTGATTTCACTATTGAGTTGTTGTCGGGTATAGGATCGATTTCACAAACCCCGTATCGTATGGCGCCAGCGGAGTTGAAAGAGTTGCAGGTTCTGGTTTTATTCGACCTAGTGTTTCTCTGTGGGGTGCTCTGGTGTTATTTGTGCGGTAGAAGGATGGATCTATGCGTTTGTGCATCGACTACCAAAAGGTGAATCAGGTTACAGTGAAGAAAAAGTATCCGTTGCCGCGGATTGATGATTTGTTCGATCAGCTTAAGGGAGCATCAGTCTTTTCGAAGATTGACCTTCGATCCGGATATCACCAGTTGAGGATCCGGGATTCCGATGTGGCCAAGACAGCTTTCCGATCGCGTTATGGGCATTACGAGTTTTTGGTTATGCCGTTTGGGTTGACCAACGCCCCCCAACTTTTATGGACTTGATGAATCTAGTGTTCAGACGGTTCCTGGACAAGTTCATGATTGTGTTTATTGACGATATTCTGATCTATTCCAGGAGTGTGGGCCAGCATAAGAAGCATTTGCGAGTGGTGTTGCGGACTTTGCAGGACCATCAGTTGTTCGCGAAGTTTAGCAAGTGCGAGTTTTGGTTGGATAGTGTGAAGTTTCAAGGCCACGTGATATTGGCTAAGGGAGTCAGTGTTGATCCTGACAAGATCGAGGCCGTGCTGAACTGGAGTAGACCTACTACTGTACCAGAGATCTGGAGTTTCTTGGGATTATCAGGCTATTACTGACGGTTTGTACAGGATTTCTCTTGGATTGCTACACCACTGATCAGATTGACGAAGAAGGGCGTCAAGTTTGAGTGGTCTGATGCATGTGAGGAGAGTTATTTGCTCCTGAATGAGAGATTGACTACCGCACCAGTTCTGACATTGCCAGACGACAGTGGTGAGTTCGTAGTGTACAGTGATGCGTCGAAGTTGGGGCTTGGCTGTGTGTTGATGCAGCATGGTAGAGTTGTGGCCTATGGTTCCAGGCAGCTGAAACCGCATGAAGTCAACTATCTGACGCATGATTTGGAGTTAGCCGCTATTGTGTTAGCGTTGAAGAGTTGGAGACATTATCTGTATGGAGCTCAGTGTAAGATCTACATCGACCATAAAAGTCTTACTTACTTGCAGACACAGCCGAATCTGAACATGTGGCAGCGCCGATGGATGGAATTGATCAACGATTACGATTGCACGTTTGAGTACCATCCAGGGAAGGCCAATGTTGTAGCTGATGCACTTAGCCGGAAATCTGGAGCCTCGTTGTTTCATATGTGTGTGGCCAGAATATCGATGTTAGCTGAGCTTCGGGCTACGGGTGCCGAATTCGAGTGGGATGATGAGGGAGCTTTGTTGGCCAATTTTCAGGTTCGACCCGTATTGGTTGACCAGGTACGAGAGGCCCAGGACTCAGATTCCTACCTGTTGGGCAAGAAGACCATGATACGGAATGGTGTGCCTATAGAGTTCTGATTGAGCGACGATGGTACGTTGTTATTCAGAGGCAAGTTATGTGTGCCTAGAACGAGAGCCTGAAGAAGGAGATTTTAGATGAGGCCCACAGTTCAGCGTATGCGATGCATCTCGGAGGTACGAAGATGTTTCGTACACTTCGAGCGTATTACTGGTGGCGCAACATGAAGCGGGAGATTCCCGAGTACGTGAGCCGATGTTTGATTTGTCAGCACGTGAGCCGATGTTCGAGGTTGCCGAGTACGTGAGCCGATGTTTGAGGTTTGACTGACGTTGACTTTCCAAAAATAGAAGTTTGACCGTTGACCTGAGGGAGAACTTTCCCGTTTGGGCTTCGCCGGCCGGCCTGCATATTCCGGCCACCTCCGACCTCGCTGAGGGTATGAATAGCTTCACCTTGAGTTCCTTAATTGTTTTGCAATTGGTTCGATGGAAATTGGTTGAGTTTTGCTCGAACCCGAATCGGGTTAGGTCAACGGAGTTCGCCGTTAATGGGGGGTGGTTTTCCGGCGAGCTTTGGTGGTGGGGGAGTAGGGTTTTCGACTCCCCTTGCCCCAAGGAAGCTTCCCATATGATTTAAATAAAGTTTGGTTGAGTTTTCCGGTGAACCCGAATGGGTTGCCGGAGTTGGTTTTCCGTTTGATTTTCAGGTAATTTGGAGAGGTTCCGGTCTGATTTGGGCCTTGTGTCAGTTGAAGGAATAGTTGGGCTAGTTGTGAACTTCATTTATGGAGTTTCCTCGCCGTGGAATTCCACCGTTGACGGCGCGCCGCCGCCGTCGGCGGAGCTCCGGCGAGGGGTTGACTTTTTTGGCTTCGATGAAATTAATGTCGTTTTTCTCGTAATCGCGCCCTGATTATCACCTGGAGGTTTTTAAGTTGATTTGGGTATCGGATTTTCAGTCGAGGGTTTCAAGTGGAGATTTCAGAAATTCAGTTGATTATTTTGTACAGTTTAATATGTTTCCGGAAACGGTTGGTTTCCGTGGTTAAGTACAGAGTTGTGGACTAAAGTTTGATCAGTTATGTTTTATGATTATTCAGGAGATCGAGATCAAGATCGTGCTTCAGGCGAAGGATCTTCCGCCGGACCACGAGATTAGCGCGAGTGCGCGTTTCGCTCATCTGTGAGTGGACAGTTTCTTTTCACTGATAATCGCGAGTCTCTATACACGTTTTACGAATACGAGCATGCATACCAGATTATGATTCATATGAGCATGTGTTATACGATTATTTTACGTATATGCATTTTATATATTGCTTTACGCATTTGCATTGAATTATTCATGATTTGGTTTACACAGAGTACAGTCACAGTTTATGTTGTTGTATCGATACACTAGCATCCCGGTTGATCCCCGAGGGTGCCTACCAGGGGGGAACTGTACCATGTGCCGATGTATTTCCTGGTGGGTACAGATATCTATTTCTTGTGCCGATGTATTTCCGGGAGGAAACAGATACCCTGACATGAGGCCTTTCTGGCTAGAATCACGTGTGGGTCTGGGATCCCGTGATTCGGACTGTACTAGCACGGATGTGTCTATGAGCGACCCCGTGGGATTTTTACTTGCATGCTCAGTACGCTGGAGGAGTATGAGTTGACCTCGTGTACTTTATTATATTTATTTACCTGGACTCGCATATGTTATTTTAACATATATCAACTGGTGAAAGACATTTATTTTCGTACACTCACTCTAACGATTTTCATGTCTTTCCCCTGGGCTTTTCGGTTTCCGTGCCTAGTTTGCAGTTCAGGTTCTGGTGTTTCACGTCGTGGTGGGAGGCTAGTGATTCGAGCTACCTGTGTTTTCCAGTAGATTCTTGTTTCGCCTACTGATGTATATATTGTGTATATTGTATATATTTACACTAGAGGTCGCTCTGATACATTTTGATACATGTTTTATGTGGATTTTCTCGGATATATTATATATTACAGTTATGTTTTCTGTTTATTGATATTGTTATTGATATTGAGAAATCCGGATGGGATCGGTGCCCACGGTTTGGCTTTTGTGGCATAGGATGAAGTGTTATTTTGAAGGTGCAGGTTTATGCAATTCCGCGTTAGTAACGTTACTCTGCCGAAATTTTGAAAGATTTTTGTTGGTTCTCGTTTCCAGAAGGGGTTCGATTCCGGTTTAGGCAACTGAATCGGGGTTGGGTCCTTTCAGACGACAATATTTTTTCATCGAGAAAGATGTAACATTAACAACGGCAAAGAACGTGTGAGATTATCCATCGCTAAACTTTTAGTCTTAGGGACGACTTTGAAATTTTCATTACATACTAACAACTGTGGCGACGGCTTGGGATTTTTTGTTGCTAAACTTTTAATCTTGGCAACGGCATGGCAACGGTGAGAGATTTTTGTCGCTACTTTGTATCACGACTAATTTGCCGCCGCAAGAATTAAACCAATAGCGACGGCATGGCGACGGTGAGAGAATTCTGTCACTATTTTGTGTCATGGCTGATTTGTCATCGCAAGAGTTAGACCAATTGCGACTGCAAATGTCTATCGTAGCAATATTCCGTGGCAATTGGTAAATTTTTTGGAGTGAGATACTTTTGTGAAGTGATTCCTTAGTAATCTAAAGCTACCGACATTGACTTTAGATTCTTTGTTGTTACTCAAACATTCTTAGATCTTCATGATTTCAGATATTTTAGTCTAGAAACTAACATTTCATAGGTCAATTAATTGGGAATATAGTTAAGTCGGTAACGATAGTTCACATAACATGGCAAGTAAGAGAACGCAATACATTTAATGAACTAAAAACATTGGCTTAACTGTGAGTGCATTCATCTATAATCATTGAGATTGTTTTGGGGTGATTGAAACATATCTAGTGGTCGAGAGAAGTTCCTAGCTATTGTTTTTCTCATATTTACATCCATACTCACTTTTTGATATTCTGTTTTCCGTAGTACTTTTGTTTTGTTTATTTTTTTTTCACCAACCAAATCAACTCCGAACACCCTTAAAATTTGTGTGGTAGTCTACCATTGTGTCTAGTTAGCATGTATGTAATTTTGTAATTTTTGGTTGAGTCTAGATTATCTAATTAATTAGGTTTCTGCTTCTGGGTCGTGTTTGCCAGATTTCTGGTTTACTCATTTGTTTGTGTTTCTTGTGTCTTTAAGTACTTAGTTTCATCAATCATCTGCAGGTAATGACTCATATTTTCTATTTACTACATTGATATATTTGAATCGAGAATAGGGTTATCTTTGTTAGGTGCTTTTGTGCTTATCAGACCACACTTCCTTCAACGAGGACTTGTCAGAGTTAGAGCAAGATGAAGAAGAGGAGGAGATGTTGGAATATGATGAGGACCAGTTTGGTGACAGAAAAGAGGATAAAGAGCATACACTAGATGAGATTTGTAGGTTGAAAGAACTCAACCCCAATTTAGTTGCATAAACCAAAATTAGGCCCTAACGACACCACAACTTACAAATTTTTGCCAGAGTTTACTTTATAAAACGTATAAATCAAAAACTTGCAAGAAGATTACACTTCACAGATAAATTCTCAGACACACCGTGGACCTCCAATATCCATCCGGATTTCTCAAAATCCATATATATATATATATAACTAAACTCAAGGTTTACAAAAAATTCAGAAAATATTCAGGAGTATAACTCAAACTGAATAACAATACACAAGTATTTAGGCGACTACTAATTATAAATTATACAAGACTAGCAGGTTACATCAGGAACCTACTAGAAGGAAAGTGTGATTTGAACTCTAGGCCTCCTGCGATGCAATCACGAGAAAGAAACTACAATCTGGGTGACGAAAACCGAAAATCCCAGAGAAAAGCACATAAATAATAAAATCATTAGAGTGAGTGGACGTAAATCATAATATGCCACATAAATAAATCCATCATGCTTTTTCACAATAAATGTACCTAAAATCATACGAGTCAAAACAAACAAGTCCAGGTCAAGTTCTCATAAAGACGTAATTCTCCTGGGTACTGTGTGTGTGGAGGCATTAACTTGAGTACATTTTCCTCAAAGTTACAGCACGCCCGGGTCAAGTGCTCATAAAGACGTAACTCTCCCGAGTACTGTGGATCACAGGTCAAGTGCTCATATAGACGTAACACTCCCGGAGCATCTCGGGGATCAGGCGAGAGGCCAAAGCATCGATGCATCCATATATCCATACTCACTGTCAAAACAAATCACATGTGCCTCCAAACCAATCTATGCTCATAAAATGCATAATCATAAATGCATAATCGTAAAGCATACTCATAGACTCGCAAATCCACTGTGAAAATAAAAGTGTGAAAATCAAATTGTCCACTCACAGGTAACAGCTAGCCATAAGGCCCGGCGGAAGATCCCTCGCCAAAAACTCTCTCACGATCACCTGAATAACAGGGATACGATCAATATATAATGAATTTCGACATACGAAGCAAATACGTCAAGAACCCCGTGTTCTTGAAAACCGTATTACTCGAAATATCATCGAGGATAACAAAATTCCCAAAATATACCCAAACATCCCTCGTCCCAAATTAAAACACTCAATTCAACTCGAAAACCTCACGACTACAATCAGGGCGCGATTACGAGCAAAACGACATAAAAATCTCCGAAAACCCCCAAAAATAGACCCTCGTCGGACCGCCGCCGCCGCCGCGACGCCAACAGTGACATTCCCCGGCGAGCCATACATCAAAATGATCCTCTCCTCAAGCCCAACCAAACCCCCAAAACCAAAATCCCAAACTGTTAGTATAGCATCATTAGTTCTCCGATTAAACATACGTACCCAGTTAAGCAGGAGATCAACACCTACCCGACCACCCGAAAGACCACCAGGAAGGCTACAACTTCACCCGCAAGACCGACCCCATCCGAACGCGCACGCACCCGTGGGGCGCACATCCGAATGCGCGGATCACATAACAACAGAAGGAGTCCAGTCCCACATCGAGGAACACAAGCCAACAACAAACTCAACCACCTATATATGAAAGGTATTTATTACAGGTAAGGAGGATCACAACTCATTCAACAGCATTCAATTCCACAAAATACTCCAACCTACTTTCTCGTACGTTCACTTGACTGTTATACCCAATACATCTTTTAACTTAGGCATCAGAGCGTTGAAGGCAGGCCACCCCTGTCTCGACCATCTGACCACCTGTTTGTCGTTGTATTCTTCTAACAGCCGAACCCGAACACGCATACCCGAACACCCGAAGAGAGAAGAGGCTCCCGACCATCTGAACAACCCGAGCATTCGGACGAGGAAGAGAAGAGCTCATACTTGCTTCTGCTAGATTATGTCTCGCGTAATCCGGTAGAAATAGTTGGCGCCGTCTGTGGGAAACCTACAAATTGCAAACCTCGTATAAACACCACCAACCAAAAGCCCACATGCATACCCAGGAGACAAACGTCAGTGATACACCCGTCGAGGAAACACCCACAGGCGCACAAGCGCAGCAGGTAATGGAACTGGGAAGGAGCAGTAGTAGCGAGGAGCGCGTCGATGGCCTGCTTCAAGAACTACGAGAGGCAGCGCTCGAGAGCGCAGAGGAGCGCCAAATCCGGTAGAGGCTGGAGGAGCGGCTGGATGCGCTCGTAAGCCAGCAGCAGGGACAACGCGAACGTTCCTCGAGCTGGCGGAGAGTTTCCAAAGACGCTACAGGCTCCAGGGGAAGTACAACACTACGGGCATCCTCCTCAAGATCCGCCAGGGGAGGGACGAGAGCCTGTCAAGCTACATAAATCGGTGGAGGACACTGGCGAGCACATGCAGGGATCTCGACAAGCGAGTGGCCAAGATAGCCCTGATGGACAACATGCTAGCCACACCATTCGTAGAGAAGCTGGTACGAAAAGAACATCTCGACTACGACGAGATCATGGACTTGATCGTACAGAAGGCGTTAGTCGAAACGCGAGTGTACGGGTCCACCTCCGAGTCTAGCACCAACAGACCGGAGAAGGCAAGCGCTCAGCCGCGACAACCCGCGGACGACGAAGAGCCAACCGGGGGCTATAAGAGGAGCCGAGACACGCAAGGACAAAATCACCAGAGGCCGTCCACCCACAATTATCAAAACAACCGCCACAGCCAGGCGAGGAAACCAGCGCCACAAGGAGCCCGTCTACCACCAGCGCCACGGTACCGACCGGCGAGGCAGAAGGTCTATACAATCAATCGGCAGTCAAACGAACAGCTGCTCCGCCAGCACCGACACCAGATTCCACCGCCAAACAACATGTCAAAGGAGAGGGCCCCGCTCGGCCGAACCCCGGACATCTGGTGCGAATACCACAACACCGCCACCCACCACACCAACGACTGCATCATGCTGAAAAAGCTCCTCACGGATATGCAGAAGGACGGTCGGGTCACCCCTCCTAGGGCAGAGGAGCGGCCGCGCGAGGCAAATATCGAGACTCGGGGGACTATCAGCACGATATCCGGGGGAAAGCGCAAGGAGGGAACATCGTCTCCCGATCGCTCGAGCAGGGAAGTGCTAACGATTGGGGCAGGAAGGGCGCCCAAGGCAGGAAGGAGGGAGTCGCCGACCATCAGCTTCACGGCGGAGGACGAAGAAGGGAGCCCGAAGGACAGCACCCTACCATTTGTGATCTACGCGATCATCGACCGATTCCTCGTGAAGAGGGTACTGGTGGACAACGGGGCGTCCGTGAACGTAATCTATCTGGATGCGTACACGGCGCTTGGCAGACCTGCAAACAGAATGACGCAAGACCACGAGTGTGTCGCCAGCTTCACGGGCAAAACATCATACCCGATTGGAAGCGATAACATTCGGGTCGGGATCGGCGCCCCCGACTCCCCGCACAACGAGGTCCGGACGGACTTCGTCGTCATGGACACCCCCTCCCCATACAACGCCATACTTGGGAGGCCGGGGATCAACAAGTTGAAGTTGATCATGGCAGGGCACATGCTCTTGGGACGATTCCCAACCGAGCATGGGGTCGGACACGTCTGGGGATACAACTATGAAGAAGCAGCGAAGCCCCGGAACAGGCAGGAGGTCCTCGCCATGGAGGAGTCTGCACCAGAGATGGAGGTACCAGACGACCCGCGCGAAGAGCTGAGGACGGTTTAGCTATCCTCCAAACACTCGGAGAGGACGGTCCAGATCGGAGCATCATTGGCTCCCGCGATAGCTGAGCGGCTGATCGAGCTGCTGAAGGAGAAGCAGGAGGTGTTTGCATGGTCGTACAAGGACATATCCGGGATCAGCACAAACATTATATCCCACAAGCTGAGCGTCAGCGCCGGCGCCTGGGCGGTAAAGCAGAAGCGACGAGCGTACAAAGCGGAACACTACGCGGCGATGCACGAGGAGGTGGACCGATTATTGGGCATCGGGTTCATCTGCAAGGTGGATTATCTGAAGTGGATCTCCAACGCTGTAATGGTGCAGAAGTGCAACAAAAAATAGAGGATGTGCATCGATTACAGCGACCTCAACAAGGCGTGCCCCAAAGACAGCTTCTCTTTACCAAGGATCGACCAGTTGGTGGACGCGACAGCCGGACACGAGCTCCTGTCTATGATGGACGCATATTCGGGCTACAACCAGATCTTCATGGACCCCGAGGACCGGGAAGCGACGACGTTTGTCACAGACAAAGGCTTATACTGCTACGTTGTTATGCCATTCGGGTTGAAGAACGCAGGCTCCACGTACCAAAGGCTCATGAACGCGATGTTTCATGGCCTGATCGGCAACATCGTGGACGTGTACGTGGACGACATATTGGTGAAGAGCGTTTAGGCGGTCGACCACGTCCAGAACTTGGGGACTGTGCTCGACGTCCTCATCGGGAACGGAATGAGGTTAAACCCGGCCAAGTGCACATTCGGAGTCACAAATAGCAAATTCCTTGGGTATATCGTCAGCCAGCGGGGAATCGAGGCTGCGCCCGCCAAGGTGAGGGCAATCATCGACATGAAACCACCAGTCAATAAGGCAGACCTGCAGAGCCTCACGGGCAAGCTCGCATCACTGAACAGGTTCATATCTCGTTATTCGGACAGATGCGCCCCATTCTTCAAAGCCCTCCAAACGACGAACAAGCGGGAGGTCGCATAGACGCCCGAATGCGAGACATCTTTCCTTCAGATCAAGGAGTACCTGGCCTCGATCCCACTCCTCTCTAGACCCGTTCGAGGGGAAATACTGTACATTTACCTAGCCGCCTCCCTCACAACCGTCAGTTATGCCTTCGTCCGCCGAGAGGACTGCACGGAACTGCCCGTCTTCTTCTCAGGGAAGGGCATGATAGGCGCTGAGACCCGATACCCGACGATCGAGAAGATGGCGCTCGTACTCATCACTGCCGCCAGACGGTTGAGGCCATACTTCCAAGCACATAGCATCCACATCCTCACAAACGTACCCCTGCACCAGATCCTCCAATCGCCCGACCACAGTGGCCGCCTGGCGAAGTGGGCTATCGAGCTCAGCGAATTCGACCTCCAATACAAGCCCCGAACGACAATCAAAGGCCAGGCGGTGGCGGACTTCATTGCCGAGTATACGGAGGCAGAGGCAACGTCGGTCAACGCATCCGACGGCCCGACGGTAGAGGCATCCGACAAATCAGAGGTCAAGGAAGGGCTATTGTCAGAGTGGAACCTCTACGTCGACGGATCCTGCACGAAGAAGGCAAGTGGCGCCGGGATCATCCTGACCGGGCCAGGAGGGGTAAACGTGGAGTACGCCCTCAAGTTCAAATTCAACACAACCAACAAGGAAGCCGAGTACGAAGTGCTCATCGCAGGCCTACAGCTGGCCAAGAACTCAGAGGCACCCGACCTCAATATATTCAGTGATTCGCAATTGGTAGTGAGCCAGGTCGGAGGGGAATTCCAAGCGAAGGGGGGTCCATGATCGCCTATCTGAAGCACGTGAAGGCCCTGATTAGCAGGTTCAAATACGTAAACATCAACCACATACACCGAGGGCTCAACGCAAAGGCAGACAGACTCGCCCGATTGGCCATGGCCCCCGTACACGCGGGACCAGGGCAGCGGATTGTTAAGGTGCTGCGACGACCGAGCATCTCAGGAGCAGAACAGATCCTGGCAATCGAGCCGCACGAGCACAGCTACATGGATGTACTCATTGCTTACAAGAAAAGGGGGGAGCTACCAGAAGACAAGCGAGAGGCCAGAACCATCGTCGCACGAGCGGCCAACTCCAGCGTACGGGATGGAGAGCTGTATCGACAAGGGAGGACTTGAGCAAGCCTCAAGTGCGTCACTCCATCAAAGGGCAACTCGATCCTGCAAGAAATCCACTCGAGCACGAGCAGCCACCATGCGGGCGCCAGATCGATCGCACACAAGGCCCTCCGGTGTGGATTCTGGTGGCCCACCATCCACGCGAACGCCACGGCGCTAACGAACAAGTGCCACCAATGCCAGCTGCATGCGCATCACCACCACACGCCTGCCATCCCACTATCCATCCTCCTGTCGCCCGTCGCCCGTACCATTCGCACAGTGGGGACTAGACCTAATCGGGGAGCTCCCAAAATCGAAGGAGCAGTACAGGTACTTGATCGTCATCATTGACTACCACACAAAGTTCATCGAGGCCCAGCCAATGGCAAAGATCACAACAGAGAAGGTCGAACGCTTCCTCTTCTGTCGCTATGGGACGCCGATCAACATCATCACGGACAACGGGCCACAGTTCAACAACCCCAGGCTCACGGCCTTCTGCAAACGGCAAGGAAATGACCACGTATTCGCGTCACCGGCGCACCCCCAGACAAACGGACAGGTGCAGCGAACAAAATCATCAAGGCGGGCATCAAGAAGAAAATTGAAGATATTGAACCAGGGGACGCGGGATACGGACGCTGGCCCGAGGTCATCTAGGAGATCCTATGGTCCATCCGAACGACAGCCAACGCAGCCACGGGCGAAACCCCGTTCAGCATGACGTTCGGGACAGAAGCTGTGCTACCCTTGGAGATCACCCACCAGAGCCCGCGGATTGAGGGGTATGATCCGAGCACGAACAACGAGGGACTGCGACTAAACAACGACTTGCTGGAAGAACGGAGGGACACGACGCATCTCCACAACGCCACGAACAAGCAGAGGATCGTCCGATTATATAATCAGCGTATTCGGGCTCGACCAATCCAGCAGGGGGACTGGGTAATGAAGGCAATCCAGCAGAAGGTCAAGGCACTCCGCCCGTCATGGGAAGGTCCGTACGTCGTGGACGAAGTGGTAAGCGCCAGTACTTTCTACCTTAGAGACATGCAAGGTCAACGACTGCGGCACCCATGGAACATCCAACACTTGAGGAAGTACTTTCATTAAATTTTGTTGTGTTGATACTTATTCTCATTTTCATTTTATGGTTACGTTTATTCTCAACCCGCCCGCCCGATACTCGGGGGACTGGGGCGAGATTGTTCGCATTGCCGTAACACTTGGTTAAAAAACCATAGAAAGGAATAAAAGAGCGTGCGCGCGCATGAATCATTCAAAAGATGCCCAAAAAAAACATAAATAAAAGGCACACGTACGGAAGCAAAAGAAATTTCATTAAAACAAAAGAGCACGAGGCCCGTTACAAAAACAACTATACTATTACAAGGAAAAAAATCTATGCTACTCCGCCCGCCTGCCCCGCCTCCCCGCCCGCCCCCGCCGCTTCAGGCTGCCTCTGCTCTGGCTCCGCTGACGCCCCACCTGCCAGCGACTGCAGGTGTGCGTGGTAACGCTCCAAGTCCAGGAAGGGGGACACAGCCTCCTGGAACTCAACTACTTGACCGTCAGCTTCGGCGACCACTAACTCCAAGAACTCCGAAGATTCCTTAAAGGCAGCAACCGCCTCCGCTTGGGCCCGCATCACGCGCTCCTTGGTCCAAGCCTGGCATTCAACCTCCATTAGGTGGGACTCCATCTCCGCCAGCTTGTTGGCCGCCTCCGCCCGGGCATCCTCCACCGCAATAAGAGCGCTATCCCGCTCCGCCTTCAAAACTGCCTCGCGATCTGCGGCTTCGTGGAGCTGACGAGCCTGGCGGTCTGCCAACTCATTGGACTTGGAGAGACCGTGCTACAGCTTCTTCTGCGACAGGTTGACCTCACGCAGCTCCGCCTTCAGCGTGCGCACTTTGAAGAGCTTGTGCTACATCATCGCACAAGCATTGTAGGCCCGGTCCAGGTCGTTCGAGGGAAGCGGGCCTGGCGGCAGCAGCCCATTTACGGACTTCACCCATAAGGCAATGGCGGCAAGGAGGGGCTCACAGAAGGCGTACGCACCCCCAGTGGCATCTGTCCGTGCACGCTTCTGCAGGCGCTCGGCACTACCCTCCAGCTCGGACGCACTGAAGGGGAGTTCTGCACTTGTCTGAGGCGTGCGGGCGACATCCCGTCTGTCCTTCTGCTCCACCTGCCGTTGTTCTTTCTCGCGGTGGAGGCGCTCACGCTCTACCCGGTCTTGACCTTTGGAGGCAGAGGTATTGCTTGGAGGCGGGCGGGGGACGGTCGTCTGGGGCACCCGGATAGGTTGGGCGCAGTCGGCCACATTAGGGATGGGGATCTTGGCCTGCGTGCTGCTCCCTAGGACGAGCCCGCCACGCCCATCGTATGTCACCTTGCGGACGTTCTCAGCGGTGGAAAGTAAAGCAGCCATGCGGCGCTTGAGCGCATCATCCTTCTCTGTCGCCTTAGACTTGGTCATCTTGGTTGCAGAACACGCAAACGGAAGGTTAGCAACAGAACAACACTTAGATTAATTCTATTCCTACTACTAGCATACAAGAGAACTACAAAAGCCCAGACGGACCGGGCGGTTTGGCGAGACGCGTGCGTTCGATTAGATCCCAATGACACTGAAAGGACCCAACCCCGATTTAGTTCCCTAAACCGGAATCAAACCCCTTCGAAAACACGAACCAACAAAAACCGTAAAATTTTGGCAGAGTTTCGCTACTATCGTGGAATTGCATTAACCTGCACCCCGTAAACAACACTTCATCCTATGCCACAAAAATCAAACCGTGGGCACCAATCCCATCCGGATTTCTCAATATATCAACAATAATGTAAAGTAATAAATATATCTGTACTTTACTGAAATCCGGATTAAAATCATATAGTATATACAACAGAATACTCAGAGCGACCTCTAATGTATAATCATATAAGTGTACCACAGTAGGTAGAACAATAAACCTACTGGAAGAAACAAGGTAGCTCGAGCACTATGCCTCCGACCACGACGTGTGACACCAGAGTCCGAACTGCAAACTGGGCACGGAAACTGAAAAGCCCAGGGAAAAGACATGAAAACTGTTAGAGTGAGTGGACGAAAATAAATGTCTTTCACCAAGTAATATATGTTATAAAAATATATGCGAGTCATAACATAAATAAATCAAATAGTACACGAGGAGACGCTGACTCCAACTCGCGTACAGAGCATGCATGGAAAACTCTCACGGGGTCACTCATGGACACATCCGTGCTAGTACAGTCCGAATCATGGGATCCCAGACCCACACGTGATTCTAGCCAGAAAGGCCTCGGTTCCGGGGTACTACCCCTCGCCGGTCAGGTCGGAGTACTGCCCCTCCTGGTAGGCCTCCATCGGGGATCAGCCGAGAGGCAAGTGTATCGATACAACAACGTAACTGAGACTGTACTCTGTGTAAATCAAATCATAAATAGTTTGATGCAAATGCATGAATCAATATATAAGTGCATATACGTAATATATACTGGTATAGGCATAATCGTATAACATATGCTCATGTAAACCGAAATCTCGTATGCATGCTCAAGTTCGTAAAACGTATATAAAGACTCGCAATCAATCCGTGAAAAGAAATGTCCACTCACAGACTAGAGTAACGCAGTTCGCGTTAACCCGTGATCCGGCGGAAAGTCCCTCGCCAAACAAACGATCACGAACCCCTGAATAATCACAAAATCCATTACTCAAAGTCATAACTCGACAATTCAAAACAAATCACGAGAAACTACCGTTCTCGGAAACACACGATTCAATTACGACGAACTGTCGGAAATCTGATATTTACACCTCAATACCTCACTGTAATTATGGACGCTTGATTCGAAAAACGAAGCTCCCCACTGCGATCGGGGCGCGATTTCGAGTGAAACAACATGCAACTTGTCGAAAACCCCAAAAATCAAAGTTTGACCGCCGTTGACCGCCGCCGCCGGCGGCGCCGCCACCAAACTGAACATTCCTCGGCAGAGCAACCCCTATTCCACTCAAAATCACCCACTGAGCAACTTTCATAACTGCAACAAAGGCCAATTCACACTCTAACTAGTCCAATTTCGTGATAAAACGAATTGTCTCACAATTTTCAAATCCAAAATTCTCCAAGCACAAATCAAATTGGAACTCCATACCTATATGGTTAGAATCATGGAGATGAGGGCCTCAAAACCCAGTACTTGTTTAAGCTCAACTCGGCTGGAATCGAAATCCACCATTAACCCCAAACTCTTCAAACTTTGGCCGGATTTTGCTCTCTCCTTCGGCAACCTTGCCGTGAAAGGAGGCCGGAAATAGGATCGGGAGGTCGAGGTGAAGAGAATAGGACAAGAGCCAAGCCGTGGGGTGGCCGGACGGAGCTCGCCGCCGGCGAGCCACAGTTCACCGTCGTGCTCCTCCACCCATCCCGTGTTGACCCAGTCAACAAAAATAAATGCTAGGTTGACTTTCCTGAAATGGAAGCCCACTTATATACTTGCCATTTAAGGAAACCCCCATATTTAATTTTACGACAAACTTCAAACACCCGTAACTTTCACGTCGTAATTCCAATTCCGATAATTCTCCTGGCAACGAACTCAACTCGACATATTCTTCAATTACCACCTGAAGTCAAACACTTCAACAAATCGGATAAAAAGTCAACGGTTCACCCAAACACATACTTTAACCGACTAAATAATCAACAATCGGAAATATTCACAACATAATCCTCGTAACTCGGAATAATGCTTTGGAAGTTCCCACGAGCTCGAAATTAAATTCTCAACAACTTCCGTGAAGAAGCCGAAACCAAATTCTCGTCCGGTAATTTAGTCATTAAGCATGCCGCCTTTTAAACCCGATTACGTCGAAACTTCATATATTCATAATTTATTCCTCGGTCGTCCAAATAATGATCCGGAACCGCCCGCGAACTCGAAATCACACGTACAACGACTCTCAAGAAGAGACTTAACTCAAATTCTCGGCCAATGATTTAGTTGTTATCAAGTCCGGCGAGTAAATCCATTATTGGAAATCTACGTTGATACGCTAACTCGCGAATTAAGCTGATTTCACTGCTGATTCTGTTCTGGGTCGTCACAGACACGCTGCCCAGAAATATCTTACCTCGGGCGCGGGGTCGAATACGAACTTCAGGCGAGCTATCCTGGCCTCTTCAACGGGCGTGAGCGGATACTCGTTCGTGTCGAACGAGTGGAAGAACTGGGGGACTCGATCGATCTGATCTGCATTAGCGGCTTATTCTGGGGCGAAGGGGCCGAACTCCCAGTCTCCCCCAACCAAGCAGTTGATTGTGCGCCAGGAGGTTGATGAGCTTGGTGGATCGACCAGCCACCACTTCACGTGGGGCTCCACCATAAAAGTCCCCGAATCCCTCTGGCGTGTGGAATACCGAAGACGGAAGAAATGGAGGAACTCCGCCCGCGTTGGTTGATCCATCCCGCTCACCCGGAAGATGTTAAACATGGCGACGAGCGTACGAGTGAGCGTGGGCCCGCACTGGCCGAGAGAGATCCTCAGGAGCGCCAGCATATATTGGAAGAAGGGATGCAATGGCAGCTTGATCCCAGCCTTCAGGTGGAATTCGCTAAGGTAGACGTGGCCGCGCGGGGGTCAGGTAAACGTGTCACCCTTCCCAGGGATCCACAGCCTCACGGAGCTTGGGATGTGGTAGTCACGTGCCCACCTCGCCATTTTCTTCACGGACGGCGCACGCTCGAGCTCTTGTACTGGAACCCCATCTGGCAGCACCCTGTGTACGCGGCCGCCTTCCGCGAACTGGGGAATGGACGACTCCTGCTGTAGGTCCTTCTTGCCCCACGACCCAGAAGTGGGCGAAAACCCACCCGACGAACTCCCTAACCCTGCGGTAGCGAGCGCCTGTTGAGGATCCATTGGCTGTACCACAGGAGAATCGTTAGGGATGTATCGAAGAGGCGTCACACTCATCACGGAATCGGACGAGGATGTGTCCGACCCGCTCGTGAACGAACTACAACTAACCCACCCCGCCCCCGGTACGTATATCCGCTCACGTGACTGGCCGCTCAATACCTCTATTGGCTACATCTCCTAGACGCACGCACGCGAAACCCACAAAAACTTAGCAAAAAAAAAACAAACTACCAGAAACAACAAAAACCCAGAAAAATCTACCCAAAACAAGATCAAACCAGGCGCGCCTTAAGAACACGTCTTGTTCTTGAGCCGTAAACCCAAAAAAAAGAAAAGAAAACCCAGAAACCGTAGGGGGGGAACGGAAAAACAACTGGAAACGCAAAAGGACAGAACGAAAAAGCAGAAACAGAGTCAAGGACCTCACTAGAGATTGAAGATTACGGTTGAAGGTTGAACGTTGATGATGATCGAACTCCGGCAAGACACACGAACAGAGCAAGAACAGTATGCAAGGTGAATTTGACAGAGTTTCAGTAAATGTAAAAAGCAATGAGGAAGACTAACACCACGAGGCCCTATTTATACTGATCACACAGGACACACCATCAAACGCCAGCCGTTCATTTTCGCGTGCCCACCGTCAGATGGTGACACGTGGCCCTAAGGCGGTTTACTTACCTACCTTAGTAACCGCGCTAACCTTTCAGCTTCCAGCCTCGTTTTTAAAACCCTAGCATGATCTCCCACGACTCGCCACGTGTCATCCATGCAACACCCCACGCTCCCACGCGCCTGACGCCTGACCTTCGTGCAGTTACTACGTCATCAGCATTTAATGCCTAGGGCACACCAGCATTAATTACGTCGGCTAGCATTTATTACACAATGGTTCCCAAGAAGAAGTCAAAAGGAATGTCACCTCAAGCACCTCGTCAGACAGAGAATCACTCCACCCAAGGCAAAACAACACGTCATGCCTCAGGCCATTCAGACTGGCGCACACACCACCCACAAGACCAAGGGCCCAAGAAACCTCACAGGCAAACAAACGCCACCCCACCAAGTTAGTGCAACACCATCTAGGTGTCCCGGGGGAGGATGAACGTCCGCGTTCCCCTCCCGCGTGCACGCGCTAAATACAGGACTAACATCGCCACGGGCGTGGGGCACCTCCCCTCCGTACGCGTAACGGTAAGCGATCAACTCGCCAGATTAGGCGGCATGGGGTCCGTCCTCTCCTTGTGCACGCTAAGACCGATGGGCGGCACGGGCGTGGGGCTCCTCCCCTCCGTGTGCGTAACGTTAACGATCGAATCACTGGATTAGGCGGCACGGGAATGGGGTCCGTCCCCTCCGAGGGCATGGGGTTTGTCCTCTCCTTGCGCGCGCTAAGACCGATGAGCGGCACGGGCATGCAGTCTGTCCCTCCGTGCACGCTGCAACAAACGTACGTAACGGTCTTGATCCCACCGTTGACGTTATGATAGGTCGGCACCGATGAGTTGACAACTCCCTCTTGGGTACCTAAGCACGACCATTCCGAGGCTTAACGGCTCCATATTGGGGGGTCGGGGTCAGCTCGGATCCATCCATGCATCAGGAACGACCGTTCCAAGGCTTAATGGCTCCATATTGGGGGGTCGAGGTCATCTCGGATCCACCCATGCATTTCAAGAACCACAGTTCCGAGGCTTAACGGCTCCATATTGGGGGGTCGGGGTCAGCTCGGATCCACCCATGCGCGTGATCATACATTCGCATACATCCACATACATTCACATACATCCACATACATTCACATACATACGCATACATCCACACATTCACATACTTATCTATTTGTATTCCACTCATTTGTGTTCGCCTGAAAGACTCCACGGGCGCGCGGCTCCAAATAGCAAGATTCGTTTGGAGGCCGGGCCCAGAATGTAGGACCGCACGAACAGGTACACGATCGGACGCACAGGTACCCACTCCGTCAAGCGAGCCCTTCCTTGACCGGAGAGTTGGGGGACTTGGGGGTTACAGGACCACGTATCACTGCTCAATCGAATAAGTATTCTTGTTTAATCGCACGAACCCTTTTTCAACTCCCCAGTCAAGAAAGGTCTCTTTGACTTGGGGACTTGGGGGACTTATTAGTATAGCATCATTAGTTCTCCGATTAAACATACTTACCCAGTTAAGCAGGAGATCAAAACCTACCCGACCACCCGAAAGACCACCAGGAAGGCTACAACTTCACCCGCAAGACCGACCCCATCCGAACGCGCAGGCGCCCGTGGGGCCCACATCCGAATGCGCGGATCACATAACAACAGAAGGAGTCCAGTCCCACATAGAGGAACACAAGCCAACAACAAACTCAACCACCTATATATGAAAGGTATTTATTACAGGTGAGGAAGATCACAACTCATTCAACAGCATTCAATTCCACAAAATACTCCAACCTACTTTCTCGCACGTTCGCTTGACTGTTATATCCAATACATCTTCTAACTTAGGCATCGGAGCGTTGAAGGCAAGCCACCCCTGTCTCGACCATCTGACCGCTTGTTTGTCATTGTATTCTTCTAACAGCCGAACCGGAACACACATACCCGAACACCCGAAGAGAGAAGAGGCACCCGACCATCCGAACAGCCCGAGCATTCGGACGAGGAGGAGAAGAGCTCGTACTTGCTTCTGCTAGATTGCGTCTCGCGTAATCCGGTAGAAACACAAACCATAACCACCGTGGCCAGAATTTCCCTTGAAATTCCAAGGCCGAAACTAATTCCAGCAACCCCTACGGGCTACCTCAAAACTTCCTCCTTGTCCTAAATCAATCGCCCAGAAAGGTTCAAAGGGTTGAGGGGAACCAAACCCCCTTCACCCGAGACGCCAAGACTCGCCGGAAACCGCCACCCGATTCCGACGAAAACCAAGAACAAAACCTAATTCGAACTCCATCAAAACTCAACCAAAACTCATCAATGAATACACAAATCAATAGAACAAGTCAAGAGCTTTCCATCCATACCAAAAACACGGCCAGAGGTGGCCGGAAAAAGCGGGTCGGCCAACGAACTCGAACCGGGTCAATGGAGCTCAAACGGGTCAACGGGTCAACTCGGCCAGAAATCAGTTTTAACCCATATTTGTGACAAATCACCATTTATACTTCACGAACCGAATAGATCGATGACTCGGATAACTCAAACCCAATCGGATAAGTACGACTAACTCGATGACAATTTCAAAAATTCATTTTATATTCTCTAATTATCCGAAAAATCCTCCGAAACCTCCTACGACCTCAAAATCAAATCCTCTACAATTTCTGCGAAGGAACTCAAACCAAATTCTTGCTCGATAGATTACTCGTTAACAAACCCAAATGTACAACCAACTCACGATAAACACGATTCGTGCCGATAATTACATGACTCAAAGTTCGGGTCGTTACACAGGTAGCTCCAACTATAGGAGCACCAAATGAGTAGGACGACGTCGGACACGAAGCCGGCGTCAAGGGAAGTGTCGTCGAAGCAGCTGAAGAAGATGAAGAAGTCGGCAAGCGAGAAGTCGACGTTCGCTCACTTCAAGGCAGACAACATCGTGGAGAAGCGGTGTCTGACAACGGTGAGGGAGTTACCTTGGAGATTCCAGCGAGAGAGTGACAAATTTCGGAATGTTTAAAAAATTGTAGTAATAGCATTATTATAAATATATAAAATTAAATGATAAAAAGATGGTTTTACCCATCACAAATCAAGTTTATAATGTATAAATTAGATGGATCGACAAAATTGATAGATGGAGATCGAATTTGAGTGACTATTTTGATATATGTTATATGATAGTTATTAAATTGTCATATTTTGAATAAAAGTTAGTGACGATTTATACAATTTTTTCATATATAAATAGTCTAATCCATTATAACATACTATAATTTCATCATTAGCTCTGGAAACAATTGTTGCAAGCGGCATGCATCCATCAAACTTGAAGACTTTTTGTTGCTGTACTTCATATTTTCCGGTAATTTCTGATTGCTTCAACTTCTAGAAGGTAATATATGCAGCAAATATACAGATACGGCACAGCCACGTTGCTTGAACACAGTGGTGCTTTCAATGCATATTTTGCTAGTAGTGCACGTCTCTCTAGAGAATGTAGATTGTTTATGTTTTGGCCTATATGGAATTATTGTTTTCGGCGCCAATTTTTGATTTATTCAACGATCGCACATTATGTCTGGCATGATAAAACAAATTAAACCGCCTACCTACCTATCTGAAACCATAACCACGTACTGATTCTTTCAAGCTACTTCAATTCAGAACATCTTCAGTCTTCTATTCAGGACCTTCTAGTTAAGCTAAAATGATTCCTTCCTCTCCATTTTAATCCACTTTTTTTCTTCTTTTATTCATAAAAGAAAACTATTAAAGCTTACAATATATACTAAAAAATGATTTAACAATAATTTACGAATTCCTTAAGGTAGAACCGAGATTTTCTCAGAATAAAAGTATAGCTATCAGTTCGATCAAGAATATTAGCAGTCTCACACACTCATTCATTTGGCGCCACAATGCTGCTAAAATGCATGTTACAATATACAAGTACTATCACCGTAATAACTATAGCCGACGATTTTTTTAAAATTATAGCCGACAAGATTTTTTTCTCGTCGACTATAGTTATTACAGTGTTAGTGAAGGTTTCAATGAAGTCAGTTTTTGCAGCTATCAAGATGTCGAGTGTCAACTACTAAAATTTGTTACAAACAATTGGAAATAGGATTAATTATAAAATACTCCACAAATTATGGGGACATTTTTATTTTAATATCCCAAGTATCAAAAACATGCATTTTAGTACCTAACATTACCTCTGTTTTGCACCTCATTATCTCCGTCAATCAGCTCGTCAGATTCTTCCACTTTTTGCGTGTGTGGCATACTTGGGGTCCCACAATGTCAGCTCTCACTGAAACTCGAAGGGCAATTTTGTCATATCACTCGCTTTGATTGGCCTTCCTCGCTCGTTTTTCAAAATGTGACGACCCGAACCAGAATCTGTTGTGTATCCGGCACGATTCTCGAGATTGAGTTTAGTCGTGGTTTTACGTCGTAATTGTGGTTTGCCGATTCGATTCGCGACTATGTTTTCGGTCGAGAATTTGAGTTGGGTGTCTTCACGGAAATATTAGAGTACGTGATTTCGAGCTTGTGGGCGGTTCCGGAAGATTTTTCCGATAACCGAGGAATATTTTATAATTATTTGAAGTTTCAGTTTCCGACGAGTTTATCCGATTGTTTCGAGCTTATCCGAATCATTTCGTATATTCATTTTTGACCGTCAATCGACCCGAGGCTCGAGTATAAATAGCGGAATAGTCGAGAATTAGTCGTAAAACACTGTTTGACGTTGACCGGTTGTTGACTTTCCAAAAATAGAAAGGTTGACCGTTGACCAGAGAGAGACTTTCCCGTTTCGGCACCACCGTCCGACCACCGTTTTCCAGCCACCTCCGACCTTGTGGAAGGTATGGTTAGCTTCCTTGTGTCATTTCGAGTGGATTAGTGTTTGAATTTGTGCGATTTGGTGAAGTTTCGTGGGAACCCAAATCGGGTTTTGGTTTCGGGTTTCGCTGTGATGGGGGGAGGCTCTCCGGCGAGCCGTGACGGCTGGGAGATTGGGGGTTTACCTCCCCTTGGCCTGGTGATGTTTCCCCTATGTTTGAATTGGGCTGAAATGAAGTTTTCCGGCGAACCCGATATGGTTGCCGGAAGTAAATTCCGATGTGAATTTGGACGGATTTGACGGTGTTGGACTTCGAATTGGACGTTGGGGTAGAAGAGGAAATGGTTCGCCTGGTGATGGGCTTTAATTCAGGAAATTTTGGCAGTGAAATTCCACCGTTTCGGCACCACCGTCCGACCACCGTTTTCCAGCCACCTCCGACCTTGTGGAAGGTATGGTTAGCTTCCTTGTGTCATTTCGAGTGGATTAGTGTTTGAATTTGTGCGATTTGGTGAAGTTTCGTGGGAACCCGAATCGGGTTTTGGTTTCGGGTTTCGCTGTGATGGGGGGAGGCTCTCCGGCGAGCCGTGACGGCTGGGAGATTGGGGGTTTACCTCCCCTTGGCCTGGTGATGTTTCCCCTATGTTTGAATTGGGCTGAAATGAAGTTTTCCGACGAACCCGATATGGTTGCCGGAAGTAAATTCCGATGTGAATTTGGACGGATTTGACGGTGTTGGACTTCGAATTGGACATTGGGGTAGAAGAGGAAATGGTTCGCCTGGTGATGGGCTTTAATTCAGGAAATTTTGGCAGTGAAATTCCACCGTTGACGGCGCACCGCCGTCGGCGGCGGCGCTCCGGCGAGAAAAGTCAACTTTTCAGATTTAGACGTTTTTAATGTCATTTTTCTTGTAATCGCGCCCTGATCGTCGTCCAGAGGTTTTTGGGTCGATTTGATTAGCCGATTTTCAGTCGAGATTTCGAGTGGGGATTTCGGAATTTCCGTTATACATTTTGTATCGCATTGCATATTTCCGGGAACGGTTGGTTTCCGTGATTCAGTACAGGGTTGAGAACTATGATTTTGATCAGTTATGTTTTTGTGAATATTCAGGAGATCGAGATCGAGATCAGGATCGTGATCGTGCTTCAAGCGAGGGAACTTCCGCCGGACCACGAGTTTAGCGCGAGTTCGCGCTAGCTGACCAGTGAGTGGACAAGTTTCTATTTTCACTGTTGATTTGCAAGTTCGTGAATTATATGATTTCCGTATTTAATTATACGATTTTGTGATATATGTTGTTTCCGGAGGTATTGTTATATGTGTTTATTTGTGATGGCATTTATTACATCGATGTACCAGAGTTGAGAGATTCCTCTGGACCAGAGTTGAGAGATTCCTCTGGGCGGGGTTGAGTGGTCCCCTGCATGCCGCCAGGGTTGAGTGGTCCCCTGGCTTATCACTGTCAGGTTTGAGCGATTCACCTGACGTCGGGTTTGAGAGGTCGCCCGACAACCTCCGTATATATATATGTGATGTGTTGTTTTCCGAACTCGCACTGTTTATGTTGAGTATGTATATAAACTGGTGAAAGGCATATGTTTATTTTCGTCCACTTACTCTAACGTTTTTATTTGCCTTTCCCCTGGGCTTTTCGGTTTCCGTGCCCAGTTTGCAGTTCGGATTCTGCTGTTTCACGTCGCGGTTTGGAGGCTAGTGTTCAGAGTTACCTATGCTTTCCAGTAGGTTTCTTTTTCGCCTACTGATGTGTACATGTTGTATATATTTCATACTAGAGATCGCTCTGATACATTCTGATACATGTTTATACGGATTTTCTCGGATATACATATATACATAGTACAGTTTGATTACTGTTATTGATTATATTGATGTTGAGAAATCCGGATGGGATTGGTGCCCACGGTTTGGCTTTTGTGGCATAGGATGAAGTGTTATTTTCTGGGTGCAGGTTATGGTAATTCCACGTTAGTAACGAAACTCTGCCGAAATTTTGAAAAATTTTTGTTCGTTCGTATTTTCAGAAGGGGTTCAGTTCCGGTTTAGGTAACTAGATCGGGATTGGTTCCTTTCAGCTTGGTATCAGAGCATTAGGTTGTCAGATTCTGTAGACTCTTGTAGTTGTGACGCTTAGGGTATTTGAGTTGATACAGCATGACTGGAGTGATGACCCGACTGGCCAGCGGTACTCATCAATACTTCGGGTGTTGTGTGTCCTCAAATATCTGCGGTTTCATGATTACGTTCTTTCTGCTTGTACTTAATCCTTGTCTTGTATCAGTAGGATGCCTCCTCGACGTGGTCCCCGTGTTGATCGGGATGATGATCCTGATGAGGATCGCCGAACGCGCGACTTGCTGATGCGAGTGATGCGTTTGGAAGAGCGTTTTGACCCTGTGGTCAAGGCTCGTACTGCTGGTGCTACTGTGTTTTCGGGTTCAGTTGATCCAGAGATATGCGAGGCATGGTTGGTTCAGATTGAACGTGTTTGTGAGCGTCTGCAGTTTACTCCTGAGCAGATGACAGTAGCCGCAGTTGGTTTACTTGAGGGTGATGCATACTTTTGGTGGGTTAGCACCGACAGAGTTCTTGTGGATACCCCGTAGACATTGTTTCGTGATCTGTTTCTGCGGAGGTATTTTAATCCGGCTACCCAGCAGCGCAAGTACGAGGAGTTTACAAACTTGAGGCAGGGCAGTTTGTCTGTACTTGAGTATCGGGATCGGTTTACCCGTTTGTCTCGTTTTACGCGGGATATGGTGGCTACAGAGGAAGCCAAGTGTCGCAGGTTTGAGCTGGGATTGAATCTGAATATCAAGGCGACGCTGACCACGATGCCACGGAACAACTTTGATGAGTTTGTCAGTGCAGCTCTCCGAGGCGAGGATATTGAGCAGGAAAGACAGCAGAGGTACCAGCCGAGGCTATTTGAGGAAGGTGGACCGACTCAGGGGCCTTCAAAGAGGCAGAGTTCTGATACTTCCGGTTCAGCCTCATCCTTAGGTGGTGGATCTTATCGCTCACCAGTTGATGTACCGAGGCAAAGATCTAGATGGAGGAGAGACCGACAGCGACGACCGCAGGCTAGTGTAGGTTCCAGCGGTTCTAGTTATCCTCGGCATACTGCTGGCACTTTTGCCATACCGAGGGAGTAGCCATTGTGTAGTCTCTGCAGCCGACACCATGTGGGTCCATGTCGGTGAGGTCCTGTTACTTGTTATCATTGTGGCCAGGTGGGTCACTACTTGAGGGAGTGTCCTTATTTGTTTGATACTGATGGTCAGGCGGCTCAGAGTTCCAGAGGAGAGTGATGTGCCACTTCGGGAGCGCGACCAGCACAGTTTGCAGGCCAGGGTAGACAGTAGGGACAGCCCCAGCGAGGACGACCAGCCGGACAGGCGAGGGTTCATGCTATGACTCTGCGAGAGGGCAGAGCATCACCGGAGGTCGTCATTAGTACGTTACATGTCTTTGGTGTTCCTGTACTTGCATTGTTAGATCCGGGCGCCACACATTCATTCGTATCATTTAGACTGTCATCATTAGCTACGATACCTGCATCTCCACTTCTGGGGTTGTGGAGGGTGTTGTATCCGTCAGGTGAGGTTATGAGCGTCGGTTGGGTTTATCGAGATTGTGAGGTGTTTATTGGTGGTCATGGACTAGCCGCAGATCTGTTACTGCTTGATATTGTGGATTTTGATTTGATATTGGGTATGGACTTTTTGGAGTCGCATTGTGCCATGTTTGACTGCCACAGGAAGGAGGTCGCGTTTCGACGACCCGGGTTACCTGAGATATTGTTCCGTGGAGAGAAGAACACTTCACTACCGTGCTTGATTTCCGCGATGAGGGCGGATCGGTTGATGAAGAAGGGTTGTGTTGCTTACTTATCCCATGTTGTGGACACTACAGCTGCAGTGCCAGATCTTGGTAATATTGAGGTTGTGTCTGAGTTTCCAGATGTGTTTCCAGCAGAGTTACCTGGTATACCCCCCGTACGGGAGATTGATTTTACCATTGAGATATTGCCGGGTACTAGACCGATTTCCCAGACACCGTACCGGATGGCACCTGCGGAGTTGAGGGAGTTGCAGATTCAGCTCCAGGAGTTGTTGGAGAAGGGATTCATACGACCGAGTGTTTCTCCGTGGGGTGCTCCAGTGTTGTTTGTGCGGAAGAAGGACGGGTCCATGCGTTTGTGCATTGACTATCGGAAGCTGAATCAGATTACAGTGAAGAACAAGTATCCGTTGCCACGGATTGACGACTTGTTCGATCAACTGAAGGGAGCAGCAGTCTTTTCGAAGATTGACCTTCGATCCGGATATCACCAGTTGAGGATCCGAGACTCCGATGTAGCCAGGACAGCATTCAGGACGCGGTATGGACATTATGAGTTTTTAGTTATGCCGTTTGGGTTGACCAACGCCCCCGCAGCTTTCATGGACTTGATGAATCGGGTGTTTCGACGGTTCCTGGACAAATTCGTGATTGTATTCATTGACGATATCCTGATTTATTCCAGGAGTGTGGGCCAGCACAAGAAGCATCTGCGTGCAGTATTGCGGACTTTGCGGGACCATCAGTTGTTCGCGAAGTTTAGCAAGTGCGAGTTCTGGTTGGATAGTGTGAAGTTTCTGGGCCACGTGATTTCAGCCGAGGGAGTTAGTGTCGATCCTGACAAGATTGAGGCTGCGCTGAATTGGAGTAGACCCATTACTGTGCCAGAGATTCGGAATTTCTTGGGTTTAGCAGGCTATTACCGACGGTTTGTTCAGGATTTCTCCCGGATTGCTACACCACTGACCAGATTGACGAAGAAGGGCATCAAGTTTGAGTGGTCTGATACGTGCGAGGAGAGTTATTTGCTCCTGAAGGAGAGATTGACTACCGCACCAGTTCTGACATTGCCAGACGACAGTGGTGAGTTTGTTGTGTACAGCGATGCGTCGAAGTTGGGACTTGGCTGTGTGTTGATGCAGCATGGTAGAGTTGTGGCATATGGTTCCAGACAGCTGAAACCAGATGAGGCCAACTACCCGACGCATGATTTGGAGTTAGCCGATATCGTGTTAGCGTTGAAGAGTTGGAGACATTACCTGTATGGTGCTCAGTGTAAGATTTTCACTGACCACAAGAGTCTCACCTATTTGCGAACGCAGCCGGATCTGAACATGAGGCAGCGCCGATGGATGGAGTTGATCAATGATTACGATTGCACTTTCGAGTACCATCCGGGGAAATCCAATGTTGTAGCAGATGCCGGAAATCTGGAGCCTCGTTGTTTCACATGTGTGTGGCCAGAGTCTCGATGTTAGCCGAGCTTCGAGCTACAGGTGCTGTGTTTGGGTATGATGATGATGGAGCTTTATTGGCCAGTTTTCAGGTTCGACCCGTACTGGTTGATCAGGTACGAGAGGCACAGGATTCAGATCCTTACTTGCTTGGCAAGAAGACCATGATACGGAATGGTGTGCCTACAGAGTTCCGATTGAGCGACAACGGTACGTTGTTGTTCAGAGGCAGGTTATGTGTACCCAGAGACGAGGACTTGAAGAAGGAGATTCTGAATGAGGCCCATAATTCAGCGTATGCGATGCATCCCGGAGGTACGAAGATGTTTCGTACACTTCGAGCGTACTATTGGTGGCGCAATATGAAGCGAGAGATTGCCGCGTACGTGAGTCGGTGTTTGATCTGTCAGCAGGTGAAGGCGGAGAGGCAGAAACCTGCAGGGAAACTACAGCCACTTGAGATTTCGGTTTGGAAGTGGGAACACATTACGATGGATTTCGTCTATCAGTTGCCGCGTACTTCGGCGGGCAACACTGGCATTTGGGTTATTGTTGACCGACTGACGAAATCCGCACATTTTCTTGCACTTCCAGGGAAGATTTCAGTGGGCAGATTGGCCAAGTTGTACTTATCCGAGATTGTTCGCTTGCATGGTGTGCCTGTGTCCATTGTTTCTGACCGTGATAGTCAGTTCACTTCTGAGTTTTGGCAGGCGTTGCAGCGAGCGTTGGGTACGAGGTTGCGATTTAGTACAGCTTTCCATCCTCAGACTGACGGGCAGTCCGAGCGGACCATTCAGACTCTTGAGGATATGCTGAGATCGTGTGTGTTGCAGTTCCGTGGGAACTGGGATCAGCAGTTACACTTGATTGAGTTCGCCTACAACAACAGCTATCAGGCCAGTATTGAGATGGCACCGTACGAGGCTCTGTACGGGAAGCAGTGTCGTACTCCATTGTGTTGGAGTGAGGTGGGCGAACGTTGGCTCATTGGTCCTGATTTGGTGAAAACCACGATGGAGGACATACAGGTTATTCGGGATCGGTTGAAGATCGCCCAGGATCGGCAGAAGAGTTACGCAGATGTGAGGAGGAAGAGTCTAGAGTTCGAGGTTGGTGATTGGGTCTTCCTGAAACTATCTCCGTGGAGGGGAGTTGTACGTTTCGGGAAGCGTGGCAAGCTTCGACCGCGGTACATTGGTCCGTATGAGATTACGGAGAGGGTTGGAGCTGTTGCTTATAGACTTGAGTTACCAGCAGAGATGGCTCGTGTGCGTGATGTTTTCCATGTTTCGATGTTGCGGAAGTACAACTCTGACCCTTCACATGTGTTAGCCCCATAGCAGTTGCCGATCAGGGAGGATTTATCGTATGTTGAGGAGCCAGTGCAGATTCTCGATCGTCGTGAGCAGGAGTTGAGGCACCGTGTGATTCCGCTGGTGAAGGTCCTGTGGCAGAACCACTCAGTTGAGGAGGCCACCTGGGAGACCGAGCAGCGTATGCGGGAGCAGTATCCTCATCTATTCACTTGACAGGTATGTAAATTTCGAGGTCGAAATTTCTTTAAGGGGGGTAGATTTGTGACGACCCGAACCAGAATCTGTTGTGTATCCGGCACGATTCTCGAGATTGAGTTTAGTCGCGGTTTTACATCGTAATTGTGGTTTGCCGATTCGATTCGCGACTATGTTTTTGGTCGAGAATTTGAGTTGGGTGTCTTCACGGAAATTGTAGAGTACGTGATTTTGAGCTTGTGGACGGTTCCGGAAGATTTTTCTGATAACCAAGGAATATTTTATGATTATTTGAAGTTTCGGTTTCCGACGAGTTTATCCGATTGATTCGAGCTTATCCGAATCATTTCGTATATTCATTTTGGACCGTCGATCGACCCGAGGCTCGAGTATAAATAGCGGAATAGTCGAGAATTAGTCGTAAAACACTGTTTGACGTTGACCGATTGTTGACTTTCCAAAAATAGAAAGGTTGACCGTTGACCAGAGAGAGACTTTCCCGTTTCGGCACCACCGTCCGACCACCGTTTTCCGGCCACCTTCGACCTTGTGGAAGGTATGGTTAGCTTCCTTGTGTCATTTCGAGTGGATTAGTGTTTGAATTTGTGCAATTTGGTGAAGTTTCGTGGGAACCCGAATCGGGTTTTGGTTTCGGGTTTCGCTGTGATGGGGGGAGGCTCTCCGGCGAGCCGTGACGGCTGGGAGGTTGGGGGTTTACCTCCCATTGGCCTGGTGATGTTTCCCCTATGTTTGAATTGGGCTGAAATGAAGTTTTCCGGCCAACCCGATATGGTTGCCGGAAGTAAATTCTGATGTGAATTTGGACGGATTTGACGGTGTTGGACTTCGAATTGGACGTTGGGGTAGAAGAGAAAATGGTTCGCCTGGTGATGGTCTTTAATTCTGGAAATTTTGGTCGTGAAATTCCACCGTTGACGGCGCGCCGCCGTCGGCGGCGGCGGTCAACAGCGGTCAACGGCAGCG
This sequence comes from Geum urbanum, assembly GCA_946800695.1. Taxonomy (NCBI): domain Eukaryota; kingdom Viridiplantae; phylum Streptophyta; class Magnoliopsida; order Rosales; family Rosaceae; genus Geum; species Geum urbanum. The sequence continues at coordinate 36,896,813 of OX327002.1, read as the reverse complement.
CTCCGGCGAGAAAAGTCAACTTTTCAGATTTAGACGTTTTTAATGTGATTTTTCTCGTAATCGCGCCCTGATCGTCGTCCAGAGGTTTTTGGGTCGATTTGATTAGCCGATTTTCAGTCGAGATTTCGAGTGGGGATTTCGGAATTTCCGTTATATATTTTGTATCGCATTGCATATTTCCGGGAACGGTTGGTTTCCGTGATTCAGTACATGGTTGAGAACTATGATTTTGATCAGTTATGTTTTTGTGAATATTCAGGAGATCGAGATCGAGATCAGGATCGTGATCGTGCTTCAAGCGAGGGAACATCCGCCGGACCACGAGTTTAGCGCGAGTTCGCGCTAGCTGACCAGTGAGTGGACAAGTTTCTATTTTCACTGTTGATTTGCGAGTTCATGAATTATATGATTTCCGTATTTAATTATACGATGTTGTGATAGATGTTGTTTCCGGAGGTATTGTTATATGTGTTTATTTGTGATGGCATTTATTACATCGATGTACCAGAGTTGAGAGATTCCTCTGGACCAGAGTTGAGAGATTCCTCTGGACCAGAGTTGAGAGATTCCTCTGGGCGGGGTTGAGTGGTCCCCTGCATGCCGCCAGGGTTGAGTGGTCCCCTGGCTTATCACTGTCAGGTTTGAGCGATTCACCTGACGTCGGGTTTGAGAGGTCGCCCGACAACCTCCGTATATATATATATATATATGTGTGATGTGTTGTTTTCCGAACTCGCACTGTTTATGTTGAGTATGTATATAAACTGGTGAAAGGCATATGTTTATTTTCGTCCACTCACTCTAACGTTTTTATTTGCCTTTCCCCTGGGCTTTTCGGTTTCCGTGCCCAGTTTGCAGTTCGGATTCTGCTGTTTCACGTCGCGGTTTGGAGGCTAGTGTTCAGAGTTACCTGTGCTTTCCAGTAGGTTCTTATTTCGCCTACTGATGTGTATATGTTGTATATATTTCATACTAGAGGTCGCTCTGATACATTCTGATACATGTTTATACGGATTTTCTCGGATATACATATATACATAGTACAGTTTGATTACTGTTATTGATTATATTGATGTTGAGAAATCCGGATGGGATTGGTGCCCACGGTTTGGCTTTTGTGGCATAGGATGAAGTGTTATTTTCTGGGTGCAGGTTATGGTAATTCCACTTTAGTAACGAAACTCTGCCGAAATTTTGAAAATTTTTTGTTGGTTCGTATTTTCAGAAGGGGTTCGGTTCCGGTTTAGGTAACTGAATCGGGATTGGTTCCTTTCACAAAGCTCCAAAATTACTCTGTCGATCAGATGTGCTAGGAAACACAAACATCAACTATACCCAATTACTCTTATATAAAAAAAACTATACCAGTTACCCACTGCCTCATAATCGCTTCCAATTCCAGTTTCTTCTTCTCTTCTTAATTCTCATCCAACCGAATAAACCCAAAAACTCATTGACTTCAATCAGCCTATGTGTTGCCAAACCACTGCAGCCACGGCTCCAAAATACCCAATTCTACACTACTATTAACCCCAAACTCTAATGCAACACCCCTCCACAACCAGCTACAGTTCAAAACTTTTCCGCCGATCCAACCAATCCTCTCTGAAATCTCCTTCCGGAGGTAAAACGACGTCGCTGCTGCGGTCGGCGTTGATGTAGTTGACTAGTTGGTGACGGTGATTGACGTGCACAATAACACGAATAAAACGATGATTCATGCGACGAAGCGCATTGAGATTGAACATTTCGTCAGAGTCTCGGTTGGGCCAAAAACCAAAAGAAGTGAAGTTGATGAGATCTGCGTTGGTATCGACCTCATCACAAAATAAGAATACTGCAGCAAACGACACCGAGTAAGTGAGCAAAGAGCGAGATCATCACCACATATAGGCAGAAGAAGTAGATAAGGAGAGGTGAGGATCCAATCGAAAAAAAAACAATCACCACATATAAACTTGCACCAACGGATGGATATTGTCTAACATAAACTGAGAATAGAAGAGCTTGGTTCTTTAAAAATCACGATCCCAGAAAAGAAGAGAAGATAAACTGAGAAATATTTTTAGTTCATGATCAAAACGAGGCAGAGAAACATAAAAGGAGCGAGAGCACAAATACATCCTTGGTACTTCAGTGGAAGCTAACATTTGTGGAACCCAAGTGTGCCACACAAGTAGAAACGGAGGAACCTAACGGGCTGATTGACGTAGTTAAGTGCAAAATGAAGGTTACTTTAAGTATTAGAACGCAAGTTTTTGATACTTGATATTAAAATATAAATGACCCTATAATTCGAAGGATATTTTATAATTAATCCTTAAAAATACCAAGAGCTTGAACAACAAATTCAATTATCAGAAAACAAATTATGAATCAAACCGGTATAAGGCTTATAGTGTGCAGAGTAGTGTTTGATCAAGTCAACCACGATTTGCTGCTCAAACTACATAGTTCCAATGTTCAATGAAGAAACGGAAAAACAGAAGGCTATATATACTACTATTTTTATATCTACAAAATTATACACAAGGACACAGCAAACTAATTTCTGCTCCAATATTCTACTATGTATTTATGTATATATATTTTTGGCCTAAGCATATATTTTTTTGAGAGATGATTACGCATACATTTACCCGATATTCTCCTCCAGCTCTTAGTAGAGTAGAGTAACACTTGTTCAAGCCTGCCTCTTCTTCTTAAGCAAAATAAACGACCAGCAGCCACCAGTCTTACGCCTGCAATGTTCAAAAATAAAGATATTGTTTAAAATTAAACTATTCATAAACTAAGAACACAGCATACCAATTAATTAAAAAACAATTCAGCATTATCATCCCTGCATGTATCATTCTGTATCACAATAAAGAAAGGTTCTTATTCAATATATCATTCATTCTATGAAGGAAAAATTAGTCGAATGATCACTTAAGTATGATACGTTCTAAATTTTGTTCACTCATGTATGACAAATATCATTTTGCTCACAATCGAATTACACTTTTACTCACTTTGATCACTCCGAACCGGAGAAATTGGCGACACAACTCCAATTTTCGGCAATTCGAAGCTCAATCTGTACGAAATTAACCAAACAATAATTTTCTCAATTACATCCAAGTTCAATTCATCATGGAAGCGGTTGAATTTGACATTTGAAATCAAGAACGCCCAAAACTTTAAATCTTTGGTTCTCCCTCTTCGGGTTGAATTGAGACTCGACCTTGGTATGAAAAGACTCACAAGGAAGAGAGGTACAATACCTAATAGGTTTTCTTGACCAATTATAACTCAAATTCAAAATTCAAAATTTTGAAGAATTCGGAGTGAGTAAAGTGAGTAAAAGTGTAATTCGATAGTGAGAAAAGTAATATTTGTCATACATGAGTAAGTAAAATTTAGAACTTGTCATATTTAAGTAATCATCTCAACAAATTTTTCTTCTATAAACAATATAATCTGGCATTGCATAAAATTTTGGATATGAGTGATGCGCATGAGCCAAACAATACACGATATGTTTTCGGATTGTAAATCTGAAATTTAAATTCAAATGTAAATTACACGATTCTACTTTGATCAACGATCCAAACCGAACAGGGTCATTTTCATATAACAGAGACTTTTCTCCCCGGCCACAAAGGAAAAATATCATGCCCCTATGGTCTTACCGTCTTACATACTAAATGTGTTTGTGAGCTTCTCACCAATTTCCTAAATGTAAGTGTCATGTTCTGTTACTGTTCCCCCAGCAAATCTGAGATGCTTTGCACCAGAATATCTTCTATACAATCAATATTAGTCACGATTCTCATGATATTTTCCAAAACCCAATTCTGGAACACGATTTACATGCAACTTTCTCACCAGCTTTACCCCTTTATTTCCCTTTCTTTTCTTTCTCTGATTTCTCTGTTTCTTTAACAGACTTTCACCACTGATCTTAATAACAATACTGTAAATGCAAATTTCAAACGGTAAGGACCATTTCTTAACCTAGATTATTTGGTATTGTGTTTCTGTTTAGCTAGAGGGGAAGTGTGAAACTCACTTTCGAAGGAAAGAAAAAAAAGAAAAAAATCCCCTGTTTTATGCAGAAATGATCAGCTGATTCTGCTCTAAAATTGCAGTTATTTGATTTGATGAGGTTATGAATTAGAACAGAAAATCAAAGATCTATGAACAATGGACACGATTTGCTATTCTTTTGACCCCAATTGGCAAAATTGTCTCCTAAGAAAACCAAGCTAAACAGAACAAGATGAACATCAAACAGGGCTGAGATTATCACTTGATCAAATCATGTAATCTACATAATGAAAATGGCATATACCTGGTGCTGCATCTGCTGCTACAACTACTGCTGCTGCTACCAGTACTACTACTACTCTTAATGCTCCCACTATTTAAACTCGAAACACCGCTTTCGCCGCCGGCGGATCCTCTCGAAGCCAAAACCCTCTTCTTCCACCAATCCTTATCCACACAAGGCCTGCCAGAGACCTTTTCATTATCTTCCTCCTCACAAAGATCACTCTTGTTCTTCTTCATGGTCTTGTTTCTGATCACCACCTGACTCTTTTGGTTCGATCCCATCGAAATCGGAAACACCATCTTCAACAGAAACCCTCCCCTGTCAATACTCCCACTCCTTCTCATCACCTTCTTCTTCTTCTTCTTGTTCACTTTCCCATCTTCTCTTTTCACAAATATTTCAGTGCTGAAGTCCTCTTCATCGACATCCGCCATTGTCGTCCCCCTTTCCACAAGGTCCTTAAGCGAAAGCTCGTAACACGACTCGGGCATGTTACGCACCATCTCCATGAGCTCCCTCTGTCCTCTGGCAATGGCCTGCGTCCGAGAAGCAGGGGAGAGATTCGGGTATTTGTTCTTGCTGTCCTCGTTTCCGGTGGTTTTCCATAGAGGCGGCAAGTAGACGCCGGAAGGGGAGTCCGAGTCTTCCTCAGCGGAAGGGTTTAGTCGGAGAGGTCCCATGCTCTTATAGGTCCTGTAGTTTTGAGCTGTCTTTGCTGCACGGGAGGAGTAGTTTATAGGTTGCCAAGTATGGTAAGCAGCGTCGTCGGTGATCTGTTCTGGGACTCGGGTGAATAGGAAAGGGTGGTCGTTTGAGTGAGGATGAAGCATGTTTAGGTTAATTGGCTCAAGGGATGAAGAAAATTGAAGAGGAGAGCTAGGCAGGTGTATGTCTCTGGTCGTTACGTTGTTGCTGTTGTTGTAGCTAGTTAATAGTAGTGTGATTGAAGCAGAAATGGCCAGGTGGGGTGGGAGCTAAGATAATTCATCAAGTGGTCAACATCACACTCGATCACACCGGCCTTGTTTTCTTTTCTTTTTTCTTTCTATTCTTGTGCAAGAATGGTCGCGTTGTCATTTTCTCGGCAACGAAGTTATGGTCGCGTTGTCATTTTCTTGGCAACGAAGTTTTTAAAAGCTAGAGGTTAGACGGGTTAATATGTTTATAAAAAGTCAAGTGGTTCTAGACGATCGATGATGGAGCGGGTAGGGGCAAGGAGTAAAATATCGGGTATCGAGCATATATCGACAGTCCAAAATTTGGATATATCGACGGAAATATCGATTAACTGAAAATTCTGACGGAAATGACGGAAACTAATAAAAATATATAGAAATTTGTAATGAAACTTTTGGAGATTGTTATATGATCAATTACCTACCTTATGTGAAAAGAAAATATTGATCAAACATCAAAACATATGAATTTGCTATATTACTATATGAATTAGTATGTGTTAAGTGCCGATAACTATTAAAATATAATTTAATAATTCTATTTTTATTTTTTTGATGGCTAAACTTTAATGGGAGGCTAGACCATCACATTTTTGTACAATATGTTACACATCACACATTATAAAATCAAATATATAAATACTTCAAAACCACATAGAGGACCTATGAGGTTCGAAATTCACACTATTTTCCTCATCTCTCTGTGCAGAATCATTTGTGTATTGTGAAGAGTACTCATTAAATGATTGCTCTCCCATGTAATTCTGCACGTATTGACTTACATGCCAACCATATGGGTCAGGGGGCGGTCTTTGAAGATTTTGGAGCTAGTAGTATGAACCAGGCATTGCTCGACTTTCTTCATTGCTATCATCATTTGACGCATTTGTTTGTGATTGTAACGATGAGTTATCACTTGTTGGAAGACCATAAGGCATGATATATGAAGGATAAGGCATTGCAAAATTTTGACAAGCTTTTAATTTTGTTAAATTAAAAAAGTTACTGAAAATTTCAAAAATTTCGGTAAATATCGGAAAATATCGGAAATATCGGGGATATATCGGAAATATCGGAAAGTTTTGGAAAATTTCGAAAAATTTGGAGATATATTCATGGATTTTTCAGGTAACACTACCAGAAATGGAGACATTACCGGCGACTTTCCGTCGCCGGCCTTGTCTTTTTTTTCGCCGGAATTGACATTACCGGCGACTTGTCGCCGGCAATGACGTCGCCGGAGATCCCCCGCCGGTGTTGACATTACCGGCGACGGCGTCGCCGGCAATGGCAGCGCCGCCGTGGCCGGAATGTGAGACATTGCCGGCGACTCGAGTCCATGTCGCCTGCAATGTGGGGAAAAATTTTGAAAAAAAAACGCGGTTCTGGATTGGGCCCAATTCCATAACCTGCATTGAACCGGATAAACCGTACAATCATACAAGTTCAACAGTACACATAGCAAAGACAGTCATACAAGTTCAACATAAATGTCCAACGTACACTACAAATAGCAACGACGATAAAAAAATTAACTACAACTACAGGTCAGGTCCAGGAACTTGCGGGTCATCAGGGTTGAAGTAATCCATGTACTCATTTGAATTCCGGTGGCTACCTTGGTCTTGCTCTGGCGTTGACTGGTGCGGTGGTGGTGGTGGATAGGTAGGGATATGAGGGACCGGGGGAGGTGTGGGGAAGGGTTGTCCGGTAGTCTGAGCCTCGTACATCGTCCGCATCCATGTGTACATCTGAGCCTGCACATGTGTCTGCTGCATTTGGTACTCGGCCATCTGCCTCTTTTGCTCCTCCAACTCCCTCTGCGTCCTATGAAGCTCCGCCGCGAGGTTACGACTAGAAGTTGAACTTCTTGACCCGGTAGAGTATTCTGAAGTGTTCTTCAATAGTCCTTTGCCCGCCGTGCCCATTCCCCTACAGTAGTAGGTATTCTTTCCAGTCCCGCACGCTTTTGCCATGATCCGAGCCGCTATCGGAGGATCAAGCGGATCGATCTGAGAGACATACTGGGTGACTTCTTCCTCGGAGCAGTCAGGATGGTTAGTCCGAGCTATACTCATGGTCACTTCTGCGGTCGCCTCCTCCACTCTCGACTAATTGAAAAGGGAAAATGAACAACGTATTAGCTAACAAAATCTATTTCCATCTTGAAAAATAGTTTTATTAACAGATGGAGAGGTGAAAGACTTACCGCTTCTTCAGGGCACTGCGGGTAGAACTTCTGATGAATATACACCAACGGGTTCAACTCTTGTTGTTGCTGCGCCTTAGTCGACCAACCCATGTAGTTGAGTGAACCTGCATGATGGGCCCTGGTGTTTTTCAATCTATTCGCCCGGTTCGTCTTTGAAATCTCCTTGTTTGATAAACATATGAAAAAAAATTAGTAACTAACTATTTCAATCTGATACGATACATTATGCTTGAAAGATATATTAAGGATGCATACCCGAGCTTTGGGGTGCTCGAAGTGGGCTATCAGCCACAGCCACTCGTACTCCCTAAACCGGAATTCGCTAGGGGTGGAACCTCGGCCTAGCTCCTTGTATACAGTGTAATGGGAAGAAAGCTCGTTCTTCCACTCTTTATACCTATATTAAAACAAGGAAAAAAAGTTAGAGATATTAAAACACTTGATAAACAAAAATCTAACTCGATATATATTCAAATAAGTCGAAGCACATCACCTCATATGTAGTTGACGCTCTACCCACGTGTGAATAAGAACTTCATCCACGTCAAACCACACCTGCAATATGAATATATAAAAGGTAAAATTATATATTTATTCGGACTTAATTAATAAATGTAAAATTTACATAATGAAAATACGATTTTACTCACACTGAGTGCATTATGCACTTGCATCTTCACGTAGATAGGCACAGATTCCCAATCTGGCCAAAGCATTGGGACCTTGTCCCGCACGATCGCACCGGCCATGCTGACATATTTGCGCGTGGTGTCGAATGCCTCGATCACCTCGCCATCCTCATTGGCCCTTATGGGCGTTTTCCTTCCGCCGGTGGCCTGCTCAAGTCTCTTCCCGGTGCAGGTGCCTCTAGCCCCTTTCCGTTTTCCAGTCCCATTAACGAAATTGCCTAATAATACAATGTCAACAAATTGATATCATTAATTGAACCTATCGCAAGTCTTAAGTAATAATTAAGTAATCAATCTGATGTTAAATAAAATTTACCTGCATCGTCCGTTTGTTGGTTGGTGCACCTCACACTCCAAAGATACACGGGGTTGAACGGGAGGAAGTTATACGCTTCCTCCACGCTCAGGAACTCCAGCCATCCTTCAATATAAACAGGCATCCCCCTATCATCGAATTCAGGGATGACAGGAATCTCGTCGGGTAGGAAGAGACCGGACGGCGGAGATAGACGAGGCCTGGACGATGAGGCGCCAGCACCACCATGTGTCTCAGATGATTCCCGTGAAACGGGAGTAGGCACCGGGCGAATATGGGGCATTCGGATTGAGGGAGTTTCTGATGCCCCCGTTGACTGTCGCTCTTCTGAGGCTCTGCCACCGGAGGGACGTCTGCTGATTGAGCGTCTGGAGACTGAGGCTCGAGGCTCAACTTCCGGTTGCATGGCTCTTGATCGTGCAGCTTCCTCCTCAGCTCGCGCCTCTAGCAAGGCTCTCGTGCGAGCACTCATCATTGGCCCACTGGGCGTGTTGCTAACTGCGGGCGAGGAGGAAGCTTGACTACTGTTCCCTCCACTATTTCGGGAACCTCTCCGAAGCCAATTAGCCGCAAAACCTCCTGGCATGGACACCGTAATAGTCATGGAAACTGGGGTTCTATAACAAATCGGAACCGGAACGGGTTGGAACCGGAACGGTTTGGAACAGGAACCGTTTGAACCTTGAACCGTTATATTACAAACGGTTCCGGTTACAAACAGTTCCGGTTCGAAACGGTTCCGGTACCAAACCGTTTCGGTTCTATAACAAATCAGAACCGGAACGGTTTGGAACCGGAACCGTTTGAAACCAGAACTGTTTGTAACCGGAACCGTTTGAAACCGGAACTGTTTGTAACCGGAACCGTTTGTAACATAACGGTTCCGGTTACAAACAGTTCCGGTTCCAAACCGATTCGGTTCTATAACAAATCGGAACCGGAACGGTTTCGAACCGGAACCGTTTGAAACCGGAACCGTTTGAAAACAACTCGGTTCCGGTTATAAACAGTTCCGGTTTCAAACCGTTCCGGTTCCGATTTGTTATGGTTCCGATTTGTTATGGTTCCAATACATACATGCTAGTTCCGGTTCCGGTTCCGTTTGTAACATACATGCTAGTATACATCATTTCCGGCTTTAAACTTTTTACATATATACATCAAATATACACTTTGTATACATCGATCATGCATCTTAATTTCACCTTAATTCACACATATATATATACATCACATATTAATCCAATTCACCCTAGCTAATTAATTTTCCACATTTTTCAAACATACGTATATTTATACATTCCATATATATTAATTAATTTTTCACATATATACATCACATATATTGCTCCTTCACCCCACAATTATCCACATTTTTTTCCCACAATTTTCATACATACCTTAATTATATTTTACAAATAATGTCCACATGCATACATATATACATCCCACAATTATCACAAATTAATTAATTAAAATACACTCAAAAAATATTGTGGAATGAGAGAGAGAGAGAGGGAGAGAGAGAGCTCAAACCTGGCATGGTGGAGCTCGAGCTATACCGTGCCGGCGACGGAGGTGAGGGGAGGAGGAAGAGGAGGAGGGGAGGAGGAGAGAGGGGAGGAGAGGAAGAGAGGGGAGAGGGAAGAGAGAAGAGAGGATTGAGGAGAGGGGAGAGGTGAGAATTTCGGGTTTAGGGAGGGAAGAGGGAAGAGAGAAGAGAAATAGGCCGAAGAGAAATGGGGAGGAGGAGATCGAGCTCGAGCTCCCTATACCGCCACCATTGCCGGCGAGGTAGGTCAACGTCGTGGGTAATGACATTACCAACGACGTACGTCGTGGGTAATGTCATTACCAACGACTTGACTCGTTGGTAATGACATTACCCACGAGTTGCTAACTCGTTGGTAATGTCATTATTTGTCGACTATTATCCGATCGACCATTTTCCGACTACATAATTTCCGACTACGTATAATTTCCGACTACGGTTCCGATTTCCGACTACGTTCAATTTCCGACTACGGTTCCGATTTCCGACTACGTTCAATTTCCGATTTCCGACTACGTTCAATTTCCGATTTCCGACTACGTTCAATTTCCGACTACGTTCAATTTCCGACAACGGTTCCAGTTCCGACTACATACAATTTCTGAGTACATTTTCCGACTACAATTTCCTTAAACATTTTACTACGTACATTTTACTACGTACATTTGCCGACTACGGTTCCAATTTCGAACTACAATTTCCAACGTACTAAGGATGATAATCGTAATCATCTTCATCACTTGAGTCTGACTCGGTTTCATAGGTAACCTCTGGCAATATGTGTCGCTCCTCGTCATCTGAATCAGCGTCAACTTCATATGGATTAACATCGAGAAGTTCTGCTCCAGTAATTCGAACCACACTCCCAGATCTCACATTATTAAGGCGAATCGTAGATGATTCCGGAATGTCAAAAGCGTTTGGCTCTTGGTATGCAGTAACTTCCTCATCATCTGCGGTATCACCAAGTGTGGCAGCACTGTATATGTTTCTATGAGCAACATGGTTAACCACCTTCCACGGGACTTTGTTAAGAAGATCGTCCAGGTAAAACACTTGTTTTACTGATGAGGCAATAACGAAAGGGTCTTCTTCATACCAGGTAATAGCAGTATTCACCGAAAATGTTCCGTGCTGATCGGTCCTTGTGTTCTCCGGGCTAGTATCAAACCATCTACACTTGAACAAGTGCACTTTCATGCGGTTCCCATAAATTAGTTCAACAACTGAATGAAGGACACCGTAATAGTCAACGCCATCCTGCCCACCATGGACCATCACCCCACAATTCTGTGTTTTCAGTCGGTCGTCTCGATTTTCACATATAAATTTCACGCCATTGACCTGACACATCGAGTAAACTTTTGAAGTAATCGGTTTCATCGCCAGGACCCTCAATTCGTTTGACCACTCTGGGCAACCATCATTTGCTACATGGTTCATCTGAAAACGTCCATATATTAATACGTACAGAAGAAATTATGTCATCTTGAAACCACAAAACCACGTACATACGTACATGCTATATAAGGATATATATAAAAATATACATATACACATATACTTACCCATTGACCAAAGTAGTTTGCAAATGTCTTGTTGTGGTAATCAACATTTTCGGCAATAGCAGGGCAGTGAAGATGATAGTTTTTCCAATATTGTACTTCTTGACAGTTAATCAGTACCGACCAGTGGGCAATGGCTACCTCATTTCCATCCAACTTGTACGACTTTGGCAAGCTTCCCTGTACTACCACGTCACTGGAGATGATAGAAAGGTTGAACTGGGGTTCATCTATTGGCATATGTTGTTGGGGGTCCTCTACATTTTCGAGGTACACTTTGGTGTACGTTACACACTCGTGCGCAACATATGCTTCAGCGATACACCCTTCAGGTGCATATTTATTCTTCACATAGTCCTTGTAGGCTCCCAATTGTCTACAAGTTAACAAGTACATGTTAACTTACTTAACCACAAGAATTTACATATAAAAACATAGGCAAACCAAATTTATGAATCATTTGTACCTTTCCATGGGATACATCCAAGTGTAGTGTACGGGACCGGTAAGCAACAATTGTTCAGGAAGATGGATCATCAGGTGCGGCATTATGTCGAAAAAATTTGGGGGAAATATCCTCTCAAGCTTGCACATGATAAAAATGATGTCATCTTGCATCTCCCTCAGGTCTGCTTTTTTAACTTCCCTGGTGCATAACTTCTGAAAGAATCTTGACAAGGCCACCAACGGCTCCACCACCTCTTTGGGCATGTACCCTCGAATGAAAATAGGGAAAAGGCGTTGAAGCAGTACATGGCAGTCATGACTCTTTAATCCGTACATCTTATTGTCCCGGAAGTTAACACACCTGCTTATATTTCCTGCATAGCCATAAGGATACCTGCATATATATAGATAAAGCCATATATATGCAACCGTTATATTTCTCGCATATAACCATATATACTCTGGTAAAAATTTAATGCCAAATTCCTACATAGCCATAAGAATATATACCTGACATTACTCAGCCACCGAAAAATTTCATGCTTATGCTTCGGCTTTACGGTGTACGGAGCTTGCGGCATTTTTCTCTTACCATCTCTTAACCACAAATGTTTCCGCAGACCCATTGCTTTCAGATCAATGCGTGCCTTAGGGATGTCTTTTGTTTTCCCCTCCAAGTTAAGAACTGTGCCCACCACACTTTCACACACATTCTTCTCTATGTGCATGACATCTAGGTAATGTCTGATAGGCAACCTGGGCCAGTAGGGGAGTTCCCAGAATATGCTCTTGTGTGTCCAAAACTTATACCTTTCGGGCTTTTCTGGAATTGACGCCACTATGTCAGGATGATTGCTCAGCTAGCCAAAATCATATTCATTCAACACTTCCAAAATTTCTTCCCCAGTCCATCGCCTGGGTGCCACACCTGTTTCCACAGTCCCATCAAACTCGTCTGGATCCTGCCTAAATGGGTGATCATATGGAAGCCAACAACGGTGACGCATCTGAACAATTTTACTGCAATGAGGACTGCAACAATCAACCGTCATGCACTCTGAACAAGCCCTGTAACCCCTGGTAACGTTGCCCGACAACATACCGCGGGCAGGAAAATCACTGATGGTGCCAACAAGCATGGCATGCATCTGGAACATCTCGTTTTTGAACCTATCGTAAGTGGGGTGGCCACACTCACTCAGGTACTTAAGCTCCTCAATCAAAGGCCTCAAATACACATCGAGACACTTTCCTGGATAACCCGGGCCCGGAATTAACAGAGTGAGCATATTGTATTCCTTCTTCATGCACATCCATGGTGGAAGGTTGTACGGTACCAAAATAACTGGCCATATACTGTATTGAAGACTCATGTTGCCAAAAGGGTTGAATCCGTCAGATGAGAGCCCTAGCCAAACATTTCGGACCTCTGCTGCAAAATGATCAAACTCCCTGACCATGTGCTTCCAAGCCTCTCCGTCGGAAGGGTGTATAAGGGTGTCATCGTCAGGCAAGTTCCTCTCAGCCCACCATCTCATTGCCTCGGCCGTGAAAGCACACATGAACAACCGCTCCAGCCTATCAATAAGCGGGAAATATCAAAGTATCTTCACAGCTTTCTTGTTGCCTGCAGGAGTCAACTTATACCTTTCTGTAAAACATACCGGGCAGGCTTCAAGGTCTTCGAGATCTTTTCCCCAGAAGAGAATACAATCATATCTACATGCATGGATTTTGATGTAGGAAAGCCCAAGATCTTTCAGGATATGTCGCACCTTATGATGAGTGGTAGGAAGACGATGACCGGGTGGCAGTAGCGAAGCAGTCCACTTCAACCAAGAATCAACAGCTGTGACAGACATTTTGTTCTCCATTTTGAGCTGCATCACTCCCATCACACTTTCAAGAACAGTCTTACTACAACCGTCGTACAACGGAGTTTGTTGCAATGCAATCAGGTTGTTGTACTTGTCCATACCGCTTGTGTTGACATGACCTCCAGGTAATGGTTCGACTGGCTCGATATGGGGGAAACCCTCAACGACGGGAGAGACATTTGGTGCTTCATCAGCAAATACACCGCTCTCATGAGGAAACATATCATTGATTAACATCGATGTTGGATCATAGGATGAACTGCCCCTCTCAGCAAAATCTCCATGATCATAGCGTGGACTGGCCCTCTCACCAAATTGTCCATGATCATGCGGACCCGCTAACGATGTTTCACCGTGATAAATCCAACAAGTGTACTTATCCCAAAACTCGTATTTACTCAGGTGCCTCTGGACTTTATCAATGGGAAATCGAAATCGATCGCTGAAACACTTACATTCTTTACACGGGCAATAATGAAGTGTAGTGTCTCCACAATTAGCCTTCACAAAATCCACAAAACTCCTAATTCCCTCGTGATATCTGACATCCCATCTTTCGAGGCTCATCCAACTCTTGTCCATCCTGAAAATTCTAACAATTTTACGTATTAATTATATATATATATACACACATTCACTACTAATAATCGACGTGATATCTCAATTCAACTCTAATTAAATCAACACGTACATGCATGCATATGTATATATATACATCGATCTAATCTCTGAATTCGATTCAGTACTCGATGATAGTATTCTGGTGTTTTTCAATTCAAAACGTATTTGACTGGGTAGGAGGCTCTGTTAAGCCTGGCTCCGATCCGATAACAATACGATAATACCAGCCATTGATTCAGACACAAGATTAACTACAAGCTGTTTTCTCGTTTCCGTGACCGTACATCAACAACATTTCATATATATATATATATATATATATATCTCACGAATTGGATTTGATCAACACACACACACATATATATATATATACCACATATACGTATATATACACCTACGTACCTATATATATAGCTTCCCGAGTGATCGAGTTTTCGACGCGCGCCTTAATTTTGACAATATACCGAATTATCGATTTCAGAGCGTACATTTTCCTTCTTTCGATTTCTCTGGATTTTTTTCGCTCAAAATGATTGAATGATCGAGCTGCCCCATCCGGCATCTAATATAAGACACATTGCCTGCGACTTTACGCCGGAATCTCGCCGATAATGTTGCAAAACATTACCGGCGACTCCAACCGTCGCCGGCAATGTCTAGGCACACATTTCCGGCGATTTTCCGGCCGGAATTTCGCCGGAAATGTGTGCCTAGACATTGCCGGCGACGGTTGGAGTCGCCGGTAATGTTTTGCAACATTACCGGCGAGATTCCGGCGACATTACCGGCGACGGGGTAAGTTGCCGGTAATGATGGACATTACCGGCGACTTTTCCGGTCGCCGGCCTTGTTGGCCGGAATCTCGCCGGTAATGATTCCTTTTCTTGTAGTGTAAGTTCAAAAAACCGAAATATCGGCGAAATATCGTCGATAATTTCGATTTTACATTCCTTGGGTAGGGGTGTCCCATCCCTCGTTTGTTGTATGGGCATGGAAATTGTCGTAACTCAAACAAGTTTGTGATATCTTGGTAAAAAAAAAACAAGTTTTTGATATGAATGAGTTATATATGAAAAATAATCTTCTAATGATCTATGCTCTCTTATTTTTTTTTCCTTTTGAAATAATTCATCATTCGTAAATTCACTGTTTATTTTGAGTTTAGTCCTGTCATATATTCTCTTTTAATTGCGGTCATATGACCCACCTTCTACATTAGATTTGTTTCTATTTTTATCACTCTGACTCATTTTATATTTTTTACATACCTTATTGAATTCTTTAAGTAAATTATAAAAAGTTGACTCCTAATTATTTTCAAATTAATTGCTCGTTTGATTATTGAAGTTACAAATAAATCGATAATAATAAGTAACTAATTTGTAATTCATTAGCAAAACATAAATTCTATTTTAATTCATTACTTAGTCGATTGTCAAATCTATTAGTTTCCTTCATCATCATCTACCCTATATATTCTTCTTCTTCTTCGAATGTTCGAATAGTTTTTCATCTTCTATTTCTTAATATTATTGTTCTTATCCTCCTTCTTCGATCTCATCTTCTAACTATGGCATAAGGTATTGTTTGTACTTTTTTTCTTTCCATTCATAATCTATCATATAGGTATTTTAATTATTATTTTTTTACTTTTTTTTCAACGTATCAGTACATTCTCTTTCATTCCATATTGCATATATATGTTTTCTAAAATCTTCCACTTGATATACTTAAATTGTCTTCATTTTGTATTTTTCTTGTACATGCATAATGAGTTTTCTTTTTCAATCAATCGGTTTTTAGTTATCACTCAAGTAAAAGTTTTGTTCATGTACTGGTCAATGGAGTTTCATAAAGTTTCAACCTTTATTGTAGAAGTAAGTAGTACGGGTCTTATTTTTGAGACTAAACATACCTTTCTTTCAAACATAAAAGTAATCTTATATTAGATTTTTTTTTTTACCTTTCTCTTAGACATGATATATATAATTTTTTGCTATGCATGTTTTCAATTTGCTAATTACACCTTGTAGATAGATATCTATTGTGTTCTTCATTTTCTATCTTTTGATTAGGTTTATATATATGAGTACTACTAGAAAATATTTACCTTTATATGAAGTCAGGCTCACAATATTTTTCTTCATTCTTTCTACCTTTCTTTTAGACGTAAACAATAGTATTCACTTTTCTTTCAAACATATGTATACGTAGACATAGATATTCATACTTATATTTGAGGATAAAAATACTATACCTTGTGATTAGGTAGATTTGATGTTCTTCATTCTTATATATCTTTTAATTAGGTATATCTTTTCATTTCAAGTTTTTACCTCATGATGGTTTACTTGATATTTTTCATTTGGTTTTTTTTTTGAAAGAGTCAATCATTTGATATCTTTTGTTTAAGTTTATTTGTATTTTTACATTTTTAAAATGGTCAAAAATTTAAAGGTGTAGATTCAAATTTAGAATTAGAGTAAATTTGATTTAGAATTCAAATTTGAAGTTAATGATAAAGCACAAATTTTGGAATTAAAATTATTTTATATCTTTTACCTCGAAGGGCAAATTGAACAGTATAATTAATCGAAGGACTTCAATTAAAAAAAATTGACAAGACTAGATCTAATATTGAACTCATCTCAATTAAAATTCTTCTTTTAAAAAAAAAAAAACTACGCACTCCTATTTTCAATACTGCTAATTTGATGAAAATTTTCTATACGAGTGTAGGTGCTCTTATCTGTCATTCTACCGTCTCTACGTATAATGTTTTTCACTCATTATTAAAATATTGTTTTTTCTTTATATTGCTTAGCTACACTACTGGTTATAAATCTTCACGTCCCGTTCATGTTCTCAAATTTTTTGTTTTATGTTACTCGACTTATTGACTTGTGCTGCTACAATTACTGTACGATATCTTGCAGCGTCAGTTAGTCTATAAAGTAATAAACTCTAGAAAAACTCTAGAATGCAACTCAAAGCTATTCACTGGTGAGACTATTCTGAAATACGACACGCAATAAAATTAGTTTCTTTTGTCGAACTTTTGCAAAGTTGAGTCATAAGTACAGTCTACAGAATTCTCATCTTTGTCCAAATCCACTCGTCGCCGCCTTCTCTCTACTTCCTCCTCAACTCTCTTCCCCTACCCTCCGTCACGTCTTCACTCACTGGATTGGACAGAGCGATCCCAATCCTCAATCAGACTATCCAAGCCTCTCCAATTCTCAAATCTTGCATCTCTTTCCCAAACTTGAAACCAAATTGCAATCATCGTCATCGCACAGCTCTCATCACATCAACAAATGGCAACAATGAATTTGTCTCTTAACTACCAACCAAAGTTATTGTGTATTTGGGCCGGAGATCAATTTTAGTAGGCTGCAGGCGACAATTTCCAGAACAAACGAAGAGAGAGGGAGAATGCATTACTGGGTTCGAGCTTCTTCATCTGATTTCTGTGGAACTATTCCCAGACATTGCAGCCAACTTCAAGCTCTCTCTGCTTTAAGCGCGATCAGAGAGTAAGACCGGAACGAAACTCCATATCTTCATCTCGGGGTTAGCTAGCTAGTGTTGCAGTGCCCTAATCTCAATTCCTCTGATTCTCGAATCAGAGCCGCCGACGACGGTGATGATGGGCGTGAATTCGCAACCTCTGAATCGCCTGCGCCACTTGCCTGGTGCTCCGCCTCTGCTTCGGTCGCCCCACTCTCCATGCAAGCCTCGTCATAGGTTACTGCCTCCGCGGTTGCTCGGCGAGGGTTACTGCTGACGGTGTAGTGATATGTTTGTGTGTTGGGAAAAGATCATGTTCATATATACTGACCTTATCGTAAGCCCAGCCAAGCTTAAAGAAACGTTGAAAAAAAAACAGATTGCGATACATGTCACAAAGAAAAAATTAGCCTCCTGTGTTTACTCTCGGGTGCATTCTGACATGATATTTAAGAAAACATAGCCAGATTTGTCTAGCTAACCTTTATTAGAGTTATTAATGAAAACAAGGCAACACTACTGACATAACTCCTACGTACTACTATAAATATATATAAATACTAGACACAAAGCACACCTGTGGGTGTGTAAAAAAATATCGGAAATATTTGTACTATAAATGTAATTATTATTATTATTATTATTATTTTGTTAAGGTTATTAACACAAGTTGTGCTACACTATATATATAAGAGTGACGTTTCACGAATATCCTTCAAATATATGAGTCCAGATCGTTAACACATGTTTTAACATATATTTTAACACACCTTCCGAGTCTTTAGATTTAAAGACCTTAATGGTCGAGATTTAGTGTTTAAATTAACTATAATATATTTTTATTTTCAATTCATATTTTCCTTTTACAAAATATAATTAAAAACAAAATCAATTTGTTTTCACAAGATCAAACTTGAAATGAGCGATTACAATTGAATCCAACTGGCGATCATCTTCTCTGACCCAACGGCAAACTCATATTTTCTTCTCTCAACCAGCGGTGAATCAAAACTCACTTAAATGGATTGCATGTCAGCCAAGTGAATCACGTCCCCGACACATCATCTTCTCCGCCAGTCTACTACTCTGTTACTCTCCTAAATGATGCTCTCCAACCATAAGTTCTATGCAAATCCAACAAAAATGAGATAAAAGGTTCAGGGGGATTAGACGTTGTAAAACAAAACGAAGAACAATCTACTTGTGGCACATCAAATGCGGGAACTAATTGTTGCCCTTAAAAATTCCATTTCAAAGTTTGCAACGATATCATATGATATATCTCCAAATTGATCTCCACCAACACCGGCAGGAGAGCCAAAACTTTCTCCAAGTTAAGATTATTCACTAGAAGTGTGTTTCGGACGAAGTCCGTAGGGGTTCCGTCTCGTCGTGGGGTAGATTCTGGATATAGGATCACTCACAAGCGTTCCGACGATAGATCTAGAACACTTGCGTTATCTGCAAAATAACAGTTTTAGCTTAAGAGGTCGAGACGGGATTGGCCCGCCTTCGACGCTTCGATGCGTAAGTCAGTAAATGACGTGATTGTGTTTGGGTAAAGTAACTGTAGGAGTTAAATCGAATTACCTTTCCCCTGGGGTTGATACCACCCTTTTATGGTTAGATAATCTTGGAAACTCGAGGTGATTCTCGATGTGGGACTAGTTTTCTTACCATTTTGGTGTAAAGGAAAGACGGATCTCCGTAAGGATGGCTAAGGGGGTATGCTGGTAAATGGCAGCTCCGTTCCGTACAGCCTTCACGTGATGCGTGTTTCTCTTCATCACATGCGTCGTATGGAACCAGGCTATCGTGATCGTTCTGCCCTTGCCTGTGTTGCAGGGTTGCGCTGGTCATTTGACCGGGTAGGTCAGTACGGCCTGCACGTGACGCGCATTGTTGTGCCTCACGTGTGTTGTGCGACACAGATCTGAAATGACCGAACTGCCCTCGAGCCTGGTTAACTGCCCTTTGCATGGCTTTTCTAGGCTTTTGTGTAGAGTAAAGTATGTTTTTTGGGTTTAGAACATTGCGTACTAACAAGTCCCCGAGTCAAGGGTGAACCTTGGTTGGGGAGTTGACTAGAATCAATTCTTCCAAAAAATATCTTTACTTTGGTGTCGTCCCGTTCCGACCTGACTTGCTCGGGGTACGGTGGGGCGTATTGGAGTCCCCCAACTCCCTGACCAAGGTTGACCCTTACCAACCTCTACGTTCAAAGCGCCTGCCCCTAAGTCACGGCTTATTAATGGATGAACGAGGTATCGTGGTATCTTGTTCTTGGAATGGGGGTGGCCCTTGATGTGACGCGTGGGCAATGCGGTTTATGCCGTTTAGAGGCATTTGTTGTGGAAGTTGAGCTAGCGTTTTGTTGGGTTCGCAGGGGGAGGAAGCTCTTGAGTAACCAGTACGCTGAGTCAGGCATTTCACATTAAGGGACATCCAGGAGGATCAGCCGCTTAGGAGTCCGTTATGTGGAACGACGTGCGTGGTAAAATGGACTCGCACGCGTTTCGGCCGCTGGGTCCTCCCGACGTGCAACGGTTAGGGTTTTTTCGGGCTCGAGAGTTGTTTAAGTCCCCAGGTAGTCAATACCTCTAACGGTGTGCGCGATCGGGGAGCGTCGCGTGATCGGCCGCTGATGGCACCCGTCGTGATTTGGTTGAGACTTACTATTTACCGCATTTTGAGAAGTTTTTCCTGGACGGGTACTTTTCTGTCTTTTTGTAACCTGATATGTGGGGTTTTTAAATTGGAACGTTCGACCGCGGTGGTGCGAAGCGTTCTGTTTGGTGGTGTGTTACCGTTGTGGTTGTCGATGCATGCCCAACACGTGTCGCCGAGCGCGAGGCTCAAGGGTAGTAACTTGGTGCAGATCACGTGCGCTGATTGTCATAATGGTGTGGTAGTTAAGATGGGATGTTTGAGTTTTGAATTCGGAACGCTGCTTGCTTACGTGGCGTGCATTGACGATATCTTGGCCCAACAGATCGATGGTTGGGAGGAGGCGATGTTTTTGGTCCCTAGGCTATATAAGCCCGTGTTTGACCCTACTCGGGTTTCTTTTACCTTTCTTTGAAGAGTTGTGTGCAAGAGCTTTGATCAGAAGAGGACTGTTGCTGCATTGTGTTCGAGGGAAGAAGAGTTTGTAGATGATTTTGAAGCTGTCCCTGTAAGGCTTTTTATTCTTCTGTTCTGCTTGCGGATTTGTTTGTGTTTTGTTGTTTCTGTGTTGTTCTTCGAAATCTTGTTGTTATTGGTTTCTGGGTTTGTGTAGCAGTTTAGGCAGCCTGAAATTCCAATAGATGTGTTTGTCTTTTAGCCATTTTTGGCGTGTTTCTATTTCTCAGACATGTTTCTGTGGCGCTCGACGCGGCCCCTGACATATTTTCCTTTGTCAGGCCATTCACATTAAGACCATGAATCTGTCCTCTCTCATTTACGTGTCCAGCGATGAAACGCATAGGATAGTTAATGCTAGGAAGAGGCACCCTAAGATTTATGTAAGCGCTACGGAGTTGAATCGAAAGCTGGGGCTTTCGCTGGAGTCGTTCAGTATTAGTCAGATGCTTTCTTCCTCCTCCTCGTCGTTATCATCTAGTAGTATAGAGTCTAGGTGCATTGTGCTTAGCCCTGACCCTCTGAGTTTTGTTCCCCCTGACGCTTGACCCTTGTTATTGACTGCAGCTTCAGAATTGGCTTCTTCTAGCCGTGTAGGGGTTGAGGCATCGGAGGCCTCCTAACGCCAGCATAATGGGACCATGACGTTGACGTCGGAAATTGTAGAAGACAAGCTACGAAGCCTGAAGGGGGGGGGGTGCAATCCTATCTCGTCGTTCTCGGAAGTAGAGTGCGAGATCTTTTACGAGATGTACGGCGTGCCGTGGGATAGAGTTGTGCTGAGGCCGTTGGGACCTGGTGAAACCTTTAGCAGCCCTCCTGATAGTTTCATGTGCGCGTATGAATGACACATGAAGAACGGGATGAACCTGCCTCTTCATCCGTTCTTCCAGTTCGTACTTTCCCACTGGGGAATCTCTTTAGGCAAGTGCAAGCCCATTTTTGTGAGAATTCTGACGTGTCTATACAATGTGTTCAGACTCTCCAGGATGGGTTGCCCTACCATCGCAGAGATTGGATATTTCTGCAAACCCATGTATGCGTGACGAGATTTTAACCTGGGTACTGTTACGATGGTGGCGAAGGAGGGGAAACAGTGGTGGTTCCAAGGAGTTCAGTCCTTTGCTGGCAGGTGGTACAAGAAGGCGTTCCTTGTTTGTGGAAACTGGGAGTTCAAGAATTACACAGGTGTTGATTTCTGCCCAAACGTCCCGCCTGGGTTTGAACTGTTAGGTTGTGCTTTTGAGTATAAGTTACTGGTCCTTGTATGCGTCTTACTCATCTTGTTTTATTGTGTTGTGCTGTACTGACTTGGTTCTATTCTTCTTCTGCAGTAGAGTACTACTTTCGTCCTTGCGAAAAGGAGCAACTGTGTTTGGAGCAAGTGTTCTATTATTGGGATCGTCTCGAAGCTTGTCGCAGTTACTGGGCGTTGTTGCATCCTAACATCGTCGTCAGAACAAAAATCTTTCAACTTCCTGGCACGTGCATTGGCTGTGTTTTCTTTACGTTAGCTTTTTTGCCTTTGGCGTTCTTTTGTTTATGCGTTACGTTCTCCTTAATTGTTGGTGTCGTCCTTAAGCAGGGAAGAGAGCGTTCAACACAGAATGAGCAATGACAAAGGTGAAGGTTGGTGAAATGGTTAACCTGGTTCTTCAGCAGGGGACCAAGACGACCAAATTGACTCGGGACGCAGGTGGAAAACTAGTGTGAACCTCAGTTGTCCAGGAGAAGGTTCCCCATCCCGATCATGAGGAGTTGAACGCCCGTTAGGTGGCGGTCCCTGTGGCGGGCGCTGCTGTTGATCCTTCCGAGCCAAAAGGCCGTTGAGCCCATAAGGGAAACAGAAGGTGAAGGGTCCACCCGAAGCTCGTCGTTTAAGGATGAGAACTGCCTCAGTCCCCAAGGCAAAGACCAAATCAACGTCATCAGCGTTGGGTTCAGGAAGTGGCTTATCCGTTGTGGGCTTAAGTGATTCAGACACTAAGTCGGATACGGGACGCACTCCTCCCCGGCAGGACATGCCTGTCATGAACAATCCTCCCAGTGTTGTAGTGCCAGGGGGAGAATGGGCTGTTACTCCCCCACCTCCCATTCACGAACCGACTGCCTCGCGTGCCCCCTACCTCCCGTCGGGGGTGCCCAGATCGAGAAGACCATTGCGGCGTCGTCTGCCTCCCTTTCTTACTGAGGTGCTAATGATAGTATTTTTGTAAGTGCTCGATATTCCATGGGTGTGATAGAACGGTGACGTCCTTCTCGCTGCGGTAGAACGTGTCTGGGCTGGCGACATCTACGATTTTGTAAGGCCCTTCCCAAACTGGTCGCAGGCTTTTCACCGTTCCCTGAATTTCCCTGAGCATCCAGTCATCAACTTGGAGTGGGCGAGCGCGAACGCGTTGATTGTACAAGCGCGCAACCTTTTCTTTGTTGGTCGCGTTGGGGTAATGTGTCGCACTCCTCTTTTCTTCTAACAGGTCGTTGTCCAAACGTAAGCCAACTCTATTCTTCTCGGGGTTAAATGCCTTCACCCCCGGGCTCTGGGAAGTCAATTCTAGGGGGAGCAGTGCCTCCATGCCAAAGGTTAGGGAGTAAGGTGTTTCACCTGTAGCCGTTATGCGAATTGACCATAGGATCTCAGAAAAGAGCTCGGCCCATCGTCCAAAGTTTGGGCTGCCTCGTCACATTGCTTGGAGTTTACATTTTAGATACTCCTTGATGATTTTGTTTGTCTCTTCTACTTGTCCATTACAATGGGGGTGAGTAGGTGAGGAGAAGAGGAGATTAGTCCTTTGTCTCTTCCAAAACGCGATGAGTTCAGGGTTGTTAAACTGTGTGCCGTTAGATGATGTTAATCGGGGCACTATAACGGTAGAAGAGCGTTCTCCAGAGGAATTTTTTGACCTTCACCGTCGTGATCTGGACGAGTGGTTCAGCCTCAATGAACTTGGTGTGGTAGTCTATGATGACTATTACGTAACAATATTGGCATTTGGTCTTTGGTAGTTCTCCGATGAGATCCAGGCCCCACTGCGCGAATGGTATTGGGGATAAAATACTGGAGAGCAGTGTAGCTGGCCAGTGCACTCGATGGGCGTGGAATTGACAGGCCACTACAAGAAAAACGCACTTAGACGACGGAATTAATCTCCGTCCTCTAAGACTCACTTGGATGACGCAAATAGTGTTTCCGTCGTTCAAGTGGTCACTTGGACAACGGAAACACACGCCGTGGTCCGAGTGGCCACTTGGACGATGGAAACGTACAGAATCCGTCATCTAAGTGGCCACTTGGACAACGGACCGACACGCCGTGGTCTGAGTGGCCACTTGGTCGATGGGTTCTAGATCCATCGTGCTTGTAAACACTTAGACGACGGAAACTTGTAGAATCCGTCATCTAAGTGGCCACTTGGACAACGGACCGACACCCCGTGGTCCGAGTGACCACTTGGACAATGGGTTTCAGCTCCGTCGTCGTTGTAAACACTTGGACGACGGAAAAGTACTGAATGTCATCTAAGTGGTCACTTAGATGATGCACCGATACTCCGTCGTCTAAGTGAAGCATTATATAATGTTCATGCCAAACTCTCTTCCTCTTCGCTCGCTCGTCTCAACTTCATCTACATATATATATTTCGTCGCGCATTCAATTAATTCTCTCTCTTGATCGATCAGACTCTTCGATCCTCACGTGTGCGTATATGGCACATGCAAATTCTAGCTAGCTAGCACTATATCCGAGCATCAATTCGCCATATATCAGAGAAGGCTAGGTACGTACGTACGTAGTTAATTTCCTATCATCATTTAACGTTTATATATATAATTAATTGTACGTTTGATTGATTGCATTGTTAATAATTAGTACGTTCTAATATATATTTATAATTAAGTTAGGTAATTACATTGATTATACATATATATTAGTTAATTAATATAGACCAGTAATACGTATATATATATATATGCATGGATGTTTAAAATTTTTGTTAATATTTAGTTAAAACGTACATGCATGTTAGACATATTAAAGTAATTAATTGATGTAGATCGAGTACATATATTCACCAATAATTAATAAAGGTAATTAATTAATAATTTAATTTAATATATTAAGGTAGTTGAAAATTTTTGTATATATATATAATAGTTTCATATATAATTACTAGCTTAAAAATCTATATATATATAATAGTTGACTAATATGATAATTAATTATTAAAATTCGTAGAAGTATGGACAAGCTAGAGTTGGATGAAGTTGCGGAATAGAAGTGATGTCCGGTATATGGATGGAATTAGCGAATTTGTGAATTTTGCGATAGAACATGGTTAGGGAAAGAAGCATTTTAGGTGTCCGTGCCAAAAATGTCTTAACTGTCAGTATGTGGAAGTTAATGTTATGGTGCAACACTTGTACGAAAATGGTATGATGTGGAGTTACACTCCGTGGAGCGAGCATGGTGAAGCAGTAGACTTCAGTTCAGCATACTTCAGCACAGAGTATAGTTACCATGGTACCTCATCTAGCGGCAGTGGTGCCGGGCCCCTTTCTTGGAACCCAACTGCAACTTTGGTTCATGATGCGGGATTTAGTCATAGTGGACACCAACACTAAGAGGGAGGTTACAATACCACTCATGAGAATGATGACATATTTCCCGATGCTAACTTGGCCATTGCACTAATGAGATGGATAAGTACAACAGGATGCTACTTGAAGCGCAGACCCCGGTGTACCCTGGATGTCGAGAGAATGTGTTGTAATATGTGATGGAGCAAATGAAGATAAAAGTGAAGCACAAAATGTCAGTCAGTGCTTTTGACGAAATTCAGGAGCAAATATGTAAGTTGCTTCCGGATGATCACAATCTTCCTAAATCTCATTATAAGGTTAGAAATATCTTGAGCAGCCTCGGCCTACAGTACAAGATAATTGACGCATGTCCAAATGATTGTGTGCTGTTTTACAAAGAGTGTAAAGATTTGGACTATTGTCTCGTATGTGGCCAGTGCAGATATGAGCTGAATAGGAAGAGTTCGAAAAAGAGAATTCATGTGAAGGTTCTTCGATATTTTCCCTTGATTCCCAGATTGCAGCGTCTGTACATGTATCTATACACAGCAGAGCCGATGCGATGGTACGCAGAAAAGCGAATAGATGACGATGTCGTGAGACATGCCGCAGATGGGGAGGGTTTCAAACATTTCGACAGAGAATTTGGAGAATTTTCCGCAGAGGTTAGAAATGTCAGACTCGGACTATCTACAGAAGGATTCAATCCTTGGGGTAGTAATAGCTTCGCCGTCAGCACTTGGCCAGTTATTCTGATGCCTTACAACCTGCCTCCGTGGATGTGCATGAACAAGAAATTTAAATTCCTTACTCTGCTAATTCCAGGTCCTAAATCTCCGGGGAAGTGCTTAGATGTTACCTCAGACCTTTGATCGACGAGCTGAAACTGTTATGGCAAAATGGAGTCCCAACTTATTAAAAATTCACAGACACGATGTTCACGATGAGAGCTGCCGTAATGTGGACGATCAACGATTTTCTAGCATATGGGATGTTGGCAGCCTGTAGGACGAAAGGATATAATGGATGTCCTATATGTTTGAACGACGTGAACTCTAGTTGGCACGCGGGGAAGGTGTGTTACTTGGGTCACCGTAGATGGCTTCCTCACGACCACCAGTGGCGACAGGATGAAGCTCATTTTGACGGGACAGTAGAGAACAATCATAAACCCCATAGTTGGTCGGGCGAAGAGATTTTAGAGAGGTTGAGCTATTTCGACTTTGGTGTGTTGACCAATGACACAGATGTAAAGAAATGCAATCCAATACCTCCACATGATCTCAGCTATTGGCATCACAAGAGTATCCTTTAAACCCCCTTACTAGCCAAAGTTGAAGCTGACGAACAACTTGGACGCGATGCACATAGAAAAAAATGTGTTCGACAGCGTGGTGGGAACAGTTCTTGGTATTAAGTTCAAGACTAAAGATACTCCCAAAGCGCACAAAGATCTGGAATTTATGAATCAACGTCGTTCCTTGTGGTTGATGAGGGATAGGAGAGGAGTGTACAACAAGATGCCAGCTGCACCTTACACAGTGAAGCCGACACTTAGACGTTATGTATTTCACTGGTTTAAGAGCGTTCGTTATCCGGCTACATATGCAGCTACTATAATTGGAGCAGTGGACGAGGTGCAACACAAGTTTGTTGGTCTAAAGACACATGACTATCACGTTATGCTACAACGTCTGATTCCAGTGGTAATTCAACCATATTTGCCTCATGACTTCGTAGAACCAATAGTGGCATTGTGCAAATGGTGGCAGAAGTTATGAGCCAAAGATTTAAAGAAGTCAGATGTGGTGGAACTACAACAACAAATTGTGCACATCATGTGCAAACTAGAGAGGATTTTTTTTCCTGCTTTCTTTGACATCATGATTCACCTAATGATCCACCTGCCCGAGCAGGTGCTCATTTCTAGTCCGGTCCAGTATACTTGGATGTATCCTCAAGAAAGGTACGTACAACTAATTAATTATACAGGTTTTTCGATTCATAATTTGTTCCATTGGAGATTACTAGCTATATGTACTTATTCTTAATCTACAATGTATTAATTGAACGTTTGATTTTGTAGTAAGCTTGGACAGTATAAATGATTCGTCAAAAACAGGTCAGCCCCGGATGGCTGCATAGCCGAGACATACCTAATGCATGAGTGTGTTACTTACTGCAACAGGTACCTCAAAGATCCACCACCTCCCACTACCTCCGATCCCAGAGCCCGCATCAATCTTTTTGTCGTCACAAATGTCGTACGACCATTTAGAGGAGTATTAAATAAATCGTTAACACGGGAAGAACTTATTGAGGATCATTGGATAGTGTTGTGAGACTGTGACAAACTTGAGTTGTACATGATTGGGTACAAGGAGAGGCTTCAGGTGTTAAATCCGGACAAAAGTTCGGCGTGGTTTGAGAAAATGGTTAAGAAGAAGTTCCCCGATTATTTCTTCCAATGGGTACATACGTATGTGTCGGTATTTAGTTTATATACATGTTTTTATAAAGTTAATCCTTTAATTGTATATATATTTCCTATTTTTCCAGATGATTGATCTACAAAAATCCGAAAACCACGGGAGCGCGCTCTTGGTTCTGGCCAAAGCACTTGCTAGCAGGGGAGCCGATTAAACACTATATTTACCCCAGATGTTTTGTGAACGGTGTAAAGTTTCATTCATTGGCCCGAGATGAAGGAAGAAGAACACAAAACAGTAGGGTAGCGGTTGGGAAAGACAATGATCTATATTACGGAGCTATTATATATGTCGTTCAGCTATGTTACGGGAATGATGTCAACTTTTTCCTATTCAAGTGAAAATGGTTCAACCGTACAAAGGAATACCTGGGACTTTTATTAGTCGATACAAACTCAAGCTAGTATAAGGATGAGTCTTTCGCTCTCACCACCTTTGTTAGGCAGGTGTTCTATCTCGATGATCCGAAAGATAGTGAATGGTGGAAAATAGTGAACCATATCTCTCATCGAGGAATATGGAATACTACGAAAATTGAAGGGACACCGGCGACTGAAAATGCTGATGAACCGGAAAGAGACATTCCTGCCAATCAAGAGCCTAATATTTATGTCATCTGCTCCGACATAATGGACCTGGTTCAAGTTGGTGAACGCTTACCCATGCCTGATGGTTGTACAGATATAACTGAAGATGAGATTATTGATCCAATTATGAGGTACATGAAGAAGATGCGCACGATGAGGACCAGGACGAGTACTCAGGTTATTCGTCGGACGATGTTGAGTATGATGAGGAGGAGGAGCAATCGGATAATGGGGATGAGGATGATCGATGATGATTAGGACGAAGAGTATAATATAACGACGAGGAATATTAATTGGTAATTAATTATTGTAATTATTGTAATGATGCATGATCGATTAATTAATTAATATATATTATAGGAGGAGTACGTATGTACAACTATTAATTTTGTACTTAATTAAATAGCGTGGTCGCACGGTTCGACTGACGTAAATTAAAATCAATTAATTAATCCGGAGGATCGGATCGATCGATAACTTGATCGATCAAATCACATTAATTAATTTTCACGACTATTAAAACGGGGACAAAAAAATGACTTTTTGTAGCCCATACTAAGGTATTTAAAGACCATACTAATTATTATATATATAAAATCCTAAATCCTAAAAATAGTACTTAGACGACGCAAAAGCATAACCCCGTCGTCTAAGTATACCCTAAACCCTAACCCTAAATTAAGGGAATTTTCACTTAGACGACGCATACGGTTGTTTGCGTTGTCTAAGTACGTACTTGGACGGCGCAACACATGTATGCATCGTCTAAGTGAGTACTTGGACGACGCAAACATGTGTTTGCGTCGTCTAAGTTAAGATTTCGTAATTTCATCTAAGACAACGACCATCTAGATCATGTCCCAATGTATATTCTTTTCGTCTAGACCATATAGTAAAAAATTCTTAGAGTGTGAGCTTCGACAGTTCCAAAATAGGAGTTACAAATTTTCGTGTATCCACGTTTTCGGTTTGTCAAAATTTCGGTTTTGCGGTTGACTATGCCGATGAAACCCCTCACGAACTTACTATTTTCTGAAAATTATTCCATTTATATATTGTCTTATGGCGAATGTATCCAACGGTTATTTTTTCCAAATTCAATTTCGTTAATATCGATATGCAATGAGCCTATACTTAATAACACTTAAGTTATAAAGATTAGTAGATACTTAACAAGTTTAAAGACATAAGATTGTTCGTCGTCTTAAATTCAATTGTTTATATATACGATGCGTTAATCGATATTTTAGAACTATTTCATTTGAATGACAAATTGGCCACTTCCTTGAGAATTACTTTTAAAAATTAATTTTACGTAAATTTTACCTGGACCACGGAGAATAACCATCTCCGTCGTGCAAGTAGGCACCTGGACGACGGAAACAGATGTTCTATGTCGTCCAGGTAATCACCTGGACGACGGAGATATGCTTCTCCGTCGTCTAGGTTGAGGAAGTATGGCGGTTCAATTTCCACCGCCAAATTTTAGGGAAAATGGTTCAAATTTGACATAGACGACGGAGACGACGGAGATGCCTATATCCGTCGTCTAAGTGAAATTTGAAATTCTCCCCAAAATTAAGGCGGTTAACTTCCACCCGCCAAATTAATTGAGCGTCGGTTCCAAAATTTGAAACGGTTCACTAACACGACGGAAATGGGTGTTTCCGTTGTCTAAGTTCACTTAGACGACGGAGCCTCATTCTCAGTCATCTAAGTGAAACTCTATAAAAGGAGGCTTGGCCGATCCTTTTCCTCATCCCATTCTCAAATCATCCCTCTCCTCTCTCTCGATCTCTCTCTCTCACTCTCTCAAAAATCCGGCCTCCCTCCTCTGGCGACTCCCTCTCTCTGGCGACTCTCCACTCCAGCGACATTCCGACGACGTTCCGGCGACTCCCTCCCTTCCTTTGGTGACTCCGCTCTCCCGCGACTCATCTCTTCGGTAATTTTTTAAACTTTTAACATAATTATAATTATAATTAATAAATTGGTAAATTGTTAATTAATTAGTAAAAATAATATATTAGTAATAATTGGTAATAATAATTAATATAAGTTAGTAAATGCATGATAATTATTATTGTAAAGGTATGGTAATTAATAATTAATTATTGTAATTAAATATTGTTGTAGTTTATATTATAATTGGTAATTATTATTGCATGTAATTATAATTTGTAAATATTGTTGTAATATTATAACGTTGTAGTAAATATGATAAATTAGTAAATTATTAAAAATAATAAATTGGTAATTATGACAATTTTGTAGTAAATTGGTAGTCTTTGATTTAAATTTAGTACATAAGTTTGGCTTATTAAGTTGCACTATTTGGAATAGATGGCGCCTCATTTCCTAACTTATCTCCTTAACCCCTCATGATGTGTGGACTTCATCACCGCACACCATAACCTAAGTGAAGTTATGGACACGAGGTTGATGGCGGAGTTTGCAAATGACTTGAGGGAGTGTAAATTTTCGAAATATTGGCTGAATGTCGGAACCTAGCTGATGGAGTTGTAGTGGGGGTGATGCGGTGACAAGACGAGATTGTTCACAAGCGGGCTCTTCTTTGGTATATTTTGCTATAAAATTTGCCACAGCCTGGGCTTTGATGGCCGTTCTAGGTTTGTATTCGATGTCAAATTCAGTGAGCTCGACGGACCATTTGCAGAGGCGGCCGCTGTGGTCAGGAGATTCCAGCACCTGCTTTAAGGGGAGGCTTGTGAGTACCTAGATTTTATGCGCTTAGAAATAGGGCCTTAAGCATCAGGCGGCTGTGACTAGGGCGAAGGCCCACTTGTCAAATGCTGGGTAGCGTTTCTCTGCTCCTATGAGTCTCTTGCCTGTAAAGAAGACGTGGAGCTCAGCGTCAGCGTCAGCGTCGCTCTAGGGCGAAGCTAACCGTTGTGAGAGAGATAACCAAGTATAGATATAGTGTTTCGCCTTGCACTAGTCTCGAGAGTGTGGGAATGGAAGCTAGATATAGCTTGATTTTCTGGAATGCGTTCTCACAGTCATGCATCCAGTCCATGGAGCGCTTGCTGTGGGCAAGGCGCATGACCTTGAAGAACGGTTCGCATTTGTTAGAAAATCGAGAAATGAAACGATATAGGGCCGCAAAATTACCTGTACGTAAGGCTTTGCATTTCCTTCTTGCTCACAGGGGGTTTCATATCCATGATGGCTTTGACCTTTTCGGGGTTGTCCTCGATACCTCTCTGGCTGACTATATACCCCAAGAATTTGCTGGCGGTGATGCCCAACGTGCATTTTACGGGGTTGAGGCGAACGTTATGTTCCATCAAGATTTGGAAGACAATGCGGAGGTTGGCAATATGGCCGTTGGTCGTTTAGATTTTGACTAAGATGTCATCGATATATACCTCCACAACAAAGACATTGAATTCGCAGAAGATGTGTGTCATGAAACGCTGGTAGGTGGATCCTACATTCTTGAGGCCAAACGGCATGACCACGTAGCAGTAGAGTCCATTGTCAGTGGCGAACGTCGTGGCTTCTTGGTCTTCCGAGTTCATGAAAATTTTGTTGTAACTAGAGTACGCGTCTAGCGTTGATAGGAGTTCATATCTGGCCGTTGCGTCCACAAGCTGGTCTATTCTGGGGAGTGGGAAGCTGTCCTTGGGGCATGCCTTGTTCAAATTTGGGTAGGCAACACATATCCACCAATTCCCATTGCTCTTTGGAAACATTACTCCATTTGATATCCACTTGGGATAGTGGACTGGTCGTATAAGCTCATTTTGAATAGGCATTCCACCTCAGCGTTCGTTGTGGTGTAACACTCAGCGTTGTATGCACGACGCTTTTGCTAAACTAGCTTTCTGTTTGGGGCGATGCTCAACCTATGGGAAATTAAATTGGTAGAGATGCTAGGCATATCAGCGTAAGACCATGCAAAGATGATGTTGAATTCTCGAAGGAGGTTGGTCAACTCCGTTCTGACGCTGACGTCCAAAGTGGCACTGATGTAGATCTTGCGTTCCGGGTGAGCCGAATCAACCTCAACTTCAATGAATGAGTCCCCTGTTTCAGCATGTCTGAGGGTGTTCACACATTCTCTTGCATCATCAAGCTCCTTCGATTTCATGTCTGGGACGTATGTGTTTGCCACCTTCATGACTTCTTGGCGTACAATGTGACCAGCGCAGGGGTTGATCAGGCACGTCACGAAGTTGTAGCCACGTATTGAACCTATGCCAAAGTCCATTGGAAACTGCATGTATAGCATGTGACTGGCCGTAGTGGCTTTGAATTTCTTGAGGGCCGGACGGCCAAGAATTACGTTGTAAGAAGAATGTAGATCTACCACAATAAAATGTGTAAAAACTTCCCTTTGAGGTGAGTCCATGGCACCCAGGGCTAGACGCATGTAATCATTACCTAGATGGTAGACGACGTCCCCTGAGAAGCTCACGAGGGATTTGTTGTCCTGGTATAAGGAATGGTTGGGCCTTTTCAGCTATTCATATGCGCTGAGGAAGATCACGTTAGCACCAGAACCTGAGTCGATGAGGATGCGACTTACCTTACACCTGTCTATAAAGGCGTCGATGAAAAATGAAGCGTCCATTGGGGGAGTTCCTAGATTGTCTTCCTCGGAGAAGGTGATCGGCTCCCAGGAACGGCGTTACGCCTTAGGTTCGGAGCCCAACGCGATGGATAACACTTCTCGAGATGGGGCGTCGGCTCGTCGCTTACCCCCGTAGATCATGGAAATTTCTTTCCGAGCTTTGATGAATGCGATATGTTTGCCTCTATCAGCGCGGTATTGATCGAGCTTACCCTTATCATATAGCTCCTGTACGATATTCTTTAAAACGCTGCAATCTTCCGTGTTGTGGGTTTCAGATTCGTCATATTTGCACCAACTGCCGGTGTTTCTCAATGATGCCTTGCGCATCTTGGGCTTAGGTTGAGTTATCAAGTGCTTGTTGTTGGCGAGGATCTCCGCATAGGTGGCGTTTGTAACGGTGTAGACCGTTCGGTCAGGAGAACAACTCTTTGGGATTTAGGTGGTCGTTGTGGGTTCTGAATGGGAGAACGGTGTTCTTCCAAGGCGTTGTGCCTGCCTCGGACAGGGGACCGACGACGTTCTGGGGTGTGCTGTCTATGCGAGCTCTATTTCAACTTTGGAGTATTGGAATGGTGTCGCTTCCATTCTGGTGTGCGTGAGCGGTGATGCCTGCCCTTGTAGCCATGCCGATTAGGAGGTGCGTAGCCGTCCCGTTGGCCCCAGACTAGGTTATGGACCTCAACCTTCTCGACCATCATATCGAGGGTGGCCTCGTATGTGAGTTGATCCTTTCGGATCAGTTTTTCTTTGAAGAGTGAAGGCTGGAGTCCTTTTACTAACGCTGTTTGAGCCGTCTGCTTATCAAAATTTTGGCAAAGCTGAGTGGCCTCCCTGAAACGGTTGATGTAGGACGACGGGTTTTTAGAGCTCCCCTGCCATACGGAGAAGAGAGACTTGGCCATGCTGTGACGTGTTTGTAATCAGTACTGCTTGAGGAAAGCGTCCATTAGCTCGTCGAAGGATGATATGGAGCTGAGGGCCAGTTCTAAAAACAAGTTGAGCGTCTCGCCCGTAAGCGTTTCAAGGAACAAGTAGCACATCGTCGCGTCGTCATGTCTGTGACCAGCTATGAAAGAAAGGAATCAGTGAGATGGATGCCAGGGTTTCCCGCCCAGAATACTGTTCATCCTTCCACGTTTTTGCCCCTGGGTAACGTCCTACACTGGTGATGGAAAGCGAGAACGAGGTCGTGTGTGGTGTGTGAGACATTGTGTGATGATGGTTGCCGGTCTGTCTCAGTTTACTTTCCAAATCAGCCAGTCGGCCGAGGATTTGGGCCGTTGCGTCTTGGGAAGCAGGTGTCTCGATGGCGGGGAAAGGGCCAGGCAGTAGTGGATTGATCAGCTATGTGTTCATATGGATCATATTGCGCCATTCCTCTTGACGGCCAAGTTCAAGTTGCTGGGCCTGCATGGTGCTTAGCATATAGCTAAGACGCTTGTTGGTGTGTTGAGTTGCATCCCGTTCCGCCCTAAGCTCAGCGAGTTGCGCCAATAGTTGGGCGTGAGTTATGTTGGTATCAGTGGGGATGCTTGGTGCAACGGTTTGGGACGACGCTCCCATGCCGCTGGATGTACCTATGCAAGGTGTCCTGACGAGGTATTTGGCTTTAGGAATGGTTCAAAAGTTCGTAAACGGTCCTCGGTGGGGGTGATCATGCCGTCTTGGCCGATAGTTGCCATAAAGGAACAATGAATTGGGCTTTTTAGTGTGGTGAGAAAATTTTATTTGTTACAGACGGGGCCAATTGTTTCAGACGAAATTCGTAGGGGTTCCGTCCGTCGTGGGGTAAATTCTGGATATAGGATCACTCCCAAGCGTTCCGATGATAGATCTAAAACACTTGCGTTATCTGTAAAATAATAGTTTTAGCTTAAGAAGTCGAGACGGGATTGGCCCGCCTTCGACGCTCCGAAGCCTAAGTCAGTAAATGACATGATTGACTAGGTAAAGTAACTGCAGGAGTTAAATCGAATTACCTTTCCCCTGGGGTTGATACCACCCTTTTATGGTTAGATGATATTGGCAACTCGAAGTGATTCTCGATGTGGGACTAGTTTTCCTACCATTTTGGTGTAAAGGAAAGACTAATCTCCGTAAGGATGGTTAAGGGGGTATGCTGGTAAATGGCAGCTCCGTTCTGTACAGCCTTCACATGATGCGCGTTGCTCTTCGTCACGTGCGTCGTATGGAACTAGGCTGTCGGGACCGTTCTACCCTTGCATGTGTTGCGGGGTTGCGCTGGTCATTTGACCGGGTAGGTCAGTGCGGCCTGCACGTGACGCGCATTGTGGTGCCTCATGTGCGTTGTGCGACATGGATCCGGAATGACCAAACTGCCCCTGAGATTGGCCAACGACCTTTTGAATGGCTTTTCTATGCTTTTGTGTAGAGTAAAGTATATTTTTTTGGGTTTAGCACATTGCATACTAACAAAGTGTAAGTAATGAATCCAAAGCCTCTAGATCAACCAGTTTCAATTCACGGTCTATTATGATTCTTACATCGAAAACTTCACCATATATATTTTGGCTGCGGAGAGAGAGTTAATTTTATAGGTTCGACTTCAGTCTCCTACTGCGAGTTTAATTTAATTTGTAAAAATAGATTGCTTTTGTTTAGTTATATTTAGCAAAAGGAAATATGAATTGAATATAAATCTATAATATAAAAGCTAATTTCAACACGTAATCTCGTCTTTTAAAGGTCTTTAAAAGCTTATAAGGTGTGTCAAAATATGTGTAAAAACATGTGTCTATGGATCCGAACCCTATATATATACTTACTATTTAATTGTATTAGTCTAGACTTCTACCTTATCAACTAATTTACACGTTTATGGTGTTTTCTTATAAGCAGACTAAATGATCTATCATATGGTCCATATACTACCGAATCTAAATGTATTACTGTATGTAATCCGTTGTCTAGAGATAATTACTAAATAAATCACTTAGCAATCGGGATGCAAATTGGCCCACTTGGTGCAGTAATTCGTCGGAGCCTTGTCGTTCGTGAACAAGAAGAGTTGTTGTTCCTGCACAAACGTGCGGGTGTGTCTCAGTTTAGAGGTGTCAACGACGATGAAGGAGTCCAAGCTATTCTTTCGCGAATCGATCTCGAAGACCTTATCGGTATTGAAGAAAATGAATCCTAATTTTAGGACGAGATATGGGCATATCAGTGTGAAATTCAACTGTACCCGTGAGCCAAAATTGAGAATTTGCATCATTAACCCTCATAGATATAGTACATACCAAACCAAAGAAGGATATTTACAAAAACTTGATTTTATTGAGATATAGGTGATAACAAATTTTGTCACCCAGCCTCATTATTTTGTCACATAAACATATTCTGAATTTCACTGTCGATAACAAATTTTAAGCAACAAAAATGAAAAAATTTGTCACCTATAGTGCTCATAAGTGACTAAATAACCATTGTCATTTAAAATTTTGTCATAAGAAAATTTTGTTATTTTCTTGTAGTGACATAAGCTCATTTAAAATAAATTTTTGTAGCACCAAACATATGATTGGACTATTTTTTATAATAAACTAAAAGTTCTAATGGAAGAGAGTGTAACGAACATGCTCGAAGAGTCACGGACAATGCCACACCTCCCCCAATACTACTAAATAATGCATTACTATTTTCTTAAGTCTACCAGATTATTTTGAGGTAGAAACCTACTCTTGACAGGTTTCCACTGTTGGTTTCTTTAAAGTTCACTTGATAAACAACAGCTATAGAGTAAGTCAATATTTATAGTTTCATGTTGAAGTAGATTCCATCATCCTAACTACGTTAATTTGATTTAGGTTAGGTTATGTTAATTTGTGGTAGTCGAGAGAACATTTCTCTCTAGCAAACTTTGTCTTTTATCCTAGTCTTCCAAAAACAGCAACCATCGCACAACATCTCATCCAATCGATCCGATAAATCCCACTGTTCCTCTTCCTTTTCCCCTCTAGTCGACCCGATTTCCCACGTCCATCTCCTATGTTGATCACGTTTTCTGGTCTTCTTCATTTTTCTTTCCCTTCGATTATTTGTGATAACCCGAACCGGAATTGGTATATTAATCGGCTTAATTCAAGAGTTTCACGTATAATTGTGGTTCGCCGTAATTAATCGGTTATGCGGTCCTGTTCACGACTTAATTTTCGGGCACGAATTTGGTTTGGGTTTGTTCGTGGGAAATGTAGGGAATCTGATTTCGAGTTCGTAGGAGCTTTCCGAGGATTTTTCGGATAATCGGGGAACATAAAAATAATATTTGAAATTATCGTTGAGTTAGTCGTGTTTATCCGTTTGAGTTTGAGTTATCCGAATCGCGGATAGAGTTGATTCACGACGTATAAATAGCCGAATAGTCGTAAAGTTATCGCAAAAGTTCGAAAATGGGCTGTTTGACCGAGTTGACCTGTTCTGGCCGAGTTGACCGAGTCAACCCGCGTTGACTCAGTGAGTCTGTGACTCGTCGTCGTTGTGGCCACGGGAAAACGGCACGGTTGCTAGAAACAAAGGTAAGTGAATGAAGCTTAGAACCTATGCATTCATTTGATGTACTTTGTGTGATGTATGGTGGAGGTTTTGGGATGAAATTTTGTATGAGAAGTGGAGGATTTTTGGGGGTGACGGACGGCGGTGCTCCGGCCATGGTGGAGGCCAGGGTTTGGGGGGAAATGTTGTGTTGACCACGGCGAAGCTTTTGGGAGTGGTCTTGTGAGCCGCCGTGCACCGTGGTCGGAGTTCCGGTGGCGGATCGATTGCCGGCCAATTTGGAATTCAAGAAGTTTCATGCGAAATTCCGGTGGATAACAGTGGAATTAGAGGAAGGTGAAGAAGAAGAAAGTGTTGGGCTCGAGGAGGAGTTGAATTCTGGACTTTACCCGCCGGAAAATGTCGTCGTTGACGCCGCGCCGCCGCCGCTGCCGGCGGTCAACGGCGGAGCTCCAGCGACGCGTTGACTTTTTGGATTATGGAAAGTTTTATGCCGTTTTACTCGTAATCGTGCCCCGATCGTCGTCTTGAGGTTTTCGATTTGGTTTGAGTGGTGGATTTTATATCGAGGAATATATGGAGTATTTTGGGATTTTCGACGATTTTCTTGTTATCCGAGTTATATATTTCCGGAAATGGTTGGTTTCCGAGGTGTGGTTCAGAGTATTGAATTGTTATTTTAATCAATGATATTTTGTGATTATTCAAGGGATCGAGATCGTATGCTTGGCGAGGGCTCTTCCGCCGGATCTCGGGATTAGCGTGTTTACGCGCTGTGCTTGTCTGTGAGTGGACACATTTATTTTCACTGATTGGTTGCGGGTCTTTATTATACGTTTTATGAGCATGAGCATGCATATGAGATTATGATTTATACGAGCATGTGCTTTACGATTATGCATTTACGAATACGCATCGATGAATATGCTTTTATAATTATATATTATGAATATGCATTTACATTATGCTTTATACACTTGCATGAAACTATTTATGATTTGGTTTACATAGAGTACAGTCTCAGTATATATGGTTGTATCGATATACTTAGCATCCCGGCTGATCCCCGAGGATGTTTACCGGGGGACTGTTACCCTGGGCAGAGGTATTTTCCGGGTGGGAACAGATACCCTGACCTGAGGCCTTTCTGGCTAGAATCACGTGTGGGTCTGGGATCCCGTGATTCGGACTGTACTAGCGCGGTTGTGTCCATGAGTGACCCCGCAAGATTTTCGATGCATGCTCTGTACGCGTGAGGAGTTAGAGTCTCCATCGTGTACCATATTATTTTCATGCATTTAGACTCGCATATGTTTTTATAACATATATTATTCAGCGAAAGACATTTATTTTCGTCCACTCACTCTAATAGTTTATATGTCTTTCTCTGGGCTCTTTGTTTTCAATGCCCAGTTTGCAGTTCGGATTCTGGTGTCACACGTCAAGGTTGGAGGCTTAGTGTTCGAGCTACTTTTCCTTCTCAGTAGGTTTCTAGTTTGGCCTACTGTTGTATATTTATGTATATACTAGAGCTCGCTCTGAATACTCTGATGTTTATGTTTTCTTATGATTTTCCCGGATTTCTGTAAAGTTACAGTTTTGTTTATTGCTTTACATTATGATATGTTTTTAAGAAATCCGGATGGGATTGGTGCTCACGGTTTTTTCTTTTGTGGCATCGGATGAAGTGTATTTTCGGGTGCAGGTTAATGGTAACTTCGCGTTGTAGTGAAACTCTGCCGAAATTTCTATGATTTTTGAAGGTTCACGTTTTCAGAAGGGGTTTGATTCCGGTTTAGGAAACTAAATCGGGATGGATCCTTTAAGCTTGGTATCAGAGCATTAGGTTTTAGGTTCTGTAGACTTCTGTAGTTGTGATGCTAAGGGTATTTGAGAATGTACAGCATGTCTGGAGCGATGACCCAACTGGCTAGTGGTTACTCATCAATGCTTCGGGTGTTGTATGTTTTCAAATGTCTGAAGTTTCATGATTACGTTCCTTGTGCCTTGTGACTAATGCTTTTCTCTTATCATTATGATGCCTCTTAGATGTAGTTCCCGTGTCAATAGGGATGTGGATCCTGATGAGGATCGCTAGACGCATGACTTGCTTATGCGAGTATTGCGTTTGGAGGAGCATTTTAACCCTATGGTCAAAGCTCGAACTACTGGAGCGATAGTTTTCTCGGGTTCGGTTGATCTAGAGATATGTGAGGCTTGGTTGGTTCAGGTTGAATGAGTTTGTGAGCGTCTGCGTTTCACTCCTGAATAGATGATAGTGGCAGCGGTTGGTTTACTTGAGTTTGATGTATACTTCTGGTGGGTTAGCACTGATAGAGTTCTGGTTGATACTCCATGGACATTGTTCAGAGATTTGTTTATGCGAAGGTATTTCAACCAGGCTGCACAGCAGCGGAAGTATGAGAAGTTCACCAACTTGAGACAGGGTAGCATGTCAGTACTTGAGTATCTGGACAGATTTACTCATTTATCTCGATTTGCTCGTGACATGGTGGCCTCAGAGGATGCCAAGTGCCGGAGATTTGAGTTGGGCTTGAACCTGAACATCAAGGGAACATTGGCTACGATGCCTCGGAACAACTTTGATGAGTTTGTGAGTGCTGCACTCCGAGGCGAGGATATAAAGAAGGAAAGGCAGATGAGATTCCAGTCTCGACGATTTGACGAGGGTGGACCGAGTCTGGGACCTTCCAAGAGGTTGAGTTCAGACACTACCGAATCGGCATCGTCATCTGGCAGTGGACCCTATAAACATCCTGCTAGTTCGGCTAGACAGAGACAGAGATGGAGGAATCGGCCACAGAGACCACAAACCAATGGGAGTTCTAGCGGATCCAGCTATCCTCGACGTACTAGTGGCACTTTTGCTGTACCGAGGGAGTATCCATTGTGCAATCTCTACAATGTGCATCACTTTGGTCTTTGTCAGCGAGGCCCTACCATTTCTATCGTTGTGGCCAGGAGGGTCACTTTGCGAGGGAATGTCTCTAGTCTATTGGTGTTGGTGGATAAGCTGCTCAGAGTTCAGGAGGAGATCGAGGTACGACTTCTGGAGCTCGACCAGTACAATCTTCTAGACAGGGCGGACAACAGGGTCACCGTCAGCGTGGATGACCAGCTGGACAGAGCTTCACCAGAGGTTCATGCCATGTCATTACGTGAGGGCAGAGCTTCACCAGAGGTTGTTATTTATACGTTACATGTTTTTGGCTATCCAGTACTTACTTTGCTAGATCCAGGTGCTACGCATTCATTCATATTATTTAGATTGTCATCTTTAGCTACTATACCTGCATCTCCACTTCTGGGGTTGTGGAGAGTGTTGTATCCATCTGGTGAGGTTGTGAGTATTGATTGGGTGTATAGAGATTATGAGATCTTTGTTGGAGGTTATGGTTTAGCCGCGGATTTATTGTTGCTGGATATTGTTGATTTTGATGTGATTTTGGGTATGGACTTCTTGGAGACACATTGGGCTATGTTCGACTGTCACAAGAAG
The DNA here is from genome assembly GCA_946800695.1 of Geum urbanum. NCBI lineage: Eukaryota > Viridiplantae > Streptophyta > Magnoliopsida > Rosales > Rosaceae > Geum > Geum urbanum. Next base: position 36,855,341 of record OX327002.1, on the reverse strand, counting down.
GAGGTGGTGTTTCGACGTCCAGGTTTTCTAGAGATATTGTTTCGCGGTGAGAAGAGTACTTCCCTGCCATGTGTGATTGCAGCGATAAAGGCCGAGTGGATGATGAAGAAGGGTTGTGTGGCATACTTAGCTCATGTTGTAGATACAAAGGCTATTGTACCAGACATTGGTGACATTGAGGTTGTTTTTGAGTTTGCAGATGTATTTCCGGAGGAGTTACCAGGCGTTCCTCCAGTCTGAGAAATTGATTTCACCATTGAGCTTTTACCAGGCACTGGACCTATATCTCGGGCACCTTATCGTATGGCGCCATCGGAGTTGAAGGAGTTACAGATTCAACTTCAAGAGTTGCTGGAGAAAGGTTTCATACGACCCAGTGTATCACCGTGGGGTGCTCCTGTACTGTTTGTCAGGAAGAACGATGGTTCCATGCGGCTGTGTATTGATTACCGGAAGCTGAATCAGGTCACCATGAAGAACAAGTATCCGTTCCAGCGGATTGACGATTTTTTTGATCAGTTCAAGGGAGCTTCAGTCTTTTCGAAGATTGATCTCAGGTCTAGATACCATTAGTTGAGGATCAGGGAGTCAGACGTGCCTAGGACAGCTTTCAGATCACGGTATGGGCATTATAAGTTCTTGGTTATGCCGTTTGGGTTGACCAATGCCCCTGCAGCTTTTATGGATTTGATGAACAGGATGTTCATGCGATTCCTGGACAAGTTTGTGATCGTGTTCATCGACGACATTTTGATTTACTCCAAGAGTGTGGGATCGAACAAGAAACATTTGCGAGCTGTTTTGCGAACTTTGCGAGATAATCAGTTGTTTACAAAGTTCAGCAAGTGTGAGTTCTGGTTGAGTAGCGTGAAGTTTTTGTGTCACGTGATATCTGCTGAGGGAGTCAGGGTGGATCCTGACAAGATTGAAGCCGTGTTGAATTAGAGCAAACCTACGACCGTACCAGAGATTAGGAGTTTCTTGGGTTGGCAGGTTACTATCGGCGCTTTGTGTAGGATTTTACATGGATTGCCAATCCACTTACTAGATTGACGAAGAAAGGTATCAAGTTCGAGTGGTCCAATGCATGTGAGGAGAGTTACTTGCACTTGAAGGAGAAGTTGACTACTGCACCGGTTCTGACTCTACCTGACGACAGTGGAGAGTTTGTGGTTTATAGCGATGCATCAAAATCGGGTCTTGGTTGTGTTTTGATGCAGCATGGCAGAATGATGGCTTACGGTTCTAGGCAGTTGAAACCACATGAAGTCAATTATCCTACGCATGATTTGGAGTTGGCTGTTATTGTATTAGCCTTGAAGAGTTGGAGACACTACTTGTACGGAGCTCAATGCATGATATATACAGATCACAAGAGTCTCACTTATTTGCGCACGCAGCCAGATCTAAACATGAGACAGCGCAGATGGATGGAGTTGATCAATGACTATGATTGCACCTTTGAGTATCATCCAGGGAAGGCTAATGTTGTTGTTGATGCACTCAGTTGGAAATCTGGAGCTTCGATGTTTCATGTGTGTGTGACCAGAGTTTCCATGTTAGCAAAGTACGAGCTACGGGAGCTGAGTTAGAGTGGGATGATGATGGAGCCTTGTTGGCTAGCTTCCAGGTTCGACCGGTATTAGTTGATCAAGTCCATGAAGCTCAGGATGTGGATTCCTATCTGTTGGACAAGAAGACCATGATTCGGAATGGTGTGCCAACAGAGTTTCAACTGAGTAGTGATGGTACATTACTGTTCAGAGGCAGACTTTGTTTACCCAGAGACGAGGGCTTGAAGAAGGAAACCATAGATGAAGCCCATTGTTCTGCTTACATTATGCATCCAGGTAGTACGAAGATGTTTCACACACTTAGAACCTATTATTGGTGGCGGAATATGAAGAGGGAAATAGCAGCGAATGTGAGCAGATGCCTCATTTGTCAGCAAGTGAAGGCAGAGAGACAGAAACCTGCGGGAAAGCTACAGCCTTTAGAGATTCCAATTTGGAAGTGGGAGCATATCACTATGGATTTCGTGTATCAATTACCGCATACTTCTGCTGGTAACACTGGTATTTAGGTTATTGTGGACCGTTTGACGAAATCAGCACATTTCCTTGCACTTCCAGGAAAGATTTCAGTGGGCAGATTAGCAAAGCTGTATTTGGCTAAGATTGTTCGTTTGCATGGTATGCTTGTGTCTATTGTTTCTGACCAAGATAGTCAGTTCACTTCAGAGTTTTGGCAGGCATTGTAGTGAGCTTTGGGGACCAGACTACACTGATGGGCAGTTTGAGAGGACCATTCCGACCCTCGAGGACATGTTGTGGTCCTGTGTATTACAGTTTAGAGGAAATTGGGATCAGCAGCTACATTTGATCGAGCTTGCTTACAATAATAGTTATCAGGCCAGCATCAATATGACACCTTATGAGGTTTTATACGGGAAGCAGTGCCGTACTCCATTGTGTTGGAGTGAGGTGGGTGAGCGTTGGCTCATTGGTCCTTATTTGGTGAAGAGCACCACTGAGGATATTTAGATTATAAGGACAGACTGAAGATTGTCCAAGATCGAAAGAAGAGCTATGCAGATGTGAGGAGAAAGAGTCTTGAGTTCGAGGTGGGGGATTGGGTCTTCCTGAAATTGTCTCCTTGGAGAGAAGTAGTTCGTTTCGGGAAGCGTGGCAAGCTTCGACCACGGTATATTGGTCCTTATGAGATTACAGAGAGAGTTGGTGCTGTGTCATACAGGGTGGAGTTACCCTCAGAGATGGCAAGAGTGCACGATGTTTTCCATGTATCGATGTTGCGAAAATACATTCCGGATCCATCGCATGTTTTAGCACCATATCAGCTTCCTATACGGGAAGATTTGACTTATGTAGAGGAGCCAGTGTGGATTCTCGATCGACGTATACAAGGGTTGAGGCATGGAGTTATTCCGCTTGTGAAGGTCTTATGGCAAAATCATTTAGTAGAGGAAGCCACTTGGGAGACCAAGCAGCACATGCGGGAGCAGTATCCTCATCTGTTCAGTTAGCAGGTATGCAAATTTCGAGGTCGAAATTTTTGTAAGGGGGGTAGATTTGTGACAACCCGAACCGGAATTGGTATATTAATCGGCTTAATTCGCGAGTTTGACGTATAATTGTGGTTAGATGTAATTAATCGGTTATGCGGTCTTGTTCACGACTTAATTTTTAGGCACGAATTTGGTTTGGGTTTGTTCGTAGAAAATGTAGGGAATCTGATTTCGAGTTCGTAGGAGCTTTCCGAGGATTTTATGGATAATCGAGGAATATAAAAAGAATATTTGAAATTATCGTCGAGTTAGTCGTGTTTATCCGTTTGAGTTTGAGTTATTTGAATCGCGGATAGAGTTGATTCGCGACGTATAAATAGCCGAATAGTCGTAAAGTTATCGCAAAAGTTCGAAAATGGGCTGTTTGACCGAGTAGACCCGTTCTAGCCGAGTTGACCGAGTCAACCCACGTTGACTCAGTGAGTCCGTGACTCGCCGTCGTTGTGGCCGCCGGAAAACGGCACGGTTGCCGGAAACAAAGGTAAGGAAATGAAGCTTAGGACCTATGCTTTCATTTGATGTACTTTGTGTGATGTATGGTGGAGGTTTTGGGATGAAATTTTGTATGGGAAGTGGAGGATTTTTGGGGGGACAGACGGCAGTGCTCCGGCCACAGTGGAGGCCGGGGTTTGGGGGGAAATGTTATGTGGACCACAGCGAAGCTTTTGGGAGTGGTCTTGTGAGCCGCCGTGCGCCGTGGTCGGAGTTTCGGTGGCAGATCGATCGCCGGCCGATTTGGAATTCAAGAAGTTTCGTGTAAAATTTCGGTGGATAATGGTTGAATTGGAGGAAGGTGAAGAAGAAGAAAGTGTTGGGCTTGAGGAGGAGTTGAATTCTGGGCTTTCTCTGCCGGAAAATGTTGTCGTTGATGCCGCGCCGCCGCCGCCGTCGGCGGTCAACGGCGGAGCTCCGGCGACGCGTTGACTTTTTAGGGTTTAGAAAGTTTTATGCCATTTTACTCGTAATCGCGCCCTGATCGTCGTCTTGAGGTTTTCGAATTGATTTGAGTGGTGGATTTTATGTCGAGGAATATGTGGAGTATTTTGGGATTTTCGACGATTTTCTTGTTATCTGAGTTATATATTTCCGGAAATGGTTGGTTTCCGAGGTGTGGTTCAGAGTATTGAATTGTGATTTTGATCAGTGATATTTTGTGATTATTCAGGGGATTGAGATCGTACACTTGGAGAGGGCTCTTCCGCCGGATCTCGGGATTAGCACGTTTACGCGCTGTGCTTGTCTGTGAGTGGACACATTTCTTTTCACTGATTGGTTGCGAGTCTTTATTATACGTTTTACGAGCATGAGCATGCATATGAGATTATGATTTATGCGAGCATGTGCTTTACGATTATGCATTTACGAATACGCATCGATGAATATGCTTTTATAATTATATATTATGAATATGCATTTACATTATGCTTTATACACTTGCATGAAACTATTTATGATTTGGTTTACACAGAGTACAGTCTTAGTATATATGGTTGTATCGATACACTGAGCATCCCGGCTGATCCCCGAGGATGTTTTCCGGGGGGGGGACTGTTACCTTGTGTTGAGGTATTTTCTGGGAGGGAACAGATACCCTGACTTGAGGCTTTTCTGGCTAGAATCACGTGTGGGTCTTGGATCCCGTGATTTGGACTGTACTAGCGCGGTTGTGTCCATGAGTGATCCCGCGGAATTTTCGATGCATGCTCTATACGCGTGAAGAGTTAGAGTCTTCCTCGTGTACCATATTATTTTCATGCATTTAGACTCGCATATGTTTTCATAACATATATTATTTGGCGAAAGACATTTATTTTCATATGATATTTTTTTATGATTATTCCCGGATTTCTGTAAAGTTACAGTTTTGTTTATTGCTTTACATTATGATATGTTTTTGAGAAATCCGGATGAGATTGGTGCCCACAGTTTGGCTTTTGTGGCATAGGTTGAAGTGTAGTTTCGGGTGCAGGTTAATGGTAACTTCGCATTGTAGTGAAACTCTGCCGAAATTTCTATGATTTTTGAAGGTTCACGTTTTCAGAAGGGGTTTGATTCCGGTTTAGGAAACTAAATCGGGGTTGGATCAGTTCATTATTAACCTAGTTTCGGTGCCCTAACTCCATTGTACACTGAATCTCTCTCATCATCTTCTCTCCTAATGGCGACCTCACCATTATGTTGCCTTTGCGAGGAAGTCGACCTTTCCGTCAGTGTGGCGGAGGAGGTCAATGATTACGACTTTGTCGTTATTAGGGTTTTCTTCTGTTGTACCCTCTCCAAAAAATTGGCCGTGCTTTAGGGCGCTGGATGATAAGCCTTTGGTAAGGATTACTAGGCTCTGGAGCCATGCATCAAGATATGGCAGTGCTCCCAAGATCATTTTATAAGAAGATTCAATGACATGGGCGCTCTTCGTAGGGCGATTGATAAAGGCCCATGGTTTTGCAATGATATTACTGTGCTTGTAGTGGAGACTAGTGGCCTGATCCCGTGGCATTTAGTTCCTCTTCACAAGGCATGTGTTTGGGTGCAGGCTGAAGTTTTTGGTGGTAACCTCATTGATGGGGTCACGGTGAAGCAATGGTAGAGATCCTTTGGTTCTTGTCTGGGTCGTTTTATCGATTATGATCAAGCCAGACTCGAGGACAATCGAGAGATCTGTGTGTTTGTGGAAGTTGATCTGATGTATCCGCTGTTGGTGAAGGTAACTCTTCCCCGAGGAGGCAACGTACTCTTGGGATACTTTTGTTATTGAGTATATTACTCTTCGTGGCTACTGTATGGTATGCAGAAGTTTCTTCTTTTCTGGGGATGGTTTTCCCATATAATGTGGTAAATGGGAAGAGCTAGATGAGGCTTGTCAGAATGAAGCCACCTGGGCTGACGAGGAAGCTAAGAGAGAGGAAGTGGTCTGGGATTGGCATCAAGACCAGGTTATCATGACTGGTATTGGCTTTAACACCAGAAATAGATAAGAGGAAGTGGCTGACAACGAGCAGCTACCATAAGCCCCTTCAATGTCGCCACCGGATGAATCCGGTGCAGCACCTGTTCTCACTCGCACCCCGGAGCGTCCCAAGAAGAAATGAAGGTATGTTCAGTTCAAACATAGGATGGTGTGATACCTTATTGCTCGACATGCAGATCAACAAGGAGAGTGGGAGAAACCCATGATGAAACGTATAGCAAAGTGGCGCATGGGTGAAAAGGAGGTTTGGTAGTTGGCCCGCGCTGCCACATGGGAGAGGTTGCAAGCCCTCCATAGAAAAAAGATGCTTCTGAGGTGGGACCTGTTGGAGGAGAATGAAGTTGAGGAACTTGACCTTATGGAGTACGTGTAGAGACGGTGCCTAGCTAGTTAAGGAATGGTGTTATGTTTGATTACCGTACTGTCCCGGTTTGCTAGTCTAGGATTATTAAGTGGGAACCAGGTGTCAGTATAGTGATGCACATTGGACTTTGTATTATCTAGCCGGAAAATTTGGTGGAGTCTTTGTATCATTATCACATTATCAATCCAAATATTATCGCCTTCTCAAAAAAAAAAAATCCATCATCCATTAGAACATGTAAGAGAATTTAGCTTTTGTAATCTCATAAAGGTAACCTTGAACTTTTGTATTCCTAAATTAAGGTCTTAAAATAGATTATATTGAGAGGAAACTTAATAACGTGGCCTTGATGAATAAAAGATTGTTTATTTTCCTGAACTATGATTCAGTGCCTCACGGCCTTGCAAGAGTGCCTCGAGAGGGTCAAATGATCCCAATTCCCAAAGTAATTCCTTTCAAATCTAATGGATTTTAGTTTACTCTGACACCATTATTGAATTTTCATAATGTTTCAAACTTTTGAATTGGGTAGCTTAGGCTATGGCTACATAAAGCTGATTATGACAATGCTCAATATAGTTATAGAAACTGGACCTTTAGAGAGGCATGTTTAATTTTAAGTTTTTCTTCTTTTCCTCTCATTTTTGTTTTTCTGAATGAATTATTACAATTATTTTTCTTCATGTTTCCAATCTTGGTTTCCTTTTTATTTTCTCATGTGTTTATTGTAGGAAAAATAGTTGAGTACTGTGTCGAACTGCCAAAAAGTGACAAACAATTGAGTACTCTGGTTAGTAACTTTTACTACATTCTACTGCACACCTGTAGTATTGTCTTCCCTCTATAAACAAAGGCTTCTCTACTGGGAGGTATATGCCTTATTTCCTCACGTCTACCAACTTTGGTCCATGTTAAAGACGTTGCTTAATGCTAGTGGAGGTCATTATTTTCCCTTTGGAGAGAGTTATAGTGCCTTGATGGTTAGTCGTGTACCCCTAAAAATCAACATTGGTTTTGATTTCAATGAGGCATTTGGTTTAGGTACTCAGGGAGGTGACTTCGTATTTGGTGCTGGTAGTGCACCTAGATGGGAGGATCGTCTGACTTCGGCCAACGTGGAACCTCTAAGGAAGAGCAAAGCTAGACCCATTATTATTCAGCTGCCAAAGGAGAATCGTATAGAGGCGTCAGAGAATTTGAATGTGGTGCCAGAAAATAAGAGACGTAGAGATGCAAGCTCCAAGATATCCCCGAAGAAGTTGAAGATCAACCCTGCAGTGGAACTCAGTGGGGAACAAAAGAGATTCAAGTTTCCTTCTTTTTCTGACAAACTCCAAGCAGCATCTCAGGATCTTATAGAGACACCATAAGAGACAGCGGTTCAGCGCAAGAAGAGTTTTGGACGTCCATTGGGTTTAAAGAACAAGCCGAAATCAATTTTGGGGGTGATACAGGTACTTCAGAGGGCCGGCTCTTGGCAAAGAAGTATAAGATTAAGGGTGTGGAAGTTACTTCAATTTACATACCCTGTGAAGACCCATTGCTCAGATATGGGCAAGGGGAACAAAAGAGAGTCAAGTTTCCTTCTTTTTCTGACAAACTCCAAGCAGCATCTCAGGATCTTATAGAGACACCATAAGAGACAACGGTTCAGCGCAAGAAGAGTTTTGGACATCCATTGGGTTCAAAGAACAAGCCGAAATCAATTCTGGGGGTGATACAGGTACTTCAAAGGGTTGGCTCTTGGCAAAGAAGTATAAGAGAAAGGGTGTGGAAGCTACTTCAATTTACATACCCTGTGAAGACCCATTGCTCAGATATGGGCAAGGGGAAGGAGACTTAGATACCTCCTGGTGTCGGTTTACTTGCTTCCTTTGTGGACTGCGCAGTTCATGGGTTTTAAACATACCCATCACAATTGAGTGCTTAGGGGTGTGTTTATAACCATGATGCATGAATTGCATAGTTCACGCAAGGAGCTAGTAAACCCGACGTTTAGTTTGGGCTTATTGATTGAAAGAATTGTTCTTGCTTCTTATTTGTTTCTTTTCTCTTAATAGAGTTGGGGTTGCTTTTCAGCTGTGTATAAACGTTCAGGCCGTGAAGATTTTAATGAATTCTTCTTTTCATCAAAAAAAAGTATCATAAATGGCATAATAGTGTTTCAATATCATAAATGTTAATTTTATCTATAAAACTAAATTAGAATTGATATATGCCAATCCAGGTGTTGTAGTATTTCAGTCTCATAGATGATATTATGTGGTTCAGTGACTTCAATCTCATAGATGTGAATTTTGTCTTTATAACTAAATTAGAATAAATACCCGATCCTATTATGTTTTAGATAAGTAGAATCCAGTTTTGAATTCTTTTGCTTAGATTCGTTGAATGAGTCATTTTGTGCATTCTTTGTAGCTGTAGCCAAGGCTGATATCAATAGGATTAAGTTCATGAAAGGGACATGAGGATTGAGAGAGCAGAACAAACAACAAGTGAGTGGAGGAAGTTTGGTTGCAATGTGTAGTGGAGAGTCAAAAAAGATTGGATGGAATGTGAAGATAATACATGGAGTTCCTGTTTAAAAAAAGTAGAAGTTGGCTAACCTTTGGTGTCCTATTTGGGAAGAGATTGTGCAAATTCCTGTCAAGGAGCTTTGTGGAGGATTTGAATGTATTAGGATTTACGTATTAATTAGTCATCTGTGACCTGCTATGGATTTGGAAAACTAAATGTAAATTTCATTATATTAAAGACCATTGGCCAGGTAGCATTCCTATTCATATCCCATGAAAGTGCACCACTTGTCCTCTGTTTGGTTATCTCCTTCTATTTTTCCTGTAAGCTCATCCATGGATTTTAGATATCAATTGTCAAAGATTGAATATGAAGCAAGTGATTGCCAACAATGTTTTTAATCTGAAGGGAGAAGGATTGACACTCGATCTAAAACCCAATCATAGTTGGTTAATAGCAGTAAGAAATCTGGGTTTTTGAGGGAGCAATATCAATAAGAGATATGAAAATATTGAGAAAGAAGAAGATGAACACAAGATTAAAGTGAAATTGCACACATGTCAAGGTTTAATTAGATGTGGGTAGCTCTTGTTACCCATGTATGGGCAGCCAAGAATACGGAAAAGTGACCAATACGTCATTTTGAACTCATATTTTGACCAAGAAGTTCTGCAAAGTTTGTATTCATACGTATTAGTAGTAAAAGTTAGTATAAATAGTAAAAATAACGTATTATATGAAAAAATTATCCTTTTCTCTCTGGAAAAACATAACTAGCATTTGTCATGCCACACATTTACCTATTAAATTTTTTCCTAACTGGCTAGTGATGCTAGTGGACTTACTACTGAATGCCTTTTAATTAAGAAAATGTTAATTTTTGACTAACAAAAGTTTACCCAGAAAAAGATACTCTATGTTATGTAAAGGTACTAATATGCATGATTTTGCTAGTTGTACAAAGATAAAAGAAAGATACTAAGTGTTCAAAAGAAAGATACTAAATATCAAAGAGAAAGATACTCAGGATAATAAACAACTCATTTTTCCACCTTCTGGGCGGTAGTTCGTCTCTTAGGGGAGTTCATTGAGTTTTTATGAACATATATATAACAATTTGAAAGAACTATAGTGGGGAGCAATAGCTTATTTATTCTAACAGAATTATAGACTAAACATCCAGAGCCCCACTCTCTGGTAAACAACTAGAAGTTGTTTCGCCACTCATAGTAGTAGACATACTTACATGGAAATAGAGAAGGTGAACAATTTTCTTTGATGCTCTACTCACAAACTCGACACTCAGACTTTCTACTCTTAGATAGATCTCTTCTATTATGATTTTTAAGGCCTAGAACTAAGATTTAAGGCTTATTATATAAGGAGCGAAACTCAAACTTGAAATGAAATATACATAATTAATAGTAGCTCCACTAAGAATGGTGACCCCATCCTGATAATGTTTCAGCTTTCCTTCATTGTCTTTTTTCAAAAAGTTGATTTCTGATTGATAAAAGATGTTCCCTCCTTCAGAATCTCATGTCTTTACATGTCATCGTATATTTTTGAATTTTCTCCAAGATAAGATTCTTCAAATTCAAGCCTTCCTCTGGTTCATTTTTCTTCCACGTATGTATCTTCATACATCTTGTAATGTCTGTCATTTTCTATCTTTTCAAGTCACTGGGCACAGGCAAGGGTGGAATCTCTTTATTTTGTGAGAAACAAACAAGTCACTGGTAATAGCCTCTAGGTCATAAGCAGTGACAATTATCTTCTCTTCTTAAGCAAGAAAAGTAATCTCTTGATCTTCTTCGATTATTTTCTTGATGTATTCCAGTATCATGTTCTTCATCCATGGAATGCTAGAATTTGGAGTTCCATTGTATCCATTACAGGCTAGTTCTAGATACTGGCCTTGGATGATTCTGACATTGTGGTATGAAGAAATATACTCAGTTTCTCCACTGTGTTTCTGCACCCATTCAGGAGGTGTAGATGTAAACTTGAGTTTAAGAATGCAATTGGACTTCCTTACATTCTTAATAGTATTACTGATGATAGTAGTCAATCCCATGAGATCATCATTAGTCTTACTCTATAGATTATGAACCAAGTCATTTTCAACTAACCACAACTTGTGCTCTTGTGAATGCTCACTTTGAACGTTCACCATGTATCTTCCTAGAAATGGTCCTAGAACAATAAAAAGTGTATTAGGGAGATCTGTCTTGATTGAGTTTCTTCCAATGGTGTTGTGAAATTTGAACCTCTTTGGTTTTTTTAGCGCTTGAATTGGTACTTTTTCACTTTTAGGAGTTATGATGTACTGCACCACTGGTTTATTAACAACACTTTGTTGTTTTCCCTTTTGGTTTAGCTCTTCCGCTAAGGCATTCATGGTGTCTACCACAAGCCTTTTATCTTATTCTTGGAAGGCGAACATCAAATTGTCTAACAAAATCTTTTGATGAAAAGCTAGACCTGGGTTAGTTTGGAACACTGACTCGGAGAAGGTGTTCAGCTGTTATTTGAAGATGTTTACCCTGTAGGAAAAATTCTGGTTTTTGGCAAAGTAACAGCCTTTAACGGTCTTGATAAGCCTTTATAGTCTGCCATTTGAAACGGGCTAGTCAATCTTTTACCCTGAAATTGGTCAGTTAAGGTTGGTCTTTTAGGATCTAGTAGGAAATGTTTAAGAACCTTCTCGATGGACTCCTCGGGTTGTTCGGGTTCTTTTCCTGGCCTACTGTTCCTAGGATTCCGACCTTTTTTGCTCCTTTCAGTCCTTCGTAACATCGCCATTTCTCTTGTTAAAGTGTCTGAGAAATAGTTCATGTTTCTTGCGATTAGTTCTAAATTATAATCATATTGGTTGAGAAATAATTACTAATTTGGTAATTTACCCCTATCAGCAGTTTTATTAAGCTTGAAGTTCTTGAAATTTTTTACTCTGGCGCAATCTGTTCTCACAATGAATGGTTTCCCTAAAAAGATGGGAGAATTTTCAATTAGTTTTTGATTGCCAGAATTTGCTTTGCCCCTGTGAAATAGTTATGTTCTGCATAGTTGAACTTCCTACTATAAAACATTTTAAAAAAAATTTTGTATAAGTGCTCTATGCTCTTACTAGCACTACACCCGCCCAGAAATTGTCACTAGAATCTATTTGAAGAATGATCTGAGCATTTTCTTCATGTTGATGGAAAGGAGGAAAATTTTTGCAAACCTCCTTGATTTTCATAACGACTTTTTAGTCATCCTATGTAAATTTTCAAGCTCTCTTAGAGCTTGGTTTTGGGGAGAGTATTGTTGTTAATCCAGCAATTTTGGGAAGGAAGTCTCTTCTATAGTTTATGATTCCTAAAAATCTCTGTATACTTTTAGCGTCAGGGATTACGTCTGAAAATTTCCTGACATTTTCTAAGATATGAGGTTGAATCTTGATCACCACATTTCTTATGTTAATCTCTATGAAGTCAAATTCATCTAGGATGAAAAAGACTTTCTTTTCTTCTAGAATGATTGCATATTGAACTATGAGTTTCACTACCTCATAGAGATGATTCATGTGTTTGAATATGTTGTTCATTTTTCTCTGAAAAATGGATGTAGCTTGTTTCAAAATGCATTACTAGCCATTCGTAGTATCCCTATACAGTTCCAAAGGAAGTAAGGGGATTGTTATAATAATGCATTTTGACTTGCTAAAATTCTGATTTTGCATCAAACTTTGAGGACACCTTGGCTCCTTTGAGCCTATTGATAAGCACTCTTGCTTGTGCTATTTGATAACTGTCTTTTACGGTTTTCTTATTGACATCTCTATAGTCTATCACCATTGTTGCTTTTCCGCAGACTATTTCGCATGATTTTTGACATAGAATGCTGGATCATGATGAGGACTATTTGATGGCCTTATCAATCCCTTTTCCAAAATATTAGCTATGTCTTTCTTGAATTCTTTCTGATCTTCTTCCTTGTACCGAGGGATTGCTTTTACATGATAGATAGAATTCATGTCATATAGCTTGAGCTCATAGACCACTGAGTTTTTTCCCAGAATTTCAGAGGATTGATCTCAATATTTTGTTTCAACATCTCCTTGATCTCTACAAGGGTATGCATATTTTGTCTCTGAAGCTTAGCCTTAAAGTGCTTGAGATTATGCTTCTGAATGAATGCGGCTTTGGATGCCTCTTCGTCTTCATCTTCGTCTTCTGAAGATGCTTCTTAAGCAACTCTTCTAGTTGCTTGTATTGCAATATCGTTTCGTATTTTGGTGTATATTGACCACTATTCTGTTATGATCTTTGATATTGGTTCGTAAATCCTAGACCAACAACACTATTTTCTTGTTTTAGTCTCTCTGTCTAGAAAATCTTGTCATTTTTTTGAAGCCCAGTAAGTTCTCTTCTGGCTTCTGGATGAATATTTGTTGTAGGAGAAAATCATTGCCAATCAATATATCCTAGTCTTGGCTTTTTGATTGCCAAAGCTCTACAATTACAAAGGTTCTTCCTCCAATCAAGATTCGAACATTTATGGCAACTGTATTCATGAAATTTTTTCTCCCGTTTACAGTTTTCTCTATTGCAACTCTTTTTGGATAAATAATCTAGAGTTCTTCAGGTATAGCAAATTTTTTATCTAGGTTGAAGCCAGAACTATTATGTACATAGCATGTAAATGATATTTCTTTTGTCCTAAAAATATAAATCCAATTTGCATGTAATTGCTGAAGTTACTCATAGAAGTAGTTGCTGCCTTACACGAATTTTGTTTCGAAGAACCTTCTTCTTCTACTATTTTTATGAAAGCACTGCATCGTTCTTCTTCACAAGATGGGCTTTCTACAGATACTACTTCCTTTTAGTAGTAGTATCGAATTTTATTCTTTCTAGATCTCTTTCTAGAATTTCATTTTTTTTCTTCTATATTGTAAAAGTAGTCCTCATATTCCTATTCAATAATCTGACGCTTCACAAAATATGGGAAGACTATCTTCTTCCTAATTTTTTATTTCATGAAGATAAACCCCTCTGGGTTCATATTCTTTCTGAGAATCTGTTTCTGATTCTTCTAATGATCCATCTTTTGTCTAGAATGAATAGAAAGATACATTATCATCTTCATCTTCTGAATAAACTACCTCGTAGCCCTTCATATTAGACATCTCGATGACCTCTTCATATTCTCTCATAAGAGCTTTCGAACTTCTCTTATCATTCTTAGGACATTGCTTAGCATAGTACCCTTCAATCTTGCATAACTAACATCTGCATATTCTCTTCTTTTCTATTTCTTGTGAGAATCTTTTCTTCTTAAAGAATCTCTTTCTTGGGTTCTGTTTTTCTCTTCTGTAATTGAAGATTTTCTTGAATCTCCAATTCTTTCTTTCGTTTCCTCTTAAATATTTATGGAAGTGTTTCCCTATATTTTTCTTCCTATTTTCGTTGCAACCCTAGTTGGTTGAAATATCGTGTACAGAAATTGTCAAATCCTCTAAGCTGCTTCTTTGCAACTTTAGTTATTGTGTTGGCTTTGCATTAATTAGGCATCAGCTGTCTGATTCTTTCTTCAACTGCACTACTGAAAAACTTTCTAAGGGTTTTTCTTTTATGCTTTCCCTCATTGTTGTTCTCTAGGGTTCAGGAAGCTTTCTATGCAACAGATGTATTAGGTCGTTGTTCCAACTCTCCCATTATACATTACTATTCTTGGAATTCATTCAGAAATTCCATGAAATACTTCATATTGCATATCTTGAAAGCATATATGTTGATTTTTGCTAACTCTTTAGCTTTGTTCCTAATATACGAGATATCTTCACAGAATTGGTCATAGATTGGAGTTGCAAAGGCCTATGGAGACTTATCTGTTTTAATTTTCTCCAACCATTCTTGTCCCCTGGAATTTTGTTTGAAGGCAGAATATAACTTGTTTTTTTTTCATTTCTGTGAGGATCAACTCATAGATTATCTATAGGTCAGGGCTTTCAAACTTTTCATAGGTAGTAGTACATGCTTCCATGAATAAGCTAGCTGCCCAATCATCTATGACTTTCTTCTTGTCTAGAGATTTGTCTAGATCAATCTATACACCAAATTGTGTAATTGGCACTTTTTGCGTATTTTCTTGTGGAATGATTTTTTGTCCTTTCATGTTTGGAATTTTTATATTTTCACCAATTTTGATGATGGTGGTAGCTCATGAGGACTCTTTTTCTTCCATTTTTACTTCTTGATAAGGAACGAATTTTCTTTCCTTTTTGAATGTGAAACTTTCGATCTCTTTGATCAATTGATCCAAAAGAAATGAATCTTTGCAGTTTTCTGCTTCTTCATAAAGTGCAAAGAGCTTCTTTTCTTTTGGGTTTTCAGATTTTAACATGCTAATATCTCTTTCTAATTCATCATCTAAATCTTCTTCTATCACTGGGTTTGTTTATTCCCTTATTGAAATTATGGTACTTCTAGTACCCTTTTCTCTTAAAGAGCTGCATCTTCGGAATGTTATATAGCTTTCTCTTTTATTCTCATAGACAGTTGCCCTTACACTTTCTGGCTTTTCTTTGGGGCCACACAATTTTCATTATAATGGAAAGGTTACTTCATCCCATGTAACTTTATGAATCAATTTCGAATGATTTTTTTGGATTTGTAAGGAATCCAGTAGTAAGACCAGAAGTATTTGTTATTTTGAATTGGTCTTTGATTCTATTGTTGTTCTCACTAGTTTATAGTAAAATCAATAAACCACAGCAAGGTCATGCATGCCATCTTTCATTAAGGTGCCATTTATTTTAACTCTCAGTCGTAAAAAGTGGGCTATATCAGTCAGGGTAGTCGAAAAGTTTGGGAAGCAATTGAAATATGCAACTTGGTTGCACAACAATGCTTAGAGGGTTCCCAGTAGACTTTTCTGGAAATCAATCAGTCTATTATCTTGTAAAACACACAAGACTGAACAATTTATGCCTTCTTTAGCCAGTAATTTTATGCTGACTTGGACAGCTCTAATGTGCATAAATTTGTAGCTTCGTTTTTTGGCTTTAGCAACTTCCTCAAGTGTTATCAAAAGGAAATTTGTTTCTTCTATTGTTGTTGGAGTGGTGAATTCAAGGATTTTGAATTGATAGCTATTCATCATGTTAAAATGTCCTCTTTTGTAAATCTGGTTGAATTCAAATTTTAGAATTGAAGATTTTTGAACATTTTGTTCAATTTCATTGAATTCGAATTCATTAGAATTGAACGCCTGTACTACCTTTTTATTTCCAAAGATGCTTAACATATTTATGTTACAAACATCTTCGGTCTTGGATTTCTGGAATCTGATACTTGACAGATTTGTTGTTGGATCCAAAAGAAAAGGTTTTGGTGGAAGATTCCCTCTTGGAATCTCTAATGGTTTAAAATCATTGGTTTTTCTTATGATAGTTCGAGGTGGACTATCTCTTAACTGGTTATGTTCTCGGGCTATCCTTTGAACATAGACAAGCTAGAATCTATTGAATATTTAGTTCCTCAATTTTACTATTAATCTTTGTTAATAGTTCTTTCTTGTTTTCTGGATGATTTTGGATATAATCCATTTTAGTTTCAATTTCTATAATTGGTTACTAATCACCGAAACTATCTACATATACTCTTTGTTTCTAGAGATTTCTGTTAAAGACTTTTGATGCATTGCATTAGTAAATTCTATTAGAGAATCTAGTTTCTCTATTATTTCCTCAGAAGTTATTCCCACCTTTGAGAATTTGTTGAGCTATAACAAGCTCTGATACCAGTAAAAATATGGAACTAACCAAAGTTTAGAAAATTAGTCTATGCAAATGACGTTCGGCTTTAGCTTTATCACGTAAGCAGGCAGAAAGAAAATATTGCTGTCTAGCAATCTGAATCTCAACAAAAGCCTGGTCTTGAGTTCGAGCAAATCTCCTTGATCTTTCTAAAAGTTTAATCCTTTGTTTTGTTTTGGAAATAAATTCTCGAATCAATTCACGTAAAGCTGAAAAGTAAGAAATTTTGATGGTAAGAAATAACTGTTTACCTTCGAATATTGAGGATATACAGTAGCTGCACGTGTTAGAACAAACAAATTAAAGGCCCACTACACTTTCAAAGAAGATACTTTTGTAGTAGCATAAAGAGACCATTTATCAAAAGTAAATGTACTGTCTATCATAAATAAAGATACATACTATCACTACCAGAAAAAATAAACTTAGGCGACGAATAAATTTTTTCGCCTAAGTGACTTTTTTTGTCGCCTAAGGACTTAGGCCACGAAATTTTTATCGCCTAAGGTTCGTTGTCTAAAAATTGTAGCGTAAGTACTTAGACGATGAAATAAACTTCGTCGTCTAGGTTTTTGGACGACAAAAAAATAATGAAAAAAACAACGAAAATTTTCGTCGTTGTAGTTAGAACTTAGACGACGAAACAACCATTTCGTCGCCTAAGTTAAACCACTTAGATGATGAAATTTTAGGTTATTAGTGACAAATTTAATTAAAAAAAACAAATAAATTTTGGGTCATCTAAGTAGTTTTTTTAAAAATAAATAAACAAAAATTAATTAAATCATAATTAAATGTTAATTATTAATTAATGAAAAAATTGTAATCACGAGATAATTTAATGATGGTGGTGGTGGTGGTGCGGACGAGGTGGCGGTGGCGGCGGCGGTGTCTATTGTTTGAGAGAGAGAGAGAGAGAGAGAGAGAGAGAGAGATTTTGAGAGATTGTGCAAAATAGGAGATGAAAATTTTCTTATAGGTGATCACTTAGGTGACGAAACCAACATGTTTCGTCGCCTAAGTGACTTAAATATTTGGTAAAAAAAAGTTTTGGCGGAACAAAAATAACCACAAAAAGTTTGAACTTAGGCACCAAAACAACCTTATTTCGCCTAAGTGATTTTTAATTTTTGATAAAAAAAATTTGGCGTAAAAAAAAACTACAAAAATTTTGGACATAGGTGACGAATGTTACTAGTTTCGTCGCCTCAGTTAATTTTTTCAAAAATAAAATTAAAATAAATGAATAAAATAAAATAAATTAAATTTCACTTAGTCGACGAAACTATTTATTTTATTTTGGTAAATTAATTTAAAAATAATTCCCTTGGGCGACGAAAATATATAGTTTTGTCGCCTAAGTGAAATTTTTTAAATTTATTTTATTTTTTTACAAAATTCACTTAGACGACGAAACTAATAGTTTTACAAAATATATTAGTTCCGTCGCCTAAGTGAAATATTTTTTAAAAATATATGAAAATTAATATTGGGTAGTTGCTTAAAAATCATCAAAAATCAACAGTCAGATATAACCATTTCATTTATACGATATTGTAAAAAAAAATCAACATAATTCGGATTAGTTTAGATTGCGATCGAATGAATTTAGTGATTATCGAAAAAAAGTTAAAAGACAAAAACTATCGTAAAAGATAATTTGTAAATCCGTTTCCGAAGTTACGGGTGTTTGTCTTGTCGTAAAAACTTAATTTATCAACTAAATATAAATTAATTGAAATCTGACATAAAAAATTTATGTAAGACTAAAAAGTTGTTATATATCTACTAATATTGTATAACTTAAGTGTTTGTATGTCTATATTCACTCACATCAACATTAACGAAATTAAATTTGGACAAAATAACCGTTGGATATATTCATCAAAACATAATATGTAAGTGGATGAATTTTCATTCAAAACGAAGTTTGGTAAGAATTTGATCGGTGTAATCAACTATAAAACCGAAATTTTAACGAAATGAAAACGTTGATATACAAATCTTCGTAACTCCCCTGATTTTCTAATCGTCGACACTCACAGTCTAACAATTATTTACTCTATGCCCTCGATGAACAAAATATGTATTTTAAGATGGTATAAATGGTCGTGCTCTTAGAGGTCAGATTGTGAAACACTACTTAGTCGACCAAAGTGGTTGAATTTCGTCGTTTAGTACTACTTAGACGATGAAAAATGGGTTGCGCCGCCTAAGAATTTCCAGGTTTAGGGGAAAGGTTTAAGGCTTAGGATCTAGGGTTAGGGTTTAGGATATGTTCTTAGACGACGAATTTAGTTTTTATCGCTTAGTATGTCTTCTAAAATGCTGAAAATATTTTTGTTGTCTAAAATATTATACTTAGACGATGAATTATGTTTTTCGTCGTGTAAGTCAAATTTTAGACGACGAAAACAAATGTTTCATCATCTAAGACGTTTCTTAGGCGACGAAAATCAATTTTGCCATCTAAAGTCAGACTAAACGACGAAATTGTCTCTTGGCTGACGAATTTTTTTATCGTCGTCTAAGAGCCACTTAGACGACAAAATTATTAAAGTTTCGTTGTCTAAGTGTGATTTTCTGGTAATATATATTGATAAGGTGAATGAATAATGTTAAATGCAAGTGAATGAGTGACATACACAAATTTGGTGACCTATTGGTCACTTTGAAAATATTAGGTGATTTTAAGTACGTATTTGATGTATAGGTGATTTTTAGATAATTTACTCCAAGAACTATCCATAATAAAATGATGGTAACCGAAGTACTGAACCTGGATTCTTCTCGTCTCCTGCCCACGCTAGAAGCCTTAGGTACTCTCTCTTGAATTTGATCCCAGTATCTTCAATGCGAAATCTTTTAATGAGCTTGGCCTCCCTCCTTTGTGATTCAGTGTTACACGGGTTAAGGGGAAACACTGGTGTATCTTCTTTCTATTCTCTCTGAAGTTGGCCCCTGAAGACAGGACCATCTGATGGTGATGGAAAGAGAACAGACATCGAAGCACTAGTTGCGGCTCATTCCAGGGAGCTGGGTATGCAGATTGTAAGAGAGTTGAAAAGATATTAGGCCCCGCAAACAAATAAGTGGTTCAACAGCTTATGGGGGGTGCAGATCTATCAAGACAAGATGACGCATTTAAGAAAAATAAGACTGCCATTGCTGTTAGGACACCTGGTAGGATTGCAGAGATAAATGTAGCTGGGAAGCTTCATACAATCATACCCACAGCTGCCGTTTCTTGCTCTTAGATGAGGTTGATCAACAGCTTTCATTTAATTTCTGGGAGGATAAGCATCGAATATTGGATCGCGTAGGGAGGAGGTCCAGTGCGGACTCGCATGGATCAAAAGGCTCCGTTGCCAAGCGAGCTAAGCGCCAGACTATTTTGGTTTCAGCAACGCCATTTTCAGTGATACGTGCAGCCAGTAACTGGGGACGTAATCCACTTCTGGTCCAAGCAAAAAATGTCGTTTCCCGTAATTCCATCTCTTCATCTAGACCCACTACATTTCCAGGAAATTCGTTCATTACGAATTCAACCTCGAATGCACAGGGTCATTCTGCGATAGAATTCCTACCTCCATCTCTCAAGCACTAGCACTGTGTCACAAAGTTACAACAGAAGTTGACGCCTTGAGAAGATTTGTTCATGCTCTCGATGCCAAGTCTGTCAGTCTTCAGAACCACACGAAGCTGCTAAAATATAGTCTTGGTAACCTTGGTAGGGCAACAACTAGAAAAAAGTTCAGAAAGGGAGAGGTGAGGGTTATTGTGACAAATCAACTTTCAAAGTAAAGCAAAGCAAGTGCAGGCTCATGCTAGCAAAATGAGTTCATGCTTGCAAAATGAGTTTTCAGTACAAATTAAATTCGGTGAGATATAACACTGTTACACACGGAAAATATGTGTGGAAAAAAATATTTCACACAGATTGTGAACATGTAAAGATAGATAATGTTTTTGTGCTCTTTGTTTGCGGAGTTACAGCTCAGATGACACAAAATTTCAAATTCATTAGATAAAAACATGCGGGACCCACCACGTGTGAACTCTAAGAATTGAATTCGACACATCCGTGAGAAATATTTACTGTAATAATTTGTGTGAATTGCTTTTTACTATAAGCACGGATATTTGTTTTCACAATATTCGACACAGATGACTGTTCTAATTGTTCTCCAAAATTCTCACATATTTCTGTCTCCACTACTCCTGCATTAAACACAGATTAATGTCTAAATTTCTGAAATACTTTTTGATCTGATATTATTAATATTTGTATGAATCTTAATATTATTGCTTTTATTAGTCGATTTTGGATCTAGATCTGGGTTCTAGTTTTCGAAGCATTATTTGCAACTCATATACTATACTACCACGTCAGTTCATTCATCGTTTGGGCTTATGATCGATCAACTCCATGACTCCATCATCTGCAAATTTATCTTGTAATTGAACAACTCCATCACAAAACCGAATAAGATACCAAAATAAGAGAATAAGAGATTATCTCACCTACTTGAGGTAAGCTCAGGCAAAGGGGTAGTTGTATTAGATTCAGCAGTTTCAAATGACGCGGCTGAGTTTCTATATATAATTAACAAGTCATATTGAATTTTAATTTTTCAAACTTTAGTTATGAACCACATAGAAAAAATGACATGGCTGTGATTGATCAGTTAGAAAAATACATTTTTTATTATACTTCGACTCTTATTTAGAATCAAATTCAATTTAATGTTCATACCAAATTAGTTACAAGAATATTTCTCTAGTTATAATTAATAAATCTTAAATCTCTATCTCTATATAAAGAGAGAGACAACTAACTATCTATTTCTAGTGGATTGATTCGGCTTGCTCAATTCTTTCTATCCAAAGGATTTTTTTTTGCAGTACAGTATCTCTCATAGTACTTGAAGACGACCTTAACACTTAGATATATAATCGATGTACGTAAGTTTAATATTTTTTTTGAAATTGAAACGGTCGATGACATTCGAAAAAATGTGGACACGAGAAGAAATAAGTTCTATCCACTTGCTTATTTTCTAATAACATTAGCCCATGCTAATCATACCAGTAGCTACTACAATCGTAAAATGAGTGTGGTTAATAACTTTTCTGCGATAAGGTTCATCACAATTAACTTGCAAAATTGAGTAGGAAACGAATTGATGAATTAATTTTAAAATTTAAATTATGACACAACTAAATTAAATTTCTAGCTACACCACTGAGTTCAGTCTCAAGCTTGAGGCAAGCTCAGGCTTCCATGAGTGAAAGGAACACTAGCCCCACAGTTCGATCTCAAAACAGAGATTTGCCAAGAGAAAATAAGGATAAAAAATTTAAATGAGATTATATAGAAGAAAAGGAGGGTGGTCTGCAATGAGTTAACGGTTCATGAGAGAGAGAGATAGGAAGAAGTTATAAATTAGGTGAAAAGGATAAAACTAGTTGGTATGTATACCGAACACTTTAAAAGAAGAATATATATGAAGCAAAGTGTTTGAAAGAAAGGAAAAAATAGACACTTCTGGGTATTTTCCTTTGGGTCGTGGCGACTAGTGAGACAGATGGAGTGTTTGTGTTTGTGTTTATGTCTTTATGAGAGCAACTCCGGTTGGAGTTTGTAACGGGAAATTTTGGCGCTGAAAAAAAAGGACTCGGATCCTCTCCTAACGGAGAGGTTCCTAACATCTACCTAACAAGTCAATCTGAGCCATTTAATTCCATCGGGCGGTGAGATTACTTTGTGTTCTTTTTTTCTGTTTTCACTCGAGACATGTCCTCCTCCCATCTCTCATCTTTGAATTGTTGGTTTCACTTTTGTAATGGAATTGGGTCTATTTGCAGGTTCTCTCCTCTCACATAGTCCATTTCTTCAATCTCAATCAAATTTGAATTCATTAACGAGAATATATGAATTTTGATACACCGCGAGCTCCATCTCCATTACAATCAAAAACTTTGAAATCTAATTGCTCGAGATCGAACTTGAATCAAATTCCTCTAAACTCTAAATTATAACAAAGTCGGAGTCCAATTCAACATGATAACTCTCAACCCGAATGGTACTCATCATATTCCTCTTCAAATGTTAGTATGAATCCATGTGCACCATTGGTTAAAAGTTAAAATTGATTCGACTATCCGATGCATGTTTCTTCATTCAAATTCTCATCTCATATGAATTGGTTTTCCTTCAATTAACTATTCTTTGACTTCAATTAAGAAAAAAGAATAAGTACAAAAAATTTGGGATAGCTTATGAATTTTTCTTGGGGGATATGACGATTACTCACGCAATTGTCCCAAATCAACATATGTTTTTGGAATTCATCCATGGATGATAATATGGAGTCTGAGAGTGGGAAACAAATTTCATTCAAATCATGAAGAAACATAAGAGAGGCGTACTGGAGAATCTGAGGGTGGAGACCGTTGACAGAGTGGCTTGGACCTGGGTTGGTCCCGACGGCGATGAGGAGGAGATGTGAACTATGACACTGGAGTAGAAGATGAAGGTGTGAAGGAGATGGGCACATATGAAGGAAGATGGAATTCACTATGAGTACGTGTACAAAACAAAAAAGAGCAAAAAATAAATCTAAGCCTTCGGATGGAAATAGAGGGCTCCGATTGACTTGTTAGGCAGATGTTAGGAACTCTCTGTTAGGAGAGGATCCGAGTCCGAAAAAAAATGGTCCAACAGATCTTCTATCTCCACCGTGGATAACAGATTGACCACGTGGATGGCGAATTGAAGCTAGTCTGCCAAATTTGACAGATGAATATGAATCTGCCAAAACTTTGTTTAATGCTTCTCTCGATCTCTTCTACTCCTTCCGTCTATCTCATTCATGTTCTTCAATTCCTCCAATCCTCTTAGATGGAGATTATCCATATGAGAGTGAATCAAATTCATAAATTGCAAATCGACTAGTGAGTGGGTTATTGCAAGATCGATCGCAGAGAATAAATTGTACCAAAGAAGTTTAAGTTTCTGAAGGAATTGGCTTTTATTCTGTGACCTATGATCAACCCAGAACTCTCCTCAACAACAATAGACATCAATAAATTAAGCAGAGGCTTGGTGCTTTTTTTTCCGGTTGGGTGGTTGGGTTCAATCAAACAAAATGAAAAAAAAAACTCGGTGGTTTGTGATTTTGAGAAGAAAGTTGAAACAAGCTAACAGATTGAGTGAGGTAAATCAAACTAAGGAGGATTCAGTTTTTTATTTTCATCTGAGTGAGACCGAAAGAGATAAGGATCAGAAGATATTAGAGTATGAATAAAGGAGACAATTTGAAAGAGAGAAGTGGAGGAATATAGAGGTAAAAAAAATAAGTAAAATATCAAAAATGACAGTTGCCACCTCATCTGTTATAATTTGAATTTGATCAAATGCTTTGGCACACCACTGAGGTTGCTTAGGAGAAAATTAAACTCTGAGAAAGGAGCAATTCACACGTTTTTTGTGTAGAAATATTGAAAGGAGCATTTCATACAGATATCTGCAAACTTGTACATTTTACCAATGCAACCTCGGTAAACCACAAACCGTCAACTCAATTTTTGTACACATATCCACCTCAAATGTCAAGACAGAATTCGAACTTGTGCAATTCTAACGGAATTGTGTAATTACTTAAATATATTTTGGCCATGGAAATCTGGGATAATATTTTGTTATGGATATCTGAACGGTATCTCTAAACATATGACACAGACTTAAGTAGGTTGCACATATAATACGGATATTTGTAACTAATAACTTTTTATGAAAATTAATTGGTGTCAATAGTATATCACACAGAAATCCGTAAATTTAAATTATTTCTAGACATATGTACCTATATCATTCAAGACAGATATTTGTTAGTCTATTTTCAATATTTTCTAATGTGGGTCTATGTATATATATGTATATGAAACAGATATCTATATGTAGTTCTTTTAGTTACAGATATTAGTACGTATCATAAAATTTGTAGGCTTAAATTCTATATGAATTGCTTCTTATTTTTTTTAGTAGTGTCACTTGGGTTAATGGAGTTGCGATATGGCAAGAACATGTTCTCGGTGAAAGCTTCGTCTAACTAGAAGTTGGGACAACTTAATCTCATTTCCTATAAAACATAACATTATCTAAGCGAGAAAAAACCACTTTCAATTTTCTTTTTGAATTACCTACGCAAATCGGCTAGAGGTCTACTATAATGATAAATTCTTCCTTGTTGATTATAAAAGAACACGACCATAAACTGTCTACTCTATGAAGATGACAACTTGATAAATTGATACATACTACGCTAAAAAGTGTTTCAGACAATAACCATGAGTATAGCCATCGTCTCAAAAATGTAGTTAATATCAAAAAAAATAATTGTTTATACATCTCGTGCAAACAATAATTATAAATTAGATGATGTAGTAATGTATTTTAACAATTTCTTTTCTTTTCTGTTGTTTGTATCTTGCGCTTTATACAACAAGTATTATTTTTGGTATTGTATGACATTTCTATAAACAATGGTCTATAATGGTACGTTATTTTTCTGTTAACTGAAGTTCTTTCAAACAGTTATTATTTTTTCCATTGTGTAACTTCAGACAATGATTTATTTTGTTTATTGTCTGAATGAGAGTTAGACAAAGATGTAGTTTAGGTAAGTTGTCTTGACGGGAGGTTTACCTCCCACACTTGGCTAAATTTTGATTTTTCCCTCTGAATTTTTGACATTAATTTAATTTTAATTAAAAAATTTAATCACAACCAATATCTTCCTCAACCCCTAGTCTCCTTTATTTGCCTCCTCTCTCTCTCTCTCTCTCTCTCTCTCTCTCTCTCTCTCTCTCTCTCTCTATATATATATATATATATATAACCAAACAAAAATGAAAACCTTGCTCGTAGGTAGTCCTCCTTTAGCTTTTGAGTCGTCGCCACCTTCAGCTTCCTCTAGCCTCGCGGCGCTCCATCTTGGTCCAACCTTGCTTCCAGGAGCCGCTCAAAACCTAGCCTCGTGCAACGCCTTTCGCATCCTCACCGTCACCTACTCGACAACGCCATACCGGCTCCTCCTGGTCGTCACGCCTTCACAAACCTTGCGTGCAGCTCGACGACTCTTACAATATCACATCATCTCCTCCAAAACCACAGCCTCACTCTCATCAGTCTCTCTTGATATTGCCCATAGCCTCTCACTCTCAATCGATCTCTCCCATAACGGCATTCTCCTCAATCTCTCTATAGCCTCTCACTCCCCCCAACTTAATCTCTACTCAATCTCTTAAGCCGCCAATGTCGTCCATGTTGGAAAATATATGTGGACTTGGCATTATCACTTAAGTATTTTGCAATTGAATTAATTAAGTATAATAGCTGAATTATATAACAAGTAAATCCTAAATCAGTTGTTATCAAGATGTATATCTCTTGGTAAACCTAGGACTCTCACAGAGTTGTTAACCTGTTAACAATAAGGAAAAAAATAAGTTTAGTCTCTTTAAAAGATAACACTCCTATTAGCTTTGGACTCTCTATGGGTGAGCACAAAGAGGAGTTTAGGCCTATATAAATACATAAGAGATATTCCCTGAAGACACACGAGAGAAACATTAAGTTATCAGCCCCATTACTGAGTTCTTGTGCTGTGCTTCAGAAGAATATCTTTGGAGCAGTCCTGTAAACAAAAGCAATGGCTGGAGCAATTGGAAGTTCATCAACTGGTGAGTTTCCATACTTATAACTTTATTTCTGTTTCATACTTATTTAGTATGCATTTGTTTGTGGATTTTGATCCTTCTATAAGTTGTTGTGATGTTGCCATTTTCATCATTTAGATAACAATTGGTATCAGAGCAATAGAAAGACTAAGAGCTTCATTAGGACCACCATGATAGATTCTATTAGAGGGTCAATTCAGGAACCTGAAACTGCATGGGATTATCTTGAGGCTATCTCTGAGTACTACATGGAAAATGACAAAGCTGAGATTTCTAGGTTGTCTAGGCAGTTTAATGACATGAATTTTTCAGGTGTTGGCTCTGTGAGAGAACACATTATGAGCATGATGGACTTAAATGCTAGGCTTAGAGACTTCAACATGGGAGTTAAAGATGACCAGGTTGTGGCTCAAGTGCTAGAATCCCTACCTACCACATTCAGTAACCTGAAAACCTCCTATAATGCATCTGAAGCTAAGTGGACCCTCAACAAACTCATTTCAGTCTGTGTCAATGAGGAAGAGAGGATTAAGAAAGAGTCCAAGCCAACCACAGCCATAAACCTAGTTGAAAAGCCAAAATGGAAGGGTAAAAACAAACTTAAAGTTAAGAAAACTGTCCCAACTAAAGTTTCTGGGGTTAGCAGCCATGGAAAATCTTGTGAGAAGAAATGCTATGTTAAGGGCTGCAATGGAGAGGCTAAGGGGAATGGATTCAGGTTTAAGTGCTTCTTCTGTAAGGCGACTGGTCATAAGAAGAAAGATTGTCCAGGTTTCAAGGCCTGGATGATCAAGAAAGGTGATTCATTCCCCAATTCAGTTTTTTCCCTAGAAGTTAATTTTGTTAATATAGATACTAATTCATATTGGTTGGACTCGGGCTCACCCATCCATATAACCACTTCATTACAGGGTATCATAAAGAAGAGAGCACCAAGGGACAGTGAGCAGCAAGTTTGCGTTGGGAATGGAGCAAGGGTAGCAGTTAGGGCGATTGGAACCTTGAAAATTGATCTAGGACTAGGAAATTTTCTTTTCTTGAACAATGTTTATGTTATTCCTTTTTTAAAAAGGAACCTTATTTCAGTAGGTCTTTTGGTTGGTATTGGATTGAGACTTGTTATTGATTTTGATGGAATAAAAATTTTCAGAGGTTCTGAATACATTGGTGGTGGTTTGTTATGCAATAAATATCTTAAATTAGATTGTTCTGTGATTAAACAGGAGATTCTAGCTATTGAGAATGCAGAAAGCATAAATTCAGAAACCCATATTGCAGGAAGTAAAAGAACCATATACAATAACAAATCTGCTAACCTATGGCATAAAAGATTAGGCCATATATCTAAAGAAAGACTTAAAACATTGGAAAAGAACAAAATTTTACCAGCTTTAGATTATTCAGATTTAACTCACTGTATACAATGTTGTAAAGGGAAAATGACACATAGCAGAAATTTAAATGCATCAAGGAGTGATTCACTGCTGGAATTAATCCATACAGACATATGTGGCCCTTTTAAACATAAAACTATCTGTGGAAATGTTTACTTCATCACCTTTATAGATGATTTTTCTAGGTACTGTTATATCTACCTACTATCAGAAAAATCTCAAGCTTTACAGGCATTCATAATATACAAAACTGAAGTTGAATTGCAGCTAGAGAAGAAAATTAAAGTTGTTAGGTCTGATAGAGGAGGGGAGTATTATGGAAGATATACTGAAGCAGGCCAACAAATGGGACCTTTTGCACTATACTTGCAAAAGAATGGCATTAAGGCTCAGTATACAACTCCCTATAACCCTCAACAAAATGGAACAGCTGAAAGGAAAAACAGAACCTTAAAAAATATGGTGATAAGCATGATGTGCACTACAGGGTTGCCAAAATTCTTATGGGGTGAGGCTCTTAAAACTGCAAATTATATTTGCAATAGAGCACCTAGTAAATCTGTAGAAAAGACCCCATTTGAACTTTGGACAGGAAAACAACCAAGCCTGCATCATTTCCATGTATGGGGATGCAGGGCTGAAGCAAAAATACCTAAAGAATTAGCACAAAAGTTAGATCAGAAAACCTTAAGTTGCCATTTCATAGGATACAGTGAAAAATCAAAAGGTTATAAATTTTACGCACCTAATAGAACAACCAGAACTTTTGAAACTCATCAAGCTAAGTTCATGGATGAAGATATCTGCAACACAAGTTTTGAGGACTTGACTGCAGATTTTGAAGAAATTGCAGAAAATACAGAAACTGTTCGTGTGGAAATTTTTTTACCATTTAATTCAGAAAATGAAATGGAAATTAATACTACAGAAACTGAAGTCCAAAATCAAAATTTAGAGGGTCCAGTAGCCTTAGATCAAGTAGCTCCTAACCAAGCTGAAAACTTAAATGTTATTGAACCTGCCCATGATCCAGCAATTCAACAGAATATAGAACAAGCAGAACTTAGGAGATCTCAGAGAAATAGACACTACAAGAAAACTGCACTTAGACCACGGACCATTTCCGTCGTCTAAGTGAGTTTTTCCGTCGTCTAAGTACTTGGACGACGGAGTTTCCGTCGTCCAAGGTCCGTGCTCCAAGTGCTGTCGTCCAAGAACCTGGACGACGGAGACTTAGTGTTTCCGTCGTCCAAGTGAACTTGGACCTCGGATATTATCCGTGGCCCAGGTGTTCACCTGGACGACGGAAACACTAAGTCTCCATCGTCCAGGTGAACACCTCGGCCACGGATAATGGTTGCAATGTCCGTGGCCCAGGTGCTCACCTGGACGACGGAGACTTAGTGTTTCTGTCGTCCAGGTGAACACCTGGGCCACGGACACACGAGCAATGTCCGTGGCCCAGGTGCTCACCTGGACGACGGAGACTTAGTGTTTCCGTCGTCCAGGTGAGCACCTGGGCCACGGACATTGCTCGTGTGTCCGTGGCCCAGGTGTTCACCTGGACGACGGAAACACTAAGTCTCCGTCGTCCAGGTGAGCACCTGGGCCACGGAGAACGACAGGGTTTAGGGGTTAGGGGTTAGGGGTTAGGTTTAGGGTTCTGCACCTGGACGACGGAGAACATAATCTCCGTCGTCCAAGTGAATATTTTATTTTTTTAAAAAAATAAATTGAAATTAAATATTATTAATTTAATTTATTATTATTTTAATTTAAATAATGAAAAATGCTAATATTAAATAAATAAACTAAATTTTGAATATTAAAATTAATAACTTATATATATAATTATTAAATAATCAAAGTAAATTAATTTGTACATACGAAAAAACCCATAAATTAAAAATTAAAATATTGTTCGGAATGCGTAAAGAAACGAGATAATATACTACGTGCTAGCTAATACACTGGAGGAGCAGATGCGGGGCCGAGTCCTCCGCCTCCAGCCGGGTCGTTGTCGTCGGGGTGTGGGTTCGGAGGAGGTTGACATACTTCTCGATTTTGGTTCATGAGCGCGATGAGTTGGGCTATTTGTGCTTGTTGTTCGTCAAGTCTTTGCCACATTGACTCATTCTGCTCTTGTGTCCGTCGATTCTCCTCTCGTGCCAGTCGAGCCTCTTGAATGGCTTCTTCGACGGCCGCAGCCTGACTCATTCTCCGCTGCCTCGAACCTCCCGTAGATGATGAGCCGGAGGTCGTCGACAAATCTCGTACCACCCTAGGCCCAAAGTGCCTAACCTCCTTGCCAGCTCTACGACCGTAGACCTCATCCGCGATTGCAATTTGGCTCTCTAAGGATAGAGGAGGCAGGTCTTCCGGCGGCACATCTGGGAACGCAAGCTGAGTGTTGGCCAACTCTTCATGCGCACGCTCTATCGCCCTTGCCTACAAAATTATAATTAATTTATTATAATTTTGTAATCATATTTAAATAATAATTACTATAATTAAAAGCACACATATATATATATACATATCACTTATATCACTTACCCCGCATTGACTCGCTTCATTATCGAGCCCTGGCGTCACGTACGCGCTTACGCTTGCATCAATAAAAGGGTGTTTGGAACCCTTATCCTTGTGCTCCTTGGCAATTTGAATGAACTGCTTGGCGCCGGTAGTATGGTGTTTCTCCTTCTTCCCCCGGTTGGCTTTGTTGACACCGGAGAATTTCTGTTACACAACATAATTAAATCATTAAAAAATGAATAACTACAATTTAAATAATTCAATTATTTTAATTGAAATAAAAAAATTAAATTAATACCTTAAATTGTTCATCGGCAAAGTGGTTACACAACCACTCCCACTCATCTTCTCTCTCCCCTTGCAGCTCTACCGGGGGAGGCACGGGACCGACATCTTTGAAGTACTTATGGAGCCTGTACTTCCAATCTTTGTAGATGGAGTTGGCGGTTTGATTGATATGCCTCAACATAGCCGGTGTCGGATCCACGTCAAATTGTTCCTATGAAAAAGAAATAGAAAATTATAATCGTATATATTATGAAATTTTAGGCCGAGATTAACAATATTATATAATAACTAAATTGAACGTATTACGTACCGAAAGATCTTTGAAGACTTTCGCCTTCTCATGATCCGGCGCCTCCTTCCAAGTAGGGGCAGTGATACGAACCCGGTTACGGATGATTGACCCTATCCCATGCGCCGAGAGACTTGCTAGTTGAGCTGTGGGAAGGCCACCGGTGAATTCGTCGTACGGCAAGTCGATCTTTTTACCGGTCGCCTTACAAATACGCTCCGTTTTCCCCCCTTTAACGAGACCCCGAGTCCTTTTCGGTTCCGGGTCAGTGGGGGCCCTCCTTTGCCTACGGCGGGCGCTGTACATGATTGATTCGGCGGTGGAGGACGCCTGAGTACTTCCCGTTGAATGGGTACCGGGCGTCGGAGATTGGAAGGGGTCGACGTCATCACCGCTCGAGATGAATGGGGGAGCGGGAATTTCCCCAGAGGGCGCTACGGACGGACCAGATGATCCGTCCGGATTGAGAGCGTCGTTGCCCTCCGGTGGTAATTCCCAACCGACTTGGTCCGCCAAGCGGCGGAGCATGGCATCTCCTGCCTCTTGTAGGGCTTTCTTCTTGCCGGATGTCGTCTTTGGCGGAGCCATTTAAACCTAAGAGTACGGGGTTAAAATACCTACTTACCATAATAATTACAATGTCCAAAATTTACGCTAATTAATTAAGTACGTTTAAGATTTAAATAGAGTACACTAGCTTGGCATTTTCAGTCGTTCAATGGACGTGCGACCCGTGCGATAAAGTGTAAATTTTCAATTAATCAGCCTTGGTTAAATCGAAAAACATGGCCAGTTAGGGATAGAGATAACGCGAGAGGCAGGACTAATTTCGACAAAAGTCTTTCTTAGTCCAAATCCTGTCACCAGTCATAACCCGTTTCTAGACACCATGTCCGACATTCGGCCAATTTTTCGAAAATTTACACTCCCTCAAGTCCTTTGCAAACTCCGCCATCAACCTCGTGTCCATAACTTCACTTAGGTTATGGTGTGCGGTGATGAAATCCACACATCACGAGGGGTTAAGGAGATAAGCAAGGAAAAGAGGCGCCATCAATTCCAAAGAGTGCGACTTAATTACACCAAGCCTATGTACTAAATTTAAATCGAACACGTACTACTAATTTATTTACTAAAAAATACACGTAATTACATGCAATAATTTATTTTCCATTTAGCATGCAATAATTAACCATTTAATTAATTAATAACAATAATTATTTATTTAATTAATTAATAACAATAATTATTTATTTATTTATTTAATAACAACAAATTTACAATTATTCATTTAATTAGGAAACAATAACAATAATTATGATTTAATTAATAAATAAAAACAATTAATCATTTATTAAATATTTAAAATTAATTACTAAATTAATTTCTACTAATTAATTATATTTAGAATTAAATTAATTAATAAAATGAAAATTATTTAAATAAGGGAAAAATAGAAATGTACCGAAGCGGAGTTTACGGGAATTTCGCCGGACTTGAGTCGTCGGAGAGGAGGAACCACGCCGGAAAAAATGTCGTCAGAGCGTCGCCGGAGGAGGATCGCCGGAAGAGAGGAGAGGAGAGGAGAGGAGAGGGAGAGGAGGAATGATGAGAAAATGAGGGGGGGTGCAACTCTATTTATAGAGTTGCACTTAGACGACGGAGCACTATTCTCCGTCGTCTAAGTACACCTGGACGACGGAAATAGTGTTTTCCGTCGTCTAGGTGGCGGTTTAAAAATTTTCAATCGGCGCGTAATTAATCGGCGGGACGTTTTGAACCGCCATGAATTTTTACTTAGACCACGGAGAATGGATTCTCTGTCGTCTAAGTGAAAATTCAAGCGGTGCCAAAAACGGAAGCGGTAAATTGAACCGCCATAATTTTGGACTTGGACGACGGAGATGGTCATTCTCCGTCGTCCAGGTTCAAATTACGTAAAAAAAAATTTTAAAAAAAATTCGCTAGGAATTCAGCAATCTGTCATTCGAGTGAAATAGTCGTACAATATCGATGAACGCATCGTGTATATAAACAGTTAAATTTGAACCGACGATTAATTTTACGTATTGAAACATGTTAAGTATCGACTAATCTTTACGACTTAAGTGTTCATGAGTAGACGCTCATTTGCAGCAGAGTATTAACGAAATTGAATTTGGACAAAACAACCGTTGGATATGTTCGTCGTAACATAATATATAATTGTCTTCAAAGGATCATAAAATAATAAGTTCGGGAAGGGTTTGATCGGCACAGTCAACCGCAAAACCGATAATTTCACAAACCGTAAAATAATAACTCCGATTTTCGAACCGTCGAAGCTCACACACCAAGAATTGTTTACTCTAAAGTCTTGATGAAAAGACTTTGCATTGGAAGAAGGTCTAGATGGTCGTTGTCTTAGAAAAAATTACGATATCTGCACCTGGACGACGGAAACACTCATTTCCGTCGTGCAAGTCAGAACCTGGACGACGGATAACTTCATTTCCGTCGTCCAAGTCAGAACCTGGACGACTGAAAATCTCATCTCCGTCGTCCAGGTGTATAGACCCTGAATTCAGGGGTTAGGGCCTTACTGTTTAGGGTTTAGGGTTTGTGAACTTGGACGACGGAAAATGACCATCTCCGTCGTCCAGGTGTAAAAACCCCGAATTCAGGGGTTAGGGCCTTAGGGTTTACGGTTTAGGTCGTCCCCGGTCATTTGTGTGTGCGTTCAATTATTCTGATTCAAAAATATAATTAAAAAATTGATCGATCGATCCGAACTGCTAGATTTAGGGTCCAAGATTTAGCTAGGGTTTTATATGAGATTGAGATTTGGCGCCAAAGGTGAATCTGCAATTAATTTCTCCGTTGTCCAGGATATATAATTCGGATTAATTTCTTACCGTAAACCAGCATCGATCATATATATATATATATATATTACAATAATTACAGTAATTAATTACCAATTAATCTCCCTTGTCGTATGACCGTACTCTTCGTCATAATCATCATCGTCCTAGTGTGTACCTGGACGACGGAGAATGACCATCTCCGTCGTCCTAGTGTGTACCTGGACGACGGAGAATGACCATCTCCGTCGTCCAGGTGTAAAAACCCCGAATTCAGGGGTTAGGGCCTTAGGGTTTACGGTTTAGGTCGTCCCCGGTCATTTGTGTGTGCGTTCAATTATTCTGATTCAAAAATATAATTAAAAAATTGATCGATCTATCCGATCTGCTAGGTTTTGGGTCCAAGATTTAGGGTTTTATATGGGTTTAGGGTGAATATGGCGGGGGACCTAATATAAACGTGGACAGAATTCAGGTGTCCGTTAAATTATTTTGAATGACCATAAAAAAATTAAAGAAATGATGGATCGATCCGATTTGCTAGATTTAGGGTCGAGGATTTAGCTAGGGTACGTTTTATATGAGATTGAGATTTGGCGCCAATATTTATTAATTTCTCCGTTGGCCAGGATATATATATAATTCAGATTAATTTCTTACCGTAATTCGGCATCGATCATATATATATATATTATAATAATTACAGTAATTAATTACCAATTAATCTCCCTCGTCGTATGACCGTACTCTTCGTCATAATCATCATCGTCCTCATCCCCGTTAGTCGACGGCTCATCCTCGTCATCGTACTCAACATCGTCCGACGAATAACCTGAGTCCTCGTCCGCGTCCTCTTCCTGCTCGTCTTCTTCATCTACCTCATGGATAATCTCATCTTCAGTTAGATCTGTACAACCATCAGGCATGGGTAACCGTTCAACATCTTGAACCAGGTCCATTATATCGGAGCGGACCATAGAAATATTAGGCTATTGATAGGCAGGAATGTCTCTTTCTGGTTCAGCGGCATCTTCAGTCGTCGCCGGTGTCCCTTCAATTGTCTCTGTATTCCATATTCCTCGGTGAGAGATATGGTTCACTATTTTCCACCCTTCACCGGCTTTCGGATCGTCGAGATAGAACACCTGCCGAACTAAGGTGGCGAGAGCGAAAGGCTCATCCTCATACCAGTGCGAGTTTGTATCGACAGATAATAGTCCCAGGTCTTCCTTTGTACGCTTGAACCATCTGCACTTGAATAGGAAAACGTTGACATCATTCCCGTAACATAGCTGAACCACGTATACAATAGCCCCGTAATATAGATCATTGTCTTTCCCAACGGCTACCCCACTGTTTTGTGTTCTTCTTCCTTCGTCTCGGGCCAATGAATGGAACTTTACACCGTTCACAAAACATCCGGGATAAATATAGTGTTTAACCGGCTTCCCTGCTAGCAAGTGCTTTGGCCATGACCACCACCCTCCGTGGTTATCAGATTTTTGCAGATCAATCATCTGCGAAAAAGGCCAAATTAATATACTGGTTTACTTTCTACAAACATGAGCAATATGTATTTAAATAATTAATACCGAGTCGTACGTACGTACCCATTGGAAGAAATAATCAGGAAACTTCTTCTTAACCATTTTCTCAATCCACGCCGAACTCTTGTTTTGATTTAACGCCTGAAGCCTCTCCCTGTATGACATCATGTACGGCTCAACTTCATCACAGTCTCGCAACACTACCCAATGTGCCTCAATAAGTTCTTCCCGTGTTAACGATTCCTTTAATACTTCTCTAAACGGTCGGACGACATTGGTGACGACATAAAGATTGATGCGGGCACTGCGATCGGAGGTAGTGCTGGGAGGGGTGGATCTTTGAGGTACCTGTTGCAGTAAGTAACACACTCATACATTAGGTATGTCTCTGCTATGGAGCCATCCGGGGCCGACCTGTTTTTGACGAATGACTTATACTGTCCAAGCTGTCTACAAAATCAAACGTACACATTACATAAGTACATATAGCTAGCTGGCTAGTATATATATAATCTCCAGTGGAACAAATTAATTAATTAGTTGTACGTACCTTGCAAATGATGTGCACAATTTGTTGTTGCAATTCCACCACATCTGACTTCTTTAATTCTCTGGCGCATAACCTCTGCCACCACCTGCACAATGCCACTATTGGTTCTACGACGTCCCGAGGTAAGTATGGTCGAATTACCACTGGAATCAGACGTTGCAACATAACGTGATAGTCATGTGTCTTTAGACCAACAAACTTGTGTTGCACCTCGTCCACTGCTCCAGTTATAGTAGCTGCATACGTAGCCGGATAACGAACGCCCTTAAACCAGTGAAATACAGAACGTCTAAGCGTCGGCTTCACTGTGTAAGGTGCATCTGGCATCTTGTTGTATACTCCTTTCCTATCCCTCCTCAACCACAAGGGACGACGTAGATTCATTGATTCCAAATCTTTGCGCGCTTTGGGAGTATCTTTAGTCTTGAACTTAATACCGAGAATTGTTCCCACCACGCTGTCGCACACATTCTTTTCTATGTGCATCGCGTCCAAGTTGTTCCTCAGCTTCAACTTCGACCAGTAAGGGAGTTCAAAGAATATACTCTTGTGATCCCAATAGCTCAGATCATGTGGAGGAATTGGATTGCATTTCTTTACATCCGCGTCATTGCTCAACACACCAAAGTCGAAATAGCTCAACCTCTCTAAAATCTCTTCGCCCGACCAACTACGGGGTTTAGGATTGTTCTCTACCGTACCGTCGAAATGAGCTTCATCCTGTCGCCACGGGTGGTCGTGAGGAAGCCATCTACGGTGACCCAAGTAACACACATTCCCCGCGTGCCAACTAGAGTTCACGTCGTCCAAACATATAGGACATCCATTATATCCTTTTGTCCTGCAGGCTGCCAACATCCCATAAGCTGGAAAATCGCTGATCGTCCACATTACCGCAGCCCTCATCGTGAACATCGTGTCAGTGAATTTGTCATAAGTTGGGACTCCATTTTCCCACAACAGTTTCAGCTCGTCGATCAAAGGTCTGAGGTAGACATCTAAGCACTTCGATGGAGATTTAGGACCTGAAATTAGTACGGTAAGGAAATTAAATTCCTTGTTCATGCACATCCACGGAGGCAAGTTGTACGGCATCAGAATAACTGGTCAAGTGCTGACGGCGGAGCTATTACTTCCCCAAGGATTGAATCCGTCTGTAGATAGGCCGAGTCTAACATTTCTAACCTCTGAAGCAAAGTCTCCAAATTCTCTGTCGAAATGTTTGAAACCCTCCCCATCCGCGGCGTGTCGCAGGACATCGTCATCTATTCGCTTTTCTGCGTACCATCGCATCCCCTCTGCTGTGTGTAGCGACATGTACAGGCGCTGCAATCTGGGAATCAAGGGAAAATATCGAACAACTTTCACAGGAATTCTCTTTTTCGAACTCTTCCTATTCAACTGGAATCTGCACTGGCCACATACGGGACAATAGTCCAACTCTTTATACTCTTTGTAAAATAGCACACAATCATTCAAACATGCGTCAATTATCCTGTACTTTAGGCCGAGGCTGCTCAGGATATTTCTAACCTTATAATGAGATTTAGGAAGATTGTGATCATCAGGAAGCAACTTACATATTTGCTCCTGAATTTCGTCAAAAGCACTCACTGACATTTTGTGCTTCACTTTTATCTTCATTTGCTCCATCACATATTGCAACACATTCTCTCGACATCCAGGGAACACCGGGGTCTGCGCTTCAAGTAGCATCCGGTTGTACTTTTCCATCTCACTGGTGTCAGTGGCCAAGCTAGCTGCGGGGAATGTGTCATCATGCTCATTGGTGGTACTGTAACCTCCGTCTTGGTGTTGGTGTCTGCCATGACTACATCCCGGAAACGCATCATGGACCAAATCTGCAGTTGGGTTGCAAGCTGGGGGTCCGGCACCACTGCCGCTGGATGAGGCACCATGGTAACTGTACCCTGAGCTGAAGTCTGCTGCGCTGAACTCTACTGCTTCACCATGCTCGCTCCATGTAGTGTAACTCCACATCATACCATTTTCGTACAAGTGTTGCACCATAACATTAACCTCCGCATACTGACAATTAAGACATTTCTGACACGGACACCTGAAACGTTTCTTTCCCTGACCATGTTCTATCGCAAAATTCACAAATTCGCTAATTCCATCCATATACCGGACATCACATCTATTCTTCAACTTCATCCAACTCTTGTCCATACTGCTACAAAATATTATACTTAATTAATTATTACATATATATATATATTTGTCCATTAATTTACGCTTAATTATACGTACTCGATCTACATATCGATCCATCAATTACGTGCGTATGTACGTAATTTAATCGATCTGTACATATATATATATATATAGCTAACATCAGCTAACATCCTTGCATGTATATATATATGTACGTACGTTTTCACTAAATACATATTAATTAAGCAAATTTTAACTGCGTACGTACGTACCTGCTGGCCTTCTCGATATCTTTACGTTAATTAAGCTAACTAGCGTGTCAGCGGAGATCCCGGCCTTATCGATCCTGATTCTTCTCGGCCTAGCTAGCTTCTAGCTACCTAGCTCGATCAAGCTCCCTAGCTTCTAGCTACCTAGCTCGATCGAGCTCCCTAGCTTCTCCTTCTCCCTTCTCCTTCAATTATTCTTCAAATGGAATCGATCATGAAGAGATCGAGGCTAGCTAGGAATGAATTCGATCAGTACGTTTGGCCGGCAGTGGGCTTATATAATGCTTCACTTAGACGACGGAGGTGTCGGTACGTCGTCTAAGTGGAAGTACGTTTTGTGAACTCGGACGACGGCGTGTCGGTCCGTCCTCCAGGTAATCACCTGGACGACGGAGAATACCATCTCCGTCGTCCAGGTGATTACCTGGAGGACGGAGAAGACTCCGAGGTCCAGGTGGTCACCTGGACGACGGAGTATACCTTCTCCGTCGTCCAGGTGACCACCTGGACCTCGGAGTCTTCTCCGTCCTCCAGGTAATCACCTGGACGACGGAGAATACCATCTCCGTCGTCCAAGTGGTCACCTGGAGGACGGAGAAGACTCCGAGGTCCAGGTGGTCACCTGGACGACGGAGTATACCTTCTCCGTCGTCCAAGTGGTCACCTGGAGGACGGAGAAGACTCCGAGGTCCAGGTGGTCACCTGGACGACGGAGATGGTATTCTCCGTCGTCCAAGTACACCTGGACGACGGAGATGGTATACTCCGTCGTCCAGGTGGTACTTGGACGACGGAGTCTTTTCCGTCATCTAAGTGTGACTTGGACGACGGAGAATTAGTGTTTCCGTGGTCTAAGTGCTGTTTTCTTATAGTGAGAAAACCAACTTTTGGGGAAGACAGTGATTATGTTGTTTAGTTACAAGAGTTGGATGCAGAATATAATGATCCATTAAACTATAAACAAGCATTAGAGAGCACTGAAATTTCAGAATGGCATAAAGCAATGGAAGCAGAAATTGCCTCCATGAGTCAAAATCAAGTGTGGAAACTTGTAAGACCTAACCCAAATCAGAAAGCTATAGGTTCAAAATGGATCTTTAAGACCAAGAGAGATGTTAATGGAAACATAGAGAGGTATAAAGCTAGGCTAGTAGCAAAAGGGTTTACACAAAAATTAGGCATAGACTATGATGAAACTTTTTCTCCTGTGTCCACCAAGGATTCCTTTAGGATTATAATGGCACTTGTTGCTCATTATAATATGGAACTGCATCAAATGGATGTTAAAACAGCATTCTTAAATGGAGAATTAGATGAAGTCATATATATGCAACAACCTGAAGGTTTTGTGGAACCTGGAAAAGAGAATTTCGTCTGCAAGCTTGAGAAATCCATTTATGGGTTGAAACAAGCTTCTAGACAATGGTATAAAAAATTTGATTCAGTAATCTCTTTGTTTGGATTTACAGAAAACATTGTTGATGAATGTGTTTATATGAAAACAGTAGGGAATGCCTTCATTTTTCTCATACTGTATGTTGATGACATTCTTTTAGCAAGCAGCAATATAAAACTACTTAAAGAAACTAAAGCCTTCTTATCAAGTAGTTTTGATATGAAAGATTTAGGTGAAGCCTCTTATGTTTTAGGGATTGAAATAC
The DNA here is from genome assembly GCA_946800695.1 of Geum urbanum. Lineage (NCBI taxonomy): Eukaryota > Viridiplantae > Streptophyta > Magnoliopsida > Rosales > Rosaceae > Geum > Geum urbanum. Next base: position 36,815,302 of record OX327002.1, on the reverse strand, counting down.
ATAGGGATAGGACACAGGGCTTATTAGGACTTTCTCAACATAACTACATTCAAAGAGTCCTAAAAAGATTTAAGATGGAAAACTGTGCATTTGGTGAAGTCCCTATGTCTAAGGGAGATAAACTGTCAAAGAATAAAAATTCTAAAATTGGGGGGAAGAGTTCTGATATGGATAGCACACTGTATGCTAGACTTATTGGGAGCCTCATGTATGCTCAAGTCTGTACAAGACCTGACCTGGCTTTTGCAGTTGGCATTCTCTCTAGATTTCAGTCTAACCCTACTCATGAACATTGGATAGCTGGGAAAAAGGTACTTAGGTATTTACAAAGGACCAAATCTCACATGTTAGTCTATAGGCAGGAGAAAGAATTAGAGTTAGTAGGATATACAGATTCAGACTTTGCAGGTCGTTTTCCAGAATCAAATAAATCAACATGTGGGTATGTGTTTATGCTTGCTGGAGGGGCTGTATGTTGGAAAACAATGAAACAAAAATTAATTACCACCTCTACCATGCAAGCTGAATACATAGCTGTTTATGAAGGAATGTGTCAGGGATTATGGATGAGGAACTTTATAACTCAAATTGAAATATTAAGTTTCTTAGTTTCTGATGCACTTAAGATATTCTGTGACAATGAAGCTGCAGTGTTTTTTACCAAGAACAATAAGAGGTCCTGCAACTCTAAACACATTGATCTAAAATACTACAGTACAAGACAAAGGGTGAAAACTGGAGAAGTTGTAGTTTTAGACATAGATACAGAATCACAGCTTGCGGATCCTTTTACCAAGGCTTTACCAGTTGAAATCTTCAAGAAACATGCCAAGAGTATAGGAGTCTTACATAAACTGGATGCTTGAGTTCAGTGGGAGTTTTGGAGCAATTTTTGAATTTTTATCTCCCTGTAACGTTTACCTTCCAGTTTCTGTCTACTGCATTATTGTATTTGTTTTTGCAAGTGTTCAATAAAATTTGAGGTATTTCAGAATCCTATATGTCTTTATACTCAAGTTCTGAAATTTTATGAATTATTCCATTTTATAAGTATTGTGTGTTTACAGGTGAACATCCATGCTTTTGAGCAATTCAGTTTAGTCCTGCAATTCCAAGTTCACTGGAATTCATTATATTGTTGGAGATTTTGTTTTAACAAAGTCATTCAGAGGGATGTGAAAGATTGGCATTTACAGGTAGATATATCAGCCATCATGTTTCACTTTATCTTTTAGCTTATGTGAGTAACTGTGACTTTTGTTAGTGGTTTTTAATCAACTTGTTGATCATGACATACTTGATTCTAAGTCCTGCATTAGTACTTTTACTTGACCAAGCTAGATGAGAGTTGGATTGTATATAATTCAAGTGCACACTTCAGTAGCTATTACTACAGTTTATATGTTCAATTGTTCAGTAAAGACATTGCCAGTCCAAGTGGGAGATTGTTGGAAAATATATGTGGACTTGGCATTATCACTTAAGTATTTTGCAATTGAATTAATTAAGTATAATAGCTGAATTATATAACAAGTAAATCCTAAATCAGTTGTTATCAAGATGTATATCTCTTGGTAAACCTAGGACTCTCACAGAGTTGTTAACCTGTTAACAATAAGGAAAAAGATAAGTTTAGTCTCTTTAAAAGATAACACTCCTATTAGCTTTGGACTCTCTATGGGTGAGCACAAAGAGGAGTTTAGGCCTATATAAATACATAAGAGATATTCCCTGAAGACACACGAGAGAAACATTAAGTTATCAGCCCCATTACTGAGTTCTTGTGCTGTGCTTCAGAAGAATATCTTTGGAGCAGTCCTGTAAACAAAAGCAATGGCCGGAGCAATTGGAAGTTCATCAACTGGTGAGTTTCCATACTTATAACTTTATTTCTGTTTCATACTTATTTAGTATGCATTTGTTTGTGGATTTTGATCCTTCTATAAGTTGTTGTGATGTTGCCATTTTCATCATTTAGATAACAGTCCAAGCATGGTCTCCTCCGCCTCGACCCACTAACCGCACGCCTCAGCCTCGCACAGCCGACGTCGTCCATTCAAGTGACGGGTGCACTTCTCTGCACCTTTGTCATCCTCGACGCTACAAACCCTGACTAGAAAGTCACTGAGGATGAGTCCAAGCTTTGGGACCATTCCACTCTCTTCGATCTCATCGGGTTGGGTCATTCTGCCACACCAACCTGAAACTCGGCACGCAGCTCTTCTACTTCATCCTCTCCTTGATTTGAGGCCTAATCCAATCTGGCAGAGTAAATGAACAACTCATTACTTATTCTGTACACCTCTCTCTGTTTTTGATCTGAGATCGTTCTTGCTTCTCAGGATTTTTGTAAGGTGAACATCTTCTGCTTTATTAATTTATTTTGGTTGCAGACTTGCAGCTGAATTTGTTTTTTTTTCACTGAATTTAGGAATTGATTGTTGTGTGTTTTTTCATTATTTTGCGAAGGTTGTTCAAGGGATTATTAGTGAGCTTGAATCTCAAGTGGCTCTTCCCGGGAGCAATTCGAGGGTTTCGCTGTTTGCTATGTGTTGTGGACCAAGATTTGGCTCATTGATACTATTCCTTCAACTATTTTTGTGCTTGTATTTCATTTATTCGGATTTTAGTACATAACCTCAATTCAATTTTGCATATGCTCTCTCTCTCTCTCTCTCTCTCTCTCTCTCTCTCTCTCTCTCTCTCAATCATTGCAAACAAGTATTGAGGTAAGAGCCTTTTAATTCGTGTCAAGATGGAAGATTTAGAGTTTAGCTGAAATGAATTAATTTAAGCTTTTGTTGTTCTTTTCATGAAATTATGATCGGTAATGGTATGAGAAATATTGGGGTTTTAACTAGGGCTTATCATGTTAACCGTTGAAATTCTTATACTTGGTTCTTGATATTTAGGTTCTAAAATGTGTTAAGTGTCCTAGAATCCTACAGAATTGGATGCCAGAGCTTTATAGTAGATTGTAGTGCACAGAGCTTTGTCTTTTATAAGCAACCAAACCTTATGTGCTATCATGTTTTTGTAGTCTTTCATTCCAAGGAAAAAAAGACAAGGAGTAGCTATGTTAGTTGGATCTTTGGATTTCAACATAACATCATTTGTGTGTTATGAAGTTTCTTCTTATTTCCTAGTTTGATCATATTAATGTGGTGTTCTTTGTTGTAGTGGAACTCTTATAGTCGTATCATGGCGAGGATGACACAGCGAAAGAGTCCTATGGTATGTGAGAAGTACTATACAGGTTGTATGTGGCGTTTATATGGTCACTTCGACTTTCGGAGTCACTCTAATAAGAAGCTGCTTTCACATAAGAGGCAATCGAAAAGATTTGGTAAGTGTTATTCAAATGATTTTGCTTATGTCAACTCCAAGTTGTTATGAACTGCTTTTACTTACCCGGCTGCTACTTCTGATTGATCATATTTGTTGCAAGTACCTGAGTATGATATGCCATGATATAACTTATTCTATCTCTTATTTGCTATTATTTTGATGCAGTTGTTATATATCCCATAGTTAAATATGCAACTACAGCAAAGCTTAGTGTGGCTTTGGTTTGGTTGCAGATAGTCAAAATTTGAAGACCAAGCTAGAGTTGCATAACAATTTAGATGATAAATGCCAAAGCATGGATGTAAGTTACATACTGTGTCCAATACTTCCACAAACTTTGAAGTGCTTGTTCAACAGACTAATGTGTTATGATGCAATATAACTGTTAACCTCTTTCTTTCTTTGTTTGATTTCTTTAAGTAGATTGTCAGATTTTATTTTTAATTTTAAGCTAGCATGTTTCTTCTACATGATATATTGGTTTCAACAATATTTCTGCTCACTACTGACATGAATACATGATCAACTAAAAGACAACTCTAATTGTACAGGACCAGATGAAGAACAAAATTCAAACAGTCAATTTTGATACAACAAGTAAAAAGAATGTTAAGGAGGAAAAATTCTCCACTAAGCAGTTTTTAAATAAGAAAACCGCATTTGATGAAGTGAAACATACGAAGAATGGAAAGGCTAAGAATGAGAAATCTTCTTATTCAATTTCAGTGAAAAAGTCTCTAAACAAGGTCAACTCTGCAGTCGTGGCAGAAGCTGGTAGTGAACTAGTCACTAAGGACTAAGTCATTCAATTTGTTGCATGATGAACAATTGAGTTTCTTTTGCTTCTTGAACATGTCTTTTGGTTTTTGTTATTTGTAACGTGACTTATGGATCCTTTGTGGTTAGTTGTAGATATTGATTATGAATGACAAATGGATATTTGTTTTCATGTGAATTCATTTGAATGGTGTGAATTTTGGCATATAAATGTTGTAAGATGATATTCATAAGATGTATTATGACTCTTAAAGCTATTGACCACATCAATAATATGCAACACATTTTCGAATAAAGTGTATTGTTTGAGAGTGCAATGCAACAACTAAAATGGTTTAAAAGACAATAGTCTGATAGAATTTCAAACAATGTTACGAGATTAATGTCTATTGACTAAAACAATGACATACAACAGACGTTTGAAATAAAAGCATTGTCTCATTTCTACTCAAACAATAATTTTTATCGAAATAAAAGTATTGTCTCATTTGTACTCAGACAATGGTTTTTTTTCCAATAATGTGTTGACTGATTATTTTTTCTACAACGGTCTACAAACCATTATATGATACGGCTTCTCACCTCAGCTCAATAGACAACAGTCAACACCTATATAAGTGTTCGTGAGATTTATCTCCTTAACATTTTGACTATTGATTAATCTAAGGCTAAGTGAATTTCCCTTTCTCGCAAGTTATAGTAGTTGTAAAGAAGTCGAGTGTCAAACCTGCGAGGATTGACCACTTAAACTCCTTAGCTTGACTCGATTAAGCACTTGAAATCACGGATTAACTAGACACACTAAAACTAAAGCAAGATGTGGAAGTGTCTCACAAGATTAAGTCCTTTGGAGACTTAGCATTGCAAGGGATGGTTGAATTATAGATGAGTGGTTAAATGAAAGGTTGATTGAATGTTTACTATTAACTAATTAAGTGAAAACATAAAGTAAGAACAAAACAAAATGTAAATGTTTGGTCGGCTAGAGATGTCGCCACTAGCCAACTCAATGTACCAACAATGTCCAAGTTATAAGTTTAGCCGGATTTACACGTTTTTGTCTAATTCATGATCCTTTTGAGTCACTATTGGTTGTGAACCGATTCTCTTAAGCCATTAGGGCACTAGATGTGTTCTTGTCCAACATTGAAGTATAAAGCAAACCGAAACTAGAATGCAACTCAATTACGAATCGTATCCTAATCATACCATATGCCTAATGAGTTCAATATATATTCACTTATGATGCATGTGAATGGCTTTCCTTCCTAATTTCCTATTAGAGGACATGAAAGTATGTTCTAATGACTTTTCTAATCCATACCTTTTAGAACATGAATTAGAAGAAGTAACGATTAGCTACAAAGCCATTTCGAGTCAATGTAAGCTTGACCGAATCTCCTTGAGTCATTTGGACTTTAAGAAGGCTTCGGTCCATACTCATGCCCAATGAAAACCAAACATTAATCCCATCTTCTCAAATGTAACCTAAGTCGTGTTTACATGCTTATCTTCCTTAGGTGAGTGACTAATTCACTTAGGTTCATTTTTAGCTTGCTTAAACATATCTAAACTTAGTCATGGCTAAGATATGAGTATGAAAATATTGAATCAAGCCCAAACATGAAAACATACCACAATCACATCACAAGCTATCAAACTCATTCAAAACATGTAGTAAACTAAACCCAATTCAAATCCATAACTCAAAACATAGTTTTATGTACATCAAATTGGCTAGGGCCTTCCAAAAGGCAACTACTCACTAATCATAATGAAAAACAAGACTAGATATATGCTCATAACAAGAAGAGGAAAGAAATAACCAAGAGTCCCCTTAGTCAGAGCTCCACCAAATGACTTCAAGGCTTCTATCTCCACTTCTTCACTCCAAGATAGCACCAAGTCTTCAAGAGGGGATAAGAATAGTTCTTAGGATTCTAAGGAGCCAAGGAGAAGAGGGATTACTTCCCACTCTTTTGAACTCTAAAGACCAAACCAAACCCTAAATGCAAAGATGAGAGGAGGAACACCCAAAATAGGCCAAAGTGATGGTGTGGTGGTGGAGAAGTTCGGCTCTACCCAGAAGAGGGAAGATTTAGGTATTTAATGGTGGTGGTTATGGAGATGTTTTGGCTTAGAAAGGGAGAAGAGGAGGTATAATAGAGTGCTAGAGGGTTGAGATAAGGATAATGGGTCTAGAAAGAGTGTAAAACTATAAAAAAAAAATCTGAAAATGATGTGAGTTATGTGTGTGGGGAGAGGGGAGCTTGAATTTGGCTGAGTTGGGAGGCTCTATTTAAACCCTAGGATGATAATAAAAGAGGAGGTGGAAGCTTTATGGGTTAGCTTATAATTAGGGAGACCATGATCTACTATTTAAGGCTATGGAAGGCTAAACTCCAAATTAGTGACATCATGCGGTTCAACTTCTTCTCTTTAACTCTAAATCAGATTGGTAAGTATAAATGGGGTGAATGGACCTCAATTAGGTTGGATACTATGTGATTGGGATGGCCAAGGTGGGCGGGCAGGTTGTGGCAAATTCTGGCGGGTTCAGGGCAACTTCCAGCGACTTCTGGTGAAGTTATTTTGTCATTTTTCTAAAGTTGCTCCAAATTCTCTCATGACTTCGGAAATGTATACATCTTCTCCAATAAGTATCTAATTCTTCATATTTAATGCATTTTCGAGCCAACTCTACATTTCCTACCAAGAACAAGAAACGTCATAAGAACAATGCTTTATTCATAGAAAACAAGTTATAAGCATAAAGTTAGGAGTGTAATAGGAACATAATTATGGTCTTCGTTATGAGACAATGGGAAAAAACCATTATGTGAAGCCCTTTTTGATGTAGTGACATATAGCAAATATATCGACTTATAGAGATTATCGATCATATATACTCATTTTGTATGTATTTTCATTATCTTCTACACATGTATTTATATAAAAACCATTTCTAACACCCTGCAAATTCTAAAGCATAACACTAGGTGTGGGAATAAGAAGATTCGAGTTCAACTGAGACAAAGAAGAAATCAAACTTCGTTCGTTCATCAACGAAATTGAATTATAAAGTGTTAGACTTATTAACTCATTGTATTGCTGGAAAGAATTGATAAATTTCTATATGTTCTTCTTGCCAATAATGAGCCTTGTGATTTGTTTCTCTCCGGACTCATACAGAACCTCTTCCATTTTGCTAAATTTGTTGTTTGAACCTAATGAAGTTAAAATAAGTTAACCTTAGTTAGGCTAAAATTCTAAAACTTGGTATTTTAATGTGGTGGCAAGATTAAGACTGTCAGATTGCACGAAAGATCAAGATTAGCTGCACTTTACACAAAGTGCACTTCAGAGAAGCCAAATCTATTTCAGTCATATTTTGAAATGTGGAGAGCTTAAATGTTAGTGTTGCAGCCGATATGCTTCTTTATCACTCGAGGGAAACACTAAGAAGAATGAAGGTCATGTGGTTGAATAGCAGAATCCTAGACTGGGTTGAGATTATACACACCATTTATTTTTTGGTAGTAGAAGTTCATGTATCAAATTAAAATTATGTCTGTGTTAAAGAATCCTTTCATAAACAACTATAACTTTAAGTGTTAAGCAAACTGATGAAGTCAGATCAGATCATCAAATTGTTGTATTAAAATTCATAACTTCATGATGTTTTTTTTCTTTTCATTTTTAAATAGTAGATCATCTTTCATTGCTTTAGGTTGCATCATTATTTTCTGTATTCTCTTTGTACAAACTCCCAAAGGATCATATGTTTAGTATCCAGGTAATTAACATCAAAAAAGATGAGAGCAAGTGCTCTCATGCACCCTATTAGCATTTTGTCGATCACACTTCCTTGGCTCCATCACGAGGCCATTTCTCCAATTGCTCCTTCTATTCCAGTTTCCTTTTCGTTAACCCTCGATGGCATTGCACCGGTGGCTCTTCTTTTGGTATCGAACACCCCGTTCTGTAGAGATCAGGGTTGGAGTTCTATTTTAGGTGTTGGCTTTGAGATGGTGGTGCATCTGTAGTTGGCGAAGGTAGTGTTTAGTGTGAGGCTGAGTCGGGCTCGGCAAAAACTAGCCTCTAATTTGGTGTGTCGGGTGCTACATCGGTCGCTCGTCTCTGGTCAGTCTGGAGCATGATTAGTTTGGTTTTCTTGTCGTCCCCTCCTTTTTGATCGGGTCGATATGGAGGTTGTTAGAGAAATTCGTTGGGGGTCTCCGATGTGGCAGTTGTTGAGATTTGTGGGCGGCAACAATTATGGATCTATGCTGGTGGAGCTTGTTGGCTGATGGGCCTTGGTTCAAGTTTGGGCCCGGGTTCTTGGATCAGATCTGTTTTGGATTTAGATTTGGGATCTTGGAGGGTTTTTAGCTAGGTTTGTTTTAGCCTCTAAATTGGGGCTTGGCGGTCCCTTGCCCGCTCTGGCAGGAGACTAATACGTCAAGTGACTTTTCTTGTTGTCGAGGTCTTGTGGTTCTTACCCGCCTTGATTTGTTTCTCATGTGGTCACATAGTTACTTTGAGCTTCATACCAGAGGTTGTATTTTGGCCTAACTTTGTTAGAACACATATATTTTTTAGGAATGTTGGTGTTTTCTCTGTTGGGTCTGTTATGATTTATGTATAATGTAACCTCATTATTGATTTAATGTGATGAATTCTTTCATTTAAAAAAATAAAAATAAAAAGGGCAGACTACTTAATAACCCAAAAACACCTTTCTCTTTCCTAAAACACTTAAAAACCTTTTCTGCCTAAAAAAATCCAATATTTTTTTTGATATATATAATAGATTGGAATTTTACTCTAATTTACACGAACAATCTATTTGATCTAGCTCTCTTCTTCATGTCAGATTCGATGGAGGACATAGCTCACCAGTTTTTGTTTGACCAAGGAGTTCACCGAGGATGACGTGGAGGTGTGGCCAGAGGTCGACCTTGAGGCCGATTCCGAGGAAGAAGGAGTCAGCTCTGATCGCGTGTATGGTGTGGCATGTGTTTTCTCCATAAACCCGATCTCTGAGGAGAAGGTTGAGGCATTTTGGGCATAAATGAAAAGGCTATGGTAGTTACCTCAAGGTCTGGCGAAGTTGATGTTCATTCAAATGGCACCCGATTGTTTGTTTTGTACCTTTTGTGATATTGGTGTGGTGAGGAGAGATGTGTACAATGGCCCTTGGAACTTTGAGGATGCTATAAAGGTTTTGGAGTGTTTTGATGGCTTCACTGATGTGTTGACAGTGGTGGCGTCCAAGGTGAGGGTATGGGTGGATATTTTTGGGGTTCCGGATGGTTGTAGGTGGTGTTGGATTTATGTCGCCCGGTGGTGGTGAGACGAAAATTCAAGTTTGCGGCGGGTTTGTTAGTAATGCTTTCCTTTCATTATGATAATTTGAAAGGTTTTTGTGGATCTTTTCTGCATGTGGATGGGTTCTATCTGGTTGTGGCAGCCCGCTCTCCAGGTTCAGCAAGAGAGGCGGTGGTCCCGCTGGCGGACGATGCAGAGAGGGTTCTGCCGCCGGTAGGGGATGCGGCGTCTATGGGTCCTCCTCCGGGTTTTAAGGTGACTTGGTTTGGTCCTATACTGAGATTGATGTAGGTAGTGCATCAACAAGCTGGTTGCGGTGCTTGGTGTTAGAAAAGTTTACCCCCACACACGTTATGCACTATTATCTAGCTCATAAGTGTAAAGCGTGATTTCCGCCTGCAAGTATACAAATTCAAGTTATAGTATTTATAAGAGTCGAGTGTCAAACCCATGAGGATTAGCCACTTGAGCTCCTTAGTTCGAATTGATTAAGTGCTTACACTACAGTTAAACTAGACACTAATATTGACGCTAAATTAAAATAAAATATGGATGTTTATCTCACACTACTAAGTCCTTTGGAGACCTAGCATTGCAAGGGGTGATTAGACTATGATAAGTAATTATCTGAGTTGATTGACTGGTTATAGACTACAACAAACAGATTAAGTAGCAAACAAGATCACAATAAGGAAAGATGGTTGGCTAGGGAGTCCCCACTAACCAATTCATGCTCAAACAATGTCTCAATTCATGTATGTAATTAAAGTCTGTTTCACATAAGTGGATGTCCAAATCATAACCATTTGGGTTACGTTTGATCTTTAACCCAAGCTCCTAGGCCCTTTTCAGACTCTACACGACTTGAGCCCAACTTTGGAGTATTTGGTGAGCCGGGACAAAGACCTAAATTATTTTAGGTTTATAGCTTGACCGCATGTCACGTGAGTGAAGCAAACAAGTGTACTATATGATATTTGTGGAAGGTCCCCCTTCCCGAATCTCTATTGAGGACCCGGGAAAAAGTCTAAGTGACTCTCTCAATCCGCACCTTGTGAGTTACGAATCGAAAAACCCAAACTAGTAGCCACAATAACCTCTCGATTTAATGTCTGCTTGACCAAAGCCCCTTCAGTTTATTGAGACTCAAGGAGACTCTAGTCCTTGCTTAATGCTGAGGAAATCAAACCTTAAGGTGAACCCTTTTGGAATAGACCCTAATAGTGTTTACATGCTCAACCGAGATCCTATTTTTAGTTCTTTAATACATACATCAAATTAGATAGGGTCAACACATGCATAAATAAAATTATGCATGAAGCTCAAGCACATAAACAACCACAAACACATAATAATCTCATTCACAAACACATATTTCACTCAACATACACAAAAACACAAGCCATACATAAATCAGTCCATTGTTTGTCTACATCAAGAACCCTAGCTTCCCAAATGGGACTACTCATTACATATAATGAAAGTGAAGTCTAGATACATAAATAGAAATAAATAGGTATAAGAAATAACTGAAGAGTCTCTTGAGTAAAGCCTTCAAGTTCTTCAAGTATTTCTTCACTTTTTGCTCCCATTTTGCTTCTTGACTCCACAAAGATGATGAACCTACATTAGGCTAAGGTGAAAAGGGTAGAGATGAGAGTGGTGGTGGTGATGGAGGTTTCTAGGCCTTTTGGTAATGATAAGGAAGGTGTTTTAGGTGGAGGAGAGAGCTAGAGGGTTAGGGGAAGGTTGGGGCTATAGAGATAGTAAAAACTAAGCAAAACTTGAGAAATGATATGTGTTGTGTGTGTGATGGATGGGGAACTCGACCAAGGGAGGTAATGAGAGAGAAAATGTGGTGTTTTGTGAGCCCCTGGATATGCTAGAGTGGCCATGAAGTTTGATCCAAGGGCCACAACTTGTGATCTCCTTTTTTGTCTTCAATGCAAAAGTCAAAACCAAGCCTAATAGATCCAAAATTCAAATTGTGTGACACCCAACACTTGTGATCCCCTTTTCTTCTCTTGTAGGTTAGGGTTCCTATCGAGGTGGTTTGGGCGTTCCCTTGGGCCTTACTTGATAGTCCGGCTGACCAATGATAAATTCGGCAATTTTTCGGCAATTTTCGATAACTTTCGGCAAGCAATTTTTGTCCTTTTTCCAAAGTTTCTCCAAATGATCTTCTAATTTTTGAAATGTGCTCGGCTTACTACCAGAAAAACATACTTAGGCGACGAAGCAATTTCGTCGCCCAAGTACTTAGGCGACGAAACTTTCCTTGCCTAACTTTAGTCATCTAACAATCGTAGCCTAAGTACTTAGACGACGAAACCTTTTTGTTTCGTCGCCTAAGTAGCATCTTAGATGACGAAACATATTTCGTCGCCTAAGTACTTAGGCGTCAAAAAATTGTACCTCTAAACGATGAAAGTGTTCGTTGTCTTAGATGCATCTTAGACAATGAATAACATTATTCGTCGTCTAACTATGTCCACTTAGACGACGAACAATATTCATCGTCTAAGTATTGCCACCTGAACGACGAATAACAGTTTGTTGTCTAAGTGATTCACTTAAATGACGAGCTTTTGTACGTCGTATAGGTTCAACCACTTTGATGACGAATGCCACTATTTGTCGTCTAAGATTTCATCTAAGACAACGAACACTTTCGTCGTCATCTAGGTGATTGACATAGACGACGAAACACAAATGTTTCGTCGTTTAAATTCAATTTTTTATTAATTTTTTGTTTCAGAATTATAAATTAAATTTAAAATATAAAATTAAATATTAATTCAATTAATAAAATATTCATTAAGTATATAAAAAAGTGTACATACATTGATGAAATATACATAATCGAAACTACAAAACTAAACCAAAACCGGGAGTAGATTGACATCCCGCCGATTTCCCTGTCACCACTGCCGCTTGGATCGTTGTCGTCGGGCCTAGGAGGGGGAGGGGGACAACACTCCTCAAGAGCTTGCCACCCCATCATCTTGAGAAACTTGAAGATGGCGCTCATCCTAGTGTTGGTAGCGTCAAGCTCATCCTGGGTTGACCTCGATTGCTCCCAGGCAAATCTAGCCGACTCCTTGGTCGATCGAGCCACCTTGTCGACTCAGACCATCTCGGCATCTCCCCCACTATGCCTAGTCGCCGATGCAAATGACTGGTACAAATCTCTTTGGGCCGCCCGTCCAAGCTCACGAACCTCCTTGCTAGCTCCGTGGTCGAAAACAGCATCGACAATACTGATCTGACTCTCCTTCGATACAGGAGGCAGCTGTTCAGACGTCATCTCCGAGTTTTCCAGCTAGGTGTCGCCAATTGCTCTTGTGCCATTTGTATCAACCTAGCCTGAAATTAATCATGTGAATAATACATAAATATTAATTTGTAATTTTTTTTTGCCATAGTTTCCCCTAAAATTGGAGGAAACCAATAACCTACAGGAAAGATGACACTTCAAATAACCAATTCCAACGTAACAAATTCACCGTGGGCACCGATTCCCATATGAATTTCTCAAGTTCAAAATTATAATTTAACCAACTAAAGCATATTCAAAGAGCACAACCTAACTAAATGTCCTAATCAAGATTCAATTTCTTCAAACCAATTACCGTTATACTAAATTTTGATAAATTTTGGAAGTATGATCAAATTCAATGTATTTAGAAAATATAGTTACTTACGCCACGTTCACTCGCATCATTGACGAAACCGGGATTCACATAAGGGGAGACACTGACATCTAAGAAACAATGTTTCGAACCCGCATCTCTGTGCTCCTTTTCCATGTAGATGAACCTTCACGAGCCCGAAACATGGTGGCCAGTCGTCTTCTCAGGATTTACCTTGTTGGTCTATGACCTTGTCTGTTTCACAACAAAGAGTATTAAATAATAAATAAATAGTTAAAAATAAGAAATTATTCACTTTTCATTACATTAAAGAAAATGAAGAAGAACCTTATACCTATCGGACTTAAAGTGTGTGACCAACCATTGTCACTTGTCTTACCTTTTGTTCTAAAGCTCTTGTGGAGTAGGTGAGGTGCCATTTTGCTGGTAGTACTTGTGGAGGTCGTACTTCCGATCCTTGAAAATGTGGGTAGCCGTGTCCTCTATGTGCTCCAACATCTCTGGTCTACCTTCGACATCAAAATGTTCCTAGGAAAATAATTGAAAACTTAAAATCCTAGATAGTATGCCTTTATAATTTGTAATTAATAATGAAATTAAATAAAATTAAATAAAATTAAATAAAATTAAACAGTATTACTGAGAGTTAGCAGTACACCCTGAACTTTTCAAATTCGGGCAACTTGTTCCACGAAGGGGAAATCATATGTATATTGTTTCTTATGATTGAGCCGATGCTGTGAGAGCGCAGACTGCCAAGCAGCAAGGTCGGAGGGCCACGGGTGGACTCGTCGAACGACGCCTCAATCTTCTTCCCCGTTGACTTCACTCTGTGCTTGCTTTTGGCACCCTTCCTAAGTCCCCTAGTGTGTTTGGGGACCGGGTTTGAGGGCTACCTCTGGGTCTTACGTCGGACGTTGTAGTGAATAGAATCGTCGATAGTCTCTTCCGAACTTTTTGACGCCGTCGCTGAAGCAGAAACATCTGGCTCGTCCGTATAGGCTGTGGCTGCCTTATTTGAAGCATTTGAATTGGGCCAGCCGCGGGAGACGAAGGATTCGAATGAGCCGTAATAGTCTCCTTTGAGGTTTGCGCCCAACCCATTTGGCGTGCAATGGATTGGAATTCAGCATCCTTCTCTGCTTGCGTGCGACTCATCCTACCGCCAGATATCTTAATTTTGCTAAAAAAATAGAATATTAACAATATAATATTCATCGACATCATAATTTATCAATCCATCCAAATTTCATCAAATATAAGTATATTTATTCACATATTCGACAAAATTAAACTCAATTATGTCATTTCGCAAATTCATATACATATCACCATATTTATCCAATTTTATCCATATATATATATATCATCACCTATTTTCATATCTAATTTCACCAATATATATACAATATATATATATATATATATCCATATCCATATCCATATCCAATATCCACATATATACAATATATACATTATTTATCCAATATCTATATCCAATATCGATCCGCATCCAATATTCACTAAAATATTTTATAATAAATTAATCCATATCCAATATTCACCAAAGTTATATAAAAATTTATGCAAATAACATATATATCCAAATTAATCCATATATATACTGAGAGAGAGAGAGCGTGAGAGATACCGAGAGGTTTTGGATCAAAGCAGGATGGCGACGCCGCAGTGGAGAGACACTACCATAATACAACCCATTGCCCACGAAATGAAGAAAACAAAGGCCGACGAAGTCCTATATCGTTGGCTATAACCAGTATCACCTACGAAAAACTCACTCGTCAGGCATTTTTTCCCTCGTCGCCGGCTATAATATTATAGCTGACGACTCGTCGGCATTTACCTTCTCGTCGTCGGCTATAATGTCAAGTATGACCAACGACTTCGGCCGAATATACGATGAGATATTCTGTCCATAGCCAATGAGTTATTGAATCGTCGGCTATAACTCTTATATCAGATCTACTCTGCAGCAGCTCATTCATTTTATAAAAATCTGGTGAGAAAGAAGGAAAACGCTCTGAAATCATTGGGTATTGTCAAAAGCCGTCCAAAAGCCGTTCGTGAAGCTATATAGGTACGTATATATGTGTATATATATATGTGTGTGTGTGTGTGTTTATTTAGATATATGAGTGTTGATTTAGAGTTGAGAATAATGGTTTGATATGTAGATAGAGTTGATATATTGTTGATTTTGAGTGATTGATTGTTGATTTTGAGTTGATTTGAGTTGAATTCGATGAAAATATGCATGTGTATATATATATGTATATAAATTTATTTTTTGATTAATTGTTAATATGTATATATATACATGTAAATTTGTAATTGGGAATTGGTGGTATATATATATATATTTTTATATGGGTCAACTTTTGTTTAGGGAGATAGACGAAGAATTAAATTAGTGTAGCTAGTTTGATGATCGATATATATATATATATTTATATAGATGTAATGATGAATTTTTAATTAATTAGTAGTGAATGTATATACATAAATATATATATATATTGTTAGAATTTTCAGGATGGACAAGAGTTGGATGAGCTTTGAAAGATGGGATGTGAGATATAACCATGGAATTAGGAGTTTTGTGGATTTTGTGAAGGCTAATTGTGGAGACACTACACTCCATTATTGCCCGTGTAAAGAATGTAAGTGTCGCCGTGGGCACCAATCCCATCCGGATTTCTCAATATATCAACAATAATGTAAAGTAGTAAATATATCTGTACTTTACTGAAATCCGGAGTAAAATCGTATAATATATACAACAGAATACTCAGAGGGACCTCTTATGTATAATCATATACGTATACCACAATAGGTAGAACAATAAACCTACTGGAAGAAACAAGGTACCTCGAGCACTATGCCTCCGACTACGACGTGCGACACCAGAATCTGAACTGCAAACTGGACACGGAAACCGAATGGCCCAGGGGAAAGACATGAAAACTGTTAGAGTGAATGGACGAAAATAAATGTGATTCTAGCCAGAAAGGCCGCAGGTCAGAGGTCTGCCTCCCCCCGGTAAAGGACTCGGGTCAGGAGTCACAGCCTCCCCCGGTAAACATCCTCGGGGATCAGCCGGGATACGGGTGTATCGATACAACATATATAACGACTGTACTCTGTGTAAACCAAATCATAAATAGTTCAATGCAAATGCATGAAACAACATATAAGTGTATGTATACTTGTATACGCATATCCGTATATATATATAATCGTAAAACACATGCTCATGTAATCCGAAATCTCATATGCATGCTCAAGTTCGTAAAACGTGTATAAAGACTCGCAAACAATCCGTGAAAAGAAATTGTCCACTCACAGACTAGCGTAACGCAGTTCGCGTTAACCCGTGATCCGGCGGAAAGTCCCTCGCCAAACAAACGATCACGAACCCCTGAATAATCACAAAATCCATTTCTCAAAATCATAACTCGACAATTCAAGACAAATCACGAGAAACCACCGTTCTCGGAAACACGCGATTCAATTACAACAAACTGTCGAAAATCCGATATTCACATCTAAATACCTCGCTGTACTTTCGGAAGCTAAATTCGAAAAACGAACGTCCCCACTGCGATCGGGGCGCGATTTCGAGTGAAATGACATGCAACTTGTCGAAAACCCCAAAAAGTTAAAGTTGACCGTTGACCGCCGCCGTTGACCACCGCCGGCGGCGGCGCCACCACCCGAACTGAAAATTCCTCGGCGGAGCAACCTTTATTCCACTCAAAATCATCCACTGAGCAACTTTTATAACTGCAACAAAGGCCAATTCACACTATAACTAGTCCAATTTCGTGATAAACCGAATTGTTCCCAAAATTTCAAATCCAAAATTCTCCAAGCACAAATCGAATTAGAACTCCATACTTACATGGTTAGAATCATGGAGTTGAGGGCTTCAAAACCTAGTCCTTGGTTTGGCTCGAATCGGCCGAAATTCAAGAACCCGAAATCACCCAAAAATCTCAAACTTTTGGCCGGAATTTCTCTCTCCACCGTCCACCTCGCCGTGAACGGTGGCCGGGATTGAGATGAGGGGAGTTAGACGAGTCGAACGGGACCGGTGCCGCACCGTGGGGCGGCCGGAAGCTCCACGCCGCCGTGGAGACCGTGGCTTCCCGTCGTGAAGCTTATCTCCACCGAGTTGACTCAGTCAACTCGGTCAACAACATAAATGCG
Source organism: Geum urbanum (assembly GCA_946800695.1). NCBI lineage: Eukaryota > Viridiplantae > Streptophyta > Magnoliopsida > Rosales > Rosaceae > Geum > Geum urbanum. Next base: position 36,797,963 of record OX327002.1, on the reverse strand, counting down.
AAATGTTGACTTGCCCAAAATAGCAACCTTCTATTTATAGGCCTTCCCAAAATGGAAACCACATAATTCACTTTTCGGCAAACTTCAAATACCCGTAACTTTCTCGTCGTAATTCCGATTCCGATAATTCTCGTGGCAACAAACTCGACTCGACATGTTCTTCAATTATCACCCGAAGTCAAACACATCGACCAAACCGATAAAAATGCAACTGTTCAAACCAACACATATTTAAACCGACTAAATAATTAACAATCGGAAATATTCACAACTTAATCTTCGTAACTCGGAATAATGCTCCGGAAGTTCCCACGAGCTCGAAATTAAATTCTCAACAACTTCCGTGAAGAAGCCGAAACCAAATTCTCGTTCGGTAATTTAGTCGTTAAGAACATCACTATTTAAATCCGATTACAACAAAACTTGAAATATTCATAATTTATTCCTCGGTCGTCCAAATAATGATCCGGAACCGTCCACGAACTTGAAATCACACGTACAACGACTCTCGAGAAGAGACCCAGCTCCAATTCTCGGCCAATAATTAAGTCGTTATCAAGCCTGGCGATTCAAACAACTGTCGTAAATCTGCGACTACGCGCAAGCTCGTAGATTAAGCTGATTCTCATACTGATTCTGTTCTGGGTCATCACAAATCCATCCCCCTTAAAAAAATTTCGACCTCGAAATTTTCGAGTATGCCGACTAAAAGTAGGAGTATTGCCTCTGTATATTGCTCAACTCTCCAGTGACAACATTAACAGAACAACTCTGACAACAAACTCCACAATAGGAGATAGCTCCGTGCTGAAATCCCTGTACCCACAAATCTCGAATCTGAACTGGCTCTACACAATCGCCAAGTGTTCCTGCATAAGGAACCGATAGGGTACACAACACATAACAAACCAAAAATGTAATTCCACCACAAGGAACACAACACAACACACACAAAAGCCAACAATATAGGTGACGCCGAACTATACAGCACAACACAAACTCGCCTATGACCACATACAGATCAAAATAACGTGGCAAACCACAACTCCACCTGTTTACATCAACATAGCTCAAATATCAAACTCGGGCAATTAACAACCTGTTTCTGCTAATCTGACAGTCTGTGGTAGCACATTCCACAAAATCCGAATCAAATGTCAAATCAAACTCAAACCAAACTCTCTCCAGCACAATGGAATACAACATCGTTCCTCAAAACGACATCATGCAACGTCAAAATCATAGTGGTCAACAAACTGGTACTGCATGCAATCTCGAACAAGTGAAACTGCTGGTCCTAAATCCTCCGGAACTGCAATACCGAAGTCCACAATATGCCCTCCAAGGCCTGAATAGTCCTCAAATATCGCCCACCAATCGGACGATAAGATCCTGTACTAATCTGCAATCTGGTCTCTAATGGTCGCTGCAAAGCTTGCCAACACTTTGTTGTAGCTGATTATCTCGGTTAGCAAACTGGGACACAGGTACACCGCGGGAATGGACAACCTCCGCCAAACACAGCTATGCTAGCCTGCCACTGAAATCCTTTCCCGAAAGTACAAGGAAACGTACTAAGTTCATCAAATGGTCCACAATGGCCTAATAACTGGTATTACAAACCGAAGTGCGTACTAGCACACACAAGATCACAGCGACAAATGCCACGTCTAACCGGAAATCTCTAATGGCTGACACTTCTGGGCAAATCTCTGCCTCCTAGCCATCGCTAATCGACAAATGTGACATCTGCACACACAATCTACTATATTGCTCTTCATGTTGCGTCACGAGTAGTAAACTCGAAGTATCAGATACATTCTCGTATCACCAGTGCATAACGCACGCAAAACAATGCGCTTCAACATCATCACACACTAACTCAGCTTCTGTAGCATACAACTCGGCTATCACGGAAACTCGAGCCATACACACATGGAATACTGAAGCTCCCGAATTCCGACTGAATGCATCAACAACAACATCCCAAACGGATGATCAAAGTATAACCTCTAACCTTTCCGAACAAGCTCAAAGGTACAGCCATAGTCGTTAGTCAACCCCATCCATCTACACTGCCTCAAGCCCAAATCTGGCCGAAAATGCAAGTGGATGAAACTCAAGTGATCAGTGTACGTCCTACACCGCGCTGCACGCCATAGCTGTAGTGTCTCGAACTTTCTGATCCTAACATAAGGACAGCTACACCCAAATAGTACATAGGATACGTAGCCTCATAAAGTTTTCACTGCCCGTAACCACGAGCCACCGCTCTGCTACACAGCATCAAAACACAACCAAATCCAAACCTCGATGCATCGCCATAACTCACGACCACGAACTCACCACGATCGTCAGGTAAGGTCAAAACCGAAGCAGCGGTCAACCATCCCTCAGGAGTAAGTAACTCTCCTTGTGTGCATCGAACCACTCAAACTTGACGCCTTCTTCGTCAATCCGGAAAGTAGAGTGGTAATCCGGGAAAATCCTACACAAGCCGTCGATCATAGCCTGCCAAACCTAAGAGACCCCTGATCTCTGGTACAATGGTAGGTCAACCCCAAATCAACACGGCTCTATCAGATCGGAATCCACACTGACTCCTTCAGCTAACATCACGTGACCCAAAATCTTCATGCTAATCAACCAAAACTCACACTGGCTGAACTTTGCAAACAACTGATCACCTCGCGAAGTCCGCAAAACCACTCGCTATTGCATCAGGTGCTAGCCTACACTCCTGGAGTGAATAAAGATGTTGCTGACAAACATGGCCGCAACTCGTCCAGAAACCGTCTGAACACAAGGTCCATCAAGTCCATAAGATCTACGGGGGCATTGGTCAACCAATGGCGTGACCAAGAACTTGTAATGCCTGCACCATGATCTGAAAGCTAACATAACCACATTCGACTCATCGATTCTCAACTGATAATTTCCGGACCCGAAATCAATCTTTGAAAAGACTGAAGCTCTCGCGAGCTGATCAAACCAATCGTCAATCCGAAGCGGAGGATACTCGCTCTCCTCTGAAAAGAATCAGGCTTCCGGTAGTCAACGCACCACCATGTCTAACCATCCATCATCCATACCCACAATGCAAAAGCACACCACGCAAATACGCGGGGTCATATGAAATCTCTTGAAATCTCCTCCAGCAACTCCTAGAGTCGAAACTGTAGCTCCATCAGCTCCGCTGGCTCCGAACGACAAAATGCCGGTAAAATGAGTCCAGTGCCCGGTACAAGCTCAATGGTGTAGTCAGTCTCCCGAACTGGATGAACACCTGGTAACTCCTCCGGAACATGCCAGGAAACTCAGGAACCACCTCAATGTCACCAACGCCGAGCACAGCAACCGAAGTATTCACATCATAAGCTAAGAAAGAAACACAACCCATTTCCACCATCCACTCGACCATCGCCACGAAAGAGTATCTCGGGGAAAGTCTGGTCGTCGAAACACAACCTCATTCTCGAGGTACTCGAACACAGCCAAATGCGTTGACAGTAAGTCCATACTCATAGTCACATCAAAACCACGATGTCCAGCTATAACAAATCCGCGGCTAACACATAACCTCCAACAAGGATCCCGCAACCTCCGGATGGATACAACACTCTCCAAAACCTCGGAAGTGGAGATGCAGGTACAATAGCCATGGATATCAAACAACAGTAACCTCGGAGAAAAGTCTGTCCTCAAACAAGGTCATGGCACGAACTCTAACATGCCCAACTAGCCGCCCACGTCAATTGCGACTTGCTGAATAACTCATCTAAAAGGCTGCGTTGGTCACTCCAGAAACAGCATCATGACCTCCTTCTGAACTCTGAGCTGTCGAACTACTAAAACAGCTGGCTGAGGGCGCTCCCTCGTAACGTGACCCTCCTGGCCACCACAATAACTGAGAGTGCTCCACGAACACAAATCACAGCGACACCTGCTGCGAGAAAGGATCACCAACAATCACTTGAACTCATGCCACAGGAGCAAGTCCGCTACTCCGTGATCTCCACCATCACCAAACGGATCCTCTGCTTGATCTAATGACCCTCAACATAATCGAAAAGACCACAGCCTGATGAAGTCACTGATTCTGAGGTGCCTGAACTCAACCTCATCAAAATCTTGACTAAGTCCACTTTCCTCAAACCAACACATCGGAAACCGCGTACAACTTTCCTTCTCAATAGCCTCGCCACTGAGTGCAGCACACTAAGCTCATCACGGATGTCTCGAGGCATATCAATCAGACTCTTTCTGATGCTCAGATTCAAACTCATCTCGAACTTCGTGCACCGCTTCCTCTGAATCCACATAACTTGTGCAAATAGGGACAAACATGTGGACAATGCATCTCTGCCTCAGGTGGGTAAACACTTCACATTCGATTGCTGGGTAGCCTGATAAAACCATTACCGTATAAACAACACCCTGAATGTAGGCCATGGAGTCGCAACAGGAACTCACACAATATCGGCCCACCAAATACAATGATCTGACTCAGGCAAACATCAACTGCCACAATTCTCAGCTCTGAGGCAACATGTAGATGCTCATACACACACAACCAGGCAAACCGTGCCACACAATTCTCTGAACTCAGAATACTCATCCAAACCCACAATTCTCAAGGAAATCACGCGTCGATTGATCCTAAATAGGATCCACAACCGTACCGACACGGAAAGCACGTCAAGGAAGCATCCTAATGAATAAAACATCGTTCACAACAAGTAGAACGTAATCATGGAACTTCAAATATTTGAAAGCATACAACACCCGGAATATTGATGATTATCCGCCGGCCGGTCGGGTCACCACTCCAGACATGCTGTACATTCTCAAATACCCTTAGTAAACACGACTACAGAAGTCTACAGAACCTATAACCTAATGCTCTGATACCAAGCTGAAAGGACCCAACCCCGATTTAGTTGCCTAAACCGGGATCAAACCCCTTCTGAAAACACGAACCAACAAAAACCGTAAAAATTTCGGCAGAGTTTCGTTACTAACGTGGAATTACTATTACCTGCACGCGGAAAATACACTTCATCCTAAGCCACAAAAATCAAACCATGGGTACCAATCCCATCCAGATTTCTCAATATATAAACAATAATGTAAAGTAGTAAATATATCTGTACTTTACTGAAATCCGGAGTAAAATCGTATAATATATACAACAGAATACTCAGAGCGACCTCTAATGTATAATCATATACGTATACCACAATAGGTAGAACAATAAACCTACTGGAAGAAACAAGGTAGCTCGAGCACTATGCCTCCGACCACGACGTGCGACACCAGAATCTGAACTGCAAACTGGGCACGGAAACCGAAAAGCCCAGGGGAAAGACATGAAAACTGTTAGAGTGAGTAGACGAAAATAAATGTGATTCTAGCCAATAAAGCCTCAGGTCAGAGGTCTGCCTCCCCCCGGTAAAGGTCTCGGGTCAGGAGTCACAACCTCCCCCGGTAAACATCCTCGGGGATCAGCCAGGATACGGGTGTATCGATACAACATATATAACGACTGTACTCTGTGTAAACCAAATCATAAATAGTTCAATGCAAATGCATGAAACAACATATAAGTGTATGTATACTCGTATACGCATATCCGTATATATATATATATAATCTTAAAACACATGCTCATGTAATCCGAAATCTCATATGCATGCTCAAGTTCGTAAAACGTGTATAAAGACTCGCAAACAATCCGTGAAAAGAAATTGTCCACTCACAGACTAGCGTAACGCAGTTCGCGTTAACCCGTAATCCGGCGGAAAGTCCCTCGCCAAACAAACGATCACGAACCCCTGAATAATCACAAAATCCATTTCTCAAAATCATAACTCGACAATTCAAGACAAATCACGAGAAACCACCGTTCTCGGAAACACGCGATTCAATTACAACAAACTGTCGAAAATCCGATATTCACATCTCAATACCTCGCTGTACTTTCGGATGCTCAATTCAAAAAACGAACGTCCCCACTGCGATCGGGGCGCGATTTCGAGTGAAATGACATGCAATTTGTCGAAAACCTCAAAAAGTCAAAGTTGACCGTTGACCGCCGCCGTTGACCACCGCCGGCGGCGGCGCCACCACCCGAACTGAAAATTTCTCGGCGGAGCAACCTCTATTCCACTCAAAATCATCCACTGAGCAACTTTCATAACTGCAACAAAGGCCAATTCACACTCTAACTAGTCCAATTTCGTGATAAACAGAATTGTTCCCAAAATTTCAAATCCAAAATTCTCCAAGCACAAATCGAATTTGAACTCCATACTTACATGGTTAGAATCATGGAGTTGTGGGCTTCAAAACCCAGTCCTTGGTTTGGCTCGAATCGGCCGGAATTCAAGAACCCGAAATCACCCAAAACTCCCAAACTTTTGGCCGGAATTTCTCTCTCCACCGTCCACCTCGCCGTGAACGGTGGCCGGGATTGAGATGAGGGGAGCTAGGCGAGTCGAACGGAACGGTGCCGCACCGTCGGGCGGCCGGAAGCTCCACGCCGCCGTGGACACCGTGGCTTCCCGTCGTGAAGCTTATCTCCACAGTCAACTCGGTCAACAACATAAATGCCAAATGTTGACTTGCCCAAAATAGCAACCTTCTATTTATAGGCCTTCCCAAAATGGAAACCACATAATTCACTTTTCGGCAAACTTCAAATACCCGTAACTTTCTCGTCGTAATTCCGATTCCGATAATTCTCGCGGCAACAAACTCGACTCGACATGTTCTTCAGTTATCACCCGAAGTCAAACACATCGACCAAACCGATAAAAAGTCAATTGTTCAAACCAACACATATTTAAACCGACTAAATAATCAACAATCGGAAATATTTACAACTTAATCTTCGTAACTCAGAATAATGCTCCGGAAGTTCCCACGAGCTCGAAATTATATTCTCAACAACTTCCGTGAAGAAGCCGAAACCAAATTGTCGTTCGGTAATTTAGTCGTTAAGAACATCACCATTTAAATCCGATTACAACAAAACTTCAAATATTCATAATTTATTCCTCGGTCGTCCAAATAATGATCCGGAACCGTCCACGAACTCGAAATCACACGTACAACGACTCTCGAGAAGAGACCCAGCTCCAATTCTCGGCTAATATTTAAGTCGTTATCAAGCTTGGAGATTCAAACAACTGTCGTAAATCTGCGACTACGCGCAAGCTCGTAGATTAAGCTGATTCTCATACTGATTCTATTCTGGGTCGTCACAATTTCCCCCAAATTTCTTCGACATTATGCCTCACCTGATGATCCATCTTCCCGAACAATTGTTGTTTACTAGTCCGGTACACTACAGATGGATATATCCAATGGAAAGGTACAAAGTATTCATACATTTGTGTTTGCCTCTATTTTTATATGTAAATTCTTATTTTTTAAGTATCATAACATGCACTTGTTAACTTGTAGACAATCGGGAGACTATAAGGACTATGGGAAGAATAAATATGCACCTGAATGGTGTATCACTGAAGTATATCTTGCGCATGAGTGTGTAATGTACACCAAGTTATATTTGGGAGCATTGGAGGACCCCCAATGACATATGCCGGTAGATGAACCCGAGTTCAACCTTTTTATAATCTCCAATGACGTGGTAGTACAGGGAAGCTTGCCAAAGTCGTACAAGTTGGATGCAAATGAGGTAGCCATTGCCCACTGGTCGGTACTGATTAACTGTCCAGAAGTTCAATATTGGAAAAACTATCATCTTCATTGCCCTGCTATTGCCGGTGATCTCGAGTACCACAACAAGATATTTGAAAACTACTTTAATCAATGGGTAATGGTATATGTGTATAGATATATATATATTTTTATATCCTTATATAGCATGTGTGTGGTTTTCTTTATCTATGTTCATAATTTCTTGTGTGGTTTTCTTATCTTTTTCAGATGAACCATGTAGCAAATGATGGTTACCCAGAGTGGTTAAACGAATTGAGGCTCTTGGCGATGAAACCGATAGCTTCAAAAGTTTACTCGATGTGTCAGGTCAATGGCGTGAAATTTATATGTGAAAATAGAGACGACCAACTGCAAACACAGAATTGTGGGGTGATGCTCCATAGTGGGCAGGATGGCGTTGACTATTACGGTGTCCTTCATTCAATTGTTAAACTAATTTATGGGAACCGCATGAAAGTGCACTTGTTCAAGTGTGGATGGTTTGATACTAACCTGGAGAACACAAGGACCGATCAGTACTGAATATTTTCGGTGAATACTGCTACAAGCTGGTATAAAGAAAACCCTTTCGTTCTTGCCACATCAGTAAAACAAGTGTTTTCCTTGACGATCTTATTAACAAAGTATCGTGGAAGGGGGTTAACCATGTTGCTCATAGAAACATATACAGTGCTGCCACACTTGGTGAGACCGCAGATGATGATGAAGTTACTGCATACCAAGAGCCGAACGCTTTTGACATTCCGAATCCTCTACGATTTGCCTTAATAATGTGAGATCGGGGAGTGTGGTTCGAATTACTAGAGCTGAACTTCTTGATGTTAATCCAAATGAGGCAGACGATGATTCAGATGACGAGGAGCAGCACATATTGCCAGAGGTTAACTATGAAACCGAGCCAGACTCAAGTGATGAAGATGATTCTGATTATCATCCTTAGTACGTTAATGATGTATTTGAGTATAAACGTGCATGTATGTTTGTTATGCTGTAGATATATGGGAAATTCACGTCTTCAAATCGTCGTGTTGTAAACAGCAAATAATAAGCTTGAATGGCAATTTTAAGGCCCTGTTCGCAAATTTTTCAACTAGTTAAGATATTATAGCCAACGAGTAAGTAAGAAACTCGTCGGTTATACTATAACCGACGAGTAAGTAAGAAACTCGTCGATTATAGTATAACCGACGAGTTTCTTACTTACTCGTTGACTATAATTTTGGCCATATATCCCCAACTCGACTAGGCAGGGGCTTCATTTTGACCAAAACTTCAAATCCTAGAAATCGCCTCGCCGCCGACCTCGCCCGACCCCGGAATCAAACCGCTTCTGAAAACACGAACTTTCAAAAATCATAGAAATTTCGGGAGAGTTTCACTATATCGCGAAGTTACCATTAACCTGCACTCGAAAATACACTTTATCCTATGCCACAAAAGCCAAACTGTGGGCACCAATCCCATCCGAATTTCTCAAAAATATATCATAATATAAAACAATAAACAAAACTGTAACTTTACAGAAATCCAGGAAAATCATATGAAAATATAAACATTAGAGTATTTAGAGCGACCTCTAGTATATATACATAAATACACAATAGTAGGCCAAACAAGAAACCTACTGAGAAGGAAAAGTAGCTCGAATACTAAGCCTCCAACCTTGATGTGCGACACCAGAATCCGAACTGCAAACTGCGCATTGAAAACAAAGAGCCCAAAGAAAGACATATAAACCGTTAGAGTGAGTGGACGAAAATAAATGTCTTTCGCCGAATAATATATGTTATAAAAACATATGTGAGTCTAAATGCATGAAAACAAGATGGTACACGAGGGAGACTCTAACTCCTCAAGCGTACAGAGCATGCATCGAAAATCCCGCGAGGTCACTCATGGACACATCCGCACTAGTACAGTCTGAATCACGGGATCCCAGACCCACACGTGATTCTAACCAGAAAGGCCTCAGGTTAGGGTATCTGTTCCCACCCGAAAAATAACTCGGCACAGGGTAACAGTCCCCCCCCCCCCGGTGAACATTCTCGAGGATCAGCCGGGATGCTAGGTGTATCGATACAACCACATATACTAAGACTGTACTCTGTGTAAACCAATACATAAATAGTTTCATGCAAGTGTATAAAGCATAATGTAAATGCATATTCATAATTCATAATTATAAAAGCATATTCGTCGATGCATATTCGTAAATGTACAATTGTAAAGCACATGCTCGTATAAATCATAATCTCATATGCATGCTCATGCTCGTAAAACGTATAATAAAGACTCGTAACCAATCAGCGAAAATAAAGGTGTCCACTCACAGACAAGCACAGCACACAAACGCGCTAATCTCGAGATCCAGCGGAAGATCCTTCGCCAAGCGTACGATCTCGATCTCCTGAATAATCACAAAATATCACTGATCAAAATCACAATTCAATACTCTGAACCACACCTCAGAAACCAACCATTTCCGGAAATATATAACTCGGATATCAAGAAAAGTGTCGAAAATCCCCTAATTACTCCACATATTCCTCGACATAAAAATCCACCACTCAAATCAATTCGAACACCTCAAGACAACGATCGGGGCGCTATTACGAGTAAAACGGTATAAAACTTCCCAAAAATCCCACAGTCAACTTGTCGGAGCTCCACCGTTGACCGCCGCCGCCGCCGGCGGTGCGGTGTCAATGGTGGCCAAATCCAATGAAAATTTCCATATCACATCTACTCCTCAAGCCCAACAACTTTTCCTTTTACACCAATCTCCATTAATTCTGGTGACCTATTCCGGCGAGCTTCAAACAGCCTCCAATTCCAAAATTCTTTCACCCAAAAGCATCTATGGGTTGAGGGGAGCAAAAGCCCTAACCCCATCGACTCCAAAAGTGGCCGAAAAAGCCCACCCGATTCCGGCAAAAATTTAAAACTTTAACAAGTTGGTTCTCCCTCAAAACTTAACCAAATCAACTTAAACCAAGTTCAAAACAATAGGAAATCACGAGAGGAATCTAACCATACCAAGCTTGAGGTTTGAAATGGCCGAAATCAAAAAGTTGATCAGTGGTCAACGGTGGTGCAATTCCTCTTCGGTCAATGCTGGTCAAACTTGGTCAACGGTTCAATTTTGGTCAATTCGGCCCAAATGTGACTTTTCGACAATTTTACGATTATTTCAATATTTATACTCGCGACTAAAATGATCAACGGTCGAAAACGGATCGAATCCAAACGGATAAACACGATTAAATCCAACGGTTAAAAATATTCATAACATATTCATCGGACATCGAAAAAATACTCGGAAAACTCCTACGAGGTCAAAATCATAAACTGTATAACTCTCGTGAAGGAACTTATGTAAAATTCTGGCCCGATAATTTAGTCGCAAACAAGACCGCCAAATCAATTAATTACGACTAACTACAATTATTTGTGAAACTCGCAGATTAAACCGATTAATAAACCAATTCCGATTCGGGTCGTCACACTGCCCTCTCGCCTCTCCCAAGAAAAATCCCAAATATCCTCTACTCAAAAAAAACCCCAAATCTAAAATTCACCTCTCCCTCCCTCCGGCCGCCGGGAATCAAGCACCGCCGCCGCCTCTTGCCAATCCGATTCCCTCTCTCTCACTGACTCACAATCACAGGTCCCCCCTCTCTCTCAATCCGATTTTATCATCTTTAATTCTACATGAAATTCTCCTAATTATTTAAGGCATTTTAAGTTGGTGTTGGTATAATTAAGAATATATTCTTAGTATATATTTTTGTGTAGAAAATATTTTGTAGAAAATATTTTTGTGTAGAATATATTTGTGGTCAATTAAATATCGTTGATGGAGTTGTGAGATGTAGAATATATTTTGTAGTATGTAGAATATATTTTGTAGTATATATTTTTGTGTTGGTTAATTAAGAATTGGTTAGAATATATTTTTGGCATGTAGAATTTATTTTTGGCATGTAAATACTGCTGGTTTAATTAGTTGGCAATTTATTTTTGCATAAACTTGATGTATAAAGGTCTATATATATAAGCATATTTTTTGCTATCAACATGTTGTTTTATTATTGTTGTTGTCATGGATGTGGTTGTTGAATTGTTGCTGTTGTGTTTAATTGTTTGCTATCAACATGTTGAATTGTTGCTGTTTTGTTGGATGTGTAGGAAGTTTTGCGGCAAATTGGCTTGGGGACAACAAACGGAGAGCGACTAGATCCGGATCGAGATCGCAGAGCGAAAATGTTGGAGGGAGCAGTAGTCAAGCATCCTCTGCTGCAATCAGCAACACACGCAATGGCCCTATAATGAATGCTAACACACAAGTTTTGCTACGTGCGCGAGAACAGGTGGAAGCTGCACAATCCAGATCCGTGCAATCCTCAGTCCAGCTTCGACCCTTGGGCAGCAGACACTCAGGCGAGCGACCCTCAACGGGCGCATCAGAAACACCCTCGATCTGAATGCCCCCTATTGGGCCGGTGCCTACTCCCCTTTCACGGCAATCATCTGAGGTAGATGGTTCAGGTGTCTCATCGTCCAGGCCTCGTCTATCTCCGCCGTCCAGTCTCTTCGTGCCTGACGAGATTCCGTTGATCCCTCAATTCGATGCTAGGGGAGGGTTATTTTTATTGAAGGACAGTCGGAGTTCCTGACCGTGGAGGAAGCGTAAGTGTTCAAGCCATTCGACCCCGTGTATCTTTAGAGTGTGAGGTGCGTGAACTAGCAGACGGACGACGCAGGTAAATTTTATTTAACAAGATTGATTACTTAATTATTTCTTAAGACTATAAATAGTGTCAATTAATAATTTTGGTTTTTTGACATTTTATTATTAGGAAATCTCGTAAATGCCAATGGAAAACGAAAGACTAGAGGCCCCGTAAGCGGGAAGAATCTTGAGCAGGCTACCGGGGGAAAGAAAACGATCATTAAGGCCAATGAGCGTGACGAGGTGATCGTGACAAAAAATATCACGCGAAAGTATGCCAGCATGTCCGGGCCGTCATGCGGGACAAGGTCCCAATGATGTGGCCAGATTGGGGTGTTGTGCCTCGCTACGTGAAGTTGCAAGTGCATAATGCACTAACGGTCAGTTAAATCGTATTTTCATTACGTAAATTTTACATTTATTAATGAAGTCTGAAGAAATATATAATTTTTACCAGTTATATATCCATCTTGCAGCTGTGGTTTGACGTGGATGAATGCCTTATTGGGACGTGAGCAGAGAGTCGACTACATATCAGCTGATGCGATTTGAGTTATTTGAGTATAAATCGAGGTAGATTTTTGTTTATCAAGTGTTTTAATATCTCTAACATTTGTTTCCGGCGTTAATATAGGTATAAAGAGTGGAAGAACGAGATTTCAAAACACTACACAAAGTACAAGGATCTAGGCCGAGGTGCTACCCCAAGCGAACTCCGGTATAGGGAGTACGAGTGGCTGTGGCTGGTAGCCCACTTCGAGCACCCCAAAGTGAAGGTATGCATCCTGAATATATTTTACAACCCTAATGTATTGTATCACATTGAAATAATTAGTTACTAATTTTTGGACATATGTTTATCCAACAAGGCGATTTCCAAGACGAACAACGAGAACAGATTGAAAAACATCAAGTCCCATCATGGCGGTTCACTCAACTATTTGGGTTGGTCGCGTAGGGCGCAGAAATAGCAAGAAGTCACCCTGTTGGTGTTTGTTCATCAGAAGTTCTATCTGCAGTGCCCTGAAGAAGCGGTAAGTCTTTGGCTTCATTAATTAGTTCACATATGTGTTAATAAAAGTATCTTTCTCTATTAATTTTTTGATTTGTTTAATAATACGTTATTCATATTTCCTTGTCAATTAGGTGAGACTGGAGGATGCGATCATAGAGGTCACTATAAAGATAGCTCAAAAGGACCATCCTGACAGCTCGGCGGAGGAAGTGACCCAGTCTGCCTCTCAGATCGATACACTTGATCACCCTGTAATGGCTCATATCATGACAAAAGTGTGCGGGACTGATAGGAATATCCACTACTGCAAGGTAATGGGCTCAGCGGGCAAGGGGGTATTGAAGGACACTTCGGAATACTCCAGCGGGTCAAGAACTTCTTCTAGGAACTTCAACCTAGCAGCGGAGCTCCAGAGGACGCAGAGGGAGTTGGAGGAGCAAAGGAGGGTGGTGCAGGAGATGCGGTAATTGGCCGAGCAGCAGGCAGCCAGAGATGTCGAGCACTGGACGATGATCAAGCAACATCGAGTAATGGTCGAGCAGTATGCACAAATTATGACATGGATGCATGCGATGTACCAGTGCCAGACTACCGAACACCCGGTCCCGACACCTCCAACGATGCCCATGTTCCCCAGTGTTCCACAGCCGCAACCGTCACAGTAAGACCAGGGTAACCGCCGAAATTCAAATGATTTCGTAAACATGGATTTCACCGACTCTTTGTGTAGTTGTATTTTATTTTTGTATTGTTGGTGTTTGTAATATTGGACAAATATGTGTGTACTATTGGATGTGTATTTGTGCTGTTTGTGTTGTTCACTGCAGGTTCTGGAATTGGGCCCAATCCAGAACCTGCAGTTTTTTGTAAAATGTCACCAGGTATAGCCGACAAGAAGAACCTATCTCGTCGACAATAATATCCCAGATTATGGCGCTTGGAAAACATTTCTGGTGAGTTGCTACGTTATAGCCGACGACGTTCTTGTCCGAATCGTCGGCCATAATCCGGGGCAGTCAACATTTTGACCTCGGAGAAGACTCATTACCGACGAGATTCGTCGTCGGTGATACTTTTAAATTATGGCTGGCGATGATGTGTCGTTGGTGATACATTGAATTATCACCGACGATTTCAACAACATCTCGTCGGCTATACTTACACCGACAGCATGTTTCCGACGACGTTATAACCGACGACATGTCGTCGGGTATGACTATAACCGACAAATTTAAGTCGTCGGCTATGAGAAGAATTCTGGTAGTGTGAAGAGAGGGATGAGAGGCGGATGAGAGACAGAAGTGGCAGTGGCAGTGGGTAGAAAAGGGAGGAGAGGCCGGTAAGAGAGGGAGGAGACCCCACGAGGGCGGTGGCGAGTGGGAGAGGAGGGAGAAGTCGACGATGATGGGTGGAGGCCGGCAAGGAGGGGAGGTGTCATGCAAGGTACGGGGGCCATAGGGTTTGGGGGGGCAGAGAGAGAGAGGATTGAGAGAGAGAGCATCGAGAGAAATAAGGTCGATATTTTTCCAATTTGAGGATATATTGATCGACATAGGTGAGGAAACAAATGGTTTCGTCACCCAACTTGATTTAGATGACGAATTAAACGAAATTCGTCGTCTAAGTAGTTTTTAAAAATGCCCCAAAAATTGAATTTGTTCGTATGTCTGTTTATACTTGACATCCTTGTTAACAAAATTGAATTTGGACAAAACATCTGTTAGATATATTCATCACCATTTAATACATAAGTAGATGGATTTTCATTCAATACGAAGTTCATTAAGGGTTTGATTGGTGTAGTCAACCATGCATAAAACTGAAATTAATTTGACCGAAATGAAAAAGTTGATTAATTTACGAATCTTTGTAACTCCGATTTTTGAACTGTCAACAGCCAAATCGCTAAAGCATCGATGCGATAAAGTAAACCATCACAATAAACCTCCAAATTTAAAATCTCTAAAATAAAACTATAGAGCATGGTGTAGAAAATAAGAACTCCCTACACTGTGAAAATAAAAGTCCACTCATCGTACTATGCCGGGATATTCATAAAGCGGTAACCTGCTAATCGGCGCAATAATTATCCGACACGTCCCACTAACTCGTAATCCTGAAACAACGATTATTATTAATATTTACTCATTGATATTGAATAGCTAAGCTCGTAATCCTATGAGTAATAATATCAAGAATCTCGCATTCTCGACATAAGTATTTTCCGACTAAAAATGCACTTAATCGAATTCTGAATTCAATTCCTTACATTCCATCACTATAACTAAACTCCGGAGACATAACCTAAATCTCAACTATCGAGCGACTCGAATTTAAATCGATAGTCGGATCTTCCGTTAATAATAACGTGAAATTAGTTAATTATTGTCTGATTAAATACACGTCTAAATAAAAACAAGTCTATATCAAACCAAGAACCTCACAATTGTGTTCGGCATGAAATTTTGAGCGGAATGACATAAAATTTTGATCGAAAATTTCACCTTACCATAGCTCCGCCACGTACGGTGGCGCGTGGGGCCACAGACCACCGCTGGCGGCGGCCATAATCCCATCGGCACCAAATCGAGCAACCTGTATATCAAAATGTTCACCTCAACAAGCCCAAAAACATTAATAAAGGATAGGATATCAAATTCTAAACGGAAAGCATCCAATTTGCCGAAAAAACCCAACCGGAAATTCAAATCGTCCAATCACAGAAATCCGTCCACGGCAAGGGCCCAGACGTGTCGCGTTCGACTTGTCTCGCTTGGAGATTCAAAACCACCATAACCTCGATGTCCAACTGGCCGATTTCTCCGCCTCAATTCTCCCTCTTTTGACTACCAACGTCAAAGATTCACCCACCAAACGAAAGAAGAGAGAAAATCCAACATTTTCGACAAAAAAATTCGGTCGGGGATGGCTGGAATCCGCCGTGCATTCAGCAGCGATTCCGGGTCGGGGAACTCGGTTAACGCTGAGTGAACTTGGTTTCTAAATATGGAAACTTCTCACTTTCCAAAAATGTCGATTTTGAGATAAAACCTTTTCCAATATTTCTATAAAAATTTTCCTAACCATAACTTCTTCGTCGTGACTCCGATTTCAACACTTGATGTGACCACGAACTCGTATCAAAAAACTTTACAACCTTATCCATAGAAATTTCTTGAAAGACATAGTCGATAAATTCTCGATAAATCGCCAGTGGAAGTTACCAACGGTAAAAACTAATTACCCTCGACAATTAACGTAGTTAATTAGCAACTAATCTCATAAGTTCCAATTATCGCGTAATATTGTTCTGGGTCGTAACAATCAACCTCCCCTACAAAAATTTCACTTTCAAAATTTACACATAAATGTACAATGGAAGAATTTCCAAATTATTATTCTAGCCAACGATTTCAAGCTCATAGGAACAACTGCAACTAACAGAATGATCCACAACTTATTACTAAGCTAACTTCTCGTCAACATTTCATGATTAATAAATCAGAAGTCATAATACCTACTCCATATAAATCTGATACCAGGAACGACATAATTTGAATTTTGTAACATGTATACCTAAAAGCTTATGATAACCCTGCCAAAACTAATGGTCAAATTTACTAACATACTCAAACTCTATCGGCCAGATTTCCAGGGTCCCACAAAGATAACTACATGGGTAACTACACAAATTTCCATCAGAACCCAGCTGAAAGGACCCAATCCCGATCTAGTTTCCTAAACCAGAATCAGACCCCTTCCGAAAACATGAACTTTCAAAAATCATAAAAATTTCGACAGAGTTCCACTATATCGCGTAGTTACCATTAACTTGCAGTGGAAAAATACACTTCATCCTATACCACAAAAGCCAAACCGTGGGCACCAATCCCATCCGAATTTCTCAATATCATAACATAACGTAAAGCAATACACAAAACTGTAGCTTTACAGAAATCCAGGAAAATCATGTGAAAATATAAACATAATAGTTCTCAGAGCGACCTCTAGTATATACATATATACACAACAGTAGGTCAAACAAGAAACCTACTAAGAAGGAAAAGTGGCTCGAACACTAAGCCTCCAACCTCGACGTGCGACACCTGAATCCAAACTGCAAACTGGGCATTGAAAACAAAGAGCCCTGGGAAAGACATATAAACCGTTAGAGTGAGTGGACGAAAATAAATGTCTTTCGTAGAATAAATATATATGTTAATAAAACATATACGAGTCTAGATGCATAAAATTCATATGGTACATGAGGGAGACTTTAACTCCACATGCGTATAGAGCTTGCATCGGAAATCCCACGGGGTCACTCATGGACACATCCTTGCTAGTACAGTCTAAATCACGGGATCCCCGATCCTCACGTGATTCCAGCCAAAAAGGCCTCAGGTCAGGGTATCTGCTCCCCCCGGTAAAGACCTCGGGTCAGGGTAACAGTCCCCAGTCCCCCCCCCCCCCCCCGGTAAAAATCCTTGGGGATCAGCCGAGATGCTAAGTGTATTGATACAACTAATACTGAGACTGTACTCTGTGTAAACCAAATCATAAAGGTTTCCATGCAAATGCATAAAGAGTAATGTAAAAGCATACTCGTAATGCATAATTATAAAAGCATATTCGTAATTGCATAATCATAAAACACATGGTCGTATAATTCATAATCATAACTACATGATCATGCTCGTAAAAACATATATAAAATACTCGCAACCAACAGTGAAAAGAAATGTCCACTCACAGACAAGCACAACGCAAAAACGCACTAATCCCATGATCCAGCGGAAGATACCTTGCCAGTCGTACGATCCCGATCTCCTGAATAATCACAAATACCACTGATCAAAATCACAATTCAAAACTCTGAATCACACCTCGAAAACCAACCATTTCTGGAAACATATAACTCGAATATCAACGAAATCGTCAAAAATCCCATAAATACTCTACTTATCCCTCGACACAAAATCCACCATCCAAATCAACTCAATAACCTCACGACTATGATCAGAGCACGAAAACAAGTTGAAAACACATAAAATTTCCAAATATCCGGACCACCGCCGTCAGCGGCGGCGCGGCGTCGCTGGAAACTTTTCCCGGCGAACCAAACCCAGAACTCTTCCTCTCCTCAAGGCTAACCATTTCTCTTAAAGGACCACCACCATCCAAGGCCCCACCGTGGCCGAAAAACAGCCCGAAAATCCAAACCTCCATTAATTCCGGTGACCTATTCCAGCGAGCTTCAAACGGTCTCCAATTCCAAAATTCTTTCAAACAAAAGCATCGATGGGATGAGGGGAGCAAAACCCTAACCCCCTCGACCCCAAAAGTGGCAGGAAAAGCCAACCCGATTTCGGCAAAAACCCATAACTTAACCGAATCGGTTCTCCTTCAAAACTCAACCAACTCAAACCAAGTTCAAAACAATAGGAAATCACGAGAGGAAGCTAACCATACCAAGCTTGAGGTCTGAAATGGCCAGAATCGAAAAGTCGATCGGTGGTCAACGACAGTGCAATTCCTCTTCGGTCAATGCAGGTCAAACTTGGTCAACGGTCCAATTTTGGTCAACTCGTCCCAAATGTGACTTTTCGACAATTTTGATATTTATACTCTCGACTAAAACGATCAACGGTCGAAAACGGATCGAATCCAAACGGATAAACACGATTAAATCTAACGGTCAGAAATATTCATAACATATTCATCGGACATCGGAAAAATCCTCAGAAAACTCCTACGAGCTCGAAATCATAAACTCTACAACTCTCGTGAAGGAACTTATATCAAATTCTGTGTGACGACCCAGACCAGAATCAGCAGTATGATCAGCTGTATATATGAGTTATTGCGTAGCCGCAGATTAATGACAGGGTTTGGACCGCCAGGGATTCTTAACGACTTAATTATTGGCGGTTCCGAGAGTCGTTGTACGTGTGATTACGAGTTCGTGGGCGGTTCCGGATCGTTATTTGGACGACCGAGGAATTAGTTATGAATATTTGAAGTTCAGATTTAAATGGTAGGCTACTTAACGACTAAATTATCGGACGAGAATTTGGTTTCGACTTCTTCACGGAAGTTGTTCAGAATTTAATTTCGAGTTCGTGGGAACTTCCGGAGCAAGATTTGGAGTTACGAGGAATTAGTTGCGAATTTTGCCGTTTGTTGATTATTTAGTCGATTTAATGTGTATTACTTTGAAGGGTTGACTTTTTATCCATTTGGCCGATGTGTTTGACTTCAGGTGTTTGTTGAAGAGTACGTCGAGACGAGTTTGTAACCGCGAGAATTATCGGAATCGGATATACGACGAGAAAATTACGTGCGTTTGAAGTTCGTCGAAACGGATAATTACAAGTTTCCTAATCGGGAAAGGCTATAAATAGCAACTTGCCATAAGGGGAAAGTCAAAAACAGGAAATATTGTGTTTGACCGAGTTGACTCGGTCAACTCGGTGGGGAGAGGATGAGAACGTCGGGACCGACGTGATTAATTCCGGCGAGGGACTTCCGGCCACCTCCGGCCTTGGGGAAGGACCCCATCGATGCGTCTCGGTATCCCCATCATCGCCCCGGTCTCATTTTCCGGCGTGGTCCACGGTGGAGGAAGCTTTTCCGGCGAGAAAATGGTGAGATTTTTGATGATTCGGGTTCTTTGATTCGGGTTGAATTGAGCTATGAAATGGATTGGGCTTTGTAGCTCTTCCCTCCACGAATCTAACTAAATTGGTTTGGAGTTTCAATTCGGTTTGAGTTGGGAGAATTCTTGATTTGAATTTTGTGTTCTATTTCGGTTTATCATGAAATTGGATGTGTTAGAGTGAGAATTGGACTTCAGTGTAGTTGACAAAGTTGCTCAGTGCAGAATTTTGAGTGGAATTGAGGTTTCCCCGCCGTGAAACTCTCCGGTCAACAGTGGCGCCGCCGTGGACGGCGGTCAACGGCGGCGGTCAACGGTCAGAGTTGATTTTTTGACTTTCGACATGTCGCATGTCATTTGACTCGAAATCGCGCCCCGATCGCAGTGGGGAGGTTCGTTTTTCGAGTTGAGCGTCCGAACGTGAAGCGAGGTATTGAAGTGGTATATACGGATTTTCGACGATTCGTCGACTTTGAATTTCGTATTTCCGAGGACGGTGGTTCTCGTGATTTGTCGTGTATTATCGAGATATGAGTTTGAGATATGGATTTTGTGAATATTCAGGTGTTCGTGATCGTTTGTTTGGCGAGAGACTTTCCGCCGGATCACGGGTTAACGCGATTTGCGTTACGCCAGTCTGTGAGTGGACATTTCTTTTCACGGATTGATTGCGAGTCTTTATATAAATGATTTACGAACTTGAGCATGCGGATTGATTATGATTTTATGAGCATGTGTTTTACGATTATGCTTATACGAATATACGTATACGAATATATACATATACGTACATATTATGTTTTATACATGTGCATGGAAAGGATTTATGATTTGGTTTACACAGAGTACAGTCTCAGTATATGTTGTGGTATCGATACGCACTGGCTTCTCGGCTGATCCCCGAGTACGCTCCGGGAAGGACAGATATCCTGACCCGAGGCCTTTCTGGCTAGGAATCACGTGTGGGTCTGGGATCCCGTGGTTCAGACTGTGCTATCGCGTGGTAGTCCATGAGAGATTCCGCGATACATTTACGTTGCATGCTCTGTACGCGTGAGGAGTTAGAGTCTCCCTCGTGTACCATTTGATTTTATGTGCATTTGACTCGCATATGATTTTATACGTATATATTACTTGGTGGAAGACATTTATTTTCGTCCACTCACTCTAACGTGTTTATTGTCTTTCACCTGGGCTTTTCGATTTCCATGCCCAGTTTGCAGTTCAGGCTCTGGTACGTGTCGCACGTCGTGGTCGGAGGCATAGTGCTCGAGCTACTTTGTTTCATTCAGTAGGTTTATTGTTCTACCTATTCTGGTATGCGTATATGATTATGTATTAGAAGTCGCTCTGAGCGTCCTATTGAATATGTTATACGATTTTACCTGGATTTCAGTAAAGTATATATTATATGTATTGTTTACTTTACGGTTGAGATATTGAGAAATCCGGATGGGATTAGTGCCCACGGTTTGCTTTTTGTGGCATAGGATGAAGTGTATTTTCCGCGTACAGGTAATGGTAATTCAATGCTAGTAACGAAACTCTGCCCAAATTTCGAAAAGTTTTTGTTGGTTCGTGTTTTCGAAGGGGTTTGATTCCGATTTAGGGAGCTAAATCGGGGTTGGGTCCTTTCAGCTTGGTATCAGAGCATTAGGTTATAGGTTCTGTAGACTTCTGTAGTCGTGTTTACTAAGGGTATTTGAGAATGTACAGCATGTCTGGAATGGTGACCCGACCGGCCGGCGGATAATCATCAAATTTCGGGTGTTGTATGTTTTCAAATATTTGAAGTTCCATGATTACATTCCACTTGTTGTGAACGATATTGTATTCATTAGGATGCCTCCTGACGTGCTTTCTGTGTCGTTTCGGTTGTGGATCCTGTTGAGGATCATTCGACGTGTGAATTGCCAGAGAACAGTGTATTCAGATGAGTATTCAGAGTTCAGAGAATTGTGTGGCACGGTTTGCCTGAGGATGTGTATATGAGCGTCTATATGTTGCCTTAGAGCTGAGAGTTATGGCAGTTGATGTTTGCCTACGTCAGATCATTGTGTTTGCCGGGCTGATATTGTGTGAGTACCGGTTGTGACTCCATGGCCCACATGCAGGGTGTTGCTTATACGGTGATGGTGTTATCAGGCAATCCAGCAATTGAATGTGGAGTGTTTACCCATCTGAGGCAGAGATGTATTGTTCACATGTTAGTTCTTGTTTGCACGAGTTATGTGGCTTTAGAGGGAGAAGTGCACGAGGTTCGAGATGAGTTTGAACCTGAGTCTCAGAGAGAGTCTGATTGATATGCCTCGAGATGGCTGTGAGGAGCTTAGTGTGTTGCACTCAGCGGCGAGGTTATTGTGAAGAAAAGATGTACACAGTTTTCGATGTAACGGTTTGGGGAAAATGGATTCAGCAGTGAGATTTGATGAGGTTGAGTTCTGACACTTCGGGATCAGTGATTTTATCAGGCTGTGACCTTTATGATATTGTTGACAGCCGTCAGTTCGAGCAGAGAATCCGTTTGACGATGGTGGAGATCACAGTGTAGCGGACTTGTTCCTGTGGCATGAGTTTGGGTGATCGTTGGTGATCCTTTCACGCAGCAGGTGTTGCGGTGACATGTGTTTGTGGAGCACTTTCAGTTGCTGTTTCGGTGGCCAGGAGGGTCACGTTGCGAGGGAGCGCCTCAACCAACTGTGTTTGAGGTTCGACAGCTCAGAGTTCATGAAGGGATCATGATGCTGTTCCTGCAGTTTGATCAATGTACCCTTTTGACGAGTTATTTAGCAAGTCGCAATTGATGTGGGCGGCTAGTTGGGCATGTTGGAGTTCGTGCCATGACCTTGTTTGAGGACAGACTTTTCTTCGAGATTGCTGTTGTTTGATATCCATGGCTATTGTACCTGCATCTCCACTTCCGAGGTTTTGGAGAGTGTTGTATCCATCCGGAGGTTGTGAGATCCTTGTTGGAGGTTATGTGTTAGCCGCGGATTTGTTATAGCCGGACATTGTGGTTTTAGTGTGCTTGTGAGTATGGACTTACTGACGACGCATTTGGCGATGTTCGAGTGCCTCGAGGAGGAAGTTGTGTTTCGACTACCAGATTTCCCCGAGATGCTGTTTCGTGGTGATGGTCGAGCGGATGATGGAGACGAGTTGTGTTGTTTCCCTAGCTCATGTTGTAGATACTATGGTTGTTGTACCCGACATTGTTGACATTGAGGTGGTTTCCGAGTTTCCAGGTGTATTCCGGAGGAGTTACCAGGTGTTTCCCCAGTTTGGGAGACTGACTACACCATTGAGCTTGTACCAGGCGCTGGACTCATTTCACCGACATCTTGTTGTTCTGAGCCAGCAGAGCTGATGGAGCTACAGTTTCGACTCCAGGAGTTGCTGGAGGAGATTTCAGGAGATTTCATGTGACCCAGCGTATTTGCGTGGTGTACTTTTGCATTGTGTGTACGGATGATGGGTGGTTCGACGAGATGGTGCATTGACTACCGAAGCTCGATTTGCTTCAGAGGAGAGCGAGTATCCTCCGTTTTGGACTGACGATTGGTTTGATCAGCTCGTGAGAGCTATAGTCTTGTTGAGGATTGATTTTGGGATTGGAGATTATCAGTTGAGGACCGATGAGTCAGATGTGATTTGGACACCTTTCGGATCTCGGAGCGAGCATCTGGAGTTCTTGGTCACTTCATTGGTTGACCAATGCTCTGTAGATCGTGTGGACTTGATGGACCAGGTGTTCAGACGGTTTCTGGACGAGTTTGCGGTCTTGTACGTTGGCATTGTCCTGATGTATCCCAGGAGTGTGGGCCAGCACCTGAAGTAGTTGCAAGCGGTATTGCGGACTTCGCGACATGATCAGTTGTTTGCGAGATTCAGCCAGTGTGAGTTTTGGTTGATTAGCGTGAAGATTTTGGGTCATGTGATGTTATTCGAGGGAGTTGGCATAGGTCCTGATCAGATGGAAGCCGTGTGATTTGAGGGTTGACCTACCATTATACCAGAGATCCAGAGTTTCTCTTGGGTTTGGCAGGCTATTACCGACGGCTTGTGCAGGATTTTCCCGAATTGCCACTTCACTTCCCGGATTGACGAAGAAGGCGTAGAGTTCGAGTGGTTCGATGCACGCGAGGAGAGTTACATACTCCTGTCGGATGGTTGACCGTTGGTTCGATTTTGACCGTACCTGATGATCGCGACGAGTTCGTGGGTTATGGCGATGCATCGAGATTTGGTTGGGTTGTGTATTGATGCTGTGTAGCAGAGCGGTGGCTCATGATTACAGGCAGGGGAACTTTGTGTAGCTACGTATCTAGTGTATGATTTTGGTGTAGCTGTCCTTGTGTTAGCACCAGAGAGTTGGAAATACTACTGCTATGGCGTGCAGAGCAGTGTAGGACGTACACTGATCACTTGAGTTTCATCTACATACATTTTCGACCAGATTTGGGCTTGAGGCAGTGTAGATGGAGGGAGTCGACTAACGACTATGGCTGCACATTAGAGTTTGTTCGAGAAGGCTAGAGGTTGCACTTTGATCATCCGTCTGGATGTTGTTGCTGATGTATTCAGTCGAAAACCAGGAGCTTCAGTGTTTCATGTGTGTGTGGCTCGAGCTTCCGTATTAGCCGGGTTATGCGCTATAGAGACTGAGTTCGTGTATGATGATGTTGAAGCTCATTGTTTTGCGTGCGTTTGGTACTAGTGGTACGGAGATGTATCAGATACTTCGAGTTTACTACTCGTGATGCAACATGAAGAGCGATATAGCAGTTTGTGTGTACTGATGCCACATTCGTCTACTGGCGATGGCTAGTAGGCAGTGACGTGCCGAGATGTGTTAGCCATTTGAGATTTCCGGTTAGACGTGGCGGTTACCGCTGTGATATTGTGTGTGTTTGTATGCACTTTGGTTTGTGGTACCAGTTGTCAGGTCTTTGTGGACCGTTTGATGAATTTAGTACGTTTCCTTGTACTTTCGAAGACGGTTTTAGTGGCAGGCTGGTATAGCTGTTTTTGAAGGAGATTGGTCATTTTCGTGGTATACCCGTGTCCCGGTTCGCTGATCGAGACAATTGGCTACAACTGTGTGTTGGCAAGCTTTGCAGTGGGCATTGGAGACCAGATTGCGAGTTAGTACCGGTTCTTATCCTCAGATTGGTGGGCGATCTTTGAGGACTATTCAGGCCTTGGAGGGCATGTTGTGGACCTCGATGTTGCAGTTCCGGAGGATTCGAGACCAGCAGTTTCAGCGGTTTGAGTTTGCTTGCAGTACCAGTTTTTAGACCACTGTGGTTTGAGGTTGTTTGATGTTGATTTGAGGTATGTTGTTGTACTCCATTGTGTTGGAGCAGGTTTGAGTTTGAGTTGATGTTTGCTTTTGATTTTATGGGATGTGTTACCACAGACTGTCAGGTTAACGGAAATAGGCCGATATACGCTTGAGTTCGATATTTGAGTTATGTTGATGTGTGCAGATTGAGTGAGATTTGCTATGTTATTTTGATCCGTGTGTGGCCATAGGCGAGTTTGTGTTATGCCGTGTGGGTCGGCATCGCCTATAGTGTTGGCTTTTATGTGTGTTGTGTTCCGTGTCGCGGAACTGTGTTTTGGATGTGTTACATGTTGTGTACCCTATCTGTTCCTTATGTAGGAACACTTGGCGATTATGTGAGCCAGTTCAGATTTGTGATTTGAGGGTACAAGGATTCCAGCACGGAATTGTCTCCTATTGTGGAGTTTGTGATCAGAGTTGTTCAGTTGAGATTGCAGTTGGTGAGTTGAGCAGTATGCAGAGGCAGTGCTCCTACCTTGTAGTCGGCAGACTTGGAAATTTCGAGGTCGAAATTTTTCTAAGGGGGGTGGATTTGTGACGACCCGGACCAGAATCAGCAGTATGATCAGCTGTATATATGAGTTATTGCGTAGCCGCAGATTGACGACAAGGTTTGGACCGCCAGGGATTCTTAACGACTTAATTATTGGCTGAGAATTGGAGTTGGGTCTCTTCTCGAGAGTCGTTGTACGTGTGATTACGAGTTCGTGGGCGGTTCCGGATCGTTATTTGGACGACCGAGGAATTAGTTATGAATATTTGAAGTTCAGATTTAAATGGTAGGCTACTTAACGACTAAATTATCGGACGAGAATTTGGTTTCGACTTCTTCACGGAAGTTGTTCAGAATTTAATTTCGAGTTCATGGGAACTTCCAGAGCAAGATTTGGAGTTACGAGGAATTAGTTGCGAATTTTGCCGTTTGTTGATTATTTAGTCGATTTAATGTGTATTACTTTGAAGGGTTGACTTTTTATCCATTTGGTCGATGTGTTTGACTTCGGGTGTTTGTTGAAGAGTACGTCGACACGAGTTTGTGACCGCGAGAATTATCGGAATCGGATATACGACGAGAAAATTACGTGCGTTTGAAGTTCGTCGAAACGGATAATTACAAGTTTCCTAATCGGGAAAGGCTATAAATAGCAACTTGCCATAAGGGGAAAGTCAAAAACAGGAAATATTGTGTTTGACCGAGTTGACTCGGTCAACTCGGTGGGGAGAGGATGAGAACGTCGGGACCGACGTGATTAATTCCGGCGAGGGACTTCCGGCCACCTCCGGCCTTGGGGAAGGACCCCATCGATGCGTCTCGGTGTCCCCATCATCGCCCCGGTCTCATTTTCCGGCGTGGTCCACGGTGGAGGAAGCTTTTCCGGCGAGAAAATGGTGAGATTTTTGATGATTCGGGTTCTTTGATTCGGGTTGAATTGAGCTATGAAATGGATTGGGCTTTGTAGCTCTTCCCTCCACGAATCTAACTAAATTGGTTTGGAGTTTCAATTCGGTTTGAGTTGGGAGAATTCTTGATTTGAATTTTGTGTTCTATTTCGGTTTATCATGAAATTGGATGTGTTAGAGTGAGAATTGGACTTCAGTGTAGTTGACAAAGTTGCTCAGTGCAGAATTTTAAGTGGAATTGAGGTTTCCCCGCCGTGAAACTCTCCGGTCAACAGTGGCGCCGCCGTGGACGGCGGTCAACGGCGGCGGTCAACGGTCAGAGTTGATTTTTTGACTTTCGACATGTCGCATGTCATTTGACTCGAAATCGCGCCCCGATCGCAGTGGGGAGGTTCGTTTTTCGAGTTGAGCGTCCGAACGTGAAGCGAGGTATTGAAGTGGTATATACGGATTTTCGACGATTCGTCGACTTTGAATTTCGTATTTCCGAGGACGGTGGTTCTCGTGATTTGTCGTGTATTGTCGAGATATGAGTTTGAGATATGGATTTTGTGAATATTCAGGTGTTCGTGATCGTTCGTTTGGCGAGGGACTTTCCGCCGGATCACGGGTTAACGCGATACGCGTTACGCCAGTCTGTGAGTGGACATTTCTTTTCACGGATTGATTGCGAGTCTTTATATAAATGGTTTACAAACTTGAGCATGCGGATTGATTATGATTTTATGGGCATGTGTTTTACGATTATGCTTATACGGATATACGTATACGAATATATACATATACGTACATATTATGTTTTATGCATGTGCATGGAAAGGATTTATGATTTGGTTTACACAGAGTACAGTCTCAGTATATGTTGTGGTATCGATACGCACTGGCTTCTCGGCTGATCCCCGAGTACGCTCCGGGAAGGACAGATATCCTGACCCGAGGCCTTTCTGGCTAGGAATCACGTGTGGGTCTGGGATCCCGTGGTTCAGACTGTGCTATCGCGTGGTAGTCCATGAGAGATTCCGCGATACATTTACGTTGCATGCTCTGTACGCGTGAGGAGTTAGAGTTTCCCTCGTGTACCATTTGATTTTATGTGCATTTGACTCGCATATGATTTTATACGTATATATTACTTGGTGGAAGACATTTATTTTCGTCCACTCACTCTAACGTGTTTATTGTCTTTCACCTGGGCTTTTCGGTTTTCGTGCCCAGTTTGCAGTTCAGGCTCTGGTGTCGCACGTCGTGGTCGGAGGCATAGTGCTCGAGCTACTTTGTTTCATTCAGTAGGTTTATTGTTCTACCTACTGTGGTATGCGTATATGATTATGTATTAGAAGTCGCTCTGAGCGTCCTATTGAATATGTTATACGATTTTACCCGGATTTCAGTAAAGTATATATTATATGTATTGTTTACTTTACTGTTGAGATATTGAGAAATCCGGATGGGATTGGTGCCCACGGTTTGCTTTTTGTGGCATAGGATGAAGTATATTTTCCGCGTACAGGTAATGGTAATTCAATGCTAGTAACGAAACTCTGCCCAAATTTCGAAAAGTTTTTGTTGGTTCGTGTTTTCGAAGGGGTTTGATTCCGATTTAGGGAGCTAAATCGGGGTTGGGTCCTTTCATTCTGGCCCAATAATTTAGTCGCAAACAATACCGCCAAATCGATTAATTACAACAAACTACGATTACACGTGAAACTCGCGAATTAAGCCGATTAACTACCATTTCTGGTTCGGGTTGTCACACTAGCACCGTAAATTAACTGATGTATCCAATCATGGATACTCACCCACAATGTGGACACAAAAACCACCAAATAAAGAAACAGGGAACCCAATAAACTAGTTTAGAATCACAACAAATATGGGTATAAGGCCGATCCGTACTAAACTTCCAACCATATACCATTTTCAAAATTGTTTACAGAAAATTGGGCATAATCTCCTCTAAAACACAAGGAACCCAAAAACCTGCATAACTGTGGGTTTCACACCCCGAACGGGTTACTTACAAATCAACAGAGCTATACACCAAACCTAAATCACTACTAAATGACTGATTTCACGAATCATACTGATCGCAAAAACATATATTTCTGCCATTTATAAAAATTATACAGGTATGCCGACAATAATAGTCCATTAAGAGCATTTATCACCTTGATTGAATAATCAAATTGCTCCAACCATCAATGTTGTACCGTCGTACATATTCTAATTCCTTTGACGCCGAATCATCAACTTATAAAAATTAATCAGAATGCTAGAGTATTGCAAATACAAGAAATGTGAAAGTTCTCGATAACATGCAGCGTTAGAAATTCAAATTTTATAAACCTGGAAGAAATAAATGAAATCATCGTCGCCAAGCATAACCTCAGTTGTAATTCGCGCTCATGGATAAAATCCACACACACTTTTGAATGTGATAAATGCTAAAAGATCAATAGGAAGTTTCAAATCATGTCTAAGGGATATCCGAAAATCTTGCAACATACAAATTTCAAATCATACCCATCTGCTACTAATCTCCACGTACATCTGTAATGCTTTCAAACCCATATCTGACATCGAGCTAAAACGATTTAATCTATACAACATAACATACATGCTACCGGTCCAATGTTAATACAATATATTTTTCTCCGCAACTCATAAAATTAATAACTAAAAGAAATAAATTTACAGGCTGGCGGCATGAAAAGAATGGTATCCTTTAAAAAAGAAATGTGTTCATGACACAAAATGAACACGATTAATACAAGAAAAGTATAAGTAAAAATATTTTAGGCTAAAAGAACTGAATTACTGGGATACCTCAAAGAATTAATGAGTTTCAAAGAAATATTAAGATTAAGTAAATTATCAATTCAGGGCAATAGGTAATTGTTCTTTACCGAATCCTGGTTTAGTTTTCAGTACGCGATATGTAACCTCATTGAACCATCCTGCCCATTCACAAATAATATTGGATCTCCAAACGATAAAATTCTGTAACAGATAAAATTCTCATCGATCAATTCCTCATGTTAAGTCTACCATTCTCGTAGCATAGCTGGAGCTATACGATAAGATACTTGAGTTATAGAATTGGTACCCGATAATAACTCAACACTAGATCGAATTTCTCCAAACCGTAGATAAACCTAGTAACTTTTTAGGAAATATAACCGGATACACACTAACTTCTTTAATCGAATCAATATAGAGAGTAGAGACACAAAGTGTTACCACATGTACCAAGTATGCGGTACATTCCTCCCGTAACATTATCGCAGCCTTCATGGTCGAACTTTTGCACAAAACAATACGTTTACCTTACCCCAAAGCAAAATCTCAAGCAACCAAACTCAAAACACCACTTCTCAATAACCGTGTGCCAACTCCTGATGATGGCTCGAGAACTCCATGCAAGATTAAATCAAAATCTACTAGTTTCAGAAGTACTAGATCAGTAGACAAACTAAAACCTCAAAACATTATACTTCATCTCCGTAAAATAATTTAACTAACATCACCTCACAAGAGGGATAAATTTGCTCACCACAATTCCGGAGAAAAAAGGGTAGGTACGTTGACTATAGATGCTTGCCTTACCATTAAAAATGAACATGTCACCTACCAGATCAAACAAGATATAATAGCATTGTCGAAAAACATTCAATGTTCAAATAATGACCTCTAAAGATGTTAGAGGCTTCTGCATAATCATTTGGTGAAGGCGAGCCTAACCTGATACTCCTGCCAGTCGTTCTTCTAACCTCAGTCCTAGTATGCTGGTGATCGGGGTGATGGCATAGATCTCACTCCTGAAGTAATTCTCTGGTTGCCACCAGAACTTAGAGCTAGAACTTTACCAGAGGTGTCCCTCTATGGATACTCCCTCACAAAGAGGTCCACCTGACCATAGCGATATCATACAGATATCCCCAATGGGCATTGCCCATCACGATATTTATGAAAAAAGTTACATAAAAGATAATCTCTGGGTGCTGGGGAAATAAATCCGGATCCACTGGAATACACCCAAAACTCTCGTCTTAGGTGTCGCCTTATCCTCCATTGTGAAAAAACAACACGAACGATGGGCACAAGGAGCTGAGGTATGAAATCTCTTACTAGAAGATGATGTGGAACCAATTATGCTATAACCTCTACTCGTTGAATATCTCTTGCAGGCTCCACCTTACTCGAATCATCAAATAAAATCCTACAAAATTAAGGTTAACTCACATATGAAATTGTAGCATAGACACATTCATCAAAGTCCGTGTATGGCACACTCGCCATAAATGAAATAATTACAGGTCACAAGCCTTACTCAGACCCTAGCGTTTCTCTCTCACTGTTTAGACAAAATAAAATAGAAATTGGAACGGGCAATAAAAGCAGTCCCGATACACCATAGCTGAAAAATTCCTCGCCGTAAATTCACAAACTCTGTATGCTTCCTCATCCGCCTTACTGGAAAGCGACGCCTCAAAATTTGATGATCTTGGCCCACAAGATTACAATGTACTTCCTGCCGCTCGGTGCTCATACATTAACGATAGTCATGGTCCTGCAATAGGTCGACAACTAACTTTATTCTCTACTCTGTTATTAGCTGAGGGCACATACGGTCGCAAACTCTACTGATCACCATAACCAAGTTCTCACACACCACCTCATCGTGAGAACCAGGGAAAGGCACAACACCTGCCTTATTGGCCCGATTAACAAAATAGTCACGGTCCTACCGTGGCGCTGGCTTCATGCGTGCAAATAGCTCACGGATCCGCTGGGCCAAAAACTGCGCCTCATCCTGAAGAGCTGGTTGTCAAGGCATAATTATGTTCAAGTCCACCACTACTAATTTGGCCAATAAAATAAACCAAGAAAGTGGCTAAATTAGAAGAGTCTGAACACTTAATAATGCACAACACTTGGAGGTGAAATAATAATATAGAATTTGAAAATTCATAATTAAATAATTCTAACAATTCACTACCAACACTGAAAAATATTCACATCACTAGTGTTCCGAGCGACTTCTAGGAGCAGAATAAAACATAAAAAAATACACTGCTAGTGGCCGAAACCTACAAGAAGGTAGGATAACCTGATGGACTCAAGCCTCAGGGAATCTAAAATCCAGCTCAGAAGAAGCACTACAATCTGGGCGCGGAAAACCGAAAAACCTAGAGAAAGGCAAATAAAAACATAAAAACGTTGGCGTAAGTGGAAAAAAAACTCATAATCCGTATAAAACAATAAAATATTCTATATGTGCCTTTGTGCTGATGTCAGAGAAATACAACAAGTTCAAAGAAACTGTAAACTGAAAACAATGGAGGTGCTCGCCCAGGCCACCTAACCTGAGTCGATCTAGGTTAGACGAGGCCACCTACCTAACCTCCTCTGACTAAACTATCTGGTGATCAGCCGAATCACTAATGCATCGATGCAATAAAATAAACCATCACGATAAACCTCCAAATTTAAAAGCTCTAAAATAAAACTGTAGAGCACACTGTATAAAATAAGAACTCGCTACAACTGTAAAAATAAAAGTCCACTCACCGTACTATGCCAGGATATTCATAAAGCCATAACCTGCTAATCAGCGCAATAATTATCCAACATGGCCCACTAACTCATAATCCTGAAACCACGATTATTATTAATATTTACTCATCGATATTGAATAGCTAAGCTCGTAATCCTATGAGTAATAATATCAAGAATCTCGCATTCTCGAAATACTAACTTTTCAACTGAAAATGCACTTAATTGAATTCTGAATTCAATTCTTTGCATCCCATCACTATAACTAAACTTTGGAGTCGCAACCTAAATCTCAAATATCAAGAGACTCGAATTTAAATCGATAGTCGGATCATCCATTAATAATATCGTGAAATTAATTAATTATTATCCGATTAAATACACGTCTAAATTAAACAAGTCCAGATCAAACCAAGAACCTCGACAGTGGTATGGGGAAAAGATTTTTGAGAGGTTAAACAACTTTTATTTTAGTGTGTTGACCAATGGCGTCGATGTGAAGAAACTTAATCCACACCCTCCACACGATGTTAGCTATTGACATCACATGAGTATTTTCTTTGAACTGCCTTACTGGTCAAAGTTGAAACACAAGAACAACCTAGATGTCATGCATATAGAAAATAATGTGTGGTGAGAATAATTCTCGGGATTAAGTTGAAGATTAAAGATACTCCCAAAGAGCGAAAAGATCTAGAATCTATGAATTTATGCCGTCACTTATGATTAAGGAGCGATAGAAGACGAGTGTACATTAAAATGCCAAATGCACCTTACACAGTGAAGCTGACACTAAGGGGTTCTGTATTTAACTGGTTTAAAAGTGTTCATTATCTATCTACTTATACAACAAATATATTTGGAGCTGTCCACGTTGAGCAACACAAGTTCATTAGTTTAAAGACTCATGACTTTCACGTTATGCTGCAACATCTGATTTCAGTGGTAATTCAACCATATTTGTCTCTCGACATTGTCGAACCAATAGTAGCATTGTGTGGATTGTAGCAGAGGTTATGCGCTAGAGAGTTGAAGAAGTCAGATATCGTCGAACACCAATAAGAAATTGTACAAATCCTTTGCAAGTTAGAGAAGATTTTTTCCCCTGCTTTTTTTTACATCATGATTGACCTCATGATCCACCTTCCCGAACAAGTACTGCTTTCTGGTCTAGTCCACAACACTTGGATGTATCCTCAAGAAATATACATTTATTTATACTGGGTTTTCATCATTTACATATGTTTTTGTGTTCATACTATTCGTCAAATAATTAATTCTATATATAATTTTGATGCCAACTCGGATAGTATGAAGGATTCGTCAAAACTAAATCTGTTCCGGATGACTACATAGCAGAGACATACCTAATGCATGAGTGTGTTACCTATTGTAACATGTACCTCAAGGATCGAGTCCAAACCACAGCCTCCAATCCAAATGCTTGCAACAATCTTTCAGTCGTCACAGATGTTGTACGGCCGTTTAGAGGAGTATTAAAGGAAAGATTAACTAAAGAAGAACTTCTCGAAGCACATTGGGTAGTGTTGTAATACTGTGACAAGGTCGAACCGTACATGCAGCGCTCCAGGGAGAGGATTCAGATAGCCAAACTGGTCAAGAGTCATACCTGGGTTGAAAAAGTGCTTAAGAAGAAGTTCTCTGATTATTTTCTCTAATGGTATGTATGTTTAATTAATTTAAACCATGAAAGTATATAGGTTTGTGATTAGTTTTTTTTTAATTGAGAAATCCATATGGGAATAGGTGCCCACGGTAAATTCGAATGATATTTGGTGTTTGTTTATGCTTGTGCACGCAGGTTTTTGGTTTCCTTTATTTTTAGGGGAAACTCTGTCAAATTTTTAGTAGAAATTTAATACACATTCATATATATTCTTCACATTTTTGCAGATGATTGATCTAGAAAAATTCGGTAACCATGGGGGGTGGTGGTTAAGGAAAAAGTACTTGTTGGCCCATAAGCCAGTTCAACACTATATTTATCCCGGCTGTTTTATGAATGGTGTAAAGTTTTTTTCATTAGCCTGAGATGAAGAAAGAAGAACACAAAATAGTGGGATCGCGGTTGGGGAAGACGTTGATGTCTATTACAACATCCAACCCAATTTTTCTTGGTAATGTCGTTCAACTACTGTACAAGAATGATATCAATGTTTTTCTATTCAAGTGTAAATGGTTCAAGCATATAAAGGAAGATCTGGACTTTTTATCAGTCGATACAAACTCAAGCTTGTATGAAGATGAGCCATTGGCTCTTGCCACCTTAGTTAGTAGGTGTTCTATCTGGTTGATCCGAAAGCTGGTAAAGGTTGGAAAATAGTAAATCATATGTCTCACCGAGGAATATGG
The DNA here is from genome assembly GCA_946800695.1 of Geum urbanum. Classification (NCBI taxonomy): domain Eukaryota; kingdom Viridiplantae; phylum Streptophyta; class Magnoliopsida; order Rosales; family Rosaceae; genus Geum; species Geum urbanum. Next base: position 36,763,135 of record OX327002.1, on the reverse strand, counting down.
AGCGCCACAACACTTGAAGGGACATCAGTGACTGAAACTGAAGCGCATAGAGATAATGCATATCATGAGCCTAATACTTCTATCATCCTCAAAGTAAGTGAACTGATTTGGTCTAACGAACACTTACCCATGCCTAATGGCACCACAGATCTTACTCAAGAGGAGATTAGAGAGTTAAAGAAGAATGCCCCTGAAAAGAAGCTGGAGGATGACAACGACGGCGCTGGATACGATTCAGACGATGGAGATTATGATCATGAGGAGCGTTCAGTTGATAGTAAGGAGGATGATTCAAATGATGATGATTATGAAGATGAGGATTGATATGAGGATTAATTATATTTAATTAATTAATTAAGGTGTTCAAATTAAAATTATATTATTTTAAAGAGGTTTATATTATTTAGAGTGTATGCACGTACATATATACGTCTGAATTAGTTATGTATGACATGAATCTGAAAAGTATATATAAATTAAATGCAAGATCTTCTTTTTTGAATTCTCACACATCCAAAGGGCCTAAGAAGCCGCATCAGAGAGAGAGAAAGAGAACCCCTAGAGAGAAGAGGGTGTGAGAGAGAATGCCTATCGAACATGGTCTTTGATCTCAAACTAGGGACTTTTTTCTATAAGGCTTTCAAGAAGAAGGGTTACATCACACTCTCGACTTACCTGAAGACTTACCGCATCGGTGACTTCATCGACATCAAGGCCAAGGGTGAGGTCATCAGCACCAAGAGGCAGCCAAAGGGTCCCAAGCCTGGTTTCATGGTGGAGGGTGTAGTCATGGATGTGGTAAAAGATCTCAAGAGAGGGTACTAGGTTTACATTTGCTTGGCTTTATTTGCTATTCAGATTAGTCGGACTTCTCTTTAGTTTGTCATCTGATAAAATTTTGAGATATTTTTATTTGCGTGTGGCAGTGGAACTGTGTTAGTAATTAGTTAATGTGTTTCGATACATGTCTTGCTTGAAGTACAATTATGTGTGGATGTTTTAAAAAAAATATAATGCAATATAATTTTTTCGTATACAGATGACATCTTAGACGACGAGCATATATTATTTCGTCGCCTACGGTTCACTTAGACGACAAAATAACATATGTTCGTCGTCTAAGTGGCATTACTTAGACGATGAAGATAGGGTGATTTCGTCATTTAGGTCAACCCTAAACCCTAAGATGAACATGAAACGTTATAAGAACGATGCTTTATTCAAAGAAGACAAGCAATAAACATGAAATTAGGAACATAATTAGAACACAATTATGGACCTAACAAACTACCTCAAACTTAAACTTTGTCCTCAAGCAAACAAAGAAGAAAAGAATTAAGCTAAGCTAGACTCAAAGCACAAAAACACAAAAGGCATGTAAGTATCCTGAGTTGATGATCGAGTTCCCTCAAAGAACCATGGCTAGATGGATTGAGCTTCTTTTGAGCAGTACTTTAAAATATGAAATCAATGCATATGTAATAAGCCGGAATGGTTATGCTATATGTCAACCCAAATGCATCACAATGAGATGTATTCAAACTATCATGCCTCTTAATTATCCCAAACTCACTAGATATCACTCAATGCACACAAGTGTTTGAGGGTTAGTGTTTGCACTCAAAAGTCGTATTGATCACATGTTCTCCATAGGCTAGCTTTTAAACAAAATTGCTCCATCAATCAAAAAACATAAGCGTTCCAAATCAAAAGGACTTTTATTCAGGTTGTAATGTGGCCATAAGGAACCGGTTCAATTGAAATAATTGGAAAGGATAATCAAAGACCAAACAACCTAACAAACAATTCACAAATTGAAATTCCTCTAAACTACTCATAAGTGCTACTATTTTCCTTTTTAAATCAAACCACTTCCTCGAACCACTTATTCTTTATCTACAACACACACTATTTTTGGATTTTCTTTGGTTTTTAAACACAACTCTTTTTGTATATCTCTTTTTTTCTTTCTATTTTTCACTTTGCTTTTCTTTGGTACTCTTTTTTTTCTCTTTTCTGACTACTAAATAACTACACAAGCAAATGACCAGCACAAGACCTCCTCCACCTCACACTTATCTCTTGACATTCTTTGCAATACTAAGACCATATCCTAGTAACACTTTATCATCGCTCGCAAGTTTGCCGAGTTAAGTGATTTGATAAGTAATTAAGCTAGGTAGGTATTTTGTGGTGTTCAAGAAACAAAATACTAAGTATTAAAAAAGCTCAAATTGGCTCACTAAGGGACATATGCATTATAGGGTTCAAAAACAATTTGATCATGGTGGTAATCCTAATGCCTCTATCATTTTTGAAAACACTTATTATTTGCAAAACATTATTATTTGCAAAACGTTTTGCAAAGTTTCAAGCAAGTTTTAGATTACACAATGATCAAACAAAGTCACACATGAAAGAATAGGTGTATAATGTAGCTTATGCATGCATAACAAGGCTCAAAATCTCACATGGGGCATGGATAGTTTCGAAAACATGTCAATCCTTCTTTTTCTCATGTACACGCATTTTGAAAGACATATGCACTTTTTAAACCGATTAAACATCCATTATTTTCTCTTTTTAAACATGCTCAAAATTATGCAATCTACTTGCCGTTAGTTCGATCTCATCATTGGGAGTGGTTATTGGGACACAAAACATATCAAAATACACATTTTTTTTGTATTACATTTTCTAAAAAATTTCAAATTTTTAATGGATTTTAGGATAAGGAATTAAACGACGTAGCCTTCTACCTCACATTTTAGAATCAAATTGTCCTCAAATTTCATTAGGCCACATAGTAAACAAAGTGTACAAGAGATAACATAGGCATCATCATTTCACATTTTATTCTCCTAACAGATGTTCTCCTAGGCATAATAACTAGCATGCATTCACACTTAAATGGTCATTTAGTCTCTAAGAATTAATGAAGCTATTAGAGTCCTATCAACCACAATTGGGGCATGCATATTGATCATATTTCAAAGGAAAAATGATAATGTAATCTAGAATATAACATGAGGGGGCCTCATACATATACAAGAATAACACATTCTACGTGACACAAAACAATACACTAATGCTACTTAAGCATCATTCCTAAACATGTTCATACGAAGCAAGGAAATAAAAGGAGTAGGGAGAAAGAGGGTGCAAATGCTTTGAATACCGGCTCCTAGCTCTAGATGCATGAACATGTAAACCCACGAAGACCAAGTCAGGCCTCGCCATCCAAAGGTGAATACGCTAGGTCATGATCGATAAATGGCGCCCTCAGATTTATATTGCTATCAAGGAGTGGTGCAAATGAGCAAGCCATCAAGTCCATAGCTTTTGGTCTTCAAAATAGGCTTGAAAAATCTTGAAATGTAACAGGGACCTTCGATGAATCGAAGGAATGCTTCAATCCATCGAAGTAAGGCTGCAGGTCCAAAATGCCAGAAAGTTTCGATGGATAGAGAATCTGGCCTTCAATCCATCGAAGTGAAGCCTCGGGTAGTTTGTATGTAGTCAGCTTCAATGGATCGAAGGATTGGACTTTGAACCATGGAAGCAATGCCTCTGGTTATGGTTTGTGCCCATTTCAGTAGGTAGCCAATCCCCACTCCAATCTCCTTGCCCTTCCCTACTCAATTGTTATGTACATACACATTACAGAACACTAATCAAGCTAAACATATGCAAAATGGTAAGAGGCTCATCTAAGTTATCATCAAATCATCATATAAGCATACAATTTCAACAAGATAAGCATTACCACTAAAAACACAAAGCATAACAAGGTACCAAATTGACATCAACCACAAAGAGTGTCAAATGTTCAAATGGTAAGAAACAAAGACAAGTCCTACAAAGTTTGGAGAAAATAGGGATTAGATAAGTGAAAATAGATACATAACACATTAATGCTTCATCACTCCATTCCATCATCACAATCCATTGGTGCTGACCTGAATGTTCCATCCCCACAGTAGTGGACCTCAAAACTAGAAACCCGCGTGCAAAGATCACCGAGCATGCCCATCCTTGTCACTTGGTTGGCAAACACTTGATGTAAGTTCCTCTATAGATACCCCATGGGTGTTGGTCCTTGCTCATGCTCCGGTTCTTCCTCATTCTCCATGTCTTGCACTCGCGCTGTTTTTTTGGACCCTTGAGCCAAGCCCTTAACCACAATGGTGTCGGTAAGCTTTCCCTTAGGGGCATGAAGGATTTGCTTGAATTTGTTCGTGATTCACCACCGAGTGATGGTTCATGGAAAAACAAGTGGCCCCTTTTTCCGCTTCCACCCTTGCGACCAATGCATCATAAAGGAGTTACCCATATTCTACCAGGCATCCACCGTGCATCATCATTGTAGCCGTGGATATGGATCTCGGTGGGATGAATATGTGGGGAGACATTGTGCTTGACAAAGAGCCAAAACACCCTATTATTGGATTGGAGATCCCACATTGGAAAAATGGCAAGTTGAAAATAACTTATAAGTGAATAGACCAAACCCAATATTAACTGAGGCCTTTTGGATAAAACCCAACACCTTCAAGGTGGTTCAAGTTGGGATAATATCAGTTATATTAGGGGTCCACGTGCCACGTTTGTTTCTAATTCAACTTGGTATCCTAGTGGGTTCCTCTCCAATCACGTCCCGAGCCCGATGGGCCCGAATTGAAATCTTGGCCAAATTGAATTGGTTTTAGTTGAATGAATGAATTGGGCCTTCGAAAAGATACGTTGGCTCCTGAATGTACTTCCACATGCTAACTTAGAGTTATGTTGCACGTGCGGGGGCGTGTTGGATTGGAGATCCCACATTGGAAAAGAGGCAAGTTGAAAATAACTTATAAGTGAATGGACCAAACCCATTATTAACTGAGGTCTTTTGGATAAACCCAACACCTTAAATGTGGTTCAAGTTGGGACAATATCAGTTATATTGGGGGTCCACGTGTCACGCTTGTCGCTAATTCAACTGCCCTATGAGTATCATCAAGGTTGCTACTGTAGAAGTAACCATTCTTTCTTTTGGGGATTTCCTTATCCCCACATGCCACATCCTTGAACTCTGCCCAAGTGACCTTATCATAGCACTTTTAGAAAGCATGTCTTGCATTTGGTGAAAGACTAGGGAAGTTGAAGATCCCCTCAAGGGTTTGTGGTGAGAGTGTCATCTTCATTCCCCGAAGAGTGAAGATGCGGCCTACCCATTTGGCAGTAGTGTTGGCTTCCTTAAGCACTACATAAAATTCTCGGACCAACGGCATATGATAACCAGCAAATTAAGTTCTCGGCAAATTTTGTGCCCTGGTGGGCCTCCAAGAGCTCTCTCAAATTCATGAGCTCAGGACGACTGGGTACCTCTTCAACATTACGCTTAGGATGAATACTAAGCTCCTCCTTGACAGTCGTCATTTTGGAGAAACCGGTCTTCGGACACTTAACCTTCAGAGGCACATCGTCCATGTTGTAGTAAGTAGGTGTGCTCTTATACCTTGGTTTGTCCTATTCCTCGTCTTCCACAACTCTAGCCTTACCCCGGCGCTTGTTGGTTGCCATTGGTTTGTAGTGACGATGATAGTGATGATGATAATCGATGAATAGACGAACAGACCTAGAAAATAATGTCAACACACTAACAACTTAGAACTCAACACAATCAAATACATATATAATCTACACACTTAAGAAGCCGTAACATTGTTTTTGCATCATCATCATATAAGTTATATTCCAACATTAATCACCATCTAAACAACAATGTGGTACTTAACCGTTAAAATTACGACACAAAGATCAAATTTGAACCACAACTAAAACAATCGAGACCTAGACAAGCACATGACAACTAAAACATACAAAACACACAACTAAAGCATACTTGCATCACAATTTCGACCAAAGTCAATGATAGTCAACGTGTCACAAAAAAAATTTTGATAGAGTTTCATGCAATTGGCCTTAATTCTCAACTACCCATTAGTCCTAGATCATGAATTTAAGCATACATTAGCAAGAACAACTCAAAACACAAGCTAATTCTAAACTTTCGAAACTAGGGTTCATGTATAATTCAAGGTATCCAATTTCAACAATTTCATGCATATAAGTGTTAAAATCATACAACCCATACATCACAATCAAGGAATATAGCTCTAACTAACCACAAACATCACACAATCACAACTTAATCACCAAAAACTTCAATTCGAAATTTATGGGTTATGTAGAACAAATCTTTTAAAGATGGCTCAAAAGCACTCTAATCACCAAGGAAAGCACTTCCAAGTCACATGTAAGCAATAATTTCAAAACAATTGAGGAGATTTGGGAAGATTTTGAGTGATTTAGTGCATGAGGGTGAGAGATTGTGAGAGAAAGACAGAGAGAAGAAGAAGAGGAACGAAAAAAAATAAAAGGCAGAGGATGAGAAGAAGAGAAGAAAAGAAGAAAAAGGGATTCATTAAAGGTCAACACGTGGTCAATGTTTTGCCCAGGTTGCCTTCGATGGATTGAAAGATTGGCCTTTGATCCATTGAGGCCATACTGCGGATTCTTTTTGTGGTATCACTTCGACGGATCAAAGGCCAATCCTTTGATCCATCGAGGCAATGCTTCAAGTACTCTTTTGTGCAGAACTATAATGGATCAAAAATTATGAATAATCATTCTTCGATCCATCGAAGGAGGGCCCTTGGTTTTGGACAAATCAAACACTAATTCGCATATGCATCTCCAGCAATCTACACACATCCTACCACATGATTCACATGAACAAAACTAGCATTCTAAACACATCAATAAGCATAAAAATAGAAAATGAGGTACGAGATTAGGAATGCTCCTCCATGAAGACCAAAACATGTCATCCATAGTCACCAACAAAGCACTAACATGCCAGACCAAAATTGGTCTTGCCTTCCATGCTAGGTATCCTTGACTTCCTCGAAGTGGCTTCTTCCAGTTCACATGATCACAACCTCTACCTCACACTTTATTCTTTGTACCTCTCTCAATGGTGTTCAGCCATCACTAGTTAAAGTTTAACTACCTTAACATGGTCGGGATGGAGGGCAAGGCTTCAAAGAATCATAGTGTATGGAAGATGAACAAATTTCACCTCCACCACATCGTCCCTCGGTGCTATTCCTTCCCATTACTTGATTCGGTGCCCATTCACCTTGAAGGTGCTTCCATCTCTCAAATTCCACAAGGTCACCGTGCCATGAGGAAAAATTTCCACAATCTAAAACGAACTGTTCCATCTAGACCTTAGCTTTCCTAGGTATGGGGAGAGTCTAGAGTTGTATAAGAGCACTTTCTTTCCCACGACAAGCTTCTTCTGCCTCAAGCGGTTGTCACGGTACTTCTTTGTCTTCTCTTTATAGATTCAGGTACTCTCATAGGTTTCTAGCCTCAACTCTTCATGCTCCATGATATCAAGCGTCCTCTTCTCTCCACTAGCCCCCAAGTTCATGTTTAATGTGTTGATGGCCCATCTTGCGTTATACTCAAGCTCCACCTACAAGTGACAAGCTTTCCCATAGACATTTCTGTGGGAGTCTTGAAGGTGGTCCGGTATGCCCAAAGTGCATCATCAAGCTTTTGACTCCAATCTTTCCTATTGGCACTCACAGTCTTCTCTAAGATACTCTGAAGTTCTCGGTTGCCTATTTCAACTTGTCCACTTGTTTGTGGGTGATATGGTGTAGCAACTTTGTAAACAACCCCATATTTCTTCAAGAGATCTTTAAGCTTATGGTTAATAAAGTGGGGGCCCCTATCACTTATCATGGCCCTTGGGGTTCCATTCCTTGTAAAGATGGCAACCTTGGGGAACTTCGTTACCACCTTACCATCATTGGTAGGGCATGTCATAGCTACCACCCATTTAGAGACATAGTCCGCAGCCGCTAAGATGTAGTACATGCCATGTGAACAAGGGAAAGACCCCATGAAGTCAATACCTCAAACATCAAAGATTTTAGTCTCCATGATTTTCTTCAATGACATTTGGTCCCTTAAGCTGATCCTCCCAAATCGTTGACACTAATCACATGTCTTCACAAAATGTTGGGCGTCTCATAAAAGGTTGGATCACCATAATCTTGCTTGGAGAACCTTAAAGGCGGTATGGGAAGGTCCATGATGTCCTTCACATTCAAGTGAATGGAAAAAAGTGAGCACAATAAACATTTTCTCATAAGGCACACATCTTCTTAGGATCTCATCTCTACCTTCCTTGTACAAATATAGGTCATCCCATAAAAACTCCCGGCTAATCCTCCTCAATCTTTTTGGTTGGTCACTTGAAAAGCGGGCGGGATGAAGAAGCCCTTGCTTGAGAGGAAGTTTGCAATATCTGCAAACCATGGATAATTTGAATTAGTAAGTACCTCCTTGACATGGAATTACTCATCATGAAAATCGTCATTTAAGTCACCATCTCCTTCCTTGAGTTGAAGATGTTAGAGGTGATCTACAACTACATTATGCTTCCCGGGCTTGTCCATAATCTCTAAGTCAAACTCTTGAAGTAGTAGCACCCATCTCAACAATCTTGCCTTAGACTCGGCTTTGGTGAGGAGACACTTGAGAGTGCTATGATCCGTATACAATATGACCTTTGAACCCACAATGTAGCTCCAAATTTTGTCAAGGGAGAACACTGTGGCTAACATCTCCTTCTTCGTGGTATTGTAGTTCCTTTGATTGAATGTTCTTGAAGCATATTGTATAACACCTAACACGTTGTCCTTCCTTTGTCCTAGCGCCAACCCCATTGAGTGATCACTAGCATCACACATAATCTTGAAGGGTAGACTCAAATCTGGCTTCATGATTATCAGAGCCGTAACAACAACTTGCTTGAGAGGCTCAAATGCTTCTTCAAGTACTAGACTGATTGTGTAGTAGGCATCATTTGCAAGCATGTTCATTAAGGGCTTTGCAACCTTGCTAAAATTCTTGATGAATCTTCTATAAAAAGATGCATGCCCCAAAAAGCTCTGGACTTCCTTCACATTGTTTGGAATTGGCAACTCCTCAATAACTTCCATCTTTGCCTTGTCTACTTCAATCCCCCTCCTTGAAATGCAATGACCAAGGACGATGTCTTCTTGTACCATAAAGTGTCACTTTTCCCAATTAAGTACCAAATCATTCTCATAATATCTTTGTAATACTAGCTCAAGATGATGAAGGCACTCATCAAAACTATCCTCAAACAAAGAGAAATCATCCATAAATACTCAACAAATTCACCAAACATTCCCGAAAAATTGCTTGCATACAATGTTGAAATGTAGCCGATGCATTACATAAATCAAATGACATTCTTCAAAAAGCAAATACCCCTTGAGGACATGTGAAAGCCTTCTTTTCTTAGTGCTCCAGATTGATAGAAATTTGATTGTAGCCACTATAACCATCTAAGAAACAATAGTAATCATACCTAACTAACTTCTCAAGCATTTGATCAATAAAAGGAAATGAAAAATGATCCTTATGAGTAGCCGCATTAAGCTTCCGATAATCAATACAAAATCTCCAACTATTTACTATTCTAGATGGTATCAACTCTCCTTGAGCATTTGACACAAAAATGATCCCCCATTTCTTCGGTACCACTTTTGTAGGTGAAATCCATGGGTTATCTGATATGGCATAAATTATTCCATTGTCTTGAAGTTTCAAGAACACCTTCTTCACCACCTCTTGCATGTTAGGGTTGAGATGCATTTGAGGTTGTCGGCTTGGCTTGGCTTCTATAGTGGTGTAGATATGGTACTCCTAAATGATTTGGTTAATTCCTTTGATGTCTGTTAATGACCACCCAATAACTGCCTTATGCCTCCTTAACACTTCAATCAACTGAGCCTCTTAACTCTCATCTAGTAGAGATGAGATAATCACCAACTTTTTGCTTAGCTCCTCCAAGAACACATACTTGAGCACCTTTGGTAGTTGCTTAAGGTCTTGGAGGATTGGCCCTTGTTGAATGTTAAGCAAGGTGTTGTGCACATTCACCCTATCTACATTGTTCCTCGAGTATTAATTCACTTCAAGTGACCTTAGCCCCAAATCGGTAAATAAGAATTGCTTGTAAGAAATTTGTGGCTCATACATGGCTTGGGATGTGATAATGCAATTCAAAGTCGCATGCCCCGCAATTGTAGACAGTAGCAAACACTCCTTATACCCAACTACGAATGCCGCATCAACCTCATCTTCGGGACTACTCTCCATGTAAACTTGATTGGAGATATCTTCCAATTCTTCATCAGGCTCCTTTTCAACAACCTTGACCATGAGTGCTTGCAACTTGGGGATAGGACTAGCATCATGAAAAATCTTGAAGGTTTCCAATTTATCAAAGACTTCCATAAAGAGCACACCTCCTTTGACATTAATCTTTGTCCCGGCCATAGCTATGAAGGCTCTTGCAAAGATGATAGGAAGATCTTCATATCCTCTCGGCTCCTCCATATCAAGTATCACAAAGTCGGCCGGGATAACAAGCTCACCAACCATTACCAACACAGCCTCTACTATACCCCTCAGATACACCACACTCATATCAGAAAGTTGTAGTGACATACTCACCGGTTTGATCTTCCCTAAACCAATCTCCTTGTACACCGAGTAGGGCATTAAGTTGATAAAAGCACCAAGATCCATCAATATCCTTGGAAACTGATTAGTTCCAATGGTGCATGGCGCGGTGAAACTCCGCGAATCCACTAGTTTATTGGGTACCTTCCTTTGAATAATTGCTGACACTGTGGCATTAAGCTTGACCTTGTCGAATCGTTCCTCCCCTTGCAACTTGTTCTTCAATCTTCGGTTGGTGCAAAGGGCTTTTAAGAACTTGGAGTACACAGGAATGGTTTGAATGGCATCAAGAAGGGGTATATTGATCTCAACCTTCTTGAAGATATCCAAACATTCCTTGGTCTTCCGATCCAAGTTAGCTTGAGCCCTCTCTTTATTCTTCATTTGAGGGAAGGGTAGACATACATCCTCATCACGTTGAACCTTTTCGGAATGCCCCTTAGAAATTTCCGGATGCTTGCCTTCAATGGATCGAAAGTTTTTCTCTATCCATTGAGGACTTTTGTCCTGCGTACCCAAGAGGTTCCTTCGATGGATTGAAGGATTCTCTCCATCCATCGAAGGAAGGTTGCTGCTTTCTCCATTTTTCTTCAATTTGATCTCGGAATGCTCTATATCCACGTTGACACCTTCTAACCCTTTTTTGGCACTCCCAAGTCGACTCAAACCCTTCTTAGAACCCGCTTGGTCGACCACAAACTCATCCTTATCATCCGACTCACTAACCTTCATAAGGAATCAAATCGGTATTCTCTTAAATTTTATGACTTTACCTCTACTCGTAATAGCTTCCTCAACTTCGGCATGGTTCTTAGACACAAATGGTGTGTCCAAGTTATCCTCATCATCACTCTCCACGATAGGTGCATCACCATAGTTTTTGAATCCTTTCCCGGATTTAAACACTGCCTTTACCACATTGACTTGGTGTGTATGGTTCTTCTCTATGGTGGAGGAAAACTCATGAGCTTTACTACTCCCTTAGCTTTGATGTGTCTTAGCTAATTAGCTTAGTTGCATCTCCAACTTGTGGATAACACTTTGGTTCTCATTCTAGAGTGCTTGGTTATCCCCTTTCATACTCATGAAGATCTCAAAAAAATTCTTCTTATCATCCGCTTGAGTCTTCGCTAACTCCTCTTGGCTCTTCATTAGCCTAGCCAAAAGCTTATTCGTGTTAGACTTAGGTGCCTCCAATTATGGTGGAGGTATTGGTGCTTAGAGTAGAGGGTGTTGTTAAACCCTAGGCACAAAAGGTTCTCGTGGTTGGTAAGTGTTACCACCCAAAGCATCGGCAAATCCTCTATTTGGTCTTGGTGCGAATTCGGGAGCTCCTTGATAATTTGATAATCCCTTACTTCCACTTCCAAAAGCACCAAAGTTTCCTTGGTTTTCCATTTCATTGTACCTTCCTCCTTGTCCTTGGAAACCACAATTTGGCCTTGGCAACCCACCTTGACATCCTTGGTTGCATTGACTTTGATGTTAACCACCCCATGAGAAGTTAGGGTGGTTCCTCCATCCCAAGTTGTAGGTGTTGAAGTATGGATTATTCTATTGTCAGTCATAGAAGATTCCTTTGCAATCTTCAATAGTTTCTAGACAATCCTCTTGATGAGGGCAACTTAGAGTCTCATGTACTATGCTCTCACAAATCAAACAAGTGACCGGCTCCACACTAAGCTTCGACACTCAATGAACTTGACCTTCACTTCTATTTTTCTTCATTAAAAGCTCAAACTTTTTGTTCATTGACTCCTCAAACCTCTCAATGGCTTCTTCTTGTTGATGGGATCCCTTGACTTCATAGATACGACCCCTATTGGTTTGGGTGGCCTCCCTCATTGAAATCGTCGGCTTTCTCACACTAGGCTTCACATCCTACAGAGCCGATCTCTCTACCAATTTCTCAAGCAAAATATGAGCTTCTTCCACGGTCTTATCCATAAAAATCTCCACCACAAGCATTGTCGACCTCTCTCCTTGTCTCCGTACTTAGACCTTAACAAAAAAAAGGGATATAAGCATGTCTTGGATTTGCCCATGATTAGGACAACCAAGCTATAGATACTTGCAATGCTTCCATGTTTTACAAAAGAGTTCTACCTCTTCTTCCCACAAAGTCATCATACTTGTTCTCCTTTCGTTAATCTTGCCCGAAGGAAAGTATTTGGTAATAAACTTCTTTTGCAAGTTCTCCCAACAATTGATAAAATTAAGAGGGAATTTGTTAAGCCACTCCTTGGCTTTGTCTCGTAAGCTTGATGGGAACACCCATAGGCCTAATTATCCGGCATCCATGTTGTGAATATTCAAACGAGCACATGTCTCTTCAAACTCCAAAAGATGTAAATATGGATCCGAATTGGCATGGGCAAGAAAGATAGGGAGAGTTTGCAAAGAGCTTGGATTTATCTCAAAATATTATCCCACTAATGGTTGCAACACTATGCACCCAGTATGCGCCGCCAAAGTGGGTAAGGCACACTCCCTCAATGGCCTTCCTTCATAGATGTGATGACCCATGTGTGGGGGTGCCAATGGCAATTGTTTCCTACATGGGCATGCAATCCTACATCGCTCGAGAGTGGGAAGGTGATGTGCTTATATGTGCATGCCCACATCTCTATAATAAGTCACGTTATCGGGGTAGGCCCAAAAGTAAAACTATGCGGGCAAGACCCAAAGAGGACAATATCTTACTATATGGAGTGGGATGTAACAGAATGGTATCAAAGCCTGTCCCGACCAGAAGTGTGTCGACGAGGACGTCGGGCCTCTAAGGGGGGTGGATTATAATGACCCTTGTGTGGGGGTGCCAAGGGCACTAACTTCCTACATGGGCATGCAATCCCACATTGCTCGGGAGTGGGAATGTGATGTGCTTATATGTGCATGCCCACATCTCTATAGTAAGACGCGTTTTAGGGGTAGGTCCAAAAGTAAAACCGTGCGGGCAAGACCCAAAGCGGACAATATCTGACTATGTGGAGTGAGATGTGATAGTAGACCTTGTCCTCCATGGTATATTGGTCTAGATCTTGAGGCTCAATGTCCTCTTCAACTAGTGGATCTCCTTCTTGAGCCTCAATTTCCTCCTTAACTAGTGGATCTACTTCAATTTGGAAAACATGAGCTCTAACTAATGGCTTCTCACGTCTAGCCTTTATAGCTAAGTCCAACAACCTCCCAAATGCTTCTCAATTCTCTACCCTCAACAACGGTATACCAACCTTTTCTTCACTACTTATACTTGAACCTTCCTTATACCGAGTCATGAATTCAAAACCCAAATTCGATGTTCACAATATGGATTGTGTGCTAGAAGATGGTATATGCAGATTTGATTGATTGCAGGGCATAAACCTAAAAATCACTGTAATGACCCGAACTTTGAGTATATGATTGTCGACACGACATGTGATTATCGCAAGTTGATTGTGCATATGTGGTTTGTTAACGACTAAATTATCGGGCAAGAATTTGATTTAAGTTCCTTTGCGAAAATTGTAGGGGATTTGATTTTGAGCTCGTAGGAGGTTTCAGAGGATTTTTTGGATAAACAGAGAATATAAAATAAATATTTAAAATTGTCGCCGAGTTAGTCGTACTTATCCGATTGTGTTGGAATTATCCGAGTCGTGGGTTTGGTCGGTTCGTGACGTATAAAAATAGAATAGTCGTAAAAGTCAAAAAATCACATATTTTGGCCGTTTGACCAACTTTGACCAAGTTGACCCATTGACCCGTTTGAGCTCCACCGACCCAGTTTGAGTTCGCCGTAGGACCCGACGATTCCGGCCACCTCCGGCCGTGTTCTTGGTATGGTTAGAAAACTCTTGTGATTTCCTACTGATTCATGTATTCATTTGTGAGAATTGGTTGAGTTTGAAGTGAGTTCGAACTCGGTGAAGTTTGGGATTTTCACCGGAATCTTGTGGCGGTTTCCGGCGAGATTTGGCGTCGGGTAGGTTGGGGGTTTGGTTCCCTTCAACCTCTAGATACTTTCTGGGCTGTTTATTTGGGACAAGAAAGAGTATTATGGTGGCCCGTGGTGGTCACCGGAGGGGAGGTTTCGGCTTCCTCTTTCGATTGAAATTCCAGTCACGGTGGTGGTGGTTTTGGATTTTGGTTTTGGGGGTTTGGTTGGGCTTGAGGAGAGGATCATTTTGATGTATGGCTCGCCGGAGAATGTCACTGTTGGCTCCGCGCCACCGTCGGCGATGGTGGTCCACCGAGGAGCTCCGGCGATGATCCAATTTTTAGGGTTTTCGGAGATTTTTATGTCGTTTTGCTCGTAATCGCGCCCCGATCGTAGTCGTGAGGTTTTCGAGTTGAGTGTGTTAATTTGGGACAAGAGATGATTAGGTATATTTTGAGAATTTTTTTATCCTCGTCGATATTTCGAGTGATACGCTTTTCGAGAACGCGGGGTTCTTGACGTATTTTCTCCGTATATTGATCGTATCCCTGTTATTCAGGTGATCTTGATCGAGTGTTTGGTGATGGATCTTCCGTCAGGCCTCAGGGCTAGTTGTTATCTGTGAGTGGACATTTATCCCACCTTGATTTTCATACTTTGATTTCCATAGTGGATTTGCGAGTCTATGACTATGTTTTACGATAATGCATTGACGAGTATGCATTTGTGATTATGCATTTTATAAGAATACATTGGTTTGGAGGCACATGTGATTTGATTTTACAGTGAGTATGGATATATGGATGCATCGATGCTATGGCCTCTTGGCTGATCCCCGAGATGCTACAGAAGGGTTACGTCTATAAAAGCACCTGACCCGTGATTCACAGTACCCGGGAGAGTTACGTCTTCATGAACACTTGACCCGAGCATGTTGTAACTTTGAGGAAAATGTACCCAGAAGAGTTACGTCTTTATGAGCACTTGACCTGGGCTGGATTATTTTGACTCGCATGATTTAACGTACATTTATTGTGAAAAGCATGTTGGATTTATTTATGCGGCATATTATGATTTACGTCCACTCACTCTAACGGTTTTATTATTTCTATGCTTTTCACTGGGCTTTTAGGTTTTCGTCGCCCAAATTGCAGTTTCTTTCCCATGGTTGCACGTCATCGCAGGAGGTTTAGAGTTCAAATCACACTTTCCTTGTAGTAGGTTCCTGATGTAACATGCTAGTCTTGTATATTTTGTAATTCAAAGTCGCTCTGAATAATTGTGTTATGTTATTCAGTTTGAGTTATACTCCTGAATATTTTCTGGATTACTTGTAAACCTTTAGTTTATTTATATACATATGGATTTTGAGAAATCCGGATGGACATTGGAGGTCCACGGTGTCACTACAAGAAAAAAGCACTTAGACCACGGAAACGTAATTGTTCCGTGGTCCAAGTGACACTTGGACGACGGAGACTTCTCCGTCGTCCAAGTAACACCTAGACGACGGAGAATACCATCTCCGTCGTCCAGGTGATCACTTGGAGGACGGAGAAGTCTCTGAGGTCTAGGTGGTCACCTGGATGACGGAGATAGTATTCTCCGTCATCCAGGTGATCACCTGGACCTCGGAGACTTCTCCGTCCTCCAGGTGTCCACCTGGACGACGGAAAATACTATCTCCGTCGTCCAGGTGACCACCAGGAGGACGGAGAAGTCTCCGAGGTCCAGGTGGTCACCTGGACGACGGAGATGGTATTCTCCGTCATCCAGGTGATCACCTGGACAACGGACCGACACGCTGTGGTCCGAGTAACTTCCACTTAGACGACGTACCGACACCTCTGTCGTCTAAGTGAAGCATTATATAAGCCCGATGCCAAACTCTCTTCATTCCATCCGATCCTCTGTCCCGCGGGAAATTTTAAAGATCGAAGAAGAATTGAAGGAGAAGGGAGAAGGAGAAGGAGAAGGATCAGGGATCTCCGCTGACTAGCTAGCTAGCTTAATTAACTGATATCGAGAAGGCCAGCAGGTACGTACGCAGTTAAAATTTGCTTAATATATATTTAGTGAAAACGTACATACATGCATGGATGTTAGCTATATATACAGATTAAATTACGTACGTAATTGATGGATCGATGTAGATCGAGTACGTATAATTAAGCGTAAATTAATGGACTAATATATATATATGTAATAATTAATTAATTATAATATTTTGTAGCAGTATGGACAAGAGTTGGATGAAGTTGAAGAATAGATGTGATGTCCGGTATATGGATGAAATTAGAGAATTTGTGAATTTTGCGATAGAACATGGTCAAGGAAAGAAGCGTTTCAGGTGTCCGTGCCAGAAATATCTTAATTGTCAGTATGTGGAGGTTAATGTTATGGTGCAAAACTAGTACGAAAATGGTATGATGTGGAGTTACACTACATGGAGCGAGCATGGTGAAGCAGTAGAGTTCAGTGCAGCAGACATCAGCTCAGGGTACAGTTACCATGGTGCCTCATCCAGCGGCAGTGGTGCCGGACCCCTAGCTTGCAACCCAACTGCAGATTTGGTCCATGATGCATTTCCGTGATGTAGTCATGGTGGACACCAACACCAAGACGGAGGTTATAGTACCACTAATGAGCATGATGACACATTCCCCGCTGCTAGCTAGGCCACTGACACCAGTGAGATGGATAAGTACAACCGGATGCTACTTGAAGTGCAGACCCCGGTGTTCCCTGGATGTCGAGAGAATGTGTTGCAATATGTGATGGAGCAAATGAAGATAAAAGTGAAGCACAAAATGTCAGTGAGTGCTTTTGACGAAATTCAGGAGCAAATATGTAAGTTGCTTCCTGATGATCACAATCTTCCTAAATCTCATTATAAGGTTAGAAATATCTTGAGCAGCCTCGGCCTAAAGTACAGGATAATTGACGCATGTCCGAATGATTGTGTGCTATTTTACATAGAGTATAAAGATTTGGACTATTGTCCCGTATGTGGACAGTGCAGATTCCAGGTGAATAGGAAGATTTCGAAAAAGAGAATTCATGTGAAAGTTGTTTGATATTTTCCCTTGAGTCCC
This sequence comes from Geum urbanum, assembly GCA_946800695.1. Taxonomy (NCBI): domain Eukaryota; kingdom Viridiplantae; phylum Streptophyta; class Magnoliopsida; order Rosales; family Rosaceae; genus Geum; species Geum urbanum. Next base: position 36,745,498 of record OX327002.1, on the reverse strand, counting down.
AGATTGCAGCGCCTGTACATGTCTCTACACACAGCAGATGCGATGCGATGGTACGCAGAAAAGCGAATAGATGACGATGTCCTGCGACACGCCGCGGATGGGGAGGGTTTCAAACATTTCGACAGAGAATTTAGAGACTTTGCTGCAGAGGTTAGAAATGTTAGACTCGGCCTATCTACAGACGGATTCAATCCTAGGGGAAGTAATAGCTCCGCCGTTAGCACTTGGCCAGTTATTCTGATGCCGTACAACTTGCCTCCGTGGATGTGCATGAACAAGGAATTTAATTTCCTTACTGTACTAATTCCAGGTCCTAAATCTCCAGGGAAGTGCTTAGATGTCTACCTCAGACCTTTGATCGACGAGCTGAAACTGTTGTGGCAAAATGGAGTCCCAACTTATGACAAATTCACTGACACGATGTTCACGATGAGGGCTGCAGTAATGTGGACGATCAGCGATTTTCCAGCGTATGGGATGTTGGCAGCCTGCAGGACAAAAGAATATAATGGATGTCCTATATGTTTGGACAACGTGAACTCTAGTTGGCACGCGGGGAAGGTGTGTTACTTGGGTCACCGTAGATGGCTTCCTCACGACCACCCGTGCTGACAGGATGAAGCTCATTTCGACGGGACGGTAGAGAACAATCCTAAACCCCGTAGTTGGTCAGGCGAAGAGATTTTAGAGAGGTTGAGCTATTTCGACTTTGGTGTGTTGACCAATGACGCGGATGTAAAGAAATGCAATCCAATTACTCCACATGATTGAGCTATTGGGATCACAAGAGTATATTCTTTGAATTCCCTTACTGGTCGAAGTGGAAGCTGAGGAACAACTTGGACGCGATGCACATAGAAAAGAATGTGTGCGACAACGTGGTGGGAACAATTCTCGGTATTAAGTTCAGGACTAAAGATACTCCCAAAGCGCGCAAAGATTTGGAATCAGTGAATCTACGTCGTCCCTTGTGGTTGAGGAGGGATAGGAAAGGAGTGTACAACAAGATGCCAGCTGCACCTTACACAGTGAAGCCGACGCTTAGACGTTCTGTATTTCAATTGTTTAAGGGCGTTCGTTATCCGGCTACGTATGCAGCTATTATAACTAGACCAGTGGACGAGGTGCAACACAAGTTTGTTGGTCTAAAGACACATGACTATCACGTTATGCTGCAACGTCTGATTCCAGTGGTAATTCGACCATACTTGCCTCGTGACGTCGTAGAACCAATAGTTGCATTGTGCATGTGGTGGAAGAGGTTATGCGCCAGAGAATTAAAGAAGTCAGATGTGGTGGAATTGCAACAACAAATTGTGCAAATCATTTGCAAACTAGAGAGGATTTTTCCCCCTGCTTTCTTTGACATCATGATTCACCTACTGATCCACCTGCCCGAGCAGGTGCTCATTTCTGGTCCGGCCCAGTACACTTGGATGTATCCTCAAGAAAGGTACGTACAACTAATTAATTATACAGGTTTTTTGATTCATAATTTGTTCCACTGGAGATTACTAGCTAGCTATATGTACTTATTCTTATTGTACGTTTGATTTTGTAGACAGCTTGGACAGTATAAGTCATTCGTCAAAAACAGGTCGGCCCCGGATGGCTCCATAGCAGAGACATACCTAATGCATGAGTGTGTTACTTACTGCAACAGGTACCTCAAAGATCCACCACCTCCCACTGCCTCCGATCCCAGTGCCCGCATCAATCTTTCTGTCGTCACCAATGTCGTCCGACCGTTTAGAGGAGTATTAAAGGAATCGTTAACACGGGAAGAACTTATTGAGGCACATTGGGTAGTGTTGCGAGACTGTGACGAAGTTGAGCCGTACATGATGTCATACAGGGAGAGGCTTCAGGCGTTAAATCAAAACAAGAGTTCGGCGTGGATTGAAAAAATGGCTAAGAAGAAATTTCCCGATTATTTCTTCCAATGGGTACGTACGTACATCTCGGTATTTAATTAGTAATTTATATACATATCGATCATGTTTGTAGAAGTAAACCCTTATATTGTTTTGCCCTTTTTCGCAGATGATTGATCTGCAAAAATCTGAAAACCACGGGGGGTGGTGGTCATGGCCAAAGCACTTGCTAGTTGGGAAGCCGATTAAACACTATATTTATCCCAGATGTTTTGTGAACGGTGTAAAGTTCCATTCATTGGCCCGAGATGAAGGAAGAAGAACACAAAACAGTGGGGTAGCGGTTGGGAAAGACAATGATCTATATTACAGGGCTATTGTATATGTGGTTCAGCTATGTTACGGGAATGATGTCAACGTTTTCCTATTCAAGTGCAGATGGTTCAAGCGTACAAAGGAAGACCTGGGACTATTATCAGTCGATACAAACTCAAGCTGGTATGAGGATGATCCTTTCGCTCTCGCCACCTTAGTTCGGCAGGTGTTCTATCTGGACGATCGCCGGTGAAGGATGGAAAATAGTGAACCATATCTCTCATCGAGGAATATGGAATACAGAGATAATTGAAGGGACACCGGCGACGACTGAAGATGCGGCTGAACCAGAAAGAGACATTCCTGCCTATCAAGAGCCTAATATTTCCGTCATCCGCTCCGATATAATGGACCTGGTTCTAGATGGTGAATGGTTACCCATGCCTGATAGTTGTACAGATCTAACTGAAGATGAGATTATCGATGCCATTAATGAAGAAGATGAAGAAGACGAGCAGGATGAGGACGCGGACGAGGACTCAGGTTATTCGTCGGACGATGTTGAGTACGATGAGGTGGATGAGCAATCGGATAACGGGGATGAGGATGATGACGATTATGACGAAGAGTACGGTCACACGACGAGGATTATTAATTGGTAATTAATTATTGTAATTATTGTAATATATGATCGATGCATCATCGATCAAAAATTAATATAAATACATACCTTGAGCGTTTTAATTACGGCGTTAAATCTATATATCATGCGAGAAGGAAAGTTCATACATAAATATGTACCTTGAGCTATCTCCCTAAATCCTCGACCCTAAATCTAGAAAATCGTATCGATCGATCATTTTTTTAATTTTTTTTTTGATTAAAAATAATTGAATGGACACACAAATGACCCTGGACGACCTAAACCCTAAACCCTAAGGCCCTAACCCCTGAATTCAGGGTTTTTACACCTGGACGACGGAGATGGTCATTCTCCGTCGTCCAGGTACTAACTAGGACGACGGAGACAATCATCTCTGTCGTCCAAGTTCACAAACCCTAAACCCTAAACAGTAAGGCCCCCTAACCCCTGAATTCAGGGTCTATACACCTGGACGACGGAGATGAGCTTCTCCGTCGTCCAGGTGCAGATTTCGTAATTTTTTCTAAGACAACGACCATCTAGACCTTCTTCCAATGCATATTCTTTTCGTCAAGACTATAGAGTAAACAATTCTTGGTGTGTGAGCTTCGACGGTTCGAAAATCGGAGTTGCGAAATGTCTTGTATCCACGTTTCCGGTTTGTGAAATTCTCGATTTTGCGGTTGACTGTGCCGATGAAACCCTTCCCGAACTTATTATTTTCTGGTCCTTTATTGTAATTATATATTATGTTACGACGAACATATCCAACGGTTGTTTTGTCCAAATTCAATTTCGTTAATACTCTGCTGCAAATGAGCCTCTACTCATGAACACTTAAGTCGTAAAGATTAGTCGATACTTAACAACTTTCAAGACGTAAAATTATTCGTCGGTTATAATTTAACTGTTCATATATATGATGCGTTCATCGATATTGTACGACTATTTCACTCAAATGACAGATCGCTAAATTCCTAGCGAATTAATTTTTAAATTTTTTTTTTACGTAATCTGAACCTGGACGACGGAGATGGTCATTCTCTGTCGTCCAGGTTCAAATTACAATGGCGGTTCAATTTATTTTTTATTTTTTTTCAATGTAAATTGCACTTGGACGACGGAGATGTCATTCTCAATTTATTGAATCTCCGTCGTCCAAGTCGAAAATTATAACGGTTCGATTTACAGCCTCAATTTTTGGCACCGCTTGAATTTTCACTTAGACGACGGAGATTGAATTCTCCGTCGTCTAAGTCCAAATTTATGGCGGTTCCAAACGTCCCGCCGATTAATTGGCGCCGCTTCAAATTTTTTTAAACCGTCACAAGTGCACTTAGACGACGGAAAATAGTGCTCCGTCGTCTAAGTGAACGCCTATATATAGAACAGCACCCCCCCCCTTTTCTCATTCCATCTCTTCTCCTCTCCTCCTCTCCTCTCCTCTCCTCCGGCGATTTTCCTCCTCCGGCGACGCTCCGACGACAAATTTTCCGGCGTGGTTCCTCCTCTCCGACGACTCAACTCCGGCGATATTCCCGATTACTCCGGCGAGGTAAATTTCTATTTTTTACCTTATTAACATTATTTTTATTTAATTAATTAATTTCTAAATATAATTTAATAATTAGTTTTACATAATTCATTATTGTAATTATAATAATTTTTAGTGGTTATTATTAATATTTAATAATCATTTAGTTATTATAATTATTCTAATTAATATTTGGTTGTTATCATTTAATTATTTAGTTATTATAATATTTATTTGGTAAATAATAATTATTGTAATTAAATAATAGTAATAATAATTATTGTTAATAATAATTAATTATATTGGTAAATGAATAATTATTATTAAATGCATGATAAATAATAATTCATTATTGTCATTATTTATTGTTTTAATTAATTGATAATTACGTGTATTTTCTAGTAAATTGCATGGTAGTACGTCTTCGATTTAAATTTAGTACATAGGCTTGGTTTATTAAGTCGCACTCTTTGAAATAGATGGCGCTTCTTTTCCTAGCTTATCTCCTTAACCCCTCGTAATGTGTGGATTTCATCACCGCACACCATAACCTAAGTGAAGTTATGGACACTAGGTTGAGGGCGGAGTTTGCAAAGGACTTGAGGGAGTGTAAATTTTTGAAAAATTGGCCGAATGTCGGACATGGTGTCTAGAAACGGGTTATGACTGGTGACAGGTTTTGGATCTAAGAAAGATGACACCAATATGTGTTTTGTCGAAATTAGTCCTGCCTCTCGCGTTATCTCTATCCCTAACTTGCCATGTTTTTCGATTTAACCAAGGCTGATTAATTGAAAATTTACACTTTATCGCGCGGGTCGCACGTCCATTGAACGACCGAAAAAGCCAAGCTAGTGTACTCTATTTAAATCTTAACCGTACTTAATTAGCGTAAATTTTGCACTTGTAATTATTATGGTAAGTAGGTATTTTAACAACGTACTCCTAGGTTTAAATGGCTCTATCCAGCAAGAAGAAAGCCCAACAGGAGGCAGAAGATGCCATGCTCCGCCGCTTGGCGGATCAAGTCGGTTGGGTTCAACAGGAGGGCAACGACGCCCTCAATCCGGACCCTTCATCTAGTTCGGAGGTGGTGCCTTTTGGGGAAATTCCCTCTTCCCCATTTATCTCCAGCGGTGATGACGTCGACCCCTTTTCAACTCCGACACCCGGTACCGGTTCAACGGCAAGTACTCGGGCGTCCTCGACCGCTGAATCTATCATGTACAGCACCCGCCGTAAGCAAAGGAGGGCCCTCACTGACCCGGAACCGAAAAGGACTCGGGGTCTCGTTAAAGGGGCAAAGCGGAGAAAATTTGCAAGGAGACCGGGAAAAAGATCGACTTGCCCTACGACAAATTCACCGGTGGCCCTCCCACAGCTCAGCTAGCAACTCTCTCGGCGCATAGCATAGGGTCAATCGTTCGTAGCCGGGTTCGAATTAATTCCCCTAATTGGAATGAGGTGCCGGATGATGAGAAGGCGAAAGTCTTTAAAGAACTTTCGGTACGTAATACGTCCAATTTTAGTTATTATATAATATTGTTAATATTAGTTATAATTTCATAATATATACGATTATAATTTTCTATTTATTAATTTCTGATAGGAACAATTTGCGGTGGATCCGACACCGGCGATGTTGAGGCATATCAACCAGACCGCCAACTCCATCTACAAAGATTGGAAGTACAGGATCCATCAGTACTTCCAAACTGTCGGTCCCGCGCCTCCCCCCGTAGAGCTGCGTGGGGATAGAGAAGATGAGTGGCAGTGGTTGTGTAACCACTTTGTCGATGAAGAATTTAAGGTGTTAATTTACTTTTTTTATTTCAATTAAGATAATTGAATTATTTAAATTTTAGTTACTTATTAATTTTTTAATGATTTAACTATGTTGTCTAACAGAAATTCTCCAGTGTCAACAAAGCCAACCGGGGGAAGAAGGACAAACACCATACTTCCGGCGCCAAGCAACTCATTCAAATAGCCAAGGAGCACAGGGATAAGGGCTCCAAACACCCTTATCTCGATGCAAGCATAAGCGCGTACGTGACGCCTGGGCTCAATAATGAACCGAGTCAATGTGGCGTAAGTGATATATATATGTGCTTTTAATTATAGTAATTATTATTTAAATATTATTTCATTATAATAAATTAATTATTTTTTTGTAGGCAAGGGTGATAGAGCGTGCGCAGGAACAATTGGCTAACACTCAGCTTGCGTTCCCAGATGTGCCGCCGGAAGACCTGCCTCCTCTATCCATGGAGAGCCAAATTGCAATCGCGGATGAGGTCTACGGTCGTAGAGCTGGCAAGGAGGTTAGGCACTTCAGGCCTAAGGTGGTTCAAGATTTGTCGACGACCTCCGACTCATCATCTACGGGAGGTTCAGGGCAACGGAGAAGGACTCAGGCGGCGGCCGTCGAAGTAGCCATTCAAGAGGCTCGACTGGAACGAGAGGAGAATCGACTGGCACGAGAGGAGAATCAATCCATGCGGAAAAAACTTGATGAGCAACAAGCGCAAATAGTCCAACTCATCGCCCTCATGCAACAATCTCGAGAAGTATGTCAACCTCCTCCGAACCCATACAACGACGACGACGACCCGGCTGGAGGCGGGGGACGCGGCGGTGCATCTGCTCCTCCAGTGTGTTAATTAGCTAGTAGTTTATTATTTATCTCGTTTCTTTCCGCATTCCGAACAATATTTTCATTTTATGGATTTTGTGGATGTGTATGTACAAATTATTTTTAATTATTTAATAATTAAGTAATATTAAAAATTTAGTTTATTTAATTAATTTTATCATTTTTCATTATTTAAATTCAATTAATAATAAATTTAATTAATAATGTTTAATTACAATTTAATTTTAAAAAAAATTAAATAGGCACTTGGACGACGGAGAACTGAATCTCCGTCGTCCAGGTGCTCACCTGGGCCACGGAGAATGTTACAATCTCCGTGGCCCAGGTTAGCACTTGGACGACAGAGAACTGAATCTCCGTCGTCCAGGTGCTCACCTAGGCCACGGAGATTGTAACATTCTCTGTGGCCCAGGTGGTTACCTGGGCCACGGAAATTGTAACATTCTCCGTGGCCCAGGTAAGCACCTGGATGACGGAGATTCAGTTCTCCATCGTCCAAGTGCTCACTTGGGCCACGGAGATTGTCCGTGGTCCAAGTGAACTTGGACGACGGAGATTAAATTCTCCATCGTCTAAGTGCTTGGACGACAGCACTTGGAGCACGGACCTTGGACGACGGAGGTTCCGTCGTCTAAGTACTTAGACGACGGAAAAACGCACTTAGACGACGGAAACGCTCCGTCGTCTAAGTGCGTTTCTTGTAGTGTATGTCTGGGAATTTATCTGTAAAGTGTAATCTTCTTGCAAGTTTTTGGTTTATACGTTTTATAAAGTAAACTCTAGCAAAAATTTTGAAAGTTGTGGTGTCGTTAGGGCCTAATTTTGGTTTAGGCAACTAAATCGGGATCGTGTCCTCTCAGTTGGTATCAGAGCATTAGGTTTGAGGTTCTGTAGACTCTTGTAGTTGTGTTACTAAGGGTATTTGAGAATGTACAGCATGTCAAGAGTGATGATCCGACTGGCCAGCATACAATCATCAATGCTCTAGACTGTTGTATGCTTTCAAATGTCTAAAGTTTCATGATTACATTCCTTGTGTTGTGTGACTAATGTCCTTTCATTCTTAGGATGCCTCCCCGACATGAAGCCCGTGCTAACAGGGCTGGGGATCCTATTGAAGATCAGCGTACGCACGACTTGCTAATGCGAGTTTTGCGTTTGGATGAGCATTTTGACCAGGTGGTTAACGCTAGGACAGCTGGAGCAACTACCTTTTCTGGCTCTTCTGATCCTGAAATATGTGAGACTACGTTAGTCCAGATGGAGCTTATTTGTGAACGCCTACATTTTACTCATGAGCAGAGGACTGTGGTTGTTGTTGGGTTACTGGACTCATATGCTTATTTCTGGTGGGTTAGCACCAAGAGAGTTCCTATTGATACTCCATCGCCTACATTTAGAGATTTGTTTATGCGTCGATATATCAACTAGGCCACCCAGCGGAGGAAATATGAAGAGTTTACCAATCTGAGGCAGGGGAATATGTTAGTGCTTGAGTATCGGGATAAGTTTACCCGTTTGTCTCATTTTGCATGTGATATGGTGGCATCAAAGGAAGCAAAGTGTAGAAGGTTTGAGTTGGGTCTGAATCTAAATATCAAGGGAACATTGACCACCATGCCTCAGGACAATTTTGATGACTTTGTTAGTGCTACACTCAGGGGGGAGAACATTGAGAAAGAGAGGCATATGCGGTACCAAAATGCCATCTCGCCTTCGCTGAGGGTTCTCTTAGCCCGTCCGCCAACGTCCGCTTCCACGTCACCGTCTAGGGTCTTCCGCACACCGTCCTGCCTCGCGGATTGCATTCTCTCCCCCCAAAACACAAAAATCAAATCGATCCAATTTCCACACACTCCGACCTCTCTGAGCGCCGCCTTTCCAAGCTCCTAGTCCTCTGACACCACCTCTCGATCATTTCCTCTCTCTCGGCTCATCTCTGACACCAACAGTTCTGGGTCTCGAGTCCCTCGACTTCAACTATTCATGGTCTCTCCAAGTCCTCTGATACCACCTGTCTTCTCGGTCATTCTCTCTCTAAGCTCATCTCTGACAACAACAAGTCATGGCCTCGACTAACAGTTCATGGCTTCGATTTTGATTCACTTTGGTACGTAATACTTCGCATCAAATTTGCCTCATATGTTTAGATTCTTGCCTGTTTAGAGCTCTTCCTATGTTATATTCAATAGTTCAATATTCCCAAGTAACTAAATATATGCAAACATGTTGGATTGGCGGATATATTTGATGTATGCATGGGTAATTTGCTATTGATTAAGCATGCTTGGAAGAAATAGAATTGATCTCATTGTCTCATAGATTTGACACTTAAACTAGCTAGGCAGAAATAGAATTGATCTCAGATGATAATATCTTGTAATGAAAATTTAAATGTTGGAGATATGCATTTTGCATTTACGCAATTAAACTATAATAGCTGTCATGATTCATTGTAAAAATGGCTATGTCTTATGCTTCCCTATCACTTACGTTTTGCTTATCAATGATTCATACATGCTTGCATTAAGCTCTCACTTACTTGAGCGTCGGAGAATCTTTTGCAGGTACTCCCCCCCCCCCCTTGTTATTTCAAACACAATTCGGCCATCACACCATCATCTTTGAGCTGTTGTCAGAGGGGACGTTAGTTTAATCATTGGATAAAAACCTTGTCGAGCTTCGAATCTAGCTTGACTTTTTTGTGCTCTCACAAGTAGGCACCATTTGGGGGAAACAATGGCAAACAATATCCTAGACAATGACAACAAGGTGTTGCACCACAACGATTGCAAACGAGCAGAAGATGAACTAGATGATCGCGAAGTTAATGAAAGAACTGAGAAAATTTGAAGAAAGAAGAGACATATCTTTGAAGTCCAGGTGGTAAGGGAGAATGGAGGTTCGACCTGTTGTCATGGAGGACGTGAAAACTAGGAGATAAAGAACATGCATGCCAATCAGAAGAGAGGAACAAGCCAAGAAAAGGCGCACAGCTAGGTCGAGGAAAAGCCAATCACCATTGCCAGAGGATGAATCACCACTTAACAAAGAAAATACGTTCAGGGAGGAAAACCTAGTTTAAGATGGCAGTGAGATGGACGACGACTATGTACCACCTTTGAGAGGCCATGAACTGAAGGACTATGTGGCAAAGATAGTGAAAAAAGCTCCAAGATTGAGGCCATGCGATATTACTGCCAAGGTTTCGAGAGGAATCACAAATTCACCTTTCACTGATGCCATATCGAAAGTTGAGAAGTCGAGATTATTTTCTATCCAGGCGTTCACAAATTTCACTAGAACCTCTGACCTAGAGGACAACATACAATGAAGCCATGAGGATCGAGACCACTGATTAGAATTTAATGTGCTAGCTATTCTCGACCATCTTCTCCGGGCCAGCTTCGAAATGGTTCAAAAGACTGAAGCCAGGATTGATATTGAGATTCAAGAAGTTAAAGCAATTATTTATCGTGTAATACTTTTGCAACAGGAGGCAGAAGAAGGACTTCTCGAGCTTGTTTAACGTCAAGCAAAAAACCAGGGGAGAAATTAGGAAACTTCTTTGAGAGATTCAGAGATGAGATGGCCGTAACAAAGACTAACTCGAAAAGATAGGAAAAAGCCCTCCAAGCAGTGGTTCACCATCAGCCTGGCAATCATATTCTATAGGCACGAGAAGGAGGGGATATTCAAGAAACCGCCGCCACAAGCCGAAGCTAAGGATCCCAATTAGAAGAAAGGGTATCATCTGTACCACCAAGGCCGGGGGCATAGCCTTCGAAGGTGAAAAACATTGAAACCAGTTATCCTGGAACTCATGGACCAGAGAAAGTTGCAAGAATTCTAGGTGGGGAATACTAGTGGGAACCAAGAACAAAAGGTGGTGGACGAAGACCATCCTGTGCGTGAGATATTGGCCATATACGGCAGCCCGTCCACAAAAAAAGAGGACAAGAGACAAATTAGAAGCAAAACCCAACAAGTAGAGAAAATCAGAAGGGTATGCTTCGCTAAAAGGAGAGACATCTCAGAAGACAAGGCGAATAAAAGCCTATCAATCTGGTTCTTCACCAAAGGATGAGGAAATGATTCAATTCCCTCATAGGGATACGTTAGTCATCTCAACTAGGATGACAACTGACAACTGCATGCTGAGAAGAGTAATGATCGATGTGGGTAGTAACGTTGACATTCTGTACTTCGAAGCTTTCCGCAAGCTAAACATCGATTCAAAGTTTGTCAAAAAGAGCAAGTCACCAGTGATGGCCTTCGACAGCGCTGAGACTTGGCCTTATATGGAGGTCACCATCCTGGTGATCACGGCTGGAAAAAAGGTAGATATGAACTTCGTTATCAGATACACACTCAGCTTACAACGCCATGCTTGGAAGAGATTGGTTACACCTCATGGAAGTAGAGGCTTCGACGAGATATCAAGTTTTGAAGTTTATCTCGAGAGATAAAAGCAGTGTAGTCTCAGTGTGTGTGGACCAAACGCTCTCGAAAAACTTGTATATCATAGAGATCAAGAAGAAGTTCGATGCAGCACCCTCTAGATCGAAGCTCACAAACACGAAGTTGCTCACCAAGAGGCAAAGAAAGCTCAAAGCTACATGTCAGAGTTCGAATTCTGATAACAAAGAATAGTCCAACTTGGAAATGAAGATTCAGGAGGACGAACAAATATTCAAATAGCAATTAAATGAGGGCCTATCAGGCGAAGGAGATGAGAAGAAGGTCTAATAAGAGACGACACCAACCTTAGAAGTGGTTCGAGAAGTGTCCCTTAACGACGATTCAAGGAAGAAAGTCTTGATATGAGCCCTCCAAACTTAAGAGGAAGTTCGAAGCCTAGTCGAATTCCTAACCAAGAATCAGGATGTGTTTGCACGGTCACATTGAGATATACCAAGTATTGACCTGAGAATAGCCTTCCACAAATTAAATACTGATCCAAATTTTCCACCATACAAGCAGAAGCCGAGGAGGTTCACGCCGGAGTGCAACCAGATCATAAGTAATCAAGTAGATCGCCTCCTCGATGTTGGATACATAAGAGAAATATTGTGTCCGAATTAGATTTTGATGTCGTGATGGTGAAGAAAAAGGATGGGAAATGGAGAGTGTGTGTAGAATTCACCAATTTAAATAAAGCATGCGCGAAAGACTGCTACCCACTCCTGAAGATCGATCAGATGGTAGATGCAACCACAAGTTTCGAGAAGTTGTCATTCCTTGATGCTTATTCGGGTTACAATCAGATACCATTGGTGCCGGAAGACCAGATCAAAACCACATTCGTGTCAGGGAGAGGCCTCTTCTATTATAAGGTCATGCCCTTCGGATTAAAGAACGCAGGAGCAACTTAGCAAACGTTGGTACACCTTATGTTCAAAGATTTGTTGGGAAGACGGTGGAGGTATACATAGACAATATGGTGGTCAAGAGCAGATACAAGGGAGATCACACCGAGGACTTGAGAAGTATGTTTGAAATTCTGAGAAAGTACAAGATGAGACTCAATCCTTCGAAGTTCATCTTTTGTGTGTCTTCTAGCCGGTTTTTGGGATACATCAAAAGAGGGATCGAGGCGGATCCAAAGCAAGTTGAGGCTATCCTAAGCATTGAAGAACCCAGTACGAAGAAGGAAATTCAAGTCCTAAATGGGAGGATAGTAGCATTGAGTAAGTTCATCTCTCACATGACTGATCGATGCCAACCGTTTTTCAAAGCTCTAAAGCTCAAAACTTCGAACTTCTGGGGTCATGAGCAATCGGAACCATTTTGGCAGTTGAAACATTATTTGGCAAGCAAGAAGTTCTTGGTAGTGCCAAGATACATGGAGCCACTTTATGTATACCTAGTTGTGTTAGGAGAAACAAATGTCGCCTTGTTCTGATAAGAAGGAATACATCAATGGCTGATATCCATTACCAGCCACTACCTTTTTGAAGCTAAGACAAGGTACACTCCGACTGAAAAACTCATATTGGCATTGATACATGCAAAGTGCAAGCTCCGCCAATACTTCAAAGTTAGAGAAATCGTGGTGTATGTTGATTTCCCTATCAAAGGAATCTTTACGAAACCAGATATCTCCGGGCGGATGATGAAGTGACCTATAGAGTTGAGCGACTTTGACATCACTTACAAGCCACACACCACCTTGAAGGGACAAGCCCTAGCCAATTTCCTTCTTGAATGCCATATCTCGTTAGCCATAATAGATGTTCAATGGGAAGATCGAGATGGGAAATGAACATCTACGGATCCTCGAACTTTGTTGGGGCAGGAGTAGGTATAGTCTTGAAGTGTTCAGAAGGTTTCATGCTGGATTGTGTCGTACAATTGGATTTCGAAGCTTCGAATAATATGGCAGAGTATAAAGCCCTATTGGTTGGGATGCAAGTTGCATGCCAATTAAGGATCGAGAGCCTACAAATACATTCTGATTCACAACTTATAGCCAAATAATCCAATGACAAGTACATGACACATGATGAAAAGATGATCCAATACCAAGCGTTGGTGAGAAAAACGATTTCCGAGTTCTCCAAATTGTTGTTGGTAAAGATCCCAACGGAAGAAAACCAAAGGGTCGATGAATTGTCAAAGATGGCATCTGGATGTGTTGAAGAGCCTTTACAAATAAGGATCGATGTGCTTAAAAGTCTGAGCATCGAGGAGCGGATCAAACATCAAGCTATAATGATTAAATCAATCCTGAACGATTGGAGAGGCATAATCATCAACTATTTGGAATTCGACATCCATTTAGAGAACACCATAGAGGCCAAAAAGCTCAGATGCAAGGTTGTAAGGTACTTAATGGTTAGAGACATGTTGTATCGAAGGTCATTCACATGAACTTTACTACGATGTGTTGGATCGGTCCAAGCTCCAACAATATTAAGAGAAATGCATGAAGGGATGTGTGGCGTACATGCCAGGGGCAGGAGCCTAGCAAGGAAGATAACTGCACAAGCTTACTTCTTGCCGTACATGCATAGAGAGGCAGAGCAATAGGCAAAGAAGTGCGAAGGATGCCAGTACCACTCCCCGGTAAGTCATATTTTAGCTCATGAATTTGTTTCCAATATAAGTTTCGCACTTTGATAAATTGCACATCTATAATTTTCGGATGTGTAAATGTGTGTGTGGAAATATTGATGATGGAAAAAGTGTTTCTGTTAAAGTTTGAGAAATCAAAAAGATGAACCTCTTATCTCAACTAGGATCAAGCTCAAGAACTAAAAGAGTTAGGAACAAGTTTGGCGAGTGTTGGTTTAAGTTCGAGAACTCAAAACTCTAAAGCTCTGATCTCAACTAGGATCAAGTTTGAGAGCTAAAAGAGTTAGGACCAAGTTTGGCGAAAGTTGGTTTAAATTCAAGAACTAAAAAAGCTAAACCTCTAGTCTCAACTAGAATCAAGTCCAAGAGCTAAAAGAGTTAGGAACGAGTTTGACGTGCGAAGGCCAAGTTTAAGAAGATTTTGAGCAAAGAACCTCTGGCAAAAAAGGTGTGAATTAGGTTCAAGAAGCCAAAAGGGCCGAATCCATCACTAAAAAACTAAGTCAAGTTCGATAAGATATTGAGCAAAGAACCTCTGGTTAGGCAATAAGAGTCCGTTCGAGAAGCTTAACTGCTGAACAAATGACTAAAGATCATGGGTCAAGTTCGAAAGAGCTGAATTATAACCCAAGATCGAATTATCAAGTTCAGAAGGCTAATATAGGGTCGAACTTCGAGTATTTTTTTGGAGAAGGTTCAACAAAGCTTAAAGAGAAGAACCATTAACCAAGTTTAAGTGGAATCCCAAAAACTTAAGTGCGGGACAACCATGTATAAATAACGATATAAAGGTTTCATCTAGAAGCTCGAATTATAACAAAACTCAAGATAAATTTAAGAATAATGCAATACAAATCCAAAGAAGTCCTGAAGTCACAGCTTCGAGCAGAGCTTCGGGGATGAACTTTGAGATTGAGCTTCGAGATCTAATTTGGCTGCAAGATAGCAAGTTAGTATTCCATGCACGTGGAATAATCCTCTCTTCAATATTTAAAGATTGAATTAGAGGTATTATTGGGGGCATGAGGTATGGAAGTTATGGTTATATACAATTGTATGATGCGAAAGTTATAAAAAGAAAATTATTGTGCCACAAAAACCCCTAGTGAACTTTTGAAGAGTGCGGTACAATAAAAAATTGAAAGTTTGAAAAGCAAAAAGTGCTGATTAAAGGTCGAGGATGCTTGAAAACGATCAGCGTTAAGCAACAAGGCCTTAGTAAGAGGGCATAAAATGTGCGGGCACACCTTTCTCGATGAGTTGGAGTCGGCGTGAGCTAACTCCGGCATTGAAGCCTCGAGAATAAGCTGTGCCAACACCAGCCCGAAGGCCTCAAACTATATCCAGTAGGCGGTGAGTTGTGTCATCATTACAAATCGCATCCCCTTGAAGTCGCAACAGGGCATCCTCCAAAGCACTAACTTTGCCTTGCTAGTTTCAAGTTTGACCTCAAGGTCACGAGAATCATCCCGGTTGGGAGATAAGCGATCTCGAGCAATGGCAGGTTCAAAGCGATCTAAGTTGCAGCTCCTTCTATCACGAGGAGATGAAAACCATTCCGATCATAGCTAGATTCGCTAAGATCACCGAGATAACGGGAGCGCATCATCTCTTCAAGACGAGTAACTATTCTCTCTAAGGTCATGCCGTCAGTGGTATGGCCATGGGAATTAGAGCGAGAAAAGGGTGATATTGATTCATCAGATCGAGATCGAGACCTACAAGAAGAAAAAAATAAGTAATATTACGTGAAGTAGTATTGTGCTTAACATCCAGAGATTATGAGAAAACGCTACCGAGCAGAGGCCTGGGACAAGGAGATAATTATGGGCATGCTAGAAAGTTCTTTTCCCTTCCCATGGCGAGGAGCGAAGGCCCTCCCAGATTATGCAATCGTAACAAAATTAAATCTGAGATTGTTAGAGAATGGAGACATACCTAATTTATTCTAAAAGATCTAAACGAGAAAAGCTGAGGATGGAGTAGGTATGGTATCAGTTTTATAAGTGGAATGTCAAGAAGGATTTCCTTAAACCCTAATAGATTTGAGTTTAAAATAGATTTCGGATAAAGTTCGAAATCGAGAAGAATGAAGTGAGAAATAAAAATGGTATTTTACTTGATTTTAAAAGGTTTTTTCGGGTGAGCAAACAGTTTGTGTTTGACCTGGTCGAGAAGTTCAACTTGAGAGATGACTCATCATCTACGGATTCATTCTCGAAGTTCAACTTGAAAAGTGGACTCCTCATCTAGGGCTTCCTTCTCAAAGTTCACAAGATCAAACTATGGTTTCGAAGTTGTTTTGAACTTCAAAAGTGTCAGATTTGAACAACGATTTTGAAGGTGAGTAAAGTTATTGAAAAGGATAACTTTCTACTGTGCAAGCTTCAAAATTTGAAAGGTAAAGTAAATTGAGCAGTTTGGCAAAATTAGATGCTCGAAGGCGTCACCTAACAGGGCTAGGCAGATTGTTTAAAGTTACATAACAAAAAAGTCAAATAGCTAAAGACTAAAAAATAGAAAAGAAAAGCCTAAGGCTCATCTGAACTCTTCGAAAACTCAACGATATGGGCAGTTTGAATAGATGAGGCATGAGCAGAGGTAGGTACAATGGCAGAGCTGGAATAGGGTTCCTTAGGCTCAAGAGAATTCACAGCATCGAGGGGTTACGTAAGAGATTCGAGAGGATCCACAGGATCAAGAACCTTCTCTGGAACTTCGAGGTGCTCGGTGACAGTATCGAAAGGAGTTGCCTCGATTGCTGGAGTAGCTGCGGTGATGTCAGCACAGAAGAGGTGAGCTGTAGACTTGCCTTCACCCTTAAAGGACCCAAAGAGGGAAGCGTACTTATACTTGCACCCAAACTTGTCATCAACTTCCCCAGGGTCAATGAAGAGATGGTCCTCAGGAGCAGAAGAGTTTCATCTAAATAGGAAAGTTTTTGGATTTCTAGTCCATGAACTCGAGGAAGCATGGGAAGAACGCGTCAAAGACGAGTTTCAAAGCTGGAAGACCGAGTTCGATCGATGCTTCGAAGTTAGTTACTGGAGAAATATTGTTGAAAGAAGTGTGCAAGTTCGAAATCGAAGTTGAATTTCCCCTGTTGGAGCCATATGTAACCCAAAGGCAAAATTGGGGGCATTGTGGGAGCAATATTTTCAGGGTTTGAACATGAAATTAAGGAATGGGATCGAAGATCGAGCATGGAATGATGACATTGAGAATTAAGTCTTTGAAGAGTGTCTCCAAGATCACTGTTGGTTTCAGAAGTGAGGATGAAGATTCGAGCTTCGAACCTCGATAAAGAACCTCCAAATTTGAAGAGAGTCTTGAACTTCGAGTAGCTAGATTTGGATGGATCATTGGACTGGGAGCAAAGATTGAGGTCCAAAAACCTTAGATTATCGTAGTAATCTAGGATAAGTCTTGTGAGATCCATATTAGAGTATCTAGCAACGCCTATTCGGTACCAGCTACCCTAACATGAGCAACCCTAAACTTCAACTTAGAACCTATTGAGAAAACAGAAGTTGTGGACTGTCGTGCCTTATACTCTAAATAGTCACAACTTCAGCTGACTAACCTACAATCTGGGCAATTTAAAATAAAGTGCCCAAGGAAAGACATTAAAACATAAAATGTTAGAGTGAGTGGCAAAAATTTAGAATCATACGATATGCGTAAAACTGTAGAAAACTATAACTTTATGCCTTTCCACTGTTTCTGATAAAATTGATGTGAGTCAATATCGTATAACTGAAATAAAAATAGAGGTGATCATTCAGGGTGTTTTTCCTAACCCGGAATGACTATATATATGAAAAGTATAGGTGATGGGAGCATCTAGGGTGTTTGTCCTAACTTGAGATGATCTGGGTCGGGCCTAGTGCTTGTCCTAACTCGGTTCGACCGACTATCCAGTGATCAGTCTAATAGTAAAAGCATCAATGCAACTAATATGACCATCACAATCCAAACCTCTAAAACATAAATTTTGTGACGCATAATCATAAACGTACTATAGAAACATAAAATCAATGAACTTGCAAGTGACTGTGACAATAAAAGTGTACTCACAGTACTGTGCCGTGATTTCCACCGAGCCAAAACCTGTATGTTGACATTTCTAAATATCTTCCACTAGCTACTAATACTTCCTCCTAAAAAAATGATTATTATTTAATAACTAGTCGTTGAAAATCATAATGAATAGTTAAGCTCGTATACTAACAAGCATAATCGTTGAGAACCTCGCGTTTCGAATAACGTATTTTCCGAACTAATGATGAGGTTTAATCTAAATCTAAATTCTAATTCTAATTCTTGAATCTTTTTTAAAATTCATAACACATTCCTTCAACGTTACACAATTCGAGGTCGAATCGACGCTCGACTCAACAAATCAAAATTATTGTAAAATCATTTAATTAATATCCGATTAATCACACGTCTTAATCAACTATGTCCAAAAAAATTTAATAACCTCTTCATTACAATTGGTACATAATTACGAGCAAAACAGTATAAAATTTACATCAAAATTTCTTCTGCCGGAGTGCTGCCGTGAACCACTCCGAACGGCGGCGATGCCCATGAAATTTTCCGGCGAGCCGAAGCTCAACCTGCTCAAAATCAACCCAACAACAACTCTCTTTTACAACAAAGTCTAATTCTAACTATAACTTACCGAATTTAATTTTGAAACCAAGAACATCAAAATCTTCAATTCATCGATTCTTCATCCACACATGGAATTAAGAATTAATCTTGATGTCATTAGCTTCGTGGTGATGAGAGTTTCAATTCCCAGTAGGTAACAACCATCAACTCGAGCTCGACATAATCACCCCTAAATCTTAGGGTTTGGAGTCTCTTCACTTGAATGTCATGACCAAGGATTCCTGAATTGGAGGCTAAGACTATGGGGGTTTGTAAAAGGAAAGAGAGATGAATCTTTTGATACTGGTCTCGCCAATTTTGGTGGCCGGCCGACAAGATTTTGTCGCCGGCAATCCAACGTCGTGAAGAGGAGGGGGAAGGACGCGAAAAAAGAGAGAGAAAGGAGAAAGAAAAAAAAAGGACTAAAATGGAAACGTTTTTACTTTCCACTTTTGAAATGTTGTATTTATACTCGCCACTAACTGGAATCATAAAAACATATAAAACTTTCGCTGATCATAATTTCTTCGTCGTAACTAGTTTCAACACTTGACGTGGCTACGAACTCGTCTTGATGAACTCTAAAACTTTTCTCAGTATAATTTCCCAAAAACTTTAACTAATAATATTCTGATAGAAAAGACCATTGATAATGAAAGATGGCAAAAACTAACTACATTTCTTGATTAACCTTAAATAAATCATAACAAGATAATTATCAGGACGGAATGTCACAATCTACGCCCCTTAAGATAATTTTGTCCTCAAAATTTACGCATATACTAGTAAAAGACCAACACGTACAGCTCTCGCATGAGTCGTACGGCCTGCAAGTAACATCCAACTTAGAGGGGTTATCCGTAATACCTTCACCATGCATGTACCACTTTCTTACGTGGTCTAGTGCTTCTGATCGAGAGTCTCAAACTACTCTATATAAGCCTGGTACATGAACTGTAACATACATACCTGAAAATATCAGATACCCATGCCAACTTTATTGGCAAGCTCTACCAATGATGTCAGCATGTCCGGTCAATCAAGTCTTTAGTTGCGGTCTTGATATGCCATCTATCTAGCTGGTGGTGCGGCTCTACCTCCTAAAGTGGCTTCTAATCACTACTTGAACCCAGCACCACAAGCCTACTAGAGATGTCCCTCCATGAACACTCTCACATAAAAGTCAGTGTTACTTTATGTCCTCTAAAATCTGACTAATCATGCTATTCATTTCTTAGTGATGAAACAATAATGTCAATGCGTAACTTGAGTCATGAAACTCATTATCACCAGTCTCATAACTCATGTACCAAAATCTACATAATAAACATCATACCCATATCCGAGCATCAATAACGCACATATATCACTACAAGAAAATCGAACTTAGACGACGGAGCGTTTCCGTCATCTAAGTGAGATTTCCCGTCGTCTAAGTACTTAGACGATGGAATCTCCGTCGTCCAAGCTCCGTGCTCCAAGTGCTGTCGTCCAAGCACTTAGACGACGGAGAATAAGTTCTTCGTCGTCCAAGTTCACTTGGACCGCGGACAATATGCGTGGCCCAGGTAATCACCTGGACGACGGAGAACGTAATCTCCGTCGTCCAGGTGATTACCTGGGCCACGGAGAATTGTACAATATCCGTGGCCCAGGTAATCACCTGGACGACGGAGATTAATTTCTCCGTCGTCCAAGTGTCTTTTTAATTTAAAAATAAATAAATTGTAATTAAATATTATTAATTTAATTTATTATTAATTGAATTTAAAAAATGAAAAATGATAAAATTAATTAAATAAACTAAATTTTTAATATTAACTAATTATTAAATAATTAAAATTAATTTGTACATACACATCCAAAAAACCCATAAAAATGAAAATATTGTTCGGAATGCGGAAAGAAACGAGATAATTAAAAAACTACTAGCTAATTAACACACTGGAGGAGCAGATGCACCTCCGCGTCCCCCGCCTCCAGCCGGGTCGTCGTCGTCGCGATATGGGTTCGGAGGAGGTTGACATACTTCTCGAGATTGTTGCATGAGGGCGATGAGTTGGGCTATTTGTGCTTGTTGCTCATCAAGTCTTTGCCGCATTGACTCATTCTCCTCTCGTGCCAGTCGAGCCTCTTGAATTGTTACTTCGACGGCCGCAGCCTGAGTCCTTCTCCGTTGCCCCGAACCTCCCGTAGATGATGAGTCGGAGGTCGTCGACAAATCTCGAACCACCTTAGGCCCGAACTTGTGACGACCCGAACCAGAATCTGATGCATATTCGGCACGATTTTCGAGATGGAGTTTAGTCGCAGTTTATTGTCGTAATTGTGGTTTGCCGATTCCATTCGCGACTATGTTTTCGGTCGAGAATTTGAGTTGAGTGTCTTCACGGAAATTGTACAGTACATGATTTCGGGCTCGTGGGCAGTTCCGGAAGATTTTTCCGATAACCGAGGAATATTTTATGATTATTTGAAGTTTCGGTATCCGACGAGTTTATCCGATTGTTTCGACTTTATCCGAATCGTGATGGTTATCCATTTCGAATCGTCGATCGACCCGAGGTGCGAGTATAAATATCAAAAATAGTCGTAAAATTGTCGGAAAACACTGTTTGAGTTGACCAGACGTTGACTTTCTATATTTGGAAACTTTGACCGTTGACCGTGGAGGGAGGAACTTTCCGTTTCGGTTTCTACTTCCGACGACCATTTTCCGGCCACCTCCGACCACGAGATAGGTATGGTTAGATTCCTTGCATGATTTCGAGTTGAATGATGTTTAGTTTGATGAGAATTGATAAGGATTTCGGGGCACCCGAATTGGGCCGAATCGTCGGTGTTCGCCGGTGATGGTGACGGTGGTTCCGGTGGGTTTCGAGGACGGGGTTGTTGGGGGTTTTGCTCCCCACACCTTGGTGAAGCTCACTAGGTAACTGGTTTTGGATGAGATGAGGTTTTGGGGTGAACCCGATTAGGGTTCCGGTTTGGAATTTCTGATCGGGTTTTGAGGAATTGAGGTGGTTCCGTTGTGAATTGGCCTTCGGGGTAGAAGAGGAAGTGATTCAAAATAAGGAGACCTTGAAATCTGGAAGGTTTCGCCTTGGGATTTCACCGTTGACGGTGCGCCGCCGCCGCCGGCGGTGGTCAACGATGGTCAACGGTGGCGCTCCGGCGAGAAAAGTCAACTTTTCAGATTTCGACGATTTTAATGTCATTTTTCTCGTAATCACGCCCTGATCGTCGTCCAGAGGTTTTTGAGTCGATTTGATTAGCCGATTTTCAGTCAAGATTTCGAGTGGGGGTTTCAGGATTTCCGTAATTCATTTTGTACTGCATTTCGTATTTCTGGGAACGGTTGGTTTCCGTGCATCAGTACAGTGTTGTGGATTATGATATTGATCAGTTATGTTTTATGAATATTCAGGAGATCGAGATCGTGACCTGGATCGTGATCGTGCTTCAGGCAAGGGATCTTTCGCCGGACCACGGGTTTAGCGCGAGTGAGCATTACGCGAGTCTGTGAGTGGACAATTTATTTTCACAGATTGATTGCGAGTCTTTATTTATGATTTACGAACTTGAGCATGCAGATTGATTATGATTTTACGAGCATGTGTTTTACGATTATGCATATACGAATATACGTATACGAGTATACATGTGTATATATTATGTTTTAAGCATGGGCATAGAAGGATTTATGATTTCATTTACACAGAGTACAGTCTTGGTTACGTTGTTGTATCGATACACCTTGGCTTCTCGGCTGATCCCCGAGTACGCTCCGGGAAGGACAGATATCCTGACCCGAGGCCTTTCTGGCTAGGAATCACGTGTGGGTCTGGAATCCCGTGATTCAGACTGTGCTATCGCGTGGTAGTCCATGAGTGATTCCGCGATTTTTATGTTGCATGCTCCGTACGCGTGAGGAGTTAGAGTCTCCCTCGTGTACTCAGACGCGTGAGGAGTTAGAGTCTCCCTCGTGTACCATTTCTTACTTATGCATTTAGACTCGCATATGTGTTATATTATATATATTCGGTGAAAGACATTTATTTTCGTCCACTCACTCTAACGTGTTTATTGTCTTTCCCTGGGCTTTTCGGTTTCCGTGCCCAGTTGCAGTTCAGGTTTGGTGTTTTCACGTCGCGGTTTGGAAGCTAGTGATCAGAGTTACCTGTGCTTTCCAGTAGGTTCTTGTTTCGCCTACTGATGTGTATATTGTATATGTTTTACTTTAGAGGTCGTGATACATTCTGATACTTGTTTATACGAATTTTCCCCGATATATATATATATACATAGTACAGTTTGTTTACTGTTATTGATTATATTGATGTTGAGAAATCCGGATGGGATTGGTGCCCACGGTTTGGCTTTTATCAATAGGATGCCTCCTCGACGTGGTCCCCGTGTTGATCGGGATGATGATCCTGATGAGGATCGCCGAACGCGCAACTTGCTTATGCGAGTGCTGCGTTTGGAGGAGCGTTTTAACCCTGTGGTTAAGGCTCGTACAGCTGGTGCTACTGTGTTTTCGGGTTCAGTTGATCCAGAGATATGCGAGGCATGATTGGTTCAGATTGAACGTGTTTGTGAGCGTCTGCAGTTTACTCCTGAGCAGATGACAGTAGCTGCAGTTGGTTTACTTGAGGGTGATGCATACTTTTGGTGGGTTAGCACCGACAGAGTTTCGGTTGATACTCCGTGGACCTTGTTCCGTGATCTGTTTATGCGGAGGTATTTTAATCCGGCTACCCAACAGCGCAAGTACGAGGAGTTCATGAACATGAGGCAGGGCAGTTTGTCTGTACTTGAGTATCAGGATCGGTTTACCCGTTTGTCTCGTTTTGCGCGGGATATGGTGGCTACAGAGGAAGCCCAGTGTCGCAGGTTTGAGCTGGGATTGAATTTGAACATCAAGGCGACTCTGACTACGATGCCTCGGAACAACTTTGATGAGTTTGTTAGTGCTGCACTCCGAGGCGAGGACATTGAGCAGGAGAGACAACAGCAGAGGTACCAGCAGAGTTACCTGGTATACCCCCTGTACGGGAGATTGATTTTACCATTGAGGTATTGTCGGGTACTGGACCGATTTCCCAGACACCGTACCGGATGGCGCCTGCGGAGTTGAAGGAGTTGCAGATTCAGCTCCAGGAGTTGTTAGAGAAGGGATTCATTTGACCGAGTGTTTCTCCGTGGGGTGCTCCAGTATTGTTTGTACGGAAAAAGGATGGGTCCATGCATTTGTGCATCGACTATCGGAAGCTGAATCAGGTTACAGTGAGGAACAAGTATCCGTTGCCGAGGATTGACAACTTGTTCGATCAGCTGAAGGGAGCAGTAGTCTTTTCGAAGATTGACCTTCGATCCGGATATCACAAGTTGAGGATCCGAGACTCCGATGTCGCCAGGATAGCATTCCGGACGCGGTAGGGGCACTATGAGTTTTTGGTTTTGCCGTTTGGGTTGACCAACGCCCCCGCAGCTTTCATGGACTTGATGAATCGGGTATTTCGACGGTTCCTAGACAAGTTCGTGATCGTATTCATTGATGATATCCTAATCTATTCTAGGAGTATGGGCCAGCACAAGAAGCATTTGCGGGCAGTGTTGCGGACGTTGCGGGACCATCAGTTGTTCGCGAAGTTTAGCAAGTGCGAGTTCTGGTTGGATAGTGTGAAGTTTCTGGGCCACGTGATATCGGCCGAGGGAGTTAGTGTTGATCCTGACAAGATCGAGGCCGTGCTGAATTGGATTCGACCCACTACTGTGCCGGAGATCCGGAGTTTCTTGGGGTTAGCAAGCTATTACCGACGGTTTGTTCAGGATTTCTCCCGGATTGCTACACCACTGACCAGATTGACGAAGAAGGGCGTCAAATTTGAGTGGTCTGATGCGTCCGAGGAGAGTTATTTGCTTCTGAAGGAGAGATTGACTACCGCACCGGTTCTTACATTGCCAGACGACAGTGGTGAGTTTATTGTGTACAGTGATGCGTCGAAGTTGGGCCTTGGTTGTGTGTTGATGCAGCATGGTAGAGTCGTGGCATATGGTTCCAGACAGCTGAAACCACATGAGGTCAACTATCCGACGCATGATTTAGAGTTAGCCGCTATCGTGTTAGCATTGAAGAGTTGGAGACATTACCTATATGGTGCTCAGTGTAAGATTTTCACTGATCACAAGAGTCTCACCTACTTGCGGACGCAGCCGGATCTGAATATGAAGCAGCTGTGATGGATGGATTTGATCAACAATTACAATTGCACTTTCGAGTACCATCCAGGGAAGGCCAACGTTGTGGCGGATGCACTTAGCCGGAAGTCGGGAGCGTCGTTGTTTCACATGTGTGTGGCCAGAGTATCGATGTTAGCCGAGCTTCGAGCTACTAGTGCTGTGTTTGGGTATGATGATGATGGAGCTTTGTTGGCCAGTTTTCAGGTTCGACCAGTGTTGGTTGATCAGGTACAAGAGGCACAAGATTCAGATCCTTACTTGCTGGGCAAGAAGACCATGATACAGAATGGTGTGCCTACAGAGTTCCGATTGAGCGATGACGGTACATTGTTATTCAGGGGCAGGCTGTGTGTACCCAGAGATGAGGATAATTTTACGTCTTGAAAATTGTTAAGTATCGACTAATCCTTACGACTTAAGTGTTCATGAGTAGAGGCTCATTTGCAGCAGAGTATTAACGAAATCTAATTTGGACAAAACAACCGTTGGATATGTTCGTCGTAACATAATATATAATTGTCTTCAAAGGACCATAAAATAATAAGTTCGGGAAGGGTTTCATCGGCACAGTCAACCGCAAAACCGAGAATTTCACAAACCGGAAACGTGGATACAAGGCATTTCGCAACTCCGATTTTCTAATCGTCGAAGCTCACACACCAAGAATTGTTTACTCTAAAGTCTTGACGAAAAGAATATGCATTGGAAGAAGGTCTAAATGGTCGTTGTCTTAGAAAAAATTACGATATCTGCACCTGGACGACGGAGAATCTCATCTCCGTCGTCCAGGTGTATAGACCCTGAGTTCAGGGGTTAGGGCCTTACTGTTTAGGGTTTAGGGTTTGTGAACTTGGACGACGGAGAATTACCATCTCCGTCGTCCAGGTTTGTACCTGGACGACGGGGAATGACCATCTCCGTCGTCCAGGTGTAAAGACCCTGAATTCAGGGGTTAAGGCCTTAAGGTTTAGGGTTTAGGTCGTCCAGGGTTATTTGTGTGTCCGTTCAATTATTTTGAATAAAAAAAATTTTAAAAATGATCGATCGATTTTATTTGCTAGATTTAGGGTCGAGGATTTAGGGAGATAGCTCAAGGTACGTATTTATGTATGAACT
Source organism: Geum urbanum (assembly GCA_946800695.1). Taxonomy (NCBI): domain Eukaryota; kingdom Viridiplantae; phylum Streptophyta; class Magnoliopsida; order Rosales; family Rosaceae; genus Geum; species Geum urbanum. The sequence continues at coordinate 36,719,378 of OX327002.1, read as the reverse complement.
TTCCTTCTCGCATGATATATAGATTTAACGCCGTAATTGAACGGACATATATATATATACTACATTTGTGCTCACAATAATACTATCACATGTCGATCAACGTATATAATCAACTAATCATAGAATAATATAGTATAATTTCTGAAATATTTATTTCATTAATCTCTCGCAATATATAATTATATAACCTGGACGCGTGTAATTCATTAATTAAGAACAAAAATATTAAGATCTACGTACATATATACATCCTCCTCCTTATAATATTTATATTAATTATTGATCGATGATGCATCATATATTAAAATAATTACATACTCAACTACCAATTAATTTTTCTCGTCTTAGTTAAGTAGTCATCATCATAATCGTCATCATCCTCGTCCCCGGTATCCGATTGCTCGTCCTCCTCATCATACTCAACATCGTCCGACGAATAACCTGAGTCCTCGTCCGCGTCCTCTTCCTGCTCGTCTTCTTCATCTACCTCATCGATAATCTCATCTTCAGTTAGATCTGTACAACCATCAGGCAGGGTAACCGTTCACCATCATGAACCAGGTCCATTATATCGTCGCGGATGACAGAAATATTAGGCTCTTGATAGGCAGGAATGTCTATTTCTGGTTCAGCAGCATCTTCAGTCGTCGTCGGTGTCCCTTCAATTGTCTCTGTATTCCATATTCCTCGATGAGAGATATGGTTCACTATTTTCCACCCTTCACCGGCTTTCGGATCTTCGAGATAGAACACCTGCCGAACTAAGGTGGCAAGAGCGAAAGGCTCATCCTCATACCAGCTTGAGTTTGTATCGACTGATAATAGTCCCAGGTCTTCCTTTGTATGCTTGAACCATCTGCACTTGAATAGGAAAAAGTTGACATCATTCCCGTAACATAGCTGAACCACATATACAATAGCCCCGTAATATAGATCATTGTCTTTCCCAACCGCTACCCCACTGTTTTGTGTTCTTCTTCCTTCATCTCGGGCCAATGAATGGAACTTTACACCGTTCACAAAACATCCGGGATAAATATAGTGTTTAATCGGCTTCCCTGCTAGCAAGTGCTTTGGCCATGACCACCACCCCCCGTGCTTTTCAGATTTTTGCAGATCAATCATCTGCGAAAAAGGGCAAATTAATATAAGGGTTTAATTACTTTCTCCAAACATGATCGATATGTATATAAATTACTAATTAAATACCGAGACGTACGTACGTACCCATTGGAAGAAATAATCGGGAAACTTCTTCTTAACCATTTTCTCAATCCACGCCGAACTCTTGTTTTGATTTAACGCCTGAAGCCTCTCCCTGTATGACATCATGTACGGCTCAACTTCGTCACAGTATCGCAACACTACCCAATGTGCCTCAATAAGTTCTTCCCGTGTTAACGATTCCTTTAATACTCCTCTAAACGGTTGGACGACATTGGTGACGACAGAAAGATTGATGTGGACACTGGGATCCGAGGCAGTGGGAGGTGGTGGATCTTTGAGGTACCTGTTGCAGTAAGTAACACACTCATGCATTAGGTATGTCTCTGCTATGGAGCCATCCGGGGCCGACCTGTTTTTGACGAATGACTTATACTGTCCAAGCTGTCTACAAAATCAAACGTACAATAAGAATAAGTACATATAGCTAGCTAGTAATCTCCAGTGGAACAAATTATGAATCAGAAAACCTGTATAATAAATTAGTTGTACGTACCTTTCTTGAGGATACATCCAAGTGTACTGGACCGGACCAGAAATGAGCACCTGCTCGGGCAGGTGGATCATTAGGTGAATCATGATGTCAAAGAAAGCAGGGGGAAAAATCCTCTCTAGTTTGCAAATGATGTGCACAATTTGTTATTGCAATTCCACCACATCTGACTTCTTTAATTCTCTGGCGCATAACCTCTGCCACCACCTGCACAATGCCACTATTGGTTCTACGACGTCACGAGGCAAGTATGGTCGAATTACCAATGGAATCAGACATTACAGCATAACGTGATAGTCATTTGTCTTTAGACCAACAAACTTGTGTTGCACCTCGTCCACTGGTCCAGTTATAGTAGCTGCATACGTAGCCGTTTAACGAACGCCCTTAAACCAGTGAAATACAGAACGTCTAAGCGTCGGCTTCACTGTGTAAGGTGCAGCTGGCATCTTGTTGTACACTCATTTCCTATCCCTCCTCAACCACAAGGGACGACGTAGATTCATTGATTCCAAATCTTTGCGCGCTTTGGGAGTATCTTTAGTCTTGAACTTAATTCCCATAATTGTTCCCACCATGCTGTCGCACACATTCTTTTCTATGTGCATCGCGTCTAAGTTGTTCCTCAGCTTCAACTTCGACCAGTAAAGGAGTTCAAAGAATATACTCTTGTGATCCCAATAGCTCAGATCATGTGGAGGAATTGGATTGCATTTCTTTACATCCGCGTCATTGGTCAACACACCAAAGTCAAAATAGCTCAACCTCTCTAAAATCTCTTCGCCCGACCAACTACGGGGTTTAGGATTGTTCTCTACCATCCCGTCGAAATGAGCTTCATCCTGTCTCCACGGGTGGTCGTGAGGAAGCCATCTACGGTGACCCAAGTAACACACATTTCCCGCGTGCCAACTAGAGTTCACGTCGTCCAAACATATAGGACATCCATTATATCCTTTTGTCCTGCAGGCTGCCAACATCTCATACGCTGGAAAATCGCTGATCGTCCACATTACGGCAGCCCTCATCGTGAACATCGTGTCAGTGAATTTGTCATAAGTTGGGACTCCATTTTCCCACAACAATTTCAACTCGTCGATCAAAGGTCTGAGGTAGACATCTAAGCACTTCCCTGGAGATTTCGAACCTGGAATTAGTACAGTAAGGAAATTAAATTCCTTGTTCATGCACATCCACGGAGGCATTACTTCCCCAAGGATTGAATCCGTCTGTAGATAGGCCGAGTCTAACGTTTCTAACCTCTGCAGCAAAGTCTCCAAATTCTCTGTCGAAATGTTTGAAACCCTCTCCATCCGCGGCGTGTCGCAGGACATCGTCATTTATTCGCTTTTCTGCGTACCATCGCATCACCTCTGCTGTGTATAGAGACATGTACAGGTGCTGCAATTTGGGAATCAAGGGAAAATATCGAACAACTTTCACAGGAATTCTCATTTTCGAACTCTTCCTATTCACCTGGAATCTGCACTGGCCACATACGGGACAATAGTCTAAATCTTTATACTCTTTGTAAAATAGCACACAATCATTCGGACATGCGTCAATTATCCTGTACTTTAGGCCGAGGCTGCTCAAGATATTTCTAACCTTATAATGAGATTTAGGAAGATTGTGATCATCAGGAAGCAACTTACATATTTGCTCCTGAATTTCGTCAAAAGCACTCACTGACATTTTGTGCTTCACTTTTATCTTCATTTGCTCCATCACATATTGCAACACATTCTCTCAACATCCAGGGAACACCGGGGTCTGCGCTTCAAGTAGCATCCGGTTGTACTTATCCATCTCACTGGTGTCAGTGGCCAAGCTAGCAGCGAGGAATGTGTCATCATGCTCATTAGTGGTACTGTAACCTCCGTCTTGGTGTTGGTGTCCACCATGACTACATCCCGGAAACGCATCATGGACCAAATCTGCAGTTGGGTTGCAAGCTGGGGGTCCGGCACCACTCCCGCTAGATGAGGCACCATGGTAACTGTACCCTGAGCTGAAGTCTGCTGCGCTGAACTCTACTGCTTCACCATGCTCGCTCCATGTAGTGTAACTCCACATCATACCATTTTCGTACAAGTGTTGCACCATAACATTAACCTCCACATACTGACAATTAAGACATTTCTGGCACGGACACCTGAAACGCTTCTTTCCCTGACCATGTTCTATCGCAAAATTCACAAATTCGCTAATTCCATCCATATACCGGACATCACATCTATTCTTCAACTTCATCCAACTCTTGTCCATACTGCTACAAAATATTATAATTAATTAATTATTACATATATATATTAGTCCATTAATTTACGCTTAATTATACGTACTCGATCTACATCAATCCATCAATTACATATGTACGTAATTTAATCTGTATATATAGCTAACATCCATGCATGTATGTACGTACGTTTTCACTAAATATATATTAAGCAAATTTTAACTGCGTACGTACCTGCTGGCCTTCTCGAAATCAGTTAATTAAACTAGCTAGCTAGTCAGCGAAGATCCCTGATCCTAATCCTTCTCGGCCTTCTCCCTTCTCATTCTCCTTCTCCCTTCTCCTTCAATTATTCTTCGAATGGAATGAATTGAGGATCGATCGGATATCGATGGAAAGAGAGTTTGGCATCGGGCTTATAAAATGCTTCACTTAGACGACGGAAGTATCGGTACGTCGTATAAGTACGTGGAAGTTACTCGGACCACGGCGTGTCGGTCCGTTGTCCAGGTGATCACCTGGACGATGGAGAATACCATCTCCGTCGTCCAGGTGATCACCTGGAGGATGGAGAAGACTCCAAGGTCCAGGTGTACACCTGGACGATGGAGATGGTATTCCCCGTCGTCCAGGTGATCACCTGGAGGACGGAGAAGACTCCGAGGTCCAGGTAATCACCTGGACGACGGAGAATACCATCTCCGTCGTCCAGGTGGACACTTGGACCTCGGAGTCTTCTCCGTCCTCCAGGTTATCACCTGGACGCCGGAGATGGTCTATTCCATTGTCCAAGTAACACCTGGACGACGGAGAAGTCTCCGTCGTCCAAGTGTCACTTGGACCACGGGACAGTTACGTTTCCGTGGTCTAAGTGCTGTTTTCTTGTAGTGTATAGAGCTCACATATAACATATCTATTACTTTCCAATGCTGAAAGATTAATTGGAAAATAGTGTGACGACCCAGAACAGAATCAGTAGTGGAATCAGCTTGATCTACAAGCTCGCGTGTTATTGCAGATTTCCGACAGTTATGTGAATAGCCGAATTTGTTAACGACTAAATCATTGGCCGAGAATTGGAGCTGGGTCTCTTCTCGAGAGTCGTTGTACGTGTGATTTCGAGTTCGTGAGCGGTTTCGGATCGTTATTTGGACGACCGAGGAATTAATTATGAATACTTGAAGTTTGGATTTAAATGGTGGTGCTCTTAACGACTAAATTACCGGACTAGGATTTGGTTTCGGCCTCTTCACGGAAGTTTTTCAGAATTTAATTTCGAGCTCGTGGGAACTTCCGGAACATTATTCTGAGTTACGAAGATTAAGTTGTGATTATTTCCAATTGTTGATTATTTAGTCGGTTTAATTATGTGTTGGTTTGAACAGTTGACTTTTTATCGGATTTGCTTATGTGTTTGACTTCGGGTGATAATTGAAGAATACGTCGAGTTGAGTTTGTTGCCGCGAGAATTATCGGAATCTGAATTACGACGAGAAAGTTACAGATATTCGAAGATTACCGAAAAGGGTGTTTTAAAGTTTCCAAAAATGGAAGGCCTATAAATAGAAACCTGCTGTTTTAGGCAAGTCAACCTTACCATTTATAGTGTTGACCGAGTTGACCGAGTCAACTCGGTGGAGAGAGGGAGAATTCGACGGCGTCCTCCACGGCTCCACGGCGGCGTGAGGATTCCGGCCACCCCACGGCACGGGGCTTATCCCGTTCTCTTCGTCTCGGCCTCCCGAGTTCATCCCTGGCAACCATGCACGGTGTGGCTCGTGGTGGAGAGAGAAAGTTTGAACCAAAGTTTATGAATTTTGAGGTTAATGGTGGTTTTCGATTCGGGCCGAGTTGAGCTCAAACAAGTACTGGGTTTTGTAGCCCTCATCTCCATGATTCTAACCATGTAAGTAGAGAGTTCTAATTCGATTTGTGCTTGGAGAATTTTGGATTTGAAATTTTGGGAACAATTCGGTTTTGCATGAAATTGACCTAGTTAGAGTGAAAATTGGCCTTCGATGCAGTTGACAAAGTTGCTCGGTGGATGATTTTGAGTGGAATAGGGGTTGCTCCGCCGAGAAATTTTCAGGTTGGTGGTGGCGCCGCCGTGGGCGGCGGTCAACGGTCAACGGCGGTTAAAGTTTGACTTTTTGGGGTTTTCGACAAGTTGCATGTCATTTCACTCGAAATCGCGCCCCGATCGCAGTAGGGAGGTTCGTTTTTTGAATTGAGCACCGAACTTACAGCGAGGTATTGAGGTGTGATTTTCGGATTTTCGACAGTTTGTCGTAATCGGATTATGTGTTTCCGAGAACGGTGGTTTCTCGTGATATGTTTTGAATTGTCGAGTTATGACTTTGAGTAATGGACATTGTGAATATTCAGGTGTTCGTGATCGTTCGTTTGGCGAGGGACTTTCCACCGGATCACGGGTTAACGCGAACCGCGTTACGCTAGTCTGTGAGTGAACAAGTTTATATTTTCACAGTTGATTTACGAGTTCGTGGATTTTATGATTTTCCGTATTTAAATTATACGATGTTGAAATATATGTTATTTTCGGAGGTATTGTTATATGTTTATGGGTGATGGCATTTATTGCATCGATGCTACCAGAGTTGAGAGATTCCTCTGGCCCAGAGTTGAGAGATTCCTCTGAAGCAGGGTTGAGAGATTCCCCTGAGTGCCGCCGGGGTTGAGAGATTCCCCTGGCCTTTCACCGTCGGGTTGAGCGATTCACCTGACGTCGGGCTTGAGAGATTCGCCTGACAACCTCCATATATATATGTGTTGTGTTCCGAACTCGCACTGTTTTATATTGAGTATGTATATAAACTGGTGAAAGGCATACGTTTATTTTCGTCCACTCACTCTAACGTTTTTATTTGCCTTTCCCCTGGGCTTTTCGGTTTTCGTGCCCAGTTTGCAGTTCGGACTCTGGTGTCGCACGTCGTGGTCGGAGGCATGGTGCTCAAGCTACCTTGTTTCTTCCAGTAGGTTTATTGTTCTACCTACTGTGGTATATGTATATGATTATACATTAGTGGTCGCTCTGAGTATTCTGATGTATATGTTTATACGATTTTTCACTGGATTTCAGTAAAGTAGTGATATATTTATTGTTTTACTTTACTGTTGATATATTGAGAAATCCGGATGGGATTGGTGCCCACGGTTTGATTTTTATGGCATAGGATGAAGTGTATTTTCCACGTGCAGGTAATGGTAATTCCACGTTAGTAACGAAACTCTGCCAAAATTTCTACGGTTTTTGTTGGTTCGTGTTTTCGAAAGGGTTTGACTCCGGTTTAGGGAGCTAAATCGGGGTTGGGTCCTTTCAAATAGACATAGGCTTTTACTTACACATATGCCTAGTAATTCGCCCACTTGAAGTGGTAAAACACTGAGGTGCTAATTTCCTTACCCAAACCCGTTGTCGGATTGAATAACTGAATCGCTGCAACTTTTCTCATTTTACTACTATAGATATTCCTGATTCCGTTAACACTGGTGCTTATCCAATGATAACTAACCAGAGAAGCAGAATGTGGTGATGTCCAAGGAACAAAACAATTCATTGCAGGAATCAATAATAAGATTTTTTTTATCTCATACGAGATCTAAGTAATTATTGATAAGTTATGCATCTGACTGCGATGAATAGGTTGAGTCCCAAAACTCACTGTGACTAATTACACAACTCAAGTACCTCAATCTGAAATAATTAATAATATACTAGATCTGAGTATCCCATAGTGCACTATAGTTGATTCTAGTACTATCCAATGCTAAAAGATTTATTGGGACTTATACGGGGAATCTATTTAACTTCTAGATATTAATTCATGACTCAAACAACTCCACGTAAACTATAAAAAAAATTAAAAAAAACTTGAGCAATGGATCTTATACCCAAAAGAAGCTATTTCCCTTAACGAAGGGAAGCCCAATAACTTCTCGGGAAACCTAGCATGATTCACCGCAAACCACTATTCACATACTCTGTACTAAAGAATACTAAAGTGCCTTTCTGCATTCCCTTTGCATTTTCGCTACGCTACTTTGACATACGCTCTACAAAGTAATCATTGCTTGCATTGTCTAAATGATACTCCTTCATCTATTCTAAAAGTGCATTGTCTAAATGATACTCCTTCATCTATTCTAAAAGGGATTCCTGCATTCATACATCACCTACTAGATCAAGTGAAACATTCCTCTCTGCTCTTAGGCGTACTCGTAAACAATCTTATTTCTCAACGATTATCGTGATTTTTTTTAAAAAAATATTTTTAAGGAATGTAGTATGCATAACTAAGGCCTGCAAATAAACGCATTCTCTCTAGTGAGTTCTTATGATTCCTAACTGAACTGAAAAAATTATAATCTTAGGCTAGTTGTCCCACGCTTGTAACATCCTGCAAGTGAGGAGAATGTTAGCGATATACAAGAACTGATGACTAACTCTTGTGATGAAAATAAGTTGGTGTTTAAATTTAAGAGTCATTTTCTTCGAAACAAAACTAAATAGGTTAACTCACATGTGGGTGGATTTCCACTCCCCTCATAACGCCATCTTGTGGAGACCATGGCTCCACCGCATGAAAGCTTTGTCGTCCACCTACCACCAAGCGGTGTAATATCCAATGCCTAATGGGCCGGTCACCAGCAAGGGAGATGGAGAAGTAGCAAGGTTGTGCATGGTCTTAGAAACCAAGGGGATGAAGATGGTATCGATAGAGGAGTATGGAGACACGTCCATCCCAGCTCCAACCACATCGACATAACAACCAAAAAGTGCGGGTCGAGACCTTGTGCCCGACTAACTAGACATAGATCTCAACCCCAAGAAAGGACATTCAAGGAAAAGGTTGAGAAAGATGTGGTTCTTAAACCACTGGATATAGAAAGTCTGGATAGGTGTGCAAATAATTCGTTGGTATTGACACTTATAATCGTATCATCACAATTACATCGAGTTCTGGGAATAGCGTTGGTATTACCGCACATAATTCATTGGTGGAATCGTCAGGTGTAATTTCTACGAATTTTGTTTCCTTCTGATTAATAATGTTTTGCTTCATTCCATTAGTTTTATCTTACTTCTTCCATTTAGCTATGTTTGCATCTCTCGATATAGTTCATCAAGAATGTGGTAACTGCTTTATCCGTGAAGGTTGTCCTCGACTATGTAGTATTTCGATTTACTTGGTTTCGCTTAGTTGTCGATGTCAACAGAGTCTTTCTTGGATCAAGACATTCAAGTCATAGTAAAGCCAACACTATATATGTTATGGTTCACTCTTGCAAAGATATTTGTTTCTTTTTGCAATCCTTTTTAAATCCTATCACATAACCTTCAGGACTTTTCTGTTCTATGTCTTGGTAGCTGTGACGATCCGGACCAGAATCAGCAGTATGATCAGCTATATACATGAGTTACTGCGTAGTCGCAGAATTCCGACAGTATTTAAACCGCCAGGTTTGATAACGACTTAATTATTGGCCGAGAATTAGAGCTGGGTCTCTTCTCGAGAGTCATCGTATGTGTGATTTTGAGTTCGTGGGCGGTTCCGGATCATTATTTGGATGACCGAGGAATTAATTATGAATATTTGAAGTTTCGACGGAATTGGATTATAATGACGAGTTACTTCACGACTAAGTTATCAGACGAGAATTTGGCTTCGGATCCTTCACGGAAGTTGTTCAAAATTTAATTTCGAGTTTGTCGGAACTTTTGGAGCATGATTTTGAGTTATAGAGATTTAGTTGTGATTATTTCCGTTTGTGGATTGTTTAGTCGAATTAAATGTGTGTTTGGTTGAACAGTTGACTTTTTTATCCATTTGGCCGATGTGTTTCACTTCGGGTGATTATTAAAGAACTTGTCGAGATGAGTTTGTGGCCGTGAGAATTATCGGAATCGGAATTACGACGAGAAAGTTACGGGTATTTGAAGTTTGTCGAAAAGGATAAGTATGAGTTTCCATTTTGGGAAAGCTTTAAATAGTGGACTTGCTCCTTTGGGAAAGTCAAAACCTGGGTTGAATTGTGTTGACCGACCAGTTTGGGTAAGGATGAGATGCACGACGGTGGTGCGACGGCTCCACAGCGGCCATGAAGATTTCGGCCACCATCGGGCTTGGCCCGTAGCTCTTTCTACTCGTTGTGATCCCCTCTTCACCTTCCCGGCCTCCTCTCACGGTGTCGGACGCCGGAGGAGGAAGGATTTTTCGGCCAAAGTTCAAGATTTTGAAGTGAATTCGGGTGGTTTCATTTCGGCCAAGTTGAGCTTAACCATGGACTGGGCTTTGAAGCTCTCCTCTCCACGAATCTAACCACGTAGGTTTGGAGTTTCAATTTGATTTGTGTAGGGAGAATTCTTGATTTGAAAATTGTGTGGACTTTCGGCTTTTCGCGAAATTAGACAGGTTAGAGTAAGAATTGGCCCTTGTTGCAATAATGAAAGTTGCTCAGTGCATGATTTTGAGTGGAATAGGTGTAGCTCCGCCGTGAATTTCTCCGGTCAGTGGCGGCGCCGCCGTGGGCGGCGGTCAACGGCGGTCAATGTTGACTTTTTGGGAGTTTCAACAAGTTGCATGTCATTTGACTCAAAATCGCGCCCCGATCGCATTGGGGAGGTTCGTTTCTCGATTTGAGCATCCGAACTTACAGCGAGGTATTGAGGTGTAATTTCTGGATTTCCGACAGTTTGTCGTAATCAGATTACGTGTTTCCGAGAACGGTGGTTTCTCGTGATTTGTTTTGAATTGTCGAATTATGACTTTAAGGAATGGTTATTGTGATTATTCAGGGGTTCGTGATCGTTCGTTTGGCGAGAGACTTTTCGCCGGATCACGGGTTAACGCATATCGCGTTACGCTAGTCTGTGAGTGGACAATTTCTTTTCACGGAAATGATTGCGAGTCTTTTATATGATTTACGAACTTGAGCATGCGTATTGAGATTACGGATTACATGAGCATGTGTTTTTATGATTATACGATTATACTTATACGGATATACGTATACGAATATGCATACACTTATATGTTGTTTCATGCATTTGCATCGAACTGTTTATGATTTGGTTTACACAGAGTACAGTCTTGGTTACGTTGTTGTATCGATACACTAGCCTCTCGGCTGATCCCCGATGGTAGGCATCCCAGGCGGGGCGTTACCCCGACCTGACCGGCGAGGGGCGTTTCCCCGTAACCGAGGCCTTTCTGGCTTAGAATCACGTGTGGGTCCGGGATCCTGTGATTCGGACTGTACTAGCACAGTGTGTGTCCATGAGTGACCCCATGGGATTTTTACTTGCATGCTCAGTACACTGGAGGAGTGTGAGTTTTACCTCGTGTACTTTATTATCTTTATTTACCTGGACTCGCATATGTTATTTTAAACATATATATTAACTGGTGGAAGACATTTATTTTCGTCCACTCACTCTAACAGTTTTCATGTCTTTCCCCTGGGCTTTTCGGTTTCTGTGCCCAGTTTGCAGTTCGGACTCTGGTGTCGCACGTCGTGGTCGGAGGCATAGTGCTCGAGCTACCTTGTTTCTTCCAGTAGGTTTATTGTTCTACCTACTGTGGTATACTTATATGTTTATACATTAGAGGTCGCTCTGAATAATCTGTTGTTCACGTTGTACAATTTTACACCGGATTTCAGTAAAGTACTATTATATTTATTGTTTTACTTTACTGTTGATATATTGAGAAATCCGGATGTGATTGGTGCCCACGGTTTGCTTTTTGTGGCATAGGATGAAGTGTATTTTCCGTGTGCAGGTAATGGTAATTCCACGCTAGTAACGAAACTCTGCCAAAATTTCTACGGTTTTTGTTGGTTCGTGTTTTCGAAGGGGTTTGATTCCGATTTAGGGAGCTAAATCGGGGTTGGGTCCTTTCAGTAGCGTTTCATCTTTTGGTTGGCTCTGTTAATGACCATCAATTCAATCATTCATTGCGATAAAATTTTGACAATTGAGTTTTGAGTACGAAACTTATTCATCATTATTGTACCCATGATCAAGTTTGTTGATGATCAATTTCAGGTATATTATGTCAGAGTTGTAGATGGGGACGTTATGTGTACTATGGACTCTTATTGGTAAGAAATTGTTAAGTATGGGAATTGTATTGTGTAAATGCGTCAACTTTGCATAATTTGGTTTTGACTATAAACGAATAGGTCATGCCGAATTTTTGGTAGAAATTATTTTGATTTAGGATCATTGTAATCACTTTGTTTCTAGAGTACAATTATCCTATGGAGCCTTGTTCATACTCTATCATATGACTACTAACAAGTAATTGGCATCCTATATACCGTGTATATTGGTTACATTCAACTTATGCGTATATTGAAGACGCTTGACTTTCTATAATGTCGCGTATGAGTGACATTTTCGATGCTTCTAGCCCTTCTTTATTAGTGTACTCCATCCAATCTGGTTCAAGTTTGAACTCTTCTAATAGCAGTCAACGAAAATGATAACACTATGAACGCTTTAATGCATTAGCGTATTTGTGTAATTACTTTAGTGCATGTTGAAGATATGAAGTGTACAATGGAGACGTTTTGTAGAGGCAGATCACATATCTATGGAAGCATTATACTTGTTCGACGTCTACCAGCACACACTGATTGGTTCAAGAGAATAGTTTTGATTTCGAGTTGTTGTCCCTAGCTCTGTAGTTTATGTTAAGAACTCATTTCAGAATCTTTTACGTCAGATTGTCAGAACAGATGGAATCCTCAATTCATGTATTTCACAAGTAAAGATAAGTGATGTTAAAATCTAGAATTAGGTGTTTAAGATGTATAGTTTTATGACAAAAGGTTTTCTAGTCACTTGTTTATGATGTTCTTTCAATTTTGGTCATAGGCCGAAGCAGAGGTTTAAAAAAGTGTTAACGTTTCATGTTCTTATGCATAGGAGGTTTCGCTTTGGAGCGACTTGGTTATCACTTCGGTAATCTTGAAATTCACAGTTTTCGCGGTCAACAGTTTACGGAAATGCTTAGAGTAGTTAGTTATGGTGTCGTAACCCTTTAGATCAATACTTCCCTTGAGGAGTTAGAGTAATTTTAGTAATCAGCACAAGTTTCCTAAAGGAAATCGCAATGGTCCGGATCAAAAAGTATAAATTATCTAAGGTTTTTCGTTGATGTTTAAGCACCACTTGTGGCATCGAGTCCTGTTCTTGTTCGACCGGTATATGTGTAAGTTTTGAGGATGAAATTTTTCTTAGGGGGGTAGATTTTAACGACCCGGACCCAAATTATCAAGTTAGTCTAGTTAATTATTGAGCTAATCAATATATGATACGTTTATTGTGATTCGTCGCAAATAAAAATCGCCTTTTATAGGTTATGATTTTGGAGTTACTTTCTTCACATAAGTTGTAGAGAATATTATTACAAACTCGTGCATATTTTTATTAGATTTTTTGAAGGTCCGAACTAGTTGTTACGAACTTTAGAAGTTTGGAGTATTATGTGATTTTTAAAAAAAATCTACGAATGGTCAAATTTTGTTGACTGTCAGATCGTCAGAAGATATGATATGGGCCGTAATTTTCAACTTGACCTAGGGGCGACCCGAAACAATTATTATATGATTAATGCGGTATGTTAGTTTAATCATGTGTTCATCACGGTTAATGAGTTATTGAATGACTTTTTGTTGAAATTTTATTCCAAGTTCATAGGAATTTTCGGGATAATTTTTGGATATGTGAGCTAATTTTTATTAAAGTTCGAAGGTTGTGGAGGAAATTGTTTAAAAAGAAATTAAGTTATTGGGGGATTAATCTTAGCCGTTGGATATCTTTGTATTTGAATCTGGGCCGCTAATCTCTACGTGTTTTAGGGTATACCTTTGGTTATGACCAGAACCCTACCCATAACCTCTATAAGCCTGACCCGATTTTGGGAGAGACCCTCGCAACTCAACCGACCCAACCCGAGGACGACCCACCAGAAACTTCATCATCCGGTCACCATTTTCGATTATTGAAGTATGAAAGTGAAGCTCGTCTCTTCCCTGAGCTTGTTGGTGTATATTTTTGGGGCATGCAGGTATGTCGAAAAGAGGACTGACGTAGTTTCCATCCATGGAGTACTGCCACTGGGTCTGTCGGTTCTTCGGCCAAATTAGGAGTTGTTGGTATGGGGGTTTTGTAGCTTAGGTTTGTAGGAGGGTGGTTTGGTATGGCTTGAGGAACGAGAGGGCTTGAAGGCGCTGGATTTAAGATCAAAATCTTTTCTACGATTTTAAGGCTGATGGCTAGGACTGAGAAGAGGAATGATTGGGCTTCAGAAGAGAAAGATTTTGGTAGGTTTTTCACGGCGTTGGCGACGGTTTTGGCTACACCGACGCCGAATCTTACTCCGACGAAGAAGGGAAAGTTGTTGAGTCCATTGAGGGGAAGCTAATCATGTAGCCTACAAGATTTTGGTAGATTTTTCTTCCGCCGTAGACAGCGGGGCTCTACCGAGGCAAAAACTTAGAATCTTCATCCGGATTTTTCAGGTAGTTTGAAGCTAGGTTTGAGCTATTTAACGATGTTTGACATTAAATCTTTCATATCTTGAATTGAGGAGACTGTAATCGAGATATTGGCGAGGAAACTTCCTCTGGATGTCAGAGTTAGCCGTTTCTGTGAATGGACATTTGTTTTTCACTGTTTTAGCCAATCGTCGTTATTTTTAATAATTTATGTGCAAGTGTTTCCTTTTCAGTTCAGTGTTCAGTTTTAGTTCTAGGGTTAATGTTTATGTGCATATTTTGTTTCATTGCATCGATGCATAGCTACTCGTTTACGAGGGGCCATGGATGGGTTATAGGCCATGAACTGGCATTTACAGTTTTGCTACTCGGCTTCCGAGGGCCCCAGAATGGGTTAAAAGTCCTAACCTGACACCACACCACCTTGCACATACAATAGTCTCATATTAGAGGTCCCTAGATGACCCCTCCACACAACTTGCACATTAAGAGTTTACTCTCGACTATAGCATTTTATTTTTAGTTGTTTCATTGAAAGGCATAAAGTAGCTTTGTTTTTCTTTCACATATACTCGATTATTATTTTTGTCCACTCACTTTAACGATTTCTTGTTTTTGTATGCCTTTACATAGGCCTGTCGGTTTTAAATTCCTAGATTTGTAGATTTTCAGTAGAGGTCGAACCTATACGAGGATTGAGGTATACTAGTACCCATCGTAGAATCTGATGTTGATCCTACGCGCTAGTAGTTTATTTATAATAGCTAGTTTAGTATGTCTTGCTGCTTTGATGTCAAATAAATTTAATGTATTCAGTATTCAAGAATAGTTCAAGTGATCTATAGTTATGTGATTATTGATCTTCACTTCGATCTTTGGTTTAGTATAAGTAGGCATTAATTGTCAGTGAGGCCTAATCCCGATTTAGGCGGTTAAATCGGGTTTGGGCCTTTACATTGACAATCTAAATTCTCCATTTCTTGTTGTTTAATTTACTGAATAGGTGTATCCTTTACTTGATGGTTTGACAATCAGGAAAGATTATTGTTATTCAGTTTGGCAATCTGTTGGTGGTTTACATTTACTTCAAACTAAAAGTATGGGTACTTGATGTTGTGATTCGTGGTTTAACTTTGGTTACTTAAGATTTGAAGTCATGAAGTTCACATGTATATTCGCCGATGTATATGAAGTTGAAAAAGAAAAGGAAACAAGACAAATGTTATTAAAGTTGATGAATTAATGTAATTTTTATGCACTTTCTTTTATTTCTTTTTTAGTTTTTTTTATTAACCTTCTCTTCAATTTCCTTCTACGAGAAATTGGTACATGCTGTAGTTTAATATGGACAACTATATTTATAAAATAGAAAAATATCTTTTCAGGTTAGAAAGATATGATCAAAAAGTTTGAACAACACCAAGGTAGAAGTTGGCAGAGTTTTGATGCCCTGTATTGAAGATGTGGCATGTACATATTCTGGTCAAGGACCTGTAGTGATAATTAAGGTTTTGGATGTGTATCAGTAACCAATTAGTTTTGAGAGGTTGGATTTTATATTTGTAGCCTTGATATATATTCCATGTGAATGTACTGGTTGTTCGTGACTTTATATGGATTTGAAAGTTGGATTTCAACTTCGTAGTATTCTCAGTCAGCAATGTTATATATATGTAACTTCAATTGTTTAGAAAAGAGACAACCAAAAAAATGACTATAGTAATGTAGTTTTAAAAAAATAGAATTGAAATTAATCGAAAAATTAACTTGATTTTTTGAATTTGGCGGGAAACAAAGTTATGGCTCCAATTATATATGGAAAAAGTTGATATTTGACTGAGAATACGTAACAAAAATTGATGTAGTAGGTCACAAATTAAGTTTGTCACAATTAACTTGCATTTTGTTACATATAAATTGTTACAATTTTCGATTACAAATTTGGTGACAAACTGATTTCATCCCTAAAGAAATTGGTGACCAAATATTATATATTGGTGACAAAATAGGCTGGTCACCTAAAGCTATTTTTCTTGTAGTGAGAGATTCACCTTTTCAAAGATCGATGGCTCAGTCTCTAGCACTATTTTTCCAGCAGTTTCTTCTTTTCTCCGACTCTTATGTCTTCTCTCTTTCCAAGTTTTTGACAATATGGTCGAAAGTACCATGGCAAGACACCCTTTTCCTTTATAACTTCCTCCCCAAACCCTTCAAAACCCTTCACCCCAACCGGTCCATACACGTAGTATAGTCACAGTTAGTGTTCGAAAACACAGTCTACACAGCCGATTAATCGGTGTGCAATCGGTAATCGGTAAGAAACTGCATAGATTAAGGCCTGAACGGCCCCCTACACAGTGAACTGTGTAGAGACCGATTAATCGGCCGATTCACCGATTAATCGGTGTGTTACACTGCCTACACAGCCAAATATTTTTTTTAATGAGAAATCAAAATTTAAAAATAACAACCCAAAACCCAATTTTATTTTTTCAAGGAAGATTTGACATGAAGTGATTTTCTTATTTGAAATTCATTTTCTTATGTTTATTATTTTAATATTAAACTATGTGTTCAATTTTGATCACTTTCCTAACATTTTTTTTTACTTAATCATTTTACCTTCTCCAATGATGGAGTTTTAAATTTTAAAGTTAAAATTGTCTAAAATTTAAATATAGCTAGACTATATATAACTTGTGAGATAGTAAAAAAATTACTTAAAAATTAAATTAGACTAAATTGAACGTTAAAACAATAAAAACTGAAAGATGGAGAATATGACTTCAAGTCATTTTCTCTCCCCACTTTTAATAAATATAATTTCAAAATTTAACTCAAAGTTACATTTAACTTTGCTTTAGGGTACCCGTTGGAGTGATATTTTACGTAAGAAAAGTTAAAATTTGACTTTATTTGTGAAATAGGGTATCGTTGGAGATGCTAATGATCTTTTAGATATTTTTTAATATATTACTAATTATAATATTATTTAATAGATAAAAAAATACCGATTCCGATTAATCCCGATTAATCACCGAGTAATCGGTTACACAATAATCAGTATCATAACGATTCGTGTCCGATTACCTTTTTTTTAACACTGGTCACAGCCCTTCATATTGACAGACATCCCAATGTTGCAAAAATCAAAACGACTAATATCGTTCTAAGCAGCCATGATGGCTCGCGTCATTATGACGAGATGATGTGACAGTCACTTTACCTCTTTGAAATATGTGTATCACACCATATGCCGTACATGCATTAATCTGTATCGTTTTCAATTATTACTAATGCGAATATTACTTACAAGGCACAGCACTCATATTTTCCCTCGTGTTATTTAGCTTATGCGCTTATTTTGTGTAATTCAACGCATCCCCGCGTAGTTCATACTTAGGCGTACTTATTTACATAGTGATCCATGCTGACAAGAAACGGCTGCGACATTCTATTTGATGGGCGCTTCCACAGCACAATCTTTCTTTAGCGGACCTCTATGACTAATCATCATAAGCGTAGTGTCCCTTCAAAATAAATTTTATGAATTTTGGCACTATACATCGCCCATGGGTGATACTTCCTGTTTAGCTTGATTGGTCATACTGCATATATTTGAGCGTACCGCTCATGTACTTTACATCGCCCATAGAGGATACTCCTTGTTTGGCTTAAGCGATCCAAGCGAGAATATCTAAACTTATCGCTTAGATATTGTCCTATACCCGATCTAAGCGGATCATTCTTTTTTGTGGAGTTAGAGAAGACTATGGGATACGCTTTGTCACTTGATGAAGACAACATCAAGTATGTACAAAGCGGGCTCATCTTATCAACTCTCAAATCAAGAATAATCTTGACATGGGGACTTGAGAGACTTGTTAGCATAAGCGCTTAAGCTCAGTGCCTCGTACACACTTAATTGGGAATAGGAAATAGGGAGCACACGAATAAGAGAAGGCTTAAGTGCATTGAGTCTCACATCGAACAGTAATTTGAAAACGTTTACAAAAATTATAAAGGTAAATAGTTTTTTATCGAATAATGTTAAGCAAATACTCGTATCTAAAATTTATTACTTCATCATCCTGATTCTTTACCAAAAATTGTTCTTACTTAAGCATCAGAGTGTGTTAAGCGGACCACCCTGCCTTCACTTCTGATGCTCATTCTCTTTATCTTAGTAGTCAGGTGAACGATCGAGCAAAGGAGTCGCTTAGAGCTTTATACTTCATCCTCAATACTTTCTCACTAATTCCCTCCCGAGAACTGATCGAAACACACGTACTCTTCCTAACCAATTCGGTTTTTGATAAGATTATTTATAAGTTGGCAGGTTTAACGAGGCGTGTCAGAAACTTTCTTTCTTATACAATAATATTGCACGATTATACGATTATTCAATAAATGCTTATGTTTCAATACATTGTTGTATGTTGTGTTTATGCATTTGATTTGTTTGATCATTCGATTTATTTGTGCATTCGATCTGAAAGCACAAGCTTAAATGAGGCAGACAATGTTGGCTCCAATAAGAAGACCGCCTCCCATATAATCTCAATACCCTCTTTAGGCAATTTGATGCTAGAAAGGAGAAAAATTGGAGGTATCGAGGGAGTTCCTCATGGTCAAGTCAAAACACTCAGAGAAAAATCAATAAACTTAGGCGCTTCCAGAATGACAATCATCAAGCTTGAAAAACCCAGGTAAGGGAAGACTTAGCCAAATTCTAGCACCCATGGCATTTAAGTCCTAAGCGTATTCATCTAGCGACACTCTTGAGGATAAGCTACAAAACTATTTCATGTGTTGACGATGGGACCCTACTGCAACACTCAAGATAGATTTTCAAGGGAAAGTCCATCTTAGGGGTAGGCCTCATGTGATTTTGGTGATAGCATGGGGAGTCTTTCGAGGTTAACACTCTCTTAGAGGGAAAATTTTTGTTGTGGGAAGGTCCGAAGGAACGACAGTCTTTTGTATAGGGCTAAAACTGAGCAAGCAAGTCTAAACTTAAGGGACAGTCTCAAAATCGCGAGCATCCCTTAGAGACCTCAAGTTTACGGAGGCTCTCCATAAGCATCACTCGTGAGCAAACTAATGTACGAAGTAGGGGTTCAGGAGTCGTGCTGAGGCCACAACCACTCAGAGGCATGCCCTAGAATCAATGGATTCCATGCAAGAAGAAAATATTATGTAATGATAAGGGAATATAAATTATGTGCCATGCAGTAGTGCAAGAAAAATGGGGCACAAAGTGAAGTTTAACACGACATTGTTTGACAAAGGTACGAAAAAGAAAGAAAAATTTTCTAAGAAAATTACATGGGTACACCCTAGAAATAGGTTGGGGGCTTCACTCTTCTCCAGAGGTCTCCTGGTTGTAAGCTTTGATCAGCTCTTGCTTCTCTTTTTAATGGTCAACTCTCTGGCTCTCAAGTTCAACCTCGAAGGACTCATGAAGGGAGGAAAGTTCTTGATGATGTTTATCCTCTATGCCTCGTAACCTTTCCTCCATCTTCTCCGCTAGGGCATAAATTTCTTAGTTGTGCTCGAGGCAAGCTTTGGCAAGGTCATCCTTGAGATTTGCAACCTCAGCCTCATACAGGGTACCCTATTCCTTGAGAGCCATGTCATTGGAGTTTAGTTGAATGATTGCCAGCTCCTGCAGCATACCATACTCAGCAGCATGGCCTTCAAGGGATGATTCCTTCTTCTCGGCTGCCTCAGCCCTCTCTTCACCAACAGGTGCCCTACCTTGAAAGATCTTCAGCGTGTCAGGAAGCGTGTCCAATGTGAACGTTAAGGTTATTGTCACCTACACAATGATAGAACATACAATTTAATAAAGAGAAAGAGTAATCTAAAGGCAAAGGTGTAAGGAAGGAAGAAAACTAAGAGGAGGACTTACTCGGCCGAGGGAAGCCCATGACTTCTCCATGAGGTTCCCGAAGTTGTTGTCCTTCAGAGCCTCATGGTCCTCCTCGAGCACATTGGCTGATAGGGTAGCCATCGTAAAGTTGAGGCAATCAAAGCTCGAGAAAAGGTTGGAGATGACATGCTTCCCTATGGCAAGAGGGGTGGTCCCTCGCTAGAGCTTGGCAACCTCTTACTCAGTTAGCTCATAGGGAGAGTGGACTATGTGCCCATGTTTGCTCTCCCCACGTTTGAAGTACACGTGGGGAGTTGAAGATTGGAGCCCTCCACGAGCTCGCCTTGAGAACCTGTGATGTGCAATATCAACAAGCACAATATCCAAATCACAAATCGATAGTGTACGGTTAAGAAGGAAAATATGCACAAATAGAATGGTATCTTTCATAAGAGTCATCTATTCGATCTGAGTATGGGTCACGTACCTAGAGAAAAGACTGCTGGACGGGAGGATTCTGGCTCCTCTGTTTGACGCTTCTTCCTTGGTGGCAACAGAGGGTTGACAAAGCTTACTCCATATAGGGAGTCTACTCCTCCATGATCAAAGCAACAATGTCAAGAGCCTCCGTCACGGAGGCAGAGTCCCTATTGTTCTCTGAGGTAACACCCTTGAGAGCCTCTAGGTTTGCATTCTTGATAAGGCGATGACAAGCCTTGGAGGAAGTAGGGGTAACCTGGGATTCCATCTCCTTGGGGTGGAAACTAGAGCCGGTTTAGGAAGCATGCTCGATGCTCCCTTATGGTGGATATTTGGAGGCTGAGGGACCTCAATCAAGGTGGTGGGATTGTCATGAAGAAGTGGGAAGATACCCTCCACGCCTCCTGAGGAATGGTACTCGTGGCTCTAGAGCCATCGTACCTGGCAGAACTTGGAGGATATTTGTAAGGTGACGTTCATTAGATCACGACAAAACTCAATGGTGCGTCCCACCTCATCTGAAGGCTTGACGATGTTAATGGAGGTAGAGACTTTGTGGCCGGCTTCGCGGCCGAGTTTCACCTAATCCCTAAAGAGAAGGATAAGAGTCTTCTTCTAGTCTTTGGGAGAGTGAGGGGCATTGAGGAGAAGGGACTCCTTCACATACATGAAATTATTATTGAGGTAGAACTAGTTGATTCAGGGAGACTTGACTTGGAAAAGCACACCGAACTCGAGGATGCCCATGGAGCAGTCAAACCTACTGTTCGGTCAAAATAAGATATGATCCTAAAAGAGTCTTAACACCACTACTCAATGACGTATCTGTAGAAATCCAACGCTGCAGATATGAAGGTTGGGATAAGAAAGGTGAGACCAAAAACAATCTGAAATGGGTCAACCAGGAGGCCCAGGCCATGAGCTTTCTCAAACCCCGATACTTTCGCCTTGTCAGAAGCAAGGACGAGCCGAAATGGGCCCAAGCATGATCGCTAGAATCTTTTAGTCATCACAAATGTTATACGACCATTAGGAGCAGTATTAAATGAAAGCTTAAGTGAAGAAGAACTCATCGAAGCACAATGTGTAGTGTTGCAGGACTGTGACAAGGTCGAGATGTACATGGCATATCATAGGTTCAAAATTCAGACAGCCAATCTGAACATGAGTCCTAACTGGTATTCATCCAAGCATAAGAAGAAGTTTCCTTATTATTTTCTCAAATGGGTATATTTATTAATTATTGGTTTAATATTTCATTAATGAAATATTAAATTGTTCAATTACAATGATTTGTCTTATTTTCAAAACACATAATCACATAGGTTTTTGCCTATAAATTCACCAATACTTCTTATAAGCACATGTGGAAAAAAATTGAAATTAGTCAAATTGATAACATTAATTCAGGAATCAAATACCATCTAAACATTATGCACACGAAATTTAAATAAAAAATTTAGTAAAAAATATATGTTCATATATAATTTTATACATTTGGTTTCAAGAAGAAAATAAAATTAAACAAAATATATAAACTTATATTCACTGATAAACTTATAAACTAAAATAGATAAGCATTATAAAAACTAAATATTGGACATTTGCATGATCCAAGTTTCGAACTTGAGCTACGACACAATCAACTTCCTCCTTCTACCACTAGGATACCCTCGGAAAATATGTATCACAAAAATAATTTCAATAGTGTCAATGGGAATGCATACGCATGAAACGAATCAGTTTTGTTGTTGCGGAAAGCATTTGTCGATAGATTTGGGTTACCATCTACAATCCTAATGCGTGGGATTGCTAGTTTTGATCTAGAATCCTAATCTTGTAAACTGTCCGTTGACATTCATTAATTCTTGAAAAATACCTGGCCTCATTGTAATTTAAATGACGATAGTAACAAACAATGCCTTGTTGCAGTACATTTTCGTGTTCATGTGGTGGAATCCTAATAAAGCTGCACTCCATCCTCAAGTGTTTCCAGCATCCAGTAGCAATTGAATAATCAGCTTTCATTGGCGTGTTGCAGTCCATTTACTGTACCTCTGCAAGACCTACCATGCTACAATGACATGGTTGTTGAAGTGTAGTATGCCGTAGATAGTCACAGACCAAGATAGCCCATTGCATGTACCCTCTGAAATACGAAGGCCTTAGTGCTGGGCGGAAACCACACAAAAAAATTGCAGCAAATAACTGAGGTTGATTAGTTACGACGCCTGGGGATCGAACCTAGATTATACTAGACACATTCTCCATATCAACTCTGCAATTTTACTTCTCGTGAATATAATGGTCATCCTTTAGTATATAATCGTTCTTTGGTATACAAATCATTTCGAAATATCTCCAACTCTCAGACTTTTTAATCTCTACCCAGAGTTGGAGCTTGGAATTTTTTCCCCATAGAGGAAAAAATAAATACATTGCTTTGATAATAATTATAAAAAAAACTGAGAGTATACGTTTACCTTCATGTATTAATGAGAAAAAAAAACAAATTACTCCGGTTATTGTGTAACTACACAACTATATATATATATATATATATATATAGTAAGCTTTAACTATGGACCTCACGTTTATAAATTAATGTGGAAAATGAAGTTGAACCCTCCATATCGCTCTGGGGGCAATTGACCGGTAGGCTTGAAGTTTTGGATTGAGGTGGCCCAGTTTATTGGCATATTCACCGGAGATGGTGTATTTGTATTAATAGATAATTACATATAAGGTCATTTAGAGACCTTGTTTTACACATAAGGTTATTTAAACTTTTTATCCTAATTAAGGTCATTTTTTTTAATTCATATTTTCTGTCTTTCCAATTTTGCCTTTTTATATTTACTTTGAAGATTATTTATATTTTTATCTTAATTAAGGTCATTTTTTTATCCATATTTTCTGTCTTTCAAATTTTGCCTCTTTATATTAAATTTTCAGGTCATTTTATATTTTTTATCCTAATTAAGGTCACTTTTTTTTATCCATATTTTTTATGCATAAAGTTCCAGTAAAGTAGTATTATCCAACAACTAGAGTAGTACTTTCTGAAAACTACAGTAGTACTTTCAACAAAGTTTTAGTTAGAATGCATAAGTTCCAGTAAAGTAGTACTATCCAACAACTAGAGTAGTATTTTCTGAAAACTACAGTAGTACTTTTAACAAATTGTTGTAGTGCTTTTCATGAAACTGCCAAATGGTATTTTTTGCAACGTCCTCACTGTTTTTGGAGGCAATTTTTTATGAAGTTCACCAATGACTTTGCAAAAGTCTCTTAATGTCGATCTTATTTGGACTTTGGGTTTCTTTAGGGTCTTCCATTTGTGCCATTTCTGCAAAACAATAAAATAGACCATCAAAACTACTTACATCAATTCTACATACTACTACAGAGCACACTACATACTATGCACAGCCAACACTGCAAACTACTACAGAGGACACTACATACTACTCACAAACAACACTGCAAACTACTACATAGGACACTACATACTACTACAAAACACATTACAAACTACTCACAGACAACATTACAAACTACTACAGACTACTACAGAGCACATTACATACTACTCACAAAAAACACTACAAACTACTACAGAGCACACTGCAAACTACTACAAAGCATACTACAAACTACTACACAGCGGACTACATACTACTCACAGACAACACTACAAACTACTACAGAGCACACTACAAACTACTACAAAACACACTGCAAACTACTACAGAGCGGACTACATACTACTCACATACAATACTGCAAACTACTACAGAGCACACTACAGTCTGTACATACTACTATAGAGTAACATGTGTACTACCACAGATTATTATAGACACTACTACGTACGTAACAACCAAAACACAACAATCTGCCTAACAACCAAAGCACACTACAGTCTGTACATACTACTACAGAGTAACATATGTACTACCACAGATTATTATAGACACTACTACGTACGTAACAACCAAAACATAACAAATTTTGCGTAACAACCCAACCAAACCAAAGCAAACACTACCACAGACTATACTCCAACATAGAGAGAGAGAGAGAGAGAGAGAGAGAGAGAGAGAGAGAGATGGAGCAGAGACTAGCTTTGAGCCATGGCTGACCCTTCCTTTGAGCCCGGACGACCTAGTCACTCCGCCGTCGAGCTCGGTCGTGTAATTGACCGCAGTCTAAGGTCCTACTCTTGTTATTTAAGTGACTCTTATTCTCATTTTTCCTTTCTCAATAAAGGTTTTGAAGTCGCCGCCATAGAGATTCGTCGAAGTAGAAGAGGAGAAGAAGAGGAGGAGGCTCTGCTAGAGTTTTGGGGGAGAGAGAGTTTTTATAACTGAATTTAGGAGAGAGAGAGAGAGAGAGAGAGAGAGATTATGAGGTTTATATATAATGACATATTTGTAAATAAGTCAAACTTTTAGGGTTTTTTTGTTTTTGATTTTTTATCAGGTGACCTTATTTGGGATAAAAATATGGAGTGACCTTATGTAGTATAGATCTTATCTATATGACCTGATGTATAATTTACCCTTGTATTAATTATGTCGCTTGTGGAATACTAGTTTCGTTAGGGGTTAGGGTCGACATGTTTATCATAATTTAGTATTTATAGGTATAGAAACTCTTTTTAATATGATTCTGGCGAATCATCTAAGATAAAGATAAGTTGGATTTTGTCGATCTTCAAAGTTTTAAAATGTGATATTTGCTATTGGTTAGTTATTATTCTCTTGAATTAAATAAATAGTTGTTTGTTATCTATGTTTGTTCTATTCAGGCAATGAGGGTCTTTTAATAATAACAACCTTATTCGTATTAGAGAAAAATAAAGTGAATTTTCTTATATTTACCCATATTTAGAACACATATTCACATATTCTACATTCAATTTATAGATACAAGTGTATGGATCACTTTTATAAAAATTCGCCCAACTGTTGATAATCATTTGAGCTTCTAATATCATGATTTGCCACAACAGGTCAATAATGGGCTGATTATTTAAATTATAGTATATTAGTTTGATCAAAATTTAAGAAAATTACATAAAGTGATCTATACAATATATAATGTCTATAAATTAATGGTAGAGACAATAGTCTTTGATGAGTAGGAGATGTGTTTACATTGGGCACAAATTTATATTTAGAACCCCATCATATACGATGTATCGAATCATCTAGCAAATTAAGTTCTTCTAAATTTGTGCTTAGGGCTGGCAAAATAAGATCAACCCATGAGTATCCGTCGGACCCGTACCCGACCTAACCAGATTTATAAAGAAAAAAGTCGGGTATTGAGAGCATCTGCAGCGGCAAGAAATTTTGCCAAAAATTGGAATTCATCTACCTAGGACCCACCGCCGATGGGAATTCCTCGGACTAGAATCGGGTTTAGGGTAAAAAACGGGAGCGAGACCGGAAACTGACGACAAGAAATTCCTCGGAGACGATCAGAAATCTATCTCAAGACAGAACGCTTCCCTTGGTGGAACCCACACACGTGGGTAAGGCTAGGCGCGCATAAGTTTGTTTATTTACGGAGCGTGTACAACATACTTACGTGCTAGTGATAGCTCGCCATGTGGCGAGGCTGTTAGCCACCTCTCTTCCAACGGCTTTCTCAATGTGGGTCGTCTATTTTAATTCAAATTTTCAATCAGACGGCCCTAATTCAAATACACCAACTATTTTTTGTTAATAACTCAAATAGTTGTATAAATACCTTAAATTGTAAAAAAACAAAAATATTAAAAAATTACTAATAGCCCCCTTTAATTTTCCTACAAATCTTATCAAAAACTGAAAATTTAAATTTTTATAATTAATGAATAATAACATGAATTTCTATTTTTTGCACCGCTGCAAAAAGACCATGAATAGAACCTCATATTCGATAAATAGTGATTGCACTTCCTCAAAAAAGAAATATCTAGTCCAATAGAAATTTCTAAACGGGTAGGTGTGGATGCTCTGAGTCATTTATAATATCTTTTAAAAAATTTAACTATTTTTGGTTCGGGTAAACGGGTCGGGTTCTGGTGTTACATATTTGACCAATTCGGGTTGGATAAAAACATAAACTAAAAATTTCCACATTCGGGTCAGGTTCAATCAGTCGGGATTATTTCTGGTTCGAGTACCCAAAACCCGACCCCTGCCCAACCCGTTACCATCCCTATTTTGTTTTGTTTTTTTTTGTTTGTATAGTTTGTTATGACTTATGTCTTCCTGTAATGTAGACGTGTAAATGAATAAAGTTAATTTAATATAAATATATTCTAAATATTTACTATTAACTACGTGATGTGCGATTAATTTTAAATTATATTGTCGCTAAATTATTGTGACACTTATATGTATTAAATAAAACAAATTTTTACTCATTTTTACCATATCTATAATCCTTTTTCCCAAGTCATCCATACTAGTTTTTTTCGCTTTACAACTATGTCTCAGGACGTCCACGCCATCACCTTTATGTTTGACAGTGTCATTGTGTTGTCAATTTGCACTGCCAATGTTCACTAGCGAGTCTAGCGTGTTGCAGTGTTTTTAACACATAAAGTTGTGCTCTTCTACCAAGCAAGTAAATTTTTCTTCTTCAGATTACCGATGCATTTTCTGTACCTTTGTTGAATAGCATAGCATGTGCATGTGGGTGATGTCGGCAAGCTACAATGAACATATCCAGCTGGTTGAATCGCCATGGGTTTGATTGGACCTCATATATATTCGCATACTGGTTTCTCGTATTTATGGTCCTCATTTGTTGCCTTGTCCATGTCGACTAGTAATAATAATATGTATATATTTATACATTCCCTAAAATTTATATTAACGTAAGCCTTTGTTGCATGGAAACTATTTCAGTGTTTTAACATAATTTGTAATAAAAAATATGTATAAAATAATCATAATGGTAAACTAATTTATTATATTAAAGTTGTAATATTAAGTTAGTTTTCTCATAAAGAACAGTACCAAACTTAAATAAGTAACTTTTTATTTTATGGTTGTGTTAGATCAAATTTTTTTTAAAAATGAATGGTCAAGATTAAATTATAAATTTTACTTATTTAGGTTTGGTACTGTTCGTTATGAGAAAACTAAACTTGATATTACAACTTTAAAAAAGTAAATTAATCTACTATTTTATAGTTATTTTATAAACATCTATTTTATTGTAGATTATGTTAACACACTGGAATATTATACTTGTTGCATACAATAACTGCAGGGTAGCACAAACACAGGCGGCACCATGTGTGTATACAATTGGTTTATAGTCTTGATTTTCTGTCAATCAAAAATAATATTAACTTTTACAATTATTAAAAAAACCAATATAAAATAATAATCTAAATAAGAATACAAACAGTTGAGAGATTTCACCTACTAAGGAATTTGACTACTGCGCCTGGTTACATCCAACCGAAGATAAAATTTGGTTCACTATGTGTACGTAGGCAAGAGCGGCCATGCATATCAGAGTTCAAATTTTGAAAATTTAACTACAGCATGGCTTATTTGAGTAGGTGGTACTGTGTTTATTCATTAATGATCGTCAAAGTAGGTATTTTTATTCTAACACGACCCGGCCCAATAGCACATGTGGTCTGCCTCATATCAAATAACAAAGACCCTGTAGTTTGGCAAATGCTTCAAAAGGCTACAACCATTTTTATCAAATAGTGAAGTTTCATCCATGGCCTCGGTGAAGAGAAATGCAAGGTCAATGGTGATTCACTCAGTAAATGTTCGGAAATCACCCGGCTTAAT
The DNA here is from genome assembly GCA_946800695.1 of Geum urbanum. NCBI lineage: Eukaryota > Viridiplantae > Streptophyta > Magnoliopsida > Rosales > Rosaceae > Geum > Geum urbanum. Next base: position 36,690,723 of record OX327002.1, on the reverse strand, counting down.
CCGCCACCACCTCTTGATGCCGGATCCAGTTGTCCTCAAGTGATAACCCCGCTGCACTTGTTTAACCATTCTTGTATCGGTTCAGAGGCTACCAATCTGGCCGCAAAATTCTCGTACTCGATGGCCAATACTAGTTGTTTAGAGAAGTGTCCCAGTGCTCATCCAGTGCATGCCTGGTTAAGTTCGGTGGAAAGGGCAGTTCGGGACATGGGGACATCTCAGGAACAAGCTCTCAATCGTTTAGGGGAGGCTATAATTGATATGACAGCTATAATTGTCATTTTGATGTAAATTTGCGGTTGCTGGTAACATATCAGATGATGTTGATGAATAAGCCTACGCCCACCGTGGGTTATCTTTTGCTAATTTTCAACCCGGCTGTTACTACCCTCGACAGCGATATGACTTTTTCCCTATTGCACTATGTGTAATTGCGATTACAGCAAAATAATGTTTTATTATATTATTATATCAAAAATTAGCAAATTCAACTGTGCTAGCTTTTGCACTCTGGTGTCACCACTTTTCATGTCTGCTTCTGTTTCTTGTTGAAATTAACTACCGGATAAATATAATGTTTCAAATTCTTGGTTGACTAATATTCCATGAACTATGGATCATTTTTAGGATTCGTGCTTCTGCACTAAACAAGGATGATTAGAAAACTGGCTGCAAATCGATTACTATTCAATTTCATTTCAACATGTATCTACGTGGAATCTGATATAGCCTAGGAAGGTGAGAAAGCAATTAGACCTACTGATATAAAATCAACTTCTTCGGAAACTGACTATTGAAAACACACAAAAAAAATTACTCAATTCGCGATGAATTGTTAAGTACGCTAATATGGGCATAAAAATCCTACTTGAGGAACACCATGCAACTGTAACAAACTACTTGAAACTATATGTTATTTCGATAGACGTTAGGTTGATGCCATGAGTCACGGCAAGTGCAATCATGTGAGATTCGAGTCGTTCCGCCCGATCTTTAAGACTAATCAGACAAGCCGAGTGATTCTGAAGTGGAGGTGATACTCAAAAATTGGGATCTAACTCTGCTACAGAATGCTCTAGGCCATCTATTCGAAGTTGCATGTCTCTGAGATAAGTTGTTTGTGCAGTTTCAATCTAATTCTGATTCATCCTGTGTTCTTGGTTGATATGTGGAACATAGGTTGAATATGCAATATCTTCATCAGCTTCAATGGTCGGAATATCACTAGAAACGGAGTATACGACTGAAATTGGGTTGATATCATTATATCCCTTCGATTCAGAGGCTCCATTATGGGTGTTGGTGGTCGGTGTAGTTTGTCTCTCCATGGTTGGAACTTGTGGAAATATTTGGAACGGCTTAGATTGTAATTGTCGATGGGCAATATATACTGCCTGCCATAGTGAGATTACTTAATGCGGATATTTAGCCAATTACTTACTACCAAACATTGAATAGAGACCATTACATATCATTCAAATGTATTACGTACCCTATACGAATAATTGACCAAAAAACTCGGACCATTGATTATAAATTAATAGTATGACTAGAGAATATATTACTTAATTACTAAATGACTTTTTATTTCTGTTTCCTAAGAGCAACTCCAATAATGTCACGAAAAGTTTGCTTATTTTGTTCAAAATAAAGCGGAAACCTATTTTAGCTAACAACTTGTATAAATTTACTCTAACAATATTACTTAAAATGTAGTTAGACCTAAACACATGCTTAGTTTTGATTGGTTGATAATAACATATTTATTTATTAATATAATTATTAATTACATTTGTAATTTAGAAGGAAAGAATTAATTACAATATTGAATGTTTCGTTACCTATAATTCATGTTTTCGGTATAAGAATAGAGGATGAAAACATGAAATATAGGGAATCCCTAAATTGGCTAATAAAATAGGGGAGCTGCTGGAGTAAATTTTAAAAGAAAATCTTTATATTTTAGCTAGAAATGACTTACAGGGAATCTGCTGGAGTTACTTTAAGAGTATCTCCAATAGATATGCCAAATTAATATGTTAAATTTGAACTTTAATTTGATATATGAGTTGACAAAAATTAAAATTTACATTATAGCTCTCCAACCCATATGTCAAAAATAATAATTATTTTATTATACATCAAAGCAAGTCCATCTAGACGAAGAATAGAGAGTTGAGAGAAAAAGGAAAGAGAAACAATAATAAATAAAATTCATGGCATATTGGTTTTGATATGTCAAATTTGTCATATTGAGTATGCATGGTTTGTCATCCACCATGACTTTGATAGAAAGGTTAGAGGATCCAAAAATTTTCTTTTCCAAGCCAAATGTTTCAATTGGAGTGCCAACAAAGATTTTAACATAACCATCAAGATGCTCTAAGTAATTAGTAAAAACGCAGATTCAACTATATCAAATTATATCAAATATGGAAGAAGCTTACAAGTTTAGAAATAATACGTATGGGTTAAGAAATATGGAAATACACCACACATAGCAAAAGTTTCACCATGCAAGCTAGGGGGGACCATTTCGGCCATAGGCTCGAAAAACCCACGAGCGGCCCATGGCAAGAAATGAATAAGTCCGACCAGCCCAAAATTTGCCCCAGAAAATCCCAGCCCTACATGCATAGGCCAATGAAAAAGAGTAGTAGTCAATGGGTTGAAAATTTATCCCATTACCTTTGATTCCATAATGCAACATATAACCCACGGATTTTCTCATTCCTTTTCTAAAAAATGAGTGCAAATTTTTTTGCCGATGTTGGTTAAGGGTCGTTGATTCGGAGGTGGAATTGATCCCTACTTGTATGTATGAAAATAAATAAGTACTTACTAGCTTTGGTTGTATTAAGCCAAGGGATTATTGTAGAATAAAGCACTCGGTGCATGGGCATTATGTAATTGAAACAAATTTTACGGTAAGTGTTTTTATTTTATGTTCCGGAGTTATAATGCTCAAACAACGTACCAATCATATATGTCCACATTAGTGTTGTCGTACATATGTGTCGACGCAATGATAAAATATAAATATTCAGGGAGTCCGATTAGACTTGGCAGTTTCAAACCAAAATTCACATTATATATACTAGATAAAGGCCCTGGTGTGTATCTCTTTGATAGTTATTTGAGAGTATAAATAATGAAAATTTTGTATTACTAGTTTGTTTCTTATGGTTTCATCCTTATGTACACGTGGCTTCTTCTTCTTTTTTTAATTAATTGATTTACTTATTTACTTTTTTAATCCATGGTATATGAAAAAAAAAATTAATTGTTTTTCCTAGAAGGGCAAAATAAGATATTCAGAATGTGTTTACCATAACTACCCAAACAAATAAATATAAAAGGCAAAACTCTTTTAATATAAAGATATGTTACATTTAGGATGCAAGATATGGATCATAAATAGATACATACACCAATCAAATGATATATGTATATATACGTGTCTTTATTAAAAGGAAATAAACCAAGTTTTATGAAACAGGTCATTCGAAAATTCATACATTATACGCACACACTAGTGACACCACAATACTAAAAAATAACCAAAATATTCTTAATGGGTCTCGCTATATTGAAACTGAAGGAGAACATCGTATGTATGATCCACCAGCATGCATGTCTATCTCTGTCTGCCGTTAATTCTGGGATGTTTCGCCTACGAGAGGTTGATAAGACATTGGGACCAGCGGCGACGAGAATCGATGTTGCCCACCATCGTAACAATGGAGAGGCTAGCCGCAGTGGCGCTACGCTTATTTAGGTTGATATGAATAGAGGAATTTTACTGTTGTCCTATATACTTAAGTGTTAAACTGAAATAGATATAAGGTATAACTAGATCATCAAAACTACTAATTTAGGAATTTAATACCAAGCCAAACAAATAAATAGCACATAATTCAACAAAACCATAGCATCTTATTTTGTGGACAGTCATCTGCAGCTGGTGCTAGTACTTATTCAGCGCGTGCATCAGCAATTGTTTTGAGGACACCATTGATTAGGTGCTTGGACATTTCGATCCTCTGCATACGGTTGTTGAGGTCCCTCAGTGAGTTATTAACCAACATCAGTAACTCCCCTTCGTACTCCAACTCTGCAACCAACTCAACGGATGTACTTGCTCTCGTCAGCGACCGGTTTCCAGATTTTGAACATGATCTTAGTGAGGAAACCTGCAATGATGACGCATGTCCTATTTCCGCGGATGTAATGGATGAAGCCCACGGATTGACCACACATTCGCGGCGTGGAACAACGCCTGAAGTAGTGGCAAGATAAGTTTTAAAGGTGCGCATGTTTATGGGTTGAGTAATTACAAATGCAACTCTGGCGGCAGAGTGTCGATCTCGATGGTGGAAGAGACAAGATGAATTTTTGAAGGCATGCTAGGGTAAGAGACATATGCACTTATATATAAATTAAACAAATTGTAAATCAAAAGACTTTTATTTAATAATTAAAATTTTCATGTTTTTTAGAATAAAGATTTTGTTCAAAAATGTACCAATCTTAATAACTCTAGCCATCCCTGCATAGAGTCCGGGCCGGCTTGGAACATTGATGGAAGGGCTCGGCAATGGGTGGGCCGGGCTGGCTAAATCCAAGCAAGTCGGGCGCGGGCCGTGCTTTAGTTCATCGCATATGAAATCTGGGTCAGGTGTTTTTGGAAAAATAAAGCCCATGGGCCGCTTACAGGCTTTTTAGGCCCCTAGTCTTGTCGGGTTTTCCTAGCCTGGGCGGGCTAAGCCCATAAGGCAGGACCGAGCATTTTTTGTATTAAATTAAAAAATTTAGAAATTAATAGTATCTTATTATCAAATATATCGTCGATTATATACATTAAATAATGCAAAAGTCTAATTTAAGTGATAATTATTATATAAATAAATAATATTAAGATAAATTATAAAGTTTATAGGTTTATATTGATAAAATAATATATACTATATACAATGAATGGGTTAGACGGGCTTGGCTCTATGGGTCGGGGCTGACGGACCTATACCGGCCATGACGGTCCCACTTTTTGGGGCACGTGAGCTTTGGGACGTTGGATCAACATCGGCCCTAAGGGCCAGACTTTTCCGGCATAAATTCGTGAAGGGTCGGGCTAGGGCATTTCGGGCCTGTAGAAAAAATGGTGACCCCTAGCAACAATGGCATTTCGAAAGGTGTATTTCACTACCTTATCTGCTACTATACATTTCTCTCGCAGATGAAGAGTTGGGATAAATAAGTGCAGGACATAAATTAATATAATGACACTAATTTTTAGCGGAACAGATCAGGAAAGGATTTGTTATTCCTAATACGAAATTCGATAGTGCACCAACCGAAACAGAGAAGGAATTGTCAATGATTTATATCATTCTCAGTTACATAGTTGTAATTAACTTATTTAGGTTACAAAATTCATAAATTTTTACTTCATGGGTCGTGGGATTAAAAAATTTCAAAATAGCCGCCCTGAGTATTTCCGAAGTTTGAAGATGATGTGCTAAAGCCTAAGCCGCATGGGATGGAGCGGCCCAACATGGACGGGCTTAGGCGGCCCAACCCGACAACTGGCGGGCTCGACATGGGGTTATTCATAACCACCCAGGGATATATCGTTTATGGCAAGTGTGAAGTTAAGTAATAAATGTTTTTTTAGGTATGAAAGGTAACCTAAATGCTTCATGAGTCCAAGACAAATTCTTCGACACAAATGAAATGGTCAAACTATGCATTGCAGCATAATGTCTAGCCACGTTTATAATCCAACAAACACATTTTGATGTCGCTTGTGTTCGAACGCATGACATGGAAGTTCCATAACAAACGTTCCCGAGCTGAACCCAATGCTTCCGATGAACCACTTATTGTGGTTAGTAATAAAGTATATGATCGATCCAAACCATGTTTTTTAATCAATTGGCCTAGTTCATTTCCGACTGACGATGCAAACGAGGATAAGTGTAATTTACATTGACGATCACCTTTATGTTTGACAGTTTGGTCATTGTTTTGTGAATAATAGTGAATGACAATTAGACTGCCATGTTGCAGTGTTCTTTTGGGTTAGAGTGGACGAGTGATCAAATGTGTTCCTTTCCAATGTAAGTCTATATTCGTTTAGCAAATTGTGTTTGGGGTAAATAGAGTTAAACAAATTTTTGGCATGTGAAGGAAGAAATGGGCAGCATCCCAAGCCGGTATCTGAAGGCAGCATACCTAAATTTGCAACTTCTTCAATCAAGTATATAATGAATTGTTCTTATGCGTGCACCACACACTAAGACTTCATTACGCCATTGGTATATATAAACTTATGTATGATGTGTTAACAAGATTTATTGGTTGCCTTGTTGTTTTCCTCGGAGGTATGAGGTTCGATCATCGGAACTCTCAAAGATTTTTGATTATATGAAAAGGTAAAACTACTAAAAAGAAGGAAATTAAAAAAAAAATAAAAAATCCATAGTTGGGAGCCCGACGAAGAAGAGCTAAGTAATAGTCGGCTCCTTGGGTCGATCCGTCACGAGCAACAAATTTCGAAATGCAGCCGATCAAACTTTTCTAATGAGGCAATTACTCATTGTTCTTCAGAAGCACGATGTAAAGGATGAGCAACTTAAAATTCTAACAACAGCGATCTCTCTGGGTGTCCAGAGAACATTTCGACAATGACCAGTAAGAGCATCTGCACCAGCGAGCAGCCGGGCAGATTGTGATCGAGCAGGTGGTGGGGCACCGGTGATTTGCTCGAGCAAACCGGATTTTCGCCTCGCACCGGTGAGCTGTTGCTCGCCCAATCAACGGCTTCGTGGTGCTCGTCCAAACGCTCGAGCTCGTTTTGCTCCGGCGTCTGCTCGACCGCCTGACGGACCTCACGCCACGTGGGTGACGTCAGGCGCGTTGAGTTTTTTTTTAAGGCTGGCGCGTGTAACACACGCGCCAGTAAAAAGTTAAAAAAAAAATTACAGACCAATCAGCTCAAGCCACGTGGCTTACCAAGCTGTAGAATCAGAAACCAACGGCTAAATCAATCCAAGCCATCCATTTTGAAATTGAAGCCTTATCCAATGGCCTGAATTTAAACCCAACGGCTACTGTACATTACTGTTTGGTCAGACTGTCTTTCAACGGAAATAAATCCAAACAATTCCTAAAAAAATTCCAAAAAATCTCAAACTCCCCCAAATCTTTGCCTATAAATACTATTTCAAGTTTTGCTCAACTCACACCAATTTGAGCATACCATTACACTTCTCCTTCCATCTCCTCTATCGTTTTGTTAAGCTTTTTTTCCTAAACAATGGGCACACATTGGCTTCCTTCCGAAGATTTACAAATGTGTATTTCTTTTGTGCGTCATAGCGTTGATGAATACGACGGCAACAAACAAAAGAGGGAGAAATTGTGGGAGACAATTCATGCGGATTATGTGAAAAATTGGGAGCCAAGACCCGGTGATCCTCCGAAAGAGCCGAGGACCCGAATCGCGCTTTCGTCTCACTACAACAAATTCAAGCGACTCTTGCTAAAATGGGGCGAATGTTTGTACGCGGCACGACAACGTATAGCTAGCGGCACTTCGCTAATGGATGAGGTAAGTTTATTTATTTGTAACATAATGATGAATTATATTATAATTTAAATTATGTAGCATACATTATATAAATTTGTATGCGTAGCAAATTTAATGTATAAAAATTTAAATAATGTATACAATTTATATATACAATATTGTGCTTCAATTTAAATATATACAATATTTAACTTCAATTTATATATACAATTTAAATAATGTATACAATTTAAATTATGTAGCATATATTATTAATTTTGTAGCATAATTTATATATGTACTTTATTTTTGTAGCATAATTTTGTAGCTAATATAATTATTTTATTAGGTCAAGCAAGCTCAATCATGTTACTATAAGAATATGAAGAAAGTGTTTACACACTTTGAATGTTGGGAAGTGGTTAAGAATCATCCTTCTTTCATTTCGGTGCTACCAAGTACTCCATCTCCATATGCAAGTAGTGACCAACCTACTCCTTCCGCCGCCGAATCATCTCCAACCATTAATTTGGATGACGAAGAAGTGAATGAGACACCTCAAAGCCACGTGCCCTCTCCCGCTCCCTCTAGTCCGCCTAGACCAATGGGAACGAAGGCGGCAAAGGAAGCGAGGCGACAAAAGAAACAAGGTAAGACTCCTATTGAGCAACGAGTTGAGGTTTTGCATACCATTTCTAGTGACCAAGCTTCGTGGCAATCCAAGAGGATAGCGCATAATGAGAGTGAGCTTAATTATTACGCGGAGTACATAGAAATTCAAAGGCGGAATGAAGCAAGGGCGGATGAAGAGTTACGATTGAAGAAACTTGAGGAGGAAACGAGGATCATGACAATGGATTTGGAGGCAATGACCCCAATCTCAAAAAGATATTTTACAAAGAGGAAATTAGCCATCCTTAATGAAGGAGAACCTAGTCAAGATCAACATACCGATGAAACATACTCTGATTATTATCACCCAAGTCGCGTGCTCTTTCCGTAGAAGTTATAGTATTGTACTAAGAATAAATCTGGGCTTGGCTCGTCATTTTGTGTAATTTAAATTTTATGTAATTTAAATTTTCAAGAAATAAAGATGCAATTTATTCATTAAGATGAAATTAAAATACACTTGAAATAAAAACGGAAGCTTCATAATTAAACACACATACATAAATTAAACACACATACAGAAATTAAACACAGCTTAAATATTTAGAGTATCTCGCCGGTTTCCAACCTCCAATTGTGCTTCATCAAGTCCTTCTGAAGCTCTGTATGGATGTAACCAGATTCAAGATCGGCAACACGGTCGTGAAACCTATGTATATTTGCTCCATCTCTACTAATTGGCTCAAAAGGAATTCGATTCCCTTGTTGATCCACCGGCCCATCATAAACCCGGAAAGCCCTCGATGGATTTTGCACGTCTTCTTCTTCCTCATTCTCATCCTCATCCTCCACGTACTCTTCTTCAACAATCATGTTATGTAATATGATGCAAGCTAACATGATGGTAGTCATTACTGATTTGTGGTGCAATGTACAACTGTGACGAATAATTGCCCATCGAGATTGTAAGATGCCAAAGGCCCTCTCCACATCTTTCCGGTATGCCTCTTGTTTCTTTGCGAACAGTTTATCTTGCGGCGTCTGGGGATTAGAAATAGTCTTGACGAATGTAGAGTACCTTGGATATATTCCGTTAGCCAAATAATAAGCGTGGTTGTACCTCTCTCCATGGACTTCATAGACGACAGTTGGGCCTCTTCCTGAAAGGACCTCTGAAAACACATCCGATAGGTGGAGCACATTAATGTCATTTTTGGCTCCAGGACACCCGAAGAAGCTGTGCCATATCCACGTATCATACGAGGTCATTGCCTCCAAAATAATAGTTGGGCGACCCTTTCGACCTGAGTACGCCCCTTGATAGGCGGTTGGGCAGTTCTTCCACTCCCAGTGCATGCAGTCGATACTTCCGATCATGCCAGGAAAGCCTCGGCGTTGGCCTTTAGCTAGGAGTCGCATGAGGTCTGCTGATGTTGGACTGCGGAGGTACCTTGGACCATAGATTTCATACACTTGGCTGCAAAAATCCTTCATGCATGCCAGAGTAGTCGATTCCCCCATCCTTGTAATTTGTGTGATTTATCCGCGGCCGCCCCATACGCTAACATTCGCAGAGCACCGGTCAGCTTTTGTTCAGGAAGAAGCCCTAGCAATCCAGTCGCGTCTGGTCTTTGATGCCAAGATTGGTCGTGGTTGCAGAGATCCGTCATGATAATGTTGAATCGGTTTCTGCTCATCCTATACCACCGACGAAATTCTGCCGCCTCGAAGTTGGGACGTTTGATGAAGTAATCAGCCATGAGATTGCGTCCCCTAGATAGCCTCTGTCGATCACGATTCGGTTTTTTACCGCGACGTGAACCGCTCGGTCGTCAGGGTTCATCGTCGTCTTGTGCTTCCGCCATGACCACCTGATTGATGAATGATTTCTCCATATAGTCATCCTCTTCTTGTTGACGTTGTCTCCTCCTGAAAAAATGGGGGAAGCTGAAAGGATCCATCAGAGTGATGAACAAGGAAATGTTGCTAAGTGTTGAGAGAGATGAGTTATCTACTCGGATTCTTGTATATGGTGTGAGGCAACTATGAAAGAAAGATGAGCATTTTATAGGCAATTGTAGATAATCCGATCGTCAATTATGAACACACGTGTCGCATCGTAATTGGTCGAAAATCTTACCGGAAATCTGGTTCAATTATTTTGTCGACGACGCTATCTCGCAGTGACACGTGTCACATCGTAATTGGTCGAAAATCTTACCGGAAATCTGGTTCAATTATTTTGTCGACGACGCTATCTCACAGTGACACGTGTCGCATCGTAATTGGTCAAAAATCTTACCGCATATCTAGTCTAATTATTTTACCGACAATGACACATGGCGGTGACACGTGTCAATTTTTAATTAGTTGGAAATCTTACCGGAAATCTCGTATAATTATTACCGATCAAGACACGTGTCACATTATTATTGGTGGTAAATTTATCCGGTAATTCATTTTTATACATTTCACTACATGACAAAGCTGATTTGCTTGAAGCAAATAGTGAATGGGTGTGTGCAAAACTTGATTTGCTTGAGCAAATCTTGGATACATTTTGCTTGAAGCAAGATTTGCTCTTGCTCTGCTTCTTGCTCTGATCATGGGTGCGGATGCTCTAAGAGAGAGGAGTGAGAGAGAGTTGAGGAGGAAGAGAGAGTTAAGGGTGTAGTATACCAAGCTCTATTAAAAAGTAAACAAAATGAATCAGTGATCAACAACGTGATACGTATCGATATATGGTCGTCCAAGATCGGGCTTTCAAAGAAACGTCATGACAAGCAGCATCGGCCCCTGAACGTGTTTTATTCTTCCTCTTCAATGTTATTTGTTCTTCTTCCTCTGCTAACTAGCATTAAGGTATAGGTGAGGTTAAATTGCCTCATAATTTGAAACAAAAGTTGACACCAATTATATAGTGATTAGATTTGTATCCATTTAAGGGTTAGTATCTCATGTTATGAAATAAGTAGTTTAACTATTTTGTCAATTAAAAACATGTTATCTCATGTTATGAAATAAGTTGACTTACTCCGTCGCCGGTAATGTCGCCGGAAAATCGCCGGTAATGTTTAAAAACATTACCGGCGACTCCAACCGTCGCCGGCAATGTCAAGCCGAACATTTCCGGCGATTTTCCGGCCGGAATTTCGCCGGAAATGTGTGGCTCGACATTGCCGGCGACGGTTGGAGTCGCCGGTAATGTTTTTAAACATTACCGACGATTTTCCGGCGTAATGTCGCCGGTAATGTCTTCATTTCCGGCGACTTACTCCGTCGCCGGCAATGTCTCTTATATTAGACGCAGATTGCAGCAGCTCGATCATTGGTTCATTTTGATCGAAAAAAATCCAGAGAAATCGAAAAAAGGAAAACGTACGCTCTGAAATCGATCCTTCGGTATATTGTCAAAATTAAGGCGCGCGTCGAAAACTCGATCACTCGGGAAGCTATATATATAGGTACGTGTATATATATGTATATGTGTATGTATATATATATGTGTGTGTGTTGATCAAATCCAATTCGTGAGATATATATGAAATGTTGTTGATGTCACGGAAACGAGAAAACTGCTTGTAGTTAATCTTATCTTGTGTCTGAATCAACGACTGGTATTATCGTAGTGTTATCGGAGCCAGGCTTAACAGAGCCTCCTACCTAGTCAAATACGTTTTGAATTGAAAAAAGAAGAATACCATCATCGAGTACTGAATCGAATTCAGAGATTAGATCGATATATATATATATATGCATGCTTTTTGTGTTGATTTAATTAGAGTTGAATTGAGATATGGCGTCGATTATATATTAGTAGTGAATGTGTGTATATATATATAAAATTAATACGTAAAATTGTTAGAATTTTCAGGATGGACAAGTGTTGGATGAGTCTCGAAAGATGGGATGTTAGATATCACCAGGGAATTAGGAGTTTTGTGGATTTTGTGAAGACTAATTGTGGAGACACTACACTTTATTATTGCTCGTGTAAAAAATGTAAGTGTTTCAGCGATCGATTTCGTTTTCCCATTGATAAAGTCCAGATGCACCTGAGTAAATACGGGTTTTGGGATAAGTACACTTGTTGGATTTATCACGGTGAAACATCGTTAGCGGGTCCGCATGATCATGGACAATTTGGTGAGAGGGCCAGTCTCCGCTATGATCATGGAGATTTTGCTGAGAGGGGCAGTGCATCCTATGATCCAACAACGATGTTAATCAATGATATGTTTCCTCATGAGAGCGGTGTATTTGCTGATGAAGCACCAAATGTCCCTCCCGTCGTTGAGGGTTTCCCCCATATCGAGCCAGTCGAGCCATTACCTGGAGCTCATGTCAACACAAGCGGTATGGACAAGTACAACAACCTGATTGCATTGCAACAGACTCCGTTGTATGACGGTTGTAGTAAGACTGTTCTTGAAAGTGTGATGGGAGTGATGCAGCTCAAAATGGAAAACAAAATGTCTGTCAAAGCTATTGATTCTTGGTTGAAGTGGACTGCTTCGCTACTGCCACCCGGTCATCGTCTTCCTACCACTCATCATAAGGTGTGACATATCCGGAAAGATCTTGGGTTTTCCTACATCAAAATCCATGCATGCAGATATGATTGTATTCTCTTCTGGGGAAAAGATCTCGAAGACCTTGAAGCCTGCCCGGTATGTTTTACAGAAAGGTATAAGTTGACTCCTGCAGGCAACAAGAAAGCTGTGAAGATACTTCGATATTTCCCGCTTATTGATAGGCTGGAGCGGTTGTTCATGTGTGCTTTCACGGCCGAGGCAATGAGATGGTGGGCTGAGAGGAACTTGCCTGACGATGACACCCTTATACACCCTTCCGACTGAGAGGCTTGGAAGCACATGGTCAGGGAGTTTGATCATTTTGCAGCAGAGGTCCGAAATGTTTGGCTAGGGCTCTCATCTGACGGATTCAACCCTTTTGGCAACATGAGTCTTCAATACAGTATATGGCCAGTTATTTTGGTACCGTACAACCTTCCACCATGGATGTGCATGAACAAGGAATACAATATGCTGACTCTGTTAATTCCGGGCCCGGGTTATCCAGGAAAGTGTCTCGATGTGTATTTGAGGCCTTTGATTGAGGAGCTTAAGTACCTGAGTGAGTGTGGCCACCCCACTTACGATAGGTTCAAAAACGAGATGTTCCAGATGCATGCCATGCTTGTTGGCACCATCAGTGATTTTCCTGCCCGCGGTATGTTGTCGGGCAACGTTACCAGGGGTTACAGGGCTTGTTCAGAGTGCATGACGGTTGATTGTTGCAGTCCTCATTGCAGTAAAATTGTTCAGATGCGTCACCGTTGTTGGCTTCCATATGATCACCCATTTAGGCAGGATCCAGACGCGTTTGATGGGACTGTGGAAACAGGTGTGGCACCAAGGCGATGGACAGGGGTAGTAATTTTGGAAGTGTTGAATGAATATGATTTTGGCCAGCTGAGCAATCATCCTGACATAGTGGCATCAATTCCAGACAAGCCCGAAAGGTATAAGTTTTGGACACACAAGAGCATATTCTGGGAACTCTCATACTGGCCCAGGTTGCCTATCAGACACTACCTAGATGTCATGCACATAGAGAAGAATATGTGTGAAAGTGTTGTGGGCACAGTTCTTAACTTGGAGGGGAAAACAAAAGACATCCCTAAGGCACGCATTGATCTGAAAGCAATGGGTTTTTTCGGAAACATTTGTGGTTAAGAGATGGTAAGAGAAAAATGCCGCAAGCTCCTTACACCGTAAAGCCGAAGCATAAGCATGAAATTTTTCGGTGGCTGAGTAATGTCAGGTATATATTCTTATGGCTACGCAGTAATTTGGCCTTAAATTTTTACCGGATTATGGTTATATGCGAGAAATATAATTGTTGCCTATGGATATATATATATATATATGCAGGTATCCTTATGGGTATGCAGGAAATATAAGCAGGTGTGTTAACTTCCGGGACAATAAGATGTACGGATTAAAGAGTCATGACTGCCATGTACTGCTTCAACGCCTTTTCCCTATTTTCATGCGAGGGTACCTGCCTAAAGAGGTGGTGGAGCCGTTGGTGGCCTTGTCAAGATTCTTTCAGAAGTTATGCACCAGGGAAGTTAAAAAATCAGATCTCAGGGAGATGCAAGATGACATCATTTTTATCATGTGCAAGCTTGAGAGGATATTTCCGCCAAATTTTTTCGACATCATGCCTCACCTAACGATCCATCTTCCCGAACAATTGTTGCTTACCGGTCTCGTACACTACACTTGGATGTATCCCATGGAAAGGTACATTTGGTTTGCCTCTGTTTTTATATGTAAAGTCTTATTTTTACCCCTTTTAACATGCACTTGTTAACTTGTAGACAATTGGGAGCCTACAAGGACTATGTGAAGAATAAATATGCACCTGAAGGGTGTATCGCTGAAGCATATATTGCGCACGAGTGTGTAACGTACACCAAAGTGTATTTGGGAGCTCTTGAGGAACCCCAACAACAGATGCCGATAGATGAACCTCAGTTCAAACTTTCTATCATCTCCAATGACGTTGTAGTACAGGGAAGCTTGCCAAAGTCGTACAAGTTGGATGAAAATGAGGTAGTCATTGCCCACTGGTCGGTACTGATTAACTGTGAAGAAGTACAATATTGGAAAAACTATCATCTTCACTGCCCTGCTATTGCCGGAAATGTTGATTACCACAACAGGACGTTTGCAAACTACTTTGGTCCATGGGTAAGGGTATATGTGTATATGTCTTTTTTTATCTTGCCATTTTCCTTATATAGCATGTGTGTACGTACGTGGTTTTGTGGTTTCTATGTTGTAAATTTATTGTGTGGTTTCTTATCGTTTTCAGATGAACCATGTAGCAGATGATGGTTCCCCAGAGTGGTCAAACGAATTGAGGGTCCTTGCGATGAAACCGATAGCTTCAAAAGTTTACTCGATGTGTCAGGTCAATGGCGTTAAATTTATATGTGAAAATCGAGACGACCGACTGAAAACACAGAATTGTGGGGTGATGGTCCATGGTGGGCAGGATGGCGTTGACTATTATGGTGTCCTTCATTCAGTTGTTGAACTAATTTATGGGAACTGCATGAAAGTGCACTTGTTCAAGTGTAGATGGTTTGATACTAGCCCGGAGAACACAAGGACCGATCAGCACGGAACATTTTCGGTGAATACTGCTACTACCTGGTATGAAGAAGACCCTTTCGTTCTTGCCTCATCAGTAAAACAAGTGTTTTACCTGGACGATCTTCTTAACAAAGTCCCGTGGAAGGTGGTTAACCATGTTGCTCATAGAAACATATACAGTGCTGCCACACTTGGTGATACCGCAGATGATGAGGAAGTTACTGCATACCAAGAGCCGAACGCTTTTGACATTCCGGAATCATCTACGATTCGCCTTAATAATGTGAGATCTGGGAGTGTGGTTCGAATTACTGGAGCAGAACTTCTCGATGTTAATCCATATGAAGTTAACGCTGATTCAGTTGACAAGGAGAGGCACATATTGCCAGAGGTTACCTATGAAACCGAGTCAGACTCAAGTGATGACGATGATTACGATTATCATCCTTAATACGTTAATGATGTAGTCGGAAATATGATGTAGTCGGAAAATGTAGTCAGAAATAGTAGACGGAAATTGTAGTCGTTAATCGTAGACGGAAATTGATAATCGAAATTGTAGTCGGAAAATGTAGCCGGAAATCGTAGACGGAAATTGTAGTCGTTAATCATACGTAGACGGAAATTGATAATCGAAATTGTAGTCGGAAAATGTAGCCGGAAATCGTAGACGGAAATTGTAGTCGTTAATCGTAGACGGAAATTGATAATGGAAATTGTAGTCGGAAAATGTAGCCGGAAATCGTACACGGAAAATGTTGTCGGATATTCTTCGGGAAATAATGACATTACGAACGAGTTATAAGCAACTCGTTGGTAATGACATTACCAACGAGTTAACTCGTCGTTGGTAATGTCATTACCAACGAGTTGCTTATAACTCGTTGGTAATATCATTACCAACGACGAGTTAACTCGTTGGTAATGTCATTAACAACGAGTTGAAGTCGTTGGTAATGTCATTACCAACGAGTTATAAGAAACTCGCCGGCAATGTTGTCTGGATAGAAACTACCCAGTCGAGCCCGAGCCTTTCATTTCTCCTCCTCCTCCTCTCCCTCTCCTCCTCCCCTCCTCTCCTCCTCCCAAATCGGTCCGGCGAGTTCAAACTACCTCACATCTAGCTCACCTCCTCCTCCTCTTCTCCCTCTCCTCCTCCTTATCCTCTACTCCTCCTCTCCCTTTCCTCCTCTCCACCGATCCGGAATCCTCTCCTCCTCCGAAAATCTCCTCCTCCCCTCCTCTCCTCCCCTCACCATTGTAGTCGGCAAAGCATTGTAGGTGGAAATCCATGGCAGGTCCGATCCTCTCTCTCTCCCTCTCTCTCTCTCTCTCAATTTTTAATTATTTTTTTGTATGTGTATGTGTATGTGTATGTGTATGTGTAAATTAATTAGGGTGCTAAGTTGGAAATTAGGGTGATAAGTTGTAAATTTATATGCAATGTATATATATGTGATGTATATATATATTTAGGTATGTGAAAATTAAGTGATGTATATATATGTGAAAATTATGTATATATGTGGTTTGGATGAATATGTGATGTATATATATGTGGAAATTAAACCTAATTAAGATGCATGATGTATATATATGTGTGAAAAATGTGGAAAATTAATTAGGGTTTGTGATTTGGATGAATATTTGAAAATTAAATTTAATTAAGATGCATGATGTATATATATACATCGAAAAAGTGTATATGTTAATTTAGGTGATATAGTTGTTATTTAATCGTATAAATGAAGGTGGAAATCGGGATCGGAACGGTTTAGAACTAGAACGGTTTTAAACCGGAACCGCGCGGAACCGGAACCCTTTGGAACCGGAACTGTTTGTAACCGGAACCGTTATGTTACAAACGTTTTCGGTTACAAACAGTTCCGGTTTCTAACGGTTCCGGTTCCGCGCGGTTCCGGTTCTGATTTGTTATAGAACCGAAACGGTTTGGAACCGGAACTGTTTGTAACCTTTCCCGTTATGTTACAAACGGTTTCGGTTACAAACAGTTCCGGTTACAAACAGTTCTGGTTTCTAACGGTTCCGGTTCCAAACTGTTCCGGTTCCGATTTGTTATTGAACCGAATCCATGACTATTACGGTGTCCAGGAGGTTTTGCGGCTAATTGGCTTCGGAGAGGTTCCCGAAATAGTGGAGGGAACAATAGTCAAGCTTCCTCCTCGCCCGCAGTTAGCAACACGCCCAATGGGCCAATGATGACTGCTCGCACGAGAGGCTTGCTAGAGGCGCGAGCTGAGGAGGAAGCTGCACGATCAAGAGCCGTGGAACCGGAAGTCGAGGCTCGAGCCTCAGTCTCCAGACGCTCAATCAGCAGACGTCCCTCCGGTGGCAGAGCCTCAGACGAGCGACAATCAACGGGGGCATCAGAAACTCCCTCAATCTGAATGCCCCATATTCGCCCGGTGCCTACTCCCGTTTCACGGGAATCATCTGAGGCACATGGTGGTGCTGGCGCCTCATCGTCCAGGCCTCGTCTATCTCCGCCGTCCGGTCTCTTCCTACCCGACGAGATTCCTGTCATCCCTGAATTCGATGATAGGGGGATGCCTATTTATGTTGAAGGACGGCCGGAGTTCCTGACCGTGGAGGAAGCGTATAACTTCCTCCCGTTCGACCCCGTGTATCTTTGGAGTGTGAGGTGTACCAACCAACAAACGGACGATGTAGGTAAATTTTATTTAACATCAGATTGATTACTTAATTATTACTTAAGACTTGCGATAGGTTCAATTAATGATATCAATTTGTTGACATTGTATTATTAGGCAATTTCGTTAATGGGACTGGAAAACGGAAAGGGGCTAGAGGCACCTGCACCGGGAAGAGACTTGAGCAGGCCACCGGCGGAAGGAAAACGCCCATAAGGGCCAATGAGGATGGCGAGGTGATCGAGGCATTCGACACCACGCGCAAATATGTCAGTATGGCCGGTGCGATCGTGCGGGACAAGGTCCCAATGCTTTGGCCAGATTGGGAATCTGTGCCTATCTACGTGAAGATGCAAGTGCATAATGCACTCAGTGTGAGTAAAATCATATTTTCATTACGTAAATTTTACATTTATTAATTAAGTCCGAATAAATATATAATTTTACCTTTTATATATTCATATTGCAGGTGTGGTTTGACGTGGATGAAGTTCTTATTCACACGTGGGTAGAGCGTCAACTACATATGAGGTGATGTGCTTCGACTTATTTGAATATATATCGAGTTAGATTTTTTTTTATCAAGTGTTTTAATATCTCTAACTTTTTTTCCTTGTTTTAATATAGGTATAAAGAGTGGAAGAACGAGCTTTCT
This sequence comes from Geum urbanum, assembly GCA_946800695.1. Taxonomy (NCBI): domain Eukaryota; kingdom Viridiplantae; phylum Streptophyta; class Magnoliopsida; order Rosales; family Rosaceae; genus Geum; species Geum urbanum. The sequence continues at coordinate 36,672,045 of OX327002.1, read as the reverse complement.
TCCCATTACACTGTATACAAGGAGCTAGGCCGAGGTTCTACCCCTAGCGAATTCCGGTTTAGGGAGTACGAGTGGCTGTGGCTGATAGCCCACTTCGAGCACCCCAAAGCGAAGGTATGCATCCTTAATATATCTTACAAGCCTAATGTATCGTATCAGATTGAAATAGTTAGTTACTAATTTTTTTCCATATGTTTATCAAACAAGGCGATTTCGAAGACGAACCGGGCGAATAGATTGAAAAACACCAGGGCCCATCATGCAGGTTCACTCAACTACATGGGTTGGTCGACTAAGGCGCAGCAACAACAAGAAGTGAACCCCTTGGTGTATATTCATCAGAAGTTCTATCTGCAGTGCCCTGACGAAGCGGTAAGTCTTTCGCCTCTCCATGTGTTAATAAAACTATTTTTCGATATTAATAGATTTTGTTAGTTAATACGTTGTTCATTTTCGCTTTTCAATTAGGCGAGAGTAGAGGAGGCGACCGCAGAAGTGACCATGAGTATAGCTCGGACTAACCATCCTTACTGCTCCGAGGAAGAAGTCACCCAGTATGCCTCTCAGATCGATCCGCTTGATCCCCCAATAGCGGCTCAGATCATGGCAAAAGCGTGCGGGACTGGAAAGAATAGCTACTACTGTAGGGGAATGGACTCGGCGGGCGAAGGAGTATTGAAAACCACTTCACAATACTTTACCGGGTCAAGAAGTTCAACTTCTAATCGTAACCTCGCAGCGGAGCTTCATAGGACGCAGAGGAAGTTGGAGGAGCAAAAGAGGCAGATGGCCGAGTACCAAAACATGGTCCAGCAGCAGACACAGATGCATGCTCAGATGTACACATGGATGCGGACGATGTACGAGGCTCAGACTACCGGACAACCGTTCCCCACACCTCCCCCGGTCCCGGTCCCTCCCTTCCCTAGCTATCCACCACCACCACCGCACCAGTCAACACCAGAGCAAGACCAAGGTAGCCACCGGAATTCAAATGAGTACATGGATTACTTCGACCCTGACCCGCAAGTTCCTCGACCCTGACCTGTAGTTGTAGTTAATTTTAGTATCGTCGTTGCTATTTGTACTGTACGTTGGACATTTATGTGTACTGTTGAACTTGTATGATTGTACGGTTTATGTCTTTCAATGCAGGTTCTGGAATTGGGCCCAATCCAGAACTGCGTTTTTTTTTTCAAAATTTTTCCACACATTGCCGGCGACATGGACCTCAGTCGCCGGCAATGTCTCACATTTCGGCAACGGCGGCGCTGCCATTCTCGGCGACGGCGTCGCCGGTAATGTCCGAGACATCAAGTCGCCGGTAAGTCGCCAGTGATGTCTCGGACACCGGTGATGTCTCGGACATTACTGGCGACGCCGTTTCCCGTCGCCGGCAATGTTAACACCGGCGGGGAATTTCCGGCGAAAAAAAAAGACAAGGCCGGCGACGGTAGGTCGCCGGTAATGTCTCCATTTCTGGTAGTGCGCATTGACTCGCTTCATTATCGAGCCCAGGCGTCACGTACGCGCTTACGCTTGCATCAAGATAAGGGTGTTTGGAGCCCTTATCCTTGTGCTCCTTGGCTATTTGAATGAACTGCTTGGCGCCGGTAGTATGGTGTTTCTCCTTCTTCCCCCGGTTGGCTTTGTTGACACCGGAGAATTTCTGTTACACAACATAATTAAATCATTAAAAAATGAATAACTACAATTTAAATAATTCAATTATCTTAATTGAAATAAAAAAAAAATTAATACCTTAAATTGTTCATCGGCAAAGTGGTTACACAACCACTCCCACTCATCTTCTCTATCCCCTTGCAGCTCTACCGGAGGAGGCACGGGACCGACATCTTGGAAGTACTTATAGAGCTTGTACTTCCAATCTTTGTAAATGGAGTTGGCGGTTTGGTTGATATGCCTCAACATGGCCGGTGTCGGATCCACCGCAAATTGTTCCTATCAAAAATAAAAAGAAAATTATAATCATATATATTATGAAATTTTAACTAATATTAACAATATTATATAATAACTAAATTGGACGTATTACGTACCGAAAGATCTTTGAAGACTTTCGCCTTCTCATGATCTGGCGCCTCCTTCCAAGTAGGGGCAGTGATACGAACCCGGTTACGGATGATTGACCTTATCCCATGCGCCGAGAGACTTGCTAGCTGAGCTGTGGGAGGGCCACCGGTGAATTTGTCGTACGGCAAGTCGATCTTTTTCCCAGTCGCCTTGCAAATACGCTCCGCTTTGCCCCCTTTAACGAGACCCCGAGTTCTTTTCGGTTCCGGGTCAGTGGGGGCCCTCCTTTGCCTACGGCGGGCGCTGTACATGATTGATTCGGCGGTCGAGGATGCCTGAGTACTCCCGTTGAACCGGTACCGGGCGTCGGAGATTGGAAGGGGTCGACGTCATCACCGCTCGAGATGAATGGGGGAGCAGGAATTTCCCCAGAGGGCGCTACAGATGGACCAGATGATCCGTCCGGATTGAGAGCGTCGTTGCCCTCCTGTTGAACCCAACCGACTTGGGCCGCCAACATTCGGAGCATCTCATCTTCTGCCTCCTGTTGGGCTTTCTTCTTGCCGGATGTCGTCTTTGGCGGAGCCATTTAAACCTAAGAGTACGATGTTAAAATACCTACTTACCATAATAATTACAACTTAAAAATTTACGCTAATTAAGTACGTTTAAGATTTAAATAGAGTACACTAGCTTGGCTTTTTCGGTCGTTCAATGGACGTGTGACCCGCGCGATAAAGTGTAAATTTTCAATTAATCAGCCTTGATTAAATCGAAAAACATGGCCAGTTAGGGATAGAGATAACGCGAGAGGCAGGACTAATTTCGACAAAAGTCTTTCTTAGTCCAAATCCTGTCACCAGTCATAACCCATTTCTAGACACCATGTCCGACATTCGGCCAATTTTTCGAAAATTTACACTCCCTTAAGTCCTTTGCAAACTCCGCCCTCAACCTCGTGTCCATAACTTCACTTAGGTTATGGTGTGCGGTGATGAAATCCACACATCACGAGAGGTTAAGGAGATAAGCTAGGAAAAGAGGCGCCATCTATTCCAAAGAGTGCGACTTAATAAACCAAGCCTATGTACTAAATTTAAATCGAATACGTACTACCATGCAATTTACTAGAAAACACACGTAACTAACAATTAAGTAAAACAATAAATAATAACAATAATAACTTATTATTTATCAACTAATTAATTATGAACTAATTACAATAATAAATTTATTCATTTATCAACTAATAATAAAGAATTACAATAATAAATTTATTCATTTAAATAATTATCAACTAATTACAATTATGCATTTAAATAATTATTAATTACAATAATTAACCACTTTTTCATTATTATAATTACAATAATGAAATATTTAAAACTAATTAATAAATTATATTTAGAATTTAATTAATTAAATGAAAATAATTTTAATAAGGAAAAAAATAGAAATTTACCTCACCGGAGTAATCGGGAATATAGGCGGAGTTGAGTCGTTGGGGAGGAGGAACCACGCCGGAAAAATTGTCGTCGGAGCGTCGCCAGAGGAGGATCGCCGGAGGAGAGGAGAGTAGAGGAGAGGAGAGGAGGAGATGGAATGATGAGAAAATGAGGGGGGTGCAACTCTATTTATAGAGTTGCACTTAGACGACGGAGCACTATTCTCCGTCGTCTAAGTGAACTTAGACGACGGAAATAGTGTTTTCCGTCGTCTAAGTGGAGGTTTCAAAAAATTTCAAGCGGTGCCAATTAATCGGCGGGACGTTTTGAACCGCCATGATTTTGGACTTAGACGACGGAGAATGAATTCTCTGTCGTCTAAGTGAAAATTCAAGCGGTCCCAAAAACGGAAGCGGTAAATTGAACCGCCATAATTTTGGACTTGGACGACGGAGAATGACCATCTCCGTCGTCCAAGTGAAAATTACATGGAAAAAATAAAAAAAAATAAATTCGAACCGCCATGGTAATTTGAACCTGGACGACGGAGATGGACATTCTCCGTCGTCCAGGTGAACACCTGGACGACGGAGAAGGGCCATCTCCGTCGTCCAAGTTCAAATTACGTTAAAAAAAAATTAAAAAAATAATTCGCTAGGAATTTAGCGATCTGTCATTCGAGTGAAATAGTCGTCCAATATCGATGAACACATCGTATATATGAACAGTTAAATTTGAACCGACGAATAATTTTTTGTTTTGAAAGTTGTTAAGTATCGACTAATCCTTACGACTTAAGTGTTCATGAGTATAGGCTCATTTGCAGCAGAGTATTAACGAAATTGAATTTGGACAAAACAACTGTTAGATATGTTCGTCGTAACATAATATATAATTGTTTTCAAAGGACCATAAAATAATAAGTTCGGGAAGGGTTTGATCGGCACAGTCAACCGCAAAACCGATAATTTCACAAACCGGAAACGTGGATACAAGGCATTTCGCAACTCCGATTTTCGAACCGTCGAAGCTCACACACCAAGAATTGTTTACTCTAAAGTCTTGAAGAAAAGAATATGCATTGGAAGAAGGTCTAGATGGTCGTTGTCTTAGAAAAAATTACGATATCTGCACCTGGACGACGGAAACGCTCATATCCGTCGTCCAAGTGATAACCTGGACGACGGAAAATGACGTTCTCCGTCGTCCAGGTGTATAGACCTTGAATTCAGGGGTTATGGCCTAACTGTTTAGGGTTTAGGGTTTGTGAACTTGAACGACGGAGAACTACCATATCCGTCGTCCTAGTTTGTATTTGGACGACGGATAATGACCATTCTCCCTCGTCCAAGTTCTAAACCCCGAATTCAGGGGTTAGGGCCTTAGGGTTTACGGTTTAGGTCGTCTCCGGTCATTTGTGTGTCCGTTCAATTATTCTGATTCAAAAATATAATTAAAAAATTGATCGATCGATCCGATCTGCTATATTTAAAGGGTCCAGGATTTAGGGTTTTATATGAGATTGAGATTTGGCAGGGCGCCAAAGGTGAAAATGGCGGGGGACCTAATATAAACGTCGACGGAATATCTCATCTCCGTCGTTCAATTATTTTGAATGACCATAAAAAAATTAAATAAATGATCGATCGATCCGATTTGCTAGATTTAGGGTCGAGGATTTAGGGAGATAGCCAAAATACCCAAAGGCGACAACCTGCAACTAATTTCTCCGTTGTCCAGGATATATAATTCGGAATAATTAATTACCGTAAATAAACCTGCATCGATCATATATATATTACAATAATTACAATAATTAATTACCAATTAATCTCCCTCGTCGTATGACCGTACTCTTCGTCATAATCATCATCGTCCTCATCCCCGTTAGACGACGGCTCATCCTCGTCATCGTACTCAACATCGTCCGACGAATAACCTGAGTCGTCGTCCGCGTCATCTTCCTGCTCATCTTCTTCATCTACCTCATCGATAATCTCATCTTCAGTTAGATTTGTACAACCATCAGGCATGGGTAACCGTTCACCATCTTGAACCAAGTCCATTATATCGGAGCGGATGACAGAAATATTAGGCTCTTGATAGGCAGGAATGTCTCTTTCTGGTTCAGCAGCATCTTCAGTCATCGCCGGTGTCCCTTCAATTGTCTCTGTATTCCATATTCCTCGGTGAGAGATATGATTCACTATTTTCCACCCTTCACCGGCTTTCGGATCGTCGAGATAGAACACCTGCCGAACTAAGGTGGCGAGAGTGAAAGGCTCATCCTCATACCAGCTAGAGTTTGTATCGACTGATAATAGTCCCAGGTCTTCCTTTGTATGCTTGAACCATCTGCACTTGAATAGGAAAACGTTGACATCATTCCCGTAACATAGCTGAACCACATATACAATAGCCCCGTAATATAGATCATTGTCTTTCCCAACCGCGACCCCACTGTTTTGTGTTCTTCTTCCTTCGTCTCGGGCCAATGAATGGAACTTTACACCGTTCACAAAACATCCGGGATAAATATAGTGTTTAACCGGCTTCCCTGCTAGTAAGTGCTTTGGCCATGACCACCACCCTCCGTGGTTTTCAGATTTTTGCAGATCAATCATCTGCGAAAAAGGGCAAATTAATATAAGGGTTTACTTTCTACAAACATGATCGATATGTATTTAAATAATTAATCCCGAGACGTACGTACGTACCCATTGAAAGAAATAATCGGGAAACTTCTTCTTAGCCATTTTCTCAATCCACGCCGAACTCTTGTTTTGATTTAACGCCTGAAGCCTCTCCCTGTATGACATCATGTACGGCTCAACTTCGCCACAGTCTCGCAACACTACCCAATGTGCCTCAATAAGTTCTTCCCGTGTTAACGATTCCTTTAATACTCCTCTAAACGGTCGGACGACATTGGTGACGACAGAAAGATTGATGCGGGCACTGGGATCGGAGGCAGTGGGAGGTGGTGGATCTTTGAGGTACCTGTTGCAGTAAGTAACACACTCATGCATTAGGTATGTCTCTGCTATGGAGCCATCCGGGGCTGACCTGTTTTTGACGAATGACTTATACTAGCCAAGCTGTCTACAAAATCAAATGTACAATAAGAATAAGTACATATAGCTAGCTAGTAATCTCCAGTGGAACAAATTAATTTATTAGTTGTACGTACCTTTCTTGAGGATACATCCAAGTGTACTGGACCTGACCAGAAATGAGCACCTGCTCGGGCAGGTGGATCATTAGGTGAATCATGATGTCAAAGAAAGCAGGGGGAAAAATCCTCTCTAGTTTGCAAATGATGTGCACAATTTGTTGTTGCAATTCCACCACATCTGACTTCTTTAATTATCTGGCGCATAACCTCTGCCACCACCTGCACAATGCCACTATTGGTTCTACGATGTCCCGAGGTAAGTATGGTCGAATTACCACTGGAATCAGACGTTGCAGCATAACGTGATAGTCATGTGTCTTTAGACCAACAAACTTGTGTTGCACCTCGTCCACTGCTCCAGTTATAGTAGCTGCATACGTAGCCGGATAACGAACGCCCTTAAACCAGTGAAATACAGAACGTCTAAGCGTCGGCTTCACTGTGTAAGGTGCATCTGGCATCTTGTTGTACACTCTTTTCCTATCCCTCCTCAACCACAAGGGACGACGTAGATTCATTGATTCCAAATCTTTGCGCGCTTTGGGAGTATCTTTAGTCTTGAACTTAATACCCAGAATTGTTCCCACCACGCTGTCGCACACATTCTTTTCTATGTGCATCGCGTCCAAGTTGTTCCTCAGCTTCAACTTCGACCAGTAACGGAGTTCAAAGAATATACTCTTGTGATCCCAATAGCTCAGATCATGTGGAGGAATTGGATTGCATTTCTTTACATCCGCGTCATTGCTCAACACACCAAAGTCGAAATAGCTCAACCTCTCTAAAATCTCTTCGCCCGACCAACTACGGGGTTTAGGATTGTTCTCTACCGTACCGTCGAAATGAGCTTCATCCTGTCGCCACGGGTGGTCGTGAGGAAGCCATCTACGATGACCCAAGTAACACACCTTCTCCGTGTGCCAACTAGAGTTCACGTCGTCCAAACATATAAGACATCCATTATATCCTTTTGTCCTGCAGGCTGCCAACATCCCATAAGCTGGAAAATCGCTGATCGTCCACATTACGGCAGCCCTCATCGTGAACATCGTGTCAGTGAATTTGTCATAAGTTGGGACTCCATTTTCCTACAACAGTTTCAGCTCGTCGATCAAAGGTCTGAGGTAGACATCTAAGCACTTTGATGGAGATTTAGGACCTGGAATTAGTACGGTAAGGAAATTAAATTCCTTGTTCATGCACATCCACGGAGGCAAGTTGTACGGCATCAGAATAACTGGCCAAGTGCTGACGGCGGAGGTATTACTTCCCCAAGGATTGAATTCGTCTGTAGATAGGCCGAGTCTAACATTTCTAACCTCTGAAGCAAAGTCTCCAAATTCTCTGTCGAAATGTTTGAAACCCTCTCCATCCGCGGCGTGTCGCAGGACATCGTCATCTATTCGCTTTTCTGCGTACCATCGCATCGCCTCTGCTGTCTGTAGAGACATGTACAGGCGCTGCAATCTGGGAATCAAGGGAAAATATCAAACAACTTTCATAGGAATTCTCTTTTTCGAACTCTTCCTATTCAACTGGAATCTGCACTGGCCACATACGGGACAATAGTCCAAATCTTTATACTCTTTGTAAAATATCACACAATCATTCGGACATGCGTCAATTATCCTGTATTTTAGGCTGAGGCTGCTCAAGATATTTCTAACCTTATAATGAGATTTAGGAAGATTGTGATCATCAGGAAGCAACTTACATATTTGCTCCTGAATTTCGTCAAAAGCACTCACTGACATTTTGTGCTTCACTTTTATCTTCATTTGCTCCATCACATATTGCAACACATTCTCTCGACATCCAGGGAACACCGGGGTCTACGCTTCAAGTAGCATTTGGTTGTACTTTTCCATCTCACTGGTGTCAGTGGCCAAGCTAGCTGCGGGGAATGTGCCATCATGCTCATTAGTGGTACTGTAACCTCCGTCTTGGTGTTGGTGTCCACCATGACTACATCCCGGAAACGCATCATGGACCAAATCTGCAGTTGGGTTGCAAGCTGGGGGTCCGGCACCACTCCCGCTGGATGAGGCACCATGGTAACTGTACCCTGAGCTGAAGTCTGCTGCGCTGAACTCTACTGCTTCACCATGCTCGCTCCATGTAGTGTAACTCCACATCATACCATTTTCGTACAGGTGTTGCACCATAACATTAACCTCCGCATACTGACAATTAAGACATTTCTGACACGGACACCTGAAACGTTTCTTTCCCTGACCATGTTCTATCGCAAAATTCACAAATTCGCTAATTCCATCCATATACCGGACATCACATCTATTCTTCAACTTCATCCAACTCTTGTCCATACTGCTATAAAATATTATAATTAATTAATTATATATTACATATATATATATTAGTCCATTAATTTACGCTTAATTATACGTACTCGATCTACGTACATCGATCCATCAATTACGTACGTACGTAATTTAATCTGTATATATAGCTAACATCCGTGCATGTATGTACGTACGTTTTCACTAAATATATATATATATATATTAATTAAGCAAATTTTAACTGCGTGCATACCTGCTGGCCGGCCTTCTCGATATCTGTTAATTAAGCTAGCTAGCTAGTCAGCGGAGATCCCTTATCCTGATCATTCCCTCGGCCTTCTCGCTCCCTTCTCCTTCTCCGGCCTTCTCCTTCTCCCTTCTCCTTCAATTCTTCTTCGAATGGAATGAAGAGATTGATGATCGGATGGAATTGAATGAATCGATCGAAGAGAGTTTGGCATCGGGCTTATATAATGCTTCACTTAGACGACGGAGGTGTCGGTACGTCGTCTAAGTGGAAGTTAATTACTCGGACCACGGCGTGTCGGTCCGTTGTCCAGGTGATCACCTGGAGGACGGAGAAGACTCCGAGGTCCAGGTGATCACCTGGACGATGGATAAGGTATTCTCCGTCGTCCAGGTTATCACCTGGACCTCGGAGTCTTCTCCGTCCTCCAGGTGATCACCTGGACGACGGAGATGGTATTCTCCGTCGGCCAGGTGTTACTTGGACGACGGAGACTTCTACGTCGTCCAAGTGTCACCTAGACCACGGAACATTTACGTTTCCGTGGTCTAAGTGCTGTTTTCTTGTAGTGAAATGTGATCTAGAACCGTGGTAGGTGATACTTCAAAAATGGAGAGACAAATGGACACTATCACAAGGTTGGAAGGATCTAACACATAACATCAATGCATTAGATGAAGGGCGACTTTGTGTGATTGAATTCGACGATACGACCATTCAAGAATATTTTTTCAAGTACGATGGTACTTAGTGCACAAGTGACATGGCAACATACGCCGACGAAGTATCCAGCGATTCTAACGAGTCATCGTTGAGTAGTGAAGAAGACCTACCGATAGATGGGAGTAAGGAACAAGGTAAGGTTGTGCTTACAACACCAGTCCTGTTGCAGAACAATATGATCTACTAAAAATTCACCATCACACAAATGGAGGATCTATCCAAATTTTCAGTTGTCAAAGTAAAACTCAGAAGGGGAACCGTGGTAGGTTGATTACAAAATACTGTGAAAAGGAGTTTGTTACTAGTTTTTATAATAATTGCATTTGTAATAAGATGTATTTTCTGATTACTCTCTTGTCTCGGATATTTTCACAAAGATGGGCGATGAAGAACCTTTCGTTTTTGGTAACCAATTGGGTATGCTGATTTTTCATGGTGGACACCATTGTATGGTGCAGGAGAAGAAGCAAAGGTCGACTTGGAAGTTTCGAAAGGGATTTCACAGATTCATTAGAGCTAATTGCTTAAAAAAATAGAGACTGGTGTACATTTATTCACGTGGATGATATGCCAAACACATTCGTGGTGTGCAAGGACGAATAAAATGTGTGATGTCACATGTGTGAGCATGGATTCTGCCACATGACACTATAGGCAGAACAATATAGATTTTGCTTGATAATTTCATCATTTGATAACCGCTGTTTGTAATCTATGGTACATTGTTGTGATAGTAATGACATATTAGAGAATTAATTTAAAATTGGTTCAAATTAAACGTGGATGGATCAATTACGGGAATTATATATTTGGGTAGTTTAATTTACTATTCAGAATCCATTGCTCCCCATTTCTCTGTTATTAATGTATATGGGGAACTAGAGGACGAAGTAAACCTAGTCAAGAGTGACTTGGCATCATAATTCTTCTTTCCCCTAGAAAAAGCCTTGTTACCTGTTTCATTCATATAAAATGTGTGACGAAGCTGTCACCTTATCAAGTACATTCACCTTTATACGGGCCTTTTCAAGAGCTCCAAATGGCCTACATTCTCTTCTTACTGTGTGGCGTAGCTATAACATCCCAAATACTATTATTCTGCACAGTTTCTAGTTCTTCAGTTGTAGCCCGCTTTAATTTTGGGTCAAACTAAGCATCTTGTTCATTACTAAAAATAGACATTGTAGATAATTGACTTACAACAAGTGCATGAGACTCTGACAATCTATGATGCAAAATATAATTTGCAATGAAATATTTGGATTTAGCATCTAATTTAGGTTCATAATATTGTGAAGGAATTCCATTAGTAACTCGATTAGATTTACATACCATAGGAAGAACATCATGACCAAAGACTCCAGTTGATGATGTGGAAGGTGAAGCTTGATCCCCAATAATTTATCAATATATTACAATCAGCAAGTTTTGTCCCCTATATTCTAACATAGCCATGGATCCAAATGTGTCTAAGTTGTTGGTTAATTGCTCAGAATCGCCCAACAAAGGGTCAACATTTCTTGTTGGCGAATTACTATTGCTGGACAGAGGCTCCTAATTTTCGTTTTACATACTAGAAATAAAATTACCAGACAAGGGATCACAACTTCTGGTTGGCAGATTAATATTGCTAGATAGAGGGACCGAATAGCCATTTGGCGTCACAATATTATCAGCCATAACTAATTTTCTATTTTACTATTTTAAACTTTTAATTAGGTCCTAGTTAATTATTTTATGATAATTTGGTAAATAAAAAATACACAAAAAAAAGTAAAAAGTAAAACATTTATTTGCTGTAAAATAATAAAGATGAAGATCGAAAAAATGAAAGAAAATTGCTAGATGTTTAAGGAGATTTATTCTTAGTAATTTCTGGTGTGTGTCGTGTCCTAATTAAATACGAATTAGATTATATACAGATAATTTTTTTTATAGGGACATTTATTGTAAAAGATTGTATCAGCCTACATATAAGACATTATATCAATGAATATGTTACATTTTTCTAGTTTACACATATTCCTCTCAAACACTAAAGTAATTATCTACCATAAAAAATATCTTAATGAAATATCTGTTGGGGAAAAATGTTTCCAGAGAATTTTTAGATAAATTTCTACACTTTGTTTTGCCTTAGAACATGGTTAGGAGAACTAATAAGAAGAGAAAACAAGAAAAGTAGCAAATAATTAACAACTGACCTAAAAGAGGCGGGCTTTGGTTTATGTAAACTAGCTTAACCACCCGTGTGTACACACGTGTCAAATTAGATCAACCACTATTATATCAACTTCTATGACAGTTTTTGCTGGACAACACTGTTGTTCACTTTTTTTTGTCTCCCGCCTGATTTTTCTTCTCTTATTCTTTTTTTTTCTGGTTTGTCCTCTATTTATATATATATATATATATATTTTCTTGGAGATGTTTTTATTTTTTCATAGGAATATTTTCGAGTTTCCATAATTTGGTATGAGATGACATCAAAAGCCACTCTTGACTTTATATTAGTAGAGATAATGGGACAGGTTATGGTGATGCATAATAAAAAAAAATATATGGACGAATGGCCTACTAGGGGACACTTAGTTGGCCCATCATAAATTTAGCCCGTTCGTATAAAGCAAGCTTCCAGAGGTCCACCTCACCCTATTATCATCCCGATCTAATAATCACTATTGCAGCACTCTACATTCAAGGGAGTTGGATAATGTTCTGTCCGATCTTCGTTTATCGGATTCAACCTTTTCAATTGAGCATTACCTTCGCTGCTTTGTGGCTGACAAGCCAGACTCGTGGTGCTCATACCTTCACTGGGCTAAGTGGTGGTATTGCCACTCTAGCACACAGATGACGCCTTTTCAGGTTGTCTACGGTGTTTCCCCGCCGGCGATTCCCCGTTATCTGCTAGGCTCTATGGCAGTTCATGCCACTGATGCCGTTCTCCGGTCACACGATGAGGTACTCGAATCACTCAAACACAACCTTGCTCTGGCCCGAAACAGGATGAAGCAAGCTGCAGATAAGAAAAGAACGAAGCAGGAATTTGAGATCAGAAATTAGGTGTCTCTGAAATTATAACCATACCGTTAGAAGTCGCTCATGAAGCGTACCTGTTCGAAGTTGGGACCCAGCTTCTACGGGCCATTTCAGATCGAGGAAAGGGTGGCCTCGGTTGCAGGCACGGAGCCAGGAATTAAATCCTGGGGGTGCTAAAAAAAATTTGCAGTATCATGGGCAATATCATCAGTTGCATTGTACCGGATCATGAACACCAAGTCCAACAAGTTCCCTTGGCTATTAAGAGCATGGTGGTTTTGCAGCTTCATCTTGTCCATCATCTCTGTGGCTGTTGATACACATTACCAACTCACATACCACAGTCAGCTGCGGTTACAAGATTATGCCGACTTCCTAAGTGTCCTCGCGCTCGCATCCACCTGCCTATTTGCTATTTCAGTACATGGGAAGACAGGACTAACATTCACCGTTCCAAATGGCATCACCGAGCCACTTCTCAATGGAAAAGGTCTTAAATATTCAGAAGAACGACGGGATTCTCCATATGAAAGAGCTTCACTTCTCCAACTCATCACATTCTCTTGGCTCAACCCCTTGTTTGTCGTTGGAGTCAAGAAACCTCTAGAGCCGGAAGAGATCCCAGATGTTGATATCAAAGATTCAGCTGAATATCTGTCTCTCTCTTTTGATGAGAGACTACAACATGTTAAAGAGAGAGATGCAACCACAAACCCTGATATCTACAAGACCATATACTTATTTATCAGGAAGAAAGCATCCATCAATGCAATTTTTGCTGTAATATATGCTGTTGCATCATATGTTGGCCCCTATCTGATCGATGACTTCGTAAATTTCCTGACTCACAAGAAAACTCGAAGCTTAGGAAGTGGCTACGTTCTTGCACTTGTGTTTCTAGTAGCTAAGATGGTTGAAACAATAGCTCAGAGGCAATGGATTTTTGGGGCTCGACAGCTAGGGCTTCGACTCAGAGTCATATGTAGTAGATTTTTTTGGATATATAGAAATCTCGGGGGTGCTGCAGCACACCCCAGCCCCCCCCATCATCCGTGCCTGCTCGGTTGCCTACCATTTGCGTCTCCCTCCGACATGCAAGCTGCACTCTACCTTCCACGTATCATTGCTTAAGAAGAGGGTCGGTGACACTAAGCCAATTTCTCACAATCTTCCCCAATTTGATGATGACAGCGTCATACTGTGGAAGCCAATGCGCGTTTTGGACTTTGCTGTCGAAAGGAAGAAGAAGCACATCATCACTGAGTTGTTAATCCAGTGAGACGGGCTTCCAATGGAGGATGCTACTTGGGAGGAGGCCCATGACATCAAGGCTCGCTTTCCCAATTTCAATGCTTGAGGTCAGGTTGCTTCGCTAGGAGGGGAGAGTAATTGTTGAGAGCACTCTCTCAACCCTAATTACCTCTCTCTATCTTTACTCTTTTGTAGTCAGGCCCAGTAGTGATATATATGGCCCAAGCCCAAGGTTATCATCGTTAGGCAACGGTCTACAGTGGTCCAGAGAGTCTCTTGGCACCACTAGGAACATGATTCCTATATTTTGTAAACTCCAATTTTGTGTCTGGCATGAATGAACAAGCAATTATCTTCTTCCCCTTACTTTCTCTTTAACCTAGTTAGTAGCTCGCGAGAGAGAGAGTATTTTTTGAGAGTATTTTTTTTATTATTGTGATAAAATATTTGGGTCAAATCTTATTAATTAACTATGATCTTTTTTGGTATTGAGTTTTTGGAGAAAAAATAGTTTAATCTTATCATAATAGGCTGTCAATATGTTTGGTTAATATTCTATATCTATGTTTTCCTAAATTTTTGGGTCAATTAACACATAAATCAAAAACAGCTAAATTGTTGCTTTTTCTTAACTGTATTTTTCAACTGAAATTATTTATTTCACCACTAATTTGGTATTCGGAATCAAAACTAATTTGGTATTTCACCACTAATTTATTTCAACTGAAATTATTTGTACGGGTATTTCAGGAATCAGAAGCAACTGAAATTATTTATTTCACCACTAATTTTTCTCACCGTACTTAATTTCACCTCAATACCAAACTAAACCTTAATGTAAATGTGTTAACATTTCTGTTATTAAATGTGCATGTCACATGACTGGTGCAAGTGGACCTAGTACACTAAAGAATTTTCCTCAAATAAAACATAATAACTCATTAGGTGATCAAAATTCTGGTCGGTGATGTTTTACATTTGTCCAAGCAAATTTGGCCGCTGATCCTGAAAGGTCATCAAGACATCTCCGGTCTATTACTTCTTGGAGATCTAATCTTCCTTCCCATGCGTACAAAGCTTTCCAATTTGATCAACTCAGTTTAAGACTTTAAGTTGGGGTGATGCATTGTATTAGCTGTGTTATTATTTTAAGTATAGAAGGAAAAAGAAAAAAATCACTTATGTGGCTTGTCAAGAAATTAGTAGAGTCAACACTTACAAACATAGCCTTGACTGCTTAAAGACATCATTATTTTGTGTTGTGATTATAATTACTATACTAGTTTGCACTAAAATGCCTTTATACCGGGCACACATCGATATCTCTTGCACACACATTTTGCACATATACATGCTCAATTGTTTGGGGTTTGAAGCTCTATCTACTGTGTCGGACATTTTGGCCTTCAATTTGTTTGAGTCTAGTTTGGGCTCAATGGATCATCAGATTATTATTGGGGCTTCGGCCCACGGTCCAAATGATAATTGATCCCGAAAAATTGAGTTTTTTTGGGCATTTAAAAGAAAAAAAATTACATTTCAAAAAATATATATGATAAAATTTTAATAAATTAATAACTTCATAATTCGACAAATTTTATTAATTTAGTGAAATTATTAATTAATCAATTATCAAATTAATACTCAACTTCTTTAATTGAGATCGAGACCGATAAAAAATATTATTTTAACAAAATTAATAATTAATCGAGTATTAATTTATTAAAATTTTACCGTACGTATTTATATTCGTTAATAATTATCGTTGAGCATCTTCCGTCTCTTCGAATCAATATACAGTGTCCTGTATTTGATTCCCGCTTAGGTTCTAAGCCCTCTTTTTATTCCATTCTCTCCGTTCTTAAAACCTACACACTGAGCACGCCGATCCATCTCGCCTAGGTTCGTCGATTTTCTCCCACCAATGTCTTTTACAATTTGTTTCGTTAATGTTCTTTTGGGTTTTGGGTTTCAATTAAGCCCCCAATTGCTATCGTTTTAGTTTTTTACATCAAGTTTATCAAATTGAACTGTAGAACCCAGCTCTGTGTGGTCATTCATGCTAGTGTTGATGGTTTTTAATTTAAATTATGAGTTTTGTTCTTCAAAATTAGGCTCAAGTTACGAACTTGGAATCTTTTGGATGTTGGAAATACAGTATGAATTGGATTGTAGAAAAGGGGAGGTGGGGTTTTCGAAATTAATGCCGAAAGGGTTTCGAATCATTCCCTGTTTTAGTTTTAGGTTTTGGCTTCTGGAATGAGAAATTAGGTTTAATTGTTGGATTGGGAATTTCAGGTAGTATTAGCTGCAAAAGGAATTGAAGAGCCCAACTTACAGAAAATATGTCTGATGAAGGGAGAGTGCACCCGGATTGCAGGAATGCATCCAACCCTTACCATGAATGCAGTGAATTTTGCTTCAAAGTTATTGCCGAAACCAAAGCTCGGATGGATAAAATTAAAGCAGGTAATCGATTCCCTTTCTTTTTGGTGTACTTTGTATCAGCCCTCACTGAGTTTGTAGATTAGCACTCTTTATTGGCCTCGTGTAGAAATGCTCCTTCAGTATGTTTGCATATCTTAATCTGATTCGTTCTATTTGCACTTGTTTTTAGTATGGCATATGATAGTTTTTAATTATTGTTGCTTCTCCATCAGTGTAAGGTTGTAATTTACAGACCTGCTTTGGTTTACTTTGAACTCCTGGATGTTATTGGACATTTGCAACTTGAACCATTATCAGGGAGCATGGACATTTTTTTTGTTCTTTTGTATTTTTGAATCTCAGATCTTTCTTTTATCTTTGTTCATTGTTTGTGTTTCTACTTGCCTGTTGAATGAAAAATATTTATACCAGAATTTTACATTGTTTACCAGAATTTATACCCGTAAGCTTTGTGAAGTCTACTTTATACCAGAATTTTGTTGTGTACTCCTTAGTACAATAGTGCTATTCCATGTAATTTTTGTTTCCATACCTAAACCATTTCTTCATATCAACATCAGAATCTGTGCAAGTCAGTGGTGGTAGTTGCAAATTTAACTTAGAGGGTGCTAAGCAAGAGGAAGGTCTACATATTAAATCGGAGACTGATGAACATGCTTCTGATGCTGAGCAGCCTCCCGTTGAGGCAGAAAAGGAGGAAGTAGACTTCACAAAGCTTACGGGTCGGGAGAAAAAGTTGTGGGAAATAAGGATGAAGATGGTAAGGTTCCTTTTGACATTTTTGAAAGTTAATGTTAGTGTAATGGAGTTTATTGGATTATTTAGCTATTCGATTTTACTTTCTTATCAGTTTAACTATGAACAAATTTGCAGAATAAGGCTAAAAAAGCAAATCAAACAGATATTGCCACTGAGAAGAAAAGAATGGAACCTCCACAAGAATCAAGGGGGATTTCTAAACAAAAATGGCTTGAAGAGAGGAAGAAACGAATTGGAAAACTTCTAGATGCAAATGGTTTGGATATGAAAAGTGCGTATATGCTAGACACACAAGAGATGGCAGAGTCAAAATACAAGAAATGGGAAAAGGATCCTACCCCGTATGGCTGGGATGGTATGCTTCAGAACCTCTGCTCATCAACTATTATTCATACATTGTTTTGGCTTTCATTCAGTCTGGTCTCTTTTATTTTTTTGTTAATAATGGTACACATGATATACATGTTACACTGTTCCATAATTTACTTTTAACCATATTTCATAAATGCTGTTGAGTCTAATTTGATCTTTTGAAATTTTAGCTCATCTGGATGAGTAGATTAACTTAGATAGGGTTAAGGTAGATGAAGAGGGAAGGGGGAGAAAACCTTTTGTTGTATAAATTGGTGGTTACTATGTGATCAGTTCAGATGGGGGTGCTTTCTATGTGTATATGTCGTGCAGTTTCATGCATACACAGTGGAACTGTGATACACAAAGACTATTGTAGATTTAAACATTAATCTTGATATCCACTCTTGTAGTTCTATTAAAGCAATCTGACATGATGTGTACACAGTTTTTAATCAGAAAACACTGTACGATGCATACAAAAAACGAACAAAGAATATTGGTATTGACTTGGAAGAATACAATAAGATGAAAGAAGAAGATCCGGAGTTCTACCGTGAAGCTTCCAGCCTTCAGTATGGGAAGGTATGCTTCTATTAATGAAATTTGCTCATTCCTGGTAGTCTAGTTAGAAAATTATTTTAAGCCCTGAATTTTATACTTTATGGTGCAGACTCCAAAAATCTCGGTGGATAAAATCGACAAGATGGTGAAGGAACTTAAGGACCAGGAAGAGAAAAAACAGAAGTTTAGCAGGAGGAGGAGGTTCCATGATGAAAAGGATATTGACTCGATCAATGACCGCAATGAGCACTTCAACAAGAAGATTGAGCGAGCCTTTGGTAAATACACCCTGGAAATCAAAAACAATCTTGAGCGTGGAACTGCATTGCCCGACTAAGCTAACTGCAATATGCATTGTGTTCTGGTGTTGTCTAATCTGAAAGTCAGCTGGCTGGATGGGAACTTATGTCTCCTTCCAGCAGATATGTCTGAGTTTTTGACAGTCCATGGTATTCAGCACTGTTGTATTGTAATCGTGTTAACAACAAGTTGTTGGCTGCATAAAAATGACAAGTGGGTGTTAGAGCGGAATCAAATTTTAACACAATTCACCCGATGCTTCTGATTACTTTTGGCTTGAGAAAACCTTCCTCCAGATAATATCTAATAGTGTGTGGCACTGGGACGATGAGAATAGTTTCTTTGTCATGATTTGCTAGGCTTTTTCTTTATAGCTTTCATAATTTAGCAAATCTTGAGAGCAAAACCTCCCATTACTTAGAAACTCTGAAGCTTTCTCTATGGCTTTCATAATTCGCTATGCTTTCTTTTTTCAGCTTTGTGATGACATGTTCTTTTAATTTCTTTGCATTTCAAACAGTGAATGATATAGTACTGAGAATTTGGAATACTTCAAGCTTTGACCTGTTGAGAAAAAAAGCCATTCTTTTGTTGTCTCACATCTGAACGGTAGATTTAGCTAACCTTAACAAATTAGAACAGGATATAATGATGGTACAATGTAGACCCTACACACAACACCCCACCCTTCTCTGTTTTTTTTAAGTAACCCTTGTGATTTATCAGACAGTCATATTATTAAGGGGGTTGGCAACCGTGATCACTTGCGAGCAGGATATTATCGGGATATTATTGAGACTTTCAGTTGGACCTTACATCACTTACGATCAAGGTTTCTGTAGGTTCGCCATTTCTAGCTCACTTAAAATTTCTGATAGACTCCGTCGACAATCCTACTCTGGTAAGCTCAAGTGGGAAAAGAATTAAAACCAAGTGATTTCCCATTTCCCAAGTGATTGTTGTCCAGTGGTGCGGTTAAATTTGTATTAGATTTCTCTCTCATGTATCAAAGTCGGTGCAAAATTTAACATGCACATCGAAAGTGCTTGAAGAGACATCCATTTTTTTTTATTGATCGAATTGAAGAGACATCCATGATTGATTGAAAACCCTTAAAAAATTTAAGATCATGGTGATGAACAAGATTGTGCTGCATATGCTTCTCTGGCCACTCTCACTCGTGAGTCATGATGAGGCAGGACCAACACCATGGACCAGTACAGCTGAGCACACCATTCATTGGTTTCACTTCCTCAAATCTCAACCTGCGAGGACCACACTGTGTGTACCCATCTGGTCTGGGTTCATCCAAACGGCTCTCGTGAAAAGACGGGTCCTTTAAGTATAAAAATTTGCTGAATAAAGTAAAGTAATTTCAAACTTAAACCTCCCCTTCCATGTGCTTTCCAGACTGTTAGCTTTCGTTCTAGGGTTTCTTTACTTTCTAGTCCTATTGGACTATTGGTTGGACGCACTCTGCTTCGAGACCGAGACCGAGACCGAGACGAGATCTGTCGTGTCAGACCCGTAACCGATTCGAATAAATAAACCGAGTACGACCCGCTCCATTGAAAACTCTGCCGGCCCTAATAGGGTGCACCTTTGTAGACGAGCATCTTCCATCATCTTCTAGCTTCCTCTTGCAATGGACACGTAGCATGAACCCAGTTGGAATCCAAGGCCTTGATCAAACAACACACAAAAATTAAAGGCAGGGCGAGCACGTATATTTAGTACTGGCTCTACAAAGTTCCAATGCATAGCTCAAAATTTTGGCCTAGTACTTGGAAAATTTAGAGCCAAAACTTGGCCTATACACTGTGACTTCAACAAAAACATTGTTTGTTTGGGATTTTCTGTTCTTACTCATTAAAGTAAATAATTAAGCGTTGCAGAAAAATAAAAATTTACGAACACTGGTGTGAATATGGTGGAGACAAGTTAATTTTGTAGCAAGGATGGCAAGAACTAAATACTCGTAACAATAATGCACTAAATTTACGAAAATTGGAGATAAATGGCACTAGCTAATTTTGTAGCAAGGATGCCAAAACACCACTACTCATTGACAATGATCCACAAACTTCTACATACAATCTTCATAATCACAAAAGACAAATTCATCAACAATCCTCTCTCATACACAAAATCTAACAAATTAAATAGAACCAAAATATTAAGAAGTGGGACATCTAGATCTAGTAGCTTAATTGGGTCATCTTGTGATTTTAGTTGGAGGGGTTGCTGCGGAAGGATCCCAAAGCCTTGATGGCACCGGCTCTCAGAATGTACTGGTGGTATGCAGCTGCGGCAAGAGCTCCGACGAATGGCCCGACCCAGAAGATCCACTATATACAACAACAATACCCATTTGTCAAAATTACAATCTATTTCTTACGACTGTTAAAGAAAACAAAACACAAAAAGGTGGTGAACTCGTTCATGTTCTTACATGTTCATCCCAAACTTTCTTCTGGTTGAAAATGACGGCAGCACCGAAGCTCCGAGCTGGGTTGATTCCAGTTCCGGTGATGGGGATGGTAGCCAAGTGCACAATGAACACAGCGAATCCAATAGGCAACGGAGCCAACACCTGTGACACCCAAAAACGCATGCACCACATGTAAGTTAATGTTATCTCAATCTGGCTAGCACAGAGGACTAAGGAGTATGACCAACATAAACTACACTAGTAGTGTTAGTGAGTGAGGTACTGACCGGCACGTGAGAGTCACGCGCGCTTCTCTTGGGGTCGGTGGCGGAGAAGACGGTGTAGACAAGGACGAAGGTGCCGATAATCTCAGCGCCAACAGCAGTGCCCTTAGTGTAGCCCAAAGTGACGGAGTTGGTTCCACCACCGAGGGTGTTAAAGTAATGGCTCTGAAAGGCCTTGACAAGTGCAACGCCGGCGATGGCACCCAAGCACTGAGCCACCATGTACGACACGGCCCGAATCAAAGAGACCTTACGCGCCAAGAACAGCCCGAAAGTCACCGCCGGGTTAATGTGACCCCCTGAAAACAAACATTTAACCCACGTAAAACAGTCAGATGCTGAAGAGACAAAACCAAAACCGAACAACAAAAGATGAGATTAACTGCTGTCTCTTACTTAAGTGGAGAGTTACTTACCGGAGATGCCGGCGGTGCAGTAGACGAGCACAAAGATCATGCCGCCGAAGGCCCAGGCGATGCCGAGGATGCCAACGCCGTCGCATTGTCCGGTCTGGCTCTTGTGGCCGATGACGGTAGCAACTGTCACGTAGAGGAAGAGGAGAGTGGCGATGAACTCGGCGATCAGGGCCCTGTAGAAAGACCACCGCTTCAGCTCGTCCATGTCGAAGAACGGCGCCGGTGGAGGGTCCACGTAGTCCTTTCCGCCGTGGTGATGGACCACCCCCTCCTCGCTGACATCCTTGGTCATTTTTTCTTCTTTCAGATTTCCGTGTTGTTCTAGAGAGAAATGGAAGCTAAGCTAAAGAAAAGGTCTGTGGAGGTTTTGAGAAGAGTGTGGGTTGTTTTTAAAAGAGTGAAGTGGGGGAGGGAGAGAAAGGGAAATTAGTGGATAAGGTGAGGGTATTATGGGGAAGTGGGGGATGTTGGAGGTGGCGGGACCAGGGAGGTGTGTACAGCGAGACCATGTGAGTGGGGGCTAATCATCTATGTGGCTCTGGGAAAGTGTTTCTAGGGTTAGAAAGGGCGTGAGTAGCTGGCATCCCTACTCAACGGTTATATCTTGTCCTCTAACAAGAACCTTGTGGAGGCCAGGATCGATCTCTTTTTCAGTTCATTTAAGAAACAAGGATTGGATCAGATCGAATTAGGGTTTAGTGGACCATGTGTATGTTTGCGGCATATCTGAGGTTAGAGCATCCGCACCGTGGGGAAAACGGAGGACGTCCTCACCGTTTTCAAGCGGGGCCTGCCGGAAATCGGACGTCCTCGGCGAATAACGCGTGCACCGTGGCTAACAGGGAGGGTGGACCGCAAAGCGACGAGGAGAACGTCCTCGAGGACGTTCGCGAGGAGCACATCGGAGAGGAAGTCCCCCTGGCGGAGCCCACGCTCGTGGGTGACGTCAGGCGGGAAAGATTTTTTTTGAATACACGCGCCAGTTAAAAAGTAATTATTTTTTTTACCGGAACTTACCAGCCAATCACAGGCTGACACGTGTCAGCTCCTAAAACTATTTTAAATAAATTATTTACTCTAAAATTTAAAAAAATCATAATAAATAGCTCGGACTTCCGAAAAATTCAATAAAAATACGGACAAGTTTATATTAATGTCCTCTATAACTTTCGTGAAGAAAATGAGTCAAAAATCATAACTTAAAAAAATGTCATTTTTGAATCACGACGAAATAAAGAATCATAATAAACACGTTGTTATAACGAATGTATGCTCAACAAAAAACCTAAGTCCAACATGACTCGGATTACATAGACCACCGTATGCTACCGGCATATAAAATTGATTCAAAGCATATTAAGGCGCGTCTAAATAGGACTTCCTATTACTTGGAAATTGGTTGAAAAATATTACCCAAAAATAAAAAATAAAAATTTTAAATAATAATGAATAGTAATAGGAAGTCCTATTTTTAGCACCGCTGCACGAAAAACAGGAATAAGACTTCCTATTTTGAGGAATTCCTCAAATGGGAGAGGAATTCCTCAAAATAGGACTTTCTCTCCATAAAATGGGTGCGGATGCTCTTAGAGCTAGGGTTTATATATATTTTTTAGTCTCTCCACCAATATATTTATGCAACACAACTATATATGGTTCCTGTTTTCATATCTTCTATGATCAAGTGTATTTGAATCTTTCTATTTGTATTTCGGAAAAATTATTATAATGATTACTTAAGTTTGTCATAATTGATAATTGATCACTGAAATTTAGAAAATATTAAAAATATCACTGAACTTTAACTTTGTCTATCAAATTGATCACTTTGCCTATCTTAGATGTTAATTTTTCTTATTTCATGATGATTTTCATACTTCTCCCACTTATACTATGTACATTTCTCTCATAATCCTATCTATCTAAGCAAAATATTTGACAAATTAGAATATTTAAAATAGACAAGGTGATCAAATTGATAGACAAAGTTAAAGTTCAGTGATCAAATTGTCGATTCTGACAAAGTTTAGTGATCATTTGGGTCATTTTTTCTTGTATTCCAGTAAATGTATATTCTTCTACTACCAGAACTCGCTTCTAGATAAATTTATAGAACCTGTACTTGTATCCATGTTTTCCATGGCGCCATACACCATTTAAGCGGATAGGGTTCAGGTATCGCTACATTAAAAAACAAAATAAATCGCCATTCGAGTTTTTAGCTTCAAATTATAAGCATAACTAGCTAGCCTCCTCCACCAACAGGCCCGACCCTGAGGTAGGGAAGGCAGCGCACAAGCCCAATGCTCAAAAATTTAAGGGGCACAATTTATTTTTCACTATAACAAACAAAAAAAAAACTAATAAATTGAACTCGCGAGCAGAAGAGCCTAAGAGCCACAAAGGAAGCGATTCATCTTAGTTACGAAACTTGTGATTTATCTTCTCTTCTCACTTCCCAAGTCTCACTATTAATATTAATTAGCACTACAAGAAAAAGTGACTTAGACGACGGAGCATTTCCGTCGTCTAAGTGACAGTCTCCGTCGTCTAAGTACTTGGACGACGGAAAATCCGTCGTCCAAGGTACGTGCTCCAAGTGCTGTCGTCTAAGTACTTAGACGACGGAGAATTTAATCTCCGTCGTCCAAGTTCACTTGGACCACGGAGAACGTCCGTGGCCCAGGTGGTGACTTAGACGACGGAGATTAATGTCTCCGTCGTCTAGGTGACTACCTGGGCCACGGAGAAGCTAACAATCTCCGTGGCCCAGGTTGTGACTTAGACGACGGAGATTAATGTCTCCGTCGTCTAAGTTCCTACCTGGGCCACGGAGATTGTTAGCTTCTCCGTGGCCCAGGTAGGCACTTAGACGACGGAGACATTAATATCCGTCGTCTAAGTCACCACCTGGGCCACGGACAAGCTAACAACGTCCGTGGCCCATGTGGGGACTTAGACGACGGAGATTAATGTCTCCGTCGTCTAAGTGAAAAATTAATTTTAAAAAAAAAATTAAATTCAAAAATATTATTAATATTAATTGAAAAAAAATTAATTAAATTAATTAAATACACTAAATTAATAAAATAATTAAAATTAATTTGTACATACATAATCGAAAAAACCCATAATTAAAAATGAAAATATTATTCGTAATGCGGAAATTAAGAAACGAAATAATAAACTACTAGCTAGCTAAAACACTGGAGGAGCAGATGCGCCGCCTCGTCCTCCGCCTCCAGCCGGGTCGTCGTCGTCGGGGAATGGGTTCGGAGGAGGTTGACATTGTCTTTGAGCTTGTTGCATAAGGGCGATGAGTTGGGCTATTCGCTCGTCTTGCTGGTCCATTCTTTGGCGCATGGCAATATTCTCCTCCCGTGCGATTCGAGCCTCTTCATAGGCTGCCGCAGCTTGAGAACTTCTCCGCCGCCCCGAACCTCCCGTAGATGATGACTCAGAGGTCGACAAATCTCGAACCACCTTAGGCCCGAAGTGCCTAACCTCCTTGCCAGCTCTACGACCGTAGACCTCATCCGCAATTGCTATTTGGCTCTCCACAGATAGAGGAGGCAGGTCTTCTAGCGGCACATCTGGGAACGCAAGCTGAGTGTTAGCCAATTCTTCCTGCGCACGCTCTATCACTCTTGCCTACAAAAGAATAATAAATTTATTATAATGAAATAATATTTAAATAATAATTACTATAATTATTAACGCACACACATATATATATATATATATATATATGACTTACGCCGCGTTGACTCGCTTCATTATCGAGCCCAGGCGTCACGTACGCGCTTACGCTTGCATCGAGATAAGGGTGTTTGGAGCCCTTATCCCTGTGCTCCTTGGCAATTTGAATGAGTTGCTTGGCGCCGGAAGTTTGGTGCTTGTCCTTCTTCCCCCGGTTGGCTTTGTTGACACCGGAGAATTTCTGTTAGACAACATAATGAAATCATTAAAAAATTTATAAGTAACTAAAATTTAGAGTATTCAATTATCTTAATTGAAATAAAAAAAGTAAATTAACACCTGAAATTGCTCATCGGCAAAGTGGTTACACAACCACTCCCACTCATCTTCTCTATCCCCACGCAGCTCTTCGGGGGGAGGCACGGGACCGTTAGTTCGGAAGTACTGATGGAGCCTGTACTTCCAATCTTTGAAGATGTTGTTGGCGGTTTGGTTGATATGCCTCAACATCGCCGGATCCGGATCCACCGCAAATTGTTCCTATCAGAAATAAATTGGAAATTATAATCGTATATATTATAAAATTATATATAACTAATATTAAAAATAGTATATAATAACTAAAATTGTACGTATTACGTACCGAAAGATCCTTAAAGACTTTCGCCTTCTCCGAATCCGGCACCTCCCTCCAAGTAGGGGCAGTGATACGAACCCGGTTACGAACAATCGACCCAATGCTATGAGCCGAGAGACTTGCTAGCTGAGGTGTGGGAGGGCCACCGGTGAATTCGTCGTAGGGCAAGGCGATCTTGCTCCCGGTCGCCTTGCAAATTTTCTCCGCCTTTCCACCTTTAACGAGACCCCGAGTCTTTTTCGGTTGGGGGTCAGTGGGGGCCCTCCTTTGCTTACGGCGGGCGCTGTACATGATAGAATCGGCCGTCGAAGACGCCTGAGTACTTCCCGTTGAAGCGGTACCGGGCGTCGGAGTTGAAAAGGGGTCGACGTCATCACCGCTTGAGAGAAATGGGGCAGAGGGAATTTCCCCAGAAGGCCCCGGATTGAGGGCGTCGTCCTGCGGTTGAACCCAACCGACTTGGGCCGCCAACATTTGGAGCATCTCATCTTCTGACTCCTGTTGGGCTTTCTTCTTGCCGGATGTGGTCTTTGGCGGAGCCATTTAAACCTAAGAGTACGGTGTTAAAATACGCGTACCTACTTACCATAATAATTACAACTTAAAAATTTACGCTAATTAATTAAGTACGTTTAAGATTTAAATAGAGTACACTAGCTTGGCATTTTCGGTCGTTCAATGGACGTGCGACCCGCGCGATAAAGTGTAAATTTTCAATTAATCAGCCTTGGTTAAATCGAAAAACATGGCCAGTTAGGGATAGAGATAACGCGAGAGGCAGGACTAATTTCGACAAAAGTCTTTCTTAGTCCAAATCCTGTCACCAGTCATAACCCGTTTCTAGACACCATGTCCGACATTCGGCCAATTTTTCGAAAATTTACACTCCCTCAAATCCTTTGCAAACTCCGCCCTCAACCTCGTGTCCATAACTTCACTTAGGTTATGGTGTGCGGTGATGAAATCCACACATCACGAGGGGTTAAGGAGATAAGCAAGGAAAAGAGGCGCCATCTATTCCAAAGAGTGCGACTTAATTACACCAAGCCTATGTACTAAATTTAAATCGAACACGTACTACTAATTAATTTAATCTCATATTTATTTAATTATGCAACTAATTAATAAATAATTACAATAATATTTATTCATTTCATAAATTATCAAGTAATTACAATTATTCATTTAATTATTATTAATATATAACAATAATTTACCATTTAATTAATTAATAACAATATGTAATCATTTATTTAATTAATAACAATAATTAATCTAAATATAATTAATAACAATAAATTTACAATTATTCATTTAATTAGTATTAATAGCAATAATTAATAAATAACATTAAAATAATCATTTAAGAAATATTTAAAACTAATTAATTAAAAAAAAATTATTTTAATAAGGGAAAAATAGAAATTTACCGAATCAGAGTTTTTCGAGAGTTTTCTGCGAAAATCGCCGGAGTTGTGTCGTCGGAGAGGAGGAACCACGCCGGAAATAATGTCGTCGGAGCGTCGCCGGAGGAGAATCGCCGGAATGAGAGAGAGAGAGGAGATGGAGGAGAGAAAGTTGTAAGGGATGAGGAAAAGAAGATGAGGCTCGGCCTATTTATAGAGTTTCACTTAGACGACGGAGCACTATTCTCCGTCGTCTAAGTGCACTTAGACGACGGAAACAGTGTTTTCCGTCGTCTAAGTGAAGAGTCAATTTTTTTCGAACCGGCGCCAAATAAATGGGCGGGCCGTTTCACCGCCATAAATGTTGACTTAGACGACGGAAACAGTGTTTTCCGTCGTCTAAGTGGAATTTCAAGCGGCGCCGAAAATTGAGGCGGCAAATCGAACCGCCATGTTATTTCGACTTGGACGACGGATATGTCGTTTTCCGTCGTCCAAGTGTTCCCTTGGACGACGGAAAACGACATATCCGTCGTCCAAGTCAATATTTACATCGAAAAATAATAAAAATTTTATTCGAACCGCCATGGTAATTTGAACCTAGACGACGGATACGGTCATTTTCCGTCGTCCAGGTGAACACTTGGACGACGGAAAATGACCGTATCCGTCGTCTAGGTTCAAATTATGCAAAAAAAAATATTTAAATTAATTCGCTAGGAATTTAGCGATCTGTCATTCGAGTGAAATAGTCGTACAATATCGATGAACGCATCGTATATATAAACAGATAAATTTGAACCGCCGAATAATTTTACGTTTTGAAAGTTGTTAAGTATCGACTAATCTTTAAGACTTTAGTGTTCACTTGTAGTTGCTGATTTGCAGCAGAGTACTAACGAAATTGAATTTGGACAAAACAACCGTTGGATATGTTCGTCGTAACATAATATATAATTACTATAAAGGACCAGGAAATAATAAGTTCGGGAAGGGTTTCATCGGCACAGTCAACCGCAAAACCGAGAATTTCACAAACCGGAAACGTGGATACAGGACATTTCGCAACTCCGATTTTCGAACCGTCGAAGCTCACACACCAAGAATATACTACTCTAAAGTCTTGACGAAAAGAATATGCATTCGAAGATGGTCTAGATGGTCGTTGTCTTAGAAAAAATTACGAAATTTACACCTGGACGACGGATACGACATTCTCCGTCGTCCAAGTACACACCTGGACGACGGAGACGCTAATATCCGTCGTCCAGGTGTGTACTTGGACGACGGAGAATGTCGTATCCGTCGTCCAGGTGAATATACCCTGAATTCAGGGGTTAGGGGTCCTTAGGGTTTAGGGTATAGGGTTTGTCACTTGGAC
Organism: Geum urbanum; assembly: GCA_946800695.1. NCBI lineage: Eukaryota > Viridiplantae > Streptophyta > Magnoliopsida > Rosales > Rosaceae > Geum > Geum urbanum. The sequence goes on along the minus strand of OX327002.1, from coordinate 36,643,149 downwards.
GACGGAGACAGTCATTCTACGTCGTCCAAGTGTGTACCTAGACGACGGATAATGACTGTCTCCGTCGTCCAAGTGTAAAACCCTGAATTCAGAGGTTAGGGCCGTAGGGTTTAGGGTTTAGGTCGTCCCCGGTCATTTGTATGTTCGTTCAATTATTCTCATTCAAGAATATAATTAAAAAAATGATCGATCGATCCGATCATGCTACATTTAGTGTCGAGGATTTAGGGTTTGAATGGCTGCTTGAGCGAAATGTAGAGCAGCTTCAGCTTACTTTTAATAAGATCAGAGAATACACCGATGAAGTTGAAAGCAAAGAGAGGGGCCGGGACTACGTACAAAATTTGTGCTCTCAATAATACTATCACAAGTCAATATATATAATCATATATAGGGACCCATAATTAATCCAATTTATACATAAATAGTATTTAAAAACAATAAAACCAACCAAAGCTGGACGAGGAATCTTAAAGTCTCGACATAATAGAAATCTTTCACCTTTTTACGATGCATCGATCGATCATATATATATATTACAATAATAAATTAGGGTTTACCAATTAATGATCCTCGTCGTGTGACCGTACTCTTCGTCATAATCGTCATCATCATCATCACCGTTATCCGATTGCTCATCCTCCTCATCGTACTCAACATCGTCCGAGGAATAACCAGAGTTGTCGTCATCGTCCTCATCCTGCACGTCTTCTTCATCTACCTCAATAATCTCTTCTTCAGTTAGATCTGTACAACCATCAGGCATGGGTAACCGTTCACCGTCTTGAACCAGGTCCATTATGTCGGAGCGGATGACAGAAATATTAGGCTCTTGATAGGCAGGAATGTCTCTATCTGGTTCAGCAGCATCTTCAGTCGTCGCCGGTGTCCCTTCAATTGTCTCTGTATTCCAAACTCCTCGATGAGAGATCTGGTTCACTATTTTCCACCCGTCACCAGCTTTCGGATCGTCGAGATAGAACACCTGCCTAACTAAGGTGGCGAGAGCGAAAGGCTCATCCTCATACCAGCTTGAGTTTGTATCGACTGATAAAAGTCCCAGGTCTTCCTTTGTACGCTTGAACCATCTGCACTTGAATAGGAAAACGTTGACATCATTCCCGTAACATAGCTGAACCACATATACGATCATTCCGTAATATAGATCATGGTCTTTCCCAACCGCTATCCCACTGTTTTGTGTTCTTCTTCCTTCATCTCGCGCCAATGAATGGAACTTCACACCGTTCACAAAACATCCCGGATAAATATAGTGTTTAATCGGCTTCCCTGCTAGCAAGTGCTTTGGCCAAGACCACCACCCCCCGTGGTTTTCGGATTTTTGCAGATCAATCATCTGCGAAAATGGAAAAATGTAAGGGTTTACTTTCTACAAATTAAACATGCATGATCTCAATATGTATATAAATCACTAAATACGTACCCATTGGAAGAAATAATCGGGGAACTTTTTCTTAACCATTTTCTCAATCCACGCCGAACTCTTGTCTGGATATAACGCCTGAAGCCTCTCCCTGTATGACATCATGTACGGCTCAACTTCGTCACAGTCTCGTAACACTACCCAATGTGCCTCAATAAGTTCTTCCCGTGTTAACGTTTCCTTTAATACTCCTCTAAACGGTCGGACGACATTGGTGACGACAGAAAGATTGATGCGGGCACTGGGATCGGAGGCAGTTGGAGGTGGTGGATCTTTGAGGTACCTGTTGCAGTAAGTAACGCACTCATGCATTAGGTATGTCTCTGCTATGGAGCCATCCGGGGCCGACCTGTTTTTGACGAATGACTTATACTGTCCAAGCTGTCTACAAAATTAATCAAACGTACAATAAAAATAAGTACATGCATATAGCTAGCTAGTAATCTCCAGTGGAACAAATTATGAATCGAAAAACCTGTATAATTAATTAGTTGTACGTACATTTCTTGAGGATACATCCAAGTGTACTGGACCGGACCAGAAATGAGAACCTGCTCGGGCAGGTGGATCATTAGGTGAATCATTATGTCGAAGAAAGCAGGAGGAAAAATCCTCTCTAGTTTGCAAATGATGTGCACAATTTGTAGTTGCAATTCCACGACATCTGACTTCTTTAATTCTCTGGCGCATAACCTCTGCCACCATCTGCACAATGCCACTATTGGTTCTACGACGTCGCGAGGCAAATATGGTCGAATTACCACTGGAATCAGACGTTGCAGCATAACGTGATAGTCATGTGTCTTTAGACCAACAAACTTGTGTTGCACCTCGTCCACTGCTCCAGTTATAGTAGCTGCATACGTGGCCGGATAACGAACGCCCTTAAACCAGTGAAATACAGAACGTCTAAGTGTCGGCTTCACTGTGTACGGTGCAGCTGGCATCTTGTTGTACACTCCTTTCCTATCCCTCCTCAACCACAAGGGACGACGTAGATTCATTGATTCTAAATCTTTGCGCGCTTTGGGAGTATCTTTAGTCTTGAACTTAATACCAAGAATTGTTCCCACCACGCTGTCGCACACATTCTTTTCTATGTGCATCGCGTCCAAGTTGTTCCTCAGCTTCAACTTCGACCAGTAAGGGAGTTCAAAGAATATACTCTTGTGATCCCAATAGCTCAGATCATGTGGAGGAATTGGATTGCATTTCTTTACATCCGCGTCGTTAGTCAACACACCAAAGTCGAAATAGCTCAACCTCTCTAAAATCTCTTCGCCCGACCAACTACGGGGTTTAGGATTGTTCTCTACCGTCCCGTCGAAATGAGCTTCATCCTGTCGCCAAGGGTGGTCGTGAGGGAGCCATCTACGGTGACCCAAGTAACACACCTTCCCTGCGTGCCAACTAGAGTTCACGTCGTCCAAACATATAGGACATCCATTATATCCTTTTGTCCTGCACGCTGCCAACATCCCATACGCTGGAAAATCGCTGATCGTCCACATTACGGCAGCCCTCATCGTGAACATCGTGTTAGTGAATTTGTCATAAGTTGGGACTCCATTTTCCCACAACAGTTTCAGCTCGTCGATCAAAGGTCTGAGGTAGACATCTAAGCACTTCGATGGAGATTTAGGACCTGGAATTAATACGGTAAGGAAATTAAATTCCTTGTTCATGCACATCCACGGAGGCAAGTTGTACGGCATCAGAATAACTGGCCAAGTGCTAACGGCGGAGCTATTACTTCCCCAAGGATTGAATCCGTCTGTAGATAGGCCGAGTCTAACATTTCTAACCTCTGAAGCAAAGTCTCCAAATTCTCTGTCGAAATGTTTGAAACCCTCCCCATCTGCGGCGTGTCGCAGGACATCGTCATCTATTCGCTTTTCTGCGTACCATCGCATCGCCTCTGCTGTGTGTAGAGACATGTACAGGTGCTGCAATCTGGGAATCAAGGGAAAATATCGAACAACTTTCACAGGAATTCTCTTTTTCGAACTCTTCCTATTCAACTGGAATCTGCACTGGCCACATACGGGACAATAGTCCAACTCTTTATACTCTTTGTAAAATAGCACACAATCATTCGGACATGCGTCAATTATCCTGTACTTTAGGCCGAGGCTGCTCAGGATATTTCTAACCTTATAATGAGATTTAGGAAGATTGTGATCATCAGGAAGCAACTTACATATTTGCTCCTGAATTTCGTCAAAAGCACTCACTGACATTTTGTGCTTCACTTTTATCTTCATTTGCTCCATCACATATTGCAACACATTCTCTCGACATCCAGGGAACACCGGGGTCTGCGCTTCAAGTAGCATCCGGTTGTACTTTTCCATCTCACTGGTGTCAGTGGCCAAGCTAGCTGCGGGGAATGTGTCATCATGCTCATTGGTGGTACTGTAACCTCCGTCTTGGTGTTGGTGTCCGCCATGACTACATCCCGGAAACGCATCATGGACCAAATCTGCAGTTGGGTTGCAAGCTGGGGGTCCGGCACCACTGCCGCTGGATGAGGCACCATGGTAACTGTACCCTGAGCTGAAGTCTGCTGCGCTGAACTCTACTGCTTCACCATGCTCGCTCCATGTAGTGTAACTCCACATCATACCATTTTCGTACAGGTGTTGCACCATAACATTAACCTCCGCATACTGACAATTAAGACATTTCTGGCACGGACACCTGAAACGCTTCTTTCCATGACCATGTTCTATCGCAAAATTCACAAATTCGCTAATTTCATCCATATACCGGACATCACATCTATTCTTTAACTTCATCCAACTCTTGTCCATACTGCTACAAAATATTATAATTAAATAATTATTACATATATATATATTAGTCCATTAATTTACCATTAATTATACGTACTCGATCTACATCGATCCATCAAATTACGTACGTAATTTAATCTGTATATATAGCTAATTAACATTCATGCATGTATGTACGTACGTACGGTTTCCCTAAATATATATATATATATTTAATCATGCAAATTTTAACTGCCTACGTACGTACGTACGTACCTGCTCGCCTTCTCGATATCTGCAGTTAATTAAGCTAGCTAGTGATCGAACACCGGAGATCCTTTAATTTCTAGCCCCGGCCTAGCCTAATCCGGCCTTCTCCTTCTCCTTCGATCTCAAAAATTCCCCACGGGAGAAAATATAATGGAATGATCGAAGCTAAGAGAGTTTGGCATGGCCTATATATATAATGCTTCACTTAGACGACGGAGGTGTCGGTACGTCGTCTAAGTGGAACTTACACCACGACGTGTCGGTCCGTTGTCCAGGTGATCACTTCTCCGAGGTCCAAGTAAAACTTAGACGACGGAGATGTAATTCTCCGTCGTCTAAGTTTTACTTGGACCTCGGAGAAATCTCCGAGGTCTAAATGTTACTTAGACGACGGAGATGTAATTCTACGTCGTCCAAGTGATAACCTGGACGACGGATACGTCTCCGAGGTCCAGGTACTTACCTAGACGACGGAGAAATTTCACATCCGTCGTCTAAGTTACACTTAGACCTCGGAGATTTCTCCGTGGTCCAAGTAACACTTAGACGACGGAGAATTACATCTCCGTCGTCTAAGTTTTACTTGGACCTCGGAGAAATCTCCGAGGTCTAAGTGTAACTTAGACGACGGAACTAATACTGTTCCGTCGTCTAAGTCCTCTTTTCTTGTAGTGTAGGGAGCACTATACCGGAGAGAATCTCTATAAATTGGGCTAGAATGTCTAGCAATTACTCCAAATTTTCATAATCTCTTAGACTCCGACTCTTTCTCAATCTCTCTCTCCCTCAATTGAATTCAATTCGTTGTTTTGTTGGTTGACATTGATTCAAGAGGGCAAAAGTTCTTTCCGCGAATCGACAGACGCCAAACAACTTTTGAAATTTAGCACTTTAGTTCGACAAATCGCCAGAATCGGCGACAGCAGGTTGTGTAGTGCAGAAAATATGAGTAACAAGATGTCAACTAAATTGTCATTCATGATAGCTTTTTGCCTTTTGGTTTTGTTTTTCAGTTTTCCTTAATCCTTATGTGCTTCTATTTCTTTTTTTTTTCGAATAACTCATTTCAGTAATTTGTGGGTGCGTTATTAGCTAGAAGCTACATATATATATATATATATAAAAGAATGATTAAATTCACCCGTGGTACCCAGATTCTTGGTGTTATACCAAAAAGGATCTCGAACTTTAAAACTTATCAGAGTGATACCCAAACATTAAAATCATATTACCGTGGTACCTGGAATGATTTTTCGTCCATTCACCGTCACTATTGCTAATGTGGCAATTTTTTGGTAAACAAGGGGTAATTTAGTCATTAATATCGACTATAACTTAATGAATATCAACATGATACCCAAACTTTAGTTACAATATCAATGTCATGCCTAAAATTTCTGGTGAAAAAATCTCTGCCAGAGCACACCTTGAACAACCACCAGTGGCGGGGCTAAGGTGGAACTACCTCCATTCTCGGTCTGGTAGTCAACGCTTGTGTGGTTGGTGGCGCCAATGTGGTTGTGGTGATGGCAATGGCGATGTAGTCATAATCTCGAAAGAGACAATGATGCAGGACCAAGAGATGAGCTCGGAGATGGAACGGTAGTCTAGGAAAATTGTAATTGTAATTGCATTAAAATATATTGAAATAATTTTTGTTGGGTTTATTTGGAATGGTTAGGTTTCTGGACGCCGAAAATGGAGGTAGCGCCACCTTAGCCCCGTCGCTAGCTGGTGGTTGTCATGATGTGCTCTGGCGGGGATTTTTTCACCAGAAATTTTGGACATGACATTGATATCGTAACTAAAGTTTGGGTATCATGTTGATATTTATTAAGTTATAGCAGATGTTAATTGACTAAATTACCCCTTGTTTACCAAAAAAAATGACACAAGCATTGACTACCAACCCCAAACTCCAAATTTGACTCTCATAACACTTTAATTCATCACCCAAATTACACTTTATTCCAAACATAACATCCCTAATTGAAAATCTCAACTCACAAAAGCCTCATCCAAATCCTTAATGAACATCTTAAAATTTTCATTATTCAAAAACACAAAAATTGGCAAAAACACAACAACCGTATTAGACCTGAAGCCATGGCCCATGGGGATTGGGAAACAACCCGGAGAACCACTTCTTTGTTTTTATCAGAAAGGATTTCCATTACCACATGGGCAACAGCCGCTTGCGGAGACAACACCACAAGTCCACAACAATAAATTCAAACAGCAAATAGAAGCAAAAGATAAATGTACGGGGACGACCCAAAAAAACCCACAAACGTTTTGCATGAAAAGAGGAAACTGAAGGGTAGTTTAGGAAAATTCCAATTACTATTTCATAAACAAATGTAGAAAATTAAAGGCGGGATGTGAAATGTAAAAAATGGGATGTCAATTTCACCGCCAAAAAAATATATAAGGGTATTAGTTTTGTCTTCAATTTTTTTAAAAAAATTAACCACATCATCAATTTTGACAGAGTATGGACGAAAAATCGTGTCAGGTATCATGTTGATATATTTTAAGTTTTGGGATACTTAACTGATTGTTTTTAAAGTTCGAGATCCTTTTTGGTATAGCAACAAGAGTTTAGATGCCACGAGTGAATTTAATCTATAAAAGAATCACTGTGTATCTTCTTATAAAATGCTATGAAACTTATGATTGAATGATTCATTTAGAAAAAACGAGCATACAGAAGTCTTGCCCTTATTTGCCTATTCTACTATTTGGTTCATTACTGTACAAAATGATTGAATGAATAAACTAAAATTGCAACTCAACTAGTGTCTGTTAATCGGAAGAAAAAAAACTCCACTAGTGCCTACAAGAAATTGGATTACTACATATTGACATATTAGCCATGAATATTGACATATTAGCCTCTTTTGTTTCTGCTGTTGCACATATGTATAAAAAATTTAATTTTTTTTCACATATAAGAGCCCAATTTTATTTGTCAGCCCAGACCCCAAATTTCCCAGGGCAATCTCCATGTCATGTGCTTTCTTCTATCATCTGAGCTGGGGTGGACATACATTCTTTCTGAATTATTTTAGTAAGTGAATTAATGGTGGTTGTGTCCCTCGTGGGAAGTAAACCTCTTTTATTTGATTTGGAATTGGAGGGAATGGGAGATCCGAGTCCGGGAGAGGACGTTTTGAGCCTGGCCTTCACTCATTTAGTCTGTCCTGATCCATTATCAACGTTACTATTTTGACCTGCCAGAGAGTCATGATCTCCTGCTACTCACCCCCATCATGAGTCGTGATTCTCATAATTTGCGTGCATGATTGATTTTCAATGCATATGCACTTCCATCTATTTTGTTTAAAGGGATTATATATTCCTCATATGTCAGTGTGTGTCTTATTCTAATTAGAGTAGATATAAAAATTCTCTCAATCTCTAATTTATCGGAAGATTTATTGTATCAGATTGTAATACATATTTAAATGTCATATATAAATGAATAAAATACAGCTTCAGAACTATCTACTTGTGTATTTTCTTTCTCCTTCAACACGTTATCAGCAGCTCTTGAGTTGATAGCCAACCCAAACTCGAAAAAAATCCTAACCCCTAAAACAATACAATCCTCCACTGCTGGCCTCCTCTCTTGCATGAAAACATCTTATCGCCGATCACCTTTGAAATCGCCGAAATTCGTCCATCACCGCCGCCGACCACCTTAGAGTCGGCGGAGATTTCTCACGCCAGCTTTTGTGGACCTTTTCTTTTCAAACTTCGATCTCAGTGAAGTTTTCATACCGAACATAATACCCTCGAGGTAAATTTTCAAAGTTATTCAATTTAGAATTAGGTTGAAAAACTTAATTATTGCAACACCTTAGATCTAGGTCTAAATTTAGGTTTCAATACTGTGAATTTTATATATACCTCTATTTTCTATGGATTATTACAGGTATGAGTGAGTGAATGATTAAATCCTTCTCCTCAAAGTTTAAACAATAGTGACGGTCCTGGGGGAGTCACGGTATACATAAAAAAGAGAGAGAGGGGAAATCGATATTTTGTAACTCTGAGTCAGTCATGATTTTATGGGGTGTGGTATGAAATCACCGGTTATTACATCGATATTTGTCACCATACATCAATAGATCATGTTTTCTTATTCCCTAAACTTGAGTAGTGATCGTTGTTTTTCGATCGGTAAACTAATTTCATCTCTTGTCTTTTGTAGATGATTGAGACAACAATGCCAGAATTTTATATCCTTAATCTTCAAGGAGAATAGTACAATAGCTGGGTCTCAGATGTGAAAAACACTCTCATTGATAAAAGACTCATCGACACCATCAAACCACTACCATCAGGCACTCAAGTCGATGATGAAGTTGTAGTCTGAAAAGCTCAAGCTCTCATGTTTCTTTAGAGCATATTCATTCTGCTCAATGGAAGCAGTACTTACTAAAGGACGACCCCGCGGATTTGTGGGTGACTTTGCAAAAATGGTTCAACAATGTGTATGACGCATGACTTCCTAACTTGCTCAAAAAATTGGATCAAAACTAAGCTAGCCATTTGTGGGTTATTGGATTACCCAAAAATAAATTAATTTTTATCAGGATATGCTGGAGCTGCAATTTGAGCTAGCCATTTATGGCGTTGAAAAGAATGATAAGGCTATGTTTGAAAAGTCATTGACTACCTTTCCTACCTCCATAGACACACTTGCTCACCAATATCGGATCAATTATGAGAAAGGGAGATTGAGATAATTCAGTGATCTCATGAGTGTGTTTGCTAAGAAAGAATGACATCAGGAGATTCTTCTCCATAATAATGTCAGGCCAGCCAGTACCAAGAAATTCCCACAGGCTCATCATACTAGAATGGCACGAAAAGATAAGTAGAATAATCGTTTGGAACCTTATCAAACTCGTGGTGGTAGAGGTAGATGTGGTAGAGGTCGTAGCAGAGGAGGAAACAGTCAGAATTTGACTTGGACTCGCCAAGACAACTCGAACAATAAGAACCCATCAAGTTATGGTTCCAAGAAAAATGGAAATTTTTCAAGGTTTGCTCCTACAAAGTCTAGCTTAGCACCTTACTATAGGTTTGGTTCAAACAAGCATATGCACAAGAAGTACCATGCGCCTAAAGATGTCTAGAATGCCTACAAGAGATGCAAGTAGTACTTGGCACACGAGAACAACTACACTGCGGATGAAGAGATAGAAGATGGTGGAGAAGCCAATCTAGTTGTAGAAGATATCCCAAATGTAAACTTAGCGACTACAAATATCTCTTAGATGCTATTTCTACTATGTAATCAAGTTTGGCATTGTATTTGACTTTATTTTTTAGTCATGATCATTTGAATAGGAACAATCTTCTGAGGTAAATTTTGATATTGGCAAAGCAATACAAGTTCTTTTCTTTCGGTATTTGAAAGTATTAAGAATGGTCATGTTCATACAGGTTTCTTACAAGGTTCAAATTCTAAAAAATCCTATGTCATTATGACACCAAAGTTTGATAAAAACGAGACAAGAGAAATGATGATTTTTTTTTCTAGATATTTTCGACCCATCGATGGTATCACTCTGGAAAGGTTTTGCATTTTTTGACCCGACGAATTTTCCCTTGATCCGTCGAATGCACGCCTCTGTCTCCGACTTGTCACAAACTCGACCCGTCGAATTTTCTGCTCAACCCGTCAAATGATTATTTCTGTGACAAAGTTTCCAACTTTTGACCCATCTAAAATCATCCTCGACCCGTCGAGGAAATATTTATTGGAAAATTAAATTTTATTTTGGGTTTCTTCGACCCGTCCAGTGGTTTTCTCGACCCGTCGAAGATGCTACGCGAAAATGATGTTTTTGATGTATTTTACATCGGTTTGCTTATGTCATATTAGCACTCTTTAAATGTCACAACCCTTTGGGAAATCTTGAAGTCTTTACTTAAAGTGGTTAACAAGTCTTGAAGACTAATTAATTCAAATTCTTTTGTAGATGTTTGACAGCGAGATTGAGGTACTACTCATGCTATCCTACGGAATAGGCAATTATTTATTGATATTGTGCCATATATATCATCAGTGACAACCATGATTGGTTCCACATCAGTTATACAGGGGTGTGGTTCAGCACAATTCTTGCTACAACATGGTACTAAAATTCGTATCACTGATGCATTTTAGGCACCTAAGGCCAACCAAACTTTGCTAAGTTTTCAGGACATTAGAGTCAATGGTTTACACTTAGAAACTCATAGTGAGAATGGAAAAGAATTATTATGCCTAACTTCTGGGAGTGCGGTAGAAACACACCTTGGAGAAGTTAGGGGCAATTCATAGTGGATTATATCTTACTATTGTTCGAATCATTGAATCCAATGTTGTCATACTAACTACTATGTGTGACATGGCCTTATACAAGCTTTGGCACTTTCAACTAAGACACCCAGGTTGTGACATGATGATCAAAATATTGAAAAACTGTCATGGTCATCCATTTTTCAGAGGCAAAAAGCATGTGAAAATCCCCAAAATCATCGAATTTAATGGAATGGATGAGACTAACGATCTCCATCCGGTTTCAACACCTAGTGTTATTCCACAAGATTCATTTATGACAATCTCTGATGCTCATCGCTCGGTTTGGAAAGCTTGCTCATTGGTAAAGTTGCAGGCTAGACCCTTATTGGGTTGATAACACTGAAAATATTTCATTTTTACAGATAATCCATGGTGATATTTATGGACCTATCAAACCGGAGTGTAGACCATTTAAATATTTTATGGTTTTGATAGATGCATCAATGCGATGGTCACACATTACTTTGCTATCCATAAGGAATGTTGTATTTGTGAAACTCCTTGCAATGATTATCAAGCTTCTAGCTCACCACCTGGACAATCCATTCAAGTCAATTCGATTGGATAATGCTGGAGAATTCACATCAAAGACTTTTGATGACTACTGTATGTCGATTGGGATAGACTTTGAACATCCCGTCCCTCATGTTCATTCTCAGAACGGTTTAGCAGAGGCATAAATCAAGTAGTTACAGCTTGTGGCCAGAGCAATGGTTATATATACCAACTTGCCGGTATCTGCTTGGGGATATGCATTATTATATGCAGCAATGTATCTTCGCTTGAGACCTGTAGCACGCCAACCATTTAGTGCACACCAGTTGGCAACTGGATATGAGCCCGATATTTCTTTTCTACGCATATTTAGTTGTGCAGTGTATATGCCAATTGCACCATCACATCACACTAAAATGGGTCCTCAACGTTGATTAGGCGTATACGTTGGTTATGAATCTCCAACAATTGTCTGTTACTTAGAACCTTCGACATGAGATCTCTTTACTGCAAGATTTGCAGATTGTCACTTTATGAAACATACTTCCCGACGTTAGGGGGAGAGAGGAATTCCTCCATTCCGGTTGAACGTCAGGAATTAACGTGGAAAGCTCCTACCACTATGTTTCAAGAAGATCCACGCACATCTCAAAGTGAGATTGCAGTGCAACGTATACTTGATCTTCAGAAGGTAGCAGACTCGATGCTTAACTCCTTCACTGATATTGCTAAAGTGACGAGATCACACATTCCTGCTGTAAATGTTCCTGCAAGGTTGGAAGTCCCCAAGGGGCAATTTAAAGCAACTACAGGGAAGAGTAACGTGCCTCTTACCCATGTGGATTGAGTAACATCTTTCCAAAAATAAAAGATACGTAAGCCCATAAGTAAAGGTAAAGTGTGTAGGTATCCATTGAAAAGCTAGAGTTCCTCTTCTCTTTGGTCCTGATAAAGAGAAACTCTATTGAAGCATAAATAGAAAAGCACTACGGGGCTCCAACTCAGAGAACTCAAAATAATTTCAATAAAAATAATAGAAAATCACGCATAAGGACTCTTATAGACCTAATTTTCCCATTTAGGTCACTAATACTTTTAGAGACTCAGCTTGATATTTTTTTTCTTGACTTTTCAATTTTACACATTTATATATATCTATTGTTATTTTAGTATATTTGAATGCAAATTTGGGAGAGGAGAGAGTGATCGAGCTCTCTGCGAGATCAAGCGAGCTTGAGAGAGAGAGAGAGAGAGAGAGAGAGAGAGGACTAGGTGGAGCAATTCTGGCAAGAGAGGCGACTAGGTAGAGCAATTCCGGCAAAATTTTGGTTACAGATTCGACGTGGGTGAGGCATCCATTCTTCATATCTGTATATGCTTGTTGTTACGTGTTGTTCAATTTCACATTATTTGTGTTGTGATTTCAAATTTCCATCTCCAATTTCGATTTCAAATTTTGGTTTTGTGGTTGATTCCATTCTTATATTGTTTCTAATGTGTAATATGATAAACTAATATGCATTGCAATGATCATAATGGTAGGCTTTGTGTCTATTCTATTGATTCTATGGGTTTGGTTTGCATTTAATGTTGATTTGTGTTTTTGATGACAAATACACAGTTAACCTCAGTGAATACAGATGGAACTGATGTTAATATGACTATGTAATATGCATTGCAGTGATCATAATGCAGTTTCTCTTTGATTTATAGATAAGTAGCCATGGAGTTAGAGTTGTGTGTGAAGTTCATCTACAATAACCAGACAATCATTTTCTTCCTTATGCTTAAATTGCATAGATCAAATTCCCCCACATTTAGACTTTGGTAGTCCCTAGAAAAAACAAAAGAAAGACTAGAAATAAAGAAAAGACACAAACTCAACGTTGGAGCTAGTCTCCATGTTGAAAAATTCTAAGAAATTTAAAGAGTCAAATATTAAAACACTTTTAAGCATTTAGCTAATATTGTCTCAGAAATTTTCTTAAGTATATGGCAATAGAATCACAAGAATTTAGAGTGAGCATTCAAAGATTTCGAGAGATAATAGAGATATGATTATGTCACGAACAAGTAAGACTTGGAAGAAAACAATGGTGAGGTGAAAGTCATTCATGTTTCGAACAAGTTTAAATCAATCTCACATGGATGCACTCATCATATTTTTCACTCATGAAAATGGTCACTCAAGATATATATATGTATATATATGAATTAAATCGAAAACCTCATGAATGTGATGAATTACTTGCATAAATGAACCCAAACCATATGCTTACTCATGAAACTTACTCAACTAATCGAAAGCTACTCATCTCAAAGATATAAAAGTCTTTAGAAAAATTGTAATGGGGCTGAGGCCAAGGTATTTGAAATTTAGATATGTGATGATAAAAATGTTTCAAAAACTTAGTTAACACTTCATCAATTCAAGCTCTATCATTTCTCATGTGTCAATCTTTAAAAGGAGGGCTAAATTTTATCTTTTTGGGCCCTAACTTCATTCTAAAATTTACTTGATCCAAACTTACACACTTAGAACATATTGCCAGAGAGCTTATCATTTTCTTTTTCTCATGCTTTCGAATTTTATTTTTGGCAACAACACTTTTTTCAAGCTTTTGGACAAGTCTTCCCTTGATTTTCATTCTTTCCTCATCTTCACGCCAATTTCATAATGTTAGCTTTGAAATTCTTTACCAAGTCTTTAGAACAAGGGTATGAAACTCTACACTAGGCTAAGTATTTAGATATATATATGACAATGAAAGAAAAGCTTAACGTAGGCATAAATTGGTTATCTAAGTGTGTCACAACTCGTGTGCACAAATAGGATGCATGGCTATTTGGTTTAAGTAGTGGAAAACCTAAATGCCTTTAATCATATCCAAATTAGAGCATATATCAACTTAAAAACTTTGTAAATGTACATGAGTAAGTTCTAGCATTCTCTAGTTCATTAAAATCTATGAAAAGTAATTTGATGAGGCATGTAAACATTTTTGAAACCTATATACGAAATTCGCTCTCAAATAAGTAATGTAGGCGCTCAAAAACTCACTTTAAGGCTCGTACGATCTAAAAGATTATTCTAGCATGCGAAATCGTTACCATGTTTATGCAAACCATATCCACTACATGTCATGACAAGAAAAATATCTCAATTAGCACAAGAAATTCCATGCAATGCCATATGCTTGAAACTACCATAATTTTTCTCTTAAGTCGTCGGCCTTTTACCAAAATTCGTCGATTATAGTCATACCCGACGACATGTCGTCAGTTATAACGTCGTCGGAAACATGCCATCGGTGGAAGTATAGCCGACGAGATGTTGCTGAAATCGTCGGTGATAATTCAACGTATCACCTACGACACATCATCGCCGGCCAAAATTTAAAAGTATCACCGATGACGGATCTCGTCGGTAATGAGTCTCCTTCGAGGTCAAAATGTTGACCGCTCCAGATTATGGCCGACGATTCGGGCAAGAACGTCGTCGGCTATAATGTAGCAACTCGCTGGAAATGTTTTCTAGGCGCCAGAATCTGGTTATTGCCGACGAGATAGGTTCTTCTCGTTGGCTATACCTGGTGACAGTTTACAAAAAACTGCAGTGAAAGGACCCAACCCCGATTTAGTTTCCTAAACCGGAATCAAACCCTTTCTGAAAACACGAACTTGCAAAAACCATAGAAATTTCGGCTGAGTTTCACTATATCGCGGAATTACCATTAACCTGCACCCGAAAACACACTTCATCCTATGCCACAAAAGCCAAATCGTGAGCACCAATCCCATCCGGATTTCTCAAAATCATATCATAATGTAAAGTAATAAGCAAAACTGTACTTTACAGAAATCCGAAAAAATCATATGAAAAATATGAACATCAGAGTATTCAGAGCGACCTCTAGTGTATATATATATATACATAATTACATAACAGTAGGCTAAACAAGAAACCTACTGAAAAAGAAAGGTAGCTCGAACACTAAGCCTCCGACTGCGACGTGCGACACCAGAATCCGAACTGCAAACTGGGCATAGAAAACAAAAAGCCCAGGGAAAGATATATAAACTGTTAGAGTGAGTGGACGAAAATAAATGTCTTTCGCCCAATAATATATGTTATAAAAACATATGTGAGTCTAATGAATGAAAACGATATAGTACACGAGGGAGACTCTAACTCCTCACGCATACAGAGCATGCATCGTAAAATCCCGCGGGGTCACTCATGGACACAACCGCGCTAGTACAGTCTGTATCACGGGATCCCAGACCCACACGTGATTCAAGCTAGAAAGGCCTCAGGTCAGAGGTCTGCCCCCTCCTCCCGGGTAAAGGCCTCGGGTCAGGGGTCACAGCCTCCCCCAGTAAACATCCTTGGGGATCAGCCGAGATGCAAGTGTATCGATACAACAATATATACTCTGACTGTACTCTGTGTAAACCAAATCATAAATAGTTTCATGCAAATGTATAAAGCATAATGTGAATGCATATTCGTAATACGTAATTATATAAGCATATTCGTCGATGTATTCGTAAATAAATAATCGTAAACACATGCTCGAATAACTCATAATCGTATGTGCATGCTCATGCTCATAAAACGTAATATAAAGACTCACGACCAATCAGTGAAAAGAAAAGTCCACTCACAGACAAGCACAGCGCGCAAACGCGCTAATCCCGAGATCCGGCGGAAGATCCCTCGCCAAACGTACGATCTCGATCCCCTAAATAATCACAAAATATCACTGATCAAAATCACAATTTATTACTCTGAACCACACCTCGGAAACCAACCATTTCCAGAAACATATAATTCAAATAACAGAAAACCCGTCGAAAACCCCAAACACTCCACATAAACCCTCGACTTAAAATCCACCACTCAAATCAATTCGAAAACCTCAAGACGACAATGGGCGCGATTACGAGCAAAACGGCATAAAACTTGTCAAAATCCAAAAAGTCAACCTTTTGCCGGCGGCGGCGTGGCGTCAATAGTGGCAGATTTTGGCCAAATTTTCCACATCATAAGTACTCCTCAAGCCCAACAACTTTCCCTTCTACACCAAGCTCTAATTCCAAGCCCACCGGCCGGAATCGAGCCTGAAACCTCACAGAATCCATTGATTCCAGCGAGATTCCGGCGAGCTTCAAACCTCAACCAAACCCAAAATTGTTTCACCCAAAAGCATCACAAGGATGAGGGGAACCTTTATCCCCACCACCCCGGCCCCAAAAGTCGCCGGAGAGCCGCCCCCGATGACGGCGAAAACCCACGGCATACCCGAGCTCGAACTCCTCCGATACCTCATCAAATCACACCAAACCAAGTTCTAAACCATAGGAATTCAAGATAGGAAGCTAGCCATATGAAAATCAAGGCCGGAGGTGGGCTGAAACAGAAAGTCCACGGCGAGTCAAACGGTGGTGCAAAATGGACTCTGTCAACGGCCAGTCAACGTTCAAACGTCGGCCAAACTTCCCAAAACAGTGATTTTCAACAATTTTACGACTATTTTGATATTTATATTCGCGGCTCGATACGTTCAACGGTCCAAATCGAATCACATCCACGTTTCGGATAACTCAAACGCAATCGGATAAACACGACTAAATCACGCGACTTCAAATATTCATAACATATTCCTCGGCTATCAAAACAATTATCCGAAACTGCCTACGAGTTCAAAATCACACATACTACAATTCTCGTGAAGAGACTCATCTCAAATTCTTGCCTGATAATTAAGTCGTGAACTAGACCGCCAATTCAATTAATTACGATAAATCTCGATTACTCGCAAAACTCGCGGAGTAAGTCGATTACTATACCAATTCCAGTCCGGGTCGTCACATGCAGGTTCTGGATTGGGCCTAATTCCAGAACCTGTAGTGAACAACACAAACAAAAAAAATACACATCCAACTGTACACACATATTTGTCCAACAGTACAAATACCAACAATACAAAAATAAAATACAACTACACTAAGAGTCGGCGAAATCCATGTTTACGAAATCATTTGAACTCTGGCGGCTACTCTGGTCTTGCTGTTTACGATTATACTATAACCGACGAGTTTCTTACTTACTCGTCGGCTATAATATCTTAACTAGCTGAAAAATTTGCGAACAGGGCCTCAAAATTGCCATTCAAGCTGATTATTTGCTGTTTAAAACACGGCTATTTGAAGACGTGAATTTCCCATATATATACAGCATTACAAACATACATGCACGTTTATACTCAAATATATCATTAACGTACTAAGGATGATAATCAGAATCTTCTTCATCACTTGAGTCTGGCTCGGTTTCATAGTTAACCTCTGGAAATATGTGCTGCTCCTCGTCATCTGAATCATTGTCTGCCTCATTTGGATTAACATAAAGAAGTTCTGCTCTAGTAATTCGAACCATACTCCCCGATCTCACATTATTAAGGCGAATCGTAGAGGATTCCAGAATGTCAAAAGTGTTCGGCTCTTTGGTATGCAGTAACTTCTTCATCATAAGCGGTCTCACCAAGTGTGGCAGCACTGTATATGTTTCTATGAGCAACATGGTTAACCACCTTCTACAGGAGTTTGTTCATAAGATCGTTAAGGTAAAACACTTGTTTTACTGATGTGGCAAGAACGAAAGGTCTTATTTATACCAGCTTGTAGCAGTATTCACTGAAAATATTTCGTACTGATCGGTCCTTGTGTTCTCCGGGCTAGTATCAAACCATCTACACTTGAACAAGTGCACTTTCAGGTGGTTACCATAAATTAGTTCAACAACTGAATGAAGGACACCGTAATAGTCAACGCCATCCTGCCCACTATGGACCATCACCCCACAATTCTGTGTTTTCAGTCGGTCGTCTCTATTTTCACATATAAATTTGACGCCATTGACCTGACACATCGAGTAAACTTTTGAAGCTATCGGTTTCATCGCCAAGAGCCTCAATTCATTTGACCACTTTGGGTAACCGTCATTTGCTACATGGTTCATCTGAAAAAGATAAGAAAACCACACAAGAAATTATGAACATAGAAAAAGAAAACCACACACATGCTATATAATGATATAAATATATATATATATACACACACACACACACACACATATACCCTTACCCATTGACTAAAGTAGTTTGCAAACGCCCTATTGTGGTACTCAAGATCACCGACAATAGTAGGGCAGTGAAGATGATAGTTTTTCCAATATTGAACTTCTGGACAGATAATCAGTACCGACTAGTGGGCAATGGCTACCTCATTTCCATCCAAGTTGTATGACTTTGGCAAGATTCCCTGTACTACCACGTCATTGGAGATGATAGAAAGGCTGAACTCGGGTTCATCTATCAGCATATGTTGTTGGGGGTCCTCCAGCGCTCCCAAATACAACTTGGTGTACGCTACACACTCGTGCGCAAGAAATGCTTCAGCGATACACCCATCAGGTGCAGATTTATTCTTCATATAGTCCTTGTAGTCTCTCAATTGTCTACAAGTTAACAAGTGCATGTTATGATACTTAAAAAATAAGAATTTACATATAAAAACAGAAGCAAACACAAATGTATGAATCCTTTGTACCTTTCCATGGGATACATCCAAGTATAGTGTACCGGACTGGTAAGCAACAATTGTTCGGGAAGATGGATCATCAGGTGAGGCATGATGTCGAAGAAATTTGGGGGAAATATCCTCTCAAGCTTGCATATAATAAAAATGATGTCATCTTGCATCTCCTTGAGGTCTGATTTTTTAACTTCTCTAGTGCATAACTTCTGAAAGAATCTTGACAACGCCACTAACGGCTCCACCACCTCTTTGGGCAGGTACCCTCGAATGAAAATAGGGAAAAGGCATTGAAGCAGTACATGGAAGTCATGACTCTTTAATCCGTACATCTTATTGTCCCGGAAGTTAACACACTTGCTTATATTTCCTGCATAGCCATAAGGATACCCGCATAGCCATAAACAACAATTATATTAATTTCCCGCATAGCCATAAGGATATCTGACATTACTCATCCACCCAAAAATTTCATGCTTCTGGTTCGGCTTGACAGTGTAAGGAGCTTGGGGCATTTTTTTCTTACCATCTCTCGACCACAAATGTTTCCGCAGTCCCATAACATTCAGATCAATGCGTGCCTTAGGGATGTCTTTTGTTTTCCCTTCCCAATTCAGAACTATGCCCACACTACAAGAAAACAGCACTTAGACCACGGAAACGTAATTGTTCCGTGGTCCAAGTTACACCTGGACGACGGAGACTTCTCCGTCGTCAAAGTAACACCTGGATGACGGAGAATACCTTCTCCGTCGTCTAGGTGATCACCTGGAGGGCGGAGAAGACTCCGAGGTCCAGGTGATCGGTGGACACCTGGACCTCGGAGTCTTCTCCGTCCTCCAGGTGATCACCTAGACGACGGAGAAGGTATTCTCCGTCATCCAGGTGATCACCTGGACAACGGACCGACACGCCGTCGTTCGAGTAACTTCCACTTAGACGACGTACCGACACCTCCGTCGTCTAAGTGAAGTATTATATAAGCCCGCTGCCAAACTCTCTTCATTCCATCCGATCCTTTCTTCATTATTCCATTCGTAGAAGAATTGAAGGAGAAGGGAGAAGGAGAAGGAGAAGGGAGATTGAAGGCCGAGAAGGATCAGGATAAGGGATCTCCGCTGACTAGCTAGCTAGCTTAATTAACTGATATCGAGAAGGCCAGCAGGTACGTACGCAGTTAAAATTTGCTTAATATATATTTAGTGAAAACGTACGTACATGCATGCATGGATGTTAGCTATATATACAGATTAAATTACGTACGTACGTAATTGATGGATCGATGTAGATCGAGTACGTATAATTAAGCGTAAATTAATGGACTAATATATATATATGTAATAATTAATTAATTATAATATTTTGTAGCAGTATGGACAAGAGTTGGATGAAGTTGAAGAATAGATGTGATGTCCGGTACATGGATGGAATTAGCGAATTTGTGAATTTTGCGATAGAACATGGTCAGGGAAAGAAGCGTTTCAGGTGTCCGTGCCAGAAATGTCTTAATTGTCAGTACGCGGAGGTTAATGTTATGGTGCAACACCTGTACGAAAATAGTATGATGTGGAGTTACACTACATGGAGCGAGCATGGTGAAGCAGTAGAGTTCAGCTCAACAGACTTCAGCTCAGGGTATAGTTACCAGGGTGCCTCATCCAGCAGCAGTGGTGCCGGCCCTCTAGCTTGCAACCCAACTGCAGATTTGGTCCATGATGCGTTTCCGGGATTTAGTCATGGTGGACACCAACACCAAGACGGAGGTTACAGTACCACTAATGAGCATGATGGCACATTCCCCGCAGCTAGCTTGGCCACTGACACCAGTGAGATGGAAAAGTACAACTGGATGCTACTTGAAGCGCAGGCCCCGGTGTTCCCTGGATGTCGAGAGAATGTGTTGCAATATGTGATGGAGCAAATGAAGATAAAAGTGAAGCACAAAATGTCAGTGAGTGCTTTTGACGAAATTCAGGAGCAAATATGTAAGTTGCTTCCTGATGATCACAATCTTCCTAAATCTCATTATAAGGTTAGAAATATCTTGAGCAGCCTCGGCCTAAAATACAGGATAATTGACGCATGTCCGAATGATTGTGTGCTATTTTACAAAGAGTATAAAGATTTGGACTATTGTCCTGTATGTGGCCAGTGCAGATTCCAGTTGAATAGGAAGAGTTCGAAAAAGAGAATTCCTGTGAAAGTTGTTTGATATTTTCCCTTGATTCCCAGATTGCAGCGCCTGTACATGTCTCTACACACAGCAGAGGCGATGCGATGGTACGCAGAAAAGCGAATAGATGACGATGTCCTGCGACACGCCGCGGATGGAGAGGGTTTCAAACATTTCGACAGAGAATTTGGAGACTTTGCTTCAGAGGTTAGAAATGTTAGACTCGGCCTATCTACAGACGGATTCAATCCTTGGGGAAGTAATACCTCCGCCTTCAGCACTTGGCCAGTTATTCTGATGCCGTACAACTTGCCTCCGTGGATGTGCATGAACAAGGAATTTAATTTCCTTACCGTACTAATTCCAGGTCCTAAATCTCCATCAAAGTGCTTAGATGTCTACCTCAGACCTTTGATCGACGAGCTGAAACTGTTGTGGGAAAATGGAGTCCCAACTTATGACAAATTCACTGACATGATGTTCACGATGAGGGCTGCCGTAATGTGGACGATCAGCGATTTTCCAGCTTATGGGATGTTGGCAGCCTGCAGGACAAAATGATATAATGGATGTCTTATATGTTTGGACGACGTGAACTCTAGTTGGCACACGGGGAAGGTGTGTTACTTGGGTCATCGTAGATGGCTTCCTCACGACCACCCGTGGCGACAGGATGAAGCTCATTTCGACGGTACGGTAGAGAACAATCCTAAACCCCGTAGTTGGTCGGGCGAAGAGATTTTAGAGAGGTTGAGCTATTTCGACTTTGGTGTGTTGAGCAATGACGCGGATGTAAAGAAATGCAATCCAATTCCTCCACATGATCTGAGCTATTGGGATCACAATAGTATATTCTTTGAACTCCGTTACTGGTCGAAGTTGAAGCTGAGGAACAACTTGGACGCGATGCACATAGAAAAGAATGTGTGCGACAGCGTGGTGGGAACAATTCTGGGTATTAAGTTCAAGACTAAAGATACTCCCAAAGCGCGCAAAGATTTGGAATCAATGAATCTACGTCGTCCCTTGTGGTTGAGGAGGGATAGGAAAAGAGTGTACAACAAGATGCCAGATGCACCTTACACAGTGAAGCCGACGCTTAGACGTTCTGTATTTCACTGGTTTAAGGGCGTTCGTTATCCGGCTACGTATGCAGCTACTATAACTGGAGCAGTGGACGAGGTGCAACACAAGTTTGTTGGTCTAAAGACACATGACTATCACGTTATGCTGCAACGTCTGATTCCAGTGGTAATTCGACCATACTTACCTCGGGACATCGTAGAACCAATAGTGGCATTGTGCAGGTGGTGGCAGATGTTATGCGCCAGAGAATTAAAGAAGTCAGATGTGGTGGAATTTCAACAACAAATTGTGCACATCATTTGCAAACTAGAGAGGATTTTTCCCCCTGCTTTCTTTGACATCATGATTCACCTAATGATCCACCTGCCCGAGCAGGTGCTCATTTCTGGTCCGGTCCAGTACACTTGGATGTATCCTCAAGAAAGGTACGTACAACTAATTAATTTGTTCCACTGGAGATTACTAGCTAGCTATATGTACTTATTCTTATTGTACATTTGATTTTGTAGACAGCTTGGCTAGTATAAGTCATTCGTCAAAAACAGGTCGGCCCCGGATGGCTCCATAGCAGAGACATACCTAATGCATGAGTGTGTTACTTACCGCAACAGGTACCTCAAAGATCCACCACCTCCCACTGCCTCCGATCCCAGTGCCCGCATCAATCTTTCTGTCGTCACCAATGTCGTCCGACCGTTTAGAGGAGTATTAAAGGAAACGTTAACACGGGAAGAACTTATTGAGGCACATTGGGTAGTGTTACGAGACTGTGACGAAGTTGAGCCGTACATGATGTCATACAGGGAGAGGCTTCAGGCGTTATATCCAGACAAGAGTTCGGCGTGGATTGAGAAAATGGTTAAGAAGAAGTTTCCCGATTATTTCTTCCAATGGGTACGTACGTACATCTCGGTATTTAATTAGTAATTTATATACATATCGATCATGTTTGGAGAAAGTAATTAAACCCTTATATTAATTTGCCCTTTTTTCAGATGATTGATCTGCAAAACTATGAAAACCACGGGGGGTGGTGGTCATGGCCAAAGCACTTGCTAGCAGGGAAGCCGGTTAAACACTATATTTATCTCGGATGTTTTGTGAACGGTGTAAAGTTCCATTTATTGGCCCGAGACGAAGGAAGAAGAACACAAAACAGTGGGGTAGCGGTTGGGAAAGACAATGATCTATATTACGGGGCTATTGTATATGTGGTTCAGCTATGTTACGGGAATGATGTCAACGTTTTCCTATTCAAGTGCAGATGGTTCAAGCGTACAAAGGATGATCTGGGACTATTATCAGTCGATACAAACTCTAGCTGGTATAAGGATGAGCCTTTCGCTCTCGCCACCTTAGTTCGGCATGTGTTCTATCTCGACGATCCGAAAGCCGGTGAAGGGTAGAAAATAGTGAACCATATCTCTCATCGAGGAATATGGAATACAGAGACAATTGAAGGGACACCGACGACGAATGAAGATGCTGCTGAACCAGAAAGAGACATTCCTGCCTATCAAGAGCCTAATATTTCTGTCATCCGCTCCGATATAATGGACCTGGTTCAAGATGGTGAACGGTTACCCATGCCTGATGGTTGTACAGATCTAACTGAAGATGAGATTATCGATGAGGTAGATGAAGAAGACGAGCAGGAAGATGACGCGGACGAGGACTCAGGTTATTCGTCGGACGATGTTGAGTATGATGACGAGGATGAGCCGTCGTCTAACGGGGATGAGGACGATGACGATTATGACGAAGAGTACGGTCATACGACGAGGATTATTAATTGGTAATTAATTATTGTAATTATTGTAATATATGATCGATGCATCATCGATCAAAAATTAATATAAATTAATATTATAAGGAGGAGAATTTATGTATGTACATATATATATATATTAATTAATTAATTACACGCGTCCATGCTCGATCAGATATATCGGATCGACCGACGTACGTAAACTAAATTAAATTAATTAATTAATCCGAATTATATATCCTGGACAACGGAGAAATTAATTGCAGGTTGTCGCCTTTTGGGTATTTTGGCTATCTCCCTAAATCCTCGACCCTAATTAAATCTAGCAAATCGGATCGATCGATCATTTTTTTTATTCAAAATAATTGAACGGACACACAAATAACCCTGGACGACATAAACCCTAAACCCTAAAGCCCTAACCCCTGAATTCAGGGTTTTTATACCTGGACGACGGAGATGGTCATTATCCGTCGTCCAGGTACACACTAGGACGACGGAGATGGTCATTCTCCGTCGTCCAAGTTCACAAACCCTAAACCCTAAACAGTAAGACCGTAATCCCTGAATTCAGGGTCTATACACCTGGACGACGGATATGAGATTCTCCGTCGTCCAGGTTACCACCTGGACGACGGATAAGATCATATACGTCGTCCAGTTACTAACCTAGACGACAGAGAATCTCATCTCCGTCGTCCAGGTGCAGATATCGTAATTTTTTCTAAGACAACGACCATCTAGACCTTCTTCCAATGCATATTCTTTTCATCAAGACTTTAGAGTAAACAATTCTTGGTGTGTGACCTTCGACGGTTCGAAAATCGAAGTTGCGAAATGCCTTGTATCCACGTTT
This sequence comes from Geum urbanum, assembly GCA_946800695.1. Classification (NCBI taxonomy): domain Eukaryota; kingdom Viridiplantae; phylum Streptophyta; class Magnoliopsida; order Rosales; family Rosaceae; genus Geum; species Geum urbanum. The sequence continues at coordinate 36,618,323 of OX327002.1, read as the reverse complement.
CTGGTTTGTGAAATTCTTGGTTTTGCGGTTGACTGTGCCGATGAAACCCTTCCCGAACTTATTATTTTATGGTCATTTGAAGACAATTATATATATTATGTTATGACTAATATATCCAACGGTTGTTTTGTCCAAATTCAATTTCGTTAATACTCTGCTGCCAATGAGCCTCTACTCATGAACACTTAAGTCGTAAGGATTAGTCGATACTTAACAACTTTCAAAACAAAAAATTATTCGTCGGTTCAAATTTAACTGTTCATATATACGATGCGTTCATCGATATTGGACGACTATTTCACTCGAATGACAGATCGCTAAATTCCTAGCGAATTAATTTTAAATTTTTTTTAACGTAAATAGAACCTGGACGACGGAGAATGACGTTATCCGTCGTCCAGAATGACAAGATCTGTTTAAATTTTTTTTTCAATGAATATTTCACTTGGACGACGGAGAATGACGTTCAAGTGAAATATTTTCAATGAATATTTTTAAATCGCTGGCAATGTTTTTTAATATTGGCTATTTTTTCTCCAAAAATCGCCGGTAATGTCTTTTTTTTTTTTTAACATTGCCGGCGATTTTTCCGGCAAATCGCCGGCAATATTCCGCCGGTAATTAAAAAAAAAAAAAGACATTGCCGGTGCCGGCGACTTAAATTTAAGTCGCCGGTAATGTTAAAAAAAAAGAAGACATTATCGGCGACTTACTTTAAGTCGCCGGAAATGTCTTTTTTTTTTTTGATTATCGGCGGGACATTGCCAGCAATTTGCCGGAAAAATCGCCGGCAATGTTAAAAAAAAGAAGACATTACCGGCTATTTTTTGGGAAAAAATCGCCGGCAATGGTTAAATATGTGGTAGTGAAATTAATTGTAATTATTTAATAATTTAGTAATATTAAAAATTTAGTTTATTTAATTAATTTTAGCATTTTTCATTATTTAAATTCAATTAATAATAAATTAAATTAATAATATTTAATTACAATTTTTTTTTAAATTAATAAGTCACTTGGACGACGGAGAACGTATTCTCCGTCGTCCAGGTGCTTCCCTGGGCCACGGAGATTGATACGTTCTCCGTGGCCCAGGTAGTCACTTGGACGACGGATAACGTATTCTCCGTCGTCCAGGTGATTACCTGGGCCACGGAGAACGTATCAATCTCCGTGGCCCAGGGAAGCACCTGGACGACGGAGAATACGTATTCTCCGTCGTCCAAGTGACTACCTGGGCCACGGAGAACGTATCAATCTCCGTGGCCCAGGGAAGCACCTAGATGACGGAGAATACGTTCTCCGTCGTCCAAGTGACTACCTGGGCCACGGAGATTGTCCGCGGTCCAAGTGAACTTGGACGACGGAGAACTTATTCTCTGTCATCTAAGTTCTTGGACGATAGCACTTGGAGGACAGACCTTAGACGACGGAGATTCCGTCGTCTAAGTACTTAGACGACGGAAAACGTCACGTAGACGACGGAAATGCTCCGTGGTCTAAGTCCGTTTTTCTTTTAGTGCCACCACACTTTCGCACACATTCTTCTCTATGTGCATGACATCTAGGTAGTGTCTTATAGGCAACTTGGGCCTGTACGGGAGTTCCCAGAATATGCTCTTGTGTGTCCAAAACTTATACCTTTTGGGCTTGTCTGGAATTGACGTCACTATCTTAGGATGATTGCTCAGTTGGCCAAAATCATATTCATTCAGCACTTCCAAAATTTCATCCCCTGTCCATCGCCTAGGTGGCACACCTGTTTCCACAGTCCCATCAAAAACGTCTTGATCCTACCTAAATGGGTGATAATCTGGAAGGCAACAACGGTGACGCATCTGAACAGTTTTCCTGCAATGAGGACTACAACAATCAACAGTCATGCACTCTAAACAAGCCCTGTAACCCCTGGTAACGTTGCCCGATAACATACCGCGGGCAGGAAAATCACTGATGGTGCCAACAAGCATGGCATGCATCTGGAACATCTCATTTTTGAACCTATCGTAAGTGGGGTGGCCACGCTCACTCAGGTACTTAAGCTCCTCAATCAAGGGTCTCAAATACACATCGAGATACTTTCCTGGATAACCCGGGCCTGGAATTAACAGAGTGAGCATATTGTATTTCTTCTTCATGCACATCCATGGTGGAAGGTTGTACGATACCAAAATAACTGGCCATATACTGTATTGAAGACTCATGTTGCCAAAAGGGTTGAATCCGTCAGATGAGAGCCCTAGCCAAATATTTCGGACCTCTGCTGCAAAATAATCAGACTCCTTGACAATGTGCTTCCAAGCCTCTCCGTCGGTAGGGTGTATAAGGGTGTCATCGTCAGGCAAATTACTCTCAGCCCACTATCTCATAGCTTCGGCCGTGAAAGCACAAATGAACAACCGCTCCAACCTATCAATCAGTGGGAAATATTAAAGTATCTTCACAGCTTTCTTGTTGCCTGCAGAAGGAAATTTATACCTTTCCTTAAAACATATCGGGCAGACTTCAAGGTCTTCAAGATCTTTCTCCCAGAAGGGAATGCAATCATATCTGCATGCCTAGATTTTGATGTAGGAAAGCCCAAGATCTTTTAGGATATGTCGTACCTTATGATGAGTTGTAGGAAGGTGATGACCGGGTGACAGTAGCGAAGCAGTCCACTTCAACCAAGAATCAACAGCTTTGACAGTCATTTTGTTCTCCATTTTGAGCTGCATCACTCCCATGACACTTCCAAGAACAGTCTTACTACAACCGTTGTACAACGGAGTGTGTTGCAATGCAATCAGATTGTTGTACTTGTCCATACTGCTTGTGTTGACATGAGCTCCAAGTAATGGCTCGACTGGCTCAATATGAGGGAAACCCTCAACGACGGGAGGGACATTTGGTGCTTGATCAGCAAATACACCACTCTCATGAGGAAAAATATCATTGATCAACATCGTTGTTGGATCATAGGATGGACTGGCCTTCTCAGCAAATTGTCCATGATCATGCGGACCCGCTAACGATGTTTCACCGTGATAAATCTAACAAGTGTACTTATCCCAAAACCCGTATTTACTCAGGTGCTTCTGGACTTTATCAATGGGAAAACAAAATCGATCGCTGCGACACTTACATTCTTTACACGGGCAATAATGAAGTGTAGTGTCTCCACAATTAACCTTCACAAAATTCACAAAACTCCTAATTCCATGGTGATATCTCACATCCCATCCTTCAAGGCTCATCCAACTCTTGTCCATCCTGAAAATTTTAACAATATATATTTATGTATATACATTCACTACTAATTAATTAAAAATTCATCATTACATCTATATAAATATATATGTATATATATCGATCATTAAACTAGCTACACTAATTTAATTCTTCGTCTATCTCCCTAAACAAAAGTTGACCCATATAAATATATATTGTGACGACCTGGACCAGAATCAGTAGTGAAATCGCATAGTCGCAGATTGCCGAGAGTTGATTGAATCGCCAAGCTTGTTAACGACTAAAATATTGGCCGAGAATTGGAACTGGGTCTCTTCTCGAGAGTCGTAGTACATGTGATTTCGAGTTCGTGGGCGATTCCGGATCGTTATTTGGATGACCGAGGAATTAGTTATGAATATTTGAAGTTCGGATTTAAATGGTGGTGCACTTAACGACTAAATTACCGGACGAGAATTTGGCTTCGGATTCTTCACCGAAGTTGTTCAGAATTTAATTTCGAGTTCGTGGGAACTTCTAGAGCATTATTTTGAGTTACGAAGATTTAGTTGTGATTATTTCCGATGGTGATTGTTTAGTCGGTTTAATTGTGTGTTTGGTTGAACAGTTGACTTTTTATCCGTTTGGTCGATGTGTTTGACTTCAAGTGATAATTGAAGATCATGTCGAGACGAGTTTGTGGCTGCGAGAATTATCGGAATCGGAGTTACGACGCAAGAGTTACGTGTGTTTGAAGTTTATTGAAATACGAATTATGGGGTTTCTATTTCGGGTAAGTCTATATAAGGAAGTTTCCTTTTTGGGCAGGTCAAACCTTCTCATTTGGGGGGTTGACCCGGTCAACTCGTGTTGACCGAGTTGGGTACGACGGAGGCGACGGTTGCCGTTGGAGTTTTTCCGTCCGGCCACCCCGTGGGACGGGGTTGGTCTTGTTCAACTCGTCCAGTGGTGCTCTTCACATTCCCGGTCACCTCTCACGGCGAGGCTGCCGGAGGTGAGAGATTTTTCTGGCGAGAAAGTAGAAGGAAATTTGTGAATTCGGGTTCTTGGATTCGGACCGATTCGAGCTATAATTTGGACTGGGTTTTGTAGCTCTCCTCTCAAGGATTCTAACCATGTAAGTATGAAGCTTTAATTCGATTTGTGGAAGGAGAATTTTGGATTTGAAATTTTTGTTTCACTTCGGGTTTTCATGAAATTGACCTAGTTTGAGTGAGAATTGGACTTCGGTGCAGTTATGGAAGTTGCTCAGTGGACGATTTTGAGTGGAATAGGGGTTGCTCCGCCATGAAATTCTTCGGTCGGCGGCGGCGGCGCCGTGGACGGCGGCGGTCAACGGTCAAACTTTGACTTTTTGGACATTCGACAAGTTGCATGTCATTTGACTCGAAATCGCGCCCCGATCGCAGTGGGGAGGTTCGTTTCTCGATTTGAGCATCCGAAAGTATAGTGAGGTATTGAGGTGTGATTTCCGGATTTTCGACAGTTTGTCGTGATCAGATTATATGTTTCTGAGAAGGGTGGTTTCTCGTGATTTGTTTTGTATTATCGAGTTATGATTTTGAGAAATGTATTTTGTGATTATTCAGGGGTTCGTGATCGTTGTTTTGGCGAGGGACTTTCCGCCGGATCACGGGTTAACACGTATCGCGTTACGCCAGTCTGTGAGTGGACATTTCTTTTCACGGATTGTTTGCGAGTTTTTTATAAATGATTTACGAACTTGAGCATGCAGATTGATTATGATTTTACGAGCATGTGTTTTACGATTATGCATATACGAATATACGTATACGAATATACATATACGTACATATTGTGTTTTATGCATGTGCATGGAAAAGATTTATGATTTGGTTTACACAGAGTACAGTCTCAGTATATATTGTGGTATCGATACACATTGGCTTCTCGGCTGATCCCCGAGTACGCTCCGGGGGGGACAGATATCCTGACCCGAGGCCTTTCTGGCTAGGAATCAAGTGTGGGTCTGGGATCCCGTGATTCAAACTATGCTATCGCGTGGAAGCCCACGAGAGTCTCCGCGATATTTTTTACGTTGCATGCTCTGTACGTGTGAGCAGTTAGAGTCTCGCTCATGTACCATTTGATTTTATGTGCATTTGACTCGCATATGATTTTATAACGTATATATATTACATGGTGAAAGACATTTATTTTCGTCCACTCACTCTAACGTGTTTATTGTCTTTCCCCTGGGCTTTTCGGTTTCCGTGCCCAGTTTGCAGTTCAGGCTCTGGTGTCGCACGTCGTGGTCGGAGGCATAGTGCTCGAGCTACCTTGTTTCTTCCAGTAGGTTTATTGTTCTACCTACTGTGGTATACGTATATGATTATGTATTAGAAGTCACTCTGAGCTTCCTGTTGAATATGTTATACGATTTTACACCGGATTTCAGTAAAGTATAGATATATTTATTGTTTTACTATACTGTTGATATATTGAGAAATCCGGATGGGATTGGTGCCCACGGTTTGCTTTTTGTGGCATAGGATGAAGTGTATTTTCCGCGTGCAGGTATTGGTAATTCAACGTTAGTAACGAAACTCTGCCAAAATTTCTACGGTTTTTGTTGGTTCGCGTTTTCGGAAGGGTTTGATTCCGGTTTAAGGAGCTAAATCGGGGTTGGATCATTTCATATATATACCAACAATTCCCAATTACAAATTTACATGTATATATATACATATTAACAATTAATCACAAAATAAATTTTTCATGGTAAGGTGCGACAGATTCTTAAACATCTTGGCCTTTCCTACATCAAAATCCATGCTTGTAGATATGATTGTGTTCTCTTCTGGGGTGAAGATGCTTATGGGAATGATCTTGAATCCCTTGATGAATGCCCGGTATGTGGTACAGATAGGTATAAGTTGACTCCTGCCGGAAACAAGAAAGCTGTGAAGATACTTCGGTATTTTCC